>CM050448.1:30555450-32955450 GCA_027563935.2 Costus lasius
CGAGCGTCTGTTCGACTCCAAACTTCACCAGAAAACTCTCGATGATGAAGGGAAGCTCCTGAGGTGGTTGTGGCGAGCCTTCGACCCACGTTCGAAGCTCTCGCAGCAGCCGAAGCTATCAACAGTGGCGCCGCCGCCGTCGACACACAGAACAACACAGAAACTCAACGGAACTAAACCAAAACAACTGGAAAACACGATTACCTTGCTATGAAGCAATATCGTAAACCTGGAACAGAAAACGCATGCTGAAGGAGGCGCGAAAAGATAGAAGCTTGAGGCAGCGCTGCTCGAACTCCAGCGACTGGTTCGAACTTGATCTCTCCCTCTTGACGGCGCGTCGTGGCTCGAAGACAACCTAGGGTTCTCATCTCAACAACGCGAAGAGAAGTCCTCTCAAATAGATGCCGAATGCGTCCCAAAATAGCAAAGGCCGCCACCGACTCGGTCGCCGCAAACAGTGGGGAAGACGACAAGTTGACTCGGTCGCAAAATTAAATCAAACCGAATCAAGTAAAATCAGCGCGGTTTAATTAACAAAACCCAACTCAGCCTAGTTGTCCAGCTGAGCCCAAAACTCGGGCGTGACGCGGGTTCGAACCCCCACGAGCGCAAATTAAACTTTTTAATTGAAATCTAATTTTTTAAACCTTTAAAAATTCAGGAAAAATTTTAGAAAAATCCCCAAAAATCCAAAACATAATTTCTGATTTTCTAAAATTATTTTTTTCAAAAACTTGGGATATTACACCATTTTCCACCTAGAATCAGGAGGATACACTCAAGTGCTAGTTGGGTTCATTGAGAATGTCTTCTGGAATCAAATTACAACTGAGACCCACTTTTCTGCAATTTCAGCTAGAACCTCAAGGATTTCAAATCCTTGTATTAAGTATGCCCACAGAGTTTTGGCACACACTGTGTTTGGGTGTGGTGATAGTGATGGCATGGTCCGTCAATCTGAGCTTTACTTCTTATGGGGGATGCTGCATGGATATCAGTGGATGTTGCCTTCTTCTTGATCAAGCACATGGACAAGGTGTCAAGGGCAAAGAAAGGAGCGATTGTGATAGGAGGTTTGATTACTCCTATTGCTCTATTTCTAAATGTTGAGCCTTATGTAGTTGAGGTGGCCAGGGGAAATGCAAGATTGGACATTAGTCATGTATGGCCATGAAAATTATTGTCAGAGAGGGTGATGTTTACTGCATGGTCCTTGGACTAGGGGCTCCTACATTGCCCCTACCTCATACTGAGAAGACAACTGTTAAAGACCAAGCCAACTGAAAATTGTCACCTAGTGTTGCTGAGGCTGCTTTCACACCTCCATTGGACACTGCACCACCACCACCCACCTGGGGTGGTAGAGATGACCCATTCGATATGGGTATGGATTCACCATCTCATGGAGCTGCGGAGTCACCTTCACACTGAGCTTCAGGTTCCTCATGCCGTGCTACTGAGAGAGGATGGGCCAGTGCCTTTAACCTCAGTTTCTAGTCTCTTTCTACTGAGGTGTACCATCAGGGTCACCTCATGGAAAGAATGCTTGATTCCATGGGAAGAATGTTTGACTCCATGGAGCATATTCACCAGGATGTGGAGGAGCTTGGTAACTACATGGAGGAGATGGGGAATTTCCTCTATGACCGGTTCAATTTTGAGGATAGCAGGAGAGGTGGAGGTGATGATGGAGGACAGCACGATGATCCTATGGATGCAGCCCTTGAGGACACTGAAGAGATTGGATCTAATGATGATCATTAGAGCTCTGTGAGTATCTTTTTCCCTACCCGTTCCTTGTTTATCTTATATTGCTATTGATGTTTCATGATTTTATAGAGAAGGATGACTTGGATTGGTCAAACTTCTTGTGTCTATTGCTATATACTACTTGTCATGACTCTCTGAATTTTAAAATTTGATTTGGTTGTATCACTATGATTCTGAATTTGTTATTGTGATATTGAGTTCAATTGGGTTGTACTATATTTGATATTCTGTTGATATTGAACACCTTGTGTGGGTGTGTACTAATCCATGATTGTATAAATTTGTTTTTGAATGGATATATGCAAATTTTCTCTTGTTATGGTTTTATGCTATAATGTTGAAGTGTGGTCCATTTCTGAAAATTTTGTTGACTATATGATTTTCTTGATGATAAATTTGTCAATGCCTGTGATTAAGGTTAAACTTATTGTGATGAATTTTTTTTCTTTAATATATATCTATCTATTGGAATTTTTCATTGATTGATGCATGAGATTTTGGGTAGATATATTGTTTGATGAATATGATCTAAAAGTGAAGCACTTCTTTAAATAAAACAAGCATATGAGTATGATTTTTGAATTGATATCGATTGATTAACTTAGTTGATGTTCAATCTATTTGCTATTTGTTGGGAAGAAAGATTCCATGATCCAATATTAAGAGAGGTGACTCCCTTACTTGGCACTGCGCAAAATTGGTAGTGGTACCAAAGACATGGGTTGAAGTCAAAATAAAAATTTATGAATGACTTTTCGTCTTGGCACCGTGTTGATTTGCGGTGGTACCAAAGTCAAGAGTTGAAGTCCAAGTAAAAAAAAATATGTATCTATGTGGGTACATGCCATGGAGAGAAATCGTTTCACATTAACTCTGCTATCTCGTGTAAGATTCTTCCTACCCAAGAGATATGAGTTCTATTGCATTGGTTATGTGATCAATGTACTCTAAATTCGTCATCAGAAAAAAAAAGGTGGTAATCGAATTAGAGAATGTAAACGATACAAAAAAAAAGGGAGGAACCAAAAAATTCTGAGTGGAAAAAGATCTTGGAAATCCTATTCCTGTAAACAAAAGTATGGTGGATTTGAACTAAAATTGGGTGAGATCTTGAGATTGAAATTCTTTTTATTATATGAGTTGCGAAATTTTATTTGATTAAGTTGTAGATCTTGAGGATTGAATTCAAAAGATGATATGTTTATTTGAAATTCTATGTAGCATTTGGTGAGATTTTTCATTAGTGATTATATTTTAGAAATTCATTCTTCATAAAAAAGTTTATTCTTTTAATTGGTTTTTGATTTTGCTTGAGGACAAGCAAAGTTTGAGCCTTATGTATTTGATGACACAAAAATTCATAGTATATTTTATGTCATTTGATAGGTCTTTTGTGTCATATTCATGATCTTTTCATGCCTTATTTATCAAATATTGCGGAATCTACACTTTTTCTAGTTTTTGATCATTTTCAGATAAAAAGGCATCATTTTAAGGCGTTTTCAAGTAATTCAAGTGCATAGACAAATTCCCATCATCAAGAGAAGATTACATGTCAAATTTCACATAAATCGAAGCTTTAGACCAAATTACGGCAAGACCGTAATCATTATTACGGTACCGTGGTTTTACTGAACCTACAGAATAAACCACGGCACTGCCGTAATTAATATTACATACCGTAATTTTGGTCGATTTCTATCTAGAAAGATTTGCAGATATTACGGCACTACCGTAACGAATATTACGGTACCATAATTTGGGGTGATTTTTTTCCAGAAGGTTTTGCGCAATCACGGTACTGCCGTGGTTTTTTTTTTCCCAAGGGAATATATTGCTTCCAAAAATAAATTTTTAGGTTATTTACATCCACCACCACCCTATCCTCCCACAGGATCCAAAAAATTTTGGCAGAGTCTCCCCTGCATTTCATGCACATGGATCATGTGCTACATGCGAGAAACACTCATACTATTCAAAAAAGAAAAACAAACACCAAGAGGGAAGACACAAAAAATAGCAGCGCACATACAGATCTTCGTACATCACCACAGCTATACCACATGGAAGGGACCCAGAAAATAACACACGCACAGCTCTCGCATCAACAAGGGGAGATCTAGATGCAAAGATACATTGTGCCTGCAACCCTTCCCATTGCTAGGTTATGGTAACCGGCTATATCGCGTAAATGTCAGCCTCCCGAAGTTCGCATAAATAGTCTCCCTTCAGTGTGCGCCAGCCTTGACACGCGTACTTCCGGCAACAGTTGAGAAGCCCTGCATATAGTCCGCATGATTGGATCACACAAATAATTCATCAGCTTGTGAGGATAAATAAAGAGCATGCATTCCGAGGCATGGGGGTAGGTCCCCCCTTGAATTCCAAAAGCAACCTCCACCCTGTATAACACCAGGTCCGCAAGAAATCGCAATGGCAACCATGGTCATGGACACATACAAATGGCTGCGATCCCATAATGAGTCGCCCCCATATTATCCAGAATGAGAGAATAAGAATAAACCAAGTAGAATAGAAAGCCAGCATACAAACAGCCCCATGATTCAGCATGAGGCCTCCCAGGTTTGCACCACCGATGTGATTTGAGAGCTGTTTCCCCATATTTTACGCGGCTCCTGACTTTCGCAAATACATCAGCAATCAGGCGTTTGAATAATGTGCTAGTGTTTGTGTCCGAGCCTCCAAAAAGCTTGTTGTTCCTGAGCCTCCAAATATAATATATGGAACCAGAGAATAGTAGCTTGTACATGTAGATCCGGAAGACATCGCCCATATTCCACGCATGACCCAGATAGTCTAACAGGGCCTCCCATGTATTTCCCTCATGTCGAATCCCACACCCTTTCTTAGTCAGTTTCCAAAAATCTGCCATAACTTCGCATTGGAAAAAAAAAAGTGGTCATATGTCTCCGGGTGAACTTTGCATAGACCGCATATAGGCTCTTGGATGATTCCCATTGCATGAAGTCTAGCTCGGCTACTAAGCCTCCTTAAGCAAAAGACCCACATAACAAATGAATGCCTTGGAATGCGCCCTTTAAACCAAACCATGTCCTTCCACGGTACCGCTACCTCCTGAAATTGTCCCTCATAAGCCGACTTTATAGAGAATTTCCCTGTAGTGCTTGTTTTCTAGAATATGTGGTCCTTATTAAGATTTATATATAGGGGAACTAGTGAGAAAGCCGCATAGATATCAATTAGCTTAACTGATCTGGGTTTGGGGATCGCCCAATTGTTGTTAACAATCAAGGATGCCAATCGTGTGTCCTTCCCCGGCGGCTTTTCAAACCTAACATCCTCTACCAATTCAAACAGAACCCTTGACTCACACCATGGCTCTAACCAGAACTTAGTATCCACACCATTTGCAATCTGATACCCAATCTGCCGGATACAAGCTCCCCTGACCGACATGAGGCTTCTAGTCGGCCCAGCCATTCTTCCTGATACTTTAACTGACCAAATAGAGTCAGATGTTAAATACCTTTCATGGACCCATTTGATCCAAAGAGAATTTTTATTTTGAACAATATTCCAAAGGTGCCGCATAAGAAAAGCCTTATTCAGCTTACCAATATCTCGCAACCCCAGCCCTCCGAAATCCGTAGGTTTTGTTATGGTATCCCATATCACCTTAGCCAAACCCCTTCTATTTCTGTTTGACCATAAGAAGGCCGCCAGAATAGAGTTAAGCCTCATGACCACTCCCTGTGGCAGAATGCATGCGCTACACCAAAAACTAATGTTTCCATAGCACATCGACTTTATTAACTCCACCCATCCAGCATATGATAAGTACCTTGCCTTCCATGCCGAGAGATACCTCATAATTTTCTCAAGCAGGGGCAAGCAATCTTTCATCTTCATCGGCTTACTTGAGATAGGAAGCCCCAGGTATTTGAATGGCATGGAACCCTTAGGGATCCCTAGCGTCAAAGTAATCTTTTCTACCACATCGGAGCTGCACCTAGCTGAGTAGAACACCCGGGATTTATCTTTGTTAATTCGCAACCCCGTGTTCTGATAAAATGTATGCAGCACCCTCAAGACAGCTTGAGCAGACTCCTCAGACGCGTCACAGAAAATGATCACATCATCTGCAAATTGCGGATTAGTGATGCCCGATTTCTTACATTTACTATGCGGATGAAGGTGACCGGCCAAATATTGTTCTTGCATTAAGTCAGAAAGGTGTTGCATCATTAGGATAAACAGGTAGTGGGACATAGGGCATCCTTGGCGTAGCCCCCGGATCCCTTTGAAGAACCCAATATCCTGCCCATTCAAATTTATAGTGTAAGTGGGGGAAGTGATACACGTCATGACTCTCTTCACTAGCCACCGGGGGAACAAGTAGGCCATGAGCATGTGTTCAACGAACTCCTATCTGACCGAGTCATAAGCTTTGTGGAGATCCACTTTAATTGCTATTCGCGGGGCACCGGTCTTCTTATTAAAATCATGCATTATCTCCTAGCATAACATAATATTTTCATGAATAGATCTACCCTGGATAAACGCATGTTGATTGTCCTCAATAAGCTCCGGGAGACCATCCTAATGCGATTCACCAACAGTTTTGCAATGAACCTGTGCATCATTTGGCACACCGAGATGGGTCTAAACTCTACAAAACAAGAAGGGTTAGGGACCTTTGGAATAAGTGATAATGAAGTTATATAACCCTTCTAAGAAGGTGGCCCTTTTCTAGGAAATCCATAATCGCACGGATTACATCTTCCTTGATAGTTTCCCAGCACATTTTAAAAAACATAGCGTTGAAACCATGCACCCCTGGGGCTTTCGATGTATTTGCTGCCAAGATAACACGCTCTATATCCTCCCTGGTATAGTTTGCATCAAGGAAACTAGTAGCTGAGGGGGATACAGTTCTCCGCACCGACACCACAATCTCCTCAGGATACATGCTTGGGCCAAGAATGCTCTTGAAATAATTCACAGCTTCATTGCCAACAAGTTCTCCTGACACGAACACCCCCTGGGAATCTTTAATAGTATGGATGGTATTTTTTACCCTCCGCACCTTCATCAAGTTGTAGAAGTAAGCTGTGTTGGAGTCTCCCAATGAGATGTAAAGATCTCTGGACTTTTGCTTTAGAGCACACTCCTCCTCCTCCTCCCAATACACCTTGAGTTCATTTTGGATGTCCTTCTCCATGGCTCTCAAGTGGATGTCCTTCTCCACGACTCCCTCGAGCCTCTGGTGAATATCCCTCAAATTTGCCTCTTTCGCCATTCTCATCTCGCTCGACCACTGCTTAAGGCCCTTCTTCACCCTGGTTAGCTTATGATAAACTATAAACATTGGAGTTCCCTGAACATTACTTGTCTGCCACATTGATGACTTTAAATTTCATAGTGTTTTTCATACTTATTAACTAGTCTTTTGAGTCATAATCTTGCTCTTTTGCTTTATTTTTATGCCTTATTTGTCAAATACTTCAGAATCTACACCTTTCTTGGTTTTTGATCAATTTTAGATAAAGAGGCATCATTATCACGAGTTTTCAAGCAATTTTAATGCATGGAGGAGTTCTAATCTTCAAGAGGAGTTTACACATCAAATTTCAAGTCAAACCAAGCTTTCTAGAGAAATTACGGCAGTGCCGTAATTAATTTCACGGCCGTAATATGAGATTATGGCACTACCATAATGGATTTCACAGCAACAGCTCGCAGCGAATTTTTTGGGAAATTACGGCACTGCCGCAATTAATTTTACGGTGCCGTGATTTCAGTCTAGATTCAGGCAGAGACTTCAGAGGACCTCAGATGAATTACGGCACTGCCGTAATTATTCTTATGGTACCGTGATTTTGGATGAAATTCATACAGAAACTTTCGAAGCCATTACGGCAGTACCGTGATGTTCATCACGGTATTGTAATTATCAGCCCAGTCTTCTGATTTTTTCGTCGAAAACTTAAAAAGATCATTTCTCGAGATTTAGGGCACCAATTGAAGATCCATAAAAAAGGGAAGACTCAGAATAAGGAGGGGGAGATTTTCGAAGAAAAAGGAATAATTTTGATTGAGTATTCACGGAGAATTTGAGAGAATCGCCGCCGTGCTAGGGTTCATTGCCGTTCATCTCACAGACCATCTCTGACCACGATATTTGAAAGGAAGCTTCGCCTGAGGAAGGAGAACACACCACAGAAGTTTCAAACTAAAAGGAGACCGATTGAGGGAGAAATCAACAAAAGAGTGGTCACGTGCACTGTTCACCGTGACGCCACACAAATTACGGGCTGTAATTTTGATTACAGCCCTGTTTTGTAATTTTTATTCCTCCCTTTCGATTTCTAATCATTCTAAAATCATGTTTTGCTGTAATTCTTCCATCATGCTAGCTTAGACATCTTTTGGGACATGGGGGTGTTATCCCCTTAACTTCTTAATGAATTTGAGAAAATCGCTGCCGCGCTAGGGTTCATTTTCGTTCATCGCATAGACCATCTCCGGCCATGATATTTGAAAGGAAGCTTCGCCTGAGGAAGGAGAACACACCACAGAAGTTTCAGAGTGAAAGGAGACCGATTGAGGGAGAAATCAACAAAAGAGTGGTCATGTGCATAGTTCACCATGACTCCACACAAATTACGGGTTGTAATTTTGATTATAGCCCTGTTTTGCAATTTTTACTCCTCCCTTTCGATTTCTAATCATTCTAAAACCATGTTTTGCTGTAATTCTTCCATCATGCTAGATTAGACATCATTTGGGACATGGGAGTGTTATCCCTTAACTTCTTAATAACTAGACATTGTTAATTTCGTCAGAATGATTTTGTTATGATAATTCTACTTATGTGATGATTGCTTATAATTCTCCTTAGTCTCATATTTTCAACATGTTTTAGAATTTTGTGAAATAGACTGAAAAGTAGATTGCAAAATTTGAAACCCTAGAATCATTGAATTTAGAACTTATCGTAAGAGATTAGGTATTGTTCTTAATTATGATTTTTAGTAATTCGATTGCCATGTTGATTTTTTGATCTTTGGATTGAGTTATTGTGTTAGACTTGATTTGATATTGTAAGAGATTAAATATTTGATCGTCAGAGAACCTTAAGTAGAACCTGAGAAATTATGGTATGAGAAAACATAGTTTCTCTTGAGATATTTGACTTAGAATTCGGATGCACGAGAGTGATCCTCGAGTTCTTTGTCAATAATTTACTTATCTTTAGCATTGAATAGATCCTGCACGAGAGTGAGGATTGGTTCTTTGTATAATTATCTGCGCGAGAGCGAGTTAATTCCTTTATGAAGTAAATTACATCTTTATCATAATGAAATTTGACTGACAATATTTTATTCCCTTCTAGTCATTAAAATTAAGGTGGATGAACCTCTAGTCCCAGATTCTCTCTCTGATATTTCCGTATACCGTTTCGATCGTTTACTTTCATCATTCTCGATTTGTTTAGCTAGTAAGAATTAAATTCGTCAGTACTTAACAACGAGGTCTCTGTGGTTCGATATCTTAAATATTACTTCGAGTATCCTACACTTGCGGAGTACAACAAATTTTTGGCACCGTTGCCGGGGACCTTGGTTTTGTTAAGATATAATTGATAGTATTTCTAGACTAAGCCTTTTGTGTTTGTTTTTTTTAGTATTTTCTATGATAGATTCTGATTTTCTTATATTTTCTACAAATTCTAAACTTATCTGACCTTCTACTTGTTTATGCGCAGGAATCTTAGGTCAAGACCATTAGTTCCTTTTGATCCTGAAATTAACAAAACTCTTAGATTGCGCAGGAAATTGAGGTTTGCTGAAGAGAGAGAAGAAGAATCAATCATGGCTGAAAGAAGAACACTTAAAGATTATGTAGCCCCGAATACACAGGGAATTCATTCCAGTATTACTAGGCCTACAATTGATGCAAACAACTTTGAGATTAAACCAGCTTTCTTGTCAATGATCCAATAGAACCAATTTGGAGGATCTCCTCTGGAAGATCCCAATCAACACTTATCTCTTTTTCTTGAATTTTGTGATACCATAAAAATTAATGGTGTATCTGATGATGCCGTTAGACTGAGATTGTTTCCTTTTTCCCTCAGGGAACGAGCAAAAGCATGGCTACATTCTCATCCGACTGGGACATTCACCACTTGGGAGCAATTGTCAAAGGCTTTCTTGCTGAAATACTTTCCAACTAGTAAGATGATTCAATTGAGGAACCAGATCACAGGCTTTGCACAGTGGGATAGCGAATCACTTAGTGAAGCATGGGAACGCTTCAATGAGCTACAACGGAAGTGTCCTCACCATGGATTAGAAGATTGGGTTTTAATTCAAACTTTCTATAATGGTTTGCTTTACAACACTCGCTTAACTGTTGATGCTGCTGCAGGGGGAGCACTGATGAAGAAGACTGTTGAAGATGCCTATGCGTTGATTGAAGAGATGGCATTAAATTACAATCAGTGAACTACTGAGAGAGGAGTGTTGTATCGTCCTCTTCATGGTAAGAATGATGGTGATGGTTGGCGTTCTTTAGTAGAAAAGGTAGATTCTTTGTGTAATCGTTTTGATTCTTTCCAAATGCAAACTACTGCTGTTTCTTCTGTTATTTGTGATGTATGTGGGAACTATGGGCACTATGCTGAAGAGTGTAAGGTTGTTGTTGATCAGGGTAGTGATCAAGTCAATGCAGTAGGGGGGGTACAATCAAGGTAGAAGTAATGACCCTTACTCTAATACCTACAACCCTGGTTGAAGAAACCACCCTAACTTGTCCTGGAGAAGTAACAATCATGCTAGTGTGTAAAATGAAAATAGAGGGTACCAACAGAGTCAACAAAATCAGAGTCAACCCCAAAAATCTAGTTTAGAGGACATGTTTGAAAAATTCATGGGTGCCCAGATGAAACAAAATGAAGAGTTCAAAGAGAGTCTTAAGGGAATTAACTCTAGGTTAGATGGTGTTGTTGCTCACAATAAGATTTTAGAGACACAGATAGCACAACAAGCAAACACTTCTTATAGACCCCCAGGAAAATTACCTACTAAACCTGAACCAAACCCTAGGGAGTACTGTAATGCTATCATCACCAGGAGTGGAAGGCAATTAGATGAACCTAAAGGGAAATCTGAAAATAATGAAAAAGAGCCTAATATTGACCTTGATAATGAATTAGACTTCGAAAAATCTTCTAAGCATGAGTAGTCCCAAACTAGTTTGTCACCTCACCAGGGTGATAAACCAAAAGGTGATGAACCATGTCAGAGTGATATTTCTAAACCTAATTCTCCTTCACCTTATAGGCCACCTTTACCCTTTCCCCAAAGGTTAGTGCAAGCAAAACTTGACAAACAATTTGGCAAATTTCTTGAAGTGTTAAAAAAGCTTTACATTAATATTCCTTTTACTGAAGCTTTATCTCAAATGTCATCATATGCAAAATTCTTGAAAGAGATCTTGTCTAACAAAAGAAAAATAGAGGACTATGACACTGTGGCATTAACTGAGGATTGTAGTGCTATTATCCAGAATAAATTACCACTAAAACTGAAGGATCCAGGTAGTTTCTCTATACCTTGTTCTATTGGAAGCATGGCTTTTGACCGAGCCTTATGTGATTTAGATGCCAGTGTAAGCTTAATGCCTTTATCTATTTGCAGGAAACTGGACATTGGAGAGCTTAAACCAACATCGATATCTTTACAGCTCGCCGACACATCGGTAAAGTATCCTGTATGTATTTTAGATAATGTTCCCATCAAAATAGGTGAGTATTTTATTCCTACTAATTTTGTAGTCCTTGACATGAAAGAATGCAGACCCTTTTTGGCTACAGCAGGAGCACATATTGATGTTAGAAAAGGAAAACTCACTTTTGACATTTGTGATAATACAATTGAGTTTGATTTAACTGATTCATTGCAAAAAGCATCACACTCAAGATCATGTTGTAGCATTGATATAATTGATGATTTTGTTAGTGATGTGCATAATTTATTTGATGATCCTTCTGATTTTGAAACTGACATATCATCTGAGTATGTGAATAAAGAATTTCAGGAGAAAGCAACAAAGAAGAGGAAGAGACGAAGGAGAAAAGGAAGATCAAAGCTGCTTGAGGAAGGAAAAAGGTTCTTGAATAAAATTGGACACTCTTTCATAAATGAGCCTTATGTTCCTAGAAGCCATGAACAAAACACTGAGAAATCAATATGGCGACTGAAGACACACCCATGATCAAATCCGAGTGTTGAACGGTCAAGCTAATGACCAAAAACTAGCGCTTCTTGGGAGGCAACCCAAACACTTTTTCTTTTATTTTTGGTTTGTTTACATCTTAATTTGTTTTGTTTAGGGTTAATTTTTCTTTTTCTCATTTTTAGATACATTTTTCAGAAATTTTTATTATTTTTGACAAATTACGGTACTACTGTAATTTTTATTACGGTACTGTAATTCATGTTGATTCTTTACAAAAAGATTGCGTGGATTACGGAACTACCGTGATAGATTTTACAGGCCGTAATTTCCATCCATTTTCGTACATAAAGTTTTTGGATTTTTGAGCATTTTACGGCAGTGCCGTGGAGCTTTTCACGGTACCATATTTTTGGACAATTTTGACCAGAAAGTTTTTGAGTTTTTGTGGAGATTACGGTAGTGCCGTGATGAATTTCACGGTACCGTAGAAGTGGAGCATTTTCTTACTGAAACTTTTGAAATTTTCA
The DNA here is from genome assembly GCA_027563935.2 of Costus lasius. Lineage (NCBI taxonomy): Eukaryota > Viridiplantae > Streptophyta > Magnoliopsida > Zingiberales > Costaceae > Costus > Costus lasius. The sequence continues at coordinate 30,567,978 of CM050448.1, forward strand.
GATGAAATACAGCACTACCGTCATAGTCTTCACGCTACCGTAATTTGACATTTTTTCCTGCCGAGAGTTCATTTCCGTTTTACGGCACTACTGTAATTCCATTACGGTACCATAATTTACTCGACCCCACGTGATTCAGGTGTCGTATTTAGGGTTTGGTACCATGCTTTTAGGGTTTCTTCACCCGATTTCCTGCCGACCTCGCCTGTTCTTCGATTCCTTGCGTCCCTAATTCTTTTGCGACCTTTCCTAACCAGTTTCTAACGATTTCCACCTTCGATTTTGAGAGATTTCAAGCTTAAACTGCGTCCAGATACTGTTCGTCCGCCTGTTTTTGCCCTGCTCGTTCTTCCTCATCCAAGCTTCGATTGAGCTGCTTCCAGCTCCAGAAGGCTTCGAAGGAGGTAGAAGATCATCCCTCAAGTTGTTTGGAAGCTCCATTCTAGCTCAGAAACCCGAATTTGAAGCTTGAATCTAGCCCAGCTTGCAACTCTGTTCGCCCTTTGTTGAAGCCCCAGTGCCTCCACCAAACCCTTTTGGTATCATATTCAAGGATGAAGTTCAGGAACAAAGACCTACCTACCTCTAGTGTTAGAGATGCTCAGTAGTTTGGAGATGGATTGGGATGAGTATACCGATCGCTTAGGCTGAGGGAGACGACGAAGAGACGGACTCTGACGAGTAGACCTTTGTGAGTATCATTTTTCCTTACCTATTGCTTACTTATGCTTACTGATTAATCATGATTTTACACTTGTGTAGGGAAGGATGACTCTGTCATACTTCTTGAGTCTGCCGCTTCTGATCCCCGAGTTGTTTTCATTACTACATGCTTTCGATATGGTTGTTTTGAGATTTTATTGATACTTGTTTGATGATGGTTCGATATGGTTGTATTGATATTTGGGTTTGATGCACTAGGATGTTTAACATGATATGTGATTCTATATGATGTGATGTATGCCTATGTGGTTTGTTTATCACGAAAATGCTGCCATTATCATGCTGAAATTTTTCTTGATAGATCACTGTTCATAACGATACTTGAGAATTGGAAATAGACCTAAAATGATGAGTTTATTTCTTTGATATAATCTGATGAAATTTTCCATTGATAGATACATGAAGTTTTGGGTGAATATGTTGTTTAATGAATGAGATTTGAAAGTGAAGTAATTCTTTTGGATAAGATGAGCATATGTTGTATAATTTTTGCATTGATATCAATTGATTAAACCTAGTAGATCATTAAAGTCCATCTTGTTATTTGTTGGGAAGAAAGAATTCAAAATCCAAAAAGAAAAATGACTCCCCTATTTGGCACTGCGAAAATTTGGCAGTGGTACCTAAAGTCATGGGTTGAAGTCTAAATAGAATAACTCCTCTTCTTGGCATTGTATTTGCAATGGTACCTAAGATAAGAGTTGAAGTTCAATAAAAAGTATGTATCTATGTGGGTGCATGCCAAGAGAGAGATTCTTTGACATTAACTCCGCTATCTCAAGAAGAATTCTTTCTACTTAAAGAGATATGTGTTCTATTATGTTGGTTATGTGACCAATATATTCAAAATATGTCACCAGAAGAAAGGTGGTATTCATTTTAGAAAATGTCAAAGATGCATAAAAGAGAGAGAGAGAGAGAGAGAGAGAGAGAGAGAAAAATTTGAGTGGAAAAAGATTTTGTGATTCCTATTCCTGTAAACAAAGACATCATGGACTCAAAACTTAAACTAGGTGAACTCATGAGATTGAAATTCTATTTATGCACATTGCAAAATTTTATTTGATTGAATTATGGATCTTAAGGATTGAATTCGGAGGATGATATATTTACTTGAAATTTTGAGTTATTATTTGATGTGAATTTTTCATATGTAAATTGTATCTTAGAAATTTATTCATCATCTGAAGGTTTATTTTCATAATCAGTATTATTTTCTTTATTTGCTTGAGGACAAGCAAAGTTTGAGTCTCCCTGACCACTTGGGACACACGCGGGTAATTCTACTAGTAGTTGAAAAACCGAAATCTCGGCCCTTTGCAGGGGCTCTCCTCACCAAACCAAAGAAGGGCTGGAGAGTGGTCAGAAATCCCGGGGTTTAGGAAAATAGCTTCAGCCTGCGGGAACATATCCTTCCACGCCTTCGTGGCCATCACCCTGTCCAGCTTGCATGAAGCCCTATTGTCGCCTCCCTATGAATTTGACCATGTGTAGAAATCCCCGCAATACTTTACATCATAGATATCCATAGCAATGCTCGAATTTAAGTTATCTAGAATTTCCTGCTCATTATGCATGGATCCACCATATTTTCATTGTGGGAAAACAGCATGTTGAAGTCACCCATAATAAGCATCGGGCCTTGATCCTGCCACCCCTCAAGAGTACCCCAAATGTGTCGTCGCTCACTACTGGTATAAAGCCCGTACACGATTCCCAAAGTAAACAAAACCTCCCCTTGCCCATTTAAAAATTTCCCCATCAGAATCTGGTCTGACGGCTCCAGATCCACCACATTAAAGACATCCGGATCCCAAACCAGCCATATTCTACCTCCAGGGATGCTAGCATAATTAGTGAAATAATGCCAACCTGGGAACAAAGACTGTATAATATCCCTGCACTTACTTTCACGCACACGAGTTTCCAAAATAGCCAGTAACTTGAGCTTATAGCTCTTAACCAAAATATCTATCTCCCTCCTCTTGGCTACTGAGTTGAACCCTCGCACGTTCCAACTCAGCATATTTCCCAAAGAACATGTCATTGAGACTCTGCTAGGATCGGACCAATGCTCTTAGGATCTGATAGCCGGGTTGAGCATTTTTTGTTCTTCTTGTTCTTAACTGAGCTTTTTTTATTCCTCTTGTTCTTCTTCCTTCCAGAAGGGATGGCAATGAAGCCTTGGGAGTCCGCAATGCTAGCAACTTCCTCCCCATCCTCCGCCTGGCTCATCCCCCCCCCCCCCTTCACTTTCATACAAAGCCTCTTGGCCGCATAACAATTCACCAGCCTCCACAGGAAATTCTAGTGAGTCCAAGCACTTCTCCTCCACTATACCCATGTCCAGGTTTCTATCTTTCCTAGCTATCTCCAAGATAGTTTGTTCATTTTCATGTTGGACCCCTGCTTTTGTCTCCTTGCATCCTTTTCCTTTATCACTTGATGACCCCACCAGTAGCATAGACTTAGATGATTCCGCCATTGTAGAACACTGTATTTTATTTGACTTTTCCTTCCAGGTTATCGTCATCCCCCCTTGCTCCAATTTTGGGCAGCCTTTTGAACTCTGCCCAAAACTTTTGCATTCGCCGCATCTTTGTGGGATAGATTCATACTTGAAATACAACTCGGTACCTGCGTCCCCATTTACCATCACCGTCAGGGAATCAGGATACACGGCGCGTGCCTCCATCTCAACACAGACCCTAGCGAATCCCAACCGAGATTTTGTGGCAGTGGCCTTGTCCATAAAGAGTGGCTTACCAAGGGCACTAGCCACCAATGATTCCCACCAACCACCATCTTAATGGAAGATTTTTTATGCGCACCCCATTTACCATCACCGTCAGGGAATCAGGATACACGGTGCATGCCTCCATCTCAACACAGACCCTAGCGAATCCCAACTGAGATTTTGTGGCAGTGGCCTTGTCCATAAAGAGTGGCTTACCAAGGGCACTAGCCACCTGCCCAATGATTCCCGCCTACCACCATCTTAATGGAAGGTTTTTTATGCGCACCTAGACCGGAACTGTCGACAAGTTCACCCGAACCAAGTCATCTTTGGGGTCCCACAATTTAAGGAAAAGAATCTTTCCAAAAAAGAACCAGGGTCCCCCTTCGAGGACCCGCAATTTATCCTCCTCGCTACTGAATTTGAAAAGAATGAACCCCGTTGAAAGAGTGAACAGTTCTACCCCTCCTTTTGGGCTCCAGAGCTGATTCGCCTTTTGCTCCAAGCTTAGGAAATTGGGTCTATACCCTAAGAAGTAGCCCACAAGTGTATTTTCCCAATATGCAATATTACTCGAAAGCTCCTCTTCTGGCGCCTTGATATCCAGGATTCCCCCATTTACTGTAACCTCCGAACTAGACAAGGAGCATAGTGATTTATTCCCTGAAGACTTCGCAAATAGGGAGCTCCACGAGCTTGATGCAACCAGGGCATTCTTTAGTGGGGGAAGCGAAGCTAGAGTACACCCGGGTAACGGCATCCATGCTACCCTACCGACTTGGCCACTCGATTTTGCGCCTGCCATTTCCCCAGCATGCCCTAGCGCTACGGGAACGCTAGAGGACCCAGCGGACCGGGACGCCGACAGAGAAAGAAACCCAACCTCTCCCCAAGACCCACACCGCACCACAGACTTGTGAATGGGGTGGAAGAGGGGAAGCCTAACCCAGGAGAGGCCCTCAAATCACAAACATGCAGAAATCTGTTGTATCCCAAGTTGTTTGGCGTGTACGTAGGACTAATCCCCGGCAACGGCGCCAAAAACTTAATGTTGTCCGAAAGGACACACTTTTAAATACAAGTAGGTAGACTAATTTAAGGAGTCGCAGCCAAAACTTATTTGGCGCATAGGGATCTGTCACCCCCTAATACGGCTCCAAAAACTTGTTGTCCCTAAACTTGTAGTGTCCGCAAGTGCACGGATACTCGAAGTAATAAAGAAAATATCGATCCCACAGAGACCTACGTGTTAAGTACCAAATAGTTATTTTCTTACTAGCTAAGGAAACTTAGTATGATGCGAATAAACAATAAACACACGGGAAAATAATCAGAGAGATAAACTGGGACTAGGGTTTCATCCATCTTAATTTCAATTATTAGATATAATAAAAGGTCGTCAATCAAATCTTATCATGATAAAGACTTAATTTACTTCATAAAAGGATTATCACACTTTCGTGCAGACAATCATGCAGGGACCAATCCTCACTTTCGCGCAAGATTTATCCCAATGCTGTAAATAAGTAAACCATCAATCAAAGAACTCAAGATCACTTTCGTGCATCCGAATTCTAGGTTGATTGTCTCGAGCGGAATGTTGAGGATCACTTTCGTGCATCCGAGACTCAACACAAGTTATACCTATGGTTCTCCAATGTTCCTATCCTCACTTTCGTGCAAGATCTCCACGTTTGACACACTAAATTAATCCTAGGTTCATAATCATCATCAAGGCAATTAGTCATCTAAAATAAAGAAATAAGAACTTAACCTAATTTCTTATGGTGAGTTCCTATTAATCAATTTTAGGGTTCCAGTTCTCAAGCATGTCACCTTTCGGTCCTTAATGCAAGAACTCTATTCATGATGATAAAAAGTAAACTAAGGAGAAACTTAGAACAATAATCACATAGGTAAAATTATCATGGCAAAATTATCTTGACGAAATAAAAAGTGTCTAATCATTAAAAATCAAAGGGATTACGCCCCATGTCCCAATATAAGATTAAGCTTGTATGGAGGAAGAATTACAATAAAGCATGTTTTCAAAAAGTCAGAAATCGAAGAAGGGAAAAAGAAAAGTTACAAAATAGGTGCGTAATTTGTAGCAAAACTCGATGAACAGTGCTGTCACCACCAATTTCATCGATTCCTCCTCCGATCGATCTCTTTTCGATCTGAAACTTCTGTGGTATCCTCTTCTCCTCTAGACGAAGCTTTAGTGTAAAAATCACGGCCGGAAGTGGCCTCCACGCCTCTCGGCGTGAGGCTAAACCCTAGCCGCCTCTATGGCGATTTCTCCCTCGATTCTAGATAAAAATTCCTTCTTTCACTTCTTGCGTCTTTTCCTCTTTAAGACGAGTCCGCAAAAACTTTCCGATTTCAATTTGGAGCTCTGGATCAAAAGTTATAGTCCGTACAATTTTTGGCCGCGGAAAACTCACGTTTTTGACTTGGAATTACTGCCGTAATGGATTTTACGGCCCTGCCGTAATTTTTGGTCTGTTAATTATTTGTCAACATTACGGCCCATAAAAATGTTTACGGTTGTGCCGTATTTGCTTCAGTAAGTTTTTGGGGGTGCCGTAATTACGGCACCGTAATGATGTTTACGGTGGTGCCGTAATCTCACGAAATTCTTTGTGTTGAAAAACTCCAAATTACGGTACCGTAAAGTTCATGTTGGGGGTGCCATAATTTTCCCTGAAGCTCTGATTCTTCTGAAATTTTACGTGTGATCTCCTCTTGATGATGGAAACTCTTTCATGCCTTTGATTTTGCTCGAAAAGTCCTCAAAATAGTGCCTTTTTACCTGAAAATCATGAAAAACCAAAATAGAAGTAGACTTTGCAATATTTGATGAATTCAGCATAAAAACAAGTAAAAGATCCTCAATTTAGCATGAAAAGATATTTAAAATGATACAAAATATACTATATATTTTGGTGTCATCAAAATCCGACCCACAAGAAAATAGTAACCCAACAAGAAAGATAGCTAGAGAGTAGAAAGCAAGCATAGGGGCAATGAAGACACCGGCCAAAACTGAAACGGGGAACTCAGAGATATACCCGGCATGGAGGAGGAGGCCTTGGAAACTGACGCCGTCCGCGCACACCAGAGTGAGTTAGCTGAAATTGCCCCTTCAAATCGCCACTGCGATGTCCCTGCCCCTCCCACCAGAACCAGGGCACGGCCTTTACGACACGTAATTATTCCAGAATTTTCCATGTTCATTGCCGCCCTAGGGTTTGCTGCCGTGAAGTGTACAGAGCATCTCCTGCCGTGAAATTTGAGGGTAAGCTACACCTGGAAGAGGAGAACATACACCAGAAGTTTCAGAGCGAAAGGGGACCGATTGAAGGATAAATCAATGAAAGAGGCGAAACCGGCACTGTTCACACGAGAATCACAGGCTTTAATTTCCATTACAGGCCTGTGTTTAGTAAAATTTCCCTTCTTCTCGATTTCTGATCATTCTAAACTATGGCTATTTGTAATTTCTCCATCATGCTAGCTTAAACACTTTTGGGACATGGGGTGAAATCCCCTTAATTTCATAATGACTAGATGATCTTTATTTCGTCAGAGTACTCTTGTTATGATAATTATACTTAAATGATGATTGTCTTTAATCTCTTCTAGTTTCATATTGTCAACATGTATTGGAGTTTTTGTGATATGGACTGAAAAGTGACTTGCAAAGCTTGGATCCCTAGAATCTAGATTTAGGGACTCATCGTAAGAAATTAGGTTTGTTCTTGTTTCTAGATTTTAGAAGTTTATTGATTTGTTGATAATCTAATCTAGGAGATATTAATGAGTTAAACATGAAGATATTGTAAGAAATTAAGTATCGGATCGTTAGAAAACTTTAAGTAGAACATGTGAATCTAAAGTATGAAAGTATTTAGTTTTCACTTGACATGATTGACATAAAAATTGGATGCATGAAAGTGATCTCAAATCTTCTTGTCGATGATTTACTTATCTTTAGAATTGAATAAATCTTGTGTGAAAGTGAGGATTGGTTCTTTGTAAATTATCTGCGCGAAAGTGAGATGATTTCTTTATAAAGTAAATTATATCTTTATCATAATAAGAATAAACTGACGATTATCTAACTATCTCTAGTCATTGAAATTAAGGTGGATGAAACCCTAGTCTCAATTTTTCTCTTTGACTTTTTGTGTACTTTTTAATCATTCGCTTACATCATATTCGATTGCCTAGCTAGTGAAAAATCAACTATTCAGTACTTGACAAATGAGGTCTCTGTAGTTCGATATCTTTTTTATTACTTCGAGTATCTATGCACTTGCGGACACAATAGCGAATGCCTTGGATGCGGGGTTGCACCAAGGAGACTCTACACTTATGGCCGCCTGGGTGGAGGGCCTCCACCGAGATAGTACAGAGACTCTTTTATAGTGATGGCATCGGGGTGGGGGTGGATAGTGCCAAACCCGACCCCGACCCCCGTTACTAATACTTGACCCCGACCCCGACCCAGCTGGGTTTGAGAAAACTAATCCCAACCCCGACCCCGCCAGGCATCGGGTACCCGCGGGGAAATCCAACCCCGTCGGGGCATCAGGTGACGACTCAAAAATTCGTAGTAAAATTTATATTGATCGTATAGTATTTTGAGTCATTTTTATGCTCTTTTATTTGTTTTTAAATATAATTATTCTATTATTTCAAAATCTACACCTCTTTTCATTTTTTATAATTTTCAGGTAAAAGGGTTTATTTTCAATGGATTTAAAGAAATCGGAGGCCGGAAACAGAATCAGCACGAAATTTCAAGCTCAGGAGTCAATTTTGGAATTTTTCTAATTTCACAACCCTGTGAAAAATGAATGAAATTATCAGGGGGGTGTGAAAATAATAAAAGAGGAAAATTAGCTGCCACGAACAAGTCTTCTGCCGCCGGCACTATAGCTGGAAAATTCGAAGCCAAATTAAGTAGATTTAGAGCGCAATTTCAAAATCGGAAAGAAGAGAAGTGATCTATAAGAGGAGGAGAAGATTTCAAGCCTGGTATCACGAATTTTAATCAAGCACATAGGGAGAAATCAAGTGAGGCGCCACCGTGTTATGGTTCCTCACCGGGAAGGAATGAAGCCATCTCTAGCGACAAAATTTTTAAGGAAGGTGCGCCTCATGGAGGAGAAGATACACAGAAAGTTTCAGATCAAAAGGAGATCGATCAAGGGAGAAATCAAAGAAAACGTGGTCATGGCTATTGTTCATCGACGAGTTCAGAAGCTGTTCTCCATCAGAATCACGGGGCTGTGAAATTTGTACTAAAATTTTCATGTCCCATCAAATCAATAAAACATTTATTTACCCTCTGTCGAATTATGATTTTTTTTTTAGATGAATTATTATTGCATTTCTCTTTCCATGATAGCGTAAAATCCTTTTGGGATTGAGGGAGTAATCCCCCTTAATTTCTAAAATGACTAGATAACCATTATTTTGTCAGTTAATTCTTGAAATGATAATTTTACTTTTGTGATTATTGACTTTAAAATATCTAGTTTTGAAATATTAGCATGTCATAGAGTTTGTAATATGGACCAAGACGTGATTTACGAACTCAAAAACCTTAAATTGTGGTTTTTTAGAAACTTAGGCTATGAGAATAGATTTGTTCTAAAATCCTAATTTTTGAAGCTTATCTACATGTTAATATATTGCCCTAGGTATTTTATTGTTTCAGACATGATAATATGGACCGAGAGATGATTTTAATTGTTGGAAACCCTTAAGTAAAATCGGTAAAATTAAGATACAAGAGTATTTAATTTTACTTGAGATTTTGACTTTATAAATTAAATTTATGAAAGTAGATTTAATGATTTAGTCTGATTTACTTTTATTAAACACTGAGCAGTAAGTCACGAGAGTGAAGGCTGGATTAGTGTAAATAATACATCCAAGAGGAGGCAATTTTTATATAAGTAAATTTTATCTTTATCATGATTAGGATAAACTGACAAACACTTATTTATGTCTAGTCATAGAAATTAAGTAGGATGAAACCTTAGTTCCAGTTTTCTCTCTTTGAAAATTTACAATAGTTTTCGATTGTTTGCTTTTGTCCTATTCCATCGCATATCGTCTGCTTAGCTAGTGAGAATTTGATTATTTGATACTTAACACATAGGTCTCTATGGGTTCGATATCTTTTATTACTTCGACGTATCTGTGCACTTGCGGACACATTAAGTTTTTTGCGCCATTGCCGGGGACCTTAGTTTTGTTAATATTAAAATATTTGATAGTATTACTAGACTAAGTTTTATTTATTTTTAGTTTTAACTTTGTTTTATGTTTTTGCAAGTTTTGGATTTTCACATGCTGTGAAGAAAAAAATCATAGGGCTGTGATTCTGTAATTTTTTATTTTTTTTTGCATTATTTTTGCTTTATTTGCATTTTCTGTTAGTTTTTATATTTTGACCAAAAATTAAAAAATCTACATATTTTAGGATCTACAAGAATCTATTAAAAAAATTTAGGTTTTCACACCCCTGTGAAATTTGCACTGAAATTTTCACGGGGCTGTGAAACTATGAGCTACTTTATTGTTTTGGGTTTTTTGAGCTTTCTGATACTCAAAAAAAATCTAAAAAAATTACTAAAAATTTTAAAAAAATATTTCTGATTGATTGGTGTTGAGAAATATGCATTTTGAGACTTTTTGATTTTCTATGCTTCTCATCACACCCCGGTGAAAATTTTGACACGGCTATGATTTCTGAGTTGGGAATTCTTTCTGTTGTTTTTTGAAATTCTAAGTTCATACAATTCTTCTACTTGTTTATGCGCAGGACCCTTAGGTGAGGACCACTAATTCCATTAGATTCTGAAATTGAAAAAACTTTTAAATTGCGTAGGAAACTCAGGTTTGAAGAGAAAAAAGAGAAAGAACCAACTATGGAAGAAAGAAGGTCGCTTAAGGATTATGCAGCACCAAATCCACAGGGGAAACACTCTAGTATAGCCAGGCCGACGATAGAGGCTAATAATTTTGAAATTAAATCGATACTGCTATCCATGATACAGCAAAATCAGTTTGGAGGATCACCACTCGAGGATCCTAATCAACATTATCTCTTTTTCTAGAATATTGTGACACCATTAAGATTAATAGTGTATCTAATGATGCTTTAAAACTGATATTGTTTCCCTTTTCTCTCAGGGACAGAGCACACAACTGGCTACAATCCTAGCCAACTGGAACATTCACCACATGGGATCAAGTTTCAAATGCTTTCTTGTCTAAGTACTTCCCATCAAGTAAAACAATCTAGTTGAGAAACCAAATTACCAGTTTTGCACAAAGGGATGATGAGTCACTGAGTGAAGCATGGGAGCACTTTAATGAATTACAAAGGAAGTGTCCTCACCATGGATTAGAAAAATGGGTTTTAATTCATACTTTTTATAATGGTCTTCTTTATAGTACTCGCCTCACTATTGATGCTGCTGCAGGTGGAGCTCTTCTGAATAAGAGCATTGATGACGTTTACACCTTTATTGAAGAGATGTCTCTAAACCATAACCAGTGGACCATAGAAAGAGGAGTGTTATATCGTCCTCCACATGGTAAGAATGAAGATGATGCATGACATGCCCTAGCAGAAAAGGTAGACTCTTTAGCTAATAGATTGGATTCTTTTCATATGCAAACTGTTATGGCTTCATCATCTATTGTTTGCGATATTTGTGGTAATTAAGGGCACAGTTCTAAAGAATGGAAGGTTATTGCTGAACAGGGTGTTGAACAAGCAAATACTATAGGGGGGCGGGTACAACAAAGGTAGAAATAATGACCCCTACTTATAACCCTGGATGGAGGAATCATCCAAACTTGTCTTGGAAAAGTAATCAGGGGGCACAAGCAGATTCTAGACAACAATCTTATTTCCAACCTAGGAATACCAATCCTAATCCACCACTCAAATCTAGCTTGGAGGTCATGTTTGAAAAATTTATAAGTACTCAGATAAAACAAAATGAAGATGTGAATGAGACCCTTAAGCAAATTAACTCTAGGATGGATAATATGGCTGCTCATACTAAAATACTAGAGAGTCAAATAGCACAACAAGCTAGCACATCTAAACCTGAACTAAATCCATTGTAATGCTATAACTACCCGGAGTGAAAAACAATTAGATGAACCAAGGGGTAGACCTAAAGATGATGATGAGGAGCCTGACATTGAACCTAGTAGTGAGCCAGCCTTAGAGACACCACTAGCCCATGCACAACCCCACCCTAGTTCTCCATCTCACAGGTGTGATGAGACTTCATAGGGTTGTGATGAGCTACGCGAGCCTGATGTTCCTAGACCTAGCTCACCAGCTCCATATAGACCTCCTATTACCTTTCCCTAGTGACTTGTTCAAGCCAAATTAGATAAACAGTTTGGAAAATTTTTAGATATTTTAAAAAAGTTTTATATAAATATTCCATTTACTGATATTTTGTCTCAAATGCCTACTTATGCAAAATTTTTGAAAGAAATTCTATCAAATAAAAGAAAAATAGAGGACTACGGTACTGTGGCATTGACCGAGGAATGTAGTGCCATTATTCAAAACAAATTGCCACCTAAATTGAAGGATCTAGGTAGTTTCATTATACCTTGTTTAATTGGAGAGATGGCTTTTAACCGAGCCTTATGTGATCTTGGAGCTAGCGCATGAGTCTAATGCCTTTATCTGTTTGCAGGAAACTTGACATGGGAGAGCCAAAGCCAACTTCTATTTCTTTACAGCTCGCTGATCGCTCGGTTAAGTATCCTATTGGAATTTTAGAAAATGTTCCAATTCAAGTAGGTAAGTATTTCATTCCAGCAGACTTTGTGGTATTAGAGATGGAGGAGGATTCTAAAATTCTTATCATTCTTGGTAGACCATTCTTAGCTACAGCAGGTGCGATTATTGATGTGAAAAAAGGAAAACTCATTCTAAATATTAATGAAAACATTATTGAGTTTGATTTAGCTGAATCTATGAAAAAACCATCATATACTGGATCTTGTTGTAGTATTAATACCATAGATGATGTTGTTAGTGATTTGCATAAATTATTTGTTGAACATTCTAATTTTGAAAGTCATACTTTTCTAGATTATGTTTTACATTCTAATAAAAAAGAACAACAGCTTAATAAGGAAGAGACTGATTTACTTCTAAAGAAGCAGAAAATTCAAAGGAAGAGATGAAAAAGAAAGGAGGGGTTGAAATTGCTTGATGCAAATAGGGGAAGAAAGAAATTCTTAGGCAAAGTAAAACACTATTTTTGGGATGAGCCTTATGTATTCCAAAAATGTGTTAGAGATCAAGGAATAAAACAAGGAAAGAATAGAGATACGACTCGAGGAGCCATTACCTGATCGGGGTTTAGGTTTGGTCAAGCTTGTGACCTAAAAATTAGTGCTTCTTAGGAGGCTACCCAAGCATTTTTTCTTTTTATTTTTCATTGTTCATTAAAAAAAAAATCTAAATACTGCTTCCTGCTTTCTGACTTCTGCTTGCTCATTTACTAATCTGATTAAGTGTGTTTTCATGGGTATTTTAAGAAAATGGAGCAGCAAAACACTTGATCTCTGGCACAAATAGGAATAACTCATCTTTCACTAGCATCTGAATAACTTGATTAAATTTAAAAGCCAATGGATCATCCTACAGCACATAGCAACTTGTCATGATGGATTAACTCCTATAATGGTTTCATTTAGTAATTTGATTAGTATTTTTGTTGTAGGTATTTAAGGTGCTTTAATGAGTTGTAACCCTGATCTTTCACATGAATAGGAAGAACATGTTTCGTTCTATCTCATGGATTAATTGGTTCCATTGAAAGATCATTAGTTCATCCTAGGAATGATGCAGGAGAAGTTAGCACTGAAGAAGGGGATGAATTGGACGAGAAAACAGCCCCCTACAACTTTCTGCGAGCTGAACACGGGCAAGCCGTGAAACCCGTCACGGGTGTGACGGCCTCGGCAAAAAATCCAGGAAGTAAGAACGGTCGTGCATGCCATCATGGGCAGGCCGTGATGAGCTCGGCGGAATTCTGCGACATCGATCACAGCCGTGAAGAGAAGCACGGGTAGGCCGTGATCACCTCGGCGAAAAATGGAAAAACCGATGATTTCGGACGCGAACGCGGTCGCGGCCATGATGAGAAGCATGGCTAGTCTGTGATCACCTCGGCGGATTCTGGGGCACCTGATCACAGCCGTGAACACCAACACGGCCAGGCCATGATCACTTTGGCAGGCATCGACAGAACTGATCATGGCCATGAACAGATGCACGGCCAGGCCGTGATCACCCCTGAAGACACCGTTTTGCCCCGGCTTCCCCATTTTGACGTGCACAACCCTCCCTACCATGTTCATCCATCCAAGGAGAACCCAAAGGAGCCCGACAAGGTGAAAATACAGCAGTCCCAAAGCTCATCCCAACCACTGGACCACTACATGGGAGTTGTTAGCCCATTATCGATCCACACCGAAGTGCTCTCACCTAAGAGCCATGCAACCCACCCTCATGAAGGCCTAGCCCAAGACGGACTGCATAACCATCTCAATAATACGGCCCAAGAGCTTGCAACGACAGTCGTGACCCAGCCCACAACATCCAAGTTATGTTGCTTCATCGCGATGTGTTCCGAACGTGTCTAACCACACCAGCTGCCTTTGTACAAAGAACACAAGGACATGCGCCAGCTTTAGGAATAGTTAGTAGAAGTTTGTTTTCTTTTGTCTTATGTAGCAGTCTTGACTCATTTTTTGCTGCAGGAGTTGGTAGTAGTTAGGATTCTCTTGTCTTGTAGTATGTTGTCTTGTTCCCTCCCCTCTTGTTCTATAAAAGAGGAGGTTGGGCTAGCTTAAACTTCAGTTCTCTAGTAGCTGATAGAGTTCTCCTAGTGAGCTGAGAGCCTCCAGCGTGTGTGGAATTCAAAGTAGATGCTTCGCCTTTAGAGTTTGTACAGGTCGTGGTCGGTGCCTCGACTCCAAAGTTATTTCTTGCTTTCTGCCTTATAAGAAGTAAATCCCACCACCTCCGGTGGGTCAGGTTCGCCTGTTTCAAAATTCCAATTGTGTTTTTCCTTAGTTTTCATCTTCTTCACTCACGAGCATCCGTACGTCGGAGGTGTGGTCAGAATTTCCTATCCTTTCGTTGTTTCCAGGTTCATAGGCGCGCAAGCTGAATCCTGCGAAGCCACTGTCCCCTAAACATGCTGTGCTTAAAAATTTGCTAAGAGGTTAGTGTGTTATTTCAGTAGTTTGAGTGCCGTTGATCCCCTTTTCGCATTTGTGTTGCCCCGGAACGAATTATGTGCTAATTTCATCGTGTTTTCTCGCTACATTTTCGATACATTTTCACTTCTCTAGTCTAAAGACCCTCTTCCGTTTTCCATGCATTGTGTAACACCGTAGAGTATGACATTAAGGACCCTCCCACCCATTGTAGCTTCATCAAGGAAGCACTACAACTTTTGAAGTCTGATAAATTTCTGTGCTATTTTAATTTAGTGATCTAATTAGCCCTCTTGTTGCAGATGCCCTACATGCCTGACAGATAATGACCCTCTATTTTTCATACGACTGAAAAGATCAACTTTTATCCTACTATTTGGTTTTGTCAGTTTTCTTTGTGGATCATTAGATCCTACTCCTTGGCATAACTACTTTTCGTAAATAAATCAGTGGCTGCTCTATTTGCCTTCAACCAGCTGCCGCTTCTTTTTCCTTCCAGCCATGGAATCTTCAATTGCAACTTCTTCTATGAGCACCCTCCTTAGACCTCCAGCGACACCTCTGATTGCCCCCATGGAAAAAGTTAGTTTTAGCTAAGGTAAGATATTATTTTTGGGTTGAGCCTTATGTATCTAAAAAATGCGCAAGTGAAATTTTCAGAAAGTACATCCTTGAGGACGAGATAGCCAACATTCCTTATCCCGACACTACACCTTGGAGGAGGAGGATGATGATAGTGATTAAGATCACTATATTTTTGGTGAGCATTTTTATTCTTTTTTCGATTTGATTGTATTATTATGACATCTTATGCTTTCGATATGGTTGTACCTCTGATCTTGTTATTTTTGATATGGTTGTATATCTGGTATGATTGACCTTATATTTTGGTGTAGTGGTATTCATGATATTTTCGATGTGGTTGCATGGCGATTTCTTTGAAATTTGATTAGTAGAATGAGTATATGATTTTGACCATGTGATGAGATATGTGTTGTTTAAATATTGATGATGGATTGTTTATTATTCCTTAACCATATCATTTGAAGTAATATGTGTAGATGATTTATTGGTTTAGGGATTTGTGAAACTACCTATGAAATGATTTTTGGATAAAATTAGTCCTGGTATGATTAAGATCTTCATGTGATAAATATGTTTGCATTCTTGTGATATGAGTTGAATGATAGATGTTTGATTTTAATTTTTCTGACTTACTGGATGAAATTATTTTCATGGAAAGAAACTAGGGAATATCTATGAACAACTTGCTCCAACTCCTCTAGTGTGATATACTATAGTCATGAGTTATATTATACCTTGTGGTATACTTTAAATCTATTTCGATCAAGTAACAAAGGAAAATTTATAAAATTCTATTTGTACCCTTTAGAAGAAAATATCGATAATAATTTAAATACCATGCCCTTGACCGGCTCTCTCTAGAATAAAGGCAATTAAAAAAAAGAAAAGAAAAAGAAAAAACAAGAGAAAAAGAGAGAGCGGTAGGTCAAGTGGACAACTCCGCTGACTACTTATAATTATGCTATGAGTTATATTACACTGTTTTATGGTGCACTTTAAATAATGTTTTCGTGCTAATAGGAATGGGCAGATAACCGTTCAAAGACCAGTTTGCTTTTAAAAGTTAATTACAGAATGTTCTGTAGAATCGATAAGTGAACGTTATTTTTTATGGTGAATTGGATTGATTGAAAGAAAGTTTACAATTGTTTAGACAAGTTGAGCTTGAATGCCATTACAAGGATTATGAAAATCTTAGTCATCCTAGATTATAACTTTTTGAAGGTCTTTTTCAAGGTATTTCTTTAAATCCCTTGTTCTTGTAAATCATTACACATAATATAGATAACTTTCATGTTAAAGAGGAATAAACCGAAGTCAATTATATTTTCTTTACACACTTAGATAAATATTTTGAGTTGCTTGGGGACAAGCAAGGTTTGAGTCTTATGTATTTTGATGACTCAAAAATTCGTAGTAAAATTTATATTGATCGTATAGTCTTTTTGAGTCATTTTTATGCTCTTTTGCTTGTTTTTAAACTTAATTATTCTATTATTTTGAAATCTACACTTCTTCTCATTTTTTATCATTTTTTAGTAAAAAGGACTTATTTTCAATGGATTTAAAGAAATCAGAGGCCGGAAATAGAATCAGCACGAAATTTTAAGCTCATGGGTCAATTTTAAAATTTTTCTAATTTCACACCCCAGTGAAAAATGAACTGAAATTATCAGGGGGGTATGAAAATAATAAAAGAGAGGAATTAGCCACCCACCCGAGTCTTCCTCTACCGGCACTGTAGCCAAAAAATTTAAAGCCAAATTAAGGAGATTTATAGTGCGATTTCAAAATCGGAAAGAAGGGAAGTGATCTATAAGAGGAGGAGAAGATTTCAAGCCTGATATCACGAATTTTAATCAACCACAGAGGGAGAAATCGAGTGAGGTCGCTGCATTAGGGTTCCTCGTCAGGAACCAACGAAGCCATCTCCGATGACTAAATTTTTGAAGGAATGCGTGCCTCATGAAGGAGAAGATACACAGAAAGTTTCATGTCAAAAGGAGATCAATCGCGGGAGAAATCGAAGAAAACGTGGTCGCGGCTACTGTTCATCGACGAGTTCAGAAGCTGTTCTTCATCAGAATCACGGGACTGTGAAATTTGTACTGAAATTTTCACACCCCTATGTTGGGAAACCCCGGGGATATTTTACAATTTTTCAGAGATAGACATTACATATTACATTGCACAGCGGAAAAATATTCCTGAAACAGACCATTCCCAAAAACCAGTGAAGATCGTCATGCGAGGGGGTCGACACGATGTGATAGAAAGCACCTTAAGAGCAAGATGAGAAGCCAATGTTGAGGTAGGTGCCCAAGTGTTCGCCCTCTGCAGTCTCACATACACGGATTCCTCGAGTTCTCTTCTTCCACGCCCGGTGCTAGCCTCGGGAAGAAGATCCAAGCCTTAGGTCCGCCTTCTTCAAGCCTTGTGCCACCTCCAAGGATATGCGCCAATGATAAAGAAGATAGGAGAAGAGATGATGCCTCCAAGCCCTTACTTCACTTGCGCCAAAGGAGGTGGAAGAAGGGAAGAAGCTTGTGGCCACTTGATAGAAGAAGGATGCGCCACCCTTGTTGTTCTCGCCCCCTTGCCCTTGCTCACGTCTTCAAGAAGTAGTCTCTTGAGGGGGGGCGACAAGGGATCTCTTTTATAAGAGCAAGAGGAAGTTTGGCATGGGCTTAGATCATGACAAGTGTGCGGCTAGGATAGGGGGTTGACAATTAGGGTTTGAGGTAAGGAAAGTCTCCAAGACTTTACCATAAACCTCATTCAACCTATCCATATTTGCCCAAATGCCATATCAGCCCCAAGACATGCCTTAGAGGCAATCATACCATCAAGGGTTGAAGGGCTAGGTGCATAATGCTTCTTAATGAAGCAAAAGGTGCCTCCCTCACCCCATTATGCCCCTAGGCGCCAATGGGGGGAGTCTTCTCCCCAGTATACCCTTTTAGTCCATTACCTCTTCATGACAACTTGTTATTGGGCCTCATTGGGTAATGAGCAAGCCCAAACTTCATTGCATGGGTTGATCAAGCCATTGGATCCAATCCAATGCAACCCTAATCCAAATGTCACTAACCATGGTCAAATACGGGTCAACCTGCCAAAAATGAAGTTTGGCTCTAATAACATTCTTCCATCTCATCAGACCCATTGGCGTTGATAAAATCTCCTAAATAGATCCGAGTTATCCAATAACTCGATCATAAGGCTTCCCGATCAATACGAAAACTCGAGTATCTTGGTGTGCGACCTTGTAGGTTCCTTTGACGTTGGCAGTGCTAACCTAAGGTCACCACAAGCAGTGAGTGGCACCTAGCAGTGCATCGCTACTACCCAAGTCATTGGAATGGATATCGACATCGACATCCCCATCATCGCAACTAGGTACAAATGCATTATAGTCCCTTTACCAAACTGATATCCGATTGGACAAGTGTGTCATCACTTGTATTCATCCAATCACATGGTTATGACTAAATCAGGTTTTCACCTGGGTATGGCCATATATTTTCAGTCATAGAACCATAGTGGAGCTTCATGGATATCAAGCTTCCCTTATGAAAGGGCAAATCCTTTGTCTGTACATTGATCTTCATATATGGGTTGCGACATATTCAATGACAACTTTTATAACCTCCCAGCTACGGCGAGGTGTTAGGTTGCATCAAAGCATGTCCCTAACCATACAGAAGAGTCAATGACCTCAAGTCTAAGGATCAATGCATCTCCTATCACTTGTGAGGGTAACTCATGACACTAAGTCATTGCCTCACAGTGGGTCAATCCAGCATATCTATCACTGATATGCCCATATGTTTCCGCTAGCATCTAGTGCCTAATCAGCACATATACCAGTCTCACAAGTACCAGAGCTATCCCATATCCAATCAGGTACATCGACTAGGGACAATCATTTGAGCACAGATCCAATCTGTCTCCAAGGACATTATCATGTAAGTACATAATCACAGATGTAAACAAACAACAATAATGACAATGCCAGAATGATATAAAAGTATCAAAGTCAAGTAGTACATAGGTTGACCAAATATAGGTCTCAGGGTATATACACCAACAATCTCCCACTTGCACTTAGACCTAGAGGTCGAGGATTCTCAACCCCATATTCCTGGCATGACCATCATGCTTCTGCTGCGCCAAAGCCTTGGTCAGTGGATCTGCTAGATTGTTCTCTGTATCTACTATGCAAATCTTGACATCACCCCGATCAATGATCTCTCTAATCATGTGAAATCTCCTGAGTATGTGTTTGGACCCTTGATGAGACCGTGGTTCCTTTGCTTGTGCAATGGCTCAATTGTTGCCACAATAGAGCTCAATGGGATCCACAGTAGTTGGAACCACTTGAAGATCAGATATGAACTTCCTTATCCAAACAGCTTCTTTGGCTGCCTCAGAAGCAGTAACATACTTGGCCACTGTTGTAGAATCAGTTATTGTGGACTGCTTGAAGCTTTTCCAGCAAACAGTGCCTCCATTTAATTTGAACACATAGCCGGCCTGTGATCTAAAGTCGTCAGGGTCAGACTGGAATGACGCATCAATGTAGCCCTGAACACTGAGCTCTTCCTGTCCCCCATAGACTAAGAACATATCCTTAGTTCTTCTTAGATACTTCAGGACGTTCTTTACAGCCACCCAGTGCTGTAGACCTAGATTGGATTGGTATCGGCTGGTTATGCTCACAGCATAAGCCACATCTGGTCTAGTATACAATATTGCATACATGATCGATCCCACTACCGAAGCATAGGGAACTCGTCTCATTTCATCCCTCTTAGCCTGTGTGGTAGGACACTAGCTCTTTAAGAGAGTAAGGCTATGTCTTATTAGTAGGTATCCTCTTTTGGATTGCTCCATATAGAATCTTTCCAAGACCTTATCAATGTAGGTACTCTGACTAAGGGCGAGGAGCCTCTTGGATCTATCCTGGTAGATCTTCACGCCTAGTATATAGGCGGCCTCCCCTAAGTCTTTCATTTCGAAACACTTCCCCAACCATGTCTTCACAAACTGAAGACTAGGGATGTCGTTTCTGATGAGCAGTATGTCATCGACATACAAGACCAGAAAAGTCACCAAGCTCCCACTGAATTTTCTGTACACACAAGTGTCATCTTCGCTTTTGATAAAGCCATAATCTCTCACTGCTTCATCAAATCGAAGATTCCAACTTCTAGATGCTTCCTTTAATCCATAAATAGATTTTTTTAGCCTGCAGACCTTATTGGCATATGCAGGATGGATGAAGCCATCAGGTTGTGTCATATACACATCCTCTGTCAGCTTTCCATTAAGGAATGTTGTTTTAACATCCATCTGTCATATCTCATAATCATGATATGCAGCTATAGCAAGCAGAATCTGAATGGATGTGATCATGGCAACTAGCGAAAAGGTTTCTTCATAGTCCACCCCGTGGACTTGTCTGAATCCTTTAGCCACTAGTCTACCTTTGAAGGTAACTATGTTGCCATCCATGTCAGTCTTCCTCTTGAAGACCCATTTACACCCTATGGGTTTTACCCCATCAGGCAGCTCAACCAAATCCCAGACTTGGTTAGCCGACATGGAATCCATCTCAGATCGCATGGCCTCAAGCCATCTCTCGGAGTCCGGTCCATTGATCACCTCATCATAGGTCCTGGGTTCATCCTCAATGATGAAGATCCTGTTGTGTTGGGTTGGCAGCGACCCATACCTCTCAGCTGCACGACGAATCCTCCCAGACCTACGTGGGACCTGTGTCTGAGCCCCAGGTTGCCCGGCAACCGGTGCAGGCGGCTCAGGTTCCATCTCTTTGTCTTGTGGTTGCACTTGGACCTCGTCCAAGTCAAACTTGATCTCATTGACTTCTTTCATGAGAAATTCTTTCTCTAGAAAGACAGTACCCCAAGTAACAAAAACTTTATTCTTGGTAGGGACATAAAAGTAGTATCCTTTATTTTCCTTAGGATACCCCACAAACACGCATTTATTAGATCTAGGTTCTAGCTTGCTAGAATCCTGACGTTTGACATAAGCCTCACATCCCCGGATCCTGATAAAAGAGAGGTTATGGTGTCTCCCACTCCATACCTTGTATGGTATCTTGGAGACACTCTTAGATGGAACATTATTCAGTATCAGAGAAGCTATCTCAAGTGCATGCCCCCAGAATGAGGGAGGTAGAGTTGCATGACTCATCATGGACCGAACCATGTCCAACAAAGTTCAATTTCTCCTCTCAGACACACCATTCCATTGAGGTGTTCCAGGAGGAGTGAGTTGGGATATGATCTCACACTCCCTAAGATAGTCAAAGAACTCACCGCTCAGGTACTCTCCACCTCGATCGGATCGAAGAGCTTTGATGGATCTTCCAAGCTGGTTTTCTACTTCATTTTTGAACTCCTTAAATTTCTTAAAGGATTCAGATTTATGTCTCATTAGGTAGACATAACCATATCATTAGGTAAAAGTAATGAAGTAGCTATGTCCTCCTCTAGTTTGTTTATTGAATGGCCCACACACATTAGTATGTATGAGATCCAACAAACCTTGTGCCCTCTCACCAGTTTTGGTGAAGGGTGCCTTTGTCATTTTCCCTAATAAACAAGGCTCACATGTGTCAAATTCCTCCAAGGAACTTGAATCTAACAATCTATTTGCATGGAGTTATTGAATACAATTCTTGTTTATATGGGCCAATCGACAATGTCATAGGAAGGCACCAATTGAACCACTCAGTTTGGTTCTTTTGTTGTTTATGTTACAAATAGAACTATTCATGTCCAAGACATATAAACCATTGCACAACGTACCCTTCCCATAAAACATATTTACAAATGAAAAAGAATAGGAGTTCTCCTTTATTTCAAATATAAATCCTTTCCTTGCTAAGCAAGAAATAGATATAATGTTTTTGGTTAACGAAGGTACATAATAGCAATTCTCTAGTTCTAATTGAAGTCCTAAAGGGAGGGAGAGTGTCAAAACTCCTACGGTAACAACAGCAACTTGTGCTCCGTTTCCTACTCGTAGGTCAATCTCTCCAGACTGTACCGATCTACTTTTCTTGAGCCCCTGCATATGTGTACAAATATGAGCTCCACATACGGTATCCAATACCCATGACATAGAAGTAGAAAGGTTGACTTCAGTAACATAAATACTTGAGCATGAAGATGAAGCACTGCTTCTCTTCTTCTCATTCTGAAGTCGCACTATGTCCTTTATCATGTGAGGTGGTCCTCCACAAGAGTGGCACTTGTTATTCCTGACTCTTTCCATCTTCATCTTCAATGTCTTAGTTAAGCTTTTCGGGTCAACACATTGAATGTCTACTTTAGTAGGGTTGAGCTCAACCAATTCATCAAAGAGCTGCCTTAGATTAGAAATAATCTCTAAGGCACTGTTAGATTCATATCGGCCTCTTAATTCGGGCGACATGTTGGTTAGCATCAAATCAGCAACCTCCAAAGTATTAGCCTGATGCTTATCATAAGCATCCTTCTCAGCCGCTGAAACCGAGCATGGAAGTGGCTCAGGAATAGGTTGTTCAAGGACATAGAGCTTCCTCTCGAGCTTGAGCACATTTCTCAAGTTCATATACCAATCTAGTAAGTTGGATCCAACCAACTTTTCCCTTTCCAGGGTAGATCGTAGTGACCATCTACCATTGTTCACAGCCATTGTTCTACAACAACTAAGAAATAGCATATTAGTACTACTTCGAGTAATTTAAACTGGACTTGTTTTAAATGACCATGGCTCCCACTATTTTGATCAGACTGACAACCCACAAAATCAATCTGGAAATCTATGATTTCCTAGTGAGATGGGATCCTTATTCCACATGAGGCTTCGGGTCCCACGAGAGTGGGATTAGATGCACAAAGTGACCCATGCTTCTTAAGGTGGGCACGCCGGCCGATTGCTCCCCTTATTGAGACAGTCTAGGCATTCCATGTCCAGTGAGGGCTGGAAACAGCATGAAACCCTAACCTCTCAATGATGCCTCTAGAGTTTCATCATGTGCCCCGCACATATGAAAATCTAGTCAAGTCCATTCCTAACCATTATGCTCAGGGCCAACGAGTTTCCTTGCGAAAGCGCGCCCGGTTAAAATGGACTGGGGAAACCATTGTCACCACACACCGTCTAAAGATAAGTGGGTGTGTCCCACGAGGGTGGGAAACAGTTCACAACACCACTGATCGATAGTTTGATGGGGGCTACGCATTAGAAGACCACTAGACTTGATATTTTGATTGAGGGTTTTTGAGGTCTCATCAACTTAGTTCTATCTTATGTCTAACATTACAGGCATGCAATCCTATAGTGATAACATAATGATAAAACATCACAAGCATGCTTTAGCAGACTATGAAAGCAGTAAAGGGATGATATGATCATAGCTTATTCAAGACATTGAACCGACCCATGCCAAAAGGGGTTCAACTCTTGACGTAGGATTCAATCCCCAAAGACAAGACCTAACCTAGCTGACCTCTAAAGTTGATCTTCAAGGTTGGCTCCAAGGTCCTTCAAGGGTGAACCGCCACCTTGCAAGTGCCAAGAAAGCTAGCTCACAAGCCCTAACGCTCAGCCATGCTATTCTTGCGCCACCAAGCAAGCTTGCGCCACTTCCTTTGATGCTTGTTGCGCCATCATGCAAGGATGCGCAATCATGTAGGATGCGCCCCCTAATCTTCATCTTGATTTTTTACAAAATAAGAAAAGCGGCACGTAGGCCTCACAATAATACATCTCAGGCATGCATTGAGGCTTGACATATGATCACAACATCATGCACAAACAAGTACTTATGCAATTCTACATGCTCATGAAAAACATAAAATCTAAAATTTTACTTTTTCATAAAACAAGTCACTTTTTCTCATCTTCATATCACAAATCTTTTGATTTTTGCGATTAATTTTTCATGACGATTTCATAGATCCTATCGACTGGCAATTTTGTCAGATCAAGAGACTCGGCCAATCCGTAGACACAATGTCCGTCCTACTTGACAAAATTACGTGCGCCTTTGATCTTAAATCAATCAAGAAAAACAACCCAAAAATCCAAAAGAGATTGACAAGGAGGATAGGAACAATAAACTTTAATTTTTCTACTTTAAGAAAAATATGCGCCATATATGTATACAATTTGCAAAAATTGAAATATGGCATGTGAGCTTGAAAATGCATGAAAGAACATCGTTCGAGGCTCGCAAGTCGCTCTGATACCACTGTTGGGAAACCCCGGGTATATTTTATAATTTTTCAGAGATAGACATTACATATTACATTGCACAGCGGAAGAATATCCCCGAAACAGGCCAGTCCCAAAAACCGGTGAAGATCGTCATGCGAGGGGGTCGACACGATGTGATAGAAAGTACCTTAAGAGCAAGATGAGAAGCCGATGTCGAGGTAGGCGCCCAAGTGTTCACCCTCTGCAGTCTCACACACACAAATTCCTTGAGCTCTCTTCTTCCACGCCCGGTGCTAGCCTCGGGAAGAAGATCCAAGCCTTAGGTCCACCTTCTTCAAGCCTTGCGCCACCTCGAAGGATATGCACCAATGATGAAGAAGATAGGAGAAGAGATGATGCCTCCAAGCCCTTACTTCACTTGCGCCAAAGGAGGTGGAAGAAGGGAAGAAGCTTGCGGCCACTTGATAGAAGAAGGATGCGCCACCCTTGTTGTTCTCGCCCCCTTGCCCTTGCTCATGTCTTCAAGAAGTAGTCTCTTGAGGGGGGCGACAAGGGGTCCTTTTATAAGAGCAAGAGGAGGTTTGGCATGGGCTTAGATCATGACAAGTGTGCGGCTAGGATAAGGGGTTGACAATTAGGGTTTGAGGTAAGGAAAGTCTCCAAGACTTTACCATAAACCTCATTCAACCTATCCATATTTGCCCAAATGCCATATCAACCCCAAGACATGCCTTAGAGGTAATCATACCATCAAGGGTTGAAGGGCTAGGCGCATAATGCTTCCTAATGAAGCAAAAGGCGCCTCCCTCACCCCATTATGCCCCTAGGCGCCAATGGGGTGAGACTTCTCCCCATTATACCCTTTTAGTCCATTACCTCTTCATGACAACTTGTTATTGGGCCTCATTGGGTAATGAGAAAGCCTAAACTTCATTGTATGGGTTGATCAAGCCATTGGATCCAATCCAATTCAACTCTAATCCAAATGTGACCAATCATGGTCAAATACGGGTCAACCTACCAAAAATGAAGTTTGGCTCCAATAACATTCTTCCATCTCATCAGGCCCATTGGCGCTGATGAAATCTCCTAAATAGATCTGAGTTATCTAATAACTCGATCATAAGGCTTCCCGATCAATACAAGAACTCAAGTATCTTGGTGTGCGGCCCTGTAGGTTCCTTTGACGTTGGCAGTGCTGACCTAAGGTCACCACAAGCAGTGAGTGGCACCTAGCAGTGCATCGTTGCTACTCAAGTCATTGGAATGGATATCGACATCGACATCCCCATCATTGCAACTAGGTACATATGCATTATAGTCCCTTTGCCAAACTAATATCAGATTGGACAAGTGTGTCATCACTTGTATTCACCCAATCACATGGTTATGACTAAATCAGGTTTTTACCTAGGTATGGTCATACACTTTCAGTTATAGAACCATAGTGGAGCTCCATGGATATCAAGCTTTCCTTAGGAAGGGGAAAATCCTTTGTCTGTACATTGATCTTCATATATGGGTTGCGACATACTCAATGGCAACCTTTATAACCTCCCAGCTACAGCGAGGTGTTAGGTTGCATCAAAACATGTCCCTAACCATACAGAAGAGTCAATGACCTCAAGTCTAAGGATCAATGCATCTCCTATCACTTGTGAGGGTAACTCATGACACTAAGTCATTGCCTCATAGCTGGTCAATCCAGCATATCTATCACTGATATGCTCATATGTCTGCGCTAGCACCTAGTGCCTAATCAGCACATATACCAATCTCACAAGTACCAGAGTTGTCCCATATCCACTCAGGTACATCGACTGGGGACAATCATTTGAGCACAGATCCAATCTGTCTCCAGGGACATTATCATGTAAGTACATAATCACAGATGTAAACAAACAACGATAATGACAATGCCAGAATGATATAAAAGTATCAAAGTCAAGTAGTACATAGGTTGACCAAATATAGGTCTCAGGGCATATACACCAACACCCTGTGAAATCAGTAAAACTTTTATTTATCTTCTGTCAAATTCTGATTTTTTGAGATGAATTATATTGCATTTCTCTTTCCATGATAGCGTAAAAACCTTTTGGGATTGAGGGAGTAATCCCCCTTAATTTCTGAAATGACTAGATAACCATTATTTTGTTAGTTGATTCTTGAAATGATAATTTTACTTTTGTGATTATTGACTTTAAAATATCTAGTTTTGAAATATTAGCATGTCACAGAGTTTGTAATATGGAGCGAGAGGTGATTTACGAACTCAGAAACCTTAGATTGTAGTTTTTTAGAACTTAGGCTATCAAAATAGATTTGTTCTAAAATCCTAATTTTTGAAGCTTATCTACATGTTAATATTTTGCCCTAGGTATTTTATTGTTTCAGACATGATAATATGGACTAAGAGGTGATTTTGATTGTTGGAAACCCTTAAGCAAAACCTATAAAATTAAGATACGAGAGTATTTAATTTTACTTAAGATTTTGACTTTATAAATTAAATTTATGAAAGTAGATTTAATAATTTAGTCTGATTTACTTTTATTAAACACTAAGCAGTAAATCACGAGAGTGAAGGCTAGATCGGTGTAAATTGTACGCCCGAGAGGAGGTAATTTATTTATAAGTAAATTTTATCTTTATCATAATTAGAATAAACTGACAAACACTTATTTATGTCTAGTCAAAGAAATTAAGTAGGATTAAACCTTAGTCCTAGTTTTCTCTCTCTAAAAATTTATAATATTTTTTGATTGTTTGCTTTTATCCTATTCCATCGCATATCGTCTGCTTAGTTAGTGAGAATTCGATATCTTTTATTCCTTCGACATGTCCGTGCACTTGTGGACACATCATCGGGTACCTGCAAAAAACCCAACCCTGCGGGGAAAAAACCCATAAAAAACCCAACCTGTCTCAAATCAAATATTACAATTTGATTATAAAATAAGAGTAAAAATCTGGTTAGGGCAAAGTGAACAGTAAAAATCTGGTTAAGGAAAAGTTACGAGGGTAAAAATCTGGAAGAGTAAAAATTATAAGATAAGAGTAATTTTTGAATTAGGGGTAATATAGTAAATTTAATAGTTGGGGCGGGTTCGGGGTCAGGGGCCGGGCGGGTAGTAAAAATACCATACCTGACCCTACCCAACTTATATAAGTCGGATTTTCCCCGAACCCGACCCGACTCCCGATCAACTCGAGTTTTCCCTGTTGACTTCAGGTTGGGTCGAGTCAAGTCGGGCCAGGGATCAGTTATCTTGCCATGACTACTCTTTTAGTGATCAAGAAAGTTTTAGAGGAGTTTGCCAACGTAATGCTTTCCGAGCTACCGAAACATCTCCCACCTAGGAGTGGGATAGACCACAACACAGGGCTTGTGGCTGGATCTACTCCGCCCTCCGAGGTTCCTTAGAGAACTCCTCCAGTGAAGTTGGTTGAGCTTCTAATGTGTTCCGCAAGTGCATAGACAAATCGAAGTAATAAAAATATTAATCCCACAGGGACCAATGACCAAGTACTAACTCTACTCGGGATTATTTGCTAAACAATTTAGAAAGAGAGTGGTTTTTATCTTAATTAAATTTCAGAAATAGTAACACAGGCTTTGGTTGTAATTAATTTGATGGAAATTCAGGATTACGGTTTCACCACACTATGTTTCATGACCTTTCTAATTACAGATATCTTAAGAAGGATTTATCGTACTGAAGTGGATTTATCCACATGTACAGATTGCCCCTTCTCGGCAGTATAATCCGGTGTCTATCCGAATTAATCCCCTACTCTCGTGATTATTAACTTGAGATAGACCCAATGAGTTCTTAACAAATCTATGAAATCCCTCAAGCCAATTCGAACTACTCTCATGTTCAAATCAACTTGTCCAAAAATTGTAGATCCGACATCGCAATTTACCTCTCAGTACTTCTTGTGACATCTCTAAGCATGCAAACTATGGCCAGTAATCAACATGTAATAAGCACAACAATAATTGAATCTAATACAAGTAAATTACTTCATAGGAGAGAAATTAATGATTAAGTCATGAAAACATAGTGGGTTACAATCGTAATCCCGAATAATAAGTTTACGCTGACATAGTAATGATATCAATGTTGTAAAGATCCATGTTTTCAATTACAATTGGCAAAATAAAATTAGAATCGACTAAGAAGGTAAAGTGCAAAGCTTTCTGATGAAGATTGACGCTAGCCAGCTGAAAAATCGAAGCTTTTCTGGTGAGGAAACGTCGTTCACCACCTATCGCCCTAATTCTCGCTTCTTTGTCAAATTCCCTTGTAAATAGGCTAAAAAAGTCTTGATAATTGCTCCAAAGCTTCCTTATATAGTTCCCATCTCTTAATTAGGTTTTTCCCAAAATTTGGCTTGAAAATGAGCCAAATCCAGTACGAAACCGAGTCAATCTCGAAACTGGCGGACAGAAATACAGCCGTGAAAATAAATATGACCTGGCCGTATTTCTTTCTATGTCTTCTAGAAATAAAACTTGGCAGAAATACGGCCGTGAAAATAATCACGGGCAGGCCATATTCTTTTTATGGATTTCTTGTATACGGTCGTGATAAATATCACAGGCATGCCATATTTCTTTCTATGCTCTTCTAGAAAATACGGCCGTGATAAAAAATACAGGCAGACTATATTTTTCAGAAGCTCTGATTTGCATGAAATTTGATGTGCACTTGGATTCATCAAAATCTATCAAAATTTGGTCATTTCCACCTGAAATATGATAAAAGCGAAGAGAGGTAAAGATTCCGAACAAACAAAGTAATTTAAGTCAAAATAAGTGGAAACATGATAAGAATATGAGAAATTATACATAAAAAGTATAGTAAAAATGCTATATAGATACCAGACATCAGCTTCATAAGCGGCTGGTTGAGTTGCTAGAAGCAGGATTCATAAGACCAATTGAGTCACCATATGGAATCTCAGTTCTCTTCTAAAAGAAGAGGGACGAGACGATGTGGTCCTAGGTGGATAACAGGACTTTGGGAAAAGAAAACAGTCTAGGACTGCTACCCATTCCCTATGATCCCAAATCTAGTGGATAGATTGGGAAAAGCTAGGATTAGGTCCGAGCTTGACTTGAGATCGGGATGTCAGCAGATTCGTTTCGCTAAGGGCGTCAAAAGGCTGCACAATCCGATGTGTATCATTTGAGTTTTGGTAATGCCTTTCAGGATTGTCATTACTCCAGCAATACTTTGTCGCGTATATCTGAGGATATAGTTGTGTTTTCCTCAAGTGGTGAGGAACACTTGACTCATTTGGAGATACGTTCTTCAAGTATTGAGGAAAAACCAACTTGAGGGAAGTTGGAAAAGTGCATCTTTGAGGTGAAGGATATTTCCTTCCTTGGTTGTGTGGTGGGCCACGACTAGGTGCAGATGGACAAAAGCAAAGTCCAAGCCATCACAGTTGGCAAACTCCCTCGAATCAAACCGAGTTAAGGGGGTTCTCGGTGTGGTAAACTTTGTTGAAAGTTCATCAAGGGGCTATTCTAGAGTAGTCATACCCTCTCAGCAACATGCTGAGAAAGAACACAAGCTGGTATTGGGATGATCGGTGTCAGTCTGTCTCTAAAGAACAAAAATGGTGTGGTGCCTCTGAACCGATCCTAAAGTTTTCACTCTTTGGAGAACCTTTTGAGGTTTCTACCGACGCTTTACGGAAAGCATTCGATGGCGTTCTTATTTTAGGATGGGTGTCCTGCAGCTTTTATGGGTAGAAAGCTATACATGATGGAGCCATGATGCTCGATTCATGAAAAGAAAATTGGTAGAGATGTACCATTACCTTCAAACCTAGAGGGTATTCCTCCTAGGGAATGCCTGAGTTGTGGAAATCAACAAGGCAATTAATATTTGATTCACCTCTCGGGGAGAATTATCGATCAGGCAAGCTCGTTGGTGTGAATTCTAGGTAGAATTCTAGTTCCCATGGGGAACATAAATCGATTACGTCCAACGTAGAGCTAAGTGCTCTCAATGAGCAAAAGCACTAACATGCTTTACCCTCATAAGAGTTGAGGGAGGACTCCTCGAGGGAATCCAAGCATTTTCACTTGGGGGTGAAAAGTGCGAAAAGATCTTCTAGTAGATCAAGTCGGATACGATCCGACGATATTAACTTGGCATAGACGATGTCTTTATGGCCCAAGGCGAGTGGACATTAGTCCCAGCATCCTGGGGATTTAGACGTGAGCTGCTGAGGGAGCTCCATGACTGCCCATGGACAGGTCATTTGGGACAAAGGCGAGGGTTCGCCTTATTGTCTAGGCCACTTTATTAGCTAGACATGTGTGCCGACATAGAGGTGTATGTCTGCACTTGTCTTGTATGCTAATAAGACAAGCTCGATCAAAGGTTATCGGCAGAGTTGTTATAACCCTTAGCCATCCCCGAGACCCTCTTGGACAAGCATGTCTATGGACTTGATCGGTGGGTTTCCTAAGGCCAAGGGGAAAACATCAACATTCATTGCTGTGGAAAAAAATTCTCCGAGTATGGAGACTTTATTCTAACACCCGAACCATTTTTAGCAAGAGAGAGAGCTGAATTGTTCTTCCAGAAGTGGCGAAAGAGTTTGGGATCCTAATGGATATCGTAAGTGATAGGGATGCCCAATTTTCCATGGCGAGCCTTCCGTATATGGATAAGCAGATATAGCTGATGTGTGCTCTCATCGTAGACTATTTTTTCACTGGGTGATAACCAGTTAGAACAACTAAGTGGAGTGGATGGAGGCGGCATGGTGTGCCCATAACCCACAGAGGTGATTCTCCAAGAATCACGACTCTTTTGAGCTCATGTTGGGGTGGCGACCCCATAACTTTGTTGATCGTGTGTTGAGGAACTCTGGGGGAGATGTCCTGTGACTCAACATGTGCCTCATGAGTGAATGGAATTACTCTAGGAGGCAAAGTGTTAGCTTAAGGTAGCTATCTGACGAATGCATTAAGGTGCAAATTGTCAATGTCGAGACGAAGAATTCGTAGTGAGTGATCAGATCCTTTGATGACACCAAAATTTATAGTATATTTTGTATCATTTTAGATATCTTTTCATGCTAAATTGAGGATCTTTTACTAGTTTTTATGTTGAATTGATAGGGCCTAGATGGCTGCTACCGCAAGTGCATGGTCTATCGCGTAATAAAAAGATCGAACCCATAGGGACTAGGGTCGAGTACTAACAAATCAGTCAATCGAAAGCTAGGTTAATGATTAATGGGAAAATGGCTA
Source organism: Costus lasius (assembly GCA_027563935.2). Taxonomy (NCBI): domain Eukaryota; kingdom Viridiplantae; phylum Streptophyta; class Magnoliopsida; order Zingiberales; family Costaceae; genus Costus; species Costus lasius. Next base: position 30,599,840 of record CM050448.1, read on the forward strand.
ATGTCCTAGAGCAAGTAGTTAAACTAAGGCAGATTAAGAACAAGCAGCGTAGAGAGCAAAGCAAATGGGGTTTTGAGATTATGAGAGAGATTCGGGGTTTTAGGTTTCACCACACTGAAGCATGCATAAATATTAGGGCTTGACAATTTAAATAAAGTTTTATCTAAGTTTTCAAGGTAACCTTTCCTAGGGTACAGACGCGCTCCCTCTCAGGACACGGTCCGGTATCCGTCTTAACCCAAGTCTCCTACTCTCGTGGCTTACTAGGGTTAAGGCGGATCCAATGGGATCTGTGAAAGATTAGGGTTCCTCGACTGATTTCGAGTGCTCTCACAACACGAAATCACCAGTCCAGTCTAGGGGTTCTGATGGTCAAGGTTCACCTCTCAGTCCTTCCCTCGACATCTAAAGCATGCATACATATGACCAGTATGTAAATAAGAATTAAAACATCCTAAACATGAATAAGAACAAGGATAAGTGAAGAAATATATAGATCAAATATTAATATCTAGCATTCTTACAGTGGGCTACGCCCAAACCCCGAAAAGAAGAGTTTACGCTAGTGTATACATCGTTAAACACATAGAATCTCTCATAATAATTAAATCAAACCAAAGGGAGGGTAGATCGTCGATGTAAGAAGGTCCAACACGAAGATCCACGCCGGAACGACGAAGAAATCAAGCCGGAACAGTGTTGTTGCCTCCGAAATCGCCCCAAAACCCTAAGGTCTCGCCTTTTTCACTCATTCTCCTTGGTTGCTTGTCCAAATCCGATGATTCTGGTCCCAAATCGTGCGTATGCCAGTTAGGAAGGTCTCCCCTAAATTTCGCTCCAATCTGAGCTAAGAATAGAAAGTTACGGGCACAATACCGGATATCTGTCGAGCAGTTCGCGACGATATACGGCCGTGCATGGATGCACGGCCATGCCCGTGTACAGCTCTGTCGCGGAATAACTTATGGATCACGGCCGTGCATGGTTGCACACCCATGGCCGTGTACGGCTCGGTGAAGCCTGGAGTAGCAGGGTCATGCACGGCCGTGCATGGGTACACACCCATGATCGTGCATCTTGTAGAAAGCTCTGATTGGGCTGAAATTTGGCAGGTAACTTCGTCTCATCATGGGAAATCATTTCATACCTTCAGATTCTCCAAATTCCACTGATTTTGGGGTCAAATACCTGCATTTCATTAAAATGGAGGAAAAGTGAAGGTTCTGAAGAATATGAAGCATTTGAGTAAATAAATGAGATGAAACATGCATTATGCTCTAAGATACAAATGAAATTGGGTCACGAAATATCATATTTTTACATGTCATCAAATACATCAAATATTGCAAAGTCTACTTCTATTTTGGTTTTTCATATTTTTCAGATAAAAAGGCACTATTTTGAGGCATTTTCAAGCAAAATCAAAGACATGAAAGAGTTACCGTCGTCAAGAGAAGATCACCCGAAAAATTTCATGCAAAACGGAGCAACTCAAAAAAATATGGTAGTGTCGTATTCTATTTTACGGTACTGTATTTTCGTACGCTACCGTAAAATCAAGAATACTGCCGTAATTTGGAGAGAGCCCGAACAGAAGATTTTGCCAAAAATACAGTACTGCCATAAACCATTTTACGCACCATATTTTTGAGCGTTTTCAGAACAGAGACCTTTGCTGATTTTACGGCACTGCCGTAAGGAATTACACGGGTCGTATTTTTCAGACGTTATCGACCAAAGAGTTCAGCCGATTTTATGGCAGTGCCGTAAACCATTCTACGGTACCGTATTTTTTAGACAATATCAGAATAGAACACACGAGCAAAAATACAGCATTGCCATAAAATATAACATGGCCGTATTTTTAAGTCAAATTCGCGAGTTTTGCGGGTTCGAATCTTGTGTGGACCATAACTTTTGATCCAGAGCTCCAAATTGAGATCTGAAAGTTACTGTGGACTTGTCTTTAAGAGGAGAAGACACACGCACTGAAAGGGAGAATTTTTATCCAGTATTGAGAGAGAAATCGATAGAGAGGTGGTTAGGGTTTGTCCTCACGCCGAGAGGCGTAGAGGGCACCTCAGGCCGTGATTTTCACTCAGAAGCTTCACCTGGAGGAGAGGAGGATGCACCAAAAGTTTTAGAGCAAAAGGTGTTCGATTGGAGGAGGAATCAACGAAAGAACGCCAAAAATTGGGATACAACAAGTTTTTGAATACAAGTAGGTACCTAGGACTAATCCCCGGCAACGACACCAAAAACTTGATGTGATCCGAAAGGACATACTTTTAAATACAAGTAGGTAGACTAATTTAAGGAGTTGCAGCCAAAACTTGTTTGGTGCACAGGGATTTGTCACCCCCTGATACGGCGCCAAAAATTTGTTGCCCCTAAACTTGTAGTGTCCGCAAGTGCACGGATACTCGAGGTAATAAAGAAAATACCAATCCCACATAGACCTACGTGTTAAGTACCAAATAGTTGTATTCTTACTAGCTAAGCAAACCGAGTATGATGCGAATAAACAATAAACACACAGGAAAATAATTAGAGAGATAAACTGGGATTAGGGTTTCATCCACCTTAATTTCAATGATTAGATATAATAAAAGGTCGTCAATCAAATCCTATCATGATAAAGACTTAATTTACTTCATAAAAGGATTATCTCACTTTCGTGCAGACAATCATGCATGGACCAATCCTCGCTTTCGCGCAAGATTTATCCCAATGCTATAAATAAGTAAACCATTAATCGAAGAATTCAAAGATCACTTTTGTGCATCCGAATTCTAAGTTGATTGTCTCGAGCGGAATCTCAAGGATCACTTTCGTGCATCCGAGACTCAACACAAGTTCTACCTATGGGTCTCCAACGTTCCGATCCTCACTTTCATGCAAGATCTCCACGTTTGACACACTAACTTAATCCTAGGTTCATAATTATCAACATGGCAATCACGTCACTAAAATAAAGAAATAAGAACTTTAACCTAATCTCTTACGGTGAGTTCCTATTTATCAATTTTAGGGTTCCAATTCTCAAGCAAGTCACCTTTCGGTCCTTATTGCGAGAACTCTAAACATGATGACAAGAAGTAAACTAAGGAGAAATTTAGAACAATAATCACATAGGTAAAATTATCATGGCAAATTATCTTGACGAAATAAAAAGTTATCTAATCATATAAAATCAAAGGGATTACACCCATGTCCCAAATATGTTTAAGCTTGCATGGAGAAAGAAATACAATCAACCATAGTTTCAAAGCGTCAGAAATCAAAAAGAAGGAGAGACTAGACGTTACAACACGGCTGTAATAGAAATTACAGCCGTAATCACGCGTATGAACAGTGCCGGTGGCGTTCTTTCATTGATTTCTCCTCCAATCGAACTTTTTTTGCTCTGAAACTTCTGGTGCATCCTCCTCTCCTCCAACCGAAGCTTCTGAGTGAAAATCACAGCTTGAGGTGCCCTCTACGCCTCTCGGCGCGAGGACAAACCCTAACCTCCTCTCTATCGATTGCTCTCTCAATACTGGATAAAAATTCTCCCTTTCAGTGTGTGTGTCTTCTCCTCTTAAAGACAAGTCCGCAACAACTTTCGGATCTCAATTTGGAGCTCTGGATCAAAAGTTATGGTCCGCGCAAAATTTGGACCCGCAAAACTCGTGAATTTGACTTGAAAATACGGCCGTGTTATATTTTACGGCAGTGCCGTATTTTTGCTCGCGTGTTCTATTATGATGTTATCTCAAAAATACGGTACCGTGGAATGGTTTACGGCACTGCCGTAAAATCGGCTGAACTCTCTGGTAGAAAACGTCTAGAAAATACGGCCCGTGTAATTCCTTACGGCAGTGTCGTAAAATCAGCAAAGGTCTCTGTTCTGAAAATGCTCAAAAATACGGCGCGTAAAATGGTTTACGGCAGTGCCGTATTTTTGGCAAAATATTCTGTTCGGGCTCTCTCCAAATTACGGTAGTGTTCTTGATTTTACGGTAGCGTATGAAAATACGGTACCGTAAAATAGAATACGGCACTACCGTATTTTCTGAGTTGCTCCGTTTTGCGTGGAATTTTTTGGGTGATCTTCTCTTGACGATGGTAACTCTTTCATCCTTCCTCGACTTTCTCCATTTATATGGAGGGAGATCTCGGCTAAGATGACGCATGGAGGCTTGATGGGATACTGTGAGCCCTTTGAGATACTGAGTCGGGTGAGCTTAGTCGAGGAGCAGTGGAGGCTCCCTGGTGGGATGAAACATCATCCTATTTTCTTTGAGAGGATCCGAGGGATCGGACAAGATTCGATCTGAGGATCATTGAAATTTGAGACTATCGAACCTTGGGTCACAGTTGAATGAGTCAATGCAGGGTGTTTCTCATTCATCGGGGATGGTATATACCTGAGGAAGAAGCCATCTGGTATGAGGCTTCAAAGTTTGGTATATGAGGTTGAGCTCGAGAGCTACCTCGAGTCGCTGAGGACGGCAACCGCCTCAAGTGGGGAAGAATGTTAGGCCTGTTCGGCTTTGGCCCATGCGCGCATGTGCGGCACAAGCCCAATCCCGGCCCCAAATTCCAGCAGCATCGATAGCAGGTCGGGCGGTTGATTCGGATCGGATTCAGGCGACGTCAGCAGAGCTCCGTTTGGAGCAGTGGCTAGGGAAATCGCGTGCGACACGAAGTTAGGGCAATAGGGCCCTGCCCCATTCAGTGTGCGTTTGACGCTTGAATGCGGAACGGTGGCGGCAGCCGCCCTCTTCCACTCCCCCTCTCCCCGATTTCTCTCCCGATGTTGCGGCGGCTTCCGGCGGATTAGTGGCAGCAACATCGGTTGCGCTTCCCAGTGGGTTAGGTGTGGTAGTACAAGACGCAGTGGAGCGGTGCCTCCTCCTTCCTCTTCAGTGTCGCTGGTGGTGGATCCGGCGGCAGATGTCCTCTAAGGTACTTTCTTCCCTCCTCCCGCTCTGGCTCCGTCCGGCAGGAGGGTTTTCATCGGGAAGAGTCGCCGACCGCTTTTCCTTCCCTCTCCGCCGCGTCCTCCGCTCCTCTTCTCTCCGGTGAGGCGGTAGACGTCCGGTGAGGCTGGGGCTTCGGCCCTTCTTCTTGGTCGACATCCAGCGAGTGATGGTGGCCTCGCCGGTGTCTCCTGTGGTTCCGATGGGACTGGGTTCGCCCGGGGCAGCTAGGTCCGTCCAGCTTCATCCTAGCGCAGGTTTGGGGTACGTCCGGTGAAGGGTTCGTCGGCCGTCTCCTACTACTTCAGCATGTCCGACAAGGTTAGGCTCATCATCGGGGCTGCCTTCCTCCTACTCTTTTCCCGGGCTCCAGCGAGCCTTCGAGTGCCAGCCTACAGCTTCTCCCGTGCGTGGGCCTTCTAGCATGTTCTGGACGCAGTTCCCATTCCCGGCCGACTAGTTGCTCCCGGTCGGCGATCTTCCCGCTGCAGCTTTGCACGCTTTGTACTCCTAGCTGAGTTGTCGTTCTTGGTCGGCGACTCCTCGCCCCTCTCTACACTCCGATCATGTGCGCCGGCTTTGTGTGATGTTGCCCAGCGTGTGCCGGAGGATTTGTGTCGGACGTCTACGAGATGTCCATCCAGCAATCTAGCGTGTGAGCGAGCTTGACCACCTACGTGCGGTCCATTTAGGATTTGGGTGTACGCCAGACATCCTGCGTGACGTTGTCCTCCGCGCATGTGTGCGCCACTGCCTATGTGCGGTTTTGTTTCATTCTGGTGTACCGGACTCATACGTGTGCTGCGCCGGCATCAAGTCTCGGGCATTGTACATTGGCGTACTTTGGAGCTAGATCGTGTAGTGATCCTTGGCAGACGCGTGGCGATCTCTAACTCGTCAAGACGTCAGCGACATGTTGGATAGGTTGAGGAGCATGTCAGTGCTCCTATCGGTCGCGCCCGGACCAGTGGTTTCGACCGCTTAGCCCTTGCATGCGCGTGCTTGGGTGCGAGTCAACTCGCCAATCATTGACTCGCTTGTAAATATTTAAAAATTTTATTAGCATAATTTAAGGCATGACAACTACTAAGTAATAAAAAGGTTAATGGGCTGTGTAACTTTCGCCCAAAATACTCTAGAGCGCATCAGACGGCTGTAACAGTTTCAGACTAAATAAGACAAAACGCTCGCTGGCAGCCGTTCGATCCATCCTCTACAGGCTTCAGTAAAGGCAAGTCGCGAGAGGACTCTTCCTGTACCGGGTCAGACAGCGAATGCATCTTCGGCTATTACGAGAACCAGATCCCAGCTTTATCTGCTGTCATTTGCTGAGTTTACGGGAGTCAATCGAACGAGTTACGGTGTTGGCTGATCGTATCGTGACAGGGGATCTGGACTCCGAAACCACTTTCGCGCACGTACGGCTCCATCAATCTCTCTCAACCCTCGCTATTACTCGAGTCACCGTGACTTGGTCCTCGGCTTGGTCGTCGCTCGCCACAAAGGGGGAAGAAAAGGATCTCAGTTCTGTCGATCGAGGTGAGTAACAGAGCAGAATGTTTGCAGAGATCGTTCTTTTTTGGAGGCTAGGGGAGAAGGATCGCGACCTACTCCCTCCCTCTCCTTCCTAGCGCTCGTGGATTCGTTGCCGAGGAATTCCTCTTTGATTTTTTATGCTTTTCGTGTCTTTTTTGCTGCTTTTCTGAAGCTTCTGGGTGAAGGATTGTCGAGGAAGAAGAGGTTTTTGATATATTATCGGAGAGGGGGATGGATTCCTCTCTGCTGGATGACATCATACAGCGGCTGCTGGAGGTGAGGGAGCGTAAGCATGGGAAGAAGGTACATCTCAAGGAAGACCAGATCCGTCAGCTCTGCACCGCGTCGAAAGAGATCTTCCTGCGGCAACCTAATCTTCTTGAGATCGATGCGCCCATAACAATCTGCGGTCAGTTTCGGATTCTTATCTTTGAGGATTAGATTGCGGTTTTGCTTGTTGAGTTCTCTGATGAAAATACGAGGGTTTAGAGAAATTTTGAGTAGCATTTTGGTTATTTCTTCCACGGTTAATTTAGTTTTGCCTTATAATTTCAAAAGTATCAATTTTGCTTTCATATTGTACTGAAGCAGTTCATATTTCCCAATTTACCTATTTAGGGCCAGTTAGTTTATAGCTTATGCTGGTTTAACCAGACTGGATAAGCTGAAGACTGTTTGGATAAACTGCTAGCTAGATAAGTAGTTTATAAATGCGCTATGTTGTTTTAAGGGCATACAAAATGTCTTTAGTGCATACAAAAAAATTATTTGATTAACATATATTTTTTTCAAATATTTTTACATAAATTATCTATCTATGAAATACTATGATGCCAGACAAAATTCAAAGTTGAGCACATCAACATCACTTACTGCGTTCACATTCTACAAATAAACTTGACACAAATTGATTCCTTGATCGTTCAGAATTCAAATACCATCTTCATCCTCGTGGTTTTTTTTCTATCTTCCTCCTTCAATTCTAGTAATTATCTGGCTAGCATGCGAAAAAAATCACTAATCATCTGCTTCATCCTCATCAAAATCTTCTTCCTCCTCCAATTCCTCTTCAACTACTTCTTCTTCTTCGTCATCATTGACAAAATAACGCCTCCTAAAATTTCATCAGCTTCTTCGTTATCTTCTTCCTTGCGATGCTTGGCATTTTGGCACTTGGCAGGATTCTTTGCACTAGATAAATCACCTGTTCGAGGTCTTTTCAAATCTTTTGCTCGAGTAGAGCACTTCAATTTCCTAGCATTTTCATCAACATTTCGTTGGCTGGAAGCTTGGACCTGGAAGGAGCTGTAGACGGCAGAGGCGGAAGAGATCTGGAAGGATCTGGATCTGGAAGGAGCTAGAGCTGTAGATGGCAGAGTACTTCGATTTGCCAGTTTTCTTCCTTCTTTTTGTCTCTATTAAATTTAAATTCCATTATTGCGAGCTTGCTTCTCTCCTTATAGCCTGTCATGTGAAATCTTGAACTGTGAGTGGAAGCCCTAGCTTTCCTTTTTCTCTTCCCTATTCCTTGGGGATGGAGGTCGAGGAGCAACCCTCGCCGGATCCGGCATGGGCAACTGCTGCCGCTCGCCCCAGAGGATATCAGTACCCACTTCCACCACGACGCAGCTGCAGGCAAGATCCAGCACCTTCACCTTGGCGGCGACGCCGCCGTTAGCCACTCCAAGCGGCTTACCGTTCTTCGCCGCGACGTGAGATCGGCCGGTGCAGTCGATGAGAAGTACGTGCTCGATCGCGAACTCAGCCGTGGGGAGTTTGTTGTGACCTACCTCTACATGGACCGCGACACTAGGGAGCTGCTCGCGTGCAAGACGATCTCGAAGCGCAAGCTCCGGACGGTGGTGGACATCAAGGATGTGCGGCGGGAGGTGGCCATCATGCGCCACCTGCAGCGGAGCCCCAGCATTGTGAGCTTGCAGGAGGCGAGGGAGGATGATGGGTCTAGTAAGGTTTTTTTTTCCCAGCGGGCGCGAGAATCTATCTTCGTGCCGCTGGCCAGCTACAGTAAAATTTCTCGGGCCACGCCTAAGAAGCTGCGGGACAAACGACATAACTTGTCAAAAATAGCTGGCCGCGCCCGCATAAGCTGCTGGCCTGTAGCTCCAAACGAACCCTTAGTAGCGGTGATTAGAGAATTTGGATCGGCGGGTTATAAATAGATTTATCAACATTGATTGTTGAAGCTAAACACAAGATTCATTGAATGATCGTGCTAAAATAATTAAACTCTAATCCTACTCTTTTATAAATGGGTTAACGTGACACGACAAACATGATTCATAAAATGACATAATTCATCTTGATTATTTTAGGCCATTACTATGTTAAATGACACAAATACGGTTACACTTACCCAAATCTACCTAACTTCGTACTGAGTAGTATATTGTGAATGAATTGTGTCATTCTTTGCCAGTATTTGATATATGATATATCATCGATGATGTCAGATTGATTATGTTCAAAGGCATTTTCCTTGGAGTACAAATCTTATATAGGGATTACTAATAGGATTCCAATGAAGGGGGAATCCGAACTCTTAATATCCCTTATGATTTGATCTTTACATTTGATGTAAATATTTAAGGTGTGTTTTGTAACTTCCTGTTGTTTGTTGTTCTATTTGAAAAAAAATTATGTCAAAAGTTGAATTGTTTAGGTGGATTATTATGTTGTGTTGCGGAAAAAGTAGTATACATTGTTGTAAAGCAAAATACTATATATATTATATTTAAAATATAGTGATAAATAGATTGCAACAAGTTGTGATCACAAACAAATTTGACGCAGTAAATTATTTGATACAACCATAAATAGTTAAGTTTATATTTCATACATATACAATCACTAACTTTTTGATTCTATCACACTAAGTGTGCAATCCAATTAAGAATGTAATATACAATATTTTTAAAATTTAAATTGTATATATTATAAATAGTTAATTTTATAAAATTATTAATATATATGTTAATTATATATTAATATGTATTATATTAATCAAAATAAATTAAAATAAATTTAAAATTTATATAATAATCATATATTTGATTAACAAATATAATTAAAATTATTAAATTTATTCTCTAGTACTTGATGCTTTTGGGATAATTTGATCACCTAATCAATGAAACATATTTTCCCTCTCAACTTGGTATCATAGCTTTGAGCTCTTTCCTTTGTTCTATTGTCTCGAATTCTTTCTCCCTCGTACCTCATTCATCATTGATGGTTCTTCATATTCATCATTGATGGTTCTTCATATAGGAACGGAGAACCATATAACAAAAGCGCTATTTTCCACTCAACATCTTTCTGTAGGCCAGTTCACTTAGTCAATTTCTCTTGCTCTTCTTTTCCTTAAGTAGGATTTCATTCTCATTAGGCCAGAGTCTCTTACTCTTTCCCTCCTTATATAGTTCATGCACTCTTGTTTTGTACATGAAACATGTTTTTTACTTTCAACTTGGTTCGAGTCCATATCTTGAGTTTGAAATCCTTATGCTTATTCTCCAGTTGTCTCTGGTTATTCTTATACTTTCTTACGTTGCTATTCTGGATTCACCTCTGTGATGAGTTATGAGCATGTGGATCAGTTCTACTTTCTTACTCTTAGGTTCACATGGAAAGCGTAATCTTACTTACACGCTAGGGAGTGTTAAGTCATAAACCTAGCTTATAATATTATAAATGTAAAAGTCATTTTTTTTAGATAATTGATCACATAATCAATCTGAACAACTTCTATAGTCAAGAATTAGTTCATCAAAATGAATGAAGGAAATTGGTTCAGGTGCTTACATACAGCGACAACAATCAATGAGGAAGGAAGAAAAGAGGTAACTGGAATTAGCACTGAGAACTTTCTTACACAGATAAAATCAACTAATAGAAAAATCATTAGCTTGATTGTTCTTATGATCATCTCAAATAGCATGTCAAGTTAGAAGATCATTTTTTTTCTCTCTATATGTGGCTTCTTTAGTAGCCATCCCTAGTGTTTTTGACCTAGAATTACTTAGGAGAATATTATTCTAAACCTCTTCTCTAATAATGAAAGTCATGTGTTCAATTGTCGATTCCTAAATGCATAATAAACATAAAGTCTCCTCTCTGTGGAATGAAAACTTGGTAACAGAGATTCTCGGCTACATAACATATTTTCTCATCTTCCTAAATCCTTGTTGCTCCTTGTAATTTGTATTGTGGCATTAGCTACTTGTCTTGATACATGTTTTTCTGTCAATCATATTCATTTTCATCCACCTGTTTATTGATAGAAAAACAATTTGATAGCTAGGGTATATATGCTCATTAGCTATTATCTACACATCATCCTACATGCCACCTGCTCTAGTTCTTGTGCATTGACATTTTTTTGTTTAACACGCCTGTAAACTATTTGGGCAGTTTATGGTCCGTTGTTATTTGTATGCAATCATACTTCTTATTGTATAAAAGCTCTATGTTTTCTAGTTCTTAGTACTCAATTTGTTTTACTAATATTATCATGATGAATTTTGATTCACAAAAAGTTCCTCGGAAGAATTTCTTAATTAGTTTATTGAGCTAATAACTATGACTTTGCTTGGGGTATCTGACCATTTTTTTTTCTGTTGCTTTCAGGTGATATTCATGGTCAATATTCTGATCTACTTAGGCTTTTTGAGGTTGGTGGATTTCCACCTGTTTCCAATTATCTTTTCTTGGGTGACTATGTTGATCGAGGAAAGCAAAGCCTTGAAACAATATGCCTTCTTTTGGCGTATAAAATTAAGTATCCTGACAACTTCTTTCTCCTGAGGGGAAACCATGAATGTGCCTCTATAAACCGCATATATGGCTTCTACGATGAATGCAAACGGAGATTTAGTGTAAAGCTGTGGAAAGTATTCACAGATTGTTTTAATACCCTACCTGTAGCTGCTCTTATTGATGAGAAGATTCTATGCGTACATGGTGGCCTTTCTCCTGAACTGACTAATTTGGAACAAATTCAAAATATTGCTCGCCCTACTGATGTGCCTGATGCTGGTCTACTTTGTGATCTTCTCTGGTCAGATCCTAGTAAGGATGTCAAAGGCTGGGGAATGAATGATAGAGGTGTTTCCTTTACTTTTGGCCATGATAAGGTGTCTGAATTCCTTGAAAAGAATGATCTGGATCTTATCTGCCGTGCTCATCAGGTTATAAATAGTTACCATCTGTTATTCTTGCCTTTGCATCTATTAATTTCATGGTTCTCATCTATATTGCTTATTTTCCTTGCAGGTTGTTGAGGATGGATTTCAGTTCTTTGGTGACAAGCAACTTGTCACTATTTTTTCAGCGCCAAATTACTGTGGTGAATTTGACAATGATGGTGCTATGATGACTGTAGACGATACATTATTGTGTTCATTTCAAATATTGAAGCCTCAAGAGAGGAAGAGAATTTTCCATTTTTGAAGTTCATATCTAAAATCTGGCTCACCTACTCCAAGAATCAAGGTATGTAATGACTCTCTTTGAAAGCTTGAGAAATGTTATGCCATATTAGTGTAATAGTAAGAATCTCCGTATATGTTTGTCTTGCCTTCAGTTTGTCAGTTGTTACAATTGTTTATTTTGCCGTTAGATCTTGTTTATTTGTTATTTTTATATGTGCATATTTTGAATCTGAGAACAGAGTTCTACTACATGTCTGATTTATTTCATGTGTACTTCAAGAGTAGAAGAAAAATGAATTGTTAATATTCTTTCCATAATGATGTATTGAATTTGGGCTTTCATTGCCTCAGCTTTTAGATCAAGATATGTTTGACGTTGACTGGGAGTTTTAATAATCCAAGATATTTTGGTTTCAGTTAAAGCTGATTTATTTTTAATCCTGAGTTTCCATTGTACTTTGTTACGTCTTGAATAATAATCCAAGATGTTTTGGTTTCAGTTAAAACTGATTTATTTTTAATCCTGAGTTTCCGTTGTACTTTGTTACGTTGTACTTTGTTACGTCTTGAATAATAATCCAATATGTTTTGGTTTCAGTTGAAACTGATTTATTTTTAATCCTGAGTTTCCGTTGTACTTTGTTACGTCTTGAATATTCAGTGAAATTTCTTCCTTGGTCTAAGTGGCTTCTCTTGCTACTTGAGAGCAAAGGCTTTTTTTGGTTGCACTGGTGCTTAAAGATTACTGGTCTTGTAGTCGAACCTCCTCGGAACAACATCTACGCTGATCTTAGCTGCCTCCACTTTGGTTTGATTTTATCCTATTGCTTCAACCTTTATGTTATCCACTATATCCAAATTGGCTGGAATAAACTGTAAACCTAATTTGATTTTGTTCTCCACTTTTATTCTTCAATTTGTTCAAATTCTGGTGGAGTCTAATTAAACCTTTCTTAATATTAAAAATCCCCTTTAAAGTTTATTATTAGCATATCTTTTTCCTGTCATATTGGCTCTTCTAACGTGTATATGTGGTGCTATCCTTACTTAAAATGCTAGCTCTTACCCTGGCGTATCTCTCTAAGTCTCATCATTGTATTGTTGTCTTCCTGCAAGCAGTATCTCCTTGATGCAAAGCGTGAGATTGGTTGTCGCGTACTTACAGCACCGTTTTGCTAAAATAAGGCTCAGTTCTTGCTGATGAACGCCGCCACTGAGAATTTGGTTTTGTTTTGCTCATCTTCAACAGACCTCTAGCTGTATCTAAAGTTTCCAGGTGACCATTTAATGGGTCCCGAAACGCTTGTAATCGTTCCTGTCGTATGCTGTACAAAAGTTATTATTAGCTGGTGAATAAAAATCTGTTTGGAAGAAAAAGAACCAGATTTATAAATGACACCTTGATGATTGAGCTATGTTGACAAGAATTTTCCGTACTAGTAGGTGAATGCTTTGATGTTTTTTCTTCTACAGTAACTTAAAGTTTTATTTTGATTATCTTCCAAGTATACAATTGAATGGATCAAGGGAATTCTTTTGACTAGGTTTCATTACAAACTCTCTAGTAAAGCCTCTCGAACACTCTTTTTCATTCGTGTGATGTTACCTCTAATTGGACCCCAAGTGTTATTATTGTTATTGTTATTAATGCACAAAGAAACTGAGATGGCGAACAATTTTAAGTAAATTGAAGAATAAGGCATGAGCAACTATTTGCAGCTCAATGATGTTTGTTGTTCGTTGCATCCAATATCGAAAAGTGTTTGGTTGGGAATAGAAGGTTCCCAACTGAATTCAATAGTATTGGGCTTGTTTGGCATAGTTAAAACTTTTAGGCTAAAAAAGTTTTACTAGTTGAGGCTAGATAAGTCACCAGTTGTGCTGTTAAGTAGATTATTTTTTAAAAATTTTGCAAAGAGTCTTTCTTGTACTTATAACACATGGAATCATATGTATAATATATAAAAAGTGAAACCAAATTCATCTATTTATAATTGTACCATCTAACCAAAATGTATAATTAATGCATAAGGTGAGTCCATGGAGCTCAAGAATCCACATGGAATGATTTTGATATTTGCAGAGCATTGATTGCTGTTGCATCTACTAATTCCTCATGCATAGGACCACCACACTGCCCTGTTCGTGCCGCCATGCATCAGTTGTTCATCTGGCTGACCCACATCAAGGCAAATTCATCTGCTGTATTCTTAACCGCCAAGATTTCAACCAACCAAAGAATATTTTCTGCCTCAAGTGCTATCTTTCTTGCCCAAGGAACATTGCTTTCTAGAGAACCAGGCAATGATGCCTGTCTAACAAGATATATCAATAAGTCTAAGCAGCTCTGGCACAATATGTACAAAGTCCCAATGCATATATCAATAGATCCATTTGTCCAAAAGCTGCTTTCTTTATAAGTTTCAGCACTAAAGATTTCATCTTGCGATGACCTTGATCTTCATTGCTTTTGAGGACTAGATCCATTATACGAGCAATGGATTTATCAGAAAATACTCATTTTAGTATAGGACTGGTACTATAATTTCTGTTTTGGAGATGGTGAACCGATGAGACCACATTTGCTTCTTCACCAACCCAAGGGACTACTTCCATGTAATATGGAAACCAGGTGATTCAGCAACCTACAAAACAAAGATGAATCTTACTCAAGTATATCATTGCATGACAAGGACAGAAAGATGAGTTCAAAAAATTCAGTAAATTTTTATCATCTGAATGCAGAATGCATTTTGATTCCTTTGTTGTTCTTTCTGTATTTGCTCACATTTGCTAAATTCATGGTCATGAATCGGAACAAACCTTTAGACTTTGGAGCGCGCAGTGACACGTTGCTTGATCACTCTTTGTTTTACTTTATTGCAGTACATTAAACCCACAGTCTCTACAAAAATCACCACGTCTTCGCAGTCGGCAATTTTGAGATTTGGAGAAGTTTCGGTGTCGAGAGACAAGGTAGCAGTGTCGTCGAGAGGAGTGTCGGCGGCATCGTTGAGAGGAGGAGTTTCAGCATCGAGAGATAGGGCAGTAGCATCATCGAGAGGAGGAGTGTCGACAGCGTCCTTGAGAGGGAGTTTCGGCGTCGAGAGATAGGGCAATAGCGTCATTGAGAGGAGTGTCGGCGGCATCATTGAGAGGAGTTTCGGCATAGAGAGAGAGGGTAGTAGCGTCATCGAGCGGAGGAGCGTCATTGAGAGAAGTGTCGCTTGTGTTGAGAGAGAGTTTCAATAGCAAGCGTCGAGAGACAAAGCGGAAGCGAGAGAGAGCTTTGGCGGCGGCAAGAGAGAGCTTTGGCAGCAAGGAGAGTCGCGAGTGAGGATCGAGCTTGACTAGAAGATTGCTAAAATAATATGTTGACCGTTGACTAGCCAGTAGCAGCAACAAGGATGCATGGGGGTGTGCGCTTCTCACGGGAGCATCAGCTTCTGGGTTCCAAATCAAAAAGCCAATAGTTAAAGGAGACAACTCCTCTTTTTCAGTGTTTGCAGCCAACAGAAGCAATTAAAAAGTTATGCTTAAAGCTACCATTATCTATCTAACTACTCTAAAATGATCTAAACTTTAATTAGCCGATTCGTATAGATCTTTTACATAGTGTTTCGTTGGGAGGATATATTGAAGGATTGATAGGATTAGTGTTTTTTTTTTGTTTCCATGAAGGGGAAAATAGAGGTGGGAAAAACTAGAGATGACAAAAAGTGACTTTTTCCTTTGTTTGATCGTCCGTTTAAATTGAGGGAAAAACTCGATAGACGAAACTCTGGCATCCAGCTTGCTCACGTCTTTCTTCCTCTTGTCCCTTGTCCCTCTTGTCCCCCGTCACCATTGCCGTCTCCGTCCAACCGTCCAACCCACTCGTGTCCTCAACCCGTCGTCCCTCTCATCGCCCTATCCAGCAGCAGCAGTAGCGAAAGTGGGTAGTGCCCTTGCTCGCATCCTCAACTCGTCGCCCTCTAGCCCGTAGTCGCATCGCCCTCAGCCCATCGCCCTCCAACCCGCTCGCATCTTTCTTCCTCTTGTCCCTCTCGTCCCCCGTCACCATTGTCGTCTCCATCCAGCCGTCCAGCCCGCTCTTGTCCTTAGCTTGTCATCCCTCTCATCTCTCGTCCCCCATCTAGTAGCGGCAGCAGCGAAAGCGGGTGGTGCCCTTGCTCGTGTCCTCAGCATGTTGCCCTCCAACCGATAGTCGCGTCGCCCTCAGCCCGTCGCATTGCTCTCCAGCCTACAGTCGTGTCACCTTCAGCTCGTCGCATTGCTCTCCAGCCTGCAGTCGTGTCACCCTCAGCCCATGCCCTCCAGCCCACAGTCGTGTCGCCCTCAACCTGTTGTTGTCCAATCATCTAGCCCGCTCGCCGTCCAGTCATCTAGCCTGTCGCCACTTACTGGAAAGAAATTTTTGGTCATACATGAGTTTCACCTGACTAAGTTTTTCTTTCTTTTATTTTTCTTCTACCTCCTAATTTTTTGCCTCTGTATGCAAGGAAACAGACTATTAATATACTTGAGAAGTTGTCGTATCCTGACTTTAACTATGTTTTGTTGAATAGAATCCATAGTGGAAAGGATAGAACAATGAATCTAGATAGAAAGATAAAAATGATAAAAAATATAATAAATCTAGATGAATTTTTCTTTCAATCATAAATTTTATTCAACAAAATATAGCCAAAGTTTGCAGTGATAAAATATCTATTTGACCCCTAAATACGCTCAACATTCTTTTCATTAACAAGTCAGGATGGTCAACGCATTCATTGAAAAACCTGCACCTGCATTGGCAAACGTGTAGGGTATGTAACTATTTTTTAAAAACATATTTATGATACCAATTAGCTGATTTAGATGTAACGTGATTTCGTGATCCGCAAAGATAAGGATGTAAAAACGCCTAAATAACTGATTTAAAGATGAGCATATAGCTAACTTGGTCAACGAGATACAGGAGGTAATACTCATGGTCATCGTAGATCAACTTTGGGACATTGACTTTCGCAAAGTTAGCTATCAGAATGAGTGTTTGACCCGATAAAGGAGTGAATTTCATACTTTATTGTGTTTGACTAAATTATGAGATCCTTTTTATCCTGTTCACTTAGCAGCAAGGGAGGGTTTCACCAGAGTTTGCGTTGAGTTCAGAGACTAGCGCACTCCAACAAGGAGAAGCAACTCGGTGTAAAAAAAAAACTAGCCTACTCCGTTGCTCATTTATTAGTTTTAATTCTTGCTTAGTTTGAGTAACAAACAGCAAATGGAGGTTTTCACTAGAGTGCACTAATCAGTTTTTTATTCCTTTGCGATTTAGAGCCTGTTTGATTCTGTTATTAATAATTTTATAACTATGCTAAACTGTACTATGTTGTACTGTGTTGCACTGTCAAAATTTATAAAATATTTAATTATATTTAAAATTTAAAATAAAATAATGTGAATTATTTTTTTTGAGAAATAGAAGCTACATAAGCATCAAATTGTAGCTTCATAATTTTTGTTTTTTTCTACTTCTATTTTTTATTTACTAAACAGTTTTTTAACTATTCTTTATTTAAAAAATTACTTAAAATCAAATGAAGCCAAATAGGCCTTAGTCTTTTCAAAGTTGCATGTTGAGCTACTTTAAAAAAAAATTTGTACTGATGAAGGGTTGGCCAAGTCAACGAATGCAATCAATTTTTTTTCATCATTAACATCCCAAAAACACTTAGCGTCATTTTTTGTGAGTGTTCATCATTTTTGTGAGTGCTCACATCCAAATGAACTTATAAATCACGTATCGTCAAAAATTTTAGTTTGATCCATAAATTTTATTTTGTTTGTTTTTATAATTAAAATTGCTAACTTGAGTCTTCATATTGTAATATTTTGATATTTTCAATTGGTTTGAAGTGCTTAAGATGATTCTATTTTTCTTCCTATAAAATTCGATGTAGCCATTAATCTTCAAGAGAAAAGTTATAAGATTAAAAGTTTACATTATAAAGTGATGATTGAAATAATCCATCTCTTAGAAATACATAAATTCTTTAATTTGCCATACTTTTTATAATTACGAAATTTTTTTTACATGTTTAAATATTATTATAGGCAATAAAGTGATGGTGAGAGTCAAGGAAAAAAATATTTTTTTTTGTATATTTAATATTATAATAGATTGACTTACTGTTGATTTTAAAAAAAATAATATTGCTACATAATTAATGAAAAAAATGATATTACTCAATACCTTCAATATTTTGAATTTCCATAATAAATGCTATTTAAAATACTTTTATAAATTCAAATCAAATGATCTTTTACTAAACTAAGCATTTAAATATTGATTAGAAAGAAGCACTTGTTCGAAGCATTCTCAAACATTTAGGTCTGACAAAAATGGAAAAAAAAAAAAGAGTAAAATTTCACGGACCGCACTGAAGTTTTCGTCTTAAACAAATAGGAAAGGTGGCGTGACACCGCGCTGATCAAACCGCCAAAATTGACCCGACGCACCTCGGAGGTCAACGATGGACACAAGTGACAGCGGCCAATTTCCGGCCTCATTCAACGCGTGCCACCGTGCTCCATCCAGCACGTTGATGTTCCGGTCAAGTTGGAATCTCCGCCCTCGATCTGTGTCCCTTGGCGCAGGTGCCGAGCACGTGCACGGGCCGTGGCAGTGGGCTGCGGGTGGTTGCCTTTCACCACGTTGTGCATCGACGGCTTCGATCAAAGCGCTCGCGTCTTTCCCACCAAATCGCAACGGCGATCGCGCGCTCTTCTCGTCTTAATGAATTATTTCCTCCGACCCAAAGCTTTACTCGCTTTTGGCGTTGAGTTTTGCTTTCCCCAGTTTACTTTCTCTCTCCCCCTTCTCTGACTAGCCGCTGATCTTTGATTGGGACATGGGAGTTCCCGGTTGCTCTTGGCGGAGACCTTGAAGCGAGGATCTAGCTTGTTTCTTCTGCCTTCTTTTCGTTCTATTTGCTGCTTTCTCGGTGTGATAGTCGAGGAGAGGAGGTGAGTTGGATTTCGCATTAGCTTCGATCGAAATGGTGGTTTTCTTTGGATTTGAATCTTACTTTTGGTTAGATTTCATTATTACTTTGTTTTTCGGTGGAGAACTGCTCTTGAAGAAGGCGATTCGAATCGGTTTCTATTTGGGTAGTATATTCGTAAGATATCATTTCAACTGAGATAAAAAGCTACGAGATTTGGTTCATTTTAATTGAATACAGCGTCCCGTAGAGTCAAGGACTAGTATTACACGCAAGAATCCCTCCTCCAAATAGACCTAGTGAGTAAGAAAAAGATGTTTTTTTTTTCTATTTTTAATTTTACATGAAATCGTCAGTTTTTATTTCTCGTCATAATTTGGTTGGAATATGTTTGATAGTAAAAGCAAGGTTTTTTTGCTTCTTCCGAAATTTCTTGTTACGAGAAACCAAGTCGCAGTTTGACTCAGGAATGGCTACGCCGTCTCTTTTGTGTTAAAACCCAACACTAGCATGTCTTGTGGAATGTCAATGGCCAGGGTGGCACCATGGCATATTTAACGACTGTACATCGTGTCTATCTTGTTCTAAGTAAGAAATTTAAGCTTCCTGGCCTCTGTCCCTTTATTTATCTCGTGAAACATGGGATTGGAATTCATATTCGATAGTCTTGAATGCATGGGAATCATAATTTCACTTGTCAAAAACCTTTGGAGTCCCTTATCCCACCGGAAAGGGTTCGAGTTCCAAATTCCACCTAGTGTTGTTCCATATTCATATTGTCATGAGAAGTAATGTCTATCATGGTAAATTAGTATTCCTTGCTTTTCATCATCGGTTTGCGCCATACCACTAGTTCTAAGGTTTCCCTCTTGGCTAATGTCAAATATCTGCTAAAAACTTTAGGTCATCTGAAATTGGGCAATGAAGTGCTTTCCTTTCCTAAATGGATTAGCGAAGGGGGAGCTTCAATCAAGATTGTCAACATCACTTCGGTCTAACAGCACCACGTCAATCGACCATGATGTCAGAAGATCAGAATCTGAGTTCAACTCTGGTGAGGTTAACAGTATTGGTGAGGATTCCCTGGGAATGTCGCTCTACCCCAGCTACTCCCAGAAAAAGAGCAATCTCAGAGTTTTCACTTTTTCAGAACTGAAAAATGTCACAAAGAACTTTAGTCGGTCTCAAATTGTTGGAGAAGGTGGGTTCGGATGTGTTTACAGGGGAACGATCAGGAGCCTTGAAGACCCAAATACAAAGATTGACATTGCTGTCAAACAATTAAATCGCAAGGGACAGCAGGCAAGTTTCTTTGCATACTTTGTTTGCCTTTTGAGTTGTCTTTGTCCATATTACATTTCCATTCTTTGAATTACATTTTCTTGTATGCCTTTCATTGAGTCTTCTTGAACACAATTTAGGTCTGCAGTATAATGTGTTTATCTTAATACCATCTTCGATTCTTTCTAGGGCCACAAGGAATGGTTGAATGAAGTCAATGTTCTGGGGGTGGTTGAGCATCCGAACCTAGTTAAATTAATAGGTTATTGTGCGGATGATGATGAGCGGGGAATACAACGACTACTTATATATGAATATATGCCAAATAAAAGTGTAGAGTATCACCTATCAAACCGATCCAAGGCAACACTTTCTTGGTCCATGAGATTAAGGACAGCTCTTGATGCTGCACGTGGATTGGTATACCTGCATGAAGAAATGGATTTCCAGGTTTCACATTAACTTAACTGTTTCTTTTTAGCATATAATTTACTGCTTGTTGTGTGTAAGTAAATATTTAACTTGTAGATTTGTGACTTCTGTTAGTTGTATTCATGTGCCGTCAGGTTAGTAATATGCCCCTCCAATTAAGAAAGTGTATGAAGATCTAGAGTTGTATGACGACTTTGCAGTCTGTTGGTATTATCAGATTTTAATAGCTTTGTTGTACTAGATGTTAAGCTCTGGAGTTGCTAATGATGATCCTTATGTCTTCATCAATTTGTTCATTTCTTACGTTAAAAAGCATATAAGAAACCAGTTCTGCACGGCCTTCATATATATGTTTCTCTTTGTGCTCTCCACTTTTTTGTTTTTTTCCTCCTGAGGATTCTGCTTTGATTAGTGTCTGAAGTTGAACTCACTCTTTAGAGTGCTTGCATGTAGTGAGTTGTTACCTTATTTACAAGTCATAACTCATGACTGGCATTGAAGGTGTTAGTCAACTCAATTGGTAACGAATTTAATTGCAGGTAACAAGGTCCAGCGATTGAACCTCCCTTTCACCACTTACCCTCTTAAAAAAAAAAAAAAATCTTATAACTGATCTCAAGTTCATATAAATAGTTGATCGACTGAATTCATTTTTTCAAGTTCTTGCAGACCAAAATATTCGAAATTTGCTTCTTTGGTAATATTTCTGTTTTATCTGTCAAAAGTACAGTAACTTAAACAGCTGGATTATGTTCATGAGATAATGTTTTGACTTTGATTTAAAGAAATGATGGTTCTTTCACAGAAATGTTTAATCTCACTGATTTCATCATATTATTTTATTGGTTTGTCATTTTGCAGATCATATTCCGAGATTTTAAAACCTCCAACATTCTTTTGGATGAAGATTGGAATGCGAAATTGTCAGACTTCGGCTTGGCTAGACAAGGACCATCAGAAGGGATAAGTCACGTTACAACAGCTGTGAGTGTTTATTATGATTTGGCTACTCTCTGTTCTTGCTTTGCATAAATGTTTTTGAATGCTACATTTGAACATTCCATCTTTGTAATTCATTTTTAGACAGGGAACAGTTTAGGAATTGTAAATCGCTAAACCTTAACCAAGTTGATACCAGGCTAGTTTTGTGCCATATGCCTAGTTAATTTTGTAATTTTTCATATTAGTATAGTTAAAATTCCACAGGCGAACTTTACACTTTTTGAGTAAATACTAGTCACCTTTTGTCAGATTGACATTTTGAAGCTATAAATTGGTAGTAATCTCATGGTATATCAGGTTATTGACAAGTGGCAGTTCTAGTTATGACAGGAAATGAAAGAAACATGCATTCTTTTCGCTGTCCATGCTTCAGTTCTGGTATTCAATTTTAGACATATTGGATTTTTTTTTCTCACGACTTTTATGAATTTTCTATCTGTACAATGTTTAAAAATTAATTAGACTCACCACCATGATTGTGCGGAGAAGAATTTGCAAAGTGTACATCCGGTGATGAGATAAATCCCTGCTCCTGCATCAAAAACATTTCATGGGCATATATGCTGCTAAGTTTCTGCTACAGAGATTTATTCTCTTGAAAATTAAACAGGTCGTTGGGACTGTAGGCTATGCTGCTCCAGAGTATATGCAGACTGGTCGCCTGACTGCCAAGAGTGACATATGGAGCTATGGAGTTTTCCTATATGAACTAATCACAGGCCGTCGACCTATAGATAGAAACCTACCAAAAAGTGAACAGAAGCTTTTGGATTGGGTCAAACCGTACTTGTCTGATTCCAAGAAATTTCGAAGAATAGTGGACCCTAGGCTTGCAGATGAATATTCTTTGAAAGCTGCAATAAAGCTTGCTTCTGTGGCAAATAAATGTCTATTGCGGCATGCCAAGTCCAGGCCCAAGATGAGTGAAGTGTTGAAGATGATACAACAGATTATAGACACAACAGAAACTGGAGCACCGCAAGCTCCTCTGAGAAACCTCGATTTAGAGGGAAACCCCGGGGCCGGAAAGAAGAAAGGTCTGAAGAGAGCTATCGGGGACTGGAAAATAGGGTCAGGCTTGCTGTTGGTGTGGAGCGGATGGAAGCCAAAGCTGTTAAGAGATGGTATGGTTCCTCAGATCAACAGTGAAAAGGTAACGATAAACTAGTGTACATCCTTGATAAACAGAGGGCACAACATTCTTTCGTTTCTCCATGTAACCTATGGATTCAGCATGGTAAATCTTATTTACTGCAAAGCTACCATCATGTAATGAGTTAACCTGTGTAATAGTCAGTATCTTGTGGTTTTTGTCTTGCTTAATGATCTTTATACATCATACTGAAAGTGGCGCTACTCTTAGCTGCTTTTTGAGTCGCTACTGCTGACTGACTTCAAAAATCATCCATGCCATCTATGAAAATATTAATTTAAACTTATACTAATGCTTACATTATAATTTTGAAGCAGCGAGCGAGCCGGTATTTTTGGAGTAAATTTTACGCGTCCCTGCACATCACCATTGGATCACCGTGCTAAATCCCCACTATCCACTTTGTGCATATCACGAGGCATTTCTGCACATCATATCGTATGTGCACATCACAATATGCTACATCACAATATGCTTTGGATGGTGATGATAAGGGACGCCTAATATTTTAGGCAGGCACGGCCTAAAAATTTTTTGTGTATTTTTGGCTCGTATGCAGTGTGTCCGTTTGCCCATTAGATTAATGAGATCATATTTGACCTTTGTGTGTCTTAGTTCATGAATCCAACTACTGTCCGCGTGTAGTTTCGAATTCCTCTTTTTTCTTATATTCATCCGAAGTAACATATAAACATTTACATAAAATAACAAATCTTTGCTTCGCCTGAGTTCAACTCGAGTTAGGATTGGATTCAAATTAATCTATATTTAATTTAAATGTTATTGGGTGGTCTGATTCAATTTATTCATATTTAAATTATTTTCAGAATTATGTGTATATTTTAAAACTATATTTATTTGAAATCTTGCCAGCACTCGACGGCCGTTAAGTGTTACTGGTTGCGTTGCGCCTCTCGAATCGCGCTTTAATTCCTCTGTGTCGCCTGCTAACTGTTGCTTTATTCCGCTTTCTTGTCTCCTCGATCCGATATAAGGCGTCCATTCGTCCATTCGAATGGTTACTCGTGGAACTTAATCGTCGATGGATTGGGGATCAATCGGGTTCTTGATTTCTATTTCAATTTTGAATCAGCACTGTTTTCTTCTCTACCCTCCCTTTGATCTGCTCTCTTGTTGCCCTGAATCATTGATGAGTTGAGGATTGATCGAGTTCTTCGATTTGATTTGTTGATCTCTGAATCTAGAATGAAAACTGTATTCTTCTCTACTCTCGCTTTGATCCGCTCTCTTCACGCTTCGATCCGATGTAAGTCATCCATCTGGATGGATTCTTGTGGAAATGAATCATTGATGTGAGGATCGAATGGGTTCTTGCATTCAATATATTGATCTCTCAATTTCGATTACTTGTTTTATTCTCAACTCTCGCTTTGATTCAATTCGCTCTCTTGATGCTTCGATCTGATGTAAGTTGTCCATCCGAATTGAATCTTGCGGAACTGAACCGTCCATGTGAGGATGGAACGGGTTCTTAAATTCGATTTGTTGATCTCTCAATTTCGAATAACAACTGTTCTCTCAACTCTCACTTTGACGGCTCTCTTGACGCTCCGATCCAGGGTAAGTCATCCATTCGAATGGATTCTTGTCGAACTGGAATTGTTGATGGGTGAGGTTCGAACGGGTTCTTCAATTCGATTTGTTGGTCTCTCGTGGAATTGAATCACTGACGGGTTGAGGATTGTCCGGTCCTTGAATTCGATTTGTTGGTCTCTCGATTCAGAATGACGAGTGTTTTATTGTCAACTCTCGGTTTGATCCGCTCTCTTGTTGCTCTGTTCCAACGTAAGTTGTCCATCCGATTGGATTCTTGTGCAACTGTAACATTGGTGGGTTGATAATTGATTGGGTTCTTGAATTCTATTTGTTGGTTTTCTCTGTTTAGAATGGCAACTGTTTTCGCTTTCCTCTCTTATTACAAGATGCTCTCTTTTTGGGGTGAGAGAATTGATTTGTGTTTCTTTTTTATCGAGCTTCGAGCAGGTTGTCCCTAGATTTCATTGCGCATCTAGGGAATCATACCCTATTGCTAATTTAATCCCTAGCGCGTGACTCAAACGCACGTCACGCATTCGCATGCAGGCACGCGCTACGCACGTGAAGCCAAAATAAGCTATCCGAAAATTTTTGGCTGCGGGGCTTCGATTTCATGACGTGCGCTCACACGCGCCTTAGGAAAGCATTCATTTTATTTATAATTGTTTAACCAGTCAGTCGAGTGATAGTTGCTTAAATTAGCATTCATTTTATTTATAAAGTTGATTTTTGCGCATCTCAAATCTATAATTGTTTAATCTGAGTTTAATTGTTTAATTACACCGGTTAATCAACTATCTTAAATTCCAATTTAATTTACCTCTGGCTTCTGTTTATTCGCATTTATATTATTGTTCTGAATTAATTAACTTTATTATTTAATCTAAAGTCTCGCTTCTTAGTTGTTCCAATATTCATTAATCGCATATTGGATCCATATCTCATCATCTGATTCAATTACGAATCGTTCTATTTAATATATCTGCATCTAATTTAATTCTTGTGAGCCGGTCAAAAATCCCGCTATCACGCTTGCGCACACGCATCGTGTAGAACAAAAACCCTGAGCGGAAGCCGACTTTCTCGCACACGCGTGGCCAACATGACCGCCTCTCATAATTAACATATATTCTATTTATATCAGAATTTCAGCTTGCTGCTTTTAATCAAAATTGCTTTTTTTTAAAAAAAATTTTTTTTATTAGTCAATTTTATTTATGGTAAAAATATATATTGACTGTTTATTGAAAATTCATTACTTGCATATTTTGTAATTTTATTCCTTTTAGACATTATCTAACTTAAATAAGAATACTTTTATGATTTCTTATGAAATTTAAAAACATCATAATTTGAAATCCTTTCAAATGTGAGGGTATTTGGCTGATCAATACACTAGAATTCAAAAAGAAAATTTTAGAATTGAGTATGTTTGATTTAGAATATTCCCTAGACTCTAATATATACAAATGTCTAGTAACCAATTTTGATGAATCATTGAATAGTTATATCAAAATTAGACAAAAATCCATTAGATGGCTATCTTCACATAATGTTATTTCATTGTCGTTTGTGAAAACTGATGACAATCTTGCTGATTGCCTCACTAAAGGTTTGTCTCAAACCAAAGTGGTGGCCTCATCAAGAGGAATGAGAGTTTGTCCATAATGGGCCCTCCTACAGTGGCAACCCAACCTCCGTGAAAGGTAGACCCTGAAAAGAGGTTCAATGGGTAACAACAAGCTGACTGGTTGGCCAAGGAGTACTAACAAAAATTTGTTAAAACACTATTGTGTTTATTGGAGTTTTGTAAAGCTTCGATACCCCATTCCTAAGGTGATTCTGTACTCCCGTGTAGATGTAAGATTGAGTATAACTTTTAAAGAAACCCAAAGGTATATCCTAGGAAGTGCCTCTACACACTTCCTTATAGGGTTCTCCTATATGTAACCTTTCTGTATACGGCCGCGGAATAGAGATAGACCTCTCTAGCTAAGTGAAGGTTACATGAAAAGAAGATTATGCGCACGGCCAAAAATGCGCAACACCGCGACATAAGGTTGTTGTATCGTGTGTGCACCGTTCAACGTTGGGGCAAAGGGAATGTAGTTCAAGACCTGGTTCACTACATTTTTTTTCAATGGAGTTCCCTGTACTAAGTGTGAAAAGCATAGCTTTTCCCTGACCGCGTGATATAGGCATTTGACAGCTCTTTTTCTTTAGTTTGAACTTTTTGTGTTTTGTGAGGAATTGTTGGAACTTTTAGGGAAAACCCAAAAAGCCGAAACCCATCATTTATTAAATTAATTTTATTTGGGCTTTAAAATTTCTCATTATTAAATTTTCCCATTTATTTATTTAATTTATATTCTTAGTGGCAATTAATTAAGACCTAATCGTCTTAGTTAAAGTCGTGCGACTGCAGCGCACGTGTGGCACTACTAAGAATAGCCGTTGTGACTTCTCTATATACACATATAGAGATGTGCACAAACGACACATATTCTGATACGCTCTCTTTTCTCTCGTGCATCTTTCTCCTTTTGCTGTCATCGTCGAAAGCTCCTTGTGTTAAACTGCTACATCGATGCGCCGATAGTAGCAGCACCTGGTTGAATCTTCGAGGCTACAGTTCTGAACAAAACCCGCGCGAGGGACGGAATTTGCCTAAAGACAGATTCACAAGAATCGCCTTCAGGTTCTTTTAATTCAGTTATTTACAGTTAATTTTACAGGATTAGATCAACAGTTTTTTGTGCTAATGGTTATGTTGGAGAAGATAAATCATGCACCAATATGCAACAAGTTATATTTCAGATGTTGGAATGACTAGTCATGGATATTTTATTGAGAATTCACATGATGAAAATAGTGCAGGTACCGGAATGTCTACTTGGGGATATTTTTAGTCAGAATTCACTCGACTCTCGAGGATGGCCACGATGGGGGAGATGACATGGAGTCCTCCATGTTGTTCTAGCCCAGAGGAAAGTTCATACGAGGAGGGATGATCATTAGGAATAACGAATGATTTTTTAGAGATTGAAAATGAAGTTAGAAACAGTTGAATCAGTTCGCCAGCATTCTTGTAAGTTCGCATATTTATCTTTTTAATCCACACTTTTTATATCTTATTTATAGTTGAATTAGTAGGAAGAAATATCAGGAATATCCCCTGCAATTGTATGTTGAGAGATCTTAGGACACTTTCACTTCTGCGGCGATTATTGTTAGATTGATACTTTGAAACTCAAATTTGATGAGTTGATAGAAATTGTTTGGCAATGGTGACAATTTAAACCTGGGCACCTTGCATTATTCACGTTTGTGTGAGGGCAAGGACCTTCCCTCGTGAGTAGGGTAGACTATCCCATTATGCCCAACTCACTCCACTTCTTTCGGTATGATTTTTTTTTATTTTTTAAATATTTTTAGAAATAACTAGTCAATTTTCTACAGTGATCCAGGGTTTACATTCATACCCTTCATATGCTCCCATATACATATTACGTAAACTTGTATGTATAATATGTGTCATTAGATCGTTCGATTGTATTAAAATGTTCAAGGTTGACGATGCCTACGAGGATAGATATACAAGGTGTCACGCCCACCCAAATCGAGCCCATCCACGTCACCAAACCTACGTGGAACTGTATGCAAATCGAAGTCCAAAATTCAAAATTGAATTTCGATTTCGTTCGCCGCCTTCGATTTGGTGTTGACCGCGTTAACCGCACCTTGTTTTAAACGCCGAAGCGTTCGAACGAGATTTGCCTTCGTCTTCTCCACGCGGACGCCACCTGCATCCCGATTTGGTCTCGCCACCGGCGAGGACGAGTGAAGGACTCCCTGGGCGTGTGGCAGGTTCGAACCACCTCGTCCAAACCTCAGCTCTCATCGCGGAAGCTTCAGCTGCTGGGGATGGTGAAAGAGACAATGTCGCCGCTGGAAATCAGAGACAGGGGAAGAATCACCGGAAACCAGGGGAGGCCGGAGCCAGAGAAGATGATGGGACTTAGGGGAAATTTCCTATTTTATTTACCAATAAACAAGAGTATAAAAACCCCTCGTCGACGATGCCCTCGGCGTCATCCTCTCTCCCATCGGCGGCTGGCACCCGCCGCCGACTTACAGATCTCTCAAGCTTGAAGAGACGACGACGCCCCTCGCCGTCGTCGGTGGTGGCGTAGCTACCTCACCCACCTATGTGGTGTCGCTCCCTCAGCGCACCCCTCCCTTCGTCCTCTCCGTTGAGCTTTAAGGAGAGGAGCGTCGCCCTCCTTGGAAAGGCAACTAGCGCCAGCCGGCCTTCCTTCCTTGCTCGTGTTCCCATCCGCCCGCCGTCTTTGCCGGAACAGGTGCAGCAGTCATCGTCGGGGATCCCGCCGCAACCAACATCGTCGATGCTGCCAGCGTCAGTTTCGTCCGCGCCTGCATCGTTCACCTCCGAACGGATTGGGTGGGCCGAGTGAGAATTTTGGGCCGCCACCAGGAAAGAAATGATCCTCACACACTAAGAGAACTAATAGATGGACGACTGCCAAATCATCAGGAAGAATTTTCAAGATGGTGATCTTTTTCTACTTTTTAACTCTAGATTAAGACGCTTTCCCAGAAAACTTAGAATAAGGTGGTCAGGGCCTTTCAAGGTTATTAAAGTATATCTATGCGGTGCTATTGAAATTTGGAGTGAGGGGACAGGGAATTTTAAGATTAATGGTGAATGCTTGAAATATTATTACATATCCGAGCCTATCGAGGAAGGTGTCAACTAAAAGCTTTCAGATCCTCTGCCTCCAGCATGATGATGATCTTTGATCGAGCTAGCAATCTTAAACTTAGCGCTTCTAGGGAGGCAACCTAAGCACTCTCACTTTATTTTTTTATTGTCTTTATTTTTTATATTTTAATGTCTTTCTAGTGCTTATCTTTGTTTTTATGCTTTGTAGGATTGTTCAGGATACTTTTTACGTTGATATGATCATCATAAAAGTTTTCGTAAAAATTTCGGCCAGGCTATAATTATTATAACGACTGTAATTTTCTCTACGCTGTTTATCCATCCGAAACAGAAACTTTCATGGGCAGGGTGTGATTTTTGTCATGCCCCGTAATCTTTGTCTGCACTATTTAACTCTCAGGAATATAAGTTTTCATGGTGGGGGTGTGATTTCTGTCACTCCCGTGAAGTAAAAAAAAAAGAAGAGGGAGAAATTATGGGTGGGCCATGATTCTTATCACACCCGTAATTTTGAGGTGTTTTTGGTACAGAAACTTTCAGGCGGGTGGGGGGGGGGGTGTGGGACGTATTTTTCATCACAGCTTGATTCTTTTCACCTATATAAGGATCACAACCGTATTTTCTAGGATTTTACCTGTGATCTTCTTGCATTCGCTCCGCCTCCTTTGCTACTAACTCCCCACTGCTTCCTACTGCCTTCCAGAACCTCCGGTGACCTTTCCGATCGGGTCTCTGGTGTCTCCAACGTCTCCAAGTCAGATTCCAACCGTTCAAAGCCCAGATTTGGCTCAGACGATAGAGTTCCGCTAAGCTCTAATTTTCGCCGAAGCTATTTCCAACTTCCCAGAGCTTCGTTTGAGTTAGGAGATTTTTCCTCCGTAGCTGTTGCGCATCAATTTCACCTGGAATCACCAAATTTGTGCTGAAATTCGTCTACTAAAGCTCTATTTCAGTTTTTGGTAACACAACCCTATTTCCAGTTTTTTATTCTTAGCCCTTAATTTTATTTACTCTATTTGAAATGGCTCCAAGAAAGAAACAAGTTGTTAGTAAAGGAAAAACTAAGGCATCAACTGCGTCTTCTGTGCCGCCTCCAACAAATCCATATGGAATTATCTTTCGGAATGATATTCAGGAAGCAAGGTATAAATTGCTTCTTACAAGGCGCATCACAAATACACGATATGCTAACAAACGAATATTGGATATTCTTGGCATCTATGAAGATGTATTATAGATGTTTGAACAAATTTTAACATCTCAGTTCTTTCAGAATTCACCACAAACCTTCATTCCTTTAGTATTGGAGTTTCTCAGTAGTCTTGAGAAACAGCTGAGTTCTTTTCACGTTTGTGATGCGACGGGGCGCATTACCTTCTGGTTTGCAAATATCAAATGGAGCCTCACGCTCCAAGAAGTGAGTCATGCATTGCGTTTACCAGGAGGGGGAGGACAAAATCCACCACGAGAGTATATTGAGAATGCATTCTGGTATCATATTTCACCTAAATCAAGCTTTTCATCAAAGACAGCTTGAGCCACCAGTCTCTCCAACCCCTGCTTACGATACGTCCACAAAGTTCTCTCGCACACCATCTTCGGACGTGGTGAGAGCAATGGTATGATTAGACAGTCTGAGCTTTATTTTCTATGGTCTATGCTTCATGGATATAAATTTGATGTAGTATATTTTTCTTGTTAAGCAATAAGATAAGGTCGTGCGCGCCAAGAAGGGCGCTATTGTGCTAGGAGGTTTGATTACTCCTATAGCGTTGTCCTTGGGCGTGGATCCTTTTGGGATTGAGACTGCACGAGGTAGCCCGAGGATCGACTTAGAGTCATGTGCCGCCATGCGGATGATCATCCGCGAGGGTGATGCATTTTGTTTAATTCTTGAGCCGAATTCTCCAACATTGCCACTATCAAATAAGGAGCGGACTATGGTCCGCAATCAGACGAACTGGAAGATTCCTCCTTCAGCAATTGAGGACTCTACTCCCACGCCGCTTGACTCTATACCACAGCCACCCTCTTGGGGAGGTGCCGATCCTTTTGGGATGGGCTTTTCTTCATCCAGAGCTAGTTCTTCTTCGCAGGGTGCAGGCCCGGGTACACAGGGAGGTTGGTCCAGTGCTCAGGACCCTAGATTCTATGCATTATCTGCAGAGGTGTTCTGATAGGGATGCTTTTTGAAGACAATCTATCATATTGTTCAAGATACGCATGGCTTTCTCCAAGAGCGCTTCACCAACCACCTAGGCTCTAATGAGGAGAGAGATCCAGATTAGCCCATGGGGAAGGCTAGCCCTGGCAAGGAGAGTGGCGAGGACACTGATACCGATTCAGATGAATAATACTCTATGAGTATCTCTTCTCTTATTGCATCAGAACCCTTCAGATCGAACTTGTAATTTCGACCACGAAAGTAGATCAAAATTACTCGAAGAGTTAAATAATTCTTCACGGAACTCAAAGGATCTACTTAACCTAGTAAGCCACGAAAGTAGGAGACTTGGGTTAAGATAGATACCGGATCGTAGCCTGAGAGAGAACAATCTGTGCCTTAGGAAGAATTTCCTTAAGAGCATAGAATAAACGAATTAAAACCTTTAGCATCGTCTTTCCATTATTCTGCAGTGTGGTGAAGCCTAAAACTCTGATTTTCTCTCAAGACTTTTCACACCAAGGATCGGGTACCGTAGATGAATACCGCTTGAACTTTGATACGTTACAGCTCCGGTGCAACTTGCACGACACCGAACTAGTGTTGTCCAAGTTTAAGAACGGGCTCCACTCGGATATCCAATGGGCCCTACCCTCTTATGGTTCGGAGATGCTAGATCAGACCTTCCAGCGCACTCGAGACATCGAGCATGACCTGTGTGCTGCGGCTAGGCGCAGTGAGTTCAGATACCATCGGCAGCCACATGTCTGTGGATCTCCGCCTACCCATCCCCGGGCCAAGCGACCCGAGCCTCGTTCGAACCCATGACTTGCACCTCTGGCCCATAGTTCCCCTAGACGTCTGGCCCTATGCAGTGTATCCAACTGGGCACACTTTAAGCTCCAGCCACGTTACGTGGGGCCCTATGCGGTGGTACGGTAGATTAGCTCCAACGCCTATGTCTTGGACCTCCCTGAGAGCATGGTAATCAACCTAGTCTTCTATGTAGCGGACATCTTTCCCTTTCACGAGCCATTGGAAGAGTTCACGGATTATGACGAGCAACTTCCCCCTAGTTCTCTGGAGGAGAACTCTTCAAACCGAGGGGGGGGGATTGATGCAGGAGAAGCCAGCACTAAAGAAGGGGGAAGATCAAGACCAGAAAATAACCCCCCCCCCCCCCCAAAAAAAAAAAAATAATAAAATTTTCGCAAGATAGTCATGGGTAGGCCGTGAACGCGGGCATGGGTGTGACAATTCAATCGAAAACATGAGCAGCAGGCACGAACAAATGCACGGCTGTACGCCAAAGCATGGGCAGGCCGTGATCAACGCAGCGGATTCCAGTAACCAGAGTTACGGCCGTGAATGCCTCGGCAAAAACTTTGAAAACTGGTGATTCTGGACATGAACACGGTCACGACCGTGAACAACATCACGTCCAGGCCGTGAACTCCTCAGTGGTGTTCATGGAAGGCCGTGAATGTGATCATGGGCAGGCCGTGATCCCCTCGGGAAAACCTATAAAACTGCAGATTCCAGATGCGAACCAAAGCACGGGCGTGAACATGATCACGGCTTAGCCATGAACACCTCGGCGACCCTCAAACCACCAGATCACGGCTGTGAACGCCATCACAGCTAGGCCATCAACACCGCTGAAGATGTAGAATTGCCTCAGGGTGTTGGTGTATATGCCCTAGGACCTAGTTTTGGTCTATCTTTGTACTACTTGACCCTGATATTGATATATCTTTCTAGCATTGTCGTTATCATTGTTTGTCTACACCTGCGATTGTGTACTTACATGATAATGTCCCTGGAGACAGATTGGATCTGTGCTCAAATGATTATCCCCAGTCGATGTACCTGAGTAGATATGGGACATCTCTGGTACTTGTGAGACTGGTATATGGGCTGGTTAGGCATGAGGTGCTAACGCAGACATATGGGTATATCAGTGGTGGATATACTGGACCGACCCGCTGTGAGGCTATGACTTAGTGTCATGAGTTATCCTCACAAGTGACAGGAGATGCATTGATCCTTTGACTTGAGGTCATTGACCATTCTATATGGTTAGGGACTTGCTTTGATACAACCTAACACCTCGCCGTAGTTGGGAGGTCATAACGGTTGTCATTGAGCATGTCACGACCCATATGAGAAGGTCAATGGACAGACATAGGATTTGCCCCTTCCTTAGAGAAGCATGATATCCATGGAGCTCCTCTATGGTTCTATGACTGAAAGTGTATGGCCATACCCAGGTGAGAACCTGATTTAGTCATAACCATGTGATTGGGTGAAAACAAGTGGTGACACACTTGTCCAATCGGATATCAGTTCGGCAAAGAGACTGTAATGCATCTGTACCTTGTTGCAATGATGGGGATGTCGATGTCGATATCCATTCCAATGACTTGGGTAGCAGCGATGCACTGCTAGGTGCCACTCACTGCTTGTGGTGACATTTGGTCAGCACTGCCAACGTCAGAGGGACCTACAGGGTCGCACACCTTGATACTCGGTTCTCGTATTGATCGGGAAGCCTTATGATCGAGTTATTGGATAACTCGGATCTAATTATGAGATTTCATCGGCGCCAATAGGCCTGATGAGATGGAAGAATGTTATTGGAGCCAAAGTTCATTTTTGGTAGGTTGACCCGTATTTGACCATGGTTGGTCACATTTGGATTAGGGTTGCATTGGATTGGATCCAAATGCTTAATCAACTCATGTGATGAAGTTTGGGCTAGCTCATTATCCAATGAGGCCCAATAACAAGTTCTCATGAAGAGATGAGAGGCTAAAAGGGTATAATGGGGAGAAACATGAACCATTAAGCGCCTAGGGGCATAATGGGGTCATGTTGGCGCCTTTGCTTCATTATGGAAGTAAAGGGCGCCTCCCCTCTCTTCCTTGGATGGAATGCATGCCTCTATGGCATGTCTTGGGCTGATATGGTACTTGGGCAATTATGGATAGGTTGAATGGAGTTTATGGTAAAGTCTTGGAGACTTTCCTTGTCTCAAACCTCCTCATCCTAGCCCTACACTTGTCATGATCCTAGCCCTTACCCTAACCGCCTCTTGCCCTATATATGTGACCCTAGCCGCCCCCTCTTACAAGTGTTCTTCCTTGGAGGCGTGAACACATCAAGAGGGCGAGAGTAAGGGGCATTGGCGCAACCATCTTCTTCCATCAAACCCTAGCCACAAGCGTCTTCCTTTCTTCCTCCTTTGGCGCAAGAGAAGTAAAGGCTTGGCGGCATTCTCCCTTCTCCTCTCTTCTTCATCAATTGGCACTTCTACCTTGGAGGTGGCGCAAGCATTCAAGAAGAGAACTAAGGCTTGGATCTTCTTCCCGAGGCTAGCACCGGGCGTGGAAGAAGAGGACTCGAGGCATCCGTGTGTATGAAACTGCAGAGGGCGCAC
This sequence comes from Costus lasius, assembly GCA_027563935.2. Taxonomy (NCBI): domain Eukaryota; kingdom Viridiplantae; phylum Streptophyta; class Magnoliopsida; order Zingiberales; family Costaceae; genus Costus; species Costus lasius. The sequence continues at coordinate 30,634,554 of CM050448.1, forward strand.
GCTTGGGCGCCTATCACGACATCGACCTCATCTTGCTCTAAGGTATTTACTAACTCATCGTGTCGACTCTCTTGCTTGCGATCTTCACTGGGTTTTTGGGACCGGCTTGTTTCGGGGATATTGCTTCCGCTGTGCAATGTATTTTGTAATCTCTATCTCTGAAAATTGTAAAATATCCCCGGGATTTCCCAACACAGGGGTCCTATTTCGACGTACATCGCCCTCCGTACCACATTTTTCCATCATAAGAAGACCTGAAGGAGCCCAACAAAGTGATAATCCGACGACCTCAACGCTCAAGTAAACCACCAGACCGATATATGGGAGTCAACAACCTACTCTCGGTCCATACCAAGGTGCTCCAACCCATCGGCCTCTCAACTCGACCCACCGATAGCCAGGCCCAAGACAGATATCACAACCATTTGAACAACACGGCCCAAGAGCAAGCCTCCACCGTCATTAATCAGCCCACGATTTTGAAGTTCTACTGCTTTGTCGCAGCTTGCTTCGAGCTAGTGTGATGGACGGCTACCGTACTCCCCCGGAATCAAGGACATGCGCAGAAGCTTTAGTAGTAGTTCATAGTTGATAGAATTTCTATTCCCTCTTATCTTATGTAGCAGGTTGACTACTCTTTAATGGTTAGGGTAGGTAGTTATTGAGATGCTGCCCTTGTCTTGTTCCCTGATGACACCAAAATATATAGTATATTTTGTATCATTTTATATATCTTTTCATGCTAAATTAAAGATCTATTGTTTATTTTTATACAAAATTTATCAAATATTGCAAAATCTACTTCTATTTTGGTTTTTCATGATTTTAAGGAAAAAAAGCACTATTTTGAGGCGTTTTCGAGAAAAATCAAGGACATAGAAAAGTTACCATCATCAAGAGAAGATCACTTGACAAATTTCACATAAATCAAAGCAACTAACCAAAATACGGTAATGCCATATTTTATATTACGGTACCGTATTTTCGTACGATACCATAATATCAGAGCGCTGCCGTAAATTGGTGGAATTACTGACCAGAAGGTTTAATGAAAAATACGGCACTGCTGTAAAACTTCACACTGCCGTATTTTGAAACGCATTCAGAACAGAGAAAATTACTGAAATTACGGCACTGCCGTAAACTTTGACACGGGCCGTATTTTCCAGACGATTTCGACCAGAGAGTTCAGCCAATTTTACGATAGTGTCGTGAACCATTTTACGGTGTCGTATTGTCCAGAAAACATCAGATCAGAGAACGCGACTGATTTTACGGCACGACCGTGAAATATTGCACTGTCGTATTTCCGCTTTTGAATGCGACTCCACAGTCAATTTTGAAGCCCGATTTTTGCGGAGAAGATTGCGGGCGATCCAGACCTTTAAATTTGATGCCGTAAGAAGAAGAAAAAGTGCTTTCAACGAGAGGAACACGAAGACACCAAAAGCCCCAATTTTCATTAACTATATAGGGAGAAATCGAGTTACACGCCACCGCGACGAATCTAGAGCATCTCTGGCCGTGAAATTCATACTGAAGCTTCGCCTAGAGGAGGAGACAACGTACCAGAAGTTTCAGAATGAAAGGAGATCAATTGGAGGAGAAATCAAAGAAAAAGGAGGCGCCACTACTGTTCATCGCCCTCCTTTGCAAATTACGGCTGTGTTTAATTTCACGGGTGTATTTTTCTAAACTTCTTTTCCTTTGATTTTTAATCTTCTGAAATAATGGAATATTGTATTTTCTTCACCATGCTAGCTTAAACACTCTTTGGGACATGGGGGAGTAATTCCCTTTGATTTTCTTAATGACTAAATACTTTTTGCTTTCATCATGATTATTCTACTTTGATAATTTTACTTATGCGATTATTGCTCTAAGATTCTCCTTAGTTTACTTTTTGTCATCATGATTTAGAGTTTTCGCAATAAGGACCGAAAGGTGATTTGCTTGAGAACTTAGAACCCTAAAATTGATTAATAGGAACTCACCGTAAGAAATTAGGTTAAGTTCTTATTTCTTTATTTTAGTAGTTTAAATTGCCACGATGATAAATATGAACCTAGGATTGAGTTATTATGTCAAACGTGGAGATCTTGCACGAAAGTGAGGATCGGAACGTTGGAGAATGATAGGTAGAACTTGTGTTGGGACTCGGATGCACAAAAGTGATCCTTGAGCTTCCACTTGAGGCGATCAACTTAGAACTCGGATGCACGAAAGTGATCTTCGAGTTCTTTGTATGATTATTTACTTATCATTAGCTTGGGATAAATCTTGCGCGAAAGCGAGGATTGGTCTCTGCATGGTTATCTGCACGAAAGTGAGTTAATCTCTTTACAAAGTAAATTATGCCTTTATCATAATAGAATTTGATTGATGAATATCCTTATTTATCTAGTCATGAAAATTAAAGTGAACGAAACCCTAGTCTCAGTTTCTCTCTGATAGTATTTTCCCGTGTGTTTTCGATCTTCACTTTGCTTTTATTCGATTGCCTAGATAGGAAGAAATCAATTATTTGGTACTTGACAACATAGGTCTCTGTGGGTTCGATATCTTTCTTTATTACTTCGAGTATCCGTGCACTTGCGGAGATAACAACAAGTGTGGTAACTTAACAAATTTTTGGAGCTGTATCATGGGGTGACAAGTCCCTGTGCGCCATACAATAAGTTTTGGCTACGACTTCAGAAATAAGTTTTGCTTACCTACTTGTTGGGATACAACAAGTTTTTGGCGCCGTTGCCGGGGACCTTAGTTTGGTCAATATTGGAGATATTGAGAGTTTTGCTAGACTAGGTTTCATTTACTGTTTTTCTATTTATTTTTCGTTTTTCTTGAAATCACTTGATCTATTTACTTTGTATGCGCAAGAGTCTTAGGTCAGGACTTTTTGTTCCATTGTATCCTGAAATTAACAAAACCCTTAGAGTGCGTAGGAAGTTGAGACTTGAAGAGGATTTACAAGAGACACAACAGGAGGAAGTGATAGTGATGGCGAATAATCAGAAATCACTTAGGGACTATGCAGCCTCTAATCCACAAGAAATTCACTCTAGCATTGCTAGACCCGTCATTGAGGCTAACAACTTTGAGATTAAGCCTCCTTTTCTTTCTATGATATAACAGAATCAGTTTGGAGGATCTCCTCTGGAAGATCCGAACCAACATCTTGCATTATTTTTAGAACTTTCTGATACTATTAAGATTAATGGAGTTTCTAATCATGCACTGAGATTGAGATTATTTCCTTTTTCTCTTAGAAACCGAGCAAGATCATGGCTTCAAGCACAACCAACCGGGACCTTCACAACTTGGGATCAACTATCAAATTCTTTTCTGATGAAATACTTCCCTCCAAGCAAGACAATTCAACTGAGAAATCAAATTACAAGCTTTCAACAAAAGGATGGAGAGTCATTTAGTGAGGCATGGGAGCGATTTAATGATTTACAATGGAAGTGTCCTCACCATGGCCTTGAAGATTGAGTTTTATTGCATACTTTTTATAATGGATTGTTATATAATACCAGACTAACTGTTGATGCTGCTGCAGGTGGAGCTCTTATGAGCAAAACAATTGATGCTGCTTTCAAATTGCTGGAGGAGATGACTCTTAATCACAATCAATGGACTTTCGAGAGAGGAGTATTCTACAAACATTCTCAAGGTAAAAATGAAAATGAGTGATGGCGTACCTTGGCAAAGAAGGTAGATTCTTTATGCAGTAGGTTTGATTCTTTCAAAATGCAAACTGCTTCTATTTCTTCTATCACTTGTGATGTATGTGGTAATGATGGACATAATGCTGAAAATTGTAGAGTTATTGCAGATCAGGGTAATGAACATGTTAATGCTATAAGGAACTATAATCAAGGTAGAAATAATGATCCCTACCCTAGCACTTATAACCCTGAATGGAGAAATCACCCCAACCTTTTATAGAAAAACAATAACAATGTGGGGGGAAACACTGAAAATAAAGGATACCAAAGACCAAATCAGAATTTTAATCAAAATCAAAATCAAAACCAGAATTCTAACATTGAGTCTATGCTTGAGAAGATGATGGCTAATCAAAATCAATTCATGCAAAATAAAAGTAAAGAAATTGAAGATCTTAAGGAAATTGTTAGTCAATTAGTTTCACAAGTAGGATCCTTGACTGCCCACAACAAAATTCTTGAAAATCAAATTGCACAACAAGCTAGTAGTTCTTACAGGCCCCCTGGGAAATTGTCTGCTAAACCTGAACTAAACCCTAGGGAGCACTGTAATGCTATTATAACTAGAAGTGAGAAACAACTAGAAGAACCTAAAGGGAAAGTTGAACTTCTAAACATGAATTAGAGGAGTCTTCTAAACATGAACAAACCTTACCTAGTTTAACACCTCAAAAGGGTGATGAACCAAAAGGGGATGTGTCATGTAAAGAAGATGATCCTAAGTCTAATTTACCTCCACCCTATAGACCACCCATACCCTTTCCACAAAAGTTAGTGAAAAATAAACTAGACAAACAATTTGGCAAATTTCTTGAAGTTTTGAAGAAGCTTTATATTAATATTCCATTTACTGAAGCTATTTCTCAAATGCCTTCTTATGCTAAGTTTTTGAAAGAAATATTGTCTAGTAAGAGAAAATTAGATGGTTATGGTACTTGCACTGTAACTTTGACTGAAGATTGTAGTGCCATTATACAAAATAAATTACCACCAAAACTAAAGGATCTAGGTAGTTTTTCTATACCTTATTCAATTGGCACTATGGCTTTTGATCGAGCCTTATGTGATTTGGGTGCAAGTGTGAGTTTAATGCCTCTATCTATTTACATGAAACTAAACTTTGGAGAGCTTAAACCTACATCTATATCTTTACAGCTCGCGGATTCATCGGTAAAGTATCCTGCAGGTATATTAGAGAATGTTCCAATAAAAATAGGTGAATTTTTCTTACCTACAGATTTTGTAGTTTTAGACATGGAAGAAAATCATAAAAATCCTATAATTCTTGGTAGACCACTCTTAGCCACTGCAGGAGCACATATTGATGTTAAAAAGGGAAAAATTACTTTTAAAATTTGTGAAAACATTGTTGAGTTTGATCTTAATGATTCTTCGAATAAACTTTCATACTCTGGATCATGTTGTAGTATTGATATAATTGAGGATGTTGTTTATGATGTTCAGAATTTATTTGATGAATCCTCAAGTATTGAAACTAACAATTCTTCTGAGGATATTGATAAAGTATTACAGGAAAAGAAAAACAAAATTTCTGGAAGAAAGAGAAAAAGAAGAAGAAAATCTAGATTGTTTGACAAAGGAAAGAAGATTTGGAGCAAAATTGGAGAATGTTTCAAGGCTGAGCCTTATGTGGTTCAATGTGATGCCCAACCTAAAGAAAGATCAGAAGGGCAATTGAGGAATTCGAGATCAAATCCGAGTGCAAAAGGGTTAAGCTAATGACCTTTAAATTAGCGCTTCTTGGGAGGCAACCCAAGCTTTCTAACCTCTATTTGTTTTCTTTTGCTTTAATTTCTGCTTAGGACTAATTTTTTTTCTTTATTTTTGTAGGTAAAACGAGATTTGGTGCAAAATACGGCACTGCCATAAAGTATATTACGGTACTGTATTTCCAGTCCACTTTCGACCAGAGAGTTGTAGCAAAATTACGGCACTGCCGTAAACTATTACACGGTACCGTATTTTGTGGCCAAAATCAACCTGAGAGTTTTCTCATTTTTACGGCACCACCGTCAATCATTTCATGAGCCATATTTTCGCGAGATTTTTTTGACGAGATTTCCAAACTTACCCCGATTTTACGGTAGTACCGTAATTTATTTTACGGGAGTATTTTTTTTAACTTTAAAAAAAAAATCGCTGATTGATTTTTACGGCGGTACCGTAAACTGTTACATAGTACCATATTTTTAAACTAGTTTTGACCCGAGAGCTTCCGTGATTTTACGACACTACCGTAAAACATTACACGGCCGTATTTCGAATTCTGGCACGCTAGTCCATTGCCGTTTTTAGGGTTTTCACATGTCGTTTTTAGGGTTTTTCCACTCATTCTCTCTCGTTCTCGTGTCGTTCTCAAGTCTCCGACCTTCTCCGACCACCAGTGGACGCCGACGACTCTTCTCGTCCAGTTATTGCCGTCGATTGGGTACTCTTTTGCCCGATTTTACCGTTTTAGCGAGTTTACATGCAAGTTTCGCCCCTTTCACTTGTTCTTCCTCATATCTTAACCGTTTGAAGAGACTTTTGTTCGTAAATACTTCTTAGAGGATAGGTAACAATTTCTAGTTCAACTCTTGAGTTTTTAAAACCGATTTGGAGAGTGTATTGAGTGAGATTGAGCTTATACGCATGTTTTCCACTCTGTTTTCCACCCAGTTTTCCTCTGTTTTGATTCTAAAATGAATTTTCAGGAGTGATAGCTATGATTAAACTGATGTTATCTGTGAACCTTGCTTAGAATGAAAAATCATGTCATTATATTGCTATATTTGCATTAAACATGTAGTTTGCAGCTTGATAGTTTGAAATGGCACCAAGCCACCAAGAACAAAGACCATCTTTCCAAGGAAGAAGAGGAAAGCCCCAGCTGAACCTTCTCAACCTGAAAATCCACATGGGATAATTTTTAGAAATGAAATGCAGGAGACTAGATATAATCAAATTTTGGAGAGGAATGTGTTCAACACAAAATATTCTGACAGAAGGACTTTGGAATCCTTAAGACTGTATAAGGATGTGTTGTGGATGTTTGATAGGATAAAGGCCAAGAGATTTTTTCATATGCATCCACCCACATTTACCATTGGTTTTGGAATTTTTGAGTAGTTTGATCATTGACTTGAAAGAATACTCAAATGGCCCTACTGAAGGGGAGATCACATTTAGACTGGCCAATGAAGAAAGGAAACTGACACTGCAGGAGATTAGAGATATTTTTGAGTTGAGCACAGGGGGATACACTCAGATGCCCCTAGGATTTATGGAGGAAATTTTATGGAATCAAATCACTAATGAAAGTCACTTTTATTCTGTTTCTGCTAGAGCTTCAAAGATCATGAACTCATGTATCAAGTATGCACATAGAGTGCTAGCACACACCGTGTTTGGTAGAGGAGATAGCGACGGTATGGTCCATCAACATGAGCTTTATTTTCTTTAGGGAATGCTTAATAGTTTTGCTGTTGATGTTGCTTACTTTATGATGAAGCACATGGACAAGGTTGCTAAGGCAAAGAGAGGAGCTGTTGTGATAGGAGGATTGATAACTCATATAGCCCAGTATTTAGGAGTTGAGCCCTATGGAGTAGAATTGGCAAAGGGGAATGCAAGGCTTGATATTGAGTCTTGCATGGCTATGAAAATGATTGTTAGAGAGGGGGATGCTTTTTGTTTGGTCCTTGGACCAAATGTCCCTACTCTACCTTTACCCCATCTTGAAAAGACCATAGTCAGAAATAGAGCAAATTGGAAGTTATCTCTAAGTGCCGCCGAAGTAGCTTTCACACCGCCACTTAGCACCGTTCCACCACCACCCACATGGGGTGGAAGAGGTGACCCCTTTGGCATGGAGTCACCCCATCATGATTCTTCACACCCTGCTAGTGATTCTTCACACACACCTAGAGGAGGGTTTGCTAGCCACCATGATCCAGGATTTTAGGCACTATCAGCACAAATGTACAATCAAGAGCGCCACATAGACAGAGTGATTGACTCCTTGGGGAGGGTGAACGAGTCTATTGGACACCTCCACCAAGATGTGGAGAGACTGTGCGACCACATGGAAGACATGGGAAACTTCCTCCACGATCGATTCGGATATGAAGACCAGAGGTATTATGATTACTACGGTGATCAAGCTGCGAGAGACATTGAGGCGAGACGACCAGAGGTATGATGCTTCTACACCTCTATGACCGCCGCCACTGCTATTCTATTTCACATGCTTATTTTCTTTTCGATGTGGTTGTATGATGATTATGATAATACTGATTTCTACTATTTCGATGGCGTTGTATTATGATATTTCGATATTTTGATGATTTATCTTTGATATGGTTGTAGTATACATGATGATATATTTTTATATTTTTTGATGATATGATATTGTGATATTTGATGATGATGATGAGTATACTCTTGATTCATATTGTTGATGACTTGATTGATTGATGATGAATAAATTCAAATTCATGATTAGAGACAAACCCTATCATGTTAGATTTATTTCTTCAATGCATATCTTTTTTTGAAATTTGACATTGGTCGATGCATGAAATTTTGGGTAGATATATTATTTGAGGGATAAAATCTAAAAGTGAAACTATTCTTTTGAATAAAATGAGTATATGAGTATGATTTGAGAATTGAGATCAATTGATCAACCTAGTAGATGTTTAGTCTATTTTTTCTATTTGTTGGGAAATAAGAATCCAAGATCCATAAGAATAGTGAGAGACTCCCATACTTAGCACTATGTAAAATTGATAGTGGTACCAAAGACATGGGTTGAAGTCTATGCCCAAAAGATAATGAGAGAGAAAAAGAATAAGACTCCTCTACTTTGCACTATGCAAAATTGATAGTGGTACCGAAGATAAGAGTTGAAGTCAAAATAAAAGAGTGTGTATCTAAGTGGGTACATGTCATATGTGCAAAAAAAAAAAATATATGTGTGAAAAAAGATCTTATAAACCTAATTCCTGTAAACAAAGGCATGATAGATTTGAACTGAAATTGGGTGAAGTCTTCATATTGAAAATTCTAATTATTATACGAGTTGCAAAATTTTATTTGATTGAATTGTGGATCTAGAGGGTTGAGTTCTAAGGATGATATATTTATTTGAAGTTTTGTGAAACAATTGATGAAATTTTTCATTGATGATTGTATTTTAGAAATTGATTGAGCATGAAAAGGTTATTCTTTTAATCAATTTTTGATTTTTTTTCTTGAGAACAAGCAAAGTTTGAGCCTTATGTATTTTGATGACACCAAAATATATAGTATATTTTGTATCATTTTATATATCTTTTCATGCTAAATTGAAGATCTTTTGCTTATTTTTATGCAAAATTTATCAAATATTGCAAAATTTACTTCTATTTTGGTTTTTCATGATTTTCAGGTAAAAAGACACTATTTTAAGGCGTTTTCGAGAAAAATCAAAGACATGAAAAAGTTACCATCATCAAGAGGAGATCACTTGACAAATTTCACGTAAATCGGAGCAACCAACCAAAATACGGTAGTATCGTATTTTATATTACGGTACTGTATTTTCGTACGATACCATAATATTAGAGCGCTGCCGTAAATTGGTGGAATTTCCGACCATAAGGTTTAATGAAAAATACAGCACTGCCGTAAAACTTAACACTACCGTATTTTGAGGCGCATTCAGAACAGAGAAAATTGCTGATATTACGGCACTGCCGTAAACTTTGACACGGGCCGTATTTTCCAGACAATTTCGACCAGAGAGTTCAGCCAATTTTACGAAAGTGTCGTGAACCATTTTACGGTGCCGTATTGTCCAGAAAACATCAGATCAGAGAACACGGCCGATTTTATGGCACGGCCGTGAAATATTACACTGCCGTATTTCCGCTTTTGAACGCGACTCCACAGTCAATTTTGAAGCCTGATTTTTGCGGAGAAGATTACGGACGATCCAGACCTTTAAATTTGATGCCGTAAGAAGAAGAAAAAGAGCTTTCAACGAGAGGAACACGAAGACACCAAAAGCCCCAATTTTCATTAACTGTATAGGGAGAAATCGAGTTACACGCCGCCTCCTAGGTTCCGCCGCCACGACGAATCCAGAGCATCTCCGGTCGTGAAATTTATACTGAAGCTTCTCCTGGAGGAGGAGACAACGTACTAGAAGTTTCAGTACAAAAGGAGATCAATTGGAGGAGAAATCAAAGAAAAACGAGGCGTCGCTACTGTTCATCGCCCTCCTTTGCAAATTATAGCTGTATTTAATTTCACAGCCGTGGTGTATTTTCCTAAACTTCTTTTCCTTTGATTTTTAATCTTCTAAGACAATGGAATATTGTATTTTCTTCACCATGCTAGCTGAAACACTCTTTGGGATATAGGGGAGTAATTCCCTTTGATTTTCTTAATGATTAGATACTTTTTTCTTTCATCATGATTATTCTACTTTGATAATTTTACCTATGCGATTATTGCTCTAAGATTCTCCTTAGTTTACTTTTTGTCATCATGATTTAGAGTTTTCGCAATAAGGACCGAAAGGTGATTTGCTTGAGAACTTGGAACCCTAAAATTGATTAATAAGAACTCACCGTAAGAAATTAGGTTAAGTTCTTATTTCTTTATTTTAGTAGTTTAAATTGTTATGATGATAATTATGAACCTAGGATTGAGTTATTGTGTCAAACGTGGAGATCTTGCATGAAAGTGAGGATCAGAACATTGGAGAACGATAGGTAGAACTTGTGTTGAGATTCGGATGCACGAAAGTGATCCTTGAGTTTCCACTCGAGGCGATCAACTTAGAACTCGAATGCATGAAAGTGATCCTCAAGTTCTTTGTATGATTATTTACTTATCATTAGCTTGGGATAAATCTTGTATGAAAGCGAGGATTGGTCTCTGCATGGTTATCTGCACGAAAGTGAGTTAATCTCTTTACAAAGTAAATTATTCCTTTATCATAATAGAATTTGATTGATGAATATCCTTATTTATCTAGTCATGAAAATTAAAGTGAACAAAACCCTAGTCCCAGTTTCTCTCTGATAGTATTTTCCCGTGTGTTTTCGATCTTTACTTTGCTTTTATTCAATTGCCTAGATAGGAAGAAATCAATTATTTGGTGCTTGACAACATAGGTCTCTGTGGGTTCGATATCTTTCTTTATTACTTCGAGTATCCATGCACTTGAGGAGATAACAACAAGTGTGGTAACTCAACAGATTTTTGGAGCCGTATTAGGGGGTGACAAGTCCCTGTGCGCCATACAATAAGTTTTGGCTACGACTTCAGAAATAAGTTTTGCTTACCTACTTGTTAGGATACAACATTCCTCTCCTCTTGTTCTATAAAAGAGAGGGCTGGGCTAGCATACTCCTTAGTTCTCTTGTGTGATAGAGTGCTCCTGGTGTGCTGTAGAAGTCATGGTTGGTGCCTCGACTTCAGAGTGTGTAGAAGTGATGGTTGGTGCCTCGCTTCCTGAGTTTGTGGCGATGATTGAGTTCTGATCCGGGAGTTGGATCCTAAGGCCGACCTCGACTCCTCGCATTTACTCCTTCCTGTTTGCAAGAAAGTAAATCCTCTCCAGCGAGCAGCGTGCAACGGCGCCAAACTTGCCGTCTTCTTCTCCGATGTCGAGGACCGGCGGTGAAGAACGGCGTTCGTTCGTTTTCGCGAGACGGATGCGGGACGCGGCTTTGAATGCGATTTCGGCGTTCGAAACAAGACCGCAATCAACGTTGTCAATAGCTTCGAATTGAAATAGAAACGTGATTTCAATTTTGATTCGCACGCATTTGGAGGTGTTGGAGCTGCCGTTGATTCAGTATTTTAGTATTTTCCCGAAGTTTATTTCGGAAAATCAGTACCAGTACCGATATAAATTTCGGTATTCGGTACCAGTACCTATACCTAAAAAAATAAATTCGGTACTTCGGTACCGAATTTTCGATACCGGTACTGGTACCGAAGTACCGAATGCACAGCCCTAGTATCCAACATAAAGTTAGGCTTGAAAAGAAAGGTAATTACATCCCATTTGTTTATTACGAATCTAATATGGTAGGTGTACATTATAATACTTGGAGGATTGATTCTGGTTCTACAATCCATGTCTCCAATACCTTGCAGGGCTTTTTAAGCCACAGGAAGCCAATTTGCAGTGAGCTATGTATTTATTCAGGAAACAAGATACAATCACATGTGGAAGCAGTTGGAACATGTCGATTAGTTTTAAATTATGCTTTTGTATTAAATTTGGAAAAGATATTTTATATTCCAAGTTTCTCTAGAAACTTAATTTCGGTTTCAAGACTTGTACCGTTTGGATATTCCTTTAATTTTTCATATACATGTTTCAGTTTATATTATGAATATGATCTTATTGGGAATGGTACAGTAATTTATGGTCTTTTTCAAATTAACTTATAAAATAATGCTTCTCAAAATGTGATGCATGATAATGCGGGTATTAAGAGATGTGTTATAAAAGAGAATTTCTCTATGTTATGACACCAAAGATTAGGACATATTTCCATTGGTAGAATTAAAAGATTGATAAATAATGGGATACTTAATGCTCTAGATTGCCTAAGGGGAAAGCAAACCAACAAAAAAAAGAAAGGTGCCAAGTGGAGTTTAGATATATTAGGAATCATACATACTGACATTTGTAGTCTAGAAATAGATTCTTGTAGTAAAAAATATTTTATCACCTTCATAGATGATTACTCACGATACATGTATCTCTACTTGCTTCATAATAAAAGTGAAGCATTAGATACTTTTAAAGTATTTAAAGTAAAAGCAGATAAACAATGCGGTAATCAAATAAAAATCGTGAGATCAGATAGAGGTGGAGAGTATTATGGTCGATACACTGAGAATGGACAAGCAGCTGGTCCATTTGCTAAGTTTTTTCAAGAGCATAGGATAGTGGCCCAATACACCATGCTAGTATCACCTGATCAAAATGGTGTGGCAGAAAGAAGAAACAGAACATTATTGGATATGGTGCAAAGTATGCTTAGGGATGGCAATCGGGTAGAATTTTAGCGGGTACCCGACCTACCTGAACCCGATTATAAGTATACTACCCGTGTCGGGTACGGGTAGGGTATGGGTAATAAGTATACTACCCGTGTCGGGTTCGGGTAGCATAGGTCGGATACCCACTACCCGAACCTGATTATATATATATATATATATATATATATATATATATATATATATATATATATATATATATATATAATAATAATAAATTTATAAATAATTATTTATATTTATAATTTAAAATATCCATAATCTACAACCCACTAACCCACTATCCACTAACCTTATACCCATGTAAAACCCTAAAACTCAATCCTTTCTCCCCCCTCGTGACCTCGTCGCCGCCGTCACCCCAATCTCGTCGCCAGCATCTCACCTCTCGTGACCTTGTCGCTATCGTCACCCCAATCTCGTTGCCAGCATCTCGTCGCCGCCATCGCCAGCATCTCGTCGCCGCTGTCGCCAACATCTCGTAGTTGCCATCGCCGTTGCTTCATAACGGGCCACTCGTCGCTGTCCTTGAGAGCTCGCAAGTCACAACCATCGCCATCACGGTCACTGCAAGCAAGCCGCCATCGCCGTCTCCGCGAGACTGCCGTCGTCGCCGCGAGACCGCTTTCGTTGCCACACATTTAGCCATCGCCGTCGCCGCATAGAGGCTGGAGCCATCGCTGCAAGAAACAGGAAAATGGAAACCTAACTTCGATTTTGATTTTTTTTTAATTTTTTATATAATAATTAAATATATTAATAGGATTTTAATATATCACGTACCTGATTTTTATTCGGGTAATTAAGTGTTTTTATTATTTAAAATTTTTTATCACAGATATTTATAGGGTTCGGGTCTTTAGTGGGTAGTAAAAAATTTATTAGGGTCGGGTTTGAGTAGGGGTGGGAAAAAAAACTCGGGTAATTAATTAGGTACGAGTAGTATAGAAAATATTCGGGTTCGGGTATGGATAGTGCAAAAATCATGGGTACCCTACCTGCTGCCATCTCTAAGTAATGATGGAGACATTTCTAATAATCAAGCTCCTACTACAAGTGACCGGTTGATTATTGTTCATACCACCCCTCAATGTCAAATGGGTGTTGAACAGTCAATTAATGAAACTCCACAAATTATTACTGATGATAGTCTAGTAGATCCAGTAATTCCACAATTATCGGAAAATATTGAGCAATATTCTCCTCAAGAAACTCCTCAGGAAAATGTTAGCACAACAATAAGAAGATCAACTAGAGAGAAAAGATCAGCAATACCTAATGATTATATTGTATATCTGCAAGAATCTGATTTTAATGTTGGAGCCAAAAATGATCCTGAAATGTTTTCACAAGCTATGAGTTGTAATAAATCTCTATTGTGGTATGATGTCATGCAAGATGAGATGAATTCAATGACAACTAACAATGTCTGGGATCTTATCACATTGTCAAATGGTGCAAAAGCCATTGATTGTAAATGAGTCTTTAAAAAAAAGGACTTATTAAGCAATGTTGAGAGATATAAGGATGTGAAAATGGCTGTGATTCCTTTCGAATTATTATGGCATTGGTTGCACATTTTGATTTGGAATTACATCAAAATGGATGTGAAAATAGCATTTTTGAATAGTGATTTAGAGGAGGTTGTTTATATGAAACAACTAGAAGGATTCTCTTTTAGTAAAGGTGAGTATTTAGTGTGCAAGCTTAAAATGTCTATATATGGATTGAAACAAGCCTCCCGCCAATGGTATTTAATCTCTTCATTTGGTTTTATAGAAAATGCCATGGATCAATGTATACCATAAGGTTAGTGTGAGTAAAATTTGTTTTCTTATTCTATATGTAGATGATATTTTACTTGCAACTAATGATAAGGGAATGTTATATGAGGTGAAATAATTTCTTTCTAAAAATTTAGACATGAAGGATATGGGTGAAGCTTCTTATGTCATTAACATTAAGATTCACAGAGATAGATCTCAATATATTTTGGGATTATCGCAAGAAATTTACATCAATAAAGTCTTAGAAAGATTTCAGATGAAAGATTATTCACCAAGTGTAGCATCTATTATGAAGGTGACAGATTCAATTTGAATTAATGTCTGAAAAATGAGTTTGAAAAGGAACAAATGAAAAACATCCCATATGCTTCTATTGTGGGAAGCCTTATGTATGCTCAGGTCTGTACAAGACCTGACATTGCATTTGTCGTAGGAATGTTAGGAAGATATCAGAGTAATCTAGATATGGACCATTGGAGAGCTGCTAAGAACTGACTATTTGGAGATAGTTGGCTTCTCTGATTCAAACTTTGCCAACTGTGTGGATTCAAGAAAGTCCATATCTAGATATGTATTTATGTTTACTGGCGGTGTTGTATCTTCAAGGAGTTCAAAGCAGACTTTGACTGCTACTTCTACCATGGAAGCTAAGTTCGTTTCTTATTTTGAGGCAACCTCATATGGTGTATGGTTGAAGAGTTTCTTACATGGACTTAGAATTGTAGATTTAATTTCTAAGCCTCTAAAAATGTACTGTGACAATTCAGTTACGATTTTCTTAGCTACAAATAATAAAAGTGGAAGTCGAAGTAAGCATATTATTACCAAGTATTTAGCTATAAGGGAACAGGTTAAAGAAAGCAAAGTGACTATTATTCACATTAGCACTAAATTGACGATTGCTTATCCTTTAACAAAAGGCATGTCACCAAAGGGTTTTAAGGATTATGTAGTACAAATGGGACTTGTGCCTATTATGTAATTTTTTGTAATATGAAATATTACTGAAACTCTTACTGCATTGTTTACTCATTTTATGTGCACATTTTTTTTATATTGAATACAACAAAATATTGAGGACCTAGAATAAACATAAGGTTTATTTATCTTGTTGCAACTAAAAAATTAAATGCAGTGTGATACATGGAAGATAATACTTATTATTAAATGACCTATCGCCATCATCTATGCACTTAATTTTTTTAATAAAGGTTTGATGTCCATGATTAATTTTGGTCGGACTAAGTGGGAGAATATAAATAGCTACTGACGTGATAACTAATAAAGAGCATTATTTAATAATAATATTAGAATATGGGGTGTAATCCATATCTCAAATATTTTATTATTAAATAAATAAAATATTATTAAATAATTAGAACATGGGGTGTAACCCATGTTACCCATGTCTCTAATAATATTGTTTAATAACTAAAGCATGAGTTAGTGATCCGCCAAAATTAGATCCAAATTTATCTATAAATTGAGGTTGTGTTATGACATTTTTTGATGGCAAGAAAGTTGAGTGATTAAGCAACCCAATGTGAGAGAGGTCCTGTGCTTGACAAATATTGAGGCTACACTATCTGAGCAGTTTGTTGTTGGTGTATATGCCCTGCAGACCAATGTATGAACATGGTCAGGCATTGTTTGAATGTACTTTGATAGAATTATTATTCTTTATAGAGGCATGGTCGTTATTATGCAGACTTCTCTACCTGTGTTGATGTATTGAGTTGCATATATAATGTCCCAGGAGTTTGGATTTGATCCATTCTCATAAGCTATCCCTAGACAAGGTACCATAGTAGATATGGGACAGCTTTGGTACATGTGAGACTGGTGTATGGGCTGGTTAGGTGCGGGGCACAGTAACGCAGACATACAGGTGCATTGGATGCACTGGAGTGATCCACCGTGAGGATTGACTTGTCTAGTCAACAAGTCAAACTCACATGCAAGAGGTTTGCATTGATCCTTAGACTTGAGGTATTCATGTCTAGATTTGATGATGGATATGCTTTGATACAGTCTTACGTCTCTCCGTAATTGGGAGACCAAAACGATTGTTATTGGGCATGTCATAAGTCACGTAGAGACATGGATGACCAATAGTAGGATTTGCTCCTTATTTATTGGAAGCATGATATCCACTCGGGGGCGCCCCACCTTATTGGTGCATGACAGGAATGTGTGACCACACTTGTTGAGTCATGACCAATGCATTGGATTGATAAACTTGAGACTAATCCAATGGCAGGATATCAGTTTAGGCAGAGGGATCTATAATGCAATGGGAATCCTCGTTGCTTGTTAGGAGTTGTTGCCATAATGACTTAAGTCCTATGACATGGGTAGTAGTGATGTCTTGCTAGATACCCCTCACTACTTATGATGTTTACATCATTGCCATCGTCATAAGGATCCTACGGGGTCACACGCAATAGACTCTTGACGTTGCTTTAATCAGAAGCCTTATGATCAAGTTATTGGATAACTTGGATCAATTTGGAAGATTTCATTAGCGCCAATGGGCCTGATGAGTTGGAAGAAAGTTATTGGAGCCAAACTTCATTTTTGGCAGGTTGACCCGAAATTGGCCTAGATAGGTCACATTTGGATTAGGGTTGCATTGGATTGGATCCAATGGCTTAATCAACCCATACCATGAAGTTTGGGCTAGCTCATTAATCCAATGAGGCCCAATAACTAGTTGTCACGAAGAGGTATAAGCAAATAAGGGTATAATGGGGAAGAGTTTCACCCCATTGGCGCCAAGGGCATAATGGGGTGAAGTGGGCGCATGTTGCTTCACAAGGAAGCATTAGGCGCCTCCCCCTTTGTTCCTTGGATGGAAACCTTGCCTCTATAGCAAGGGTTGGGGCTGATATGGCTTGAAAGCTCTTTTGGAAAGAGCTTGGGCGCATATGACAAATAGGGTGAGATTTATGGTAAAGTCTTGGAGACTTTCCTTACCTCCAAACCCTAATTCCCCTCAAACCCTTGCTTAGCCGAATGACTCTTGCATGTTGCGTCTAGCCCTTCTCCTTGGATGGATAGAATGCCTCTAAGGTATGTCTTGGGCTGATATGGCTATTGAGCAAATAAGGATAGGTTGAATGAGGTTTATGACAAAGTCCTGGAGACTTTCCTTACCACAAACCCCTCTCATCCTAGCCGCCCACTTGGCATAATCTTAGCCCTCCCTAAACCGCCTCTTGGCTTATAAAAGGGACCCTAGCTGCCCCCTCTCAATGGTTTGATTCCTTGGAGGCGTGAACATACATAGAGAGGCGTGAGCAAGGGTAAAGGGTGACAACATCAAGGTGGCGCAACCCTTCTTCCTAGTAGTGGCCGCAAGTCTTCTCCTTCATCTCCTCTTGGCGTGACTTGGAGAAGGACTTGGTGGTGCCACTTCCTCTTCCTCCTAAGGGCCGAAACTCTTCTTCTCCCTCTTCTGTTGGAGTGAAGAGGATAAGGAGTTGGCGGCTACTTCCTTGCACTTGGCGCAACTTCCATGAAGGTGGCGCAAGAGAAGTGAAGGAACCCTAAGGCTTGATTCTCTTCCCGAGGCTAGCACCAAGCGTGGAAGGGAGCAACGATCAAGGAGTCGACGCGTGGATACTTGTAGAGGGCGAGCACTTGATCGTCTTCAACATGGCTTCGGCAACTAGACAAGCAAAAGAGGTACATCTCTAACACATCCTTATGTCTTCTATCTCGTATGGATCCTTGGGACCGGAATATGTTTCGGGTGTAATGATTCTTCCGCTGCGTCCTGGGACTGTAAAATTTTAAATTACACCCGGTATTCCCTAACATTTGCTAGAGCCCATCATTTCTTATACGACATGAAGTAACAAGAGAAACGTTGTGCGTGAAAAATCAGGAACAATAATGGCTGGAGGAATGTCGATCTAATATTATGCTTTCGCATTTTATTTAATTATTAGATATGTATTTTATTTTTACATGTCTTACATGGCCCTCTCTTTCTAGGTTTTCTTAGGTTCTGAAATGCTTTTGGAAGTAGATATCCTTGGAGGTGGAGCTTGCAAAGCGTCAGTAAAACCAATTGAACACTATCATGATAAACACAGTGATGGAAGCTATCACGCCCTAATTTATCCTCCTCTCCACGTCAGCCGTTGCACTTCAAATCTCGTGTGAAATCAGAATTCTGCCGTCGCCTGATTTCGAATTCGATCCCAAAATTGATTTTGACCGCAATCAAAATCGATTTCCTACCTTGATTCGATTCGAACGCTAGATGCGTTCTCTTCGCCGAAGTTTGCCACAAGCTCTTATCTCCAATGCTCGAACGCTGCCTGCATTCGAGCCGAATCACACCACCGCTTGGCTTCGTCGGAGGGAAGGAAAGGCTGGAGGAGCTCGACAAGAAAGGGTGTGCGGCAGGGAAGGGCTCGCTGCCAATGCTTGGATCGTCGTCGACGTTGGTGAAGTAGAGGATAAAGATCTCGACGGAGAAGGAAGGGAAGAAGACGTTGGACGTAATCAAGCGTTGGGGAAAACTCTGCTTTATTTCTCTCCAAGGAACGAGTGTAAAATCCCACCCCCGTCGTCGGGACTTACAGTCTCACTAGATCTCTCTCTCTCTAGAAGGGCGACGCTCATCGTCACTTCCGAAGCTCTCTGCCCTTTCTGGTGCTCTCGCCCTTGCTAGAGAGCGGCGCTTCGGGGGTGACTTCGATGCTCTCGAGGAAGTCATACCTGAAGCTCTCATATCCACGAGGGATTCGGCTATTGCTACGGCGTCCTCCAGTCCTGCAGTGCGTGTCGTCGAACTTCAGCCTTCGCCCATGGTTGAAGATTACAGAGGAAGGTGTGTCATCTGTCCGTCTCTGACATGTCCGATATCTCTAACAAGAGTGCTGAATAAGCCCGGACATACTCCTGGATTGGGCCAGTATGCCTGAGCCGATTCACTGCATATTGCGCCTGGTCCACTGAGTTCTTGGGAAGAAACTACTGTCGTAGTTCCTCTAGGAACACCGCTCATGTCCAACCAGCTCCTATTGATATTGAATCAACTTTGGTTCTCCTCCAAAGTTTTGCATCATCCGAGAGGTATGTAGTACACACATGCACTCGATCCTGGTCTAGAACATGATTGGCGACGAAGAATTGTTCCATATCCCATAGGAAAATTTTCAACTCTTTGGATGATCAGGCTCCTCCGAACATCGCAGGTTCTGGGATGCAAACATTTAGTTTAGGAGCCGCTTGCTCCACCGTTGTTGCTATGGGCACACTTCCTTGTGCTGTGCTAATGTCAGAGGCATTACCACGAGATTCGCCTGTACTTGTTGTTGTGCTGCTACAAAGCCTGCTACTTGCTCCTGTAACGCCGTCATCCCTTCCAAACTTTGTTGTAGCATAGCCATTCTAGTGTAGCGCCAAGCTACGGGACGGGGAGATCTCCTAGACCGGCTCTAGGAGAGCGTAAGAACGATTTGAAAACTCGCGATCAAACACACAGATTCAATGAGATCGGATACGTATAAGAGCAACGGATGGCAAAATAGATAAACCAAGGCATTCAACTACATTAACCAATACAATCGAAGAAGACGAGGTAGCGAGACCAGGCCAAGGATCACAACACCTTGCCCGTCACTCTAGCATTGCCACAAGACTCTGAAGGCGAGACACCAACCTCCCTCCACTTCTACACGCTCCGCGGAGTCGAGGCACCGACCACTACTCTAGAGTTACAAGACCCTTCGCAGCCCCTTGCGAACTTGTAAGCTATCTAACTAGTAGGCCTAGGCTCCCTTTTATAAGCTTAAGGGAGGTAAGATCACCCACTCACAAGAAGGGTGGTTACAACAAATATTCTAACTACTAATCTGCAAAAAGCTGAAAAAACAAGGTACATTTGACTGGAAATATTCCAACAACCAAGTGTATTTGAGAAGCTTCAAGTCGCTTTAAACATGAGCCGTCCATTTGAGCTTTAGTGATATCTTCTGATCTGGACGTCTGATCGGAGATCTGATGGTATGGATGGATAGATCTGGTTCGGATTAGTGGGGATCGACACCTGGATCGGCCCAAAACTCGTTCGATAGGAGTAGATCTGATAGAAACAATGTCTGCCGTCGGTTGCCTTGGAAGCCAATCGACCGTTGGATGAGGCTGAACTGATCTGGGCCGTTGAGCAGTGTTTGCCTCTTTCGTTCCGTGCGAGGGAGGCGAACATGGGTGCGCCACCGGTCACCGTTCCGGCCTCAATCGCCGACGAGAGTTTAGCTGGAGGTGCGTGTGTCGACTGCGAGCGGTTGGAAAGATTCCGGCGATGGATTGCAGCAGGACAGGCCAAGAATGGGGGAGAACGCAGCGACGGCTAGAGAATCAAAAAATCTTCCGATTCCGGCGATCCACCAGCCGGATGGTCGATTCATTCTGGCTACGAGTTCACGACGACGAGGCGCCCCTGTGGCAGGAATTTGGTGTTGATCGGAGCTGCGGATGGGCGGAATGGGGCACGCCATCGCCGAACATGTTGGAGCTTGATTCCGGCGATCCGGCTGTCCGATGGCCGGATGCTCTGGACCAAGAGTTCACACGGAGGAGGCAGCGCTGTCGCCAGAGTCTGGTGATGATCGGAGCCATGGATGATGCCTCCAAAATCCACGGGCTGAGGTTTTGGTCGCCTGGTCCCCTGAGGAACAATCTGTGGATAATTGAACTTGTAACATGGAACACAGCTGCATAAGCCACGGGTCGGGGCTTTTATCCCTGGGTCGACCGTGGAACATTCTGTGAAGCAGGAGTCTGGGAGCCGAGCTGGGTTTGTTGTATTGGCGCTGCATCACATTCCTTCCAAAGTTTGTTGGAGGGTGATAATTTGCAACCTCTGTTGCTCTATCATGCACTACAAGTTCTCCACTTGGGGAACAACAGCGTCTTCCTCGTCTCCTTGAGTCACCATGTCATCGAAGTTTTGCTCTGATACCGGTTTGTCATGCCCTAATTTATCCTCCTCTCTACGTTAGTCATTGCACTTCAAATCTCGTGCGAAATCAGAATTCTGTCATCGCCTGATTTCGAATTCGATCCCGAAATTGAATTTGACTCCAGTCAAAATCAGTTTCTTGCCTCGATTCGAACGCTCGAAGCGTTCTCTTCGCCGAAGTTCGCCGCGAGCTCTAGTCTCCAACACTCGATCACCGCCTGCGTTCGAGCCGAATCACACTGCCGTTGCGGCTTCATCGGAGGGAAGGAAAGGCCGGAGGAGCTCGATAGGAAAGGGCGTGCAGTAGGGAAGGGCTCGCACCTTCCCTTAGCCCACGTCACAGCCGAAAGCTCGCTGCCGATGCTTGGATCGTTGTCGGCGTTGGTGAAGTAGAGGAGAAACATCTCACCGGAGAAGGAAGGGAAGAAGACGCCGGACTCGATCAAGCTTTGGGGAAAACTCTCATTTATTTCTCTCCAAGGAACAAGTACAAAACCCCACTCCAGTCGGCGGCAAACTCTGCCACCGACTTACAGTCTCACCGGACCTCTCTGCCCTCGGAACTTTCCTCTCTGGATCTCTTCCTTGTAGCCTTTGCCTCAGCTTTAAAGGGGAAGGAGGACGAGCCGCCTCGTCCTCTCCTTGTCGAGTCTTCCGCTGAAGATGGTGCCGCCGCGTTTGTAGAAATCTCCACAGGGATCGCCTGCGTCCGCATCCTTCGTCAAGCCCTCGTCCACTCACTCTGCGTCCGAAGATTCTGCTGATGTCCAAGAGACAAAGCTGGTGAAAATGAAGCCTCCTACCTCGCGTAAGCCCGCGTCTCGCTCGACGCTGCTGCTCTGAAGACCTTGCTCGCCGTCCGCGTCCACCTCCGATTTCGTCGCTGGGGACGAGACCTCCACCGAAGAACTCATCAGCTCCTCCGCAGGGATCGCCTCGCCCAACATCTTCGCACCTATGCTGCGCACGATATTTGCGTGGAAACTCGGTCAAAATCGAAAGGCATCCCAATTTTCGGGCTCTACTCTGATTTTCGCAGCATGGGCTTGGGCCGCCGCCCAGCCCGCATCCATCTGGCCCGGTTGAAGCAGAATCTAGGTATCACAAAAGCCTTCATTCATTGCGCGATTTGGGTTCTGCTCGCCTGGTGTTTGGGGATGCGTTCAAATCGGAGTGGATGGCATCTCCTATGCAATTTCTTTTCAATGTACTTGGATTTTCTTTTCAAGGTACGTGGATTCTAATACTCTGTTCTACTCGGCCTATTTCTCCTATTATTGGTGCCCTAATTGTCAATCCACCCTATTTATTATTTTACAGATTTCTCTTGTTGAAGTAGGTTAGTTATGAGGTGTTCTTTCATTCTTCTGCTTTGCTCCGAATCTTTTTGATTTTTCTATGATATAAAACATTTTATATTTTCTTCACCTTGCTTAAATTTTCTTATATCCAAAAACACTATAAAAAATATTAAATTACAAAAGGCATATCCATAATGTCTTATATTAAAAGCGTCAATATGCTAAACATGCTAAATGAATTATTTAAATAAACCATTTTATGTTCTTAAAGTGTTTTCTGTATAGCAAAAAAGAAAAAAAAAAAAAAAAAGGCAAAAACTAAACTATCTCGAATATGAAGGGCGAACGTGCTTGTTCCAGCTCAAGCATAACTACTTTCTCAAACACAGTGAAATGATCACAGGAAACAGTTAGAATAAAATTTTAAAAAAGGTTTTTGATTTAATTTATTTAAACGTTAGCCTTTTAATAAAGCTAACGTTAATGTTTCCAATCAAATTCAATCGAATGATTGAATTCCTAGCCGATTGCTTTTCAATTAGCCAATTAAATTCATGATTAAATTTAATTGTAGCCGATTGAATATAATCGGTCATGCATCCAGCCGATTGATTTGACCTCAATGTGGCGATTGAATTTGACTTCAATGTGGCGATTGAATTCCATTGATTTTAACATATATTTGCACTTGGTCTAACCTTGTCTAGACTTTAGACGTTTATTCCTTGACGGAAAACTTCATCAAACAAATAACAAGGATCACGCTACACAACTATTTCGGAAAAGGCACTAGGATCAACCAGATCCACACATCACGAGATGGATCTACCAAAGGGCGCAGAAGCGACGGCGATGATCCGGCGGACTGCAAGTCTGATTCGCAGTAACGCGAGCTGCGAATACACGACGAACTCCCTACAGAAAATTTCCATCGCCTCCAAGAATGGGTTCAGGATCCGAATTGGCGGCAGGTAGAGCGTCAATGGCGCCGCCGAGAACGCCACAGCGAACAGCAGCTGCAGCATCCAAACACCGCTGCGATTTCCCCTGCTTCTCTATCGATCAATGTTATCAAAGGCAAGATTCACCAACGAAGAAGAAGAACACGCAGTCGATGCAGATTAATCGAGGACATGCCGATGCAGAGAACCTTCGATTACCGCCGGTTTAGGCTTCTTAGGGACACCAGGGTCTTTTAAAGATTAGATGTGAAGCGTCCACCAGACAGTCAATACATTATGTGGGTCCTTTAAAGATGTGAAGTCCACCAATCAGTCAATACATTATTGTGTGTCATTTTCGTACATTATTGTTTATTATTTTCGAGGTTTGATATTATTGGAATAAAAAATTATAAATCAAAGTTTATTTTAAAAATAATGTAAATTTTAAATCTCCATCGATCTACGGCATAGAGTCTAACTTGTTCTTTTTAATCATCTCTGCATGAGGCAAAGGGCTCCTAGAACATAAACAAACTACAAGAAGATAGCATATCAAACGCGTGCCATTTGGCTGATCAAATCTTCTAAGATCTGTATGCTCATACACCTCTCTACAACTGAAGAACCCAAATCAGGCATGAAGCAAACAATTAAACAGTGGATTTTAGACAGGTTAGTTATCCATGATGGAACCACATGCCAGTAACGCATCAACTATTGCTGTGTATGCAGTTTTATCAATTAAAAGATGACAACATTTCATCTCCACCACAATCTTCATAACTGAAAGCAGGTTTTTTGCTGTCCCCGTAGCCAATTATATATGCCCATGGATATGATGCAATTTTAAATAGATCAGAAAGGAGGAAATACAAACTAATGGGCCGATGTTGGGCCCTTATTTGGGCAACTAATGCTCCAGTATCAGGCCTTTACTTGAACCAAAAATGGGTCACTGTAGGACCCTTATAGGTTACTATTGGACCGATATAACAACACCCTATGCTCAAAACGCAAGGCAAATAAACAGATCAAGAATTGCGAAATCTAATTTAATTGTGAAACATGCGTAATAACTATTTAACTGTTTTTTTTTTTTAAAAAAAAGAGGACTATTTTATTCTTTTCACACTAGAAAGATTAAAGATTAAAGAGCCACTTCTATTGCATAAAGAATTTAGAAAGCTATAATAAGGCATAGTGATTTTATAGGAATATTGGTATGTTTTTGACAAGGGCACTTCGATAACATTGGATCAGTACGCTATTGTATATTAATTTTTTTTAGTGGTTACTAATAAAAAAATGGATATATAGAGCAAAAAAATAAATAATGTTTGGTAGTGATTGGAGGAAAAAAAAAAGGTAAAAGGGTCAAGACTAGTTTAAATCTTGAAAGTCAAATCTATAGACATCAAGTATGTGAAATCAAACCAAACCTTCATCTTCGATGCTCTGAAAATACACTTGACACTAGTGACGATCCAGCTTCATGTAACAGTTTAAGAGTGAACTCTAGTGTACCGGAAAAGATGAACCAATTATCTTGGTTCAAACTACGCTAATTATAACGTAATTTGAGGAAACAACGGTCTCGCCATTGGAGGATTTATCTTTCACAAAATGAGAGTGTGAAGAGAAAGCTACTTCTGCTGTTAAAAACATGAAGCGATAATAGTGCGGTTACACATTACACACGGGTTATTGCTAAATTTAATCCTACACTAAAATACTTGTACACTTGTTTGAATATTAAAAACTATGTAATCACTATTTATTTTCTCGCCTGTGTATAATTTGGTGAAAGAAACGATACATGTAAAACCCTCTTGGTATATTTGGTAGAGCGAAATTTATCGTGGAAAGGATGAAAACATCGAAACATCAAATTATCTAGATTCATTAATGTTTTCATCTTTTCCACGGTGGATTTCGCTTTACCGAACATACCCTTAAATAGTAGTAGAATTAAGAAACAAACCAAATGCAAATTGCTTAGCTTCCTGAACCATTCGATTGACTGAATTGAACATGGTAAAAAGAGTGGATAGACAAAAACAACTTCAAAGCAACAACACACTATTAGAAACCCCATTTAGGATAAAAGGTTTCTCGTTTTTCAGGCTTGGGATCTGAGAAACATTAGACAGATGGATTATTCAAACTATCTTAATCCAGGTGATCGAAGCGAGCAGTAACATGTTTACTGCCCACCAATTGCAGTACCAATCTACATAAAACTTTGATCTAGTAAGGAAAGGTTAACTAAGGATAAAATTGCTAATAGAAAAAAACACCATGAAGGATTAGCATCTGTTAATTGTTCTTGAAGGTACTAACTCAATCGTCGAAATGAATCCAACATCACGTAATAAATCAAAACGATTGCGAGCAAAGATTTATGGAACTACCTTAAGATCTTCAAAGTGTCCTCCATGTGGGAAGGAAAAGAAGGACGACGCCGGGATCGGTGAGTATGACACCGGTAACAAGAACAAGCAGATGAACGTGAGCCAGTTAAGGATCATCAGAGCTACTTGGTGTAGAACAGTAGTCCGATCAGAGAGGCCACCTCGAGCACGGTCGGCGACGCGGATCCGCTAATCCTTCTCTGATGGACGCGCCGGAGTTTGGGGGATCGAGAGATGGGAAGAGGGGTTCATGAGATGGAGAGGGAGGAGGGGGAGGGTGGGTTTATACGCGGCTGCACGGCACTCTTTTTGTACGTTGGACAGTCTGTACGATAAAACAGAAGAGGGAAAATTCCTTATCTTGATTTGAATGTAGTGGTCACGTCCGACCTCGCCGAGAGGGAAATCGTGGCTGCACGCACGACTCTCCAAGCAGTATTATTGACAGAGGGCTTGAGATTTGAATGCCATGGAGATGGAGCCCGTGGATGGTTGTGCCGGGCTCAAGGTGGTTTCGGGCCATTTTTGATTGGTTTGGTTAATTTCAAGTCCTAGCTTCGATCTGCTTCGGGCCCAATTTGGATCCTTGCAGCCCTGCATCAAATCAATTTGTTCGATCAAAAGTGTAATTAAATACTAGGAAATGATTTATTTTTAGAATGGAAAAAAATTAATTGATATAAATTTTATATAGTAGAAAAAAGAAATTAGATGAAACTAAAATGGAGATAACATATGAGCGCAATCACAAGCATAGGAGAGTAGATGTGAGTATAGTTATTTATTGCAGTATACATAAATCAAGAAAGCATCTAAATATAGCCTAATGCCCGTAGGATTTTTAATATGCGTATCAAACAACAAGACTCGGCTCCTTGAACATAAGATTTTTATGCGAAAACTCGCATCGGTAAAAGAAAAAAAATAAATAAATAAAAAAATAGCGGACACAGCGTGGATCATGCTGAAACAATATGATTAAGTAAGATTCCCACTCCAAACACTAAACGATGTGGGACTTAATTGGTTTAACCCACACACACAGTCACAGTGTCACACACACTTGTGAATTAATAATCCAAAAGCACACAGTAGCCGGTCGGTTTAATTAATCCCAATCGGCTCGGCCCACATGCGCCGGCCGGATTAAATAGAGGCAGCGGTTCAATGCGAACGGTTGACGAGGCGGATTCGCAGGAATCCAGGGGCGAGCCGACCGTAATTTATTAGGTGATTATAATGAATGGCAAGGACATGGAGACCAAAGTTAATGAGCGATGTGACGGGAATTGGGAACGGGAAAAGATTTTCATAGTACTAGGTTGCTGCCCACCACCAGCGCAACGCATGCCCCCACATCACATGCACATGCATCATTCATCATAGATCATCATGCGTCATGCGTAGTCCCTCTCCCATACGGCCATACTTGAGAAAATCTACCCCTAATCTCCGTCTCTTTGCAGAGACTGTGCATACTACCCAATGAGTCATCACAATGTCATGTCACAATCCATCAGAATTATTATTGTGCTAGTGTCCTTCCATCAGGCCCACCTTTGTCTCCCCATGCTAACTTTATCTACCTTAATAATTTATTATTATTATTGTATGACTACATGAGGGGAGAAAAAAAGTTAAAAGAAATAACATAAAATAAAATCTAAATTACGTAAATTTCTACTGACTTATTATTTTAATAATATATATACTTGACTTTACATAGGGGTGACTAGTATATATATGATATACAAATTTGGCTAAAAAAATATATTATTATCTCCACTAATATAAAATATATATATACACTCATTTTGATTTTCTCTTAATAAACCTATCGAGAGGTCCACTCATTTGATCTAGTCCTTTGGTGTTTTTTTTTTTTAAAAAAAAAAAATATATCTTAATTTTTTTATTTATCATATATATTCCTCGTTTCGGAGTTGGGACTAGAGTAAAGTTAATCTATTTATGCAAAGGTAATCTTTTTGACGAGGCACCTAGTCGGGCCCACGCACACACATGCCACCCAATCATATCAGAGGCCAAATCAAGCTTCACCTTCACCTGCTATGACTTGGTTTGGGTCCGCATTGTTTTTTCTCCCTGGTCCATAATCCATCCGAATCCGAATTCAGTGTAATTTGATTGATTTATGCCCCCACCTCAATTATAATATATAATAACATTAACAATTACAAAAACGATGAGGATAACGACGACAATAATAATAATAATTTTTTAAAAAAAATACATTTACAATAGTACAAACATAAGAAGATTAATTACACGTCATCTAATAAAAATAAAAATTATATTACGATTTACCCAAAAGGCTTATATTTAACAACACTACAAAATCGAACATCTGATGCTCCATTTTCATAGAGAGCCTCTATAAGATTATTAGTATCTTATTTTCTAGAAATTAAGTATTATTATAACATATAATGAAGATATCGTAATTAGTAAATCAACATGCATAATATATAGCTTAAGTTCATTTGATCAGATGTATAGAAGAAAACACACGAACATGTTGTCAGATGTCCATTCATTGCATTGCATGAGGAAAACGCTGACATGGCTGGCCAATTGTACCACGATGTCAATGCAAACCCTGAGAATTAGTTGTCACTTTTACACCAGACATGACATGAATATTTCCTCAAATACAAGTAAATAATTCATCTTTGTTCTCACACTATCCACAAATTCAACTATATAAACATATAAATACTTTCAAATATTCTCAGTATGGGACTAAATAATTTTTTTATTATCATAATTATATATAATAATATTTGAATTAAGTAGAATTTATTTTAGAAAGGGTACTTTTTGTTTACAGTGTGAGATATAACTGTGCTTGTTCTGTGCATTTACCAAAGCCTGACACAAGCACGCATGCATGGCCACCTCTGATGGACATGGAAAAGATTTTTTACGACTTAAACGTGCGACAGTGAAATGATTTTTATTTTCCAAGTGTTTTCTAATTAATTAGGGACTGTCGCTCGTTTAATGAATTATGAAATTAAAGGGGAAAGGAGTACGAGGTAAGACTATTATTAAGCTATAAAACACAAAACAAAAATGTTATTATAATTAAACGAAATAAAACAATGTGTATGCATGAATTCATCAAATAAAATTAAAAAGAGAAAAAGAAAATAAAAGAATAAGGGTATACATTTTTATAAAGTAAAAAAAAAATAATTTTCTAAGATTGATTAATTAATTAATTAATCTTTTTTAAAAAACATGAAACACTCACATATTGGGTATAAAAATTTATTCAAGAGTTGCAAGTGGGCACAGCTAGTGAGGTATGTAACCCCAAACAATTATATTCTTTGACTATAAATAGTCCTCTTTCCCTGCCACATTCCCCTCATTGCATGACCCTTTCTTCTGCAAGCTTCTCACTTTCCTCCCACCATTCATCTTCCCAAAATATCTGTTTCTCCAAATCCTTCCTCCTCTTCACTTTCGCTCTCTGGTTGTAACTCAGCTGACAGCAGGTGCCAGTGTATTTTTTTTTCCTTTTTCCCTTGTGTGTAAGTTAGGGCAGAAACATGTCAGATCTCTGCTACTGCCACACATCAGGTTTCTTCACCCAATTCATCTTTTGATGCATCAATCTGCCAGTGCTCAATCCTTTAGTTTTTTTGTTCTACAAAACCTTGTACATGATCCTTCTCTAGATCTCAGCTAATCTGACCATTCCAAGAGATTAGGTTTCGGTGAAATGTTAGATAATATTGTAGGAAGAACCTAGATTGGTATACTCAACTCCTCGTCTCTGGATTCTAGCTTGTGGTAGTTTATTTACAAAGAGAGAGAGAGAGAGAGAAAAGAAAAGGAAGTAGATCTTGATGCGGAGATGCGGCGTTTGACTTATGCTTAGATCTGCCTATATATTTCCGGCCTTCCAAGCAAGATCTTTCTGAGGTTTGAAAGAAAAAAGAAAAAAGTCAAACAAAATCTATGGATAGATTCTATAAGCAGTCGGGGTTTGCGTCTGTGGCATCATCAAGATTCACATGCCCTTGAATTAATCTTAATTACTACATGAGAATCTTGATGATGCTGCATCGGCAAATGCATGGCTAATTCCTTCAGATCGTCAGCTCCTCCCGAGTATCAGATAAAATTGATCCATCGCCAGGTAATTCGTTTATATGTGGCTTTTATTTTCCAAAAAAAAAAAAGAAATTCCGACACAGCATGGTTTCCTGATCTTTTATAATCAAGCAATCAAATATAGCTGGAGAGATCTTTGTGCTAGATCAGTAGACCCTCCCCCCCAAAAAAAAGAGTAGACATATTTGAGATGAACAAGTAATATATACGATTGATTAACAATCTCTTACTGTAGATTTGCCATTTTAATTATGTGATTTATATAAGTTTCATTTGATGATCGTGAGCGCCAGTTAGGGTTACCATGGTAGATATGAACTAGCAGGATCTAATAAATTTTAAAAAAACCTCATTAATCAATCAAAGTGATGAAATCTAAATAATTTCTTCATCGTTACTTTTTCTAGTTTGCAGGAATAAATGGCTGGGAACTAATTATATATATAGAAAAACCTAGAAATTAAGCATTTCAACATACAATAGTACTACTACTGATCTGGATCTGCTTTCTCTGACTGTACTATATATAACCAGGCAAAGCCATTCAACTAATTACAACGAACACATATACATACATAATGAGTACAAAAAATGGAACCCTACTCTAATCAGAGAGAGGATGGCATGTTCTGCTAGGGTTTTCCTGGTCGATCCAATTATAATATACATATACATTCATGAATGTATATAATTTAACTAATTAATTAGACATTAGTGTAACGCTTCTAATGTTTCATAACAAGGGAGAGTTTAATTGTTAAAGAATGCAGTCAATATTAACTGTGCTTATACATGCATGACTTATTATTCCTACTAAAAGTTTGATCTTTGTGTTCTATGCTGATAATAGCAACTAAAAAGTTGAAGAATAGAGTGATTTAGCCTTTATTAGTATAATTTGTTGCTTCATTTTGTAATTTCTTGCAAATAAGATGGTCTTAATTCATCTATGCTTCTGTGGAATATGTAATGTATTTTACTGATTAAGAGAATTATTTTCTTAACCAAAAGAAAATGCACGAGCTAGTAATTCAATTCAGAGTGTGAAAAGAAGAAGAAGATCAAAAGGCCTTAGAAGATGCAAAAGATATGAACTGCAAATGAGGCAGCAATGATCCCAATTTGACAATTTAACTCACCTAGTACATTCTCAAGGATTAGTCTCCTTCATGGTCATAGCTTATGGTGACTTTCGTATATTATCAATTTGTACTTTCTTAATTTTTTATATTTATTTGCGTATGAGGATTTTACAAGTATTTTTCTTTGACATATATATGCATGTATATATGTACACATGCATGTAAATACATATTACTGTACATAATAAGAATTTCACAAATATGTCTGTATACAGTTACAGCCCACAAGTGTTAAGTGTGGAAGATACATAATTTGAGCTTGGCTAGTTTGAACCCAAAAGAATTGAGGATTTGAGAATTTTGACTGCCCTTCTAGTCTTTGTATCGAATTGTTTATGCAGAATATTTGAGCATTATCTAATGTGTTTTTTGCAAGTGTTGCCAGAGAATTATCTTTATGTTATTTTGGATTTTTTTTTTCTTGTTTTAGGAAATTCCTCCTTAATTTGTAGTTTTTTTTGGTTTCTGTTCACGTTCCTTTCTTGCATACCTGTATGCTCATTTTATCTTCTTTTTGGAATAAGATTTTGGGAGCTTTTCTCCCTGGCTTTGTTTTTTTTTTCTTTTTTGAAAAAAGGAATTGAAATATATAATTAAGGCTCAGACCTCATTATAGCAAAGAACTTGAAATATAATCAATTTTATTTTCCAAAAGGAATAAAATTAAGAAATATGACAGGTAAAGAATCGCAATTATCTGGTTAGTAAATTTGTAAATTATATATAGCAAAAGGACATGTGTCAAGGAAGAAACTTTTATATTTAAATAGTAATAAAATAAGGGGAATTTGTAATAATATATTTGTCATCTTTACTTGTAATAATATAGGATCCTTTACCTTTTTTATATTTTGTAAATAGCGATCTATATATACGTTATAAAAGTGTATTTATATTGAGAAAGGTGCTTTTAAAATTGTAACAAAGGTTACTTTGTATAAGATATTTACAAACTACGCATAATATGAAATATTATGAATATTTTTTTAGAAAGGAGGTTTCAATATGTAAATGAATACAAAAGGGTCCTCTATGAGCATTACAATATTGTTGAATCTAAGGTGTAGAAAGTTAAAAAAACTTTGCAATTAGTAGTCCTTGCGACAATTAATGGCCGAGGAGCTAGCATGCAGATTGGTAGGGGCTTGCGCACAGGGGCTTTGGTACATCCTTCAGCAGCACTTGTTTGTGGAATCGACCAAGACGCTTAATAAATCTTTTTAGGTTAGCTAATTTGTATTAAGAGAGCTAACACTTGAAATTTACAGGAGGAAATTGGAAAAAAAAAGACAATTTGAAAAAATGAGTATAGAAAGTATATTTGCACTATATATTTTTTTATAAATTATATTATATTCTATTTATTTTATAAAAAATCTATTTTTTTTTTTGCCTCCAAATGGAGGATCCACGAGTGGACTATTATAACCTGGAAAATCAACACCAGCTATCAATTTTTCTTCCAAGAAGTTCATATATGCATATAATAAAAAAAAAAGGAAGAAATTGAAAACAAAATAGTGGGGAGGGGGGAGAATACTCAGTACTTATCAATTTCTTTTTATTTAACAAGCACTATCATGTGTTGCTGCATGTAAGAGTTCACCTTTGAGATTTACTAGTTTTGATAATTTAGACATTGTAAGACAAAGCGTAAACTATTACTGGCGCATAGCTTACGTTAATATCTGCATATGAACCTGCAATTGAGAATACAATGCAAGAGTTGGCACTTGGCAGGGCAAAAAGGACTACAGCCATGTGATTTTTTTTCTATATCTACAAAGCAACGGTACCCACGGTGGTACTCTCATTAACGCACCGTACGTGCCACGGACAAGAGAGGAGGGCCTAATTTGTCCATGACAAAAAAAAGCTCCACGCACAACATAGTAGTCAGAGACAGCTCATGTATAAAGAAATGTTGGTCGTCATTGAAGCTGCGGAATCAGTGATACAAACAGGGAACAGTGGATACTCCCCCAAGCATTCTCCCAGCGACGTCAGGTCTGTAACTTGCAAGAAATATACTTTGACAAATTTAGAGATAATGCTTTTGAGAGAAAATCAAATATCAACTTGAGCGCATATATCCTCGTGCTTACGATAGCATCACAGGAAATAATACAGATAAGTCTGAGCCAACCCTAGGTGAAATATCCAAGCCGCTAAAACAACACGAGACTTTCATTTGCGACTAAGCTACCTAGAATCATATAATAATAGCAAACAAAATGGCGGCGCAAAGTAGTACAATCTGTCAAAATCGACTAGAGATGATTTAACAAGAAAATCTTAGGGAATAAATATCCTCGCTCAGACAACTAAGCGACAATTATGCTCCTCGTTCAAAAAATTATTCAGATAACCCGGCCTTGCTCCTCAGATGCTCCTTAAAGT
This sequence comes from Costus lasius, assembly GCA_027563935.2. Lineage (NCBI taxonomy): Eukaryota > Viridiplantae > Streptophyta > Magnoliopsida > Zingiberales > Costaceae > Costus > Costus lasius. The sequence continues at coordinate 30,668,467 of CM050448.1, forward strand.
CCATAATGTCACCCTCCCACCTTGTCGCGGCTTGATTCTCGCAAACCCAAATTTCCTCAGCTACCTGATTAATCAATCTAAAGTCATGGCTCACCAAAACCAAACCTCCATCCCATTCATTCAACGCTTCTGCAAGGGAATCGATAGTCTCAATATCCAGATGATTCGTTGGCTCATCAAGCAGCAGCAGGTGGGGTTGCCTCCAGGCGAGCCAAGCAAAAATAACCCTGCTCCTCTGACCATCTGACAAGTTCTTCATGGGCATTACCTGTGCTTTCCCTGATAATCCAAACTTACCAATTGCAGCCCTCATCTTCTCTTCCTCGTTACCAGGGTACTCTTTCATCATGTACTGAAGCGCAGACATATCCAAGTCAAGCTTCTCGGCAAGATGCTGATGGAACTGGGCGATTCTAAGATGATTGTGACGCCTAACCATTCCATCCGAAGGAGCTAGATCGCCCGTCATCAGCTTTAAGAGTGTGCTCTTCCCAGCACCATTCGGCCCTACCAGTGCAATTCTGGAGTCTAGATCCACTCCAAAATCAAGGTTTTTATAGATGAGATAATCTGGGGTGTAGCCGAAGGACACTCCCACAAACTGCAAAACTGGTGGAGGCAGTTTACCAACATCTGTGAAGCGAAATACCAGCACTCTATCCTTCACCACTTTTTCTGTAAGTCCACCTCGCTCCATCTTGGCAAGGGTTTTCTCCTTGCTCTGGGCTTGGCGAGCCAGCTTAGCAGAACCGTGACCAAAACGAGCAATGTACTCCTTCATTGAAGCAATTTGCTCCTGCTCCCACTTGTACTGTTTCATTTGATTTTCTTCCAACTCTGCACGAGTCTGGACATACTGGTCATAGTTTCCAGTGTACAACTTAAGCTTCTTGCTCTGCATATGAATAATGTTGGTACAGACACCATTAAGAAAATCCTGAGAGTGTGAAACCACTACTAGAATACGATCAAACTTCTTCAGAGTCTCCTCCAGCCAGACACAGGCCTCCAAATCTGCAGAGATGAGAAGCAGAAGCAAACTTGATGAAAACATGCAATAGTAGTGAAGATCCTAAACAAAAGAATACTCATTCAATAACAGTAGCTAAAATTAACGAGTTTGAAGAGTGCAAGATATATGCTCTTTTTCTTGTATATTTATAAGAAAATATGTATCATGTAAACGATACGATTTGCCATTTACTGGAAATTTTTGCTACATAGAGAAAAAGCACGAGAAAGGCTGTAAATCATCAAATTAATTTCAAAATGCCAACAATGTATTAATTTATATCAAAATTACAAATGGTCAAAGTTGTTCCATTTCTAGTTTTCTACCGTTACAATCTTAAGCAATTGATTAATAAATATATCTGGTGTTCTTATGACCAAGTGTGTAATTGAAGAGTGATAGAACTAATCGCTCTTCCTCTCATACAGCAAGAATCAATCAATAGGTTAACAGCCCTACATGCTAATTCGTTGAATAATAAAAAAGCATCTCTAGCAACATTGCAACAACATATACACAAGGCGCCAATGTTCAATCACTGAAGAGATCAAGATAAGTTCAATGTGTGTTCAGGTCAGGATAGTATTAAATGTGTTGCCAATTAAATGTGATAAAGAACATTCAATATGGAATTACCTGATGGAAGACAACAAAAGAAAATAATATGCAAAAAACCATAGGAACACAAAGAACAGAAACGCTTAATTACATGTTTGTGTGCAAAATTTACTGGCGACCTAATAGTGCCCCAAGTTATCAACAAAGAAAACCCAAAGACAATGAAATTCCGGATATTTGAAACTAAGAATAGACACCTACCAAGATGATTTGTGGGCTCATCAAGCAAAAGAATAGTTGGATTCATAAACAGAGCTCTAGCCAAAGCAATCCTCATACGCCACCCTCCAGAGAAGTCCCGGGTTTTCTTAGCTTGCATTTGTTTGTTAAATCCAAGTCCATAAAGAATTTCAGCTGCCCGCTTCTCAGCAGTTGCTGCATCTAAAGCTTCCAGTCGCTCATATATGCGATCCAAAGCTTCTCCACCACCACCATCCTATTAATCATAAAATCAAATTTCATAATCACCTCATCTTGAACAATAACATATGTAGACTATTTTCATGTTGAATTGAACGAACCTCGGAAGCCAACATTTCAACTTCTTTTTCCAATCTTATTCTTTCTTCATCGCAACTGATAACAGCTGCGAGAGCAGACATGTCTGAAGCTTCAATCTCCCTGCTAAGATGATATATGTCCATGTGCTCAGGTATGGGGAGCTCTCTACATCCAATTGCCGTGAGAAGAGTTGACTTACCACAACCATTCAGGCCTAACAATCCATAGCGCCTACAATTATAATCAATTAGCAAACCATCAAAACCAGGTAGCTGATTTGGACACAGATATCAAAAGATAAATGCTCATATGCAATACCTGCCATAATTGAGCTCCAACTCAGAATCCACTATAAGGTCATGCCCATGAAAGGTTAGTGATAGGGACTCAATCTGGAAAGTATCCAATAATCAATCAATGAATAGGAAGACGTAAATTCAAATGAAAGCCAAAACATATAGCAAAGAAGAGAACTGAATCATCGGGAATAGTTCCATGGCTTTGCTCTGAACATCTAATTACAGTCAAGACACATATGACCTTAATATTCCAAAGCGACCACAATGTATTCTTGCCCGACATTTTAGATGAAGACAGATAAGCGCTTTCATGTTTCAAGCAATCACCAACATGTTTTGGATTTTTTTTCTTTTCAACATGATATGGGATGCTTGTGATTCCCAGAGGAAAAATATTGAAAGACTACAGAAAAAAATACTCACATGTAATACTCAACTATCAGCAGGCAGAAGTTTTAGCAACACTAAAACCATATAAAGACCAAGAGAAAGAAGCGCAGAAAACTAATTCCAGCAAAGTTGCAACTCATAAAATCGTTTGATTGATCATTGACGTAAGCAAATCATATTGTACCTGATCAAGTCTGGGAGTAACTTCAAAGAGGGGAAATGGGTTACTAGAAAGTAACAATATCATACTGTTTTTGACAAAATTAAAGTCTATTTTTCTCAACTAAAGGAAAATTCGGGACACTATTCAATTGTATGGGAACAGTAGTTCAATCAATAATCACAAATTCAATCAATAATCACAAACAACAAAAGAAACAAATTCCTAGATTTCTTCAGGAAGAACCTGATGCACAATAACATGATCAGATATCTCTGCTGATGAATAATGTACGTCTTCTAAAATTTTCCATAAAACAATTAACACAAAAAAGACAAATATAAAACTTAACACCATTTGAAAATTTCCTTGATCAAAATCAGTAAGTCTTTGAAGGATGGAGATCAGAATTTATAGCATGATATATAGATCTTAACAACTTCAGTTAATTATGATGAATGCTACGCAAACAAAATTCTTTCCTAGAGGATCAAATATCTAAGACCAATGCTTTTCTTTAACTTGTACACAAATATTATGGAATTCTAGTGGTGCCTATGGCTTGACTATGTGCTGAAAGCATCTGGTAAGATTCAGAATACTTTCTAAAACTGGACGGCGATTAACTTTTTAAGTGTAAGGGTCTTGATATTGTTTTCATATGAATATCAATAATTCAAATATTTTACAAAAGATAGGCGTGCTATAGATAAGCATTGGACAAACTATGAAAATAAGTTTATTAAAGTAAACCTTTCTCACTCTCTCAAAATCATTGTTTGCCCCCAATTAAATAAAGGAACTACATCATATCAGAGAGAATCCTTGAGTAAGCATTGTTAAATCAAACAGAGAAACTATTTAAATAGAGCAATCGACATCCATTTTCAGGTAAACTATCTACCATCGACCATACTATTAAGTTTACCCTCGATTGCACAAAACTTCGTTACAATGTGAAATGAACACGATCTCAATGCACGACATCAAATTATGATCCTCCTTGGTTTGCTAAATCCAAAATGGAGATCCTTCGTACTCACAAGCACTTTACTACAGCCAGAAGCTTAACATCCAATTTTAACTGTATCTCCTATTCAGTCGGCACACTATAGATCGCCTTAAGCGAGAGGAAGCAAAACCTAAACTTTGATGTAACAGAAGAAGAAAGAAGAGAACAAAAAGTTACATGGATATCTCTGGAAAGCGGATGCGAGGCTAGGACACCAGTGCAAGTCCGATCCGAAATACGGAGCGATCCCACTCCATCGGCGAGCTTGTCCCCGGCCGAACCGTTGGCCACCTCGCCGACCGCCTTCGAGGACGCGGCAACCGATTTTCCTCCCCTCTTCGCAGCCGCCGCCGCCTTCTTGGCCGCTGCCTTCTTCTTACTTGCGTCCGACACCATCTCTCCTGCTCAAGCATGCAACAAACGAACCAGCATCACTAACGAACAAAAATACGAAAAAAGGGCATTCTGAAGAACAGATTGCAGCACAAACAGAGAAGAATCAATCCTAACTCACAGGCGATGGAAGAGATTCAGATCGAATTCGACGGATAATAGGATCGGAGGGCGGCGGGAAGGGATCTGAGGGCTAGGGTTCTTATGCGACTCTCCGCCCTTTCTTGGTATTTATAATTAGTTCGATAACTCACTTTTAAGTTATTATAATACCTGATGAGAACCAGCTTGGCGTATTTATAGGCACCGCCATGCTCGTTTCTTCGTGGTGATGAACGGCACGAAGCCAATACGCGGACGATATATCTACCGTCCACGTATTTAAACTATTCATCTAGTTCGTCCATCGCATGTGGGGATGAGATGAGTTCCTTGCGTGCACGACTCTAAAATCTAAAAATCAGCATATTGAACGGTGTAGATATGTTCCTCGGCAACTTTACATTCGGTAAAGCGATTGTGATGGACAGTTCTGGTGTTGTTTGATAAACCTAGGGATGTTTGAAAAAAATATTACAACTAGATTGAACGTATGGTTAATCGATAAACTTTGCAAAATATTTACAGGATTTTTTTTTTTGCACTGAATAAAAAATTAAAACTAATCCTTTATTCTATTATCAACTTTCAAACCGACGCAATCCACTGCGCAACCCTTCGTGTTCATCTCCGCCGACTCGGCTTCCAAGTTCGAATCCAATTAAATCCAACCCGATACGAGCACAAGAAGGGGGCGTCAGATCAGACATCAGACGCTTCCCCCTTATTTTATCTTTTCTCTCTCGCCACAAGCCATACTCGGCGTGTTGGTGGCTGCAATGGAAGGCGATCGGTAAAACTCAACTATCTGTCTGTAATTTCATTCTTTCCGAACATTTTCTAGATCGGCTAGCAGTCTTTTGTATGTTTCGGGGCTAAAGCATACCTTTTGTTCCATTTTTTCTTTATAGACGTTGCTATAATACAAGTGAAACTGCTTCCGATAGAGCTATGACTCTTGTACTAGGTTTATCTTCAGGGTCTTTTGCTAGATCTAAGTCTTCTCTGGAAAAGATGGCATTTTTACTCTTATTATGCGTTCAGATGAGGCTTTCCTTGTAGAATTTGATCATTAACCTCTTATTCTGATGAAATAACTACTATGTTGGATAATAGTTGACACTTGGGTGGACGAACAAGTTTTTATCAATCCACAAAAAATTGTGGATGAAATGTAGTCAAGCACTTGTTTTACTTTTGATGTGTTGCTATCATAACTCTTGCTAGCCTGACATTATTAAATAAGATTGTGCTCTAATGGTCTCAGCTTGCTCTCAGGTTAAATGCCCCCAGCACTTCAGCCGTGACACTTGAAGTTTTTGGCCACCGTCTGCACTTATCTCAGGTACTAAATGCCGGAGATAGAGTTATACTCGGTTTCATTTATGACCTATCTTGCGGTAAATTCTTAATTTTTTTTGTTAATTGCAGAATCTGTGTTCAGAGTTTTTCAAATCCTTATTGCAGTAAGATATATACCTATGTAACTGTGGTGCTGTTGTTTGCGACTGTTTCTTTTACATTTGATTTCAACACAGGAATGAAGCTACATTTATTACGCATAGTTGCAGGTTAAGAAGCATATTAAAATGCTCAACTTACAATGTCGTACATATCTTCATTTGTTATAGCTGTCTAATTGGAACCTTGTATTTCTAATGATAGCATAATAGCTTCATTGAAGTGGGATATCATGTTTGAGTTTCTTTTTTCTTTTTTTCATTTCTTGGATAATTAATGAGTAATGATTGGTATCATTGTTCAGGATCCAAATTCCAAGCATCTGGGTACCACTGTTTGGGATGCTTCGATGGTATTTGTCAAATTTTTGGTAATGACTGTAACTTTTGTTATATTTATCTCCTTTTGTTCTTATTTATACAGTACTTCGTTCATGAAAAGTACTGACTTAGTATTCAAATTGAAGTTCTTGGTTATAATTAAATTTCTGAAGAATTTTCAGATTTAGTAGCATCTTATGATACGTTTTGATGAGAATTCGATTTCTTTTTTTTTTATGAATGAGGTTGCTACTATTTAGTTTGTTAAGCTGCTAACTTGACTGATTACTTGTGTGCAATTTTGGATTTGGTCTAGGATCCTTGATGCTAGTAGTTACTGGTGATCTAATTTACCCAAATAGCTCATCCATGTTCCTTGGTGTTAAGCATGAGAAGATTATTTTTTTAATTAGTGTAGTCCTTCATTACATTCCCAATAACACATTCAACTTTTATAATTACTTTCCATGCTAAGGGCTAAAAATCGCAATACCTATGCACTTCTATAATTCCACCACACACACACAAACCATCACGCTTAAACACAACCCAAAAAAGGAACTTCAAATCATTGTCCACATCGGAGCACTAAAATATATTCTCTTAAAGATTATGTGGTTAGAACTATAACTTCTTTACACAGATTTACCGTGTCTCCTGTCAATGATAATGTGCAATTTGTTGTGCATTATTGATCAAATATTCCATTGACCTTTTGGGTTTAGGAAAAGAATTGTCGCAAAGGAAGGTTTTGCCCATCTAAATTAAAAGGAAAACGTGTTATTGAACTAGGAGCTGGATGTGGTTTATCTGGAATCGGTAAGTTGTGTAGCATTGGTTAGTATGTTTCTGGCATCTTTCTTCTGTACATAAAGAGGAGATTGAGTAATAAATTCATCAGGAATGGCACTATTGGGATGCAGTGTAGTTTCGACTGACCAAACTGAGGTATTACCATTGCTCATGAAGAATGTGAAGCGTAATACTTCGTGGATCATGCAAGCAACTCCTGATTCAGGTATAATCCTTAGACTATGATATGCTGTACTTTAGGTTGATTCTTTTTTGAATCTTGTAGGGCCTCATATGTTTCTTGCAATTTACAAGTAGATTACGTACATTATAAATATATACAATCAAGTTTCTTGCTTATATCATCATACATCAGGCCTCCCAAGGTCACATTGATTTGAATTTTGAGCTGGTTCTCTAGCTTGGGTGATGCCATGTAGGGGTGTCGAACTATTCGATTCAAAAAAGATTTTGAATCATTCCCGAATCGTTTGACCGGTCAAACGGTTAACCACCGATTAACTGGTCATAATTTATTTATTAAAGCTTATTCAAGAAAGTTGACTTTGACTATTAAATATTTTAAAAAATAATTTTAAAGCTGAATAATAATATTTAATAGTTAGAGTCAGCTTGTAACCGATAACTATTAAATATTATTATTTGATAATTAAATAATTTATATATATATATAGGACGGTTCGGTTAACCGATAAAAAATTTTTCCTCGAACCATAACCGAACCGATCCATTCAGTTAATTGCTTGTTCGGTTCGGTCGGTTAACCATGATTTTTTGATTTTTTTGAATACCCCTAGTGCCATGGAACCTTGATAAGTTCTTTTCTAAGAGATGGTGACGGAGGACAAGGAGATGGAAAGGCTAAGGTGACCTTTAGACACCTGGTGGACATGTGTGAGGGTGGCAGAGAAGAATTGAAGTATATAATGGGCTAGCATATGTCTGATTGAGTAAATCTGAATAGGAAACAAGAAACTATAGAAAAGAATATGCGGTTGTTGGTAAAATGTGTACTTTCTTGTAGGAGAGCCTCCTATGCAACCTTGTTAATAGATCTTATATGAGTACAGATGAAACCATGAAAATACTTTGGGCCAAGCTGATATTGTCCCTTCTGACTGTTTTCTTACCATAGAGTTAGCTCATAATTCTATGGCACTTTTCTTTAATAAGGAAATTCTGTAGGAGACTAAAGTTTGAAGTAGTAGGCTTGCCAATGCACCATTGATCCTATGCACTTTTTGAATTTTGAAAGCACACCCAATGATCTTAGGCATTTAATTTTGATTTAGGGTTTAATGATTATGCTAGATATTCTATTAAAGAAAAGTAACTCATGTGTAGGAGACTAAAGTTCAAAGTAGTAGGCTTGCCGCACCCATTTATCCTATGCGCTTTTTGAATTTTGATGGCACACCCAATGATCTTAGGCCTTTGATTTTGATTTAGGGTTTAATGATTATGCTAGATATTTGTAGGTGGATGATTGGTTTACTTTATGTTACTAGTCCCATTATTTCCTTTGCATTTGGGCGTAGCCATCTAAATACATGTACAAGTCCAAGAAGTTGCCCTTGGATTGTTGTGTTGAGGATATTTCAATACTCCATAAATCTCACGGGAAAGAACTATTATACTGTTGTATAAGGATTCTAACAGCCTATTGCTATGTGCATATGCAAATTTGTTGAGTTAGTTGATAGATAATCAACTACAGGATACTGTTTTTTTTCTTGGAGATAATCTTGTTATGCGGAGAAGAAACAGTACATGATGGCAAATTAAGTGCTGAGGCAGAGTATAGTTTGATAGCTTACTGTGCCTGTGAAATTATGTCAGTTAAATTTTGTGCATAAAGAGTTTGGATGCAATGTCTCGGAAATAATGATTATGATTAGAAAGTGACGCCTTACATTGCAAGCAATTCTTTGTTTCATGAACAAACTATGTAGAAGGTGATGTCCATTTTATTCGTGATGTTGCTCTCTCAAAATCGATCCTCACAACATATTTGTACTGGCAGATGTTTGTACAAAAGAATTAAGAGCATCTCATTTCATTAGGCTATGTAATGAGTTGCACATGATTGATAATTGTATTCTGGTTTCAAGAGGCAAGTGTTGAAGTTTGTTAGAGTTTTGTCGGCTCAGGCTGAGAAAGATTGTTGGTATCCTATTCATATGAGTTAAAAAGTTCTTATGTATTATCACTGGCTTGTTTTCATCTTCTTAACAGGTTCCTCAGCATCATTTGGGTGCATTGAAGTTGCAGAACTGGATTGGGGAAACAAAGAACACATCAAAGCGGTTGATCCTCCTTTTGACTACATTATTGGGACTGACGTTGTAAGTTCATTGGCACCATTTCATGCATAACTGTTCCTTCTAGAAACAAGTGGAGATGCTTCTGCAATTCCATCTTATTTCACATACAAATTGATTGCCGATTCTAAAAAAATTGATTTTTTTTCACTGACGTTGTTGTAACTTGTGCTTGATTTTTTGTTTAAAAACAATTGATTGCCGATTCTAATGATCTACTTCTTGTTTGTTCAAGGTATATTCGGAGCATCTGCTGGAGCCTCTATTGCAGACAATCTTGGCTTTATCAGGACCTAGAACAGTGGTTTTGGTAATGTTTGTACTTTCTGATGCTCCTTAATATCAGGCTTCACATGGCATGACATTAAGATTGTTCCATGCTCATTTAGTTAGGTTATGAGATTCGCTCCACAATAGTCCACGAGAGGATGATGGATATGTGGAAGGAAAATTTCATAGTCAAATCCATTCCAAAGGCAAAGGTATATATTTCACCATACTTTGCAGTTTGCACCTTGGTTAAGAAAAGAAGCTTCTGAGTATGATTGCTTTCTATATAGTTGGAATCTTCTGAACTGAACTATCAACCTAAACTAGTGTCCGGGGTTCTGGAGAAGTGACACAATATGGAAGTCACTATATGTTGATTGCAGCATTTATCCCTCTCTTGCATAGAGAGATATAAGCATCCAAGATGATATTTTCTGTTCATGCTGTGATTTATTCAGATGGACATCAAGTACAGACATCCAAGCATCCAACTTTTCATGATGGAGCTTAAAGACCAACCTAGATGTGGCAACCCAGGAGTTGCAGCAGGTCCGTTTCCAGATTCTAGCCGTTTGAGTGACGACGATGGTCAAAGTCCCGAGGCAAAAGAAGACAGTGGAGGTGAGGTTGTGGAATTAGAACCTGAAAAGACTGATGATTGGGAAATCAGAAGATTGGGATCGATGGCTGCTCGGCTTCTGCGCGATGTCAAGATAAACTAGTTTTCTTTTTGCTAAGAAATTTCTCTTATTTCCCTTTCACTTTTTTTTTTTTGTGTTTTTCAAAACCGTGCTAGAATGAGAACTCATTGCTGCATCTTTAACGTCCAATACAAATTGAGACAGACATGCCTAATATTAATTTAATTGGACATCTGATGCACTAGTAAAAACATCTAAGGAAAAGAATCGTAAATCTGAGTGGAAAATTTTACTGTGCAGTGTTTTTTTTTTTTTTTTTTTACTGCGCAGTGTCTTTAGTTGAGCGGCTCAAGCCACTCTTTTTGCAATTGGAATTTTCTCTCCAAATCTCCTCTTTTACTAGTGTGGTAACAATTGAAGTGAGAGAGTAGTACTTTTTGAAGATAGGAACGACCCTGGGATAAGTCAATTAAGTCAACCGATACTGAATGGATGCTTGGCATTCTTGCAAGTGCGAAGCCTATACTCGTTTATTCCCGCATAGTGCGTAGTGCCTAGTGCAGCACTAGCAGTCCAGGCGATGATCGAGCGCACTGGATGAAAGCCAGGCATGGTTAATTAATATGTGGAGCACATAATTGTGAAGATTCTCCAACTCATTCTACGAAGGTTCCCCACCGGAAAACAACAGCGGCTGCAGAAAGGACGCGATGGAGATAATGGTAGCCTCGTGATTTGGTGTGTCAAAATTCTTGTCGTTATCATCTAGACGGGGAAAAAGAGCTCCTTCTTTGTGTATTTGTAGGTGGAGGCGTAGAGCTGTCAAGTATTAAAAGTTAAGAGCCTTTACTTTTTTAGGCCTTGTTTGATACTAGCTGTGAAAAGAGCCCTTCGGGGATCTCATCTCCTTGCCCGATTCTTCTTTCTCTGACTCTCAAGGAGGGCAGGAGGATTCCCGCACCTTCCCGCGTCGCATGTAAAGGAGGAATCGTGCTCCCCTTCTTGGCGAGCTTGCGCGACGCGTCATGGCTTTTAACCTCTCCTCTCCGCTTCTCCAAACCGCCCTTATCTCATCCCAACGGCAGCGGCGGCAGACCGCCATGGCTTGCACAAATGCCGCTTTCTCTCATCGCCTCTTCCGTCCTAACCTCCCTTCGCGGCCTCGCAGACTCCCAGTCCGCTCGTCCTCCAGCGCTGGCGGCGGGGGCGAAGACCAGGCCGTGAAGGAAGTGGAGCGGCTGCTGAAGGAGAGGCAGAAGGCGGAGCTCGCCACCCGCATCGCCTCCGGCGAGTTCACCGTCCAGCAGCCTGGGTTTGCGCCGCTTAAACATTTCCCCCCTTTTTCTCTCAAACTGCTGCTTTCCTGAGTCAATGACGGATTTGGACATGTCTTCTCAAATAAAGGTGGGTTCTTGCGGTGAGGAATGGGCTTTCCAAGTTGGGACCAGCGGGGGAGCTCTTGGAGGGGCTGCTGTTGGGATGGGTTGGCGGGGGCGGCGAAGTAGAGCGCCCGGAAATCCCACGGGCAAAAGGTTCAATAAATGCCGTCACTGGTGAGGCCTTCTTCCTCCCTCTCTACGAACTCTTTCACACATACGGAGGGATATTTCGCCTCATCATCGGTCCCAAGGTAAACAGTTTGGGTTCCATTGCATTCTTTATGTTCAATTGTAGAAGAAATTTTGGCAGCCACGAATAAGGGAAGCTGGGGTTCTGATTATTATTTTTTTTATCAGTCCTTTCTAATTGTTTCTGACCCCGAGATTGCCAAACACATACTAAAGGACAATGCTAAAGCTTACTCCAAGGTATCTCTATGCTTTAATCTTTGTATCTGTTCACTTGTCTAACATAACACTTAGAAAGAAAATTTTGGTGGCACAGGGAATACTGGCAGAAATTCTCGAATTTGTGATGGGTAAGGGTTTGATCCCTGCTGACGGTGAGGTTTGGCGTGTCAGGAGACGAGCAATCGTGCCGGCATTGCATCAGAAGGTGATTACTTCTGCTTGTTCTCGACACAAGGTTGGATTTATATAGTTAGAATTCGCATCCATGATACTGTGATAGTGTGATTCCCTTGGTTAGGAATGGTGAGAATTTGGGAATCAAATTTCCAATAGCCAAAAAGCTTAGAATTTCCAAATGCCTCCCCACTCACTATATATTTTTATTCCATGGCCAGTAACTAACTAAAACAGTAACGTGTACATGAAAGAAACAAAAGGATAGCTTAACGAAACAGTCAGAGAAGTGAATTTCATTTTCCTATTTCTCCAAATGCAAGCAGTGAAGTTTAATCTTGAGAATTGACATTCCTTATTGCGATAGTTTGCGGACAATCTGATAATGTTAATACTTATCTGGTCTTTGTACCTGCTAATTTCGCTGCAATTCACAGTATGTGGCTGCCATGGTTAAACTATTTGGAGTAGCTTCATATAGGCTGTGTGAGAAGTTGGATGCTGCAGCCGGGGATGGAGAGGACGTGGAGATGGAGTCGCTGTTTTCACGGTTAACACTTGATATAATTGGAAAGGCAGTTTTCAATTACGAGTTTGATTCACTAACACATGATAATGGAATTGTTGAGGTGATTGTTTGTTTGCCTGCCATTTTCTCTAACTCAAATTTGCTTCTTTCTCATTTTCTTGTTCACCATTTTTTTTTAAAATTTGTTTGACCTACCATTTCTTATTTCAAATTTGTTTCTACTTATAAGTTTCTTTTATGAATGGGATTGTCAGGCAGTTTATGTTGCCCTGCGTGAAGCAGAGATGCGGAGTACTTCACCAATTCCTATTTGGGAAATTCCTATTTGGAAAGACATCTCTCCGAGGCAAAGGAAGGTCTCAGAAGCCCTTAAGTTGATAAATAGTACGCTGGATGAACTAATTGATATTTGCAAGGTAAATTTAGTTAACGATACCTTTGGAACAGACGAATCCTTTATCTTTATTGTATGAATACTCTTCTTTATGAAATCCCCAAACTTATATATATGGCCAACACCACCTCACTTTGCAGCAACTAACATGTGTTTGCCTCTATTAGGGTGACTAAATTAAGTAATCAAGAAATAGGCGGTGAGCTAGGATTCAAACTCTTTACCATTGTTGTGCATGACAAGCTTTGCTTGGTACTTATAAGATTGAGAAATGGCCTAATTTATGTATTTATGGTTTAATAATAATGTTATAGTAATGGAGTTCTATTCAGTTATGTTACAATCAATTGTGTATGTCCATGATTGCAGAGAATGGTAGACCAAGAGGAAATGCTCTTCCATGAAGAATACATGAACGAGCAAGATCCTAGCATCCTTCACTTCCTACTAGCTTCCGGGGATGATGTATGCTTTTAATTTACGTACGCATTGGAATCGATTTTCATTGCTTAATATTTTATCTCCATCTATGTAGGTCTCAAGCAAGCAATTACGAGATGATTTGATGACGCTACTCATAGCTGGTCATGAAACATCTGCTGCAGTATTGACATGGACATTTTATCTTCTCACTAAGGTGTCTAATCTATCTTCACCAATATATGTTGAAGAGTATAATCACTCCTTTCCTCACGAGTAAAGCACACAATATTTTTAGAGTCACTTGGGTTTTGTAATCCGCTTTTTTTTTGGTTGGGATTATTTGATTTGCACATGCAAATTTAATTTAGCTTCACAACAATTTAGAAAATCTTGATTATATATTTGTATTTATCTAGGATTTTGACTGGCTAAACTAATTTAGAAGGCAGTTGTGTTTTCTCCTCTGCCGTACTATCATAAGGATTGATAATAAAATTGTGTCTATTCTAGTTAAATGCTTGGAGAAAGGTGCATATTTAAGCCTCTTATGAATAGCACATGACTAAGAATATTGGGTGCAAAATACCCAATAAGTGAGCATCATCTATTTTCTTCTATTAGGGCATCAAACTATGGATATATACTGATATATGAGATGCCTTCCTACACAAAATATGAAAAAAATTACACATCCACTACTGAAACAAATTTCCTTTTATGTATTTCTCTAGAGGTGTATACTAAGGTCCTATTTCCTTGGACGGAATCTAAAGCGGAAAGAAGGGAAAACAAATGCTACTAGATTCAATGTGTTTTCTCTTTTTTCCGTTATGTTTTCCATTCAAGGAAACAGCCTAAACTCATTTAGGGTTATCACAATTTAGTTAGTAATATTGCATGATCATTTACTTTCCATCAAATGGAGGTAATTGCATTTTTCTATGTAGGCACCAGAAGTAGTGGCCAAGCTCCAGGATGAGGTAAAGTTACGTGACATTTGAAAAAAGTTTTGTATCATTATTCTCGGAAAATTATATATGCATTTTTATTATGGTCGCTAGGTTGATTCCGTGGTAGGAGACCAACTTCCAACAATTGAGGATGTGAAAAAATTGAAGTACACTACACGCGTAATTAACGAAGTAAGGATTTGTCATTCAAAATGATGAGTAGACGAGGAATTTTGTTTATAGTTGTTTGAAGCAAGGTTTAGAATCTTGATCATTACTGGAGTATTGGTCTAGTATGAACAAGGCTACAGTACTACCGGACTAATCTCGAGCCCGTATGTACTGGGGCGGTATGGACCATGGATTGGTTTATGAAATCTTGGTTTGAAGTTTCTGAAATAACAATTTTTATTTATTCTAAACTTACACTTTGCAGTCACTAAGGCTTTACCCACAGCCACCTGTCTTAATCCGTCGCTCTCTTGAAGATGATGTGCTGGGGAAGTACCCCATAGGAAGGTAATGGTTTGCTATTGTTGGAGTTCTCATGTAAATTACAACTAATAGGTGTTAACATCCATCTGCCAAAATTGTGTTGTCTTGATTTTCTGGTCTTCTTGAACAAAAAGGTTTGAAGTTATAAGGAGGGTTAATTTCACACATCTGTGTGTTCCCTATTTTTGATGGAAAGTGTCTGAAATCTGTCATTTCATGCTCAAGAAAGACCAAAGTTAGTGGTTTGCAAAATCTGTTTTTTTGCAAAAATTTGCCATTATAATTCTCCTCTTAGTGTCACACTAAAGATGAGTGCATCCAATGAAGGATATGCATGTCTAAACAAGGTGAATACACAGCTGTTCAAATCTCTATTAGCCCATCAAGTACCTTCCTGCATGGATCTAATTTGACTACTGTATCAATGTATTGAGTATATTCACTACGATGAAGTTCTATGATCTTCCTTGGCATCAGAGTCTGTTGATCTGTTGATTCTATTGACACTACAAGTTAAGATAGCTCTCATTATATTCCATTATGGATCTTTTTTGCGGTTAACAGGGGTGAAGATATTTTCATTTCGTTATGGAATCTCCATCGAAGTCCTCATCATTGGGTTGATGCTGAGAGTTTCAATCCAGAGAGGTGGCCATTGGATGGCCCAAATCCAAATGAGAGTAACCAAAATTTCAGGTACCATGCTGACTTTGAGATATAAATACAGTCATTCTAAATGTATATCTTTGCGGTTCTCTTGCTTTAGAAGTATTGAATTTTCTTAATTTATATGCATTACTCATACTTTTACCAATCTTTAATACTTCTCCTTGCTTTAATTGCGTAAAACCTCAGTCCTGATATGGCTTAGATGATGCCTAAAAACGATAACAAAGTGAATCTCATTTAGCTTATTTGTTCTACAACTAGTTATAGTTTCCAAAAAAACTTCACTTCTTTTCAGTTACTTGCCATTCGGTGGCGGACCAAGGAAATGCGTCGGAGACATGTTTGCTACATTTGAGGTAATTAGTTCTCGATATACAAACCATAACATCACTAGAATCAATTGTATTTTTCTCTATATTTTTAGTCCATTTTGTCAATGAATACTATGAGCATGTTTGCCATCCTATTTCTGCTTGTTGGATTATACACTTTCCTTGTATCTTCGGAGCTGGTAGTTCTTTCCTGAGTCATTTTTGGAGTCCTGGAATCATACAGGATTGTTTGTTGGTTCCTAGGAGCTCTATACTTGTGCATGGGCGGGCTAAAAATGTGAAAATTCCACTCAATTAATTCTTGTAGAAATTTTTCTGCAGACAGTGGTTGCAACGGCAATGTTGGTCAGGAGGTTCAACTTCCAGATTGCCCCAGGAGCTCCTCCGGTACACTCTATCCAGCTCCTCTGAAACACTAATTCACAGCTGCTGTCTCGCTATCATCAATCCTAGACCTTCAATTATCCTTTCTATGTGCAGGTAGAGATGACCACTGGCGCGACCATCCACACGACTGAGGGATTGAGGATGACGGTAACGCATCGGACGCGGCCTCCCATCATCCCCAACTTGGAGACCAAAGTTGTAATGGTCGACGGCAATCAACAATTGAGCTCCGATCACCCTGAAGCAACCCCAATTGGCAGTGCCGTGCCTGAAGAGGGACACCATGGTGAAATCTCCATAGCTCCTGTTTCATAAGTAGCGGTAGCTCATCACTCCGAAGATCGTATCTGAAGCTCCAACCCTCAGTGTTTGAATGGCTCAGCTTGAGCTCTTGATGGCTCTCTAGTTTGATTAATATTTTCGAAAAGGCTCTCGGTGCATCTCATCATACAGTGTAAATATAAGAGTAGGAGATGCTTTTACTCATTCTTCATTCTCATTCAGGATATCTTACTTTGTTTTCCATATGATACATATGTTTGAATTACTATGGACAGAGATAATCACCACTAGAGTTGATAATGGCGAAGTCAACCCATTTTGAGAGAAGAATCAACCCTCGTAGTTGATGGAGCTAATTTTCTTCTTATTTTTTTTTAACAAAACACAGATCTTTACCTTTTAAGGCCTTTGGATAAAAAATATTATAACATTGGATTGCTTATAGGTTTTTTATAGGTTCGTAGTTTACTTATAACTTTAAGTCCCAATCTAATCCTCCTTATGTCTTTAATTATTCCTTCAAGATAAGTATGGTTAGGGTTACTTAGGATACGTAAACTTGCTATAATATGCCTAAGCAGCTTTGGATTCATGATAAAGGTATTTCAAATATTGTAATAAGTCTTGGTTTCATGTTGATACTTAAACAAAATGTCTGTTATGTTCCTTAGCTGAGATTTAAGGTCTTCTAAAGTATTTTCAAGTATTTTCTTGTCTCACTGGTTTTTGTATGAAGGTTTCTACTATATCAGGTAATTCATTTCTGGTTTGGAGACAAAATTTACAACTTTCTAGTAAACAGTTTCTACACTGGTATTTTAGTGGTAAGGCTGGATAGCTTCTACAGTATTCCCTTGGTTTATCAGTATTACCGCTGTTAGGTTTTCATATATGCCGACATTCCATGTTTATGTGTCGAAATTGTATAACAAACTTTCTACTTGGTCTAGTTCATCTAAGACATAGTTTTGTGTATCTAACTTTTTTGTTAAATTCTAATAAGCTATCGCTGAATTCATATGTGTCTCTATGATCACTGTCAACTTCTTCCTGGTAATCATCAACGCTAACTATCGAATAGTCACTTTCTATATCGCTTATTGTTTCATCAATATCTAATAGGTTCTCATTGACATATTCGACTAAAACGACTTCTTTATTATGATAATTTTTTGTTTGAAACATTCTCTGGCTAAATAATCTTGACTACCACAAGTAAAGCAGCTAAGTTTATTTTTATAATCATGAGTCTTATTGAACTTTGTTACATGTCTGGTTTGATTAAGATAATGCTTTCTTTCACTACTCTTTTTTAAGAAGTATTTTTTCTTTTTAATTTTTTGTATTGCTTTAGTTTATCAATTTTATCATATCATTAGGGTTTATAAATATTTCCACATAAATTATATTCTCCTTTTAATTGCTTAGTTATTTGTGGTCCAGTGCATTTTTCAACAAGTTGATCTATTATAAACTTAATTCTTGTAGCTATATTATCTAGCATATATCCTACTTGTATTTGTTCTTCAAATTTGTTATGTATGAGAATTCCTAAAGGATCTGGTAATTTCATAAAATGTTTATCTCCTATAGTTTTATAATAAAAGCATCCTGGCTATAGTACTATAATACATAAAGTCTTGTAAAAAAGGTGTGATAAATATCCATTTTTTAATTTGCAATTGTTCTAATTTTCTTATTGGTTTGTGTTGTTGTTTGTTAAATCGTATATTTGATTGGAATCTTAACACTAATAATTATATTTTATTTGTAAAATTATATGGATTGGGGCCTAATTTTATGTCTCTATTAAAATCTTAGGGAAACTCTCTTTTATCTACTTCTCAAGTTGTTTCTCCTAAAAATTTTTCTAATAAGAATACATTTCTTTTGTATTCTTATAGATTTCTAATTCATCGTATTTCATAGCAACCATTTGACTCTATATTTTTATTATTGCTGGCCATTTTTGTGGATCATAGGCTGTTAAGTTTAGTATTCTTTGGTCATCTATCAAAAGTTTCCTACTATGATTTCTAAAGGTAATTTTTTTCCTCGAGGTTTAAAATTGTCTTTTTCATCTTGGCATCCTTGATATGGTTCTCTACTTGGTTGTCCAGCTCTACTGTTTATAGTACGAGTGGGATCATATATTGGGCCTGTTACACTACTACCAGCATCTCTACTAGTATTTCCTATTTCCATTAAATCTATTATGGGTTCAGTTGTTTCAGGTAACTCGGGTGTTTCTTGAAATATATCACTATTAAAAGATGTATTCATATGTTCACCTTCTACTATTACTAACTCAAGGTTCTATTATTTATTATCTGATAGTTTTCAATCATATGTCCCATCTCTATCATTTCTATTTCTAATCTAAGTATTTCTTCATCAGTCAGGGTTATCCCCTTCCCTATGATAATAGGTCCAATTGGTAATAGTATACTCATTCTCAGAATCTTCTGTTTCAATTAGAATAGCTTTCTTTTTATAGTCACTAAATCTAATACTATATCCACCATCAACACTATTTCTAAAGAATCTTCTAGTTTCTCGTATATTATGTACATTACCTGTTTCTAAATTTTTTCCTAAATTCCATTATGTCCCTTCTAAATCTTCACTGCTAATACTCTTTGGTTTAATCATTTTTATTCCTTTTGAAGATATTCTCTTTATTATATGCTTAACATTAAGCTTATAGTTTGTCGTGCTGCTATTAGTAATTTTTCCTATGAATCCTAGGTTAATTAGTAAATTACTATGTCTTTCCAAATTCGTTATCCCTATTATTTTTTTTGATAAGTCTTTTAAAGGATATTAACATGTGAGGGCTATAGTAAAAAAGTCATATATTTCTATTCATGTCTACTTTTGTTGATGCTGTAATTGCTTTGCTAGTATCAGATTTTCATTCATTATTAATATGAGTATTAAGATTTTAGCTCCAATTTCCTTCCTAGTTAGTCCTTTTATGCCAATAACAATTAATCCTAAATGAATTAACCTTTTTTCCTTGTTTGAGTAAGGCTTGAATTGATTGTTCAAGTCCAAATTTATTGCATGTGGTAACTAATATTTCCTCTTCTCTCTATTAATTTTTATTAAGCCGGTGGAAAAACTAAGAGGCCCTATTTTATATAAGATATTTGGGTTTAGCATATTAACCTGATGGCTATCATATAACACTAACTGTTTTTCTAAATCAACTACTTCTTCCAATGTTCGTATTTCTTGAGTATTATTACCTCTATTTAACATTCTAGATATAAGATTATTCCTTATTTCAAAACTAGTAGAAGGATTTTATGTTGTTATAGGATTATTCATCCTGCTTTCTTTATCCCAAAAAGAAGTTGGCCAGTTGATTTCCTTTTTTTCTTTACTAATTATTTATTTGTCAATTTTTAGTGTCTTAAGTTGATCAATTTTTAGTGTCTACATAGTTTTATTTTTTACAACACTTATTCATAATTACTTCCGCTTGCACTTTCAAAACCTTATTAGTCATAATCTGATAAAGTTGAATGATCATCTTTGTCTTGAAGATGATTTTTAACATCTAACCAATCTTTAAGACAAATGCACATTTTGAAGTATTTTTCATTTATTCGGCTTCGCTTATCGTTCATCACTTTGCTACCTGCACTAAAACAAGACTCTAATGCTACTATGATGCCGAAGGGGTTAATAGATCATGTGCCATAGTAGAAACTATAGAATATAATTTTCCTTGTGATATCTACCATGATAAACTATTAAAATTATTAATTTGTTCTTCTATGATTATTTTCTAAAAAAAATAATTCATTAAAATTACTATATCTACTTGTTGTACTTTTTTTATTTATAATTAGTGTATTCTTCCTGTAATATTTTACTATTAGTAGATATATTAGTTTGAGGAAGTGTTGAATTAAATATATTTTTAAATTTTAAATTATAAACATTATACATTTTCTTTAATAATGAAAAAACTTTATTTTTTTTCTCATCAACCTCTTCAAGTTGCATATTTTTATAATATTTATCTAATCAAATATGTATGCTTTCTAATTTAAATCTATGATCCATAATTGAAGCTAAACAATATAAAAGAGATATCTTTCCAATATTTTTTAAATTTTATTTGTATTTGTAAAATTACTTAAAAATATTTTCATCATTTCTATATTGGAAAAAAATTTCACTAATTAAAACTAAATATTCTAAAATTAAACATAATGTAGGATAATAAATACTAGATAAGTAAGTTCTAGCCTTATAAAAATTTCTAAAATATTATGTAATAATTTTGCTTTCTTCCAATCTTTTTCTTTAATATTTTAATCAGACATTATTTCATTATAAAATAATGTAAGAGGATCTTTAAATGAAAAACATATTGTTAGCACATTATATGTAGAATTTCATCTTGTTTTAATATCAAGATTAAATTGTTTATATGATAGACTATAAGATTTATATATTTGCTTAAGTCTTGGTTTCTAGAAGTAGAATAAGTAACCAATCTAACAGTATTTATTAATTTATTTATATATTTATTGATTTCTCTTATTCCATATTGAACACATAAGTTAAGAGTATGATATGCACAACGTACATGAAAAAAGATCTATCAAATATTGGATTCCTCATTCTTTTTAATTTTTCTACTATATTGTTATTATTATTTGCATTATCAAAATTAATTAAAATTTTTTATTAATTATATTGTATAAATGTAAAATGTTATGAAATTATCTAACCATAGCATTTGTAGTTTGAAGATATTTACAAATTTTAAATGTACTAATTCTTTTTTATATAAGAAAATCACTATCTATCCAGTATGTTGTAATACACATATATGAATGATTAGAATGATTGCTAGTTTAAATATCATATGTTAAACAAATATTAGATGTGAGTGCATTTAAAGTTTCTAAAAGATTATTTCTATACTCAAGAAAATTTTTTAAGACATCCCTACATAAGTGTATGTTTACTTACTTTTTTATATTTAGGTTGTAGTGATTTATTTATAATTTTTTAAAAAAATTAATTTTCTAGTAAAAAAAATAGTTGTTCATCCCAAATAATAAATTTAGTTAATTATTTTATAAAATTTTTAATAAAATAATTAAAGACTTCTAATAAACTAGAGGAAATGTTAAGAGTGTTGGTGTTTTAATAGAAAAAACCCAAAATCTATCTATTATTTTAATTGAGTAATTAATTAATAATTCTTTAAATTCACCCATAATTATTTAATATTAATAATAGTCTAATTGAGATATTTTAATTATATTATTATTTAATTCATCTTAATTAATAAATACTATTATTAAATTCATCCAAATAAGACACGTCTAAATTAGACGTGCTGGCTTCCTGGTAGTTGTAGATTTCTCTTATATAAGGAGAGACATGTAGAGGGTTGGAATACACATTAACAAGCTCTCGAGTTCTATCTCTCGCGCTCTCTCTTTTATTTTAAGCTGTCAGCCAAAAGCATCCTTGTGACCACTTATACACCGACACACCGATAGTAGTGAAATCATGGTTGAATCTTCGAGGTTTAATACTAGTTAAATCCCGCACGAGGGGCAGAAATTTGGCTAAAGACATATCTTTGGATTGCCTCCAATTTTTTCTAACCCTAATCTTTTCTTTATTTTTGTTAATTGCAGGGTTAGATCCAACAATTTTAGGCAAATATTTTATCTAATCCTACTTTGTTAATTAATATTGTTAATTACCGTTTGTAAGCATCTATTAATTATTAGTCTTAATCTCTCGCATCTGTTCGTTCGCTTCAATTAATTACCGAATTAATTAGTTTTGTTAATTCTGATTAATCTATCTTATTTGATTTCTCAAAATCTCAAATCATGTAATCTGCATATATTTTTACTGTAACACATCCATCTAATCAGATTTCGCTCTTTCTCAAAATCTCAAGTTGATTTCGCTTTTTTTTTTTTGTATATTTTGTTACTGGTACGCATACAATTCAAATCTCATAATTACTTTTGTAATCATATTTAAATCTGACCTGTTAATCCTAAATCTGGAGTCTATTAAGTCTTGCATCTCAAATCCTGATCTGATTGTTAATTTGCATTTCGTATTATTACACGCTTTGTTAGATCTAGTTTTAATTTATTAATCCCTGTTATTTGATATTTACTGTTTCTTTGTCTCGTCTCGTAATCTGCATGTTGCTTCGATTCAAATCTGCATAATTTCTAATTTCACATTTCGCATCTTCTAATTAGCGATTACTGTTAGATTCTAATTAGTATTAATTTCTCTCGTCCCTCATATCTGAGGTTGTTTTCTTTGAATAGATCTGCAAAAGTGAATCACCGTTATAAATTAATTAGTTCTAATTAATCCCAATTTGGTCTATTAATCCATCTGATCTGATTTTGATTGTTCTTTGATAGATTTGCATTGTATCTTAATTAATTACTCTTAGTAATCGTATTTTGATTCACATATTAATTTGATCTGCACAACATCTGGTAATCCATTTTTGATTAATAACTTATATTTTTTTCCCAAATCAATGTCTTTGTTAGATTAATAACTTATCCTCATTAATCCTAATTAGTCTCGTATTTATTTATTCTCACCGCTTGGGGCCTCACACACATGTTATGCACAAATGTCAGAGCGTGAGCGCTTTAGGCTAAAAATAGCACGAGATTTGCCGTCGTGAGGCTTCGAACCTGCGACATCACATCGCGCACTAGATTAAACCTAGTGTTATGGAGAAATTTATTTTTTTAATAATAAATTTAACCACAACCGGCAGATCCCCTCGCGGAGATCTCAGCCCTACACTAGAGTGACCTGCGACCGGTTAGGATTGCGTTGCGGAAGCTGGCCCAGCACTCTACAAGTCCTCACACCACGTGCACGAAGGGTTCGGTATGAATACCGCCCCTCGAACACGAATACAGATCTCTCAGCTGTGTCAAAGTGATGGAGACTCTCCAAAACACTTTGCACTCACAGAAATATCCTCAGCTCGCACTCCTTTCTCTACACAGCCGAGATAGGCACCGGCGCGGCCTCAATCAATCACAAGGGACGGTGGCGAACACCTTCAAGGGTGCCGGCACACACGTCCTGGACTTTGCAGTGAGTAGGCAAGCAAGCACCTGCAAACAGTCACAATTCCGCACTACACATATGCGGACACAGATAGCGCAAAAGAACCGTCCGGACGAAAAGCCACACGAAGTCCAGACGGCGGTAAAGTCTCTATCCACTACACACGAGAAAACCGTCCTACTACCACTACACACGATAGATCTGGGGAGGGTTTACCCTTGTAGCGTGCCACCACTCCACGAGCCGAGCCCACCGAGATCCTCACGAAAGCTATGTCGGAAAGTCCGGTCGGAGTCGAAACGCGTCGCGCAGACGAACACGTGCAACGGTTCCCTTTCTCTCCTTCACGGTCCGCGTCCGGAACAGGGCCGACGTTGGGCCAAAACAGGGGAGGCGTCCCCTTCTTCGTCCGTCGCCGTCCGGTCACCGGAATCACGCCGGGCGATCAAGATCTCGTCGCCGACGGAAGGAGAACTCGCCGCCGGTGTATTGTCGTCGGAGAAGCCGCTGCCGACGAGAAATCCACCCCAATGGAAGCTGTGGCTGCGTGGAACCGGCAATCGGAAAATCCGATCGCACTCCCGCGTCTGGCTGCCGGCGCCGGAGGAGATGGTCTCCTCGTTACCTCAGGGCACCGGTGAGTCGATATGAGAGGGTACGCCGATGAGTCCACGGCCGGAACCTCGTCGCCGACGCCAAACAATGTCCTCTGTTCCCAGATCTAGAATTCGCCGTCGCCAGACCTTGCACAAGCGCTCGATTCCGCTTGATTGCAACCGCCCCTCGACGAGGATGGGATTTCCATCTTCGTCGCCACGCAACCGCGATCTCCACCGGTGATTGGCCGAAGATCTCGCTTCCACCGGGGCGGATCCGAAAATCCGCCCTAGGCTCGTCCACGTAGGAGTCCTAGCCCTCAATCGCCGTCGCCCTCGTCGCCACTCCAGCCCGCACCTCCGGCCACCTTCCAAATCCGGCGAGCGTCCCTCTGGTTGGCTGAATCGACGGCGGACGACGTCGATCACGGCGATGGAAGAAAAACAGGGGAAATTCCCCTCTTCCACGCACGTGTGCACTGTAGACCGGTCTGAACCGGCTGAACCGGTTCGGTTCAGCCCGGAAGGATGGTTCAGTGCCGGTTCGGGGTCGATTAGACCTCAGAATCGCCCCACAGTTGACCCTCTTCAATGCACACGCTCGCAAGCTCGTGCGAGAGAGTCTGGGGTCCATGGGTCGAGTCAGAAGCTCACATCCACGTGTGAACCCACACTCCGTGGTTTGACTCGACCCTCGCCCTGTGGACTTGTGTCAGCCTCAGTGACACGATCGCACACCCGAGTCGTCCATCACGGCTGATGACGAGGGGTCCCATCATCGCTCCATCTGGGTGTGCTTTGGGATTTGTGCTAAATCCCGGGAGCATCACATACTCCCCCACCCAAATTCGTCGTCGCCCTCGACGACAGGCTGTCCATGTAGATCTTCAACTCCTCTTCAAACTGCCACAAATCAGAAGCTTTCTCCCACTTAGCTTCTTCTATGGGTGTTCCTTCCCACTGCACAAGAAATTCCATCCGCCTGTTCCTCCTATACTGTCCAAGTGTTTTGTGATTCAAAATCTTTTCAATCTTTTTATCAAACTCTGCCCGAACACTAGGAGGAGCCCGACGCCCCTGAGAACGACTGGGGTCGGTCTCGTCGGTATGAAACTTTTTCAAAAAGCTTACATGAAAGGTCGGATGAAGCTTTAATCTGTCGGGAAGCTTCAGCCTGTAGGCTACAGCACCAACCCGTCTCAAGACCTCGAAAGGTCCCTCATATCTCTGAATAAGGCTGCGATGCGCAGTCTTGGCTGAGATCTTTCTCCACATCTGAGGTGTTAACTTTAAAAGCACAAGATTCCCAACTTCGAACTGTTCATCGCGTCTACTCTGATTGGCATAATGCTGCATCCTTCTTGCAGCGTGCTCTAAGCTATCACGAGCCTCCTGGAGCACCTCGACGTGATCTCTCGCAACCCGATAAGCTGCTGGGCACTCACCATCGGTGTGTTGCACAACATCAGCGGGGGTGAGAGGCTGTCGTCCTAACACCAACTCAAATAGTGTCTTGCCGGTCGCTGAAGACTGCTGCAAGTTGTAGGCAAACTGTGCCGTGTCGAGGAGAGACACCCAGTTGCGCTGGCTTGCCGACACAAAGTGACGAAGGTATTCTTCAAGTAGTGCATTTATCCTCTCTGTCTGTCCATCGGTCTGAGGATGGTTCGCTGTAGAAAACTTTAGCTCGGAACCAAGAGTCTTGAACAAGGACGTCCAGAAGTTACCAGTGAACCTGGCATCTCTGTCAGAAACAATGTCCAGAGGAAGCCCAAAAAGCTTCACCACATGCTTGAAGAATAGGTCAGCCGTCTCCTTGGCTGAACAAGGCTCAGGTGCTGCGATGAACACAGAGTATTTAGAGAACCTGTCCACCACAACAAAGATAGAAGCCTTTCCTTCGACCTTCGGTAACCCAGTAATAAAATCCATGGAAACTGAAGTCCATGGTCGTTCCGGAATGGGAAGAGGCTGTAACAATCTAGCTTCGCGCCTCCTATCGACTTTATCCTGCTGGCAGATCAAGCAGGTGCGGACATAGTGATCGACATCAGCTCGCATGAAGGGCCAATAACAAGATCGGGATAATAGAATCAGCATCCTGCGCTGTCCCGGATGTCCACTCCATACCGTGTCGTGAAGCTCTCGCAATAACTCGCGTCGAAGTCAGCTAGTCACCGGAACAAGTGGCCGACCGCCCTAGGCCATCAGAAGGTCGTCGCCCTGAAGATAGTAACGACGAACCTTGCCTTCTCACACGTCGGCGATCAACTGCTGATATTTAGTGTCGAGAACAGCAGCTTGCCGAATGCGCTCGAGGAGATCACCCTCAATCCTCGATATAGAAGCAAGCACCACAGTGCACATCCTGCTGAGAGCATCTGGAACCACATTGGAGCGCCCCGGTCTGTGCTCCCAGGTGAAGTCAAATTCAGCGAGGAACTCCTGCCATCTCGCTTGTTTAGGTGAAAGCTTTTTCTGCATAGCGAAGTATGTGTTGGCGACATTATCCGTCTTCACTACGAAAGCGCTACCGAGAAGATAGATGCGCCAAACTCGAAGGCAGTGGATCACGGAGACCATCTCCTTCTCGTGAGTTGAGTAACGCTGCTCCACCGGACTTAACTTCCGGCTCTCAAATGCCACTGGGTGCCCCTCCTGTAAGAGCACTCCACCAATCGCTCTGTCAGAGGCATCGGTATGGACCTCAAAGGGCCGACTGAAGTCCGGCATACGAAGAACCGGCTCACTGGCGATCCTGCGTTTTAACTCTGCAAACGCAGTCTGATGCCGTTCTTGCCATAGCCAAGGAGTCTCCTTCCTCAGGAGGTCAGAAAGAGGAGCTGAGATCTTGGAGTAATCCTGGATAAATTTCCTGTAGAAATTCGCCACTCCCAGGAAAGATCGGAGCTCAGTAGGAGAAGTAGGTGCAGTCCACTCGACGATGGCACGCACATTCTCAGGATCCATCTGGACAGTGCCATGGCCTACCACATGGCCCAGAAACTGGATCTCAGAAGCAGCAAAGGAGCATTTCTCCCTCTTCACATACAGCTGGTGTTCCCTCAGTCTCTGAAACACCAATCTCAGATGCTGCAAATGCTCCTCCATCGTGGTCGAGTACACCATGATATCATCAAGGTAGACAACCACAAAATCGTCTAGCAACTGTGTCAGAACATTGTTTATCAGGTGGGAGAAGGTAGCCGGCTCATTGGTTAAGCCGAATGGCATAACCAAGAACTCGAAGGCGCCGTACCGGGGTGACACAGGCTGTCTTCGCCTCATCTCCCTCAGCTATGCGGACCTGCCAATAGCCTGATCTCAAATCAAGCTTGGTGAAGATAGTAGCGCCCACCAGTTTGTCAATGAGGTCCTGGATATGTGGAATTGGGTATCTGTTCCTGATGGTGATCTTATTTAAGGCACGGTAGTCAACACAGAAGCGAAGACTACCGTCCTTTTTCTTTTGAAACAGCACATGAGCACCAAATGGAGACTTGGAGGGTTGGATGAACCCAGCTGCCAAGAGTTCATCCAGCTGCCAAAAGGTAACTCTAATTTAAATTGAATAATAATTATATTATAAAATTAAAATAAATTAGTATTTAATACTTACCTAATCTTAATCATATGACTAAACCGTGAGAGCTTTGAATTCTTGATGGTTCGAACACTTGAGGCTTAAATTTGAGTTTAATTATGAAAATAATTGAAACTCAAGACTTAAAAAGAGAGTAAAACAATATTTCTCCAAAGTTAATTAGAATTGTGTGAAGAAATGGGGGGGAGTTGGGGGTAATTTATATGAGTGAAATAAGTGTAAATTTATAAATTTATCATCTAGTTTTTATTATTAAAAGAGGTTGAAATAGTAATTTTATAACTAAAAAATAATTATATTTTTAAATTTATTTTTTTTAAATATTTTATATAGGTATTAAAATAAAATAGTATCAGTAGAATTTGAATTTGTGCCCATAAATTTAAAAAAAATTATTTACTGTGGGCATGACCAGCCTAGCCAGAACGGCTGCGAACTGCCCGCGGCACACATTTTCGGTCAGTCTGGCCGATGGCCGCTGTTTATAGTGTCAATAACCTTCTTCAACCTTACCGACTACCGAGTGGATCGAGTCGTCAGGGGATTGAAAATACCAACTGATGTTGACGACCAGAAGGACTACATGAATCTCAAAGTGAGAGCTTGGTCTTGCGCTAGCTCTTCTTCCTCCCTCTACCGTCATCCCATCTCTAGTGCATGCCTGATTTCTCTTCCCTAATGTCGTCTCAGCACTCTGCCGCTGCTACGCCTTCCGAGAAGAAGCCTCCTCACTCCCCTTCGCATTGCCTCTCCCCTGTCGTCTCTGCCTAATTTAACTTGTTCATAGGGGCGTCACTTCATCCATGCTTTCTATATCTCCCTCCTCCTCTACATGCTCTGATTCATCCTAGTTAAGCAAGTTGTGTATGAATCGTGATAATTAGGATTTTTGAATAAAAAGGTTAACTCTATCTACAATTGTTTCTTATTCTATGCGTTGATCTAATAAAGAAAATTATAATTGTTTATGCATCTATAAGAGGCAACTTGACTAGGAATCTTTCTAAATGCCTGAGTGCAGGCATTTGGATTTGCAAGCATTACTCAATCGTTTATGCATCTTCTTTTTGCATCGATCACCTTTATTTTATTAAAAGAAGATTATAGCTCAATAAAAAAAACTATAATATGGTTATTTTTGGGATAGCATAATCTGGTAATAGGTTTGGCAAATCCAAGTATCACAGACAAGAAGTTGAACTGATAAGGACTTTGTTGTTGATAATATAGGAGGTTGCCCCTTTTCTCCTAAAGTTTTTCATATCTACTGTTTTCTTCATTTTGGTATGTTACTATGTTGTCTTCACAGTTGATCCATTAGATTCTCATATATACTTTTGAACGGAAAATAAATACTAAAACCCTATTTGGCATAGCTGGTCAGCTACTTTTGCTGGTCAAAGCAACATATTTTTAAAAAACTAAGGTGTTTGGCAAGTTGTAGCATAGGTTTGGAAAAGGTAGGAGAAAGCTGCTTTTGGCTACTTTCTAACTATAATTATTATTATTATTATTTTGCATCCTCATGTGTGTCCCTTCCATGACAAAATGATTTTTTAAATTACTATTTTAATAACAATTATTTTTTATTATTATTTAAATTTTTTTATAAAAAAATAGCAAAAATTAATATTATTTTAATAAAAGCTATTAAAATTATTATTATTTAATATAATTTTAATTAAAATTATTTATTTTTATTTTTTTAGTTTTATTTTAATTTTTTTTTAAAATATTTTTTATTTTTAAAAATATTATAATTTTTTAAAAAAGTTAACATGCATGACAATTTAGCCAAACACTATTTGACAATTTAGCCAAACACTATTTAACTTTTCCAAATAGCTACTTTTTAACCAGCAGAAGATAAAAGTTTTATATATACCAAACGGTGCCTAAGTCTTTCTCTTGAAGCAGTGAAACAAGTTTCATTTAGAAGTTAAATTAGTGCTAAACGAGAGTTTTGAAATCTCTAGACTAATATGTCTATTTCTTAAGGTTATCCACTGCAATTAACTAAGTGCTATTCAATTATGTAGATTAAACTTAAAATAGAAGAAAATTCATGGTTTAGATCAAGGTTGTCAAAAATATGTTACGGGTCTTAAGATCTTTTAATCCTACATCTAAATTATGCAAACTATTCCGAAACAAATATAGGATCTGAATATAGTAGAATCTTATGTTCCCACAATCCGAGTCTTAGGATTAGATATTTAGATAGGATCTTACAATCCCAGCGATCTTACTCGATCCTAAGTTAATAGATAGAATGACTTCAGATTTAATTACTATTATAACAAAAATGTATTTATCTATTATGCCAAAAGCATATGATGTAATTTTTTATTTTTAATTGTCATCATTTGCTATTTCTTTTATAAATACTCATCAACTTAAGCTCGTTGTTATCTATAATTGTATTTATCTATTTTGGCTATTTATTATAATCAATTTTGTAATCTTTGTCTCTTTATTTAATGCTTTTAATGTTATTTTCATTATTTTTATTGTCATTATCATCTATACCTTTATCTTCATTATTTTCTATACTTTTATCTTATTATCTTCATTTCAATGCATGTCTTTATTATTTCTAATTTTATTGTATACCTTTATTGCATCTATCTTCTATTAATTTGTCTCCTTATCATAACCTCACAAATATTTAATTTCATAGTTTTACACTATAGAACTAATACATATGAATAATAATATAAATTTTGGATATATATATTTTAACCTTAATACATGATACTAGATAAATATATATTATTATTATTTATTATTTATTAGAATATTTATATTACTCTTAAGTCTAATTAGATGAAAATATTTTAAATAAATAAATAAATATATATATTTTTTTTGTGATTTGATTGGATCTTATGATCTTACGATCCAATTCTATGTTTTGATCGTATAAAGCCTCCATTGTTCGTAGGTAGAATTTCGATCCTGACCACCTTAGTTCACATGTAATCAATCCTTCTCAATATATATTTACCTTACGCATTTGGGTGGAAGCATCCAATTGCAACTTTACAAGTTCAGGTTCCCTTAGTTCATGCATGCCCATAAAAGGTCATGTTTATCTGGAATGCTACCACTGCACCTAATGAAGTGCTGCCCTATTACATATGTATTTTAAAAATTTCAACAATAAATTAAAGCAGAAACTCTCATCCAAGGATTGTTATATATAAGATACCATAGGTTTTACTAATAGCTTATAGTAAAGTTGTGATCTTCCGTTTTGCATCTGGTGTTTCTTATGTTTTACTTTCACCTTTAAAATGACGGGTGCAGAAGGAAAGGTTTTCTTTTTTATATATATATATAAAAATTATCAACGTTTTTTTTAGAGAAAAGTTAGCGCATCTTGGATTTTGTTACTGTAAAAGACAATCTTCGTATATGCTAAATGCATAAGTGAGTGTAAAGAAAATATAGAAAAGACAATGGTTCAGGCCTACCGAATCAGATGCAACTTACAAGGTATGACATACAGCGTCCAAATTCTAAACACTTGAAAAAAAATTTGATTCCTATTTGCAATTTCTATTCTGCAACAAAAGTATTTTCAATGACTTGCTAACCATCCGAATAGAATGTTATAATACAGCAAGCTTACGATAATCGAATATGCGCACCATTATCGCAGTGTTCCTTAAAAAGAGGTTAATGGAATCTGGCCATGGGACAAACACATAAAAGGCATTATTAGTATGACTTAAAAGCCGGCCAGTTGGATTGCTATCTTTCCTTCCTTTTCTATGAAGAAATATATTGTTGCTTAACTACATATCTATATCAATCTAGCTTTTACTTTTTCCATCCTCCAAAAGCAACTTCACTGTTTGCTTTACGCCTATCAAAAAAGTTGAAGGAGACAAGCTGCACGACTTTAGCAGAAAGGTAAGGTTCATGTATGTTCCCCTTGCATTGTTTCCACTTGTTCTTAGTCGGTTAATCATTGTTAATGTGCCCTGGTGTTAGGTCCAAAGGCCCACTGGTCTCAGCCTGGTCAACTGGGCTGTTGATCGAGTCAAAATCGGCCTAAACTCAGATGAAATCGAAATGCAGATTTTGGGGTAAAATTCGCACAGCAAAGGTGTTTTCGCCCGCTCGATCGAAGCCGATGTCTGGACAGGGAGGACGATGTGGGAGGCATTGTCTTGTCTAGCATCAGGCGTCAGACAGCGACGTCTCCTTCGGTGTCTGCTCACATCGCTTGTAGCATGCATAGAAAGCCTGGCAGATCATCACGGTCGACTTCCACACACGAACTCAGTAGAAGTAAGGTGGCAACGCCTGATTCAGTGGACCGAAGGGAGGAGCTGGGCAACCGATTGTGTGCGGCGTGGGAGGTATGGGCGAAGCTTCAGCTTGGCATGGCCAGACGCCTAGCTTCGGTCGTTGTCGAGTGGATCCAACAGCTGCGTGCGTCCGAGCGAGCAGGCGGAGATGAGGTTGGGCTAGCTATAAAAGGGGCGACCGATGAGTTCGAGAGGAGAAGAAAAAGGGGGCTAGACTGAGGAACCGGAGGACGGAAAATCCGGCAGTTGGTAAGGTTGAGAACGAACCTTGGCCAGTCCTTTGCTCTCGCTCCTCCTTTCAATGACAATTCGGCGATTTTGGCGAAGGCAAGCGGCAGCCCTTGCCTAGTTGCTCTCGTGGTGTGGGTAGCGAGGTTTGGAGCAAAGCAAATGCCGAGTCTTGCGACTTCTTCCTCTTTTCTCGTCACCCTTATCTTGCTCGGTGATCTTGGTGAGTCCAGTTCGCCGACTTTGGGCAAGTGAGCCTGAGTGGAGGTGCCGCTTGCTCATTGGACAAAAGAAGAGAGGAGACCTCTTGTCAAGGAAGCAAGCCCTGGCTACGCATGTCGGAAGAAGGCCGCGACGTATTCCCTACTTTTCGACATGAACGTGATGCTGAGTGAGGGCTCTGATTCGAACGTGGGATGCAGACTCAGTTGTAGCATTGATCGCCGCCTTGGTGAGTGTGCAGACACGACTCGCAAATGGGGTAGTGGCTCCGATTTTGGCTTTGGACGTGGATTTCAGGTTCGGATGTGGGTCGAGGATCCAATCTAATTGAGGTTTAAATCTCACTTTTCTATTTGCAATTATTTTGATGTGGCTCTTCTCTCTCCTCTCTTTCTTTGCTGGATGAAGGTTGGAACCCTTTGGAGGTTAAGGGGCGCGCACGTGGGTGCATCCCTGCCGGTCGCGCGAACGAATTACTAATTTAGTGTTCTGTGTGTGATTTTAATAAATTCAGACCCTGCGTAGCTATGAAATTTGTTGTAATAATTAATTAAGCTAATTCGTTGTTTTATATGAAACAGGGTGTGACAGTAAATAGCATTTTCAAGAAATTGATAAACCAAAAATTCAAAAAACAAAAGAAGATTTTAAAGAAATGTTTTAAATTGGCTAGCAAGTCAATGGTGACTTGTTTGTTTTTAATGTTGGTGAGAAGCTTTAATTGTACAACAGCTTTAAATTTGCAAGTGTGTTTGGGCTCAAATAGTTTCTTTCCTTTTTATTAGAACATTTTTATGTTTTTAGATTATTTCGTTTAAGTTAATATGCCAGGTAGTTTTTAGCTGAGGTATATGCGAAAAAAATAATAATCTTCTATAAAGAAGAGAAACGGGTGGGTCATCATAAGTATGAATGGCAGTAAAAGCTAGTAGTTAACGAAGGAAAAGCTATCACAGCAAGGACAAAAGAGAAGCTATCCTCGTTGTTTTTGTGCTTCTTATCATTCTAAAATGTAGTGGAAAAAAAAAGGTACTCGGCAGCAACTTTTAGAGGAAAGAGCAAATTTGGCTTACTGCTGGCCACGAATATCTTTCCCAATTGCCTGCCAACTTTCAAGGCAAAACAAGCTATGGAGAAGGGACGTTTCTCATTGTTGTGAGGTGACACAAAGAAGAAGACCTCGGCAGCAAATAATTATCGACAACATCTTTATTTGGCCAAACAACCTTTATTACTGCACGGGAGACTGGGACACTAATACTCCAACTGACTGGGCTGGTGGATCAATCACATCTGCCAAATTATAGTGAGCGGTTGAGATTTAAAAGTATAATATTTGATATCTGACTAAAAAAATCTAAATATAAATATATTTAAAGTTTTTTTTTCTCTTTAATTTACTTTATTTAAAGTTTAACTAACTTGTCCTAAATATTATTATGTGAGTGTGCCAAAATGATAGTATTGAACTCAATCCGAGTGCTACAATGAGATGGACGGCAGCAATTTGCCCTCGTCACGGCGGACCGTTACAAGCCCGTCTGAGGGAGAAAATTTCTCCGCGGCCCCCTACGCTTAAAACCCGAAAAACGGGTTGCTTAATTTTGATATTAAAAAATATTTTTTTTTATTTATTTTTTTAAAAATACTCTATTCTTTATAATCTATCCAATGGTATTAAATTTAGGGTATTTTAGATTATATACATGTATGAAATACCCTATACAAAATTGCATATAAGATAAAAAAATATTTTATATATAAATTTATATAGAGTTTGTATAGGATATTTTATACATGTATATAATCTAAAATACCCTAAATTTAATACCATTAGATAAATTATAAAAAATAGAATATTTTTAAAAAAAATTAAAAAAAAAATATTTTTTAATATCAAAATTAAGCAACCCGTTTTTCGGGTTTTAAGCTGAGGACGCTGCCGAGTAGAAACCGGCGCGGTCATCGGGCTCATCATTACCTTCACCCACCCACCTGGCGCCATCTGTCTTTAATGGCTGGTAAACCTGTCCCCTGCCCCACCAGGCGATGTCGTTCTCGCCTCCCGTCTATCGTAGATCGTACCCTGCGCGCGCTTTTCTCTGCGTCTGCGCCTCAGCTGGGTGGTCGCTCAAAGCAAAAGCTGCCGAGACAACGGTACGAGATCGCGCACAATAACCCTTGTGCGTGAGCTTGGCGGACTCCCCCTCACAGCTGGCGCCTTAAAGTAAGAGCGACGCCAGAAAAGGACGCCCCGCATTTACACGCCCCAGAGGTGCGAGGAGGGAGAGGGGTCCTAAACGTTCTGTCCGCTTAACGCATCCGAACGGTTGCAACTCAACTGTTCGACACGTGGTAAAATAAAAATCCAACGGCTCGTTTCTTTCTTTTCATCTTTGTTCCTAAACATTTTTTCTTCCCTCCGCGTCTAGGGCAGCGAAGATGGCAAGGAGTGGAAGCCTTGTGCTCTTGCCTCTTGTCTCCCCCGCAGCTCGTGGAGAAGAAGTCGCGTGGAGAGGTCGCTGGTGGAGGCAAACTCTCACCCTTGTGGAGAGTGTGAAAAATTGAGGATGTGAAAAAATTGAAGTACACTACACGCGTAATTAACGAAGTAAGGATTTGTCATTCAAAATGATGAGTAGACCAGGAATTTTGTTTATAGTTGTTTGAAGCAAGGTTTAGAATCTTGATCTGCACTGATGTATTGGTCTAGTATGAACAAGGCTACAGTATTATCAGACTAATCTCGAGCCCGTATGTACTAGGGCGGTATGAACCATGGATTGGTTTATGAAATCTTGGTTTGAAGTTTCTGAAATAACAATTTTTATTTATTCTAAACTTAACACTTTGCAGTCACTAAGGCTTTACCCACAGCCACCTGTCTTAATCCGTCGCTCTCTTGAAGATGATGTGCTGGGGAAGTACCCCATAGGAAGGTAATGGTTTGCTATTGTTGGAGTTCTCATGTAAATTACAACTAATAGGTGTTAACATCCATCTGCCAAAATTGTGTTGTCTTGATTTTCTGGTCTTCTTGAACAAAAAGGTTTGAAGTTATAAGGAGGGTTAATTTCACACATCTGTGTGTTCCCTATTTTTGATGGAAAGTGTCTGAAATCTGTCATTTCATGCTCAAGAAAGACCAAAGTTAGTGGTTTGCAAAATCTGTTTTTTTGCAAAAATTTGCCATTATAATTCTCCTCTTAGTGTCACACTAAAGATGAGTGCATCCAATGAAGGATATGCATGTCTAAACAAGGTGAATACACAGCTGTTCAAATCTCTATTAGCCCATCAAGGACGGCTGTGGGTCGGTGTCAAGGACGGCTGTGGCGAAGGAGGCGGTGAAGGAGTTGGTGGTGGAGGACGACTGCTGTGGAGCGGCGGCAAGGGAGGTGGAGGAAGAGGAAATGGAGAACGATCATGACGATGGGGAGGGTGAGGAGGGGAAGGACTTGGAGCTGGGATTGACGCTAGGCGCGGCGAGGAGCGCGAAGAGACAGGCGCGGCGGGGGCCTCGCTGCCGCATCCTGACGGCGAAAGACTTGCCATCCCTGGCGTCTCTTGCGTCCCCGAGCTCCCCCTCTGCTTCCTCCGTTTCATCGTCCTCCGGCACCAGAATGAGCTGTAAGGCAAGCACCTGCATCCCCCGGATGAAGCGGGCGGCGGAGACGGTCTCCCCCGATGCTGGTGCATCTTCCTCCCCGCACCCTCCCAGGTGGAGCCTGATCTCTTCCTCTCTGCCGCCACATATTCTTACTTAAATGAAAATATTTTCTTCTACTTCTCTTTCATGTTACTGTTCCTGAGAACATCAAATGCTGCTTTAATCAGTATTTAATTTTTTTTTTCCGTTTGCTAGACGGAAGAGCAACTACCAATTCATTTCAAGAGGATTGGAATTAGATTGTGATCATACTAACTCAAATTAAAGAGCTATCATATGTTTAAGTCCTCGATCTACAGTTGTATGTTTTTATCCTAAACTTGCTAATAAAATTGATTTCGAAGCAGTCAGGTAGTGGTGGGATGGCCCCCAATCAGATCATTCCGGATGAACAGCTTGTTCCACAACTCCAAGGACATCACATCCGAGACTGATGCAGCGACAGCTATCAACAAGACAAATGTTAATAAGAATCAGGAGAGACACAAGGATCAGATGAGCAGGGGAACAACAAAGAGGAGTTCGTTCTTTGTGAAAGTCAAAATGGATGGTGATCCCATCGGTAGGAAGGTGGATCTCAATGCTCATCGCTCTTATGAATCCCTTGCAGTATGCCTTGAGTTCATGTTTCAGAAGCCAACCATGACACCCAACAACATCCCAGGCCCCGTCTGTAAGTTCATAACCTGTAAGCTAACATTTATGCATGCAGTTGATTTACCTTTTTATTTTTGTTTATGTATGGTGTCGCTTGTGTAGCAGATGGTACGAAGGTTTTGAAATTGTTGGATAGCTCTTCAGACCTCGTTCTCACCTATGAAGACAGAGATGGGGATTGGATGTTGGTTGGTGATGTGCCCTGGGGGTAGGCTTTCTTTCCCATTAATTGTGATGCTGCTCCTGGAATTGAATTATATATTGAAAACATGGAAACCCCCCAGTATCATCATGGCTCGTACCGACTTTTTTTTTTTTTTTTTTTTTCTTCTTCTTTTGTCTTAACTCTGAAGCACCTTTCATAAATTCATCAATTGAGATTCATTGAACTATAGATCTAATCCATACTTGTCAATCCCTTTTCTTTCTGTTCATCTTATTGTTTTTACTTAATGATTTACAGAATGTTCCTGGAAACAGTCACGCGACTTAGAATCATGACAACTTCTGATGAAAGTAAGCTGATCCATTTATGAAAGATCACTTTCAAGCCTTTTTGTTAGTATGTTTTGAAAAGAAAAAAAAATGTTTAAACTTGTGTTGTATCTCATTGCATTTTGCATGGGCCTCTATATATTCTCTTCTCTATGAGTGATTCATTTTGCAAACAAAAATGTCATTCCCTCAAATCTATAGTCCACATAAAAGAAAATTTTAAGTTACGTTTAATATTTCTTTAACTATAATTTCTTACCTAATGTTGAGTTGGATTGGCATGCAGCATCAAGATGTCTTTCCTTCAAGACGGCCAGTGGATTTATAGGAAACAATGCTGCCTAAGAACTGCAACCATATTGAGAAATTCCAAGTAGAGAAAGTGAGATGGGATTTGGAACATGCATGGTAAAGAAGAAACAAGAATAAAGAAGAGGAGCAATCACCTTCTCACTAAGGTCGGATCCTTTGCTTCATTTTTCCCCTAAAAACCATATTATGGAAATTGCCCCTTTTGAACTGTTTGATTCGGCAGATCAAATGCTTATGAATTCTGTGTAGTTTTCAAACCAATGAGCAAAGTATGCATGCCATTCGAATACTGTGAATACCGTCTTTGTTTTAGTTCGGATTTGCATGACAACCTATTTATATTGTAATTGATTATGCCTATAATTTGCATCTGATGAATGGCAACCAAGTTTTAGGGGTACCAATGCAACTAAATCATAAGATATGGACCTCAATCCTCGACAGAAACCGCAGTAAAACAGTTGATACTTGATTACCAAAATCTACAATGTGTAGAACCGGCAAGCACCGAATGCCTAGGAGATTGTGAGGGAGAAGAGTAGCAATATTGCCATGAAAATTATTGTGC
Organism: Costus lasius; assembly: GCA_027563935.2. NCBI lineage: Eukaryota > Viridiplantae > Streptophyta > Magnoliopsida > Zingiberales > Costaceae > Costus > Costus lasius. The sequence goes on from CM050448.1 coordinate 30,706,980, forward strand.
GGTAGAGCATAACAACAAGCTAGAGGTTATACAAAGGAAGAGAAAGAGAGGGCACATCAAGAGAGAGGGAGGGGGAAAGAGAGAGATTGTAGTTGACAACAAACTATAGTATTATGAACAAAGTCGACAGCAAAGACAAAGATGTATGCAATATGTAAGCCTCAACAAAGAATGGATATCCTATCATCTCGTGTGTAGTGCATGTTCAAAGAGTGGAAAGCAAAACTTATCAAAAACTATGAGCAAGACATGGTGTTTGAGAGAAGAGATTACTTCAACTTTGTACCAAACTAATATAGAAGAGTGTGAAAAGAGAGGTAGAGAGAGATAAAAGATGAAGAGTGTCAAAAGAAACCCTAGCCTGTGGGGTAAAGAGCTTGAAGAGGGAGATGAGGAAGATAACACACCAATTTTACTCAGATTCATCATGACCACTAATTTATACGACATAATTATAAGAAATTTAAAACTACACACTAATCCATGACCTAATAACTTTACTAACACAATATTTAGTAATAATAACTATAACTATCGAGTTCATGTTTAGTTCATGCTTTATAATAGGGAACCATAGTGGAGTGCAGGTTCATACATTATGAGGCCTACATCAGAAAATTCTACATCTCAGTGATTTGGTGGAAGAAGACACCCACCTCAGCCGTTGATCGGTAGGATTAAGCAAACAATTGCCCATTTTATCAAGCACAAGATTAGACATCTATAAGTGTTTGGTCTCACGTAAAGAAAATAAAAACCAAAGATGCATGATTCTACACCGAAAACCAAAAATATGAACAACCTTCTCATTGAAGCCTCTATTGATATTTTTGGCTACAATGTTAACCTGCATCACAATAGAGCAAGCTAGCAACCACAATAGATTAGTTTCCATTTCTCCAGGTGAAAATCTGTGACAATTAAGATAAAACCAAGTAGAACTGAACTGATCTCTCTCAATTATAAAACCAAACTGAGGCGAAAATATGTGCTTCAATTTAGTTTGCTTATAACAAATTTCTTTTTTAACTATTTTGAGAACCAATAAGAAAGTTAGCAAGGGAAATTTGAAGAGGTACCTTGTATGTGTAAAAAGAGTATCAAATATACTAACAAGAAAGTTTCTCTTCCATGAGCAAAAGAAAATTGTAGTCATTTATAAACATAAAGCGAAGCAGTAACAGTTAGCAAGGGAAATTTGAAGATGTACCTGCTGCAATACTCCCCTTCAACTGTTGCTTCAGAAGCAAAAACGTCCTTAGAGGTTTCCTAAATGAATAAAAGTGCGTAAAGATAACAAATGAAGCTTAGTTAAATAACCACTGTAACAGGCCAACGTCACCCATATCAACTAGGACCTCATTTAAAGTCTAAACCACTAGACCCTTTTCCAGGTGATCCATGCCCAATGGACAAGTCCCTGTCACTCAAATGATTTCCTGCGACCTAACCTCTATCACCCTAGACTCAGCTCACTCAAAGTCCTAGTCACTCGGGTTTCCTTGGTCCAAACCTCTATTGCAGTCTTGGCTCAGCTCACTCCAACATGTGCCAACCTTTCTACTCAACTCACACAAAGTGACTGAGTGGCACTCTCTTGGCTCAAAATCACTCAAGCACCTCTGAGTGACCAAGCTCCCAAGCCATACGCCCGTAAGTGCCCCCCTTATACTTGGATACAAACCAGCCGATAGCTCTCAAGATTAACATTTTACAATTTTATCGCTTCCTTCACAGTAGTGATAACTCGCTCACCAGCTAAGGCAATGCACACCGTTCAATTCTTATTTACATGCCTATATGTAAATATGACAAGAATCAACAAGTAAAACTGCAAACCATAAGCCATGGTTGCGAACCATCTCACATATTCTTACTACACTATCTTCATGTTCACCCTTTAAGCATTAGAGTGAGCATACAATACAATTTTTTATAACTATCAATGCAAGTTACACACTGACACACATTGATGGAGCCACCGTGTGAGGAACCCCTATCGCCCCCACATTTACGAAGTTCTAGTCACAAAGTGCACTCAGGTGAACCCGGGTACAAAGGGATCCTAAGCCGACCAAGAAGGAGCATTCAGGATTTCCCTAGTGCCCAAACACACGGGAAGCGCCATAAACGCAGGGAAAAAACTTGTCGGCAAGGCCCGCCTAAACGCATTTAGGTACGAGAGCACACAGCCGTTTGATTTAAGTGTGGGGTGAATCTTAAAGCACATCCACTTGGTAAAAAGAAAAGAGAATAGCACGCCAACGCTTCCAACGGAAACCCTTGCACTTCTCTTCCGCCCTTCTCTTCAAGTTTCCCTTCTCCTCCGCCCTCGACGCTTTTGTCCAGAAACCCTTGCCCTCGACGCTTCTCTCTGGCTGGCGTCTATCGACAATCCTCTCTGATTGGCAGCCCTCAAAGCTCCTCTTTGGGCTAGAACCCTACGGCACTGCTCAACGATCAGCACCCATCTCTGATGAATGTAGTCAACGAACTTCTCAACCCTTAGCGAACATCTTCGGCCGGGTGTGGAGTATTGATGCCTTCATATATTAGTAACTGCATATGATTTTTTATATTGTAATGTCAAAGTTTAATAGTAGTTAAAAATATGCATAATTTTTTCTACCAACACATATTTAGGTCAACAATGGCTGTTAATAATGTGATGGTATCATCAAGTGGGCCTGTTAGGAGAAAGTAACATAACCAAAATAAGTAATCTTACTTAATTTTACTAGTTTTTTATTTATATGCTGAATACTTAAATTAGATTGTTTATAATAGGAAACTTTTGAACATTTTGAGAGCTATTCCAATGAGCCAAACATTGGTATAGAGTTTTTGAATGCAGATCAAGCTTATGCATTCTATAATGAATATGCAAGAAGAATAAGGTTTAGCGTTAAGACATATCACGTTGAGCGTAAGAAAGATAGTTCCTTAAAGTATCAAAGTTTTGTTTGTTGTAATCAGGGTGCTCAATAAATAAATTTTACACATGTTACTAAGAGACTCAATCTAATTATAGAACTAATAGCATCAACCATAAATTTTCACTCATACATACATACAAAAGACTAAAATCAAAATTAATTTTGACGACAGAGAAAAATAGAGATGTGCAAAAAATCAAATCAGTATAAAATAGGAATAAAAAATCAAATCAATAAAAATAGTAATAGAATAAAAAGAAAGTTAAAAGGGGGAAAGAAAAAAATTGGCAATAACAGCCCCAGCAAGTCGAAGAAAAAGGAAAGCAAAAGTTAATGAGAGGCGTGAAACAACTAAACATGAAATTTAAATCAAATCAAGGAAAATAAAATAAAATCAATGACTTTTGATAAGGCTTGTATAAAAAGAGGAGGTCTCGGTAGCAAATAAGACGAGGGCTCTTGGTTGCATGGGGGACTCGGCAAAAAGAGAGAGAGAAGCAAAATAAAAAAAAGGAGAGGAAGTTCACAAAAAGAGAAAAGAGAAGAAATAAAAAGACAGAAAAAAGAGAAAAGAGGAGCTTCGGCAAGGGAGGAAACAAAAATAGCATGAGGCTATGGCGGGAGAACTTGGCGACAAATGGAAAACGGGGCAGCAAGGATAAGATGGTGGCGTTGGCAAAAAAAATATTATTATGATTCAAGGATTTTATATCTTGGAAATCTTTCCTGGGATTTTATATCCCCAAATTTTTCTAGGATCTTTATATCTCCAAATTTTTTAAAATCTTTATATCTCAAAATTTCCTAGGATCTTTATATCCCAAAATTTCCTGGGTTCTTTATATCCCCTAAATTTTCTGGAATCTTTATATCCCTAAAATTTTCTGGGATCTTTATATCCCCAAATTTTTCTGGGATCTTTATATCCCCTCGTCGATGTTATCGTTATTCTAATTTTAAGAGTCGTGCAAATTGCATGTGTTGCTTGTACCCTATTCTTATTTGGATGAGAAAAAAATTTTGTCGTCGTCTCTTGAAGCCCCGCTGCCAAATGCTAGTGGACGAAATAGTGTCGTCTAACAATCGACGCCACGCTAGCGAATAAAGCAGCCTCGTCCATCGAAATTTTCACTGCAAGAACTCGACATCCGGTCATCAGATTTGCTCAAATCATGCCTACATACTCTCCTCACGCCCATGAACTTACAGGCTAGAGGATCCATCCATCAGATCATAGGATTATGTGAATCGAATGATTTATTCTGGCGAACCCTGTTTTGACCGAACGCCTTCGTTCGCCGTCAATTCACCATCGGACGTTGCCAAACTCTAGCCACGAGTCCTCTTCGACATAGATAAGGTATACATGGAGACGATTGGGTGGAGGAACGGCGAGCGGCAGTCGGTGGCAAACCCTAATCTCTGCGTGCTGTCACTTCCGTTGCGGGTGATGAGAGAAAGCATCGGACGACTTAGATTCATCCACATCAAATCCAACGGTCACGATCTCAGTAAAAAACGATGATCCTGATTTCTCCAAGCGACATTGGACAACAGAGATCAATTCGATTTAATAAATTGAATCCAACGGCTCAAATTCGTCCACATCAAATCCAACGATTTTGATATGAATAAAAAACGACAATCCAAATTACTTCAAGCAACATTGGATAGATCAATCTGATTTAATAAATTGAATCTAACAGATTAGATTAAATAAACATTGATCGAGCCACCCATATTATCTACTTTGATCGAATGGTCAGGATCAATCAGATCCGATTGAACGGACCAAATCTAAATTTCAAATCAACGACTGAAAATTATCTAAGCATATCTTAGTCAATTGGATGACTTTTAACATAATCAAGAAGTTGATTCGTTTTAAATCAAACTAAATATTTCCAAATATGATATCAGATTTTTGATCGAAGACTTGAATTGAAGCAGATCTATGAATTTAAGTGAACACTCATTATGAGTTTGATCTAAATATAAAATCAACGCCTGAGAATGATCTATATATATCTAGATCAATCGGATAATATTTGACATGATCTAGGTATTGATCCCTACTAAATTGAACTTGATATTTCCAAATATGATATCAGATTTTTGATCTGAAATTTCGATTGAAGTATAAAGGTTTAATCTAAATCTAAATTTTAAATCAATGACTAAAAATGATATGCACAAATTTAGATCAACTGGTAGACTTTTGAGATGATTAAGATGTCGATCTCTAATAAATCAAACCTGATCTTTCTAGATACAATATCAAATTGTTAATCTGAGACAAAGCAGATCTATGAATTTAAATCAATGGTTATGAGAAAAATCAGATATTTGACAACTGAGGATAATATGAGCGAATTGGAATTAAAATATCCAACAAGCCATTAATGTCGGATATTTCTCAAATTAAATATGCAATAAGCCATCGAGGCCAGATAAAGAATCTCTAAAAACTTTAATTTATCACAATAAAATATTATTTGGGAGGTGTGTGCATCGATGTTTACCGTCGAGGCATAACTTTTCAATATGATGTTGTGTTTGTTAAGGCTGAAATATCCAACAAGCCGTCATAGCTAGATATTTTCTCAATTTAAAATGTCCAGCACGCCATTGAGGCCAGATATTTTTTTAAATAAAATATCCAACATGCCATCAAGGCCAAATATTTTTTAAATTAAAATATCCAATATGCCGCTGAGGCCGGATATTTTATGCTCATAAGCCATCAAGGCCGGGCACAAATCAAATCCAAATGCTCATAAGCCACTAAGGCCGAGCACATATCAAATATAATACTCATAAGCCATCGAGGCCGAGTACAAATCAAATTCAAATCCTCACAAGCCATCAAGGTCGAGCACAAATCAAGTTCAAATACTCACAAGCCATCTAGACCAAGTGCTTTCTAAATCCAAAAGCTCATAAGCCATCAAGGCCGAGCACAAATCAAATACAAATGCTCATAAGCCACTAAGACCGAGCACATATAAAATCTAATACTCATAAGTCGTCAAAGCCAAGTACAAATCAAATTCAAATGCTCATAGGCCGTCAGGGCTGAGCACAAATCAATTCCAAATGCTCATAAGCCGCTAAGGCTAAGAACATATCAAATCCAAATGCTCATAAGCCATCAAGGCCACGCACAAATCAAATTCCAATGCTTATAAGCCACTAAGGCTAAGCACAAATCAAATTCAAATACTCATAAGCCATCCAAGTCGAACATATATCAAATTCAAATGCTCATAAGCCATCAAAGTCGAGCATATATCAAATCCAAATGCTCATAAACTATTAAGGCTGAGTATGTAAAGTTCAACTACTCACAAGCCATCAAGGCCGAGTAATTTCCAAATCCAAATACTCATAAGCTATCAAGATTGAGTATCTCAAGTTCAAATACTCACAAGTCATCAAAGTCGAGCGCATACTGATAGGCCCCGCAAGTGCACGGTTTCTATCGAAGTAGTAAATAAGATCGTTCCCACAGGGAGCAAGTGTCAAGTATCGACTTTACGCGTCATTGTTAGCTAGATAACTTGAACTCAAAATGAAAGAACTACACTAAACTAATTTTATCGATCCAAGAAGTTGACGACCGGGAAAATACAATTTAAAAGATGTTCGGAACTCTAGATTTCACCGCGTTGAATGTTTTTAATGTAAAACATTGAATCTAATTAGATTAAAACAAACGGATTTCCTTCTCTCGAAGCTCAATCCGACAGTAAGTAACTTAAGGCAATCTTTCCTATGGTACGGGTTACCTTCTCTCGAAGCGTAAACCGGTATCTCGCATAAGCTAATTTCCTACTCTCGTAGCAAAATTAGCCCTGAGAGACCCATTAGGCTCTATGAAATATCGTGAGTCCTCGAGTGACGTCGAACGACTCTCGTAATTCTAATCACAAGTTTAAATGAGCACGATCGAGTGTTACGATTCACCTCTCGGTACTTCTCGTAACACTTAACACATATAAATTGTCTGTACACAACAATCATACGCAATAAGTGCAACTCATTTAAATAAGCTAAATTACTTAACAATTTCACTGAGATTCATAATAATGTTTTACATGAGGAGAATTGTTCAACGGGCTACGCCCGAGTCCCGAACTAGGGTTTTACTCTAGAAAATACATCGTTACTCAATGAAAACCCAATAAAATATATTCGAAAAGAGGGGAATTACAAATTAAGGGTAGGAGACGATGAATCTTCAGTCTTCTCTCGAAAGCCCTAAAGAATTTAGTCGAATCGAGTCTTCAATCAAGCAAAAATGCCCTTTTTCGCCCTAGGTAGCCTCTCTCCAAAGTTAGACCCCCAAAACCGTTCTAAAAATCCTATTTTATGGTTCTATCTCTTCCTTGGGCAGTTAGGAAGTTTCCCTCCAAATTTCAGCCAATTCCGAGTTTGGAATCACTCAAATCGGGCGAAAAACCATCAAAAGGTCGATCTGCGTGGAAGCTGTCACGGCCGTGCTAATAAGCACGGCCAGACCGTGCTTGGCTCTGGAACTTGCGACTAAGTAAGCACGGGCGTGCGTCTGGACACGGGCAGGCCGTGTCGACTTCGGCGATCTGCGGGTATATAAGCACGGCCGTGCTTCTGAACACGGGCAGGCCGTGCTTCTTTCGCAGAGTGCTGATTCTGAAGCCGTGATGAACACGGCCGTGATCACAAGCACGGGCAGGCCGTGTTCTCCATAGAAAACTCCAAAAACTCTAAAATTTTGCCTGTAACTTCGCCGAACTATTACAAATCTTTTCGTAACATTAGATCTTCAAAATTCTTCATAAAAATGTGAAGAAATGAGCTGCATTTCACAAATAAACGAAAAAGAGTGAAGATTCCATACTTTACAAGAAAAGATATTCAAATTTGACATAAAATAGAACTTAAGCCTATAATGATGGTATTGATATGACTCTAAATCCTATAAAAATAACACCTATCAAAATATCACAGACTTAGAATCTTGCTTGTCCTCAAGCAATTACATTATCTGAACTAATCAGAGAATCAGGAAGACTACATATTCAAAAGCTAAAGTAGAAACCTCATATGACAACATTTATACTGAATCCTAGGTTGAATAAAATACACTGAGATATGATCTATACTGGAGCAGAGAATAATGTTCACAAGGTCAAACCACAAATCTGAAATAAGAAAAACACTCCATCATGTTAAGACTATTCATACTTATCATTTCCTTCTAAACTAAGCCAATCAAGTATAGTTGCATTAGATAACTTATTCTACACATTTAAACTTGGAAACATGAATTTTCAATCGGTGGGTTCAAGCTACTTCCCTGAATTCATTTTCAACCTTGTCACGCGAAGGACAAACATTTGTGATGAATGCACCCCCGGTACTTAGTTAGAGAACGAACTCAAGGTGGATGCATCACATAATGCATACAAACTCATTTCTTCACTATAAAGTAGAAGAAAGAGGAGTTGTTCACTTTTCCCTCACCCCTTCTTTTCTCTCATGTTCCTTTCTTTTTAACTTGTCGACAGTGCCAAGTTAGATGAAGCCTTTGGTTCATTGTCACTTAAGTACCACTGCCCCTTGTTTTCAAATATTATTTTTTTGTTTTTTCTTTGTTTTTCAAAATGTTTATAAGTGTAATGCAACTAGATTGAAAAGCTCTTGTAATAAGGACTATGATAAGCATGAACAGTCAATAACATAATGTCGTGATAGAAGTAATTCAGAAAAAGAAGGATTAACCTCAGAAACATCATGCAAGCCACAGTAAGTATACTCAAGTACAATCTAAAACCAAGGATTCCTAAGCATAAAAGTAGTCATATTTAGAATTTCATTCCCTTAACTCAAGAGACAGACATATCTTCATGGTTCTCATCATGAATCAGAATAACATAAAAACTGAGGACAAGAATGAGGAATACCATACCATCACAAACTTAATTCGTTGCAATCATCACAGGGAAAATATAATAAGCATGCATTCTATGGAATCTCAGAAGAACAACACATGCAAGCACAATAGAAGTTTTAGAAATAACGAGTACATAACACAAACAATACGAACAACACAAACAAAGAGGGAAACCCTCTACCCACGGCAAAGAACTGCATAGTCTCCTATGTAGTCAAAAGTACATGATAGAAATAAAAAGAAAGTAAGCAACTTACTAAGGGAATAAAACACGGAAAAGAATGCCGTGTTCATTCGGCAGAAATACTCCAAACACTGACGAGACGATCACGGCCATGACCGCCGGCATGGCCAGGCCGTGTTCATCGCGGCAACTGGTAAAAATTCCTGGAAAAATTGCAGCAAATTTCCAATATTAGTGACATGCTTTTCAATGTATAAAATCATAAAAATTTTGCCATGAGATAGCACAAGAATTATCAAAACAAATAACAGTACAACAAAACAAACAATCACAACTATAAACATCAAGTCTATTTAAACAACACAACATAATAAAAGATAAATACTTGGGGTGCCTCCCAAGCAACACTGTTTTAAGGTCACAGCTCGACCAATGACTGTGCCTTATTATGGCACGTCCAATGGATCAGAGGCAGAAGAAATGACATATACACGCCCCTTTCTTCGTTGCCTAAAATTCACACCTATAGAGATAAGCAATAAGAGCAATAGGTGTACATAGTAAAATGTCTTCAAATCATATGAAATAAGAACTTGTCCAAATTCAAAGTCTGTCTTCCCAGAAACTAATAAAGACTTCACATCATCACCACTACAGAACATCGGCGCGTAGCCAAAATTGGGGTCTGCAGTAAACAAGTCTTCAAGAGTAGTCCATGCATCCCTCTTCGTTATAGCACCTGCGCCCAATTCAGCACAGCTGTGGGACGCAAGAAAATCCCACTTTTGGCATGAACAATGTGCAAGCGCAGGCACTGTCTCAACACTACAACACGAGCCTGCAAAAGGAAAATCTGGCATATCAACCATTAAATTAAAGTGTAAAGTAGTATCACAAAAGTTCAGAGATAACTTCCCTCTCTGGACATCTATAACTGCCCCGGTGGTAGCTAGGAAAGGGCGGCCCAAAATAAGTGGTAATCTTGAATTTTCGGACATATCCAAGACTACAAAGTCGACTGGAACAAAGAGTTCCCCGACTTTAATCGGCACGTCCTCTACTATTCCCACTAGGCGATGTATAGAGCCATTTGCGAGTTGCAGAGCTATAGGTGTGGGTTCCAAGCCTCCCAAGTCTAAACTTTGGAACAATGAGAGAGGCATGATACTTACACTAGCCCCTAAATCACAGAGAGCTCTCTCTATAGAAATATCACTGATACTACATGCAACAGAAAAACTGCTAGGATCAGGAAGCTTCACAGGCATCAGCGAGCTGTACTGTCCTGTCAATGTCGTGGCCAATCTCTGAGGACTAGAGACAGGTGGTGTGAGAAGTGGTGACGAAATGATGGTCAGTTCTGGCTTGACCTGAGACTCTACGGATAGTTCCTCTGAATACTGGGGAGCTGAGCTATCAACGTCTGCCTCGCCAACAGGACACTCTCTGAGGGACACATGTGGGGCTTCCAATTGAGTTCCACTACAAGTCAGAATCGCGTTGCAGTGTTCTCTTGGATTTGCCTCAGCTTGAGAAGGAAGCTTCCCAGAAAGTCGCGTAGATGAACTTGCCTGTTGGGCAATCTGGTTCTCCAGCATCCTTGAGTGCGTGATCAATGAATCCACCTTTGAATTCAGTTGCCCCACCGTAGAACTCAATTGCCCCACCATGGAACTCATTTGCCTAATAGACTGGTCCACATCATCATTTTTCTTAGACTGCGTGGTGACAAAGTTCTCTAGTAGAAATTCCAAATTGGACTTCTGCTGTTGATTGAATGGTCGCGGTGGAAGTCCAGGTGGTGGCCTAAAGGATGACTGGGGAAACTGATTGCCAAAATTTTCTTGGGGAGCCTAATTGTTGAAATTCTGGGGAATGGCCTGGTTCTGGTTGTTCCGGTAGGAGAAGTTGGGATGATTTCTCCAACCGGGATTATAGGTGCCTGAGAAAGGATCATTCTGCTGCCGCTGATTGAAATTGCCTATAGCATTCACATGATCTACAGACACATCATAAGAAGAAGAAGGTGCCATTATCTGGCAGTTAGTAGCACCATGTCCAGAATTCCCACAAATTTCACAAGTAATTGAATTAAGAGACGATGCATTAAAATTCATTGAAATAAGTTGGTGGGACAAAGAGTCAACCTTTGCCGCCAACGAACTCAACATATCTAAGTCATGCTTACCTCCTCCTCTTACCGGGACGTTCCTGTCACTCGTCCACTGGTAGTGATTGAGGGCCATGTCCTCGATTAAATTTATGGCATCGTCTACATTCTTCTTCATTAGCGCACCCCCTGCGGTTGCATCCACAGACAAACGAGTTTGATACAAGAGACCATTATAAAAATATGCACAAGTACCCATTTTTCCAGTCCGTGATGCGGGCACATGCGTAGCAACTCCTTAAAATGGTCCCAGGCTTCATATAATCACTCGCCTTCCCTATAGCTGAAATTCGTTATCTGGGTCCTCAATTGAGCAGTCTTGCTCGGCGGGAAATACTTGGAGAGGAACGCGTGGGAAAGCTGTTCCCACGTTATGATTGAGCCTTGGGGAAGAGACTATAGCCATGCTCGCGCGCGATCCCTAAGGGAAAAGGAAAAAAGACGTAAGCGTATTGCATCAGATGTTACCCCGTTTATCTTTAGGGTATCACAGTATTCAAGGAAAATGGACAAATGAAGATTGAGATCTTCCTGTGGTGAACCGCTGAACTGGTTCTGTTGAACCATATGCACAAGGGCCGGCTTGATCTCAAAATTATTTGCTTCGACCGAGGGTCGAGCAATGCTAGAGTGCAAGCCCTATACATTAGGTGCAGCAAAATCACGTAGTGCGCGGTTCTGGTCCATTGCAGTTGACAGGTTCGGATGGGCTTCCTCAAGCTGTTGATCCTGAATTTTCCTCTGAGCTCGGAGGGTTCTTTCAATCTCTGGATCTTCTGGCACTAGCTGACCTGTTCTAATTATTCTTGGCATGCACAAGGTTAGCTAACCAGATAATACAAGCTTGAAGAAAGGAAGACAAGAACTATTAACAAAATGAACTAAAATAAATAAAACAAAAAGAAATTAACAAAAAGTATCTAGTCTATCAACTCAACAGTTAAATCAATATTGACAACGCCTTGCTCCCCGGCAACGGCGCCAAAAACTTGATAGGCCTCACAAGTGCACGGTTTCTATCGAAGTAGTAAATAAGATCATTCCCATAGGGAGCAAGTGTCAAGTACCGACTTTACACGTCATTATTAGCTAGATAATTCGAACTCAAAATGAAAGAACTACACTAAACTAATTTTATCGATCCAAGAAGTTGACGACCGGGAAAATACAATTTAAAAGATGTTCGGAACTCTAGATTTCACCGCGTTGAATGTTTTTAATGTAGAACATTGAATCTAATTAGATTAAAACAAACGGATCTCCTTCTCTCGAAGCTCAATCCGACAGTAAGTAACTTAAGGCAATCTTTCCTATGGTACGGGTTACCTTCTCTCGAAGCGTAAACCGGTATCTCGCATAAGCTAATTCCCTACTCTCGTAGCAAAATTAGCCCTGAGAGACCCATTAGGCTCTATGAAATATCGTGAGTCCTCGAGTGACGTCGAACGACTCTTGTAATTCTAATCACAAGTTTAAATGAGCACGATCGAGTGTTACGATTCACCTCTCGGTACTTCTTGTAACACTTAACACATATAAATTGTCTGTACACAACAATCATACGCAATAAGTGCAACTCATTTAAATAAGCTAAATTACTTAACAATTTCACTGAGATTCATAATAATGTTTTACATGAGGAGAATTGTTCAACGGGCTACGCCCGAGTCCCGAACTAGGGTTTTACTCTAGAAAATACATCGTTACTCAATGAAAACCCAATAAAATATATTAAAAAAGAGGGGAATTACAGATTAAGGGTAGAAGACGATGAATCTTCAGTCTTCTCTCGAAAGCCCCAAAGAATTTTGTCGAATCGAGCCTTCAATCAAGCAAAAATGCCCTTTTTCGCCCTAGGTCGCCTCTCTCCAACGTTCGACCCCCAAAACCGTTCCAAAAATCCTATTTTATGGTTCTATCTCTTCCTTGGGCAGTTAGGAAGCTTCCCTCCAAATTTCAGCTAATTCCGAGTTCAGAATCACTCAAATCGGGCGAAAAACCGTCGAAAGGTCGATCTGCGCGGAAGCTGTCATGGCCGTGCTTGGCTCGGGAACTTGCGACGAAGTAAGCACGGGCGTGCGTCTGGACACGGGCAGGCCGTGTCGACTTCGGCGATTTGCGGGTTTATAAGCATGGCCGTGCTTCTGAACACGGGCAGGCCGTGCTTCTTTCGCCGAGTGCTGATTCTGAAGCCGTGATGAACACGGCCGTGATCACAAGCACGGGCAGGCCGTGTTCTCCATAGAAAACTCCAAAAACTCTAAAATTTTACCTGTAACTTCGCCGAACTATTACAAATCTTTTCGTAACATTAGATCTTCAAAATTCTTCATAAAAATGTGGAGAAATGAGCTACATTTCACAAATAAACGAAAAAGAGTGAAGATTCCATACTTTACAAGAAAAAATATCAAAATTTGACATAAAATAGAACTTAAGCCTATAATGATGGTATTGATATGACTCTAAATCCTATAAAAATAACACCTATCACATACCAAGTCTCAGACACTCATAAGCGATCAAGGCTGAGTATTCAAATGCCCACATGGTCGTAGAAAATCGAACATCCATCGACAAGTCTTTCTTTGACTAATGAAGATTGCTCCAAATTTTAAGTTGTTCATGAGTCATGTATTGATATGATAAATTATTTTGTCCTCCAATTTGTTGAATGCTGTTTATTCATATATATCTCTTAATCAAAGGTGCCCTGACTTCAGAGGTAATTAACAATGAGTGCTTACGCTCATTGGAAACTAGAACCCTTTTAAACAAAAAACCTTATTATTATATGGTGAATTTGAAATGTCAAATCACATTAAACCATGACCAAAAATGACCCCACAAATAGCATGGCTCGTGTTGAGTTCAAGATAGATGGCAATGATGTATGGAAGTTAAGCCACATAGAATTGAAGCACAACCATGAAATGACAAGTCCTAATAAAGTTCATTTGCTTTGGTCACATAGAAAGATTTTACCATATCAACGTGCCATGATAGAGCAAATGACTAATCTGAAATGAATGCAACACAAATATTTAGTTTTTTTGAGTGAGCATCAAATACTTCTCAAGATGTTGGATTTATTAGAAAAGATATCAACAATTTTATTAGCAAACAAAAAAGAGAACAATTACAAGTGAAAGAAACACAAGGCCTTCTTGAATATTTAAGAAATAGACAAATATCAGATCCTAGCTTTGTTTATGCTATTCAATTTCATGAGATAGGAGAATCTGCCAACCAATATTTTTTGGGCAGTTGGTAAAGCCATCTTTGATTATGCTTATTTTGATGATGTTGTGTCATGTCATTTGACACGGCATTCCAAACCAATAGCCACGAAATGCTATTTACTCCTATTCTTAGAATTAATCATCATAAGCAGATAATTTTATTCGGGGCTGCCTTACTTTTTGATGAAAGTGCATATTCATTTATTTGGCTGTTTAACACTTTTTTTATCAGTAATGTCAGGAAAGGAACTAGTGACATGTTTGCCGACCAATCAGCTGCTATTTCCAAAGCAATAAAATAAGTTTTCCCTACCACTAGTCATCGATTATGTTTGTGGCATTTTTTAAGAATGCCACTACCAATTTGAGTAATCTCATTCATAGTACACCAAATTTATTGTTGGACTTAAGAGCTTGTGTTTATGAACGGTGTACAGAAGTTTGAGTTGTTGTGGGAAGAGTTGATGAACAAGTATAACATACATGAGAATAGTTGGATTCAAAATTTTTACACAATCTGAGAAAAATGGGCGTCTGTGTACCATGTAGATTCATTCTGTGCTAACTATATTGCCACCTAATGGAGTGAGAGCATAAATTCTCAGTTTAAAAATTTTTTTAAGAAAAAAATTAATAATGTTTGAATTCCTGGAACAGTACGATAAAGCTATTGCATATTTTTGTGAGAAAAAATGAATAAAGATTTTTGGTCTAAAAACAACAATCCAATTATGCAAACAGTATGATAAAGTTGTTTTTCCTCCGAGAAAACAACTCAGATTCTACCATTGTCTTGGATCTTGCCTTCCCATGGCTCATGATGCATCCAGCCTCAAGCAATGACTTGTATGTGAGGGAAGCTGATCTTCTAGAAGCTTGCTCAAGATAGGACATCCGACAACAACACTAACTTAGCTAACTTAGCTTAGAAAGACGAGCAAAGGGAAGTTCTTCAGCAACGCATAAAGGGTATTAGCTCAATGTCCATTGAAAAGCTTGGAGTGGCTATAAGCAAATAGAGCTCAGATCACTAGAGACGAGGAGATTGGAATGGAAGGACAATGCAACGATGGAGGAGTGTAGCTGGCTAGACCACTAAGACATGCAATGTTGCTCTGTGGAAGGACCATTTTGGTGCTTCAGGGAGAGGAAACATCCCAGCTGCTACTTGATGGGAAGAGGATTGGTAAAAGGAGGAGAGAACTTTGCTAGGAGGCTGTTGTTACCATATATTTATATAACATTTTATGTATGATTTTACTGACAAAATCATCTCCATTCCGTGGTTTTCGCTCTATAATTGCTTTATTTACCTTATATCTATGGAATCTACACCTCTGTAAGTATTTTTGTCTTTTCAAAGCTAAATAACCGAAAAGAAGGCAAATTCTGGGACTTCGAGATTGGAGGAGGCCTTTCGACATTAAAAAAGATCCAATTAGAGGTTTTCAGAATGATTGGAGTCTCCGTTAAAAATCACGATCGGGTCATGATCAGGATCATGACCGTAATTTACTTCTGCGCTGGAAGTTGAAACAGAGCAATCTTGAGCGAGTAATGACCAGAATCACACCCGTGATCGTAGACCTGCCTGTTTCGAAACAGAGGATTTAACCATGGTTTTCTTAACCTAATCAAAGGTGAAGAAGGAGGGCAACCCGATAACTGCCCCCT
Source organism: Costus lasius (assembly GCA_027563935.2). Classification (NCBI taxonomy): domain Eukaryota; kingdom Viridiplantae; phylum Streptophyta; class Magnoliopsida; order Zingiberales; family Costaceae; genus Costus; species Costus lasius. The sequence goes on from CM050448.1 coordinate 30,723,121, forward strand.
ATATCAGAAGCCCTAGAGAGGAGTTTTGGAGGGAGATTTGCAATGAATAGGGATATTACACGAGAAGCAAGCGAGAGATTTTCTACTAGTTTCTAGGAAGAAGTAGCAGTAGTATCCTTTGGATAATCACCTGATTTCTGGCACCAATAGGGAAGAAACCATCAGTTCTTAGGGAAGGATTATAACCTTGGAAAGGAGGAGACTTTGAGAGGGGGATTTAGTAGGAGGAAGCTCACGAGAGGGAAGAAGCCAAGGAAGAAGGGTCGCTTGGGAAAATCCCCACGCAGGGGAAGAACGAAAACATCCTTTGATGTGCTTGGAGAAGAAGAAGAACTTCCCAAAACTCTCTGTTGATCACCTCGAGCATCAAATCTGATTTAGGGAAGTCTCCAATCTTATGTTCTAGGCATATTTGATAAGATTTGGATTGTATGAGCATATCTTGATGTGTATTTGTGTGATGAATATGGATAGTGTAGCTTAAACTCTTATTAGGATTTGGGGAAGCCCTTTGATAGTTTTATGTATGGAATGATCATGCTCTAAATGTTGAAACCTACCTAAGTTTATTTAATCCTTATTGCGTGCATTGCCTGCATTGCGCCAAAAGGGTGTGCTTGATCTTTAACGCGACGAGTAGGACTAAAAGGCCATTTGTCGTGTCGGGACCATTGATAGCACCCACTAATTGTTGGGGTATGCCCTTAAGGCTAATGTTTGAGGCCTTGGGATTGTATCAGTATCATGTAATAAACTCTTATGTTTATAAAGGCATGGTTGTTATTCAGTTTGTTACATTATCTGTTGCAATAAGTGTACTTCTGAATAATGTCTCAAAGCTGTTCAGCTGGGCTGACATGCTGTGAAGTCCTTAGTCGAGATATCTTGGTGAACATGAGACAGCCTTGATATGATTGAGACTAATATGTGCTCTAATCTTATAGGATGCTTCGAGCATGGAATAAGATGTAGACTCATGGGTACATTGGATGTACTGGACAGACCCTACTAGGATATTCAATTGCTTGTCACAATGTGAATAATCCTTGAATGTAACAAGTGGCACATTTCCTCTGACTTGAGATCACTTGTGTTTCTAAATGATGATTGTCATTGTTTTGAGGTAGTTCAATATCATTTGAAACATAATGGTTATAGACTATCTTGGATGGTGAGCTTGAGTCAGGTTAGGGCATTAGTGATAGACAAAGGATTGCCGTCTCTATAATTGGAGTGTGGTGTTCTAAAGGGGCCCCCTGGATGAGATGATTGAGAAAGTGTATGGCCATACCCAGGTGACTGTGTTCATCTGTTCTAATCATGCTCATCATATTGGAGCTACAAGCTTGACACGCTTGTCCAATAAGAACATCCAGTGGCAAAGGAAATATGCATGCCTTGTGAATTGGATTCACACTTGTGCTGTAGTTTGGGTGTAGTCTTGGAAGACTCTTTCCTTTATATCGGGAGACAGTGATGTGTTGCTAGATACCCCTCACTGATCGTGATAACGTAAGTTGTCGTTACCGACATTTAGAGGAAACCCTTAGGGTCGCACAATTTGATGATATGGCTTACTTAAGTCAGATCGTGTGGACTGAATTGTTTGAGTTCAGTTTAAAGGGATTTACTCTCTGAATAAAAGTGAGATCTGGTCTAATCATGTTTGATTGATTAGGGCTTGAGATCGGTAAACTTCGATCGAGAGAATAGATGCTAGATCGGTCAGATCAAGAGCATTAAGAGATCAACGGTCAGATCTTAGGCCTCAGTGGTTTATTATGATCTGGACTAATTGCTTGGTTTATTTGGTTGTTGAACCAAATCAATTTGAACCAGCTCATTGGATGAGCGCATGGTTCAGGTGGTGAGGCATTTGCGATTGGGGTAATGCATGGTCGCATGAACGTTTGGACTTTGCTATTTTTAGATAGCATGTTCTCAAACGTGTCCATGATCTCACGTCGCCTCTCTCTCGCCTCTTCACGCCTTTGTCGCCTCCTTGGTTTTCTTTGGAGAAGCATTCTCGTGTGAAAAAGCTAAGACGACAAGAGGAGAAAGTTTCGCCAAGCAAGGAGATCATCTTCCCTCCCATTCGATCAAGACCTCTTGGAACCTTGCTAGCACAAGGAGCACCAAAAGAGAAAGCGACATCATCTTGTGTGTGACGATTTGGAGGAGAGCTCTTTTGTTCTCTTGCTTCCAAGGCGACATCCTTAATATGGCTTCGGTATGAATTCCTTTTCTGTTGTTAAAGTTGATCATAATACATGCTATCCGATCTTAGGAAACCCTAGATTCCGCCCATGCAAGTTTTGTTTAGCGCATGTTTTAGGGTTTCGCCCCTTGTAGGGGACCTTCATTAATATAGTAGGCTTTTCCTGCAAGTGCACGGATCTATCGAAGTAATAAAATATCGATCCCACAGGGACTAATGGACAAGTATTGACAAATCTTGAAATCGCTAGCTAGACCACACCAGATTAGATGAAGATTTAAGACAACGAGACAATTAAAAGTACAAGGATGCAAAAGGAGGAAATCACACGAGAGGATTTAAGTGAGATGAGATAACAGGATGTGGGTTCACCGCCTTGACTTCCTTCAGTCGAATAGTCTGAACTCTATTGCCGTTATCCTATTCTAGTTCAAGGGGTTTAGCTCCCTCCGATAACCACGTCCGTTCCCACAGATCCTAGCATCGGTCAAACACGTGAGGTTCTAACGGTCAGTCGGACTTTCATCTCCCTGACGTGTCTGATCTCCTAGTACCTTCCAGGTGGGTACAGGTTTAAACAAAAGGGGTCCTCCTCAAGAATTACTGGCTTACAAACTTTCCCAGCGTTACCTCTGGCTCAAGCGCACCCTCTCGGGCTGCGCAGGCAAAGCGCCTCTTATGGATCTGACGCCCCGACACGCTTTCACGTCGCCAAGCGCGTCTAAAGCCTAGAAGAACTAACTAGGAGAGCGCAGTTCACATCAGCGGACTCTCCCCAACCCCTGATTTAATAACCTCACTCGAGAAGCTAATAGGCTCCAACGCACCCTTTCGGATTGCGTGGGCAAAGAGTACAAATAGATTTGATAAACCCCCGGCCTAATGCTTCCGACGTGTGGTAGGACTCTCGTCTTCCCAACACGTCTAGGATCCTAAACAACACCTCGGGTGAGTATAGGCAATCAGCGAGTCTCCTCGTAATTCCCCAATTTACAAACCTCAGTCCAAGGTCAGAAAGTTCAAATGCATTCTCTCGAATAATAACATAGGCATAGTACTCGCATAAGGGCAGGTAAGGATTTTAGCAATAGAACAAAACTACTATAACTAACGAGTTATCAAGGGGCTACTTCCACATCCTGAATTAGGAGTTTAGCCTAACATATTCATAAAGATAGCGCAAATAATATTCATGGACAACATGCTCGTATGCAGGTTCTTGCAGGAATTACAAGACAAGGGTAAGACCATATGATATTTTGCTAAAGTTATACAACTAGTGCAGCAAACGAAAATGTAATTGCAAGTCTCCCTTACACCCTTTTGTTTCTGAGGTGCTCGCGCAAAAGAATCTCCAGCAAATGCAGGCGCACAACTTCTTTCTTCCTGGTGTCACCTAACTCTCCACAAGCGTCTCCCCTCGTGCCTCCCGTGCCAAATCCCCCTTCTCAAGGCTCTTTTATCTCCTCTCGTTAGTGGGCTGCTGTCCCTTCCCCATGCCCTGCAAAGGCTGCCTTAGCCGCTGCAGTTTTCCAGCAAAACAGGTCTTCGCTGCCAGCCTCCATATCCTGCAAAGTTTCAGCCGCCCATCCCTTACGAAATGATGATTTCGTAACCAAAATCTTCCCTAAAAGCTGCTCCACGCCCCCTTTGTCAACGGGGGAGAATAGTCCTTAGTGCCCCTTAGCCTCCCTTTAGGTTAGATCAAAGAAATATGGAAGAAAACAGTGATTTCGTAATAGGCGGATCTGCGATCTCGGGCGAGAATTTGGTCGTGACCTGGTCGTGATTTGTCAGTTTCAGCTTCAGGCATAATGATGATCCTAGGCGTTATTCTGATCGGGACCCGGTCGTGATTCCCAACAAGGCATCAATGAATCCGAAAACTTCTAGTTAGGATCATCTTGAGTTAGGATGAGCTCCTCTGCTACCAAAGCATTAGAATCTACCCTCTATGTGGTTAATTTGACCTGAAAACGTGAAAATACCGAAACAGGTGTAGATTCCATAGATGCATCCAAATAAAGGCAATTGTAAGGCTTAAAGTCGTGAAATAGGCATGATTCCATAAGTAAATTGACATGTAAAACTCTATATAAATCTGTGTCAACAGCATACCTACGACTTAAACTTTTGCTTGTCCTCAAGCAAATAGAAAGAAATGAAATTCCATGAGGATCGTTCAACAGAAGTGATACTCCCTTAATGATCCATAAATGTCAAATAATCACAGCTAGTCACAGGATACACAGATCACCGTAGACTTAAAAGATGTCAAGATGAATAGCAAAGCATCTAGGTCAAATCAATGGGCAACAGTTGTACGATGATATTGGATAAAAGTAGTTCCTTACCGCATGAGACACTAATGCACTCAAAGTACCAAAAGTGCATTGTAAAGGTCTTATTCATAACCTCGGTACCACGGCACCCCCTTTTTTTCTTCTTCTTTTCTGCAGTGCCAAGCCATAGCTTCGGTACCACTGTCTTCTTTTCTTTCTGGTTTTGCAGTGCCAAGTTACAACTTCGGTACCACTGTCTTCTTCTTTTCAATCATTTTCCCTTCCTTTAGTGGCAGTGCCAAGTCGTAACTTCGGTACCACTGCCTCTTGTTTTTTTTCTTCTTTTCATTCTCTCTATTTCTTGTGCGGTGCCAAGTTAGAGGAGCTCGAACTAAAACCAACACCAATAGTTACCAAGAGTGGTAAATGTGTCAAGTGGTTTGATCTATAGTCATCCAAACAAATAATACTCATGCTGAGATGCAGATACTGCCTAGATTCAAAGCTTATCAAAGTGCAATCCATAAGTTTCCAGTGTATAGGGAGTCGAGTGACTAGTTGTTCAATCCTAAATGATGCGCTTAATATAGTTGTGGGAGTCTAGATTAATCTTGAATCAGCTAATCGAACAAGAATCAATCATGAATGAGGAGAATACCAATCGATAAAAATAAGAAATTCAGCTAGGACCTATGACTTAAACTTTTAGGTGTCTAGGAAGTAATCATCAACAAGGCTTAAAGCTTATTAACAAAACCATCATAAAAGCATAGCAGGAAGGTGTAGCATGTCATAGAAGTACAATTATGAAAATATCCATGCCAAGCTGAAGCATCATCAAAGCAACTTGTAGTAAAAGCATTATGAAAATGGAGCATATTAACGTTCAGCGGTGCAAAAGGGTTAAAGTTTTGACAAGTTTGGTATATCGGCACATCAGCAGCATCACATAAAGCAGTAACAGTTCAACAATACCAACAGCACATGCAACATCATAAAGTCAAAGAACTAATACAACATCTCATCATAAAGCTCATAAAAGTCACAACGACCTATCAAAATGTGTAAGTACCCTCACCCAGAACAAAATATGCATCATCCCAGATGCATATAGTATAGGCATATATCAAAAGGGGTGAGGGAAGACTTACTAGAGTCCAGCCCTACTCACTGCACTCAGCCGGGTCGTCATCATCATCGTCGTCAGCTGGCTCGGAGGAATCAGAGACATGGATGGTATCGTCGGCGTCCTCGTCTTCATCTCTCGGTGGTGGTGGAGCCATGTTGCTGTGAAGAAAGATCTTGATGCACTTCACCGTATCCATCAGGGCTGCTAGCTGCTTCCCTTGGTTTAGCTGCTCCTGCCGGAGAAGGTGAAGCATATCGTCAGTGGAGGGGCGTGCTGCAGTCTGTGGCTGCCCGCCAATAGAAAGCTCGGATCGACGTCCAGTGGCGTGGTCTGGTCTTCAAGTACTGTAGAGTTGGGATGAAAGCGCCAGTTGGCGCTATCTCAGATGTCAGTCCGCGCGGTATTTGGTAGAGCCATGGTGGTACTGGTATCTGCGAAAGTCAGATGATATATATTGCCCCTCCTAATAATCATCTTCATTGAAAGAAGATGCTCAAGATCCAAGCGCCTCCTTCCTATTGCTTCAGGTTGACCGTATGAGTTGTGTCCAAGAGAGAGCGCTATCATGGTGATCATTCCCCCGATGCAGATAACTCCATTCTGAGGGTGGGCGACGCGGAAGAACTGCCGGGCGAGATGATAGCCGGTGTTGATCTGGAAACCATGAATAAGACCCCACAAGCACAACAACTCAGGCTGACGAACAATTCCATCTCCATCTCTCGCAAAGATGGAGTGGGCAAGCAAACGGTGTGCATAGCGGATACAGGGGTTCGAAAGGGTGGAAGCTCGGGCGTTCCTTAGTGAATAGGCTGCCATGGATGAGATACAACGCCAGAAGATGTCCTCGTTGAAGTTAGGAGGACCGAGCTTGGATGCGTAAGCTAGAAATCCAAATATGTCATTCAAATCTGTGACAGTGAGGCGATAGTCGTTGTTGCAAAGCCTGAAGGTAATCAGGCCTGGATCAGTTTCAAGCGCTGAGACCTTAACCTCTACTGAGCTGAGGAACTCGAGAGTAAAGGGGATATAAGTGGGCTGTGCGTATTGCAGAAAATGACCCCAGCCAAATTGCTTGAACATCCGCAGTAGATCATCGAATATTCCTAATGTTGCCAACGAGGGAGGGTCGATGTATCTCGTGTTGATTATGCGGCGGTTGGACAGAACTTGGTACCTGGCAGCTTGATGATTGTCCCTCATTTGGACTTCCTGTGGCACTGCTTGTTGTTGCTGAGGTTCAGGTCGAGGGCTTGAGGTGCCCGCCGGTCGCTTCCCAAGGTTTTTCCGTCGCGGTGGCATGATCGCTTGAGCAGATGGTTGCGGAACAGAAGCTGAGCGAAAAGAACAGAGTACTCGTCGAAAGAAAGGTTTAGAACCCAGAACGAGAGCTCGCTGGAGGTGGCTGATGTCACTGGAAGAGTCGCCGGCAGTTCGTGGTCGGCGGCGAGGCAAACGGTGGTGACTGGTGGGGTCGCCGCGAAATGTACGGAGGAGGAAAAGAAAATTGGGAACCCTAAGTGAAAACTCGGGCGAGCTGCTTAAGTGAAAACTTTAACGGGTTGCTTAACGGGTCGGGCTGGCCAGGTGGATCCGTTAAGCCGCTAAGGTTTAGTGATCACGCCCGAGATTTCCATCAGGCCCCGGTCGTGATCCTCCCATAGTATTTTAACGCAAACCTTCACGGTGGTGTCTTCAATCACGGGGCAGCCGTGATGTCCTCGTCAAATTTATGCCAATTGTTCTTTCTGAGGAAATCCTGCTTGTGATTTTCATCGTTACCCACCCGTGATTGTCTTCTGTATGATTGTGCACAAATTTCATGGCTATGCCTCTAGTTACGGGTCTGCCGTGAACCCTTCAATGGATAATTTTCGTTTTGCCTCTTTGGAAAAATTTCGGTCACGACTTTCAGCATTCCCTGGTCATGATCTTCTCGCAAAATCCTTTATTACTAATTACGGCCGTGGCTTCAGTGTCTTTCTTTCCGTAATGCTCTCGGCGAATTTTCTGATGTTTGAGCTGAGTGAGAATTACGATCGAGATTTCTGTCGGAACCCGCCCGTGATTTTGGAAAAACCGGCAGAAAACGCCCCTTTCTACTGCATCAGTTTGTGATATTCCTATGTCATTCAAGATCAAGTAAAAGCATCAATATCCATAGCTAAACAAACAGAAAACAAGGCAAGTGGTGAAAGGGCACATCAAGGCCCAGATATAGTTCTTCAACTCTTTTATGAGAATAAATAGCTAATGCTGATGATAAACAATATCAGGCTATGAACGCATATGGGTTCCCAAATAGGAAAGATCGAAATTGATTGATGCGGGTGCAGCTTGTGTTCTTCTTGGTAAGTGTTTCCTGCTGAGGACCTTCATGCTTGCTTCAATACCGGTGCCAGAGTTGGTATTTGGAGTTGATGATAGGCATTATCATATTTCATGCGCATTCCCTGCAAGAGTATCATCATTGTTCCCACTAAAACCATGTATCAAGACAAACTAGGGAACAAAATCCAGATTTATAGCAGAGAAGGTTTAAAATATTCTAAGGCTGAATTAGTGTGTCCTAGCATGAGATTACTAAGGTTCTAACACTAATTATCAAAAGAGCTTCCAAGAATATGCAAACTAAACTGAAGCTTCAACAAAACATAAAAACGAAAAGAAAGATGCTGAACAAAATAAATTTAACTAAAGTAAGATGCTTGGGTTGCCTCCCAAGAAGCGCTGATTTAATGGTCCGTTAGCTTGACCATAGTCTATGTCATTCTGACGAAGGAGGGTCCGTTAGGAGCAGTGTAGTCCCTTTCGATATCAGTTTATGGAGAATGTAGCGCTTGAGTCTTTGTCCATTTACTTTGAATGTGCCGGTTGATTCCCGAAAAATGTCTATAGCACCGTGAGGGTAAACCTTTTGTACTACGTATGGTCCCGTCCATTTAGTTCAAAGCTTGCTAGGGAAAAGCTTGATCCTGGAGTTAAACAAAAGTACCATATCGCCCTCGCGGAATTCTTTCCTTATAATCTTTTGATCATGCCATCTTTTGGCACGTTCTTTATAGATCCTGGCACTTTCATAAGCCTCTTGTTGAAACTCATCGAATTCGTTGAGTTGCAGCTTTCTAGCTTATCCGGCTTGTTTTTCATCAAAACTCAGCTGTCTTATTACCCAATAGGCTTTGTGTTCGATCTCAACTTGTAAGTGGCATGATTTACCATATATCAACTGGAATGGTGACATGCCTATAGGGGTTTTGAACGCTGTGCGATGTGCCCATAGAGCATCGTCAAGTTTGAGCGACCAATCTGTCCGTGTGTGTGATACAATTTTTTTTCAAGAATATTCTTTATCTCCCGGTTTGATATTTCGACTTGTCCACTAGTCTGAGGATGGTAAGCTGTGGCTACTTTGTGTAATACTCCATATCTTTTGAGGAGTGATTCAAACCTTCGTTCAATAAAATGAGATCTGTCATCGCTAATTACCACGCGAGGCGTTCCAAATCGCGAAAATATCAACTTCTTGAAAAATTTGAGAACTACCTTGGAGTCATTTGTTGGGGAAGCCAAGGCCTCAACCCATTTGGAAACGTAATCAACTCCAACTAAGATGAATCTGTTACCACAGGAGGGTGGAAATGGCCCATAAAATCGACACCCCATATGTCGAAAATCTCTATTTCAAGAATGGCATTAAGCGGCATCTCGTCTCTTCGTGATATTGCTCCCGTCCGTTGGCAACGATCACAAGACCGTACATAATCTCTTGCGTCCTTAAATAGGGTCGGCCAAAAGAATCCACAATGGAGGACCTTATATGCTGTTTTCTTTTCACTACAATGTCCTCCGTAGGGCGATGAATGACACTGGAATAGGACATCTGGAACTTCTTCCTCTGGCCAACATCTTCAAACGATGCAATCAGCGCAATGCTTAAACAGGAGTGGTTCGTCCCAATAATAATACTTTGCAATCGATATGAATCTTTTACGTTGCTGATGTGTAAGGTTCGGGGGTATAATACCGACTGTCAAGAAATTCACCAAATCGGCGTGCCAGGGTGTCTTTACCATGGCCGCGACTACTAGGTTCTCATCTAAGAACGCATCATCTATCTCTTCTTCCGATTCTCCCTCGGGAGTGGCTGTCAAGTGGGACAGATGGTCTGCTACTAAATTATCAGTCCCTTTCTTGTCTTTGATCTGAATATCAAATTCTTGCAATAACAGTATCCACCTAATTAGCCGCGGCTTCGCGTCTTTCTTGTCCATGAGATATCGAATCGCTGCATGATCTGTATAGACAATGACACGCGAGTTAACCAAATATGATCGAAACTTATCAAAGGCGAAAACTACAGCTAGAAATTCTTTTTCTGTGGTGGCGTAGTTGCTCTGCGCTCCATCCAGCATTCGGCTGGCATAGTAAATGGCATGAGTTCGGTTGTTCTTCCGCTGCCCCAATACAACTCCTACCGCATAGTCATTAGCGTCGCACATAATTTCGAAGGGTAGCGACCAATCCGGAGGTTGTATTATCAGAGCAGAAATCAACGCCTTCTTCAATTGTTGAAATGCATCCATGCAGTTCTGGTCAAAAACAAATGGAACATCCTTAGCGAGTAAAGATGTTAAAGGTCTAAAAATTTTAGAAAAGTTTTCAATGAAACGCCTATAAAAGCCTACATGGCCTAAGAAGCTTCTTATTCCTCTGACAGAGTTTGGAGGTGGCATTTTCTCTATCACACTGATTTTTTGCTTTATCGACTTCGATACCGCGCTCTGATATCAAATGACCAAGAATGATTCCCTCATTTACCATAAAGTGACATTTCTCCCAATTTAACACTAGGCTCGTCTCTTCACAACGCTGCAAAACACGGGTCAAATTAGATAGACAAGAGTCAAAACTGGACCCATATACCGAAAAGTCATCCATGAAGACGTCCATGATGTTTTCAATAAAGTCGAAGAAGATAGCCGTCATGCATCGCTGGAATGTAGCTGGTGCATTACATAAGCTAAACGACATACGTCGATAAGCGAAAGTACCGAAGGGGCATGTGAACGTGGTTTTCTCTTGGTCGTTTGCATGTATCGGTATTTGGAAAAATCTTGAGTATCCATCCATGAAACAAAAATAAGAGTTAGTGGCTAATCTTTCAAGCATTTGATCAATAAAGGGGAGAGGAAAATGGTCCTTGCGAGTGGCCTTGTTCAGTTTCCGATAGTCGATACACATGCGCCACCCGGTAACGGTTCTTTGCGGTATTAATTCGTTATTTTGGTTCTTTACCACCGTTACTCCTCCTTTCTTTGGTACCACATGTACCAGACTTACCCATTGGCTATCCGAAATGGGGTAGATGACCCCAGCATCTAAGAGCTTTAAAATTTCTTTCTTAACCACCTCTTTCAAATTCAGATTCAAACGTCTCTAGTATTCGATAGATTGTTTGCTGTCCTCTTCGAGGTGTATCCTGTGCATGCATAAAGAAGGGTTAATATCTTTTATATTGTCTAGAGTGTATCCAATTACCTTTTTATATTGTCGAAGCTTATCTAGGAGAAGGCTCGTTTGCTCTGAATCAAGATGGTTTGCTATAATGACAGGATAAGTAGAATTCTCACCCAAAAATTCGTACCTGAGGTTGCTCAGTAAGGATTTGAGTTCTAAGTTGAGTTGTTTACAGACCTCAGATGTCGGCGCGGATGGTTCCTCAAGCTTCTCTTCGTTTTGTTCAATTGCTGTGCTCGAGTCAAGAATATCAGCATAAGCATAGACTTCTTCGTTCTGCTCTTCGTCATAGTCACCCAGTAGGCAAACTTCAAGAGGGTCGACGTTTGTCCGAGGGATATAAGTCGGATCAAGCTCATCGTCGATGATTCCGATACTATAGCAGGAATATGCAAGAATGGTCTTTTTCAGGCTATTTGCAATATCAAATTCAACTGTATCCTCACCCACACACAGTGTCAACTTTCCATTTTTAACGTCAATTATAGCGCCGACAGTGGCCAAAAATGGTCTGCCAAATATTATTGGAAGTTTGGAGTGTTCCTCCATTTCAAGTACAACGAAATCAGCTGGAATACAAAATTTACCGACCTTTATTGGCATGTCCTCAAGAATTCCTACCGGATGTCGTATAGAACGGTCAGCCAATTGTAGAGAGATGTTTGTTAGCTTCAAGTCTCTGATATCCAGTTTCTTGCAAAGGGAGAGTGGCATCAGACTTATGCTGGCTCCAAGATCGCACAAAGCACGGTCGAAAGATGTGTCTCCGATCAGACATTGAATGGTAAAGCTGCCTGGATCCTTCAACTTTGGCGGTAACTTGTTTTGGATGATTGCGCTACATTCCTCAGTTAACGCCATTGTGCCGTGTTCTTCCATTTTTCTTTTATTGGATAGAATCTCCTTCAAAAACTTAGCATAGGATGACATTTGTGACAAAGCATCGATAAATGGTATGTTAATATATAGTTTCTTCAAAATTTCTAAAAATTTACCGAATTGATGATCGAGTTTCGCTTTTGCCAACCTCTGGGGAAATGGAATTGGCGGTTTGTAGGGTGGTGGAGGCACATAAACATGTTCCGTTTCTTTCATTTGTGGTTCACTCTCAACAGGTTCATTTGGTTTTTCAGATTTAGGTGTTCCGGTTTCATCCTCACAATGATCATCTTTGGGCATTTCTGGTTCCTCGAGTTGCTTGCCACTACGCGTGGTAATGACATTGCAATGTTCTTTGGGATTCATCTCAGGCTGTCCAGGTAATCTGCCCCGCGGTCTAGTAGATGTACTAGCCTGTTGGGCTATTTGGTTTTCCATTATCTTCTAGTTTGTGGTTAAGTTTTTAATTGCCTCTAACACACAGTCCATTGCTTTTGTTTGCGCTGACACGAAGCTGTCAAAGCATGATTTGAAAGTTTGTTCCTGTGGTATCGTGTTGGTGCTTGGTTGTGGTGGCTGGTCAAATTGTTTATGCTGATACCCGGTAATGGATGAATGAAATCCAGGGGGCTGTCTAAAGTTTGAAGGTTGAGCGGCATTGTTGTTTTTATAGGAAAAGTTGGGATGATTCTTCCACCCAAGGTTGTAGGTATTAGAGTAAGGGTTGTTTTGGACCCTCGGGATAAAGTTACCTATAGCATTTACCAAAGCAGGTGGGGTGTCTTGTGATACCATATTTCCTAATTGACAAGTGTCAGAAAGATGACCTTCCACTCCACAAATTTCACACATAGCAGAATTAGAAACATTATGACGCATGTTCATAGAATCAAGTTTATGAGACAGTGAATCTACTTTCGCAGCAAGAGAATTAAGAGCATCAAGTTCATATTTACTGGCTTGTCGAGATGAAGTACCTCTTTCGCCCAACTATTGTAGTGGTTGAGCGTCATTTCTTCGATTAAATTGTAGGCTTCATCGACAGCTTTGTTCATCAAGGCTCCTCCGGTGGCTGCATCAACAGTAAGACGAGTATTATAAAGTAGTCCGTTAAAAAATGTATGTACCAGTACTCATTTCTCGAGGCCGTGGTGAGGACACATTCTCTGCAATTCTTTGAAACGGTCTCATGCCTCATATAATGATTCGCCTTCTCTTTGAGAGAAATTGGTAATCTAGTTTCTCAATTGCGCGGTTTTGCTTGGAGGAAAATATTTCGCAAGGAAAGCATGTGAGAGTTGTTCCCATGTGGTGATGGATCCAGATGGTAATGAATGTAACCAAGTTCGTGCCCTGTCTCTAAGTGAAAAAAGAAAAAGTCGTAGCCGCAGAGCGTCAGTGGTCACACCATTCATTTTAAGAGTGTCACAGTATTCAAGAAAAACAGATAAATGCAGGTTTGGATCTTCGGTCGGTGATCCACCGAATTGGTTTTGTTGTAACATTGACAGAAGTGACGGTTTTATCTCAAAATTATTCACTTCTATTGGTGGACGTGCAATACTTGAATGCAGTCCTTGAACATTCGTTGTGGCGAAGTCTCGAAGTGACTTGTTACCGTCCATGATTGATGTTTGCGAGTTCTTCTTCGGTTGATACTTCTGAAGATTTCTGCGACGCTGGAATGTTCTTTCAATTTCCGAATCAAATGGTATTGCAGGTTCCGGTAGCGGAGTTCTATGCATAAACTAAAATCATAACAAGTAGATGTTTCGTTAAATCAAGAAAAGTGTAAAATGACGTAAGAGAAAGTATATTAATAAATTAAAAAAATGTCTAGTCTAATGACTTCTTAATCTAGTCAATATTACCAAAATTAGTCCCTGGCAAAAGCGCCAAAAACTTGATAGCACCCACTAATATAGTAGGCTTTTCCCGCAAGTGCACGGGTCTATCGAAGTAATAAAATATTGATCCCACAGGGACTAATGGACAAGTACTGACAAATCTTGAAATCGCTAGCTAGACCACACCAAATTAGATGAAGATTTAAGACAACGAGACAATTAAAAGTACAAGGATGCAAACGGAGGAAATCACACGAGAGGATTTAAGTGAGATGAGATATTAGGATGTGGGTTCACCGCCTTGACTTCTTTCAGCCGAATAGTCTGAACTCTATTGCCGTTATCCCATTCTAGTTCAAGGGGTTCAGCTCCCTTGTCACGTAGGTTGCCCCCTCCCTCCGATAACCACGTCCGTTCCCACAGATCCTAGCATCGGTCAAACACGTGAGGTTCTAACGGTCAGTCGGACTTTCATCTCCCCGACGCGTCTGATCTCCTAGTACCTTCCAGGTGGGTACATGTTTAAACAAAAGGGGTCCTCCTCAAGAATTCCTGGCTTACAAACTTTTCCAGCGTTACCTCTGGCTCAAGCGCACCCTCTCGGGCTGCGCAGGCAAAGCGCCTCTTATGGATCTGACGCCCCGACACGCTTTCACGTCGCCAAGCGCGTCTAAAGCCTAGAAGAACTAACTAGGAGAGCGCAGTTCACATCAAGCGGACTCTCCCCAGCCCCTGATTTAATAACCCCACTCGAGAAGCTAATAGGCTCCAACGCACCCTTTCGGATTGCGTGGGCAAAGAGTACAAACAGATTTGATAAACCCCCGGCCTAATGCTTCCGACGTGCGGTAGGACTCTCGTCTTCCCAACACGTCTAGGATCCTAAACAACACCTCGGGTGAGTATAGGCAATCAGCGAGTCTCCTCGTAATTCCCTAATTTACAAACCTCAGTCCAAGGTGAGAAAGTTCAAATGCATTCTCTCGAATAATAACATAGGCATAGTACTCGCATAAGGGCAGGTAAGGATTTTAGCAATAGAACAAAACTACTATAACTAACGAGTTATCAAGGGGCTACTTCCACATCCTGAATTAGGAGTTTAGCCTAACATATTCATAAAGATAGCGCAAATAATATTCATAGACAACATGCTCGTATGCAGGTTCTTGCAGGAATTACAAGACAAGGGTAAGACCATATGATATTTTGCTAAAGTTATACAACTAGTGCAGCAAACGAAAATGTAATTGCAAGTCTCCCTTACACCCTTTTGTTTCTGAGGTGCTCGCGCAAAAGAATCTCCAGCAAATGCAGGCGCACAGCTTCTTTCTTCCTGGTGTCACCTAACTCTCCACAAGCGTCTCCCCTCGTTCCTCCCGTGCCAAATCCCCCTTCTCAAGGCTCTTTTATCTCCTCTCGTTAGTGGGCTGCTGTCCCTTCCCCATGCCCTGCAAAGGCTGCCTTAGCCGCTGCAGTTTTCCAGCAAAACAGGTCTTCGCTGCCAGCCTCCATATCCTGCAAAGTTTCAGCCGCCCATCCCTTACGAAATGATGATTTCGTAACCAAAATCTTCCCTAAAAGCTACTCCACGCCCCCTTTGTCAACGGGGGAGAATAGTCCTTAGTGCCCCTCAGCCTCCCTTTAGGTTAGATCAAAGAAATATTGAAGAAAACGATGATTTCGTAACAGGCGGGTCTGCGATCTCGGGCGAGAATTTGGTCGTGACCCGGTCGTGATTTGTCAGTTTCAGCTTCAAGCATAATGACGATCCTAGGCGTGATTCTGATCGGGACCCGGTCGTGATTCCCAACAAGGCTTCAATGAATCCGAAAACGTCTAGTTAGGATCATCTTGAGTTAGGATGAGCTCCTCTGCTACCAAAGCATCAGAATCTACCCTCTATGTGGTTAATTTGACCTGAAAACGTGAAAAATACCGAAACATGTGTAGATTCCATAGATGCATCCAAATAAAGGCAATTGTAAGGCTTAAAGTCGTGAAATAGGCATGATTCCATTAGTAAATTGACATGTAAAACTCTATATAAATCTGTGTCAACAACCATTTGGACTAAACTGATAAACCAAACCACTTGAACTAGATAGAAGGATAGTTTAGGAGTTTAGTTATTCCGTCATAAGACATCAAAGAGGTGAACCCATATCTTGATTTAACTTTTCATCCAATTTCCTCTCATACAACTCTTGCTGTTTACATTTGTGCCTACATAATTAGTTTAGTTATTTAAATCTCACCAATTTTGACACTGTCTAACTACTGAATTTAAGATCAGTAGGTACTTGCCTATTAGTCCTTGTGGGATCGATATTTTACTACTTTGATAGCCCCGTGCACTTATGAGACCCCTATCAAGTTTTTGGCGCTGTTGTTGAGGACTAATATCGGCAATATTGACAAGATTAAAAAAATTACTAGATTAGACTTTTTCTTTTTTAATTATTATTTTCTATATTTTTTGTTTCTTGTGGCTGAATTTTTTCTATCATTTAGAGTTTCTGAATTTTTCCAAAAAAAAAAAAAATTCACTCGATTAATATGTTTCTTATGATATTCATCAAATATCAATCCTACATGGTTACCTTATGTTTCTTGTGATATTTGTGGATGTACAAGTCATTTTTCTCATGATTGTCAATTGGGGATTCCATTTCCTATTAACCCATACTCTAGTATTTATGATTTGGATTGGCAAACATCCCAAACTACTTTTACAATAGTGACCCAAACCCTATGCCGCAAGAGAATTTTAGAGAATCTTTAGATTTCCACTAATGGCAATTTGATCAATCCCAAAAATCAAACCTAGAAACCATGCTTGAGAGCTTTATTGTTGCTCAAACTAACCACCAAACTAAGCTATATGAAGAAATCATGCAACTCAAAGTATGATGTTGCAAACCCAGATAGCCCAGCAAGTCATCACCTTAGCCAAACCCAAGGGAGAGCCAGAGGAGCCTCAGGTGTAGAGCAACGAATTAGGTGAGGGTAAATTGGAGAGTAATTTGGATGAGAAAGAATCGAACACTAGCATTATAAATGTTGACGAAGAGGAACTAGTATGCGTTTTACCGCCACCAAATAAACCACTGATTCCTTTTCCCCAAAGTTTGATAGAAGTAAAACCTGATAAGCGATTGGGTTATGTTAAAACGAAGAAATTTTGAACCAAGTAGTTGAGGAAACTCATGTCTCCTAGATTAATAGAGACCCATTGGTGAGGAAACTCATGTCCCCTAGAGCAATAAAGGCCCATTAGAAATTTACAGGATTGATGATGATGATGAGGTAACTAAAATTGATATTCATGTAAACTCCTGATGTCTTATATTTATATAGTATTTTTACTATACTTTTTATACAAAATCTGTTTTATTTTAATCATATTTTTACTTACTTTGACATGAATTCTTTTGTTTGTTCAGAATCTTCACTCCTTTTTGTTTTTGTTATATTTCAGGGGAAAGTAACCATATATTGATAGATTTTGAAAAATCTAACTGCACAAATGAATTCTACAAGTTAAAACGAAGCTACCTATCAAATTTCATATAAATCGAAGCTTGTTTAGAAATTATGGCTTGCCCATGATTTCCATTATGGCTGTAATTTCTGGAAGACACAGAAAGAATTACAGCCCGCTTGTGATATTTATCATGATTGTAATTTCCCTGGTACAAAAATTGCAGAATCCACAGAAAGAATTATGGCCAGCCCGTGACCATAGTCACGAACATGATTTTATATAGTTTACGACCTGCCCGTGATTTTTATCATGGTTGTAATTCTTCCAGGTTCTTTTAACGATATTCACAGAAAGAATTACGACCTGCCCGTAATTATTTTCTTGGCCGTAATTGTTTCTGCTTATTTCGAAATTGACTTGGTTTCTTACCCAAATTGGCTCATTTTTGAGCCAACTTTTGGGGAAAACCTAATTAAGTGTTGGAGAACTATATAAGTTGGCTTGGGAGCAATTATTGGAACTTTTTAGCCAATTTTCAAGAGGGATTCGATGAAGAGGTGAAAGCTAGGGCGAAAGGTGGTGAACGACATTTCATGACTAGAAAAGCTTTGTTTTTCCGGACATCTGGTGTCGATCTTAATTAGGAAGCCTTAAACATCATCCTCCTTATCGATTTCTATTTTTATTTGCCAATTTTGTAATAAAACATGGATTTTTACAACATTGACATGATCACCATATCAGCGTAAACTTCTTCTTCAGGACAAAGGGTGTAACTCTCTATGTTTTTATGACTTAATTTTTGATTTTCATCTTTTGAAGTAATTTACTTGTGTTAGATTCAATTATTGTTTTGTTTATTTACATGTTGATTACTGGCCACAATTTGCATGTCTAAGACGTCGCAAGAAGTATTGAAAGGTGAATTGACTTGAGGGATTTTATAGATTTGTCAAGAACTCAATGGGTTTATTTTGAGTTAGTAACTACGAAAATAGGGGATTAACTCAGATGAACACCAGGTTGTACCGCTGAAAGGGGCAATCTGTACATTCGGATAAATCCCCTTCAGCACAGTATATCCCTTCTTAAGATATATTTTGGTAGAAAAGTCATAAAGCATTGTGTGGTGAACCCAAAGTTCTGAATTTCCATCAATTGATTACAACCTATTTGTGTTTTTGTTTTCTCTAAAACAAAATTAAACCCTTTTCCGATTTATTTAGCTAATAATCCTAAGATAATTTGGTACTTGGTCTTTGTGGGATCGATATTTTTATTATTTCGATAGACCGTGCATTTGCGGCACACCATTAAGTTTTTGGTGCCATTGCCGGGAACCAATTTCGCCAATATTGACTCAATTGAAGGATTGCTAGACTATATTTTATTTTCTGTCTTTTAGTTTTATTTAATTCTATTTATGCTATTTTTGAATATATTTCCTGTCTTCCATCTTAATTCTAACTGCAGATTGTTTATGCCTAGGTGTTCTAGGAAGCTATTTGAGGAAGATCTAGAAATTGAAAGAACATTCCGCTATCGTAGAAAGCTATTAGCAAAAGAAACTTTACAGAAATCTAAGATGGACCGACAGAGATCATTAAAGGATTTCGTAGCCCCGAACTTACATGGGGTTCACTCTAGCATTGAGGTGAACAATTTTGAAATCAATCCATCTCTACTTTCCATGGTTAAGCAGAACTAGTTTGGAGGATTGCCGTCTAAGGACCCCTAATATGCACCTTTGAATATTTCTTGAATATTGCGATACGTTGAAAATGAATGGTGTTTCTAATGATGCTTTGCGACTCAGACTCTTTCCTTTCTCTCTTAGGGTCAGGGCTCGTGCTTGGCTTAACTCTCATCCACCAGGTTCCATAATGACTTGGGAGCAATTGTCGAACGCTTTCCTAGCAAAATATATTCCCCCAAGTAAGACTACACAGCTTAGGAACCAGATTATGAGTTTTGTCTAGAAAGATGGAGAATCATTATATGAGGCATGGGACCGATTTTAAGAACTTCAGAGAATGTGTCCACACCATGGCCTTGATAAGTGGGTAATTATTCATACATTATGTAATGGATTAAATTACAATACTCGTATGAAAGTTGATGCTGCCGCCGGTGGCGCAATAATGAATAAGAATGTGGAGGATGCGATAAACTTATTTGAGGAAATTACTTTAAACCACTATCAGTGGACAAGTGAGAGAGGGCCGTTTCCCAAGATGCCAAATAGGTATGATTTAGATGCTATTACTTCATTGGCTGCCAAGGTTGACTCTTTTCCTCATAAAATTGATTCTTTAAATTTTAATCTTGCCACTGTTAATGCTATTTCCTTTCTACATTTTGATCATGATGCCTACCGCTTGGATCATACTCAGCCCCATAGGCCACAGTTACTATTAGCTTGGGATCCTTTCTACATTTTGATCATGATGCCTACAGCTTGATTAGGAGGCATCCTGTGGTTTGATGCTATCGGTTGACTAGGGGCACCTTCTCATTGATTATATTTTGTTCCTTACTTTTCATTAGATTTTATTACCACTGTTGCATGAGTATGAATGATAAATATTTTTCTACTACATAATATAGAATTTTATCCTAGAGTATTGTGATTTAGAATTTATTTACTATGCATTTATATTCTTTGGCACGATGATGCAGCGACTATAAGTGGGTTGGCCCTTAGCTCCATACTCTATGGTGCATGAGATGATGCACGAAAAAATGAGAGAGGGTCTTGAGATGAGGGAAGCAAAAACGTGTTGAAAAATGAGCAGCGAGAAAACTATGCTGAAAGCATCGACAAATTTATTTCGGGGCAACACGGAAAAAGAAGAACCAACGGCACCCAATCTACATAAATTAACTCACTAACCTCTTAGCGAGTTTCTTTAAGCTTAGCATATTATAAGGGCAGCGAGTTGCAAGCGGCAACTCAGCTCGTGCACCTATGCTCCTGTGAACAAACCAAAGACAAGGGACATTCCGCGCTTCTGGCGTACGGATACCCGTGGATGAGGGAAACCTCAAACAAGAATACATGATGAAATATGAAACAGGCGAATGTAATGCATCGATAGTGCGATTTACTTCTTGGAAGATAAAAAGTGATTACTGATGACACCAAAATATATAGTATATTTTGTATCATTTTATATCATTTTATATATCTTTTCATGCTAAATTGAAGATCTTTTACTTATTTTTATGCTAAATTTATCAAATATTACAAAGTCTACTTCTATTTTGGTTTTTCATGATTTTCAGGTAAAAAGACACTATTTTGAGGCATTTTCAAGCAAAATCAAATACATCTAGTCATGAAAATCAAAGTGAATGAAGCCCTAGTCCCAGTTTATCTCTGATAGTATTTTTCCGTGTGTTTTCGATCTTTGCTTAACTTCTATTCGATTGCCTAGATAGGAAGAAATCAATTATTTGGTACTTGACAACATAGGTCTCTGTGGGATCGATATCTTCTTTATTACTTTGAGTATCCGTGCACTTGCGGAGATAACAACAAGTGTGGTAACTCAACAAGTTTTTGGAGCAGTATCAGGGGGTGACAAGTCCCTGTGCGCCAACACTTAGGTTTTGGCTGCGACTTTAGAAGTAAGTTTTGTTTACCTACTTGTTGGGATACAACAATTACAACTGGTGGGCGAGGAGTCGAGACCGAGCCAAAGATCAAACACTTTGCCCCACACTCTAACCTCGCAGCAAACTTCGAAGGTGAGGATCGCACACCTTGCTCTAAAACGCACACTATGAGCTAACTATCACACAAGAAAACTGGGGAATACACTAGCTCCATCTCCCTTTTATAAGCTAAGGGAGTGAGTAAGACAACAAGGAGTAAGATGAAATAGAAAAATAGAAACTGCAACAAATCCTACCTATTCTAGCAGCTCAAAAGTTGTCAAGCTGCCACAAAACTACCTTCTGCTATGTCCACCAACTAAAGCAAAAGGAATCTTCTAAAATTGGCGCATGGGACAAGCCTCCAGAATTTTGGCCGACTTTTCAAATGAGCTCGGAGCATGCAGTGACAAAACAACAAAATTTGCTTATCGTGGGCTAGTTCATTATCGTGCTAGCTTGCTCTTGGGCCATGTTGTTTAGGTGGTTGTGGTACCTATCTTGGATCGGGCCTACGGTAGGTCGAGCTGTGAGACCCATGGGCTGGGGAATCTCTATGTGGACCGACAATGGGCTAATGACTCCCATATGTCGATCCGAAGGTTGGCTTGAGCATTGAGACTGTCGATCTGGAGATGGAGATGAAGATGAAGTGTCCAATTCTTCCTTTGTGTGATCTTCCTGCTCGAATTTCGCCCCGGAATTGATTTTCGCCCTAGTCGCCGCCTGTGTTCATCTTCGTCGGGAAAAATCCCCTTAACCCTCCAAAATTCCTCCCTTTTATAGTTTAATCGGTTTAGAACCCATCAAGGAAGGATTCTGGAAAGTTTAGTTCAATTCTGACTCGATTCGAGGCTGAATCGAGTGAAAAACTAGAAGAGACAGAAAAACTCGCGGCCCGTAAACTGTTGACGGCTGTGGCGGTAAAAGTTTCTATGACTTAAGTCCCTGTGCACAGAAAAACTCACGGCTTGTGAAGGACTCACGGCCTCGATTGTAAAAGTTTATGTGAACTTCTTTACTTAGCCACAAAACTCCCCCTTGGACATGAAACTCACGGCCTGCGAAAAACTCATGGCTGCGGCCATGAATCTTACATCTGACTCCGTTTTCGCTCTAAATTTAACGTGCGACTTTGTAATTTCCTCGGGAACCATGTTATGGCTTTAAAACTCACAAAATCCATTATTTTTTATGTCATTTTACCTGCATTTTCATAAAACTAAGGAAAGTGAAGATTTCATACCGAAGAAAGTAAAAACACTAAAAATTAGTATAAAATCATAAAATTAAGCCTAAATATCATATAAAATACAGGCAAAAATATGATGTAAATGTAACTCATCAATTACCATCTTATTGGGCCCCTTGGACTCCCCTAGAGGTAGTGGAACATGGTCTGACGGGAACTCTACGTTGAAACGGGGTCTATAGGGCAATTCTAGAATTTTTGGGAAGAACACGGCTTGCCTATACTTGTGTTCACGGGCATGACTGGCCTCTGCCTGGGTTGCCGAGGAGAACACAGCCAGCTTGTGCTCATGTTCACGGCCGTGCTTTTGTTTGCATCTTGGATCATCGTCTTTCCCAGTTTTCACCGAGGGGAACACGGCCTGCCAGTGTTCTTCTTCATGGTTGTGATCTTGTGCGCTAGAATCTGCTGAAGAGAACACGGCTTGCCTATGCTTCGACGCACGCCCGTGTTTTGTCCACAATGGTAGCTCGCATTTTTTGACGAGGGGAACACGGCCGTGTCTATGTTCATGGCCTACCCGTGATGGTCTCGTAGAAAAGTTTTGGGGGGGGGGGGGAGGATTTCTCGCCCAGATCTTCACCCTCTTCAGTGCTAGCTCCTCTTGCATCACACGATGTGTTAACTTTTGAAGGGTTGTACTAGTCAGAGTGGAGAGCCTAGTCGACTTGTGTTTTTGGGTTAGGTTTATAGTTCTAAGGAGGGCAACCTCATAGGTTATGATATTACAAGTCAGCATCAAACAGATATGTTATCATAGCTCGAGTATAATAGAGTATTAGACACAGTACTTGTGGGCTATAGCCCTTTTGGTTAACAAACCATTCCTTTATTATTATTATTTTTCAGGGCCTCATGCGGGTCTATCGTTGGCGGATTAGTAGATAGATAACCGTAGAAGGCCTTGTATAGCAAAGTATATATAGTTTAAGCTTATTATGTATCTTTCTCACAGTGTGTTGTGGTTGTAGTCGTGGAGTTGGTTTATTGTACCGTCTTATGGATTGTGGAGTATTACTTGTTGTATGTATGGATCCTTTGACTTTTTGTATAATTTGTGTTGTTAATGTTGGGCTAGGCTAGTTTAGTAATCTTAATTATCATGCTTCACATGTGGGCTATCGGCTGGGCCAGTACCCGTTAGGGTGCGATAGGAAGAGACACCGGTGACGTACCCCCCTTGTATTGCGGTGTTCGAAAACACAATTGGTGCCGGCGAAAACACAATTGGGGCTGGCGGCACCATTCGACGATATTTGGCGGTGAGGCGAGCATAGCTTTGACGATGTTTGGAGGACGACAACGATCTCCCCTTATTCCTTCTTCCTCCCATGTTCCTAGTGACGTTTCCACACTTGCTGGGGGACGGGCTTGGCAAAGCGACGAGCGGGTGAACTCCTAGTTTTTGCATGTGAAGACTATAGATTCACAGGAAATGCATGCCTAATTTATTAGTGAACGGATCTAGGATTAATTTCATGTTATTAGTAATTTTAATTCTTATAGGGAAAACTTGTTGAAATTCTTATAAAATAAAAAAAATAAAAATAAATAAAAGCATGGCTGCGGTGAGAGGGCTTGCTAGAAGAGGAGAAAGTTGCTTTACGAGAAAGGCAGTTGCATACAGGACACGACGAGAACGAAGAACGGGGAGCAAAATATTTTGTTGTGGTGAAGACAGTACAGAAGGCTAATATGCGTAGGAAGAAGGAGAAGAAAACTCTTTTGCAAATCGGTTCAACGTAGGGAGGGAAAATTCTTGGTGCAGATCGCATTCAGCTGAGATTTTTAAAAAAAAAAAAAAAAAATTCAAATCTGAAGGCCCAAATTCAAATTTTAATTTTGAAATCTTGGCGGATCCAAACCCTGTTAAAATTCATAATTTCGATAAAGTCAAAATCTGACGGGAGATGTTTGGCTAAAATTGAACTACTGTACTTGAAGAAAGCCAAATCCTACATTGAATTTTTTGCCCAAACTTGATTCATAACCAGTTGATCATCCAACTCAATCTATATTAGATTCATTGAGCTGTGTGAACTTGGATCCAAACTTGAACCCGCTTCATGTTTCAATCAAACTCAATTTCACTAACGAAATTAGATTCAACCATATCCAAATCCAATCCAATTCGATTCAAGCCTATTGTCTGGTCTGATTTGCTACTATAGTCTAATATTGTAGACCTAATATGCTTTTGATTTAATCAGTACTATCAAGATCAGTGAACTCTATTCCAAAATCAATATACAACTTAAATTTGAATTGAGTCCAATGTTGTAGCAATGTCAACACCAAACTAAATCAATTCCTATTGCACTTGACTACTTGAAGGTCAAAATCAGTCATATCGGCCTTCCAATGGCTATTTCTTATGATATTTTAGCTTTTTAATGGTTATTTCTTATATTTTAGCCTTCTAAAGGGTATCTCTGATATTTTAACCTTATAGAGATGGTCTCTAATATTTTAGCTTTTCAAAGGCTATTTATTATATTTTAGCATTCTAAAAGTCATTTTTAACATTTTAATCTTCTAAAAGCTATCTCTGATATTTTAGTCTTCTAAAGGCTATTTTTAATATTTTACCCTTCTAAAGGCTATTTTTAACATATTAGCCTTCTTAAAATTATTCTTGATAATTTGATCTTCTAAAAGCTATCTTTTACATTTTAGCCTTCTCAAGGCTATTTATATGACATTTTACCTTTCTTAAGGCTATTTTTTATATTTTATCCTTCTTAAAACTATTTTTGATATTATATCCTTTTAAAGGCTACTTCTGACATATTAACCACCTCAATGTTATCTTTGACATATTCGCTTATTTTTGATATTTTGCCTTTCAAATGCCATTTCTAACATTTTAGCCCTCCAAAGGTTATTTTGAACATTTGGTCAAGGGCCTATTCTTCTATTCTGAATATTTGGCCCAAGTGTCTATTATTTTATTTTGAATGTTTGGCCCAAGGGCCTATTCTCTTATTTCAAACATTTGGCCCAAGGGCTTGTACTTCTATTTCGAACGTTTGGCCCAAGGGCTTGTTCTCCTATTTCGAATGTTTGGCTCAAAGTCTAGTTCACCTATTTTAGCTTTCTAAAGACTAATTCACATATATCAACCCTCTCAACTACTAATTTAGACAATCAACTCTCTAAACTAACGCACGCTACTAGCAATGTTGTTTGGGAGGTGCGTACATTGATACTAAATCTCGAAAGGTAGTTCCTTAATATTGTTACAGTATCACTCATAGCTACTTGAAATCAAATAGACATTCATAGAAAGAATATTTATCAATCTAAAATCAAATATATATTCACAGAAAGATATTTATCGAACCTAAAATCACATAGATGTTCATAGAAAAAACATTTATTGAACTTGAAATCGGATATATGTTCATAGAAAGAACATTTATCGAACATGAAATCTGATAGATGTTTACAGAAATAGCATTTATCGAACTTGAAATCAAATTGATATTCATATGTCCTTCATAGACCGAATATCTGTCATATTAAAATATAAGTATTTATATATCTTTCATAGGCCGAATATATGTCATATTAAAAGATAAATATTCACATGTCCTTTACAGGCTAAATATTTATCGAATTGACATAATGATATTCACATGTCCTTCATAGACTAAATATCTATCATATCAAATAGACAGATATTCACACGTCCTTTTATAGGCTGAATATTTATCAATTGACGTAATGATATTCACATCTCCTTAATAGGCCAAATATATGTTATATGAAATAGATAAGCATTCATATATCCTTTTGTAGACCGAATATTTATCAATTGATATAACGATATTCATATATCCTTAATAGGTTGAATATCTGTCACATCAATAAACTCTGATTTGCTGAACCAATTCAGACAAAGTGTAAATAATTTTTGAATTTTGTCATCTAACCATCATTTGGCTAATGATGAGCTTTGTACTGAAATTATAAGCCTTTTACAGCAGATGTTATAAATGATATTGTTCTTCTAACCACTTATATTTATTTGCTTATGTATGCATGAATCTCTTAATCAAGGTGCTCTAAGATATTTAGGAATAATTAACAATAAATGCTTACATTCATTGAAAGCTAGAATCTACTAAACAAAAAGTCTTATATTCATAAGATGAATTTGAAAACAGTCGCATGATAGTTTGACATAAAATTAAAACTTAACCATTTTTACCCAACAATATATTTATTATATTATATATTTAGATATATGTATTATACACATAGTTGGATAGAGCTGTTATTATCATTTTAGCATTATTTTTTTTATTGTTAATACTTGGGCATCAAGTTTTTGTAGTTTCCTTTTATTTATGTTATAGTTTGACAGGTATCAGACAATTATAGATTTTATAGTTTTATGTGGTTAAGGTATTATTGTATTCATGATGTCAATTATTATTGTGAGTATTCAAGAAATTAAAATTTTGATGTAAACTTTATGAAATTATTATGATTTGGACCTTCATGGTTTGGTATTCTGCTGAGCATCTTTTAACATGTTAAATTGTCTTCTTGACATAACATCCGGGCGTGACAGTAAATATGATGTATAGCTATTATACGTTAAAACATTTTATTTTTTATTTGATTGTCAATTACCAGTATTCCATTTTAACTTTTAAGTATTGAATGATAAAGTTAATTAGATTTATAAAGAATTGGTGTATTTATAAATAAATAAAATGAAATATTTAGAAGTCTTTTCTTCCATTAGTTATGCTCATAATTATTATAATGCTAATTTCATATTTGTGTTTATTATTATAGTAAGTAGAATAAAAAAAAATTGACACAACATAATTAAATACAAAGAGAAATTTAGAAGTCTTTTCTTCCAAATTACAACTGTACAAGAAACAGGGATGCATCTACATGTAGTTAACTGTCCCTACTCAATATATATCTTAAGTTATAGATAACAAGATCTTGCCATCAAATCTCATCTCTTTACTTAACTTGCTCAGCCTAATTTATATTATACAAATAGAGCTAAGACATATATGTGTTTGCATATGTTTGGAAGCCAGTTGCTTTTATCTTCCACTGTTTGTTGCACTAGAATTGGCCTGCGCTCAAGAGAGAAGAGACCTCTCAACATCTTCAACAGGCGACTTTGTGCAAAAATCTTCCTTATTCTTTGCCCAAAGAACAACGTAGAGACCTGCAAACATGAGGACTGCTCCTGCTAGGCTGCAAACAATGTCGCATTCTGTGATTAGTTGCCTCTAGTTATATGATGCTGTTAGTGGTATAAACTGTGTTGAATTCAATGTAATGGAAGACAACCTACATTGAATTCAACACAGGTTTTGCTTTAATCTTCTTGTGTTGCTCAGTTTCTGTAAAATCTGCTTGATCTATGGAAGAAGAAGCCAAAGTTACCTTCCAAAAGTAATGAACTGCCTAAAGAGCAGCGCAGAGAGAAGAATAGAAGTGACTGTTTGAACAGGGCTGAAGATGGCAACCAGTAGAGGACCCTTCTTCTGGATACTCCAGGTTTGTAATGAAACACACAAACCCATAATGAGTCCAACCTGCATGTCAAATGAGCATCGACTCTCTAAAATTACATAAGCCTAGGTGCGGAAATGACTTGAGGGTGTATAGGGCAGTACCAGAATGACAAGCCCCCCAATGGCGGCGCTGCTTAGGGTGGAAGAACCAGCATTGATCTTGCCTTCAGTCAGGAGTTGCAGCAGCCCAGTGAGAGAAGAGCCTATCGTGCAGGTTATCACAACCAAAGACAGAGGTGCAGGAAATTGAAGCATAGTTGCAGCCTGCAGAAATTGACCAGGAATTAAGAAGCTCATTATTGTTCAAACTTGTATTCCCTTAACACAAGGCGTTCTTAGCCTTGAATTTTGATTATCTTCACCTGTAACTAATGGAAGATAGATTTGGGAAGCACCATTACCTGCAAAACAGTGGTGCAAGATAAAAGAACAACTCCTGCTAAGAGGGAGAGACAGCCAAGCACCCAATCATTGTGTATGACCTTCTTCAAGGACAAAGGCTTAGCTAAGAGATCCGACAAAGTTGTTGTTGAGCTAGGTGATTCTGGTGGGCTTTGCAAGATGCACATCATTGTAGCTCCAGTCAAGCACACCAAGGTTCCTGTGACCTTAGCTCTACTGTGCCAGCACCATACTTCAAATCTTTCAAACCTACAAAGCCAACCAAGGTTCGTATTGCTTTGGAAGATGTAAAATAATGTCAATTAATTATTGATTCCTTTTTGGAATTTTTATGCTCATTTGAATCCTTTTACATTGTGTTACCTAAGGGAGAATAAAAGTGAAAAGAAAGATTAAGAACAAAAAATAGTTTGCGGATGAAGAGTATTAGACAACTAGAACCTGAGGCAAGCTGCAATAAGAAAGATGAGACCAGGAGCAAGGTTGGGCATAGCAGAGGCAACTTGTGGAGAAGCTTTCTTCACTCCCACTAGTGTTAGAGCTTGAAATAAGGTTACCCTGACGAGTAGCAGAGACAAATTAATCAATGTTCATAGCTGGAACAAGAAGCTGCTGGATTTATTGCTAGATGAGTTCTTATTTGAACAAACTTCATTGTCACAAAAACCGCCTCCTGCTTTTTAATTCTTCTGAAATGTCATTCTATGAACCCAGATGTTGCAGCATGGATAGTTATGGCCCGGAAGTGCTATCGCTGTTTGTTTGTTTTTGTTTTTTTTTTGTTTTTCTAAATTTTTCTGTCTTCTTTCAGCACAAGCACTTACCCTCCCAAGGAAATAAGAAGAAAATGAGACAGCAGGGTGGCACTCAACTTCGGCGGCCATTTCTTCCTGCAGCGGGAACACGACAATTAATTCACGCAGGCGACAGCCAATCAGCATAGGACACGACTAAATTATGCGCTCGGCAACAGCATCTGTACCTCTCGAAAGCTGCCGCGAAGGGCAGAAGGAAGACGGCAGTGGCCAAGTTTCCGATGACGACGACGAACAGCGGGCTGACGCCGGCGGAGAAGGCGCGGTTCAAGAACACCATGCTGACTCCGTACGCAACTTGAACCAGCACGTTGCCGGAGATGATGAGGACTTGCTCCGAAAAGCCAGTCCTTGAGGAGCTCAGCATCTCTGTGCTAGCGCAGAAGGATTAGATTGAGCTGAAGAAGGCTCGGACAAATCCACGAGAAACCGGCTCTTCTGCCTCTTCTTCCTGATCTCGTGTATCTCAGCTACCAAACTAACGGTCGGTCTTATAGTATCCATGGACGGTTAGCTATTGCTTGTGTTAGACAAACAAGTGGGCCTCTCGGGATTTGAACATAAGACGGTGCACGCAAGGGAGGAAACCATGGACGCAAAGCGACGCTAGCCTGGGGAGGAGCTAAAAATCTCTTTTGGCCCACTTTTAAATTACTTTTAATCAATTTTTAAATTATATTTAATTAGCTTTTAAGTTGAAAACAGAAAAAAAAATTATTTGATAATAAAAAGCAGAAGCAAAAAAAAAAAAAAGTAAAAGTTGGAAAAGCTACAATTTGAAGCTTTTGAAACTTCTATTTTTTTAAATAAGTAATTTATATTATTTTATTTAAAATTTTAAGTATTATTATTATTTTAAATAATTTAAAATTTTAATATAAAAAAAATAAAATATATTATTACTTTAAATAATTTAAAATAATATATTTATTTATTATTTTAAATTTTGACAACAGTTAAAAAGTTATTAATTAAATATCTTATAAATTTTGACAATACAACACAGTACAACATAACATAATTTAGAATAGTTATAAAATTTTTAATAGTGAAGTCAAACATGTCCTAAATCGACAAAGAGTAACTGGATCCATTAATTGCACGAGAAAGCTTGTACGCTTCAAGAAATGACTAAATATCAACCTATCTGATGGATCATTGAACATGCTTGTGGGTCCGTCGAGCTGGGATGCACTATGCGTTGGGTGAGTAGGAGGGGAAAAAATGAGAAAAAAAAAAAATTGCTAGGCAAGGTCCCACCTAGAAATCTTGAGAGTTACTCCCAGTTATTCTTCATTTATATAAAATTATGATTATTAAAGCAAAAGTAATACCTATATTGCTTTCAGATTTCCCACTCATATCATATCTTTGACTGTAGGCACTCTATTAAGCATACCAACCTATTGATCTCTTATTGATGGCTTTTCATGTATGTAAGGCACCTATCTGTGTTCATTACTCTGGTATCAGCTTATTTCTTGAATCGCAGGCCAGGGTGTACAAAATTCAAGACAATAAAAAAAACCAAATTATATCAATTTTAAATTTAAGTTTGATTTAATTATTCTTAAACATTCAAACTGTAATATCAAAACAAATAAACTAGAAAAGAGAAAAAAAAACATTTATAAAAGTTTAATTGCCTTGCAAAGTGCATGAGCATTCGATTGGATCGGAGTCTGAGTCCTTCCTCCGTGTCCTACAAAAACTACAGCAGCACAGGCTAGTGCTTTTATCCTCATTCTTTGACATACTGTCCTTCCTCTGAGGAAACTAAAAAGATTTTTTTTTAAAATTTTTTTTAGAAATAATTTATACAACCTAAACTATCCAATGGTATTAATATTCAGGTATTTTAGATCATATATATTTGTTAAATACCCTAAATAAAATTACATAAAAGATAAAAAATAAATAGTATTTTTAGATTTTCTATAATTTTGTTTAAGGTATTTAGTAAATATATATGATCTAAAATACTTCAATATTGATATTATTGGATAGCTTAGGTTGTATAGATTATTTTCGAAAAAAAAATTAAAAAAAAATTTAAATAAAACTTAAGTTTGCTGCCGTGCTGCGAGAAAATTTTTTCGTCATTTGGTGTATGAATCTTGAAAGAACGATGCCTTCTGAACTTGGCACAAGCAACCCATCTTTTCTGTCAAGGACAATAATATAAGACCAGATTAATCTCATAACCTGGGATGATTGGGCCGAACCAATTGCATGATTATGGTCCAATTATTGATATCAACACAATTTCCGCACTCACAAATCCTAGGATGCTTGCACTCTTTGCTTTTCGTGCGAATACAGCTGAGCCGCCGCTTGAGAAAGACCCTAGTTTGCTTGTAATTGTTCTTCTAGTTCAACCTTTGAGAACACCAAGGATGCCGTCAAGAGCTGCATCCCAACCGCAAGGGATACAAGTTGAACAACGTAGGTCCGACAATGGAGCCTATAATAATACAGCAGCCAACATAGACTTAAAGATGTTCTCTCGTCTATATTTTAGCTAAGGGAGATTATGAAATCACCTAAACTTATGGTGGATAACAGCCTGATTACCCAGATACACAATAAATTTCCAACTATAACGGATTGGCAAGAGACCCAACCGACAATACCAAGAAGAATCGAATTATTTTGCAGTACATTAACATTCTTGGCTTCGTTTTGCGAATCACAAGTTTAGTTGCTGCCAAGCATAGGAATCAACACCTTTATAAACTGTGTTTCTTTGGAGGGATAGAAACCAAGAAGAAAAGGAAATGATGATAGAAAGAAAAAAGGATGAAAAGAAAAAACTGTTTTATTTTTTAGGCTTTATATTTCGTTGGGAGTAAAGAAAAATAGGACGGATTCATTTTTAAAATTATATATATTATGCTTAATATTTTATTTCTTTTTATATCCAAAATATTTTTCTTTGTATTAAATTCTCTTATTCATTTTAATAAATAAATAATTAGTAATTATATAAATAATATAGTTCACTAATTAAATAAAATGCTAATTTTTTTTTATTAAATTTCATTTTTATTATGTAGCACATTATTTATCATAGTAATTAATTCTAATGAAAACAAATTACAAAATTTTTTATTAGCATTTCCTTTACATTATCAACACATGAAACTTGTATACACAATCAAGTATGTTTAACAAAATACTATAAGTATCCATCAAAATGTAAACACACTACCACCAAATATCCATCAAAATAGTACCAAAATGTAAATATCATCAAGTTCAACAAAATACAATAATATCCAACACAACGCTATCAACAAGTATCCATGAAAATACAAGTCCAACATAATATCATCAAGTATCCATCAACACAGTCATTAATACAACCAAAATATAACTATCAAAGTCCAAACACTATCAAAGTGTAAGCAAACTATGCATTCATCAATCGATTCAGAATCTCAACTCGCATATCTTCTGGAATTATGAAGAAGATATGTGTGTTCTCCTTGCTCATAGCAATTGAAATATGTGGGGTCAAAATTGGTTAAGTTTTAATTTAAATTAAAAAGTAATGCGACCATTTCAAATTCACCTTATAAATTATAAGACTTTTGTTTTAATAGGTTCTAGCTTCCAATGAATGCAAACATTCATTGTTAATTACCCCTAAGTAGCTTAGGGTATCTTTGATTAAGAGATCTATAAATATAATAAAGTAAAGATAAAAATGGTGGAATGACCAATATAATTTATAACTTTATGCCATGACACAGTTTACAATTTGATACAAGAGTACTCAATGGCGGATCCAGGACCCGGAGCTAAGTGGGGGCAATAATATTACACTTAAAAGTAAAACATAAATAGAAACAAAAAACTTTGCAAGTTTGTGGGGGCAATATAATATGAAATCTTCAACTCCACACAATGAAATATTAAGAACCACAAGCTCCTTGAATGCCCAAATCCAACCACCTTTGCCATATATGTTACGAACTGCAGGCTGAGGCGCGGAGTAAGCAATGAGAGCTAGGAGGCAAGAGCAGCTGAGCGGGAGTAGTAAATCTGAAGCCGAAAGAACGGAAGAAGGCATGAAGGAAGAAGATGAAGGATGAAGCCGAAAGAAGATGAAGGAAGAACAGAAGAAGGCGTGAAGGCTGAAGCTGGAAGAAGAAAAACAGTCATACATTTCCAAAAATGTGTTAGCGTGCCCAGCATGCTAAAATATTTATTGTCATAGAATTTGTACAAGAAGTCAATGTCTACTTCTGCTTACCTACTAGCTTAAGTTTACTTAAAAAAGGGTGGCGGCATGCTGGCCCATTGCAAAACCTCCAATGGGGGCATATATTTCAATCTAGTGGGGACAATATCTATTGGTTGTTATATTGTTATATATATATGGGGCCAAACGTTCAAATTTGAGTGAATGGGCCGTTGGGCCAAGCGTACATCCTAATTTTGGTGAATGGGCCGTGGGGTCAAACATTCGAATTTGGTAAATGGGTTGAATGAACGAGCCGTTGGGCTAAGCATTCAAATTTTAAGTGAACGGGCTGTGGGGCCAAACGTCCTAATTTAAATGAACGGGTCGTTGGGCCAAGTGTTTGAATTTTGGATGAACAGGCTGATGGGCCCAACATTCAAATTTTGGGGGAAAAGTTGAGTGAACAGGCCGTGAGGCCAAATGTTCAGATTTCAGTGAATGACTATAAGGCCAAGTGTTCAAATTTGGGAGAGTGGGCCATTAGGATAAATATTCGAAGTGAGTAAATGGATTAAGTGAAAAGGCTGTGGGACCAGACGTTCAAAATTTTAGTGAACGGGCCGTGGGGCCAAACGTTCAAAATTTAAGAATGGGTCATTGAGCCAAACATTCAAAATTTGGGAGAATGGGACGTTGGGCCAAACATTCAGAATTTGGTGAATGAGCCGTGGGGCTAAACCTTCAAAATTTAGGAGCCGTTGAAAGTTTGATTCGTAGATTTGCTTAGATCCAAGTCACTGATCAAAAATTCGAGATCAAATTCTGAAAGATCTGACTCAATATGATAGGGATGGATATTTCGATCATTTTGGGAGCCATCCAATTAGCTTAGATTCATATGAGTTAATTTCAGCTATTGAAAGTTTCATTCGTAGATCTACTTAGATCCAAGTCTCTGATCAAAAATCTGAGGGTGGATTTGGAAAGCTTTGACTCAATTGAGTAAGGATCAATGTTTGGATCATTTTGGAAACCGTATGATTGGTTTTGATTTGTGTAAGTTATTTTCAGCTGTTAATTATATTAAATCTGGATCCTGACGGTTGATTTCGCGAGAGGTAATTAGGACCATCCGATCAAATTTGGATGGATCTGAACCATCCAATCAGAGCTAGAAAATCTGGGCTATTAGACTAAAATTTGGAAAATATGGATCATTGTTTACTTGATCAGATCTGAGCTATTGGATCAATCCTAGGAAATATAGGCCATCGGATCAACATTAGAAGGTTTGAGGCATATGATCAAAATGAAAAGATCTTGACCGTTAGATTAGAGTTAAAAGATCTAGCCATCAAATCCTTGATTATCAAATCTGAGTCGCTATCTTCGGATTTAATTTAGACCGTCAGATTACTTTCTAGACAAATCCTAGCCGTTGAATTAGAGATAATGTATTTCATCATTTTTTTTGCGGCGGAGACAAACGAAGGGAGCTCGCCTCCGCCTGCCGTCTGCGTTCAGCTGCTCGACTTGCTCCGGCTAAGGATTCATTGCATCATTCCGAACCAAAGGACAGAGTCAAATACTGGCCGGTGTCGGTAGCGAGTTGACGCAGGATAGAAATCACACAAGTGAATTTCGTTCGAAATAGAGATGAAAATATCGTTGCCGGAAAAAATTTTGGTTCAGGCGTAGACACAGTTTCATCTCGATTCGACGGCTGGATGAAACATTCATCGGGAAGAAGCATCTGTTGGGAGGAAACCAAGGATCACCGAAAAATCTTTCGATTCTAGCTATCTTACCGTTAGATGGCCGGATTCTTCTGTCCAAAGGTTCACACGCTCAAAGAGAAGATGCAGCCGAAGTTTAGCCTCGATCAGATGTCTGGATGTCAAATTTGACGAGATAGAGTGCCGACAGTCAGTTTTGGCAACTCCTCATCAACATCAGGTAATTTTTTTGTTACCTTTGAGTAAGAGGTGAACTACAAATCCCCTTGTCCTGTTCCACTGAATGTCTTTGCAGTTTTTTCTTTTTTTTTTATGATTTATGTGTCATATTTTACCAAGTATGTGACATAGTTCTGTGTTATAGTCTAAATTCTGTGTTGTCGTCTTTTATCAAGACCAGATCTTCATGTATTCAAGCAAAATTCTTAATGGAAATTTTTAACTCTCATGCATGTCTTCTTTGAGCAGATTTTATAGGAGACAAATTATTTATTCCAGCTGTAGTGGAGATTTTTTTTCCTAGTTCATAGAGTATGCTGTATGCCTATTGCTGTGTTGCAGCAATACGCAGCAATGCTAATTCTGGTAATTAACATTAGGGATATAATTCTGGCAATCAGCATTAGCAATATATTCTAGATTTATTCCCAGCAGCTATTTTTTCGTGCATTGAATCCTTGATAATGATTTTCCAACAAGCAAGAGATTCATTCAATGGAAAATTGAAAGTCCTACGACTATAATTTATTCTTGGTGACTTTGCAGATTTTTCTGAACCCTTAATAAGAATTTTATTTCGAAGTAGGAATAGGGTTTATTCCTACTTCATATGGCCTCCTTTTTTTTACAAATCAACGAAAGAGAGATTCTTCTCTTTCTTTCCTTTTTTTTTTTTTGAGATCCAAGGATGAATTTTCGTCAGAGCTTCACTCCTTCGAAGCAGGGCCATGTATTTTCCTCTTTCGTTATATAGCATTCAATAGTTTTGAACTTCGAACCCTTTGTTAGCTGAAACCAGGAATTGAACTTGGATCGAAGGACTTTAATCTGAAAGCCAAGTGAGTCCTCGGTAGCAGCTCCCTTTTTTTTTTTTTTTTTGGCTTGTGTAATTCCCAGCCGAGCCTATTCAAACAACAACCTTTGTCTTCTATGCGCACAGTTTCGATCAAAACTTGGTATGTGATTTTTTTGCTAACGTAAGGATCTCTTTTCCTTAAAAAAAAAAAAAAAAAAATCTCTTTTCCACCAAAAAAAATTTTCTATTAGGGTTTCTCCTCCGCAATTGAATTGCTGATTTTTTTTTTCTACAAGAGTCCTTAATGGGCTTCTCTACTGAGATTGAATTGCT
The DNA here is from genome assembly GCA_027563935.2 of Costus lasius. NCBI lineage: Eukaryota > Viridiplantae > Streptophyta > Magnoliopsida > Zingiberales > Costaceae > Costus > Costus lasius. The sequence continues at coordinate 30,759,437 of CM050448.1, forward strand.
GATTTTTTTTTTTACAAGAGTCTTTAATAAGGGCTTCTCCACTGAGATTGAATTGTAGATTTTTCCTACAAGAGTCCTTAATAAGAATTTCTCCGCCAAGATTGAATTTTCTATGAAGTCCTTAATATTCTAGAAACTTTTTTTTTTACTTTTCTGAAGAGTGATATTTGTATTACTAGAGTATCATTATCTAGAATTTAGTCTAGAGTTTACTCTTCGTGAGATAAAGTGAGAGGAAGAAGAAGGATAAGAAACTATACCTATCTCCTTTTGCAAAGTCTTCCGTGTGTGTGTTTGTTAGCATCTGGACCTTGTCGAAATCGCCCTACATCCTAAGTATCTATTTCCTTGTATAAGGAGAATGAAAGGAAAAATTAAATATGGCCTGAGTCCACATCCCCTTTTTAATTTTAGCCGGCCGCATTTTTGCAGCGGTGTGCCCCTCTGCAAAATTTGCAGCAGAGTGGCTGCATCTGCAAAGCACAAATCCTGAAGTGGGTGGGGCACCAATCTCCAAGTAAAAAACCTTATACGATATCTAGCTTTTGTTATACGATATCACCATTATATTAAAATCATTTCGTATCGTATAACACCTGATTATTTTCGTATAACATAGTAATATTTTTGTATAACACAGTAATATTTTCGTATAACACAGTAATATTTTCATATAAAACCTTAATATTTTCGTATATCATTTGACTATTGTCATATAAATATGTAATACGACAATAATCACATGATATAAAAAAATATTAAGGTGTTATACGATAATAGTCACATGATATACAAAAATATTAAAGTGTTATACGAAAATATGAAAGTTTTATATGAAATATTACTGTGTTATATCTAAATATTACTATGTTATACGAAAATAATTAGGTGTTATATGAAAATATTTATATATTATACGCTACAATTTCAAAATAATAGTAATATTGTATAACAAAAGCAATATAGCGTATAAAGGTTGAGCTGAATTGCTTTTGCATAGAGATTGATGCCTTGCCCGCTTTAAGATTCATGCCAAGCGGATCAAGGCTCTCCGCTAGAAAGTTTGCAGAGGGGCGCCTCCGCAAAAATTTTTCCCCCGCTTTCACTGAAGCCAGTCGAGAAACTGAAGCCACGTCCTTAATTTTGCCAAATTTGCAATCTACTGCCTGGGATTGTGGGGTTTTTTTAAATTATTTTATTGCTACATTACAGCCGCTCCCACGTTTCTGCTTTCTGTTTGGTTTTCCTTTTCCTTAATTAGATCGAAATTTATTTGCCACAAAACTTCCAAATCCAACTTCCTTCATCAAAAACGGATTGTGCTTAAATTAATCTCCTTTACTGTGAAGTTTCCAAATCCAATTTTGCTTGGTCAAAATTGGATTGCTACATATTTCCCACCGTGATAGTTTTTTTTAACCTTACGAATCTTAGTCAAAATTAAATCCGATTCTAGTTTTCCGCCAATTTTTTTCTCGGTCAAAAATCACTTTGCTTCAAATTTCGCTCTCAGCTAATTTTTTATTTGGTCAAAATCAAGCTTTGATCAAAATTGAATTGTTGCAACAATCATAACTCGAGTCGTTGGTCAAAATTGAATTGTTACAGCAATAGTAGCTTTGATTGGAAAATTACAATTTGAAACTCCAACAAGTTACACTAACTTAGAATTAATTATTATCATTTTCTATCCTTCTTTTTCTTTTTTTAAAAAATATCTTCAATAAAACAAATGCATTCATTCTATACTCGCGTAAAAGATTAAGTTTATTTAGCTCCTCAAAATTTTTCTTTTTTGTATACTCTTTTTCTCTAGATTCAGGAGTGTCATATTTTATTAGAACATTAGCACTTTCTCTCATGCAATTCATCAACATATCAAACTTATCATTTACATCTTGCAATGTAGGATCATCAAATTTTCTCTTGGATAATGTTGAAGTATTACTATTGAGTTTGCATTGTGGCATGGAGGATGGGTTTGCTACATCAATATCTTCATTTAATAACACATGGCCAGAAAGCATACCATCAAAGGCCTCTTCATTACCTTTTTCATTTTCGTTGTTCAAGTTACGAAAAATGTCTTTCAGAATATTATCCATGTTTCCAGTTATGCGATCCTTTGAAAATAATTGAATTAGTTTGTCATAATTTTGAATAGGAGTACTTCTCCACTTGTTCATCGAAGGATTGACATATAAAAATTTAAACTCAATTAGTACATATAGAACATATAAAGAGAAACAACCATGAATTAAAAATAACTTTAACATACCGCAATAAGCTTGTCTCACACATTGTTGTCAATTTCAACATCTTTGACGAGGAACTCCACCCAATGCCACCCTTATTTTTGAACAACTCGTGACATGCATTGAAATGACTTTTCAAAATTTTTATTCTATTTTTTAGAAGCTCTTTTGTTAATGGCAAATCAAAATTTTCAATACATATAGCTAGCATGTTCTTATATGCAGTTAAGGTAAAGATACTAGCAACCCTAAACCCTTTAATTTGTTGCTCTAGCATTGAATCTTTGAAGACATTATCCATATCTTCAGTTCATTTGACATAGTCTCTTTTTGAGCCTTCAGTTGAAATAGCTTTTTTACCCATCTTACATCAAAATGACAAAAAATTATATTAGCACGATAATTAAATTAAGGAAAACAATAACAGTAATTGATATGAAATGAAAACATTCCATTCTATATAGTTTCAATTAAAATTTGAATGCATCAATGACAAGTCTAATATAGAAAAAAGTTCAATACAATAATGGCAAATATAAGTCTAACATCATCCACCACGTCCTTATAGTACATAATCATTCCACATTGCCTCAATGATATCATCTCTAATAAAAACCTATTTCTTAGCATCTTCATCTTGCCTCTCCACAATAGAGGCATCATTGTTCATTGTGTTTGATAATTCTTCATCAACTTCAGCAATAATATTAGCATCAGGATCAATACCCATTAGGTAGTTATGTAAAAGACAACATGTTATTATAATCTGAACATGTGTACGTATTGGGAAATGAGTTCTATTCCACTTGCAATGAATGAAAATCTCTTTTTTAATACACCAAAACATCTTTCAATGATAACTCGAACAACTGCATGTTGATGATTGTATAATTCCTTTGCATTTCAGGGAGCATGTCTGGAATACTCTTTCAAGTGATACCGTACTCCCCTATAAGTTGCCATAAGTCAACTTTTGATCCCAAATCCAGCATCACCTAAATAGTATTTCTATAGTGTAATAATATATAATATTAGAATTGATAGTAAAAACTAAGAAACTAAGTATATAAGTAAGTTATCCTTTTGCAATTTTTAAGTTATCAGCTTTACTAATCGCATCCTTTATTATCCGGGAATCTGATATTGTCCCTTCCTACACAGCTAGGATATATGTGAATTTCATATTAAATGAACAAGCAGTAAAAATATTTATAGTTGGGCAATCCTTTCTTCCTCTCTATCTAGGTACATAACTAGAAGGTATTCTAACTCGAACATGTGTACCATTAATTGCACCTAGACAATTCTATATTTTTTTATATAATTTAGAAATAAGCATAATTTTTATGAGATTTTATAAAAATTACTTATAATTTAATATACCTTAAAATAAGAATAAATTTTGTTGCTATTGTATATCTCAGGAGGAACTAATGAGCCATCAGATTATGAGATAAATTTCTCATGCAAGCTAATGATAGCTCATAAGACCTCATGAATGCGATAGCTAATGGTTCAAGTACCACAATGAAAGAAAAAAAATATATATTTCTGTATATTTAATATTGTAAGATACCAAATACAAAAATGTTAACACTTTTTTCTCAATTGTACAATTTTTTTGTATCTCTCAACTTGCTTATGACTTGCAGTAATTGACACAAATGCTTAAAAGCATGTACTCTCATTTTATCATGTTATGACAAATTTCATTAGAACTAGTTATATTTTTTAATATTTCTATTCGAATGCCATGTCTATATTCATTACTCTCTCGTATTGGTTTATCAAATATGTTTGGTGTAATCTTGATATCAATGGTTCTACAACAACCTATTCAGCCATGCATATGAATTGACAATTTCTAACATAAACTTTGAGCAAATCTTTCTTACTCATTGGAGCCATAATAGGACCTATAAACAAACATATTATAATTAATTATATGTTGAAACAAGCCACCAGTAACAACACATGAGAAAGATATCTAATATTTTCCAATCCAATGCAATAAATCAAGCAACAAGCAAAAACAATGAACATGGAAAAAGTACAATCATTGAAGATGAAGATCAATGATGTAGCTAACATTGAACAATTATGATGAAGATGAACAAGGAAAAAGCAACAAGCATGATCACATCTTTCTTTGCTTATTATGATGAAGATGTAGCTAACATTGAACAATTATCGATTGGAAGCAAAGACAAGTGCAAAATACCAATTGAGTGCAAATACCAATTAATCTGATTCTTAGCATCTTCTTAACCAACTGCAAAATTCAACCTACCTTAACCTAGAGTCTTCTGCGGGTTGCGAGCGATAGGAAGGCTCCGGGTTGTGTGCGAGAGGACGACTGCAGGCTGCCGGTGAGAGGAGGGCTGCAAGTGAGAGGTGATAGGAGGGTTGCAGGCTAGGGACGAGTGGAAAGCTGTGGGTGAGAGGCGATAGATAGAGATAAAGGGTGAGAGGCATGAGGCAAGTGGCTGCGAGCGAGATCGAGCGAGAACAAAGGCGAGAGGCGAGAGGCTGTGGATGAGATTGGGTCAGAGCACGGGAGAGAAGCAAGAGCATGGGCGAGAACGAGGGCAAGAGGCAAGAGTTAGGAGCTACGGCAGAAATCGGGCGAAGGAAGGAAATGAAATTTCCTCCCGATTTGGAGAGCAAGATTTGAGGAAAATTTTGGGTTGTACATTCCCTCAATTTTTGTTTCCTTTCCATCATTTCTTTATAGTGAAATAAGGGAAATAATATCTTTCTTTCTTTTCTCTCCTGGTTTCTCTTGAAAGAAACACAGCGTTAGAAAACACAATGCAATAGAAAAAGGGTGAAAAGTAGTGTGCATCTTTCAACAAACATAACTTGGGGGAAAAGGCCTGCGAAGGGACCTTTCGTTCCAATCAAAAGAAGGGGTCGGCCATCACACTTTCACAAATCTTGAAGCAACCTTAATCACATGGATCTCAAAGCAGTATTATAATGCTCTTAACCTGGGTTACAGCTTCTAGGGTTAACAATTTTCTCTCCCTCTCGCTAAAAAGGCGGCTCTTTTGGATTCTTCCATCGGCGACTAGTCCTTCATCTCCCGTTTGGCGAGGATCCTCCCAAGTTTTCTACCTCCGACCCTCTTTTTCTAGCCTCTCACTAGAAAGGTGGCTCTAAGTATGTGAGGCTTTTTTTTTCCTATCCTCCTCGATTCTTCTGCGTCGGTTAGGTTTCCTGCAACCTTTTTACCCTCTAGCTTCTTTATTTAGGGTAATTAGGCATTTTCTTTACCAATTGCACACGATTATAACATTTTTAGTTGTCTGCGTTGTTTAACTTAGTGCTGGAAAGGAGTGAGGGTCTTTTGTGCTATAGTTCTTTTGTTTTTTATGTCTATATTTCTTGGATCATTTTTTATCGCCACTCTAACCTCTATATCTTTGAGGATTTAAAACATCATTACGGTCTGGTTTGTGTAGCTAATTTGTATAGATACATGCAATTGTGTTTCCAAACTAAGTAGAATGCAAAACATATTTCTTGTCAATTTTTTTTTACAAAAATATCTTTAGAAGAAATAAACAATTCATAAAACTATTAGAGAAAGTCAAGAAATGATCTAGCGATAATGACAAAGAGTATATGCTTTACATTGTTTATGATAACATATTAAATCCCTTAAAGTTGGTTAAGTTTTATGGGATAATAATAACATGTTAAAATTCTACGTTCTTTGTTCTAGATTCTTTCAAATTCTACGAAATTTAAAGGACTTAATACATTGATATTTGTGTTTATACAATATATATTTATACTCTATATTTATATAATTTTTTTTCCAACAAAATTTGAGTTTATCTATATTTGATTTTATCATATTCTTCATGCTTACAGTTAATATAATCTAAGAAACTGAAACAATTTATCTGTTCAGACGTAATCTTAAAGTAATCAATTTATCTGAGTTTTTAACATAATGCACTTATATATTACATATGCAAATTGAGCCACCTAATGGAGATTCATACATCTACTCAGTAGCTCTGAATGGTAATGAAAGGGTAGAATACAATCACTACCTGAACTCAAAAGGCTGTCAAGATTGAGGTACACATCTCATTTATAATTATTTTAATTTGTTTTCACATTTATTATTGTGATATGTATTTCTACTATAATTGTAGGTCAACAAAGATGCAAAGTTTCAATAAAAAGAGTTATAAGTCATGACTCTACGAAGCTTGTTTAACGCCTACAAATGTGGAAATTTGTAAATATAAATTTTGGTCACATTCTATAGAATAGTTTGCAATCTATGTATAATAGATTTTGTTTCAGTGATTTATTATAATCCAATTGATGTCAGATTGATATCTGATTTATTGTAGATAAATTCTGTGGTATTGTAGACAGATTCTATGGTATTTTAGGACCGATTCTATGAAGTTTTCTTATATTCAATGGTATTGTGGATAAATTCTACAAAGTTGTTTCAGACTCTATGGTAATTTGGTCGAAGTTTGCTTATATTCTACTTTATTTTGTCAAATTCTACGAATCACAGGTGGGGTGTGATATTTATCACACTCGTGATTCTTTAACTTAAGAGAACAGAAAGAATCACGGGCGGGGTGTGATATTTATCACACCCGTGATTCTTTAACTTAAAGGAACAGAAAGAATCACGAGTGGGGTGTGATATTTATCAGACCCGTGATTCTTTAACTTAAAGGAACAGAAAGAATCACGGGCGAGGTGTGATATTTATCACACCTGTGATTCTTTAGAAGATCGTGGATACACTTCAGAAGATTGTGGATACAGTTCAGAAGATCGTGGATACACTGTAGAAGATCGTGGATATGCTACAGAAGATCGTGGATACACTGCAGAAGATCGTGGATATGCTGCAAAGATCATGGATACAGATGCAAACATCGTGGATATGCTGCAGCTATGGTGGATACAGGTGCAGACATCATGGATATGCTGCAGAAACATCGTGGGCAACCTACAGCTATCGTGCATACGCTGCAGCTATGGTGGACACACCCCAGAAGATGGTGGACACACCTCAGCTATGGTGGACACACCCTAGAAGATGGTGGACACACCTCAGCTTATGATGGACAAACCCCAGATTATGGTGGACACAACTCAGATTATGGTGGACACAGCTCAGCTATGGTGGATATGTATAGTACTTATCGTGGACAGCCTGCATAAGATCGTGGATATGCTATCCACGATTTACAGAAGATGGTGGATACACTGCAGTTATCGTGGATACATACTAACGTGGATGGGCTGTATACCCCTTACAAGTTAGTAGAATCCTTATAGATTATAATAGAATTCCCCTTACAAGTTAGTAGAATCCTTATAGATTGTATAGTAGATTCCCCTACAAGTTAGTAGAATACTTATAGATTGTAGTAGATTCCTCCTACAAGTTAGTAGAATACTTATAGATTGTAGTAGAATCTACTTATAGATTAGAGTAGAATCCCCCATACAAGTTAGTATAATCCTTATAGATTATAGTAGAATCTACTTATAGATTATAGTAGAATCCCCCTACAAGTTAGTAGAATACTTATAGATTATAATAGAATCTCCCTTACAAGTTAGTAGAATCCTTATAGATTGTATAGTAGATTCCCCCTACAAGTTAATAGAATAATTATAGATTGTAGTAGATTTCCCCTACAAGTTAGTAGAATACTTATAGATTATAGTAGAATCCCCCTACAAGTTAGTAGAATCCTTATAGATTATAGCAGATTCCCCCCTACAAGTTAGAAGAATCCTTATATATTATAGTAGAATCCCCCCTACAAGTTAGTAGAATCCTTAAAGATTATAGTAGATTCCCCCCTACAAGTTGGTTGAATCCTTATAGATTATAGCAGAATCCCCCCTACAAGTTAATAGAATCCTTATAGATTATAGTAGATTCCCTCTACAAGTTAGTAGAATCCTTATAGATTATAGTAGATTCGCCCCTACAAGTTAGTAGAATCCTTATATATTATAGTAGAATACCCCCTACAAGTTAGTAGAATCCTTATAGATTATAGTAGATTCCCCCCTACAAGTTGGTAGAATCCTTATAGATTATAGTAGGATCCCCCCTACAAGTTAGTAGAATCCTTATTGATTATAGTAGATTCCCCCTACAAGTTAGTAGAATTCTTATTGATTATAGTAGAATCCCCCTACAAGTTAGTAGAATCATTATAGATTATAGTAGATTCCCCCCTACAAGTTAGTAGAATCCTTATAAATTATAGTAGATTCCCCCCTACAAGTTAATAGAATCCTTATAGATTATAGTAGAATCTCCCCTACAAGTTAGTAGAATCCTTATAGATTATAGTAGAATTCCCCCTACAAGTTAGTAGAATCTTTATAGATTATAGTAGATTCCTCCTACAAGTTAGTAGAATCCTTATAGATTATAGTAGAATCTCTCATACAAGTTAGTAGAATCCTTATAGATTATAGTAGATTCCCCCCTACAAGTTAGTATAATCCTTATATATTATAGTAGAATCCCCCTACAAGTTAGTAGAATCCTTGTAGGGGGGAATCTACTATAATCTATAAGGATCCTACTAACATGTAGGGGGGAATCTACTATAATCTATAAGGATTCTACTAAGTTGTAGGGGGGGGGGGGGGTTCTACTATAATCTATATAATCTATAAGGATTCTACTAACTTGTAGGGGGGATTGTACTATAATCTATAAGGATTCTACTAACTTGTAGGGGGGGAATCTACTATATTCTATAAAGATTCTATTAACTAGTAGGGGGGTTCTACTATAATCTATAAGGATTCTACTAACTTGTAGGGGGGGGGGGATTCTACTATAATCTATAAGGATTCTACCAACTTGTGGGGGGGGGGGGGAATCTACTATAATCTATAAGGATTCTACTATAATATATAAGGATTCTACTAACTTGTAGGGGGCAATCTACTATAATCTAACTTGTAGGGGGAATCTACTATAATGTATAAGGATTCTACTAACTTGTAGGGGGAATCTATTATAATATCTAATGATTCTACTAACTTGTAGGGGAGAATCTACTATAATCTATAATGATTCTACTAACTTGTAGGGGGGAAACTGTTATAATCTCTAATGATTCTACTAAATTGTAGGGGGGAATCTACTATAATCTATAAGGATTCTACTAACTTGTAGGGGGGAATCTACTATAATCTATATGGATTCTACTAACTTGTAGGGGGGATTCTACTAAAATCTATAAGGATTCTACTAACTTGTAGTGGGGGATTCTACTATAATTTATAAGGATTCTACCAACTTGTAGGGGGGAATCTGTTATAATCTCTAATGATTCTACTAAATTGTAGGGGGGGGGAGATCTACTATAATCTATAAGGATTCTACTAACTTATAGGGGGCTATCTACTATAAGGATTCTACTATCTTGTAAGGGGGATTCTACTAACTTGTAGGGGGGGTTCTACTATAATCTATAAGGATTCTACTAACTTGTAGGAGGGATTATACTAAAATTTATAAGGATTCTACCAACTTGTAGGGGGGAATCTGTTATAATCTCTAATGATTCTACTAAATTGTTGGGGGGAATCTACTATAATCTATAAGGATTTTACTATCTTGTAGGGGAGGATTCTACTATAATCTATAAGGATTCTACTATCTTGTAGGGGGGAATTTACTATAATCTATAAGGATTCTACTAACTTGTAGGGGGGAATCTATTGTAACATCGTGGATTAAGGTTGTAACATCGTGGATTAGGCATGTAACATCGTGGATTAAGGCTGTAACAGCGTGGATTAAGGCTGTAACAATGTGGGTTAGGTATATAACATTGTGGATTAAGGTTGTAATATCGTGGATTAAGGCTATAACATCGTGGAGTAAGGCTGTAACATCGTGGATTAAGGCTATAACATCATGGATTAAGGCTGTAACATCATGGATTAGGCATGTAACATTATGGATTAAGGCTGTAACATCGTGGATTATGGTTGTAACATCGTGGATAAGTCATAATTTTTTGCATTTACAAGTCTTGAATAAAGTGTACTATATTTAAAGAATCACGGGTGTGATAAATATCACACCCCGCCTGTGATTCTTTATGTTCCTTTAAGTTAAAGAATCACGGGTGTGATAAATATCACACCCCGCCCGTGATTCTTTCTATTCTTGTAAGTTAAAGAATCATGGGTGTGATAAATATCACACCCCGCCTGTAACGTAGAATTTGAAACAAATAACATAGAATATGGAGTTTTTAATATAGAATCTAGAACAATTACGTATAATCTGGAACAAATAACGTAAAATCTGAAACAATAATGTAGAATCTGGAACAAATAATGTAGAATACAATCACTTAAATAGAATCCATTATACATATATTACAAACTGTTGTACAGAATGTGCCCCAAATTTGTATTTACAAACTCCCAACATTTGCTAGCGTTAAACAAGCTTCGTAGAGTCATGACTTATAACTCTTTTTCTTGAAACATTGCATCTTTGTTGATCTACAATTATAGTAGAAATATATATCATAATAACAAATGTGAAAACTAATTAAAATAATTATAAATGAGATGTGTACCTCAATCTTGACAGCCTTTTGAGTTCAGGTAGTGGTTGTGTTCTGCCCTTTTATTACCATTCGGAGCTATTGAATAGATGTATGAATCTCCATTAGGTGGCTCAATTTGCATATGTAATATATAAATGCATTCTCCTACAAACTCAGATAAATTGATTACTTCAAACTTACATCTGACTTGTTTGTGATCTCCATTGATTTACTAGCATGATTAACTGTTTAAGGCTCTCTATCCTACTCCGATTGCTCTCAGCATATTAGCAATTTGCTGAAAACCTACTTATATGTGATTCTAGCCTCATAATTTCCTCTAGAAATTAAAACTTGTATGTGACTCTTTCGTCAAAGTGTAATGTTGTATCACTATTGAAATTTAAGGACTGAAAGCCAATTGTCCTAACCCATCCCACTATTGTTACTCTTTTCTAGTCTTTATATATTGGAGCCACCATCGAACCATCCCTAATGCGATGTGTCTAACTGCCTTGTACATCTAGGGTTTTTCTTACTATAGAATACAAATATATGCCTGAAAATGTATTGCATAAAGTATTAACCTACAAACACTACTTTGTAGAGAGTATCTTGACTTGTATAAAACCAATGTCCATTAAGTGTAGAAAGAAAACAAAAGGAAGAAAGTATATATCTCAATTCTCAAATAATACATAATCATTAGCAAGACACTTATAATAACCAAAATTGAAGCAACAACAGGAGTTCTTAGTATGTCCACGAATTTAGCTTTAAAATGTTTAATTTCACTTCGGCTCACATACAGTTAGTGGCATATTGCACTTCGCTCTTATAGTTTAAAAATCTGACTTTGCGTCCCATAGAGTAGAATTTAATCTCATTTATTTTTGCCTCCTGAATTTTATGAATATCTTGCTTTACCCACTATACTTTATGAATTATATCTTTATTTTATCAATGTAGCTGTATAACTTCGAATATTTTACATCTACAATATAAAACTAGAACCATTCACAACATAAAGAATATACACCAATAGTCAGGTTTATTGATAAGACTGAGTAATGAAAACAGCCTGAATTATCTGTAACATCTTCTACCTTGTGGTCGGCTTCCAATGATTTTTAAATAGGATTAGAGTTATGTAGGAATTGCGAATTATTTAGATGCAAATTGAGATAAAAAGAAATTGCGAAATACTAATCCATGAACTAAACTAAAAATTTTGAAATTATAGATCATATTTCTATCACTAGCGTTGCCAGAAGCTGGTCACTAGAAAGGCTTACAATACCTCAACCATCTCGACACTTCCGACACGTTGAAAGAGATTGGCGAGCTGAGCACTATCAACGTTAAAGGGGAGGTTTTCGACAAAAAAGCTTCAAATCCGATGAGAACTCTCCATCCGACAATGAAAGCTCCTCCGCAGGCTCTAAATTTGACGAAAGCACAACCTTCGGCATAATCCCCTAAAATAAAGCTAGCGCCTTTCTCATAAAAGGTTGCGAAGTAGAGGAAAGAGAAAAGATATTTTTTATAGGGGAGAAGGAGAGGGCAAGGGGCCAAGGGCTAGTGTTTGGGGTTTAGAGGAAGAGATGGGGATTTGGCAGAAGAGAGGGAGAAAAATACTTCTTCTCCTAAGGTTGACATTGAGAGTTGCTGGAGAGGAAGGTCACGAGGGTTCAGGAGATTGAGGGCAAGCTCCGTAGAAATAGATTTTTTTTTTATAATACTGCTTAAAGGAAAATAGTTTAATCATGGTTAAGTCTTTTCTTTTTGTCTGCTTTAAGATTTGGGCTCGACCCTTGCTTCAAAATACGTGAACGAAAGATGAGGGACCCTTCCTCTGATTGGAATGAAGGGTCCCATCGCAGGCCTTTTTACTTGTGTCTTTTCTTTGCTCACAAGCCACTACTGACTATAATAATAGTGGTGTCTAACCTCTCCTCTTAGAAGTCCTTTTTCTGCTTGATAGTGAATCTGAACAGCAGTCAAAGTTACAGAATGATTACATTATTACATTTCTTGTTGGAGAAAAAATGATTCTGATTCTGCTCATTGCTTGAGATTTCAAATGCTGCGCTGGTCAAGGGCAGGAAATATTTCATTTTAGTGTGCCTTAAATAATATGATCAACTTAAAAAATATTTATGGTATTTTCATAAGACTTTTAAACTATTAAGTGCTACCTTCTGCTTCTAATAATTGGCTACTATATCCTTTCCCGCCTACTTTAGTCAGTTATTTCTCCTTCCATGTGAGTACTAAATTCTAAATTTCAAAATATAAATTAAATGTTTTAAACTTAAAAATATGTGAATTTTGAAATAAATAATTAGTAATTTCTAAATTTGAAATATATATAAAATTTTATATGAAAAAGATAATTTTACATATTTGAGTTTGTTAATTTCACAATTACCACACACAAATTGTGCTAAATTAATTTGAAATTATTAAATTTGAAAAGAGTAAAACTAAAATATGTAAAAGATTCAAATTATGTATTTCTCTAATCATAAAAAAATAAAGTATATAAATTTTGTATTATCATATACCGAAAATTATTAACTTTCAGAATTTTCAGGTAAGAAATTGTTGGAGATTGTTAAGACATAATTAAATTTTGAACACTTGAAGATAAAATCATCAATATTGTTCCCTTTATACACACATGCACGAAGAGAGGTACTATTGAGCCTTTATTTTCTAATATTCATATCAAGATTGAGACAAAATCGTCTTCTTTTTTTTTTTCAAAACAAAAAAAGCAAATTTTTGCCAACTAGCTTTGTATTTGATTATCAAAGCACCACAAAACTAGCTTGATATCTGAAAAAAAAAAAAAATCTTTGAAAGGCCATAGTATGTACATTTCTTTTTGGGGAATTTTGAATATGATCATCTACTCTATGGACTGTTCAGACTTTCTTACAACTTTTCACCCGTAAGTTGATGAACAATATTTCGATTTTTTTTTTTTAAAAAAATCAAGAGCCGCCTTGCACCCAAGTATGAACAATATTTTCCCCCCTAAGTATGAGCATCTACTCTGTTCATGGTGACTACGCAGATGCCAGATGATGTGTTTAGCAAGACTTTTCAGATTGAGACCAAGGAGGTGAAAAAAATCAAAAGCCCTAAAATGTTTCCAAATGCCCTAAAATGTCAGCTATAAAGAGATATGCAAAGGAATTTGTGAGAATTTGATTCCTTTCGTATAAAAAAGCAACATAAAGAATTTTGTTTAGTTTATCCATATTAGAGGCGTAGAGATGAAGTTGTAAAGATCTTGACAAGAAGGCTATTATCAGCTTCTATGTAATTGGTAGAATAATCTAAATAAGTAGCAACTGCAATAGGAGAAGTGTAACAAGATCTACTTCAATTATGTATCAAATGAGCTGCACAAATATGCGTGGAGGCACTAAAAGTAGTACATCCCCTATAAGCCAATATGAGATCGCCATCTTCTTTGGATTGGGTCAACAAACTGCTAAGCCAACACCTCTAATATTGACTAAGGGCATTTTCATCACAAGCAAATAAGTAGTCTAGAATATATAATACTTACACTAAGCCAAAGAAATATGTTGCTAGTTGAGCTACATCCAACACTTAAGTAGATTCCTACTCATACTATAAGTGACACTTATTATAACTCTATAGTTCCAAAGTCTAAAAATCAAGCTAGAAAATTTACTCACTTACCCCATATGAGTTTATTGAGTTATATCTTGATAAAATAGTGGAAGAATACTACACTTGAATTAAAAACATGAATGATCAATAGGACTTCAGTCTCACTCTTATACGTGATGCTTGCATACGACCCATCTGGATGAGTATAATCAAAATTTCTAATTTATTGTAATAGGAAATATATACTCCATAAGTCAATAGATGCATCAATCGAGTATCATCATGCTTATCGCATATGCCAACTTTTAAAGACTATTATAAGAGACTGGAATAAAGTATATTGTCTAACTAGTGATAAACAATGGTAGCAACTTCAAGTGAGTTAGGGAGTTGATTCAAGCTTATTGCTTTTATATTATTTTAACTCCTTGTATTGCCCATTGTAGTAACTAATGATGAAGGATATTGGTGAGATCGATAAGATTATAAATAAATTAAAGGTGGTGTTGGGGAATTGCTGGTATAATAATTAAAATTTAATAATAAAATGCAGCAAAAAATACTTGAAAAATAATTCTCCCTCCAAAGGATCCATGAGAGAAAATGAAGATCAAATAATGTGTTCAACATGTTACCCTTGATGCGTGCTTGAAGATGTCGACTACGAAGATGGTATAGGCACACAAGTGTCCACTCTCTACTAACATAATAAGTTGTGGTGCCTCCAAGCCCTTATGGAAGAGTTAACCAAATCTCTTAATAAATTTGTGCCATAGTTGGTGTCTTTCTAAGCGAAGAGAATTCACAAGGGTAGGTGCATTCATTAAGTGCCATTGTCATATAAGCCTCCTTGCATTATGGCAAGAGCTCGTGATTGGCACCTCCTACCGACCTTGTTTCCCAAGGCATGTGCCCATACAAGCACCACTACCTAAATGGGTGATCACCTAGGATTAATGTTAAGCGCCTAGACACCTCTCTTATATCCTCTTTAGGCTCTTATATCCTCTTTAGGCCTAAGGATCAATGCGGCAATCTAGAGACTCTTTTTATATATATATATACTGTCCATCTACCCACGTAGTGTTGGCGGCCCCAAACCAGCCGCTAAGCACTTGGACACCTCTACCTTTGCTCTCATTGGGCCTAAAGCCTAATTAGCTAATTGAGATAATTTAGAATAGACATCTAGCCCTATTCTTGTTGTAATCAATTGATATGAATCCTCTCATTGGACCTAAAGCCTAATTAGTTTATCGAGATGATTTAGAATAGGCATCTAGTGTCATGCTCTAATTTTTCACTATGAGTCTTGGGAATGATGGCACGAGAATAGCTCCCATCAGCCCAACTTACATAACTATCTGGATCTTTGCAAAATCAATATCCCCCGTGCAAAAGGTCTATGCCCTCGTGAACCCCCACTCTTTGCCAAGTTACACACTCTTTTTGTGCACAATGCCTTAGCGAAATTTCACCTTGCCTTGCTATCCACAAAAGGGCAGGGCACTCCCGCTGCGCACTAATGTCCAGGGCGCGTGTCCCATGTGTAAATTCAAGTCCCCCGACTACACCCCTGCACTAGGCAAAGGGCACAATTCCTTGGACTGAAGTTTACTCGCTGAACAAATGGAATTATCATCCACCACGCCTTGTGCACGTGAATTTCGCAGCACCCCCGTTGCCAAGTGATGCCGCCCCTTGTCCAACTAAAAACATGCCTCGAGTCCTGAATGAGGTGGAAATCCTTGATATCAATAGATTAGGTGCTCACACAGAATTTTGGCATGACCTATGCGCATTTTCCTGATCTTGGCGTAAGTACAAATCAACTAAAACTAGTAGAGAGTCACAATAACACAACACCAGAGAAATAAGAGGAAAATACCGATTTCATTCAAAACACCGATACACAACCTCTTATGTTGTTGGATCAATACCAACATAGTTCACTTTACAATGATACAAAGATCATACAATGCACACTTAGGAAACTTAACCTCAACAAGAAGAAACTCTCCTATGCGCCAAGCCTTGGTCTCCTCTCTTCAAGACTTGTAAGAGTGAAGCCCGTCTTCTCCTCTCTTCCTTGGATCCCCACGTCAAGGAGATGGCTGCCGATGATCTAGAATGTTGCTGCCGGTTGTGAGCAAGAAGGTCCACAAGTTATCGCCCTTGGAAGTCTCGGCCCACCAAAGAAATCGCAAGCAACAATAATGACAAGTGGTGGTTACACACGCCACTTGTTTTCCTTCTTTAGACATGTGCCCCATGTCTCTAGTTAGTTACCCATGTTGGCAATGGGTCTTGAGCTCTGGGGTTAAGGAGAGGTCATCCCCACTAGCATTAGGGATGTCTAGCCCCTCAATCTGGTCTTCAGGCTATAGCAGCAATTAATGTGCCCTGGTTTTAGTCTCCACACTAGCACTTTTGGAATGCACAATCCCCTAGCCCTTGAAAACCATGCCCTTTAGTCTCCAAGCTCGTGTGTGTCATGCCTTGTCCTTTTTGGTGTGCTTCCCTCATGGACAAGGAGGAGAATCTTCCAGGTAATTCCAATTTATAAGCAACTATACCAATTCTTTGCAGAATTTTAAATGGACCCTCATACCTTAGAATTAAACCTCTGTGTGCAATCTTAGCTGAGATCTTTTTCCACATTTGGGGATTTAACTTAAGCATTACCTTCTCACCTACATCAAACTCCACATGTCATCGTCCCTGGTTTGCATATTTTTCCATTCTCCTAATAGCTTTCCTCAAGCTATCCTGAGCTTCATTCCATAGCTCATTTTTATCCCTCACAAAAGAATTTGTAACTTGGCATGTAGTGCTTGCTCAATGCCGCAATGCATCCACGGGTGTCAATGGTTGATACACTAGCACCGACTCGAAAGAGCTTTTACCTGTAGAAGAAGATTACTGTAAATTGTAAGCAAACCGAGCAGTGTCAAGAAGGGATACCCAATTTCTTTGTGAAGCAGACACAAAGTGCCTCAGATATTCCTCAAGTAGTGCATTTATCCTTTCAATCTGCCCATCAGTCTAAGGATGGTTAGCTATAGACATCTTTAATTATGTACATAATTTCTTAAACACAGAAGACCAAAACTTTCCTGTAAATCTCCCATCTCGGTCACTAATGATATCCAAAGGTTAAAAAAATTTGTCACAGTGGGAAATATATAGGAATCCAATTTTAACCAAGCAAAATTGGATTTGGAAACTTCACAGTAAAGGAGATTCAATCCATTTTGTACAAAGCAAGTTGGATTTGGAAGTTTTGTGGCAAATAAATTTCGATCTAATTAAGGAAAAGGAAAATCAAACAGAAGGAAGAAAGGTGGGAGTGTCTGTAACATAACTATAAAATAATAAAAAACCCACAATCCCCACATAGTAGATTGCAAATTTGGCGAAATTAAGGGCATGGCTTCAGTTTAACGATTGGCACGGCTGCAAATTTGCCATTTGTTTTTTTTAAACAATCCACAACTAGTGAAAGCAGGGACTGACTAAAATTAAAAGGGGGACGTGGACTCAGGCCACATTTAATTTTTTCCTTTCGTTCTCCTTATAAAAGGAAATAGATACTAAGTGTGATGCCCTGGGTATACTGGGGTTATACCCCAGCCCTTCCCATGGACTCGTTAGGGTATGAGTAGGGATGGATGGCTTGATTGGAGTTAGGCTTGAAGGGAAGAGAAGTCTAGTAGAGGTGCTAGGTTGCTAACCACTGTGTTAGGATGTTTTGCAGGTACATTGCATCACACTCTATCCTTGGGCTAGGCCTGGGGGGTGCTTTGGAGTTTTTGGGAGCATGGTTAACTTAACCATGGTCATGGGAAATTGGCTTGGACTCATGTTGGGTTTGGCTAGGGTTCACTTTGAAGGCCAAAGACTCATGGATGATGTTTATGTTCTGGGACATAAATGTCATTAGTGAGATTCTTAAGTTAATTAATTAGCACATGTCTAATTATTAACTTAAGTGGCGCATGACTTGCACATGCTTGGTTCGGTTCAAGCATGGACGATTCACTCAAGAGAAGCTTGATTCATTTGGTTCAACCATGGGCGAATAAGCTTGATCTCTTGGTTTGGTTCAAGCACTTGGATGAGTTTGAATTTGAGCCAAAATAGGAGGGGAGTTTCCTATTCCTTCTCCAACACTTGGCGCTAATTAAACTTGGCTTTGGAATTGGCGATTTGGGGCTGATCTATAAGTAGAGAAGCCTTGGCAACGTGAAGGGGTTAATCATCCTTTCTACGACGAAGCTCTACCACTTTGGAGAGGAGATTGGAGAGTTCTTCCTTGGCACTCTCGGCTGACGAAGGAGAAGAGTGTTCTTGGAGGCAAGAACACTTGGACACTTGGAGGCAAGTGTTCTCTCATCAACGTGATCCCTTGGAGGCTTGGAGTTCACTTTGGCATCATCATCCAAGGGGCGGCACCTTGCTGTCTACTTGGTGTTCTTGGCGACATTGTGCTTGGAGGCAAGCACAAGGGCAGAAACATCATCAACAACCACCTAGAGGGGCAACTCTAGGGTTGGGCCTCAAGAGCTTTCTATTGAGGGGATTTGGGTGCTCGGCTTCTTTGAGGAAGGAAGAGGGCGACCCTTTTGTTCATTAGCTTTCGCATATTTCGTTTAGAGGATTGTTGGCTGACATCTTACACAGAGGTGTGTAAGTTGTGCCATCATGACCCAGTTTTAGGTGCAAAAAATTGGGGCGTGACAACTGGTATCAGAGGCCAGATTAGCCAGAGTTCAGCGGATTTCAGCAAGGTTCAGTGGGAGTTGTTGGATTTCAGAGTTGGGAAGTTTGGTTGTACGGGATATAGACGTTTGTTTGATTACTGTTTGGGGATTGCGTATGTCAGTGCCTAGCGCTGAGGCGTAGTTCCTCGGTATTCTTACTAATCGATCAGTTCCGGCTAGACTGAGTATTCTTCTAGCAGTTCCAGCAGTTTTTCAGATATTGCTCCTAGGACTAGGAGTATGACACAGTTCGAGGAGAGGTTCTCGAGACTGGAGACCGCTCTGGGTCTTGAGGAGGACGCAGAGTGGCAGGGAGATCCACTTCCTGAGCGTATGGAGGCCTTGATGGGGGTGTTTCATCTCTATCAGCAGGGTCAGTTGGCCAGCATGGCGCATTCTTTGGAGACAACCATGGTGGAGGTCACTGCTTTGAGGTTAGCGGTAGCGCAGGTGGCTTCCTAGCCACCCACACCTATGGCGCCACCACCAGTTCACCCAGTTAAACGCCATGTTCCTGAGCCATCCACCTTCGCAGGTGCGAGAGTGGGAAATGAACTGGAGAATTTCATATTCGACATGGAGCACTATTTCTGGGCAGCCGGTGTTATTGATGCAGACCGGATAGAGGTTTGTGCATCCTATCTCAGAGGGGATGCCAAACTATGGTGGAGGACCCATGTTGCCCCTAGGACAGAGGGGGACACTCCAGAGATCCCAGATTGGGAAGCCCTGAAGACTGAGATGAGGGCTCAGTTCAGACCCATGAACACTGTTGTTTCCGCAAGTACACGGATACTTCGAAGTAATAAAAATATCGAACCACAGGGACTTCGTTGTTAAATACCGACTAATTGAGTTTTCACTAGCTAAAGGAATCGAGAATTATGTAAAAAAGAAGCAATCGAACTGTAATTGAAGTTAATCAGGATGAGAGAATCAGGACTAGGGGTTCATTCAACTTGATATTCAGAACTAGATAGGATTAAAGAATCATCAATTTATCTCTGCTACGGTTAAGATATAATTCACTTGGCAAACAAACTAACTCACTCTCGCACAATTAGTCTGCAAGGAACGATCCTCACTCTTGCACAAGATCAATTCAATGCTAAATGTAAGTGAATTTCGGTTAAAGAGATTAAGGATCACTCTCGTGCATCCTATCTCAATACCAAGATCTCAGGCAAAACTAAGCACTCTCGCACCTTAGTTTCACAGGTTTTACTCAAGGCTTTCTAACAATCTAACGTCTATCTCTAGCACGTTATCATATCTGTAACAACAATAATTTCTAGGTCATAACAATAACAAGAAATAAACTTCTAAAATCTAAAGATAAGAGCACAACCAATCTCTTGTGATGAGTTCTTACAATAAATTCTAGGGTTCCAAGTTCTATGATATCATCTTCTCAGTCCATAGCATAAAACTCCAAGACATGTTAAAGCATGAAACTAAAAGCAATTGAAGGCAATAAATCACTTGAGTAAAATAACCAAAGCAAAGACATATTGATGAAAAAGTTATCTAGTCATTGAAATATCAAGAGAATAACACCCCCTTGTCCCAAGAAGAGTTTAAGCTAACATGATAGAAGAATCATAGCAAAACATGATTTTGTATGATTGGAAATAGTAAGGAAGGAGTAAAAGTTATAAAACAGGGTTGCAAGTAAATCACAGCCCGTAATTTGTCTCTGAATTCGCGATGAACAGTGTCGCGAACACGTTTTTGATGATTCCTCCTTCGATTGATCTCCTTTCAAGTCGAAACTTCTGTGGTGTATTCTTCTTCCTCAAGCATAGCTTCTTCTCAAAAATCGTGGTCGAAGATGGTCTTTGCAGCAAACAGCGACGAACCCTAGCGCGGCGATGACTTCCTCCAATTCTCCCTCAATCCTGGATAAAAATTGTTCCTTTTAGTTTGCGTGTCTTCTCCTCTTAAGGGCGAGTCTACCGCCTCTTTTGGATCTTAATTTGGAGCCCTAGATCAAAAGATACGGTCTTTGCAAGAATCGGGTGGAAAAATCAGAATTCTGAGTTCCAAAATACGGTACTGTGAAGCTTCATACGGTAGTGTCGTATTTCATTCTGTGAGCTCTGGGCGAATAATACGGTGCCGTGAGAATATTTCTCATAAATACGGTGGTGCCGTATTCTTGTCAAGTGCTTCTGATCAGAATCGTCAGATAATACGGCACCGTGTATGCGATCACGGCAGTGCCGTATTTCTGTCAAAACTTTCTGGTTAAATTCGTCCAATTATACGGCACCGTGTATGCGACCATGGCGGTGCCGTATTTCCGATGAAGTTCTCTGGTCAAAATCTTCGCAAAATATGGTACCGTGAAAGCTCTTCTGCCAAATACGGTAGTGCCGTAATTCCGTTGAGACTCTCTGGTTAAAAATGTCACAAAATACGGTACCGTGAAGCTTCATACGGCAGTGCCATATTTCGCCCAAATATGTCTGCTGCCAAATACGGTACCGTGAGAGCTCTTCTGAAAAATACGGTACTGCCGTATTTTAGCTAGAAAGTGTATTTTGCCTTGAAATTTGTTGGGTAGCTTCGTTTCGGCGTCTGGAATCCATTGGTGTGCTCAAATCTTCCAAAATCCATCAAAACATAGCACTTTTAACCTGAAAATGATCAAAAACAAGAAACGGTGTAGATTCTGCAATATTTGACAATTAAGGTTTAAAAACAAGCAAAAGAGTAACATTATGGTTCAAAAGATTACTAAATAAGTACGAAAAATACTATGAAATTTAGAGTCATCAAACACATAAGGCTCAAACCTTGCTTGTCCTCAAGCAAAAATCAAGAAATTGATCAAAGGAGAAAACTTTCTCATGACGAATAAATTTCTAAAGCACAATCACCAATGAAAATTTTCGTTAACTATTCTATGGAATTTCAAACAGACATATCATCCTTTGCATCTGATTTTCAAGTTTCACCACTTAGTTAAATAAAACTTCACAACTTGCATAAAGGGAATATCAATCTCAATACCTTATCTAGCTTTCAGTTCATAACCATTAACTTTTGTTTACAGGATTAGGGGTTCCAAGATCTTTTTCCACTCATAATCTCAAGATCTTTTTTTTTCACATTCTCTAATTCGATTACCACCATTTTTTCCGGTGACGAAATTAGAGTGCATTGATCACATAACCAACGCAATAGAACTCATATCCTCTTATTGGAATCGTTTACCAAGGATAGCGGAGTTTATGTGAATAGATTTCTCTCATGGCGTGTACCCACATAAATACATGCATCTTTTATTCATTACTTCAACCCATGTCCTTTGGTACCACTGTGGTTTTCTCAGTGCCAAGTAGGGGAGTTCTCACTTTGTTTAGATCATGGAATCTCCTTTCCCAACAAATAGTAAATAGCATGAACATCAACTGAATTAATCTATCAATATCAATTCAAGAATTACACTCATATGTTGATTTTATTCAAAGAAGTAACTTCCCTTTAAAATCAAATTCCTCAGATAATATGTTTATCCAAAACCCCATCCATTGGTCAACAAAATTTTTTTCAAAAGGTACATATGTATTAGAGAAATAAACTCATCATAATAGGTCTAATCCTAATTTCAATTTTTCAACATGAAAATCATCAAAAAAAAATTTTGGCATGATAATGGCAGTATTTTCTTAGATAAACAAACCACTCAAGTGCATCAACGACAACCAGTAAATGCCAAACAAATCCTATGGTATACCGAACTCATAGCATCAATCTAGAACATCAAATATCACATATACAACCAAATTAAACAGAAATCATAGCAAATCCTCTAAATATGTCGATACAACCAAATTGAAGTCTCGAAGCAATACCAATCAAGTAGCGAGAATCCGTAGCAGTAGGAGGCAAGAAGTTTGCAAAGTCATCCTTCTCTACATGAGGGTAAGATCAACATGGATTAGTGAACTCAAACAAAGTATGAGAATAGGGGTGAGATACTCACAAAATCCTACTCATCTGACTGCGTCTCCTCCTTGTCTTCTTCAGCTGGGGCGACAGCTATGGGATCATGAAATGCTCCCTCACCTGCATCGCCGTAGATACCACCTCTCCTGGGGTCCTCGTAGCCAAAATGATCATAGAGAAAATTCCCCATGTCTTCCATATAGTTTCCCAATGCCTCGATATCCATGTGAATGTGACTTATCTGCTTGTGTAACCCTCCTATGCCTTCAATCACCCTCTCCATCCGCTGCTCCTGCCTGTACAACTGTGCAGTGATAGTCTGAAACCCTGGGTCTCGGTAACTCTGTCAACCTCTCTGATCTGGGGCTGCGTGATGTGAGGATGATCCGGCGGCTCCTGGAGGCGGTGGCTCAGTGACTCTGGGTGGCGAGGAGTCAATACTCATACCAAACTGGTCATCACCCAAAACAGGAGGTGGTGGTGGCAGTGATGTCTCTGGTGCAGGTGTAGCATAGGATATACAACTGGGTAATAGCTTCCAATTTTCAAGGTTCTGTACTGAGGTCCGTCCGGGGTTAGGCAATGGCAATGTGGGAAGACCTGGCTGAAGTATCAAACTATAAGTGTCCCCATCACGCTGAATCATCTTCATCGCAATGCATGATTCAATATCTATCCTGGAGTTGCCTCGAGCAACCTCGATCCCATAGGGCGCAATCCCAAGATGTAGTGCTATAGGAGTAAGGAAACCTCCTATCACTATAGCCCCTTTCTTAGCCCTTGACACCTTACTAAGGTGTCTCATGAAAAAGAAAGCTATATCTATAGTGTAACCATGAAGCACACTCCAGAGTAAATATAATTCAGCGTGAGTGACAATACCATCACTATCTCCTCGCCCAAATATCGTGTGTGCAAGGACGCGGTGGGCATATCTGATGCAGGGGTTCGAAATCTTCGAAGCCCTTGCTGTTGAGGTTGAATACCTACTGTCTGAGGAAATCTGATCCCAAAAGATATGCTCAAGAAATTCAATGGGTGGTTCTGTTCGCCCCTTCCGTGGGAAGTGGAATATGCGTCGAATCTCCTTGAATGTGAGCATTCTTTCTTCGTTCATCATCCTGAATCTGATTTCTCCCTCGACGGTGTGATCCATGTATTCTTCCCAACTGACCTCTAAACTGCTTAGAACTTCTAGAACAACAGGTAGGTAGGTTTCAGATGTAATCTCAAAAAATTCTCTCAACCCTACCCTGCCATACATCCAAAACACATCGTCTTTCAGTCCAAGGATTTCTAAAGCTCTAATATCAGTGTATTTTATTTTGACGATGCGTCGAGTAAGCAGCGTGTTATATCTCTGTTCCCGCTCCTCATCCCTAAACACGATACCAAAGGGATTCGGTGGTGGCATCTGAGTTTTAGTAGGGGCTTTTCCTTTCTTCTTTGATTCCAACTTTTTGGTAGGTGCCATATTGTAGTGCAAAAAGAAATAAGGAACAACAGGGGAAACTTTGAGGAACTGGCGTTACCAAAATCGTGCGGCTAGAAAACAGGCTGGGTTTGAAGCTTAGAATCTGGATTTCTGAGTTGAGATCGAACTTCAGATCCTTTTGGAATGTGATCTCCTTTCTCCCCCAAAGATTTCTGAGCCTGGAAACAAATCAATCGACACTCGAAAGAGAAGAATCGAAAGAGGTGAAAACTCGGCGGAAAACAGTGCAGCGACCTGGAAATAATCGTGATCGAGCTCGAAATCGTCACGATTTTTGCTTAGAATTGGATGAAAGTTGAGGGGAAAGATCACATGAAGTTTTGGGATGCGAATGCTTGAGGAAAAACAGAAAGTCGGCGCGAAATCGGGAGAAGAAACCCTAAGAACAGTGCGCCGAACCCTAAATATGGCACGTGAATACGTGGGGTCGGGTGTGAAATACGGTACCGTATGGTGAATACGGCCGTGCCGTAATTTTGCTACAGGTTTTGTACATGAAAATGCGGAAGAATACGGTACTGTGTGAAAATACGGTACCATCGTATTTCAAAAAAAATTTTCTGTTAAAAATTTCTCACAATTACGGTACCGTGTAAGAATCCACGGCAGTGCCGTAAAATCAAAAAAAACTTTCTGTTCAGAAATGGCCAAAAATACGGTACCGTGAAAGAGTTACTTAAAAATACGGTACCGCCGTATAATGTTAGAATCTTTTTGTTTAAATCCGGTCAAAAATACAGTACTATGCAAGCGACTATGGTACTGCCGTAAAACCAAAAAAAAATATTCTGTTCAAAAATGTTCAGAAATACGGTACCGTGAGAGTTCGTCGTGAAAATACGATACTGCCGTATTTTATAAACTAAATTCAAAAAAAATCTCAAAAATTCGCTAAAAAATCAGAGAAGGAAGAGTTAACTCTAAACAAAGTAAACTAAGCAAAAAAAAGAAACAAAATCAAAGAAAAAGAAAAAATTTTGCTTGGGTTGCCTCCCAAGAAGCGCTAATTTAATGGTATTTAGCTTGACCCATCCACACTTGGATTCGTTTGTATCTCATCAAGCAGATAATGTTCCCCTTCTTCAATTTGTTCTCCATGATAGTAGTGCTTCAATCTTTGTCCATTAACCTTGAACACTCCTTTCTCTTCACTCCATATGTCGACGGCTCCGTGCAGATAAGTCTTCTTCACCTGAAAAGGCCCAGACCATCGAGACTTCAATGTACCAGGAAAAAGTCTCAATCTAGAATTAAACAAGAGAACGAAGTCACCTGGTTGAAAATCTTTTCTGAGTATGTGCCGATCATGCCATCTCTTGGTTCTCTCCTTATAGATTTTTGCATTTTCATAAGCAGAGAGTCTAATTTCTTCAAGTTCACTCAATTGCAGTTTCCTCTTTTCACTTGCACTCTTCAAGTCAAAATTTAGTGTTCTAATCGCCCAGAATGCTTTATGCTCGAGTTCTACAGGAAGGTGACATGACTTGCCATAAATCAATTGAAATGGTGACATACCTATTGGTGTTTTGAAAGCAGTCCGGTATGCCCAAAGTGCATCATCAAGCTTAAGAGCTCAGTCCTTCCTTGTTCTTGACACTGTTTTTTCCAATATCCTTTTAATTTCCCTATTAGATATCTCCACTTGTCCACTTGTTTAGGGATGATAAGGTGTTACGACCCTATGATTCACTCCATATTTTCTAAGTAAAGCTGAAAACTTGTGTTCAATAAAGTGGGATCCTCCATCACTGATCACCACTCGCGGTACTCCAAATCGTGGGAAGATAACTCTTTTAAACAATTTCACCACAACCCTAGAGTCATTAGTAGGAGATGCAATGGCTTCTACCCACTTGGAAACATAATCTACCGCCACGAGTATATAATTATTTCCTCCAGATGATGGAAAAGGTCCCATGAAATCAATACCCCAAACATCAAATATCTCAACCTCAAGTATGGTGGACAATGGCATTTCATTCCTTTTATTTATGTTTCCCATCCTTTGACAATTATCACAAGACATTATAAAATTTCTTGCATCCTTAAACAATGTGGGCCAATAAAATCCAGATTGTAATACCTTAAAAACTGTCTTCTCAGTACTAGCATGCCCTCCGTATGATGATCCATGGCATTGTGATAATATGTCTTTCGTTTCCTCATCGGGGATACATCTTCTGTATATTCCATCTGCACATCTTTTGAACACATAAGGCTCATCCCAAAAATAGTGTTTAACATCTGCTAAAAATCTTTTCTTGCCTTGGTAATTCAAATCAATAGGAAATATTTTTGTAACAAGATAATTTACAATATCTGCATACCAAGGGGCCTTAATCTGTTCAACTCTCATCAGTTGTTCCTCAGGAAAAGAATAATTAATGTCACCTTTTGTATCTTCAACCATTATCCTTGAAAGGTGGTATGCAACTAAATTCTCTGTGCCTTTCTTATCCTTGATTTCTAGGTCAAACTCTTGCAGAAGTAAAATCCATTTCAACAACCTTGGCTTACTGTCCTTCTTCTGCATCAAATATTTAACTGCAGCATGATCGGTGTACACTATAATCTTTAAATTTATTAGGTAAGATCTGAATTTGTCAAATGCAAAAACTATGGCTAACAACTCTTTCTCAGTGGTGGTGTAGTTTCTCTGTGTTTCATCTAGAGCTTTACTGGCATAGGAGATCACATTAGGCTTCTTGTCCTTCCTTTGCCCTAGAACTGCTCCCATTGCAAAATCGCTGGCATCATACATAAGCTCGAAAGGTAATTCCCAGTCAGGTGGCTGCATGATCAGTGCTGATGTCAAGGCCTTCTTCAATTACTGAAAAGCAAATAGACATTTCTCATCAAAGCAGAATTTGGCATCTTTACAAAGTAAATCTGTTAAAGGTTTAGCAAGTTTAGAGAAGTCCCTGATGAACCTCCTGTAAAACGTTGCATGTCCCAAAAAACTCCTGATTTCCTTGACAGTGGTGGGTGGTGCCAACTTCTCAATCACTTCTATCTTGGCCTTGTCCACTTCAATCCCTCTCTCTGAAACAAGATGGCCCAAAACGATCCCCTGTCTAACCATAAAGTGACACTTTTCCCAATTCAAGACAAGGTTAGTCTCTTTGCATCTCTTCAAAACTCTAGAGAGGTTAGCCAAATAGTCATCAAAGGAAAAACCATAAACTGAAAAATCATCCATGAAGACATCCATGAAGTCTTCAATAAATTCAGAAAAGATTGCCATCATGCACCTCTGAAAAGTGGCAGGTGCATTGCATAAACCAAAAGACATTCTTCTATAAGCCAAAGTACCATATGGACATGTGAAAGTGGTCTTATCTTGGTCATCTGGGTGAATAGGAATTTGAAAGAATCCAGAATAACCATCAAGAAAACAAAAATAAGAATGCTTGGCAAGTCTCTCAACCATCTGATCAATAAAAGGCAAGGGAAAATGATCTTTCCTAGTGGCAGTATTTAGTTTTCTGTAATCAATGCACATATGCCAACTAGTGACAGTTCTAACTGGTATTAACTCATTGTCTTTATTTTTTATTACTGTAACACCTCCCTTTTTAGGTACACAATATACAGGACTTACCCACTTACTATCAGAGATAGGGTAGATAATACCTGCATCTAGCAATTTTAGCACCTCCTTCTTTACCACTTCCTTCATGGATGGATTGAGTCTTCTCTGAAAGTCTACATGCGGCTTGTGCTCATCCTCCATGTGAATTCTGTGCATACAAAAGGAAGGGTTAATTCCTTTCAAGTCATCAATAGTATACCCTATTACCTTTCTATGAGTTCTTAGTTCTTTCAAGAGAAGATCAGTTTCCCTAGCATCTAATTGAGCATTTACAATTACAGGGTAGGTAGAGTTGGGACCAAGAAACTCATATCTAAGGTTATTAGGTAAAACTTTCAGTTCAACTTTAGGAATCTTTTCTTTTTCAATATCAAAAGTAGCACAATCCAAAATGTCATGTTTTTCATCATCAAAATCATTAAAATCATTCTCAAAACCAGAATTTTCATTTTC
This sequence comes from Costus lasius, assembly GCA_027563935.2. Classification (NCBI taxonomy): domain Eukaryota; kingdom Viridiplantae; phylum Streptophyta; class Magnoliopsida; order Zingiberales; family Costaceae; genus Costus; species Costus lasius. Next base: position 30,788,197 of record CM050448.1, read on the forward strand.
TTCACAAGAACTTCCCAAGGGATAAGAAAGAGAGTCAGAAAAAGGATTAGAAAGAGGAACATCAACAGAAGAATCATCAAACAAGCAACTAACATCATAGACTATGTCATCAATAGCATGGATAGTGCAGCAAGAACTAGCATATGCGGGCTTTTTCAATGAATTATTCAAATCAAATTCAATCTTGTCATTGCCAATTCTCAAAGTAAGTTTACCATTCCTTACATCAATAAGGGCTCCAGCAGTGGCTAGGAACGGTCTACCAAAAATAATAGGAATCTTGGCATCCTCTTCCATTTCAAGTACCACAAAATCAGCAGGTATGAAGTACTTACCAACTTGTATAGGGACATCTTCCAAAATACCTACTGGATATTTCATCGATCTATCGGCGAGTTGCAAAGAAATTGTAGTCGGTTTAGGGGCTCCCATGTCCAGTTTCCTGCACATAGATAAAAGCATAAGACTAACACTCGCCCCTAGATCACATAGAGCTTGATTGAAAGCAACATTGTCAATTGAACAGGGTATCGAGAAGCTATCTGGATCTTTTAACTTTGGTGGCAACTTGTTTTGAATTAGAGCACTGCATTCTTCAGTTAGTGCTACAGTACCGTAATCCTTAATTTTTCTCTTGTTGGATAAGATTTCTTTTAAAAACTTTGCATAAGTAGGCATTTGGGATAATGCATCAGTAAAAGGAATATTAATGTACAACTTTTTTAACACTTCCAAAAATTTTCCAAACTGCCTATCTAGTTTAGCTTGCACGATCCTCTGGGGGAAAGGGATAGGTGTACTATATGGCTGTGGAGAACTAGGTCTGGGCACCTCATCCTCACAAGGCAAGTCACCTTTCTGTGAAGATCCATTCTCTCCAGAAGGAGAAGAATCGGGAAGGGACTGCACTTGTGTGGGCTGTGGTTCCAAAACAGGATCCTCACTAGGTATAACATTAGGCTCATCCTCTTCATCATCTAAGGGTCCCTTTGGATCTTCCAACTGTCTACCACTCCTGGTCATGATGGCATTACAATGTTCCCTAGGATTTGGTTCAGGTTTTGCAGGTAACTTCCCAAGGGGTCTATAAGGTGTATTAGCCTGTTGTGCTATCTGAGTTTCCAACATTTTGTTATAAGCAACAACACCATCCAACCTAGAGTTTATCTGCTTAAGGGTTTCTGTGATCTCATCATTTTTACTCATCTGATTACCCATGAATCTCTCAAACATCTCTTCTAAACTAGATTTTTGGGGTTGATTATGGTTTGACTGTCTCTGGTTATACCCCCTATTATCATTTTGCCCACTAGTTTGATTGTTACTTTTCCAAGACAAGTTAGGATGGTTGTGCCAACCAGGATAGTAAGTATTGGAGTAAGGGTCACTAGGTCTAGCTTTGTTGTAACCCCCCACAACATTAACTTGCTCGCTCTCTTGGTCAACTATAACTTTGCATTCCTCAGCATAATGCCCATTGTTCCCACAAACTTCACATACAACAGAAGAAACAGAAGCGACTTGCATTTGAAAAGAATCAAAACGGTTACATATCGAGTCTACCTTTTCTGCAAGAGAGTGCCAACCATCACCATCGTTCTTACCATGAGAAGGCCGATAAAGCACTCCTCTCTCTGAAGCCCATTGGTTGTGATTTAGCGCCATCTCCTCAATCAAGGCATGAGCATCTTCAACAGTCTTGTTCATCAACGCTCCCCCTACAGCAGCATCAACAGTTAAGCGTGTATTGTAAAGCAAACCATTATAGAAAGTTTGAATTAAAACCCAGTTTTCCACTCCATGGTGGGGGCACTTCCATTGGAGTTCATTAAAGCGCTCCCATGCTTCACTCATTGATTCTCCATCTCTCTGGGCAAAGCCTGTGATTTGATTCCTCAACTGGATCATCTTACTGGGAGGAAAGTACTTCTGCAAGAAGGCGTTTGACAAGCGCTCCCAAGTAGTGAACGTTCCAGTTGGGTGTGCATGAAGCCAGGCATTTGCTCTGTCCCTGAGAGAAAAAGGAAACAGTCTTAGTCTGAGGGCATCGTCAGATACACCATTAATCTTTATGGTGTCACAAAATTCAAGGAAAAGGGATAAGTGTTGGTTTGGATCTTCCAAAGGAGATCCTCCAAACTAATTCTGTTGAATCATCGATAAGAACGCTGGTTTGATCTCAAAGTTGTTTGCATCTATAGTAGGCCTTGTGATGCTGGAACGGATTCCTTGTGTATTCGGGGCTGCATAGTCTCTAAGCGTTCTTCTTTCTACCATGATGGATTCTTCTTCTCTTCCTTCTGCAAATTTCAACTTCCTGCGCAGTCTAAGTGTTTTATTAATTTCAGGGTCAAGAGGAACTAATGGTCCTGACCTAAGATTTCTGCGCATACACAAGTAGAAGGTTAGAAAGGTTCAGAATTTGTAGAACTAAAAGGAAATCAGAATCTATCACAGAAAGTTGTAAAAAAAAAACAAAAAACAAAAACAAGAAAAACTTAGTTTAGCGATAATAACAATTATGTCAATATCAACAAAACTGAAGTCCCCGGCAACGGCGCCAAAAACTTGTTGTTTCCGCAAGTGCACGGATACTTCGAAGTAATAAAAATATCGAACCATAGGGACTTCGTTGTTAAATTTCGACTAATTGAGTTTTCACTAGCTAAGGGAATCGAGAATTATGTAAAAAAGAAGCAATCGAACTGTAATTGAAGTTAATCAGGATGAGAGAATCGGGACTAGGGGTTCATTTAACTTGATATTTAGAACTAGATAGGATTAAAGAATCATCAATTTATCTCTGCTACGGTTAAGATATAATTCACTTGGCAAACAAACTAACTCACTCTCGCACAATTAGTCTGCAAAGAACGATCCTCACTCTCGCACAACATCAATTCAATGCTAAATGTAAGTGAATTTTGGTTAAAGAGATTAAGGATCACTCTTGTGCATCCTATCTCAATACCAAGATCTCAGGCAAAACTAAGCACTCTCGCACCTTAGTTTCACAGGTTTTACTCAAGGCTTTCTAACAATCTAACGTCTATCTCTAGCACGTTATCATATCTGTAACAACAATAATTTCTAGGTCATAACAATAACAAGAAATAAAATTCTAAAATCTAAAGATAAGAGCACAACCAATCTCTTGCGATGAGTTCTTACAATAAATTCTAGGGTTCCAAGTTCTATGATATCATCTTCTCAGTCCATAGCATAAAACTCCAAGACATGTTAAAGCATGAAACTAAAAGCGATTGAAGGCAATAAATCACTTGAGTAAAATAACCAAAGCAAAGACATATTGATGAAAAAGTTATCTAGTCATTGAAATATCAAGAGAATAACACCCCCTTGTCCCAAGAAGAGTTTAAGCTAACATGATGGAAGAATCATAGCAAAACATGATTTTGTATGATTGGAGATAGTAAGGAAGGAGTAAAAGTTACAAAACAGGGTTGCAAGTAAATCGCAGCCCGTAATTTGTCTCTGAATTCGCGATGAACAGTGTCACGAACACGTTTTTGATGATTCCTCCTTCGATTGATCTCCATTCAAGCTGAAACTTCTGTGTTGTATTCTTCTTCCTCAAGCATAGCTTCTTCTCAAAAATCATGGTCGAAGATGGTCTGTACAGCAAACGGCGACGAACCCTAGCGCGGCGACGACTTCCTCCAATTCTCCCTCAATCCTGGATAAAAATTGTTCCTTTTAGTTTGCGTGTCTTCTCCTCTTGAGGGCGAGTCTACCGCCTCTTTCAGATCTTAATTTGGAGCCCTGGATCAAAAGATACGGTCTTTGCAAGAATCGGGCGGAAAAATCAGAATTCTGAGTTCCAAAATACGGTACCGTGAAGCTTCATACGGCAGTGCCGTATTTCATTCTGTGAGCTCTGGGCGAATAATACGGTGCCGTGAGAATATTTCTCATAAATAGGGTGGTGCCGTATTCTTGTCAAGTGCTTTTGATCAGAATCGTCAGATAATACACCACCGTGTATGCGACCACGGCGGTGCCGTATTTCCGATGAAGTTCTCTGGTCAAAATCTTCGCAAAATATGGTACCGTGAAAGCTCTTCTGCCAAATACGGTAGTGCCGTAATTCCGTTGAGACTCTCTGGTTAAAAATGTCACAAAATACGGTACCGTGAAGCTTCATACGGCAGTGCCGTATTTCGCCCAAATATGTCTGCTGAGAAATACAGTACCATGAGGGCTCTTCTGAAAAATACGGTACTGCCGTATTTTAGCTAGAAAGTGTATTTTGCCTTGAAATTTGTTGGGTAGCTTCGCTTCGGCGTCTGGAATCCATTGATGTGCTCAAATCTTTCAAAATCCATCAAAATATAGCACTTTTAACCTGAAAATGATCAAAAATAAGAAAAGGTGTAGATTCTGCAATATTTGAAAATTAAGGCTTAAAAACAAGCAAAAGAGTAACATTATGGTTCAAAAGATTACTAAATAAGTACGGAAAATACTATAAAATTTAGAGTCATCAAACACATTGTTCAGTGCTCGCATGACCATCAGGAATCTGAGACACACTGGATCTGTGAGATAGTATGTAAAGCAGTTTGCTTCACTCTTGTTGGAGGTACCCAACATGCATGAAGAGGAGAAATTTCACACCTTTATTGGCGGTTTACAGGAGTGGGCACTCCTGGAGTTGCAGAGGAAGGGTGTGACCACTTATAGAGAGGCAGTGTGTATAGCAGATTCTCTTATGGACTTAAGAGGTTCAAGATCCACAATAGCAAAACCCTCTACTTCTTCACCTCAGCGGCGGCCATCTGGGCCGAGCCATCAGAAGAAGGCCTTGCCCAACTGGAAGGGCAAAGGCAAGGCGACGGCGCACCAGGCTCCTCAGAAGAAGACTTTTCAGCAGCAGAAGAAGGTTTAGCCTAACGCCAAAGAAGGTTTACAGTGTTTTATTTGTAGTGTTGGGAAACCCCGGGGATATAATAAAAAATTTTCATAGAAAGCACAGCGGAAGAATAACCCCGAAACAGGCCAGTCCCAAAAAACCCAGGGAAGATCGTCATGCGAGGGAGTTGACACGATAAGATGAGAAGGTACCTTGAAGCAATTTGAGATGATGTCGATGTAGGCACCCAAGTGTGCACCCTCTGTAGTCTCACACACACGGATGCTTCGAGTCTTCTTCTTCCACACCCGGTGCTAGCCTCGGTAAGAAGATCCACGCCAAGGGAGTTCCTCTTGAACACTTGTGCCAATCACCAAGGTGGGGAAGCGCCAAGGGAAGAAGAGGAAGAAGATCTCTGTAGTCTTGATGTAAGAAGAGGAGAAAATCTCTAAGAACCCCAAGCTTTCGTCCCTCCACTTGTCTCCACGCCTCCAAGAGGAATTAGTGCCATGAGAGGGGCGGGCTAGGGTCTCTTTTATAGAGATCATGTGTGGCTTGGAGAAGAATTAGGAGAGCATGATTTTAGGAATTAATTAATTAAATCCTAATCCAATTAGAACTCTAATTAATTTAAATAAAATCAGCCCTATTAAATCTCCACAAAAATAGACTCTAATTAATTAATTAATTAGCCCCTATTTTATCTCAAATGATTAATTCAAAATCAACTTTAATTAATCACATGATATTAATTAAGGCATAGGCGGTAACCCTAGTCTAACTAGGGTTAAATATGCACTTACATTTTCTTCTCCTTAAGCCCAATTAACTTATCAGTAAGCCCAACTATATAATGGGCCTAGCCCAAGGTCCATTATGCATGTTAATCAACCCATTGGATCCAATCCAATTTAACCCAAGGTCAAACGAGGTTAACCATGGTTAATTCGGTTAATATGCCAAAAATGGAAGTTGGCCCTAATAAGGTTCTTCCATCTCATCAAGCCCATTGGCGCTGATGAAATCTCCCAAATAGATCTGAACTATCCAATAATTCGATCTAAAGGCTATCCGATCAATACAAAAACTCGAGCATCAAGGTGTGCGACCCTGTAGGTTCCTTTGACGTTGGCAATGCTGACCTAAGGTCACCACAAGCAGTGAGTGGCACCTAGCAGTGCATCACTGCTACCAAAGTCATCGGAATGGATATCAACATCGACTTCTCCATCATCGCAACTAGGCACTAATGCATTATAGTCCCTTTGCCAAACTGATATCTGATTAGACAAGTGTGTCACCACTTGTTTTAACCCAATCACATGGTTATGACTAAATCAGGTTCTCACCTGGGTATGGCCATACACTTTCAGTCATTGAACCATAAGGGGCCCTGTGGATATCATGCTTCCCTCAGGAAGGGGCAAATCATCTATTTGTCAATTGATCTTCTCATATGGGTCGTGACATACTCAATGACGACCGTTATGACCTCCCAACTACGGCGAGATGTTAGGTTGTATCAAAGCATGTCCCTAACCACATAGAAGAGTCAATGACCTCAAGTCTAGGGATCAACACATCTCCTGTCACTTGTGAGGATAACTCATGACACCAAGTCATTGCCTCACAGCGGGTCGATCTAGTATATCTACCACTGATATACTCATATGTCTGCGTTAGTGTTTTGTACCTAACCAACCCATATACCAGTCTCTTATGTACCATAGCTGTCCCATATTTTCTAAGGTACATGACTGGGGACAACAAGTTTGAGCACAGATCCAATCTGTCTCCAGGGACATTATCACATAAGTACACATTCGCAGATGTAAACAAAAGATGATAATGACAATGCCAGAATGATATATAAATATCAATGTTAAGTAGTACAATAATGAACCAATACTAGGTCCTTGGGTATATACACCAACAATCTCCCACTTGCACTAAGACCTAGAGGTTGAGCAACCTCAACCCCATATCTCTAGTATGACCATCATGCTTCCGCTGTGCCAAAGCTTTGGTCAATGGGTCTGCCAGATTGTTCTCTGTGTCAACTCTGCTAATCTTAACATCACCTCGATCAATGATCTCTCTGATCAGGTGAAATCTCCTGAGTATGTGTTTGGACCTTTGATGAGACTATGGTTTATTTGCCTGTGCAATCGCCCCATTGTTATCACAATAGAGCTCAATGGGATCCACAGCAGTTTGAACCACTTGAAGATCAGAAATGAACTTCCTTATCTAAACAGCTTCTTTGGCTGCCTCAGAAGCGGCGACATAGGCTCCGTTTGGCCCAGCTTCTGTTTCTAGCTTTTGCTGGTTGAAGAAGTGTTGGTTGAAAAGATGCTGGCTAAAAAAGTTTGAGGGTGTTTGGATGCACAACATATAGTTAGGTTATTCTATTTATAATAAATAATTTTTTATTAAAAAATTTCTAAGATAACAATTATATGATTAAATTTATAATTAACTATAATTAAAATATTTATTAAAAATATTATGGGTTATACTATTAAAAAATTATTATTACATATAAGGGTTATTGAGCATAAGCAGGTGAGGGGCCAGAGAAGTAGCTTCACTCTTGCTTCTTAGAGAAGCAGCCAATTTCTAGGTTGGAACAGAGAAGCTGAAGGGCCAAACACCTCAGCTTCTTGATTTTTGCTGGCCGCAAAGCCATAAGCAGGCCCAGCTAGGCCAAACGGGGCCATACTCAGCCTCGGTCGTAGAATCTGCTATGGTGGATTGCTTGAAGCTTTTCCAGCAAATAGCTCCTCCATTCAATTGGAACACATTGCCGGCCTACGATCTAAAGTCGTCTGGGTCTGACTGGAATGATGCATCTGTGTAGCCCTAAACACTGAGCTCTTTCTGTCCACCATAGACCAAGAACAGAGCCTTAGTTCTTCTCAGATACTTCAGATGTTCTTTACAGCCACCCAGTGCTGCAGACCTGGATTGGATTGGTATCAGCTGGTTATGCTCACAGCATAAGCCACATCTGGTCTAGTACATAACATTGCATACATGATCGAGCCTACTGCCGAAGCATAGGGCACTCGACTCATGTCATCCCTCTTCGAGAGAGTAAGGCCATGTCTCACTGGAAGATATTCTTTCTTGGATTGCTCCAAGTTAAACCTATCTAGGACCTTATCAATGTAGGTACTTTGACTAAGGGCCAAAATTCTCTTAGATCTATCTCGGTAGATCCTTACGCCTAAAATATAGGCGGCCTCTCCTAAGTCCTTCATCTCGAAACACCTCCCTAACCATGTCTTTACAGAGTTAAGACTAGGGATGTCATTTCCGATGAGTAGTATGTCATCGACATACAAGACTAGAAAAATCACCAAGCTCCCACTGAATTTTCTGTACACACAGGCGTCATCTTCACTTTTGATAAAGCCATAGTTTCTCACAGCTTCATCAAATCGAAGATTCCAACCTCGAGATGCTTGCTTTAATCCATAAATGGATCTCTTTAGCCTACAGACCTTATTGGCATATGTAGGATGGATGAAGCCATCAGGTTGTGTCATGTACACATCCTCAGTCAGTTTCCCATTAAGGAACGCTGTCTTAACATCCATCTGTCATATCTCATAGTCATGATATGCAGCTATAGCAAGCAGAATCCGAATGGATTTGATCATGGCAACTGGCGAAAAAGTTTCATCATAGTCCACCTCGTGGACTTGTTTGAATCCTTTAGCCACAAGTCTTCCTTTATAGGTAACTATATTGCCATCCATGTCAGTCTTCCTCTTGAAGACCCATTTACACCCTATGGGTTTTACCCCATCAGGTAGCTCAACCAAATCCCATACTTGGTTAGCTGACATGGAATCCATCTCGGATCGCATGACCTCAAGCCATCTCTAGGAGTCTGGTTCACTGACCGCCTCATCATAGGTCCTGGGTTCATCCTCAATGATGAAGATCCCGTCGTGTTGAGTCGGTAGCGACCCATACCTCTCAGACGCATGACGAATCCTCTCAGACCTCCGTGGGGCTTGTGTCTGAGCCTCAGGTTGCCCAGCAACCTGTGCAGGTGGCTCAGATTCCATCTCTGTGTCTTGTGGTTGTACTTGGACCTTATCCAAGTCAAACTTCCTCCCATTAACTTCTTTCATGAGAAATTCTTTCTGTAGAAAGACAGCACCCCGAGCAACAAAAATTTTATTCTCGGTGGGAACATAGAAGTAGTATCCTTTAGTTTCCTTAGGATACTCCACAAATATGCATTTATCAGATTTGGGCTTTAGCTTGCTAGAATCCTGACGTTTGACATAAGTCTCACATCCCCAGATTTTGATAAAAGAGAGGTTAGGGTGTCTCCCACTCCATGCCTCGTATGGTATCTTAAAGACACTCTTAGATGGAACATTATTCAATATAAGAGAAGCCGTCTCAAGTGCAAAACCCCAGAATGAGGGTGGTAGAGTTGCATGACTCATCATGGATCGAACCATGTCCAACAAGGTTCTATTTCTCCTTTCAGACACACCATTCTATTGAGGTGTTCCAGGAGGAGTGAGTTGGGATAAGATCCCATACTCTCTCAGATAGTCAAAGAACTCACTGCTCAGGTACTCTCCACCACTATCTGATCGAAGAGTTTTAATGGATCTACCAAGCTGGTTCTCTACTTCATGACTAAACTCTTTAAATTTTTCAAAGGATTCAGATTTATGTCTCATCAGATAGACATAACCATATCTACTGAAATCATCAGTAAATGTGATGAAGTAGTTGTACCCTCCTCTAGCTTATTTACTAAATGGCCCACACACATCACTGTGTATAAGATCCAATAAACCTCCTGCCCTCACACCTGTCTTGGTGAAGGGCGTCTTTGTCACCTTCCGTAATAAACAAGGCTCACAAGTATCAAATTCCTCCTAGGAACTTGAATCTAGCAACCCATTTGTATGGAGTTGTTGAATATGATTGTTGTTTATATGGGCTAATCGACTATGCCATAGGAAAGCACCAATTGAACCACTTAGTTTGGTCCTCTTACTATTTATGTTACAAAGAGAGTTATCCATGTCCAAGACATATAAACCATTGCATAAAGTACCCTTCCCATAAAACTTATTTGCAAATGAAAAAGAACAAGTGTTCTCTTTTATTTCAAATTTAAAACCTTTCCTTGCTAAACAAGGAATGAATACAATGTTTTTGGCAAGAGAAGGTACATAATAGCAATTATCTAACTCTAACTGAAGTCTAGAAGGCAAGGAGAGAGTCAAAATTCCTACAGCAACAGCAGCAGCTTGTGCTCCATTTCCAACCCGTAGGTCAATCTCTCCAGGCTGCACCGATCTACTTTTCTTAAGCCCCTGCATATTTGTACAAATATGAGCTTCGCATGCAGTATCCAATACCCAGGACATAGTAGTAGAAAGGTTGACTTCGGTAACATAAATACCTGAGCTTGAAGACAAGGCCTTGCCTTTCTTCTCCTCATTCTGAAGTTGCTTGCAGTCCCTCCTCCAGTGACCTTGCTCACCACAGTGGAAGCACCTTTGTTCCTTTGACTTCTTTGCCTTTTTCTTCAGTGCTTTGGTAGGACTTTTGGCACGTGCCTTACCCTTCTTCTTCATCTTCTTGGCCGTAGGGACCAAAAGAACAGAATTGGGTTTGGTCTTTCTCATTTCACGCTCGGCTGTTTGGAGCATATTCAACAGTTCCTCCCGAGTGCTTTCAATCCGGTTCATGTTGAAATTTATAATAAATGGACTAAATCTAGGGGGTAGGGACTGCAGAATAAGATCCACAACCAGCTCGTTATCTATGGTGTGCCCCAGTCTTCTGAGATGATCCACGTTCCCAATCAACATGAGTACATGGGGTCTCACTAGTGCTCCCTCAGATAACTTGCACCGAAAAACTACTTTGGCAGTGTCATATCTCTCAGTTCTAGCCTGAGCCTCAAACATCTGTTTCAGATGAGTGATCATCTGAAAGGCTTTTTGCTCCTCATATTGCACCTGTAGCTCAGGTGCCATAGTGGCTAGCATGAGACATGCTACTTCCAAAGAGTCATCTTGATGCTTTCTAAAAGCATCCCTGTCTGCCGCTTGGGCATTAGGCGCAGGAGTCACAGGAAGAGGCTGCTCAAGGATATACAGCTTCTTCTTGAGCTTGAGTGCTATCCTCAAGTTCCGATGCCAGTCCATGAAGTTGGATGCAACCAACTTGTCCTTCTGAAGAAGGGATTGCAGTGTCAATCCGCTAGTGTTTATGACCATTATTCTACAACAACCAAGAAATAACAAATTAATACTACTTCAAATCATTTAAACTGGATTTGTTTTAAATGATTATGGCTCCCACTATTTTAATCGAATTGACAACCCATAATTGAATTGACAACCCACAAAGTCAATCGGGAAATATGAGATTTCCTAGTGAGATGAGATCCTTATTCCACATGAGGCTTTGCATCCTATGAGGGGGGGGGGGGATGAGATGCACAAAGTGATCCATACTTCTTAAGGTGGGCGCGCCAGCCGATTGCACTTGGCAATTCCTCTTATTGAGACAGTCTAGGCATTTCATATCCAGTGAGGGCTGGATACAGCATGAAACCATAACCTCTCAACGATGCCTCTAGAGTTCCATTATGTGCCTAGCACATGTGAAAATCTAGTCAAGTCCATTCCTAACCGTTATGCCTAGGGCCAACTAGCTTCCTTGCGAAGGCACACCCAGGGTAAAACTGGACTGGGGAAACCATTGTCACCACACACCTTATAAAGATAAGTGGGTGTGTCCCACGAGGGTGGAAAACAGTGCACAACACCACTGATCGATAGCTTGATGAGGGCTACGCGTTAGAAGACTACTAGACTTGATATATTTGATTGAGGGTTTTTGAGGTCTCATTCTCTTAGTTTTATCTTATGTCTAACATTACATGCTTGCAATCCTACAGTGAAAACATAAAGATAAAACATTGCAGGCATGCAATCCTACAGTGAGAACATAAAGATAATACATTGCAGGCATGCTTTAGCAGATAAGGAAAGCAGTAAAAGGATGATGTGATCATGGCCCATTCAAGACATTGAACAAGCCCATGCCAAAAGGGGTTCAATTCTTGACCTAGGACTCAAGCCCCTAAAAACTAGACCTAGCCTAGCTGACCTCTAGCTTGATCTTCAAGGTTAGCTCCAAGGTCCACCACACCATGGTTTAGCTTTCAAACCCTAGAGGTAGTTCTAGGGAAACCCTAGAAGCACACTGTAAGATTCAGAAATTTATTAGCAGGTAAGAAAAATAAAGTTTTGATTATTTAGCATGTTTGTGGAAGTTTTTCTTTGAGAAAATGTCTTGATTTGTGTATTTTCCTGCAATGTAAAAATATGTGTCACGAAGAGGATTCGAACCTGAGACTTAAGGCATAGAATGTGTGCTACACGCCACTAGGCTAGGGGTTTCTTCTTGTTAGAAAAGGGTAAGAGCCCTTGATAAGGGGAAAGTGGAAATTAACTTATACTAAAGGGTTATTGGATCTTCCACTTATGTTTGCTAATGGGTTTGGATTCTTGGGAGTTAGGAAAACGAAATTAGAGGGTTCACCCTCGTTTTTTCCTCTTTGCTCGTTGTTTACGAATTTCGTTAGGGTGAAGGGTGGCGGCTTGCTTCTTCTTCTCCTTCTCCTCTTCTTGTGGCCGGCGGCAAGAGGTGGTGGAGGCGATTTTCCGGCGGCTTTTGGGTGGTTCCGGCGTCTTGTGTGGCGTGAGTGGCGTGAGGGTGTTGACTTGGAAGAACCGAAAACAAGGTGAGTGGATGTTCTCCTTCACCTAGTTCACGAAAATTGTATGTGTTGCTTGATTTAGAGAGGATTAAGGGTTAGAATTATGATATGAACTCATGCTTGCAAAATTGTACATGTTTTCTTGCTTTTCTCCAAAATTCGAAACCCTAGGTTGCATGAGAATTAGGGCTTTTCGTTTTTAAGACTCCTAATCATAAATTAGACCTTGATTAAACATGTATGTAGCCTTAGAATTTCAATTGCATGAAGATTAGGGCTTGAATGAGAATTTCGCCCCTTCTTCATGAAATTACGCCCAAATGTATGGGTAAAAATTGGGGAAAACCTGATATTCATGAAATTAGGTATATGAGGACTCTACGGTATTTTTCTGAGAATTGTTAGAAATAAAAGTTTCTGTTGACTGAGATTGACCTAGGGGTAATTCGGTAAATTTTCTAGTTAAAATTGGGGAAAACTTGAAATTACGAATCTAGGGATCATGAGGGATGTAATGATTATTTTTACGAGATTTTTGGATAAGTTTTCATGCATGACTTAAACTTTGAACTAGGGGTATTTCTGTCTTTTGTTATCAGAATTAGTAGAAAACTTTGAATATATGATATTCTGCATTTATGTTAATTGTGAACGAAATTTGGTGAATTTTCTATATTATTATGTATTTTTAATTGAATGGTGTATGTAGAAAGTAATAACATGAAATATTGATTGATAACTTTGGATGATAACTTAGAAAAGGTTAAACCATGCTTGCATGAAATCTAAGGACCTTTCCTGAACTTGATTGATGTGGAGTCTGAGATAATGTTCGTGTTGTATGATTGAGGATAAGAGTCCTAGACTTGAGTGGACTGAACCTAAGGGTCAACTAGAGCACTCAGTGAACAGTCATTCTGATTTGGGGTTGGGGAATCCACCCATCCTATTCTGACTTGTTTCCGGTAATGGAGGGACTGTTCTAGAGTCTAGTGACCAGGTTAGAGGTTCAGGTTTCCGGTTTGTGTTAAGGGTATTTTGTCCAGGTGATAAACCTTTTGAGAGTTGGGTGTTTGAAGCAAAGTGCCACGTCTTGGTCAGACGGGGGCCACCTCTTGAATTCATTCACCTTCTGTTCTGTTCTTGTTTCCCAGTTGTGGGGGTTTTGTGTTCCCGGTAAGGGGGTGTGGTGGAGTGTCGTAGAGCAAAGTGCCACGTCGTGACCTGACGGGGGCCACCTCTTGAATCTAGGCCTCACCAATGCTTGTTGCGCAAGTTACTCTCAGTGCCTTGACGAAGGCCGGGTTGGACCCTCGGGGTCAGTTCTGTAATCACTGGACAATAGTTGCGTGAGTCTGAGTCTGTTAGCCGGTTAGGCTGTTTTGTGATCTTGTTGCCCGGGATTGTGGGGGTATTGATTTATGATCATGATTGTGATTTATGGTTATCAGCTTTATTATGTATCATGCTTTGTCATCTTCTGTTAAAAGTTTTTGAAAAGATATCTGCATCTATTTTTGGGTTGCATATTAGTGGATGGTCGAACGAGACTATCTGCTCACTGAGCTGTGTAGCTCATTCCACTATATTTCCAGATGCAGGGCAGGAGCCTACAGCTTAGTGGATATTATGCTTTCTGACTTGATATGTTGGGGCCTGCGAGCCTGTGATATCTTGAGGGCCGGATGTGGCCAAAGCATTATGACTTTTGATTCATGGACATGTTAGCCGGATGTGGCTATTTCTTTTTGAGTACTGTGATATCTGTTGCCGGGTTGGCATTTGGTTTTGATACGATTGTAAACCGAGGGCTTAAGCCTGTTTTCGGTGAATTCTGTTATGTCTAGAATTATTTGATTACCGTGGTTTTATTAACTTGATGATGTGCTGTCGTTCAGAGAATTTTGTTTCGAATTGGCGTGTTTTAGTTTGTGGTCGGGATGTCGACCCATATTGTTATATTATAGAGCATGTACAGGAATTTTCTTAGTGTTTCTGGGGACATGCTGCCGAAATTTTTCGTATCGTTTTGTGTAAGCTATTATTCCCTAGCATCTGTCTTGTCGTTTGTGTGTGACATTCCCTATCTTCCGCGGTTTCTGTCTGTGATTGGGGTTTATTCTGAGGGGATGTTACAGAGTGGTATCAGAGGGATGAGCTAGCTAATAATAGCGGTTTCGAGAGTGGAAAACCTTGCTTGTGTATTGCTAGACAGCTAGGAAGCTTGTTTGAGAACTGTCTTGACTGTAAATCTGATTTGTTTGTATTTGTTTTGTGTGTGTTTAAGGAGCCAGTATGGTGCGCCTCAGGTCGAGTGATAGTGCTGGCAGCAGTGATCAGACTGCTGAATTCCTGCGGGCCATGGAGTCTCTGACTGGTATGGTGCAGCAACAAAACGCACTAATCCAGCAGCAGGCTCAGATGCTGCAGCAGCAGCAGACCCAGCACCAGGAGGTGCAGCAGCAGCTGTTACAGCAGAATCGCGACCAACAACGCGAGTTCAGAGAGCAGTTACAGCTTATGTCTCAGACACAGATACCGACGCAGGGGCGGGGGTCTGAGTCTGACTCGGGCCCGGGGGTTAGCTTGCCGGAGGACACCCATAGGCGCTATGCCTTGCTTGTGGGTGAATTCCAGCGGTTGGGCCCTAGTTCTTTTTATGGGAGTCCAGATTACAGGACGGCAGAGGACTGGCTTTCCGGCTTGGAGAAGATTTTCCAAGTGATGCGGTGTTCAGATGAGGACAGACTATGTTTGGCCGCTTATATGATGCGTGGTGACGCAGATGTGTGGTGGAAGAGTGAGCTGAGACTCGCGGTGGACAGATCTGAACCGGTGACGTGGCAATACTTCTTGTCCCGGTTCAATGAGAAATTCTTTCCCACTAGCATGGTTGAGGACAGGGAGGTGGAGTTCATCCATCTGGAACAAGGGGACATGACGGTGGATCAGTATGACTTGTTGTTCTCAAAGCTTGGGAAATATGCTCCACATCTGATAAATACTGAGGATAGGCGAGCTAAGAAATTTCTCAGGGGTCTCAGAAGGGATATCAGACAAAAGGTGGGACTACAGCACTTGGAGACTTATGCTGAGATGCTGGATCGTGCACGCACCGCAGAGAAGTACATCCTGGAGGAGCAGACTGAGACAGCCCTAGTAGTAGCCCCTACAGCTGTGACACCGGTTCCCCAGCAAACTGGGGGAGGCAATAGGAAATTCCATAAGGGGAAGGATCAGAAGAGAGACCGATATAGACTGTATCAGGGGAAGGGAACTCAGAGACCGCAGCAGACATCTCAGTCACAGCAGCAGAGTACTGATGGCCGGGTAGAGGACAGAGTCTGCTACCATTGTGGGGCCAAAGGTCACCTGAGGGCGGACTGCCACAAGAAGTCCGGGGCGTGCTTCAATTGCGGAAAAGTGGGGCACAGGATCAAGGATTGCAAGGCGCCTAGGTCACAGATCCGGGGTACCGATAGACCAGCTGTCCAGGCCAGAGTCTACGCTATAGCAGAGAAGGACACTCGAGCTTCCCGATCCGTCGTGGAAGGTACTTTACATGTTTTTGATCAGTTAGCTCGTATTTTGTTTGATCCGGGGTCCAATTTGTCCTTTGTGTCTGCTAATTTTGCTTCTAGACTACCTGTCTCACCTAGAGTACTAGATTACACGGTTTCAGTATGTACGCCATTGGGGGATAGTTTATCCACTGACATAGTTTACCCTGACTGTGTTATTCACGTAGAGCAGTACGAGTTTCTAGTTGATTTGATACTACTAGACATGCAGGATTATGATTTGATCCTAGGCATGGATTGGCTATCTTCTCACCATGCTACAGTGGATTGCTTTGAGAAGATTGTTACTCTGCATCTTCAGGATGGGAGTCATCTGCTGGTAAGAGGCCTGGTGTCTGATCAAGGGCCACATGTGATATCATTTGTGCATGCCAGCAAGTTGCTAGCCAGTGGGTGCAAAGGATACCTTGCACATGTTAAGGTGCAAGAAGACTCAAATCCAGACTTAGCTCAGATAGAGGTAGTCTGTGAGTTTCCTGATGTATTCTCAGATGAGTTTTCAGGTTTGCCTCCCCACAGGGATGTGGAGTTTGGTATTGAGCTGATGCCTGGTACAGCTCCAATATCAAAGGCTCCTTATCGTATGGCCACCTCAGAGTTAGCTGAGTTGAAGAAGCAGTTAGAGGAACTGCTTGAAAAGGGCTATATCAGACCGAGTGCTTCACCTTGGGGAGCGCCAGTCTTGTTTGTAAAGAAGAAGGACGGAACACTGAGAATGTGCATAGATTACCGTCAACTGAATCAAGTGACTGTAAAGAATAAGTATCCCCTTCCGAGGATAGATGATCTGTTCGATCAGTTGCAGGGTGTCACTGTGTTCTCCAAGATCGATCTGAGGTCAGGATACCATCTGCTCAGGGTCAAGGATGAAGATATCCTGAAGACTGCTTTCAGGACCAGGTATGGGCACTACGAGTTTGTAGTTATGCCTTTTGGATTGACCAATGCACCTGCTGTTTTTATGGATCTGATGAACAGGGTGTTTCATGAGCTGTTAGACACTTGTGTGGTGGTGTTCATAGATGATATACTGGTATACTCCCGTACTTCTCAGGATCACGCTAGGGACTTGCGCAGAGTACTAGCAATTCTGAGGAAGCACCAGTTGTATGCTAAGGCCAGCAAGTGCGAGTTTTGGTTGGATCAGATCAGCTTTCTGGGGCATGTGATATCTGGTCAGGGCGTGTCTGTGGATCCAGTGAAGGTACAGGCTATCCTGAACTGGGGAAGACCAACTAGTGCCACAGAGATCCGGAGCTTTCTGGGTTTAGCAGGATATTACAGGAGGTTTGTGGAGGGGTTCTCCAAGTTGGCGGGTCCCTTAACCAAGCTGACCAGGAAAGAGGCTAAGTTTATTTGGGACGAGAAGTGTGAGGAAAGCTTCCAGGAGCTAAAAAGGAGATTGACCAGTACACCCATCCTTATCATTCCTACTGATGGGGAGAGGTTTACTGTTTATACTGATGCCTCAGGCAAAGGACTTGGCTGCGTCCTGATGCAGAAAGGGGCCGTGGTAGCTTATGCTTCGCGGCAACTGAGGGAGTATGAGTTAAACTATCCCACACATGATTTGGAGTTGGCGGCAGTGGTTTTTGCACTGAAGATATGGCGCCACTATCTATTGGGACAGGAGTTTGACTTATTTACTGACCATCAGAGTCTCAAGTACATTTTCACTCAGAAGGATTTAAATATGAGGCAGAGAAGGTGGATGGAGCTAATAAAGGATTATGATTTCTCTATTCAGTATCAGGCCGGGAAAGCCAATGTGGTAGCTGATGCATTGAGCAGACACCCAGTTACTTCTGTAGCCGCACTGAGGATCAGTGAGTGGCAGTTATTGCAGGAGTTCCGAGAGCTCAGGGTTGAGGTGTCTCCCAGAGTTCAGTCTGGGTATGTGGCTTTTCTCCGGGTTCAGTCTGCTTTACTGCAGAGGATCAGGGATCAGCAGCTGGTAGATCCGAGTCTAGTTCAGATCAGAGAGAGGGTGGCTGCCGGGCCAGTGGAGGATTTCAGTGTATCTGGTGATAATATTCTGCGGTTCCGTGGACGGGCGTGTGTCCCTGAGGAACCTAGTCTAAGGAGAGAGATCTTGGAGGAGGGTCATAACTCCAAGTATTCCTTGCATCCCGGAGTCACAAAAATGTATCAGGATTTGAAGAAAGATTTCTGGTGGCCGGGGATGAAGAAGGAGGTCGCGGTGTTCGTATCTCGGTGTTTGACCTGTCAGACTGTGAAGGCCGAACACCAAAGACCTGGGGGATTATTGCAGCAGCTCCCTATTCCGCAGTGGAAGTGGGAGTGCATTAGTATGGATTTTGTTTGTGGGTTGCCTCGGACCAGGAGAGGGCATGATGCGGTTTGGGTCATCGTTGACAGGCTCACGAAGGCTGCAACTTTTTGCCTATTCGGATGACTTATCCACTTGATCGGCTGGCTAAGCTGTACATCGATGAGATAGTCAGATTACACGGAGTGCCTGTGGATATTGTATCAGACCGCGATTCCAGATTCCTTTCCAGATTCTGGAAGAGCTTGCATGAGGGTCTTGGCACTAAGTTGAGTTTTAGTACCGCCTACCATCCGCAGTCAGATGGTCAGTCAGAGCGTACTATACAGACTTTGGAGGATTTACTGAGGGCTTATGTAGTAGATTGGAGCTCTGAGTGGGACAGTGATTTATCTCTGATAGAGTTCACCTACAATAACAGCTTTCACTCCAGTATTCAGATGGCTCCGTACGAGGCTCTGTATGGCAGGAAGTGCAGGTCACCTCTGAGTTGGGAGGAATCGGGGGACCGGATGATTCTGAGATCAGAGGCTGTACAGGAGGCTACAGATAGAGTCAGAGTTATCCAAGAAAAACTGAAGGTTGCTCGGGACAGGCAGAAGAGTTATGCTGATGATCGCCATCGTCCCTTAGAGTTTATGGTGGGGGATCATGTGTTTCTGAAGGTTTCACCAACCAAGGGTGTCATGCGGTTTGGCAAGAAAGGAAAACTGAGCCCGAGGTTTGTTGGACCTTACGATATTGTAGAGAGGGTTGGTCCTGTAGCTTACAGACTAGCTCTGCCACCATCTCTGGAACATCTGCATAACGTATTTCATGTGTCAGTTCTGAGGAAATATTGTGCAGATCCATCACATGTGCTTGATTCTGCTCCCCTGCAGATCCAGAGTGATCTGACTTTTGTAGAGAGACCACTGAGGATTGTGGATAGGAAAGACAAAGTCCTAAGGAACAACACAATACCGCTTGTAAAAGTTATCTAGGGAAACCAGTCAGTTGAAGAAGCTACTTGGGAGACAGAGTCAGATATGCGAAGAGAGTTCCCTCAGCTGTTTGATGATTTGGACGGTGAGCTTTAGAGGACTAAAGCTTTTTAAGGGGGGAGGAATGTAAGATTCAGAAATTTATTAGCAGGTAAGAAAAATAAAGTTTTGATTATTTAGCATGTTTGTGGAAGTTTTTCTTTGAGAAAATGTCTTGATTTGTGTATTTTCCTGCAATGTAAAAATATGTGTCACGGAGAGGATTCGAACCTGAGACTTAAGGCATAGAATGTGTGCTACACGCCACTAGGCTAGGGGTTTCTTCTTGTTAGAAAAGGGTAAGAGCCCTTGATAAGGGGAAAGTGGAAATTAACTTATACTAAAGGGTTATTGGATCTTCCACTTATGTTTGCTAATGGGTTTGGATTCTTGGGAGTTAGGAAAACGAAATTAGAGGGTTCACCCTCGTTTTTTCCTCTTTGCTCTTTGTTTACGAATTTCGTTAGGGTGAAGGGTGGCGGCTTGCTTCTTCTTCTCCTTCTCCTCTTCTTGTGGCCGGCGGCAAGAGGTGGTGGAGGCGATTTTCCGGCGGCTTTTGGGTGGTTCCGGCGTCTTGTGTGGCGTGAGTGGCGTGAGGGTGTTGACTTGGAAGAACCGAAAACAAGGTGAGTGGATGTTCTCCTTCACCTAGTTCACGAAAATTGTATGTGTTGCTTGATTTAGAGAGGATTAAGGGTTAGAATTATGATATGAACTCATGCTTGCAAAATTGTACATGTTTTCTTGCTTTTCTCCAAAATTCGAAACCCTAGGTTGCATGAGAATTAGGGCTTTTCGTTTTTAAGACTCCTAATCATAAATTAGACCTTGATTAAACATGTATGTAGCCTTAGAATTTCAATTGCATGAAGATTAGGGCTTGAATGAGAATTTCGCCCCTTCTTCATGAAATTACGCCCAAATGTATGGGTAAAAATTGGGGAAAACCTGATATTCATGAAATTAGGTATATGAGGACTCTACGGTATTTTTCTGAGAATTTTTAGAAATAAAAGTTTCTGTTGACTGAGATTGACCTAGGGGTAATTCGGTAAATTTTCTAGTTAAAATTGGGGAAAACTTGAAATTACGAATCTAGGGATCATGAGGGATGTAATGATTATTTTTACGAGATTTTTGGATAAGTTTTCATGCATGACTTAAACTTTGAACTAGGGGTATTTCTGTCTTTTGTTATCAGAATTAGTAGAAAACTTTGAATATATGATATTCTGCATTTATGTTAATTGTGAACGAAATTTGGTGAATTTTCTGTATTATTATGTATTTTTAATTGAATGGTGTATGTAGAAAGTAATAACATGAAATATTGATTGATAACTTTGGATGATAACTTAGAAAAGGTTAAACCATGCTTGCATGAAATCTAAGGACCTTTCCTGAACTTGATTGATGTGGAGTCTGAGATAATGTTCGTGTTGTATGATTGAGGATAAGAGTCCTAGACTTGAGTGGACTGAACCTAAGGGTCAACTAGAGCACTCAGTGAACAGTCATTCTGATTTGGGGTTGGGGAATCCACCCATCCTATTCTGACATGTTTCCGGTAATGGAGGGACTGTTCTAGAGTCTAGTGACCAGGTTAGAGGTTCAGGTTTCCGGTTTGTGTTAAGGGTATTTTGTCCAGGTGATAAACCTTTTGAGAGTTGGGTGTTTGAAGCAAAGTGCCACGTCTTGGTCAGACGGGGGCCACCTCTTGAATTCATTCACCTTCTGTTCTGTTCTTGTTTCCCAGTTGTGGGGGTTTTGTGTTCCCGGTAAGGGGGTGTGGTGGAGTGTCGTAGAGCAAAATGCCACGTCGTGACCTGACGGGGGCCACCTCTTGAATCTAGGCCTCACCAATGCTTGTTGCGCAAGTTACTCTCAGTGCCTTGACGAAGGCCGGGTTGGACCCTCGGGGTCAGTTCTGTAATCACTGGACAATAGTTGCGTGAGTCTGAGTCTGTTAGCCGGTTAGGTTGTTTTGTGATCTTGTTGCCCGGGATTGTGGGGGTATTGATTTATGATCATGATTGTGATTTATGGTTATCAGCTTTATTATGTATCATGCTTTGTCATCTTCTGTTAAAAGTTTTTGAAAAGATATCTGCATCTATTTTTGGGTTGCATATTAGTGGATGGTCGAACGAGACTATCTACTCACTGAGCTGTGTAGCTCATTCCACTATATTTCCAGATGCAGGGCAGGAGCCTACAGCTTAGTGGATATTTTGCTTTCTGACTTGATATGTTGGGGCCTGCGAGCCTGTGATATCTTGAGGGCCGGATGTGGCCAAAGCATTATGACTTTTGATTCATGGACATGTTAGCCGGATGTGGCTATTTCTTTTTGAGTACTGTGATATCTGTTGCCGGGTTGGCATTTGGTTTTGATACGATTGTAAACCGAGGGCTTAAGCCTGTTTTCGGTGAATTCTGTTATGTCTAGAATTATTTGATTACCGTGGTTTTATTAACTTGATGATGTGCTGTCGTTCAGAGAATTTTGTTTCGAATTGGTGTGTTTTAGTTTGTGGTCGGGATGTCGACCCATATTGTTATATTATAGGGCATGTACAGGAATTTTCTTAGTGTTTCTGGGGACATGCTGCCGAAATTTTTCGTATCGTTTTGTGTAAGCTATTATTCCCTAGCATCTGTCTTGTCGTTTGTGTGTGACATTCCCTATCTTCCGCAGTTTCTGTCTGTGATTGGGGTTTATTCTGAGGGGATGTTACACACACCCCATGGTTCGGCCAATGCCATGGGTCCTCCTCCAAGGAAGATGCACCACCTTTGTTGAAGCTTGTTGCGCCATCAATTAGGTAGGATGCGCCCCCTTAATCTTCATCTTGAATTTTACAAAATAAAATAAAAAGAATGGTGGCACGTAGACCTCACAAGAATACATCGCAGGCATGCAATTAGGGCTTGACTAGTGATCACAACATCATGCACAAACAAGGTACTTACTCATGCAATTCTATATGCTCATGAAAAACCTAAAATCTGAAATTTTAGTTTCTTATAAAACATGTCTTTCTTCCTCTTCTTCTTATCACAGATCTTTTGATTATCTGAGATTATATTTCATCATGATTTTATATATCCTTTCAGCTGGCAATTTTGTCAGATCAAGAGACCCGGCTAGTCCGAAGACACAATGCCCGTCCTACTTGACAAAATTGCGTGCGCCTTCAATCTTAAATCAATCAGTAAAATAATCATCCAATAATAAAAAAGAAATTGAATAGAGGATTGGAAGCAAAGACCTATAATTTTTCTTACTTAGAAAAATCGTGAGCATGGCATATGCAATTTGTGAAAATTAGATATGGCATGTGAGCATAGAAAAGCATGAAAAACATCATTCGAGGCTCGCAAGTCCTTCTGATACCACTGTTGGGAAACCCCAGGGATATTTTAAAAAATTTTCATAGAAAGCATAGTGGAAGAATAACCCCGAAACAGGCCAGTCCCAAAAAATCCAGTGAAGATCGTCATGCGAGAGAGTCGACATGATGAGATGAGAAGGTATCTTGAAGCAATTTGAGACGATGTCGATGTAGGCACCCAGGTGTGCGCCCTCTGCAGTCTCACACACACGGATGCTTCAAGTCTTCTTCTTCCATGCTCGGTGCTAGCCTCGGGAAGAAGATCCATGCCAAGGGAGTTCTTCTTGAACACTTGCGCCAACCACCAAGGTGGGGAAGCGCCAAGGGAAGAAGAGGAAGAAGATATCTTTAGTCTTGATGGAAGAAGAGGAGAAAATCTCTAAGAACCCCAAGCTTTCGCCCCTCCAATTGTCTCCACTCCTCCAAGAGGAATTAGTGCCATGAGAGGGGCGGGCTAGGGTCTCTTTTATAGAGATCATGTGTGGCTTGGAGAAGAATTAGGAGAGCATGATTTTAGGAATTAATTAATTAAATCCTAATCCAATTAGGACTCTAATTAATTTAAATAAAATCAGCCCTATTAAATCTCCACAAAAATAAGACTCTAATTAATTAATTAATTAGCCCCTATTTTATCTCAAATGATTAATTCAAAATTAACTTTAATTAATCACATGATATTAATTAAGGCATAGGCGCTAACCCTAGTCTAACTAGGGTTAAATATGCGCTTACCTTTTCTTCTCCTTAAGCCCAATTAACTTCTCAGTAAGCCCAACTATATAATGGGCCTAGCCCAAGGTCTATTATGCAAGTTAATCAACCCATTGGATACAATCCAATTTAACCCAAGGTCAAACAAGGTTAACCATGGTTAATTTGGTTAATATGCCAAAAATGGAAGTTGGCCCTAATAAGTTTCTTCCATCTCATCAGGCTCATTGGCGCTGATGAAATGTCCCAAATAGATCTGAACTATCCAATAATTCGATCTAAAGGCTATCCGATCAATACGAAAACTTGAGCATTAAGGTGTGCGACCCTGTAGGTTCCTTTGACGTTGACAGTGCTGACCTAAGGTCTCCACAAGCAGTGAGTGGCACCTAGCAGTGCATTGCTACTATCCAAGTCATCGGAATGGATATCGACATTGACATCCCCATCATCGCAACTAGGCACTAATGCATTATAGTCCCTTTGTCAAACTGATATCCGATTGGACAAGTGTGTCACCAGTTGTTTTAACCCAATCACATAGTTATGACTAAATTAGGTTCTCACCTGGGTATGGCCATACACTTTCAGTCATAGAACCATAAGGGGCCCTGTGGATATCAAGCTTCCCTTAGGAAGGGGCAAATCCTCTATCTGTCAATTGATCTTCTCATATGGGTTGTGATATACTCAATGACAACCATTATGGCCTCCCAACGACAGCGAGATGTTAGGTTGTATCAAAGTATGTCCCTAACCATATAGAAGAGTCAATGACCTCAAGTCTAGGGATCAACACATCTCCTATCACTTGTGAGGATAACTCATGACACCAAGTCATTGCCTCACAGCGGGTCGATCCAGTATATCTACCACTGATATACCCATATGTCTGCGTTAGCGTTTTGTACCTAACCAGCCCATAAACCAGTCTCTCATGTACCATAGCTGTCCCATATCTACTAAGCTACTTGACTGGGAACAACAAGTTTGAGCACAGATCCAATCTGTCTTCAGGGACATTATCACATAAGTACACATTTGCAGATGTAAACAAATGATGATAACGACAATGCCAGAATGATATATAAATATCAATGTTAAGTAGTACAATAATGGACCAATACTAGGTCCTAGGGCATATACACCAACATGTAGTGGGCCGCATATGATGAGGGATTGTCTTACCAGGAAGAAGATTGCTTCCTTGGTGGCGACAGATGAGGAGAAGGGACAGGAAGACCAGGGATGTGCTTCTGTTAATCCACTTGTGATTGCAAACATTAGTGCTAAGTCTTCACCCTTAATGTATGTGGATTTGGTCCTGAATGATGTTCAGATCCCAGTTATGGTTGACATTGGAGCTACTCACCTATTTGTTTTAGATAGGGTGAAAGAACAACTGAAGTTGAAGACAATGCAGTGTACAATAAGTGTCAAGATAGTAAATGCAAATCCTAGGAAGGCATCAGGAGTTTCCTATGACATGCCTGTGAGATTGGGACCCTAGTCAGGGCGGGTACATGCTATGGTGACAGCCCTGGATGATTTTGATGTCATAGTAGGGATGGACTTGCTTCGGCGTGCCAAAGCAATTCCCATGCCCTGTTGTGATCCGAAAGGACACACTTATGAATACAAGTAGGTAGACTTATTTAAGGTGTTGCGGCCAAAACCTAAGTGTTGGCGCACAGGGCTATTGTCACTCCCTAACACGGCTCTAAAAACTTGTAGTGTCCGCAAGTGCACGGATATTCGAAGTAATAAAGAAAAATATCGATCCCATAGAGACCTTATTGTTAAGTACCAAATAATTGTTTTCTTGCTAGCTAAGCAACCGATTTTAATGCAAGTAAATAATAGGAAGAACACGAAAGATAAACAGAGAGATAAACTGGGACTAGGGTTTCATCCACTTTAATTTCAATGACTAGACATAAATAAAAGGTCGTCAGACTAATCTTATCATAATAAAGACTTAATTTACTTCATAAAGGGATCATCTCACTTTCGTGCAGACAATCATGCAGGGACCAATCTTCGCTTTTGCGCAAGATCTATCCCAAGCTGAAGATAAGTAAATCTTCAATCAAAGAATTCAAAGATCACTTTCGTGCATTCGAATTCTAAGTTGATTGTCTCAAGTGGAATCTCAAGGATCACTTTCGTGCATCCGAGTCTCAACACAAGTTCTACTTATGGTTCTCCAATGTTCTGATCTTCACATTCGTGCAAGATCTCCACGTTTGACATAATAACTCAATCATAGATTTAAATTATCTAACATAGCAATTAAATCACTAAAAATCAGAATTCAAAGAACAAACCTAATTTCTTACGATAAGTTCCAAACTCAATGAATTTTTAGGGTTCCAGATTTCATAATCAACCTTTCAGTCTATTTTGCAAAATCCTAAAACATGCATGATAAAATAAAACTATAGAGAATTAAAGAACAATCATTCACAAAGTAGAATTATCATAACAAAGATTATTCTGACGAAAGAAAAGATTATCTAATCATTAAAAATCAAAGGGATTACACCCCATGTCCCAAAATATGTTTAAGCTTGCATGGAAGTAAGATTACAATAATCCATAATGTTCAAGAGGAAGAAAAACGAGAAGGAGAAGAAGAACAAATTACGGTACGACCGTAAAGAAGTTTACAGCTGTAATCTCGCGTGAACAACGTCGGCGACTGGTGTTTTCATTGATTTCTCCTCCGTCTGATCTCTTTTCACTCTAAAATTTTTGGTGTGTCCTCTTCTCCTCTGAACGAAGCTTCTGTGTGAAAATCACTGCGAGAGGTGCCCTCTACGCCTCTTGGCGTGAGGCCAAACCCTAACCACCTCTCTGTCAATTGCTCCCTCGATTCTTGATAAAAATTCTTGCTTCTACTTCATGCCTCTTATTCTCTTTAAGACGCGTCCGCAACAACTTTCGGATCTCAATTTTGAGCTCTGGATCAAAAGTTATGGTCCACGCAAGATTCGGACCCGTAAAAATCACGTTTTTGAATGGAAATTACGGCCGTAAAAAGCTTTGCGGCAGTGCCGTAATATCTGAAATCTCTCGGGTGAATTCTGGGTCAAGATTACGGTACCTTAAACTTCTTTACGGCATTGCCGTAATTTTCATTATGGTACCTTAAAATTCTTTACACCAGGGGGTGTAATTTTTGAACTTGCTACGATTTGTATGAAAATTAGCGTGTGGCTTCATTTCAACGTCCTGAATCCATTCGTGCGCTCAAATTCTTTAAAATCCATCAAAATATGACACTTTTTACCTGAAAATCATGAAAAACTAAAATAGAAGTAGATTTTGCAATAATTGATAAGAAAGACATAAAAATAAGCAAATTGGTAATAATATGACACAAAAAGATATACAAAATGGCATGAAATTTACTATAAATTTCGGTGTCATCATGCCCCATCTGAATGGGTTGGAGATTGTTGATGAGAGATCACCTTGTTTTCTCCCTTGCCACACTGGAGCTAAGGTTGAGAAAAATAACAAGGGCAAGGAAGTGATTGCAGCTTCTGTTGTTGTAAAGGGACTTCGGCGAGGAGAGACTACATATTTGGCACATGTCAGAGTTGTAGAGGATCTTCCCCAGATTACTTCTAGACCAGAGCAGCAGAGAGGACATAGGGGAGGCTTGATCACCCTTCCTAGTTCTAGCCGTGAGGTGCAGGAGGTGAGATTGGGGGCGGCGAAGCTCACTTTGGGTGAGAGGATTCAACAGTTGCCTGCACCTATTGGGGGCCTGTTACAGGAGTTTTCAGATGTAGTGCCACCTGAGATGCTCATGGTGTTACCACCTAGGAGGGACATTGACCATGCTATTGAGCTGGTTCCAGGAGCAGTTCCACCAGCACAGCCACCATATAGGATGCCTCCTTCTGAGCTAGCTGAGCTGAGGAGACAGCTAGATAATTTGCTTGAGTTTGGGTATATTCAGCCATCCAAAGCACCATACGGAGCACCAGTCCTATTCCAGAAGAAGAAGGATGGAAGCATGAGGATGTGTGTGGACTATAGGGCACTCAATAAAGTGACAGTGAAAAACTCATATCCGATTCTCTTGATCTAGGACATGATTGATCGCCTTGTGCATGCCAAGGTCTTCAGTAAGTTGGACATTTGATCTGGTTATTTGACACGCCCGCAAGTACACAGTTATTTCGAAGTAATATAAAAGATGTCGAATCCCACAGAGAACAAGGTTGAGTACGAGAAAATCCGAGTCCTAATAGCTAGGCGAATCGAAAATGGATTTTGAAAGCAAAAATCGAAAACAAGTAATCAATGCTACGACGGCAGGGATTGAATATGAGAGAGGTATCGGGGCTTTGGTTTTCACCACGATGACTACTTTAATCGCACAAGGCACATGCCGATTATTTGGATTATTGATTTTGCACAAGGAATCTAACCCTAGGGTACAAGGTGCTCTCTCTCGAGTGTACACCCCGGTGTTCAACTTAGAACGACCTCCTACTCTCGCGGTGGATCGTTCTAAGACGAACCCAATGAGTTCTATGGCAGATTATGAAACCCTCAAGTGAGACCAAACACTCTCGTGTCGAGGTCTCACTATTTTTACTAAGAGATTCCACCCTTACGATCCTTCTCTCGATATGAATCGTAATGGCTAACACGTGAAAGTACTCGGCCAAGGTAAAAACATGAAATAAACACGTCAAAGTAAAATATGCTCACAACACAATCCAAATAACAGAATAAAGATAAAGGGTTTAAACCAAGCCCCGAAATAGGGTTTACGCTACAATTATCATTGAAACACTCAAAAATCTCTCTTTTAACATAGGAAGATCACAAGAAAAAGTTTCTAAGGGATAGGAGAAGATAAACCGAAGCAGATCCTCAAGAATCGAAGTGCTCCGATGATCAAATCTCCCAAAATCGCCTTGAACGCGTGTTGTCGCCGTGTTCTTCCACCTCTGCCGCTTTGTCACATAATTCCTTTATAATTAGGGCAAGAAAAATTAGGGTTTTTATGTCCTATGCGTTCGCCTTTGAAAGAGCTTTCCATAGACACCTCACTTGCCAAATTCGGACTCTAAACGGGTGAAAAATCATGGAAAAACCGAGTAAAGGTCGGTTTTGCGCGTGAGCCTGGATCAGAATCACGGATGAACCCCGCCGGGTTCACCTAGCCGTGATTCGTTCTGTGGAGTCTAGGCGAAAGAAGTGCGGAGAACCCCACCGGGTTCACCTGGCCGTGCTTTGCTCTGGACTGTTTTCGGCCAAAGGGAATTCTGGTGAACCCCAGCGCGGGGTTCACCCGGCCGTGAAGCTCTCTGTGAGTTCTGCTGGCTAGCGACTAGGATGGTGAACCCCGTGGGGTTCACGTGGCCGTATTTTTCAAGCTAACTCCGTTTTGACCCAGATTTGACGTGTAGCTTCGTTTTCGCATAAGAAAGCGTCTCATGGCCTTAGAATCTCCAAAATACGTTGAAAAAGGGTGATTTCACCTGAAATTCCACAAAACACCAAAAAGTGAAGATTCTGAAGATATGAAGGAAATCAGCCTATAAAGAGTATAAAAGTGTCAAAATAAGCTTAGATTTATCATGAAATGACCATCAAAATTACTATCAAAATGCAAGGCATCAAAATACTCCAGACTTAAATCTTTGCTTGTCCTCAAGCAATAAAATAAGATGAAATACAAGATGTGAGTAAGAGTAATCTTTTGGGTCGAGGCATACATCCAAGTTAGAAAAACATTCAATAACAATCCAAAATCTAATCAGGAGAAATCAAGTAAATGGTTGATTTAAGTGTTCAACAGTTTGATCCCAGAATAACTAGATGCCAAACAACCTAGTAAGCAACAAACATAGGATTCAATCAAGCATACACACAACACTCATGCAATTCCAATCCTTCCTAATTAAATCGTTGGAGTTAACTCAAATGTTTCATCAGGGTATGATACACTGTTTATTGCAAAAGACTTCAACTCATAACCTTAGGTACCATTGCCAATTTTTCGCAATGCCAAGTAGAGGAGTCTCTTTATTGATTTCATTTCATATCCCTTAGATTTCAACTCATGTCCTTCGGTACCACTGCCAATTTTGCGCAGTGCCAAGTAGAGGAATCTAAGGGTGAGGTTCTTTTTTTTTATTATTTTTTATTTTCAGCAGTTGATAACATATCCTTTTTGACAGATGCAGTGTCTCCCCAACAACAGAAAGGAATTCAAAGAATAACTAGGTGAATATATATCTCAATATGATTCTTATGTAAGTTGCAAGCCTTAGTTGATTTAACAACCATAGAAATGTTTGACCTACTAATGAACAACTCAAACCAATCCAAATCACAAAATTTTAAAATCATAGAATAAATGGACATGATCAAAAAGTATCTCTAACAAGGAGGTATTATTCCAAACTTAATTCTTTGATCATTCCTACCCAATCATGCATTCAATCTAAATTTTTGAAAAAGCCTTCACAGGACAAGTCTTGATGGACAAGTAAACTCAAGAATGATAAGTTATCAATTCACAGCATGTATGAAAAGCATAATCATCATAACAGAGTACGGTCATAAGCAAGAAAGTAATGTCATACAAAGCTATCACAGGGTGGGGCCTGAAGATGTGGACCAGGCCCACGAATAGAATGACATATAAGATACAATGCCATAATATGATAACCGTCACAGAATACAAGTATCAATCCTCAACATCACAACAAATCACAGCCACAAAAAGAAAGAAAGCAGAGACTGGAGTAAAGAAAGCTCACCCACTCTAAAAGTTTGCATAGTCCTCTATGCAATACCATGGTGTGTGAGGAGTGGATGATGATGCTGACGCTGATGGGTAGCTACCTCCGCTTGCACGAGTGAGAGCCAGAAGCTCGGGAGCTCTTGCTCTTCCCGCGTGCGCTATAGTCGGGCTTGGCCTCCTCGTCGGAAGAGATGTCCATGCGAGCCATGTTTTTGTCATTGATGAAGGAGAGATGCTCATCCATCACAGAGAGCTTTTCCCATACCGATCCCATCATTTTGTGCAGCCTCTGCATGTGTGCTTCCATGGACTCCCAATGCGAAGATTGGTTTTGTTGGATGTAGGTAACGGTGGTGTCCAGGTGATCGATCATCTCGCACTGATGAAGCTACTCCTCCCTAATTTCCAGCAACATAGACATCATGGAATCGTGAGAAGAGGTGCCACCAAAAGAAAAGGCGCCTGGTGCTGGTGGCGCGGTGGCGACGGGATCTGGCTGTGCGTCCTCAACGGGCAGGATACGCTAGTTTCCACGGACTCTGACTGAGGTGCGCTCTGGGTTCGGCAAGGGTAGGCAGAATGGGCTTCCTTTGAATGTCATTCAATATGAATCGCCCTTGTGAATGATCAGCTTCATAGCGACACAAGACTCAATGTCGAGCCTATTGCTACTAGTAGCTTCCAACGTGCCGTAGGGGATGATGCCTAAGGAAACCGCCAAGGGAGTGATCAAGCCACCAATCACAATCGCCCCCTTCGAAGAACGGGCAACGCTGCTGAAATGCTTTGCTAAATAATACCCAGAGTCGACTCTAAAACTGTGTAGCATGCACCAAAGATAGAATAGCTCTGTCTGACGGACCATGTCGTCGCTCTCACCGCGGCCAAAGAGTGTATGGGCCAATACGCAGTGGACATACTTGAGGAGCGGGTTGCAAAGACTAGAGGCATGGGCCATGCGAGCTGAGTAGATGTGCTCGTTGGTAATTGCTCCCTAGAAATGCTGCGTGCACACGGCTCGGGAAAACCATAAATGCTGCGTAACTGCGATAGAGTAAGGATATGCTCGATGTTACCAAGACGGAAGGATAGGCGGCCAGGGTCGTTCTCGAGAATAGGGTCTGCCTGTACTTCCAAAGAGCTCAGAAACTCCAATGTCACGCCAACATAAGTGGGGGAGTAAAGCTGCTGGAAGTGCTCCCAACCCACTACTGCATATATTATGTTTACATCCTCTAGCATCCCAAGCATATGCAACGTGCCTTTGTCTAGATACCGCGTGTTGAGCATGCGATGTTGCCGCAGCGTTTGATACCGTGCCTCTTGCCCGCGTTCCGAAAGATGATCCCGAACTTGTTCGGGGGAAAGACACAGGGCTGTGGTCGGCCGGCAGATGTGCGACCATGGCGAGACGAAAAGGAGACTAGCGCAGCTGAAGATGGCCGGTGAGATGGAGGAGTCGGCGTCGGCTCGTACTCCTCGTCGTTAGTGGCGGACGAGTCTGACAACGCTGGTGTCGGCCGCGCGGTCTTCTTGGCAGCCTTGACTTTGGTTCGTGGAGGCATGGTGGCTGGATAAGGTCGGAAGATGGATGGTAAGCGTCGTCGAGAAGATCTGGTCAGAGGTGCTCACAGAATGGAAGCGACGACGGATCGTCTGAAACAAACTTCGAAGAGCAAGCAGAAAGGAAACCTGGAATCTGGAACCGATTAAAGTAGGAATCTGTCTGGATGATGAGGAAGTTTGGATCGAACCCTTGGAGATCTTCTTCGAGTGCAAAGAGGGAGAGAAAACAGCGCGATCTGGTTGTCTTCGTCGAAATCGGGAAGCAGTAGTGGAAAAGCTCGCAAAGTCTGGCGATGCGAAAAATCAGGGGCGAAACTGAGATGAGGCCTGTCCCGCTTGTAAGGAAGCTCGAATCCGACTCGGAAAGATCTCCTCTATATTTGGAAAGAAGGAAGAGCTTCGGGATCGAAGGGATCTTGGTGAGATTTGGGGATGGCGGTAGAAACTCGTGCGCGTGTGCCCTAGCTTCAGGTGAACAGAAGTTGAAATTCCAGTGAACCCGCCCGGGTTCACCTGCCTGTGAAGTATCCTGGGGTAGGGCTGTTGCAACAGAAGCACGGATGAGCTGGGGTTCACCAACCTGTGAAGTGTCCTAGTGGCTTCCTTTGAGTTCAAAGAAGATGGTGATGTTGGGGTATGCCCTTAAGGCTAATGTTTGAGGCCTTGGGATTATATCAGTATCATGTATAAACTCAATGTTTATAAAGGCAATGGTTGTTATTCAGGTTGTTGCATTATCTGCTGCCATATGTATACTTCTGAATAATGTCTCAATGCTGTTCAGCTTGGCTGACATGCAGTAATTGTCCTTAGTCGAGATATCTTGGTGAACATGAGACAGCCTTGATATGATTGAGACTAATATGTGTTCTAATCTTATAGGATGCTTCGAGCATGGAATAAGATGTAGACTCATGGGTACATTGGATGTACTGGACAGACCCTACTTAGGATATTCAATTGCTTGTCACAATGTGAATAATCCTTATATGCAAGCAAGTGGCATATTTCCTCTGACTTGAGATCACTTGTGTTTCTAAATGATGATTGGCATTGTTTTGAGGTAGTTCAATATCATTTGAAACATAATGGTTATAGACTATCTTGGATAATGAACATGAGTCATGTTAGGGCGCTAGTGATAGATATAGGATTGCCTTCTCCTTGTTTGGAGTGTGATGTTCTAAAGGGGCCCCCTGGATGAGATGGTTGAGAAAGTGTATGGCCATACCCAGATGACTATGTTCATCTGATCTAACCACTCTCATCATATTGGATTTATAGGCTTGACACGCTTATCCGATAAGAACGTCCAGTGGCAAAGGAAACATGTATGTCATGTGAATTGGATTCACACTTGTGCTATGGTTTGGGTGTAGTCTTGGAAGACTCTTTCCTTTATATCGAGAGACAGTGATGTGTTGCTAGATACCCCTCACTGATCGTGATAACGTAAGTTATCGTTACCGACATTTAAAGGAAACCCTTAGGGTCGCACAATTTGATGATATGGCTTACTTATGTCAGATCGTGTGGACTGAATTGTTTTGGTTCAGTTTAAAGGAGTTTAAACTCTGATTGTAAGTGAGATATGGTCTGATCATGTTTGATTGATTAGGGCTTGAGATCGGTAAGCTTCGATCGAGAGAACTGATGCTAGATCGATGAGATCAAGAGCATCAAGAGATGTGTGGTTAGATCTTGAGCCATTTGGTTTTATATGATCTAGACCAAGGCTTGGTTTGATTTGGTCTTTGAACCAAATATAATTGAACCGGCTCATCACATGAGCGCATGGTTCAAAAGAAGGAGTTTGCGGTTGGTTCATGAACGCATGAACGCATGAAGTGATGACTTGCTATTTTTGGAAGTCATGGTTTCCAAAATAGACTTCACGCCTCACGTTCGAGATGAACGCTCGCCTCTCTTCTCCTTTCGACGCCTCTCTCGTGTGAGGAGAGTCTTCACGCCAAGGAGGTTGTGTGACAAGCAAAAGACATCATCACATTCCTTTCACACGATCAGGAGACTTGGAGATCCTTGCTAGCACAAGGAACGACAAGGAGAAAGCCATCAATCATCTTGTGTGCGCACGCTTTGGAGAAGAAGCACACGCTTCTTTGCTTCCAAGTCGCCATCCAAGAAATGGCATTGGTATGATCTCTTAATTTGATCTATACAAGTATTAATAAGTTGATTATATGACATGCAAACCGATCTTAGAAACCCTAGCTTCCGCTTGTGAAAACTCTGATATGCGCCTATTAGGGTTTTCGCCCCCCCCCCCCCCTTTAGGGACTTTCAATTGGTATCAGAGGGATAGGTTTCTGTATGATTCATATGATTGCTTTGTGTGATCCATGTTTGCGATTTGTAGATCTAAACCTAAGCATCATGCGGAAATAGATGTATGCTTTACATTGGCGCATGTATATTGTTGGCGCATGTTGTAGTTTTTGATCAAAACTCTTTTACTTGTGCGCATCCATTTAGATCTAAGCGCCTACTTGAAAAACTTAGACGGGTTATTAGGGTTGAAGTCATCGTCCAGTATAGACCCAACTGTCTGATCAGACCATCTGACAGCCTAGATGGGTCGACCAGATGGCACCTATGCGCAAGCATGAGGTGGCTATAGGTCGACTGCAGAAAGGCGTGTAGCGATGTCTGATTGAGACAACCAATGAACGCTCATGATTAAGGCCCGGGGTCACACCCGCTTGCCAGAAATCATGTGGGACGTTCAGCCCTTAAGGCATGCATTGTTGACCATGAGGTCGACACAAGTCGGTTATGACTTGGTGCATGCAAGGGCAGTGGGTCTGACTAGGTCTGATGAGTGGATCCCTATTAATGGACCGTTGTAAGATAGTAGGGCACATAAGAAAATAAAATTCATGCCAATGGGATTTTCGAAAATTCTATTTTCTTGATTGGAGGACATTATGTTTGTATAACATGATTGAATGTCTATTTCATCTTATGTGGGCTGCCCAAATTTAATGTGTGCTGTGCTGGGGCCTGCGTGCCTGGATTAATTAATTGTGAATTATTATTGTGATCTGCGAATCACATTTCAATTTATATTAATGTGTAATTGACCTGCGAGTCAAATCATGTCTAGATAGATTAAAATGTAATTTAATCAGACATGAGCACAGAGCACACATGGCAGAGGCGCATGCAGCAAGTGGCTTCACCAGTGGGAGGTCTAGGGTTCGACTCTAGGACAGGCGCATTTTACCTGGTGGGCGCATCTCAGCTGCACAGGGCGCTTTGGCCCGGGTTGGGCCAGATGAAATGATAAAGACCCATGAAGAGCCCAAGTGAAGACTTAAGTTAATTTAAGGTCTAACTTAGGCTTAATGGGCTTTTACCACATAAGATCATCATGCTTTCTATTTACTGTTTAAGTAAATTTATATCTGCATGATGTATTCTTCTGCTATCACCATAGGATTTGCATGATAGTTAAGAAGATAAAAGGACCGTTAAAATCCAACGATGAATATCAAGCACGTAAGCCTTCTGACGCGAAGCCTCACTGTTCTGACTATCGTTGGGGCCGTGTTGTACCCACTCAGTGGGCACGCCCATCTATCTTCAGACGGTGTGTGATTACACCTGCGTGTTACAGAGAAGGGATTTATCGCTTCTCGTTGCTCAGCATAGCACGTGGTGGTCCAGGAAGTAGGTCAGGTCAGCTTGACCATGTGGGCTACATATTGAGCATATGTTAGCCATATGGAGGCAGCCATCTGTGGGATCAGAGACTGTGTTGTACCAACTCAGTTGGCACAGTCTGCTGGATTGCCCAGATGAAGGGGAATCGCACGGGTTGGCGATTGGCAGGGATTGCCTACCAGAGATTAGTGCTTGTACTCTCTGTGCATCTTATCTCGCCTGAGCGGGACGCGGAGACCAAGTATGAAATCTGGATCCCATCTCACTAAAAGAGTTTTACTCTTTCGAACTGTTTTACTGGATTTTTCAGTCAGATAAAATAGTGAGAAAAGAATCATTCTTAAGTCCTGGATTGATTCTCACATTGATACTGACCTTGCTGTTCTTGCAATGTTGTAGATTACTGCAGCAACGAACACCACAGCGTTCAATGTGCGATCCTTACTGGAAAGGGAGAAGTTTGCTGGGCCAAACTTCTCAGACTGGTACGGACACCTTAAGATTGTTCTTAAGGCTGAGAGGAAGCTGTATGTCCTTGAGACGGCAATACCGCCTCAACCCGCTGCGAACGCCGCAAGGGCGGTTCGGGAAGCTTATGAGAAGCATGTCAATGATAGCATTGATGTCGCTTGCCTTATGCTTGCGTCTATGACGCCAGAGCTTCAGCGTCAGCATGAAGATTTATCTGCTATTGAAATTATAGCAAATCTCAAGATGCTGTATGCTGCACAGGCAAGGACTGAACGCTATAACTTGACTAAACTTTTCTTTCAGAGCAAACTGACTGAAGGGAGTCCAGTGGGAGCTCACGTACTCAAGATGATTGGGTACAAGGAGGCTCTAGAGAAACTGGGACACACCATCAATCAGGAGCTTGTTGTAGACATCATCCTGCAGTCTCTCCCGGCCTCTTTCGATCCATTCATCATTAATTTTAATGTGAACAAGATCCACTGTACGCCGGCGGAGTTACTGAACATGCTCTATACTACAGAGCAGACTCTTGAGAAGGGAAAGCCTTCATCCTCTGTCCTAATGGTTCCTTCCAGGAACAAGAAGAAGGGGAAGAAGGGCAAAGCCCCTATCAAGAGCTACAACAAGGCTCTAAAGCAAAAGATAAAGCGGTCGAAGGAATACAGATGTTTCCATTGTGGCCAGCTGGGTCACTGGAAGAAGGACTGTAAAGCGCTCCAAGGAGATAAGAAGGGAAGCAAGCCTTTCACTTCTGGCTCAGGTATTTTCGTGACTGAAGTCATGGTATCTTCTTCTATTTCATGGGTGTTGGACACTGCATGTGGAGTTCACATTTGTTCAAATGTACAGGAACTCAAGAGAAGAAGACAGGTGGGACAGCATGAGGTGGACCTACGAGTAGGAAACGGGGCACGGGTTGCTGCTGTTGCTGTAGGAGAATATCACATCTCTTTACCATCTGGTCTTGTATTAGAACTGGACAATTGTTATTTTGTACCAAGCATAACTAAGAATATTATCTCTATTCCTGCTCTTGTCAGGAAAGGGTTTTCCTTTGAATGCAAAACTTCAAAGTGTTATATTTCTTGTGATAATATTGTTTATGCTACTGGGTCGATTAACAATGGGTTATTCATGTTGGACATGGAATGTTCTGTACAACAAATTGATATTAAGAAAGCCAAGTATGCTGATGACAGCACCTTGCTATGGCATAGTCGTTTAGGCCACATTAACAAGAAGCGCATTAAGCGGTTGCATGACCATGGACTGCTGGGATCATTCTCCTATGAGGAGCTTGATACATGCAAAGCTTGTTTAATGGGCAAAATGACGAAGACTCCTTTTTCTAACAAAGGTCAAAGGGCTTCAGGTTTACTTGACCTCATTCACAGTGATGTGTGTGGGCCATTTAGTAAACATGCCAGAGGTGGCTATTCATACTTCATTACCTTTACTGATGATTTCAGTAGGTTTGGTTATGTCTATCTAATGGGACATAAGAGTGAATCTTTTGACAAGTTCAAAGAGTTCAAAAATGAAGTACAAAATCAACTAGGCCGAAATATCAAGGCACTTCATTCAGATCGAGGTGGAGAATACTTGAGTCGAGAGTTTACTGACTATCTGAAGGAGTGTGGGATTATCTCACAGCTCACTCCGCCAGGAACACCGCAATGGAATGGTGTGTCCGAGAGGAGAAATAGAACCTTACTGGATATGGTTCGTTCTATGATGAGTCAGGCTACTCTACCTTACTCCTTTTGGGGATTTGCACTGGAAACAGCTGCAAAGGTACTAAACCGAGTGCCATCCAAGGCCGTTTCAAAGACGCCATATGAGTTATGGTATGGGAAACAGCCGAGCTTGACATTTATTAAAATCTAGGGTTGCGAGGCTTATGTCAAAAAGCTCGCCTCTAGGAAACTGGAGAGCAGATCTGATAAATGTATCTTTGTCGGTTACCCTAAAGAAACTAAGGGTTATTATTTCTACGATCCCAAGGAGAACAAAGTATTTGTTGCTCGTACGGCTATTTTTCTAGAGAAGGAATTTCTTCTGCAAGAGGCCAGTGGGAGAGAAATAAAGCTGGATGAAAATCCAGAAGAAGGACAAAGTAGTCAAGCACAGTTGGATGAGCCTGAGCCAATAGAACAGGTTACTAAGCAACCTGAGGCTCAGATATCACGGGAACCGCGAAGATCGGGAAGGATCCGTCGACAGCCTGAGCGCTATGACGGAGTCTACATCATTGATGATGAACCCCTCACTTATGCGGATGCGGTCAGTGGACCGGAATCAACGAGATGGCTTGAAGCTATGCAAGCCGAGATGGACTCCATGTCAGATAACCAAGTCTGGGATTTGGTTGATCCGCCTCCGGGAGTAATCCCTATAGGCTGTAAGTGGATCTTCAAGAAGAAGATTGACATGGATGGTAACGTGGTTACCTATAAAGGCAGGCTAGTTGCGAAAGGTTTCAAACAAATCTACGGGATAGATTATGATGAAACTTTCTCTCCTGTAGCTATGTTCAAGTCTATTCGGATTATTCTCGCGATAGCTGCATATTATGATTATGAGATCTGGCAAATGGATGTGAAAACCGCTTTCCTTAATGGAAAACTAGAAGAGGATGTGTATATGACACAACCTGAAGGTTTCATCAATTCATCAGATCGTCATAAAATATGCAAAATTAAAGAAGTCCATTTATGGACTTAAACAAGCATCGAGAAGCTGGAATATTCGTTTTGATGAATCAATCTGTGAGTTTGGTTTCATCAAAAATGAAGATGACCCGTGTGTATATAAGAGGTTTAGTGGGAGCGTGATTACTTTCCTAGTCCTCTATGTCGATGATATCTTAATCATTGGAAACGATATTCCTGAACTGCATGCCGTCAAGGCATGGTTAAGAAAATATTTCCAGATGAAAGATTTAGGAGAAGCAGCCTATGTATTAGGTGTGAAGATCTACAGAGATAGATCTAAGAGGCTTCTCAGGCTGTGTCAGAGTACTTACATCGATAAAGTCCTAGAGAGATTCCATTTAGAAAATTCTAAAAGAGGATATCTTCCAGTCAGACATGGTCTGAATCTTTCAAAGAGTCAGTGTCCACAAACACAGACTGAGAAAGATGAAATGGACAATACGCCTTATGCTTCGGCTATTGGGTCCATTATGTATGCGATGTTGTGTACTCGCCCAGACGTCGCTTACGGGTTAAGCGTGACCAGTCGATTCCAAAGTAATCCAGGAAAGGCACACTGGATTGCAGTCAAGAACATTTTAAAATATCTTCGGAGGACCAAAGATATGTTCTTGATTTATGGAGGTCAGGAAGAACTCAGTATTGAAGGATATACTGACGCTTCGTTCCAATCTGACCAGGATGATTTCCGATCGCAATCAGGCTATGTTTTTAGCTTGAATGGAGGAGCAGTGGTGTGGAAAAGTTTCAAACAATCAATTGTTGGTGATTCCACAACAGAAGCCGAGTATGTTGCAGCCTCGGAAGCATCCAAGGAGGCAGTGTGGATTCGTAAGTTCGTTCAGGAACTTGGTGTTATTCCTTCGAGTGCAGATCCTTTGGTTATCTTCTGTGATAACACTGGAGCAATAGCACAAGCAAAGGAACCACGGTCGCACCAGAAGTCCAAGCACATACAGAGAAGGTTTCACTTGATCCGGGAGATCATTGATCGAGGAGAGATCAAGATCTGTAAGGTTCATACAGATGACAATCTAGCTGACCCGCTTACAAAGCCTCTGGCGCAGCAGAAGCATGAGAAGCACTGTAATAATATGGGTTTGAGATTTCTCAACCATTAGATTAAGTGCAAGTGGGAGATTGTTGGGGTATGCCCTTAAGGCTAATGTTTGAGGCCTTGGGATTATATCAGTATCATGTATAAACTCAATGTTTATAAAGGCAATGGTTGTTATTCAGGTTGTTGCATTATCTGCTGCCATATGTATACTTCTGAATAATGTCTCAATGCTGTTCAGCTTGGCTGACATGCAGTAATTGTCCTTAGTCGAGATATCTTGGTGAACATGAGACAGCCTTGATATGATTGAGACTAATATGTGTTCTAATCTTATAGGATGCTTCGAGCATGGAATAAGATGTAGACTCATGGGTACATTGGATGTACTGGACAGACCCTACTTAGGATATTCAATTGCTTGTCACAATGTGAATAATCCTTATATGCAAGCAAGTGGCATATTTCCTCTGACTTGAGATCACTTGTGTTTCTAAATGATGATTAGCATTGTTTTGAGGTAGTTCAATATCATTTGAAACATAATGGTTATAGACTATCTTGGATAATGAACATGAGTCATGTTAGGGCGCTAGTGATAGATATAGGATTGCCTTCTCCTTGTTTGGAGTGTGATGTTCTAAAGGGGCCCCCTGGATGAGATGGTTGAGAAAGTGTATGGCCATACCCAGATGACTATGTTCATCTGATCTAACCACTCTCATCATATTGGATTTATAGGCTTAACACGCTTATCCGATAAGAACGTCCAGTGGCAAAGGAAACATGTATGTCATGTGAATTGGATTCACACTTGTGCTATGGTTTGGGTGTAGTCTTGGAAGACTCTTTCCTTTATATCGAGAGACAGTGATATGTTGCTAGATACCCCTCACTGATCGTGATAACGTAAGTTATCGTTACCGACATTTAAAGGAAACCCTTAGGGTCGCACAATTTGATGATATGGCTTACTTATGTCAGATCGTGTGGACTGAATTGTTTTGGTTCAGTTTAAAGGAGTTTAAACTCTGATTGTAAGTGAGATCTGGTCTGATCATGTTTGATTGATTAGGGCTTGAGATCGGTAAGCTTCGATCGAGAGAACTGATGCTAGATCGATGAGATCAAGAGCATCAAGAGATGTGTGGTTAGATCTTGAGCCATTTGGTTTTATATGATCTAGACCAAGGCTTGGTTTGATTTGGTCTTTGAACCAAATATAATTGAACCGGCTCATCACATGAGCGCATGGTTCAAAAGAAGGAGTTTGCGGTTGGTTCATGAACGCATGAACGCATGAAGTGATGACTTGCTATTTTTGGAAGTCATGGTTTCCAAAATAGACTTCACGCCTCACGTTTGAGATGAACGCTCGCCTCTCTTCTCCTTTCGACGCCTCTCTCGTGTGAGGAGAGTCTTCACGCCAAGGAGGTTGTGTGACAAGCAAAAGACATCATCACATTCCTTTCACACGATCAGGAGACTTGGAGATCCTTGTTAGCACAAGGAACGACAAGGAGAAAGCCATCAATCATCTTGTGTGCGCACGCTTTGGAGAAGAAGCACACGCTTCTTTGCTTCCAAGTCGCCATCCAAGAAATGGCATTGGTATGATCTCTTAATTTGATCTATACAAGTATTAATAAGTTGATTATATAACATGCAAACCGATCTTAGAAACCCTAGCTTCCGCTTGTGAAAACTCTGATATGCACCTATTGGGGTTTTCGCCCCCCCCCCCCTTCTTTAGGGACTTTCAGGTGAACCCCGTGAGGTTCACCTGCCTGTGAAGTATACTGGAAGGTTCTGCACATAAAGAAATACTGGTGAACCCCGTGGAGTTCACCTGCTTGTGAAACGCTCTAATCACAAAGTCTGGGCACGCTATATTATGAAACAGGTCTCAAGTCCCTTCTTTCCTCAAAATGACGAATGAAATTAATTAACAGAAAATCATTCACAATTTATTAAATGTTACCAGACTTGATGATTCTATTAAATATAAATTGTTCTCTATCCTGCTTTTAAGTGGTCTAACAATACATAGCA
Source organism: Costus lasius (assembly GCA_027563935.2). Lineage (NCBI taxonomy): Eukaryota > Viridiplantae > Streptophyta > Magnoliopsida > Zingiberales > Costaceae > Costus > Costus lasius. The sequence continues at coordinate 30,830,177 of CM050448.1, forward strand.
TTAATGGCTTCAAACGTCGAACGTATCTTGACCATATTTTCATCGACGAACCCCAAATTCTCCATTAGCAGATTTTGATCCATTAATATATATAGATGATGATCTTGGCTCTCTCAACACACTGGAAGAGCTACTTTGATGACTTTAGCCTCTCACAGATGACTGATCAACTGATGGTCCGGACTAGATAGATAGCCTTTGTACTTGCTATTTTTAAATGTGTGAAGCAGCAAATGCTGAAATCTCTATATAGCAGCGACGTTTCTCATGAATGTGCTGCTTGGGTCAACAGATTTGACCAGTTCTGATGCATATCGATCACTATTCTGTCACTTTAACTCATATTTCTCGAACAAAACTATTATCTTTCTCCACTTGAGAAGAACAAAAGTGACTCTTCCTCATGTTACTAGATTAAAATTCTTAAATCACTCAAATCACTCACAATTTGTCTCATCCAAATTTTCTGTAGCCCACTCAAAAAACATCCAATTATCCAGACAACAGTTTACGATTTCTAATGTTTAGTTGAACTTATTATTATTATTTTTTGCTCATATTGTAATTTTAACATGAGACCATAACAAATGCTAATGTCTACTCTTTTATCATACATTGTCTTTTATGAAGTTTATTATTTTAATCACACCTGGGCATGGCACGGGCAGGTCGTGAATTCACACTAACATTAAAAAAAGAAAAACATGAATGAAAAGATCACGCCGCTAGACCCATAAGAACTTCAAGCAGCGGGTCCTTTTTCCTAAAAGAACCTTCAGTGTCAGTGTCAGGTAGATACCTTTCCAAGCAAGGCTTGAACTTGCAGAACGGAGCCTCGAGGGCTATAAGCCCGAAAGAATCTACTTGTTTTCTTCTTGTCCATTTTCAGAAAATGGTGGAATATTAAGATCGATTCCTAAAATATCTTAGTGAGTTCAATTGCACGAACTGGTGCGTCCAGATATTCCTCCACGCTTCCTTGCTTATCCAGACCTAAATGGAGAAAACGGATAATCAACAGGAAAAGGATTGAGATTTGTGGTCGCATACAACTTATGATTCTGCTAGGCAGAAAACCGCACTAGAAAATAATGTAAGTTCCAAGTAAAATTCCACAGAACTGAGCTGCCATCAATCCAGACAGGTAAATCTAATAATTACTATTCACAAAATTTTCACATGAAATTCTAAGTGAAGTTCTATGATTTACAATGCAATTCGCTCTTTCAGACGGTCACCATATTTCACTTATCAACGGGAACGGAAACTGAACTTTTCCATATATTAGAGGTGCATTAACAAGTCAAACATTAAAAAGATCGTTCATACTAGGCTATGTTTTCTTGGACGGAATCCACAGTGAAAAGAAGAAAATATAAAACGAATCTAGTAGATTTTGCTACAAGATTCAATGTGTGTTCTTTTTTTTTCCACTGTAGATTTCGTTCAAAGAAACACAATCTAAAAGTTTAATCCACAGTAAAAGAAGGAAATATAAAACGAATCTAGTAAATTTTGTTACAAGATTCAATGTGTGTTCTTTTTTTTCCACTGTAGATTTCGTTCAAAGAAACACAACCTAAAAGTTTATGCTTATACTGGTACTGGGACCTGTGTAAGGTAAGTTATTAATCTTTTATACATCTATGTTATCACACATCAATTCTACCAATTCGAACCATGCATACCTAATTCTCCCAATTAGGTCACAGAATACAAACACAAAAATCCATAATAATTAATTATATATTTTTTTAAAAATTTAAATATTCAACTCAAATTAGCACCATGACACACTCAAGTTTTATTCTTATGACTGTAATTTAAAAAATATTAAAAACTTGAGTTAGTAAAACATTAAATAGACTATATCACATAACAAGTTCAAGCAGTGGGGGATTTTTCCTAAAAGAACCTCCAGTATTAAACAAATAATCATGCATTCATACTATATCACAATCAAAACCTCAATAAAATATGTCAAAAATCATATATTATATATGCATACATTATATGTACATAACTACACATACGTATATAATATATGTACATACAATATGTATGTCCAAAAATCATATGGTAAAAAAAGACAATGATAATTCTAGACCTTTCATGGATTTTAGTTTCACCCTACAATAAATATATCTTAAAATACCTAATTTCAAACAATGTCATTGGTTCAAGGTTAAACGAACATTAGGGCCTAAATATTTTTTATAAGAGAAAACATGGGAATGGATAAGTATAATTGTAAATAAAAACATTTTATAGATAACAATTTGTCTAATGATATATAAATTATTATGCATGAGTTGGGAAGGAAAACACCAAGTTTTCACCACAACTCTACTAGTATGATACTAAAGTTTCTCTCTTTCAATTTCACCTTTGCGCTAAGCCAGAAGAGTAGAGAAGGATGAGATGAAGAAAAGTTATAACGAGGACAAATCATGTAGAGATTTCTATAAGAATATTTCTCTTCCTATATGATAGCTTAATATAAGGAATCAAAGCAAGGAGTAGATGGAAATTACTTTAATTCCATAGATTGCATATGTAGTTGACCCAATTAAATTAAATATGGCAGAAAAGGGTTGGGTAGACAGCTGAGGATATGTTAATTTGGCATGCAGTTATAATGACCAAGGCATATTTCATTCTGGCTGTTGGATAAGAAGATTGAAATAAAATAGAAAAGAAAAACTAAAGAAAACCCTAAGCCAGTTGCACAGGATACTTGATCATTATTACAAGTTACCTAGAAAACTTGGGACCCGAAGAAACTTAGATAGGGAACTCCGACCATGGGCATAAGTCTCCACCCTGGATCCTTGCCCAAATGGCTCATTCTCAATAAATCCCTGCATTAATACCTGGAACTGCTGAAATGCTTGTGCCGCATATCTATAGGAAGCACCACTCTCCGTCTGAGATGAGATCCTCTGGTTCAGTTCCATGTACTGACAATGAAGAGCTTCCCAACTTAAAGAAACTAGTGCAACATAAGCAGCTTCAAGATTCTTGCATGTTTCGTCTTCCCAAGGCTGCTGCAGGTGCTCACAGTCCTCACATAGTTTCATCCTACCAAAGAGAGGTTGCTGACGCCTAGGACTAAACTTTTTGATATGGGTCTTGGCGACTGCCTTGCTGAAACATCATGTACACCCAAAATCAGTTGGTAGGGAAATATGATACATTGGACGATAAATGAGTCGTAGGCTCGATCTTAACTCTCAAGTATCAAATTAGACATCCTTGGAGAGAATGAGATAGTTGAACCAGCCAATGAAAAAGATGTACAACTACCACCAAGCAATTACGATATGATGTACAACTTGCATTAGATAGATGCCCTACCAGCATCTTTGAAATGTTTGGTGAGAATCTTATCGAAGAACAGCATCCGCTCAGTGTATTTTTCATACAATGTGTTAAACCCGCAGTTTGGATACCTGTCGCCCACTTCCGATTTCCTCCACGCGCTCGAGCTACCCTCTTCCTCCTCCTCCACATACTCTTCTTCTAGTATAAGGACCATGAATGCATTCTTCCTAATCTTCAATCGCCTCTTCACCTTATTTGTGATGAAATCATCGTCATCCTCGTCTTCTCCCCCCCTCTGGAGCAGGATCAGCAGCAGCTAACTTCGGCATTGCCTCCAAGGTCTCATCTTTCGGCCCCGCCAACTGATGCCGGTCCTGATCCGTTTCTTTAAACCTCTTCGACTTACCAATGCTCAGAAATCTTCTTGCTTTAAGGAATTCCATTAATTACTCTCAGTGAACCGGAATGATCCCGGGCAAATCTTGCCTATGCTGCTAAAATCAAAGCAGATCCTTTTCTTCCAAAATGACCGCTAATGTGTCAATTATACTAACGTTAAAAGCACCGAATGCGAAGATTTATTCAAGGAGAAGGCGAAAAAGAGCGAGAAGGGCAAGGAAATCAAAAGCATGAGCGATAATAGAAAGAGGAAGAACGCCAATCAGATGAAAAGCAGCAAGAGCAACACGAGCAAGAACAAATCGCCTGAGATGCAAAAATCCGTGGCGATATCCAAGCCGTGGATCATCTAACGGAGATCAACCTGCAAGAACCGTAGATCGCCGAGAGCCCTACGAGGCAAAGATACCCACCAGTAGAGTAGAGATCATCAATGAGAGAAAGGCAGGCGTGAAAAAGGAGATTCCGAGTTGTACCGGTAGGGCACGAACGTTTCTAACCGATGAAATGGGTTGCGATGAAATGGGTTGCGGCTCCCAGCACGCCATGTGTCAAGCCTAGTTTAAGACGGTCCGACCCAAAGCCCACCGGGCTAGAAAGCGACCCAAATCTGGGCAACAAACACACTGAAGCCCGCAACACTATCCGATTTCAGTGGTCAACCCATGATTTTGACCATGAAATTGGAAGCAGGGGACGTCTTCCCCATGAGATCTAGACGTGGATGGACAGCATGAGGAGCTCGGCGGGCGATGCGGCAATAGCGCAGCGAGGTCTTCTTTGCGTGCGACAAGCGCGGACACCGCCAACGGCTGTGGTCACGCGCGGAAGGCAGAGACGGCGTCTTCCCCGAGCGATGCGGACGGCGAGCGACGCGGAGCTTGGAGCGGCGATGGCTGTGGGCGTTAAAAGGGAGAGCTCAGGGGAATAATCGGGAGAGATACTAAGAGCGAGTTTAGGGAACTCTTTGTCCACACTAGCGATTAGGGGATCAATTGAGAGAAGAATTTGTAATCGGCAACAGGGTTTGCTGGCGAGGGAGGGGAAGAGGGCGTCGCTGAAGACGACGAGGAGAAGTTTCTGTAACGATATTTGGGAATAAAACAGCTTCTTTTCCCTACTTCCCAGAGTCCCCTGTTTCCTTTGCTTCTGGGTTCTTCTGCAGCTCCGACGAATCCCGCGACGTCTCCAACCGGCGACAGCAACGGATAGTCGACGACGCAAGGCTGAAGGCGAGGGAGTCTTCCCCTTAATGGTTGTCTTCTCCGGCGACGGCAACCGAGCGCAGGCGAGCGCTCTGCCGAAGACGACGAGCGGATGAAATTCGGTGGAGCGGCTCAAATTAATTCGAACGGTGACGATTTTGACTACGGTCAAAATCAGGAAGAAGGTATTTTTCAATTAGGGTTTCTGATTTGACTTCTGATTTTAGGGTTAGGGTTTTCCGGGTTTCTCCGTGCGATTTGTAATTTGGGCATAAAAATTAATCAGGGAATTAGGGTTTCTTGTTTGGGGAGAAATTTTGTCCGGGAACCCTAGGGAGTTCACGCTCTGGTGTTCTGCCGGACAACCCTAAGACACTAGTTTAGGCTGATCCGACCTAGGCGTGACAATTGGTATCAGAGGAGGCTAACGTGTGATGGCGAACACGACACCTTCACCTACGAAGGTGAAGAAGGGTTTGAAATTACAGAAGATCACCCACATAGCTAGAGGAGCGTCAGAGGACGTCTGACCCAAGTAGGCAAAAGGTAAAGCCAAGGAGATGGATGAACCTGAAGAGATGACGAACCACGGTGATCATATCACACAGATTGAGCAGGTGCTCAGTCTGGCTAGTGCTGGGGACAACGGGATGATTCCCTAAATGGAGAGTCTTCAGAATATAGTGGAGGCTCAAAGATTGCAGAAACAGACTCAGAAGTTGCAGATCGAATTCCTGCAACAGACTCTAGAGGGTCTGATCGATCTGCCATAGCAGATGGCTCGCATGAAGGAGGAGATGCATGTAGAGATCACGGTATTGCGTTTGGCTCTAACGCAAGTATCGCGATTGACGGCAGCACCGGCGGAGCAGGAGGCTCGTAAGCCAAAGGTACGAGTACCTGAGCCAGCGACGTTCGAGGGGGCCCAATCGTCCAGAGAAGTGGAGAACTTCATCTGGGTCATGGAGCAATTGTTCTCTACTAGCCGTGTTCTAGAAGAAGATCGAGCGCGGGTGTGCATCGTTTATCTCACAGACGACGCGAAACTTTGGTGGCGGACCAAAGTTAGCCCTACATCGGGGGCTACTAGTTGGCCATGGGAGGCCTTTCGTGAGGAACTGCGGCGACAGTTTCTTCCCAGAAACTCGGCGGACCAAGCTCGTGGAAAGATAAATCGACTGAGGCACACTGGGCCGATCCAGGAGTACGTCAGGGCGTTCTCCGCATTGATGCTGGAGCTACCAGACATGGCGGATTTGACAGGAAGTATCTCTTCATCCGGAACCTTCTTCCATGGGTGGAAGTAGAGGTCCGATGACACTCCCCACTTGACTGGAGGGCGGCAGCGGCGGTGGCCGAGTCCTTGGTGGATAATAGAAATTTCAAATCAACACCATCAAAGAAACAGCGGTCACCACTGAAGCGCGGCTCCCCATGGACTCCACCGAGGGCTAGAGTTCCAGAGAGAGGTAGACCCTTATTCTGGAAGAACAGAGGTTCACCGGGACGACGAGAGCCAAAGCCACAGGGTTGCTTCTTGTGCAGCGGTCCTCACTGGGTGAAGGATTCTCCGTCCAAGCAGAAACTCATGGTGATGGTAGTGCAGGAACCAGCTAAGGAAGTTGAGATCAACACCGAGGAGGTGAGGATCGGTGCTCTGAGGATCGGAGCAATGGTGGCCAGAGATCTGCCCCTCACGAACATCGAGGACGATGTCCAAATTGGGCGAGGGAGAATTGTCAGGCCTGGTTCAGGGCAGTCCGGCCCAAAGCCCACTAGGCCAGGAAGCGACCCAAATCCAGGAAACAAACACACTGAAGCCCGCGACGCTATCCGATTTCAGTGGTCAACCCATGATTTTGACCATGAAATTGGAAGCAGGGCGGCGTCTTCCCCACGAGATCTGGATGTGGATGGACAGCGTGAGGAGCTCGGCAGGCGATGTGACAATAGCGCAGCGAGGTCTTCTTCGGTGCGACAAGCGCGGACACTGCCAGCGGCTATGGTCACGCGCGAAAGGCAGAGATGGCGTCTTCCCCTAGCGATGCAAATGGTGAGTGACGAGGAGCTTGGAGAGGCGGTGGCTGTGGGCATTAAAAGGGAGAGCCGGGGGAGCAATCGGGAGAGACACCAGGAGCGAGTTTAGGGAACTCTTCGTCAACACTAGCGATCAGGGGATCGACTGAGAGAGGAATTTGTAACCGACAACAGGGGTTGCCGGTGAGAGAGGGGAAGAGGGCGTTACCGACAGGGGTCGACGACGGCGACGAGGAGAAGTTTCTGTAACAATATTTGGGAATAAAATAGCTTCTTTTCCCTACTCCCCAGAGTCCCCTATTTTCTTTGCTTCTGGGTTCTTCTGCGGCTCCGACGAATCCGGCGACATCTCCAACTGGCGACAGCAGCGGATAGTCGACGACGCAAGACTGAAGGCCAGGGAGTCTTCCCATTAATGGTCGTCTTCTTCGGCGATGGCAACCGAGCGCAGGTGAGCGCTCTGTCGAAGACGACGAGCGGTGCGTACGTTTCGAACGACGGGCGTTTGAAACCTGGAAGAAGTCAACGAAATCAACTGGTCAACGCTGATTTCGCAAAATCGAAATCAAAATTGGAACGGCTGACGCAAGACGACATCAACATCTGAAAATTGAATTCACGCGGCGGACGAAATTCGGCGGCTGATGCATGGGTGATGTCAGCGGCTCAAATTAATTCGAACGGCTACGATTTTGACTACGGTCAAAATCAGGAAGAAAGTATTTTTCAATTAGGGTTTCCGATTTGACTTTTGATTTTGGGATTAGGGTTTTCCGGGTTTCTTCGTGCGATTTGTAATTTATGGATAAAAATTAATTGGGGAATTAGGGTTTCTTGTTTGGGGAGAAATTTTGTCCGGGCCAGTGTCACGCCTTGGCCTAAAGGTACTCTGACGGATCTCTAGACCGATGTGAAATCCTAGATTTTTTGGTTGTGAAATCACCCCCAAATTGGAAACCGTAGACGCCGTCCAAAATTTATCCCCAAATCAGAAAGTTAAAATCCTAATTGAAAATTACCTTCTAGTCAATGCCGTCAATGCCCCAAATTAAATCTACCGCGCATCGTCGATTTTGAACTTGACCTTGCTGAGGTCACCTGCACGTCAACAACTCGAAATCTTCGCGCGAAATCAAAATCCGGGTTCTGAAGTCATGCTTGCGTCAGCGCCCAATTTCTCTTCACTGTTGCGCCGTTGACTACTATTGCGTTGACCCCGCCGCGAATCAAATGCCGCTCATTCAATTCGCTTCACGTGCAGTCGTCTTCTTCGTTCGAATGCACGTTCGACAATTGTCGCTTCGTTTGACCGGTGAGGGCTTGCCAACAGGGGAAGAAGACCATCGACCTTCCCCCTCAACCTTCCGTCGATGACCGACAACTGCTCGCTGTCAAACCTCATCGCCGTCGCTTGAGACGCTGGAGAAGAGAGTCGCCGGTAACCAGAAAAAAGTGGATGTGACGGGAAGAAGAGGAAAACTTTATTCAAACCTCTGGAAGCTACAAAAACCTCTTCTTTCTCGTCGTCGGCCCCCTGGCCGCCGACGCCCCTGTCCCTCTGACGGAGTCATGGACGCCAAGGAAGAGGGCCTAACCCCTCGAGATGACGCTGTTAGGGAATGCCGGGTGTAATTTAAAATTTTGCAGTCCCAGGACGCAGCGGAAGAAGCATTACACCCGAAACACATTCCTTTCCCAAGGATCCATGCGAGAGAGAAGACACAAGGATGTGTTAGAGATGTACCTCTTTTGCTTGTCCAGACGTCGAAGCCATGTTGAAGGCGCCCAAGTGTTCGCCCTCTACAAGTATCCACGCGTCGACTCCTTGATCATTGCTCCCTTCCACGCTTGGTGCTAGCCTCGGGAAGAGAATCGAGCCTTAGGCTATCTTTACTTCTCTTGCGCCACCTCCAAGATGAAAGCGCCAAGAGGAGATGAGGAGGAAGATGATGCCGCCAAGTTGCTTCCTTTCTTCTTCTTTGCTTGCACCACCTTCAAGCAAGGTGCGCCTATGGCCAAGGAAGGGAGAGAGCTTGTGGCAAGGAGATGCCACCAAGCACTAAGAGTCCTTGCGCCAAGAAGAGAGGGAGAGGAAGAAATTGCGGCTCCAAGGAAGAAGTTTGTGCCAAGCTTTGATGTTGTCGCCCTTTGCCCTTGCTTTCGCCCCTCTATGTGTGTTCACGTCTCCAAGAATTCATCATTTAGAGAGGGCGACAATGGGTCCTATAAATAGGACTAGAGGCGGTTTGAGCATGGGCTAGGATCATGCCAAGTGTATGGCTAGGATGAGGTGTCTTGAAGTAAGGAAAGTCTCCAAGACTTTACCATAAACCTCATTCAACCTATCCATAACAGTCTAAACACTATATCAGCCCAAGACATGCCTCAAATGCATTCTTACCATCAAAGGCTAAGTGGCTAGGTGCAACATGCATGAGGAGTTTCTGTTACACCTGTGACATTTACGGGCAAATAGGAATAGTGAGTAATAATAAAATATGGGGTATGGGTAACATTGGATGGGACTTGGCACTGTGCATGCGTGCCTGAGCCCATCTCCCCATGTCACCGTGTCTTTTTCCCATGTCATTCCCCTGCTTCGCGTCCGCCCCTCCATCACGAACGACGAACGCGTCCTCCTCCTTCGCCGAAGCTGCAATTGGCCTCCGACCAGCGCCTTCTTCTTCCCTTCGTCTCCGGCGAGCTTCCGCTGCCCCCTCTCGCAGCTCCGGTGGCTGAGAACGACGGACGAACCATCTTCTTCCCCTCTCCGCGCGAGCGGCGTTAGATTGACGGAAAAACTCCAGATCCGACGTCCGACGCGTCTCCGGCGACTCCAGCGACCTTCCTCTAGCCTCGGCGGACGTTTCCGCCACCAGCCGACGCCTCCCTGGCCGTCTTCGTCTCCGGCGCCGGCGGGATTGCGAACGCCGCCGCCGACCGGTTTTTCTCAGATCTCCGGCGATCCCGACCTCCGTTCGCAACGCCGACCGTACGACCGGAATCCCCTCGCCATCCGCTTTCTTTCCCCTTTGTTTCCGGCGAGATTTGTGCTCCGGCGACACTGTTCCGGCGGGGAACAGTAACTCCGAGGAACTTTTCGGTGAACCTCGAAGTGCGTGCCAATGACTCGTATTACGTGCGCGTGGTTGGTTCTCGCGTATCCCGACTTCCGTGGTGATTATTGCGTTCGCACGTGGCTGCGAACTAGGTTAGTACCCGAACCCTCTCCGTACGTATACAAACGCCTATGATCAAACCTGGATTGTACATCTATCGAACTTGGTTAAGAACATAATCTGATCTGTGTAACCTAATGAACCCGGTTTAGCATGATTAATGATAATTATGATTAAAATGGATTAAGTGGAACACTGTAGCTTATACGATGCTTTAACTTGTTAGGACCTGTCACCTGATCTCGTGCTTATTGGATTGGATCTGTACTGTTCATCTACTGTTGAGGTAGGGATTCTACCTCCGTCCTTTGTTACGGTGCCAACCGCATGTGTAGTTAGCGGCACCTCTCTTATTGCTTATTACTACTGTTGATTACTGTTCTAATTCCGTTCTGCTCTGCGTACATTCCTGTTGACATAACACTTGCATGAAACACGGTATGAGTATTTTCGGTCCTTGCATGTTTATTGTAGTTGGTAGCTGGTATGAGTCCGGTATATGTACATTGAGGATTGACTGTCTAGCGATAGACAAGTCAGTATACCTCAGATACTGTCTGTGAGATTTCTGTCGAGACTGTATGATCGTCTCTGACCGAGAGAGTCCAATGTTATGGGCTTGAGGTCTGTTATCAACCCATTGAGGGGTTGTACTGAGTGTAGGACGCTACACTAGCGGGCTGTCGACGGACAGTCGTCTCTACTGTTCGGGGAGCCATCAGTAGGGACCACTCTATTTTATAGAGTTGCGGGTCGTGGACCACTGCTGTACCAGCTCCCAGATTTTTTATCTGTGTATGAGGATACATATATATAGATATGTATATTGAGATTTGATTATACTCTATAGGGTCATATAGAGTCTGGTAGTGTTTTGAAAATTCCCTGTATCTGATCATGCACCATCTTATTGTAATATCCCTACTTAGCCTCCGGCTAACCCCCTTCGGTTTGCCTCCAGGTTCAGGCGCGGCTCCATCTGGAGCGGAGTAGATAGTTAGTAGTTGACCACCAGTCTGGGTGGGTTGTGATGCATCTGTGGTCTGTTGTTATTTTATGTTATGGACTCTGTTGACCGCTGCGCCGGTCATGTTATCTGTTAGTTTGTCGACCGCTGCGCCGGTCCTGTTCCTGTTATTTCTATTGACCGCTGCGCCGGTCTATATTTTCGTCTCTGTCGGTGTTGTATTCGGATATTTAAGGCCGGACTGGCCTCTGTTTAGACTATTATATTTCAGTCTGTACCTTTCGGTTGTCATGAGTGATTGACAGGTACAGTGTTGTGCGTCCCGAGGTCCGGGATTCCCGGCGTGGGATCCGGGTGGATTTTGGGGCGTAACAATTATGGTATCAGAGCTTAGGTTTAGGATCTTCTATGGGACATAAGGACTTAGGATTAAACCTTAGGATTTAAGATCGCGTTAGTGTTAACCGTATTTGATCGTACTAATCTACGATTTTAATTAACGTGACCCTTGCCATTGTTGGTGCGTTATAGGAAATGGCACCCAAGAAAAGCTCTCGTTTCGGTTGGATGACTGAATTAGCCTGTGGAGCGTTGAGTGCACCACTCAGTTTGATGCGGAAGGATTCTAGTTCTGGAAATGAACAAAGGGAAGAACCACCGGTAGCCGCTCCGCGTGTTCCTTATGATGACAATGTTAACGAAACGGGAAGTAGACACCATGCACCAGAACCTCCGGTCCAAGAACCTCTACGGCGTAGAGCACGTGAAACTCCCTCGACTGCAGCGTTGGAGTTAGCGTTCTACTTTACTGTCATGTGGTTTTAAGGCTGGCGTGTCCAGTAAGTTTGATTTGTCGCATCTCGAGGGTGGATTCTCTAGGCCTGGCCCGCCTGGGTGTCCTCTCTGGGTTGTGACGATCTACGTGTTGGACGTGCGAACGTATAAATTCCTATCGAATGAAAGTTCCTATAAGAACAATGATATAATTAAGGAAAGATGTAATCGGTTGAATCCCCTTAGATGAGAGACAATCTCATTAGATATCATCTTAATGGGTCTCCTTAGAACTTGTAGTTTTCGTAAGAGAACACACTATTATTTTCTTATGATTCGCATGATTTTAGCATGAATATTTTGGATCTTAAGTTATAAACAAATTTGGGAAGCAAACAGTTACTTGAAAAAGCTAAGTAAGACTCCGTAAGAGGAATTCGTTATAAAATGTTGGATTTGTTACCTTGCAATTAAATTGTGGACAAACTAGGGCACAATAAACAAATTGTCACTATTGGCTTTGGTGGGGCCCATAACTCATAGGCTAACCAGACTAAGCAAGTTAGTACCACTAGCTATGTAGACAAGTGCGTATTTTCCGAGTAATGGATCTGCAAGACATAGTGTTTGGAAGTGATGGATACACTTTATTGACTTCAGTACAGGGACGGGCATTCACATCAACTTTGAGCACATCACCGGAAAGAAAAATACTGTGGCTGATGCCCTGTCAAGATTGGCATCCTATGTGATTTGTTCGCTATAAAATAAATACCCTGCTGAGACATAAATCATTGATGAGACTATAAAAGAGACCAGATAGTCATCTATTTCCATAACTTGCAGCAAATTGGTGAAATCATCCTTGGAACGACGACTCCACCAATCAAGGTCATGTCTACCTTACTTCAGGGAGAATGCTCAAGGGCTGAGGAACAAAGACGGGAGGAAGAGCATGAAAAGTTCAAAGCAAAGATCATACTCTCCCCGACGTTCAGAGAAAAATTCCTCTATTCACTACCAGAAGAGATTAGTAGGGATATCAGGGTCCTCGCACATCAAAGGACTTTTCAAAGGATGGTCTCCCTCCAAGAGCAACTGATGACGTTTACTCCAAAACGGGGAATACACGTATTCCAGGAAAAGGGTAAAAGTCTTTTAACCGCTTGGATTTTATATTATAAACTAAATCCTCGGTACTATCACTTCGTTCGAGAATTATGGAACTATGGTATGATTCGAGAATGGTCTCTGCTGAGAAACAGCCCAGCCTTCATCCCAGACTTCTTCCCGAAGAAGTTGAAAGAAGCTTGCAGAACTCACCCCGAGATAGAAATGATAGTACACAACCAGATGCCGCGTGTTAGTAAATGGACGTCCCAATTTGAACCAAGAAAACAGGTCTGCATTATCTACACTGAGACGATAGTCGTGCATGATTTGGAAGAGCCAAACCGGCACTCCCTTGATATATACAACGAAGCACACTACCTGGAACATATATCTTTAAGGCCGGAATACTACGATATAGATCCTAACGAGGACCGTTACTACAAATTTAGTGAAACACCAAACATGGTTATATGGAAACAAGCCATCAACTCGTCCTCATCTGATGAGGAGATTAGTGATTTTTCCATATTACCCGATACAGAAGGCTCTAGTGACGAAGAAACTCTGGGAGAGTAGAGTTACAAAATCTAGAGTGAGCCCCAGTTGTGTGACATCCGAGGGAGTCAATTACTCTATGTATTAGTCAGTTTTACTGCATGTCCTGTATTCTATCTATTAAAGATGTTTTTTTTCCTATACATCCAGCGGTGGGGATATCTTTTCTTACATCTATGTAAATGCCTTAGTGCGAGGCTACGAAACAAGTCGAATGCCAACTAATCTTAATCTCATAAAGGTGGTAAAATGTAACTCTCTTAGCGACGTTATTAGATGGATACGTGTAGTAGTAAGACCAGCGTGATGCTAATTCTAGTAGAATATGCTTGACAAAGAAGATCATTAAGACTCTTTTAAGATAATTCTTGCGAAGTGTTAAATTAATTACCATAGCAATAGTCGAAAGTTAGCAATGGATGTTATTAAACGAGAAGTGTTTACCCAAGATGAAGAATGTGTGACATCTGAAACCTTCGCGGATCACCAAAGCCTGAAGTACGGGTTTTCTCAGAAGCAATTTAAATATAAGGCAGCGAAGATGGGTGAAATTTCACAAAGACTATGACTGTACGCTTAATTACCATCCGGGTAAGGTCAGTGTTATCGCAGACGTACTCAGTAGAAAGACTGCAGGGGTGTTAGCTCATTTACGAGTAACCCCAACTGAATTAGCACAACAAATGACAGATTTGGATGTTGAGATTGTGTGCCCCACAGAGTACGGATGTTTAGCTGTGATGATGGCACAGTCCCCTATGGTGCAGAAGATTATTGAGGCACAACCAAATGATTGGTACCTGCAGTCTATCATCGCCAAGGGCAAGAGAGAAGAATTTACCCAAAATGATCAAGGAGTAATAAGGTGCTAGAATAGGTTATGTGTACCCGACGTAGTTAAGGAAGAATTACTAGCAGAAGCACACAAGTCGAGATTCGCGTCACACCCTGGTACCACGAAAATGTATAATGGTCTTCGAAAGTCTTATTGGTGGGAAGGCATGAAGAGAGATGTGGCAGAGTATGTCGGACGATGTCTGGTATGCCAGCAATGAAAAATCGAGCATAAGAAACCTTCGGGCTCCTACAGAGTATTCCCATTCCGGAGTGGAAGTGGAAACACGTTACTATGGACTTCGTAACGGATCTTCCTAGGTCACGTACAAGTCATGACTCGGTTTGAGTAGTCATTGACCGCTTGACCAAGTCTGCCCATTTCCTACCTATCAGAAAGAATTACTCCATAGACAAGCTGGCAAGGCTTTATTGTCAGGAGATTGTACGACTGCATGGGGTTCCTGCCAGTACTATTTCTGACAGAGACCCACGATTTACATCTCGGTTCTGGGTTAGTTTACAGAAGTCCTTGGGAACTGAACTGCGGTTCAGTACGGCTTATCACCCACAGACCGATGGACAACCTGAGAGGACCATTCAGACTTTAGAGGACGTGCTTCGAGCCATCACTTTGGACTTCACGGATGGTTGGAAGTGCCACCTGCACTTAGTGGAATTCGCTTATAATATTAGTTATCATTCGACGATCCAGATGGCATCTTCGAGGCTTTGTACGGTAGAAAGTGTAGATCTCCGGTGCTATGGGACAAAGCAAGTGAAAGCCGTGTGTTGGGACCGGCTATGTTAGCACTTGATGCCGAGAGAGTTCAAATTATTAGACGGAGATTATTAGCTGTCCAAAGTCGACAAAAGAGTTACGCAGACAAGAGACGGCGGCCACTTGAATTTGATGTCGGTGACCACGTGTTCCTTCGGACCTCTCTGACGAAAGGTATGACTATATTTGGGTATTCTGGTAAATTGGCTCCGTGGTATGTTGGCTCATTCGAGATACTGGAGAGAGTTAGACCCGTTGCCTATCAATTGACGCTACCACCAATGTACTCACACATTCACCCGGTATTCCACGTGTCCATGTTGCGTAAATACATCGCGGATCCATCTCATATGTTGAGCCATGGTACGGTCCATGTCCAAGAAGATGCCACGTATGCCGAGATGCCTGTAGAGATCCTAGAGCGCAAAGAGCACAAGCTGAGTAATAAAGTAATCAGCCTAATTAAAGTCAAATGGAAACATCACCCTGAGAGTGAGGCTACTTGGGAACGTGAGGATGAATCGATAAAGGAACATCTGACTCTGTTTTCCGAGATGGAATTAGACAAGTGATCTCTGTACGAGTGACCGTCGTATTACTAATTTTGTAATTCTATTTAAGTACCGTTAATGACTTTGTTTTTGAATTTGGGGACCAAATTCTTTTGAAGGTGGATATAATGTTACACCTGTGACATTTACGGGCAAATAGGAATAGTGAGTAATAATAAAATATGGGGTATGGGTAACATTGGATGGGACTTGGCACTGTGCATGCGTGCCTGAGCCCATCTCCCCCTGTCACCGTGTCTTTTTCCCATGCCATTCCCCTGCTTCGCGTCCGCCCCTCCATCACGAACGACGAACGCGTCCTCCTCCTTCGCCGAAGCTGCAATCGGCCTCCGACCAGCGCCTTCTTCCTCCCTTCGTCTCCGGCGAGCTTCCGCCGCCCCCTCTCGCAGCTCCGGTGGCTGAGAACGACGGACGAACCATCTTCTTCCCCTCTCCGCGCGAGCGGCGTTAGATTGACGGAAAAACTCCAGATCCGACGTCCGACGCGTCTCCGGCGACTCCAGCGACCTTCCTCTAGCCTCGGCGGACGTTTCCGCCACCAGCCGACGCCTCCTTGGCCGTCTTCGTCTCCGACGCCGGCGGGATTGCGAACGCCGCCGCCGACCGGTTTTTCTCAGATCTCCGGCGATCCCGACCTCCGTTCGCAACGCCGACCGTACGACCGGAATCCCCTCGCCATCCGCTTTCTTTCCCCTCTGTTTCCGGCGAGATTTGTGCTCCGGCGACACTGTTCCGGCGGGGAACAGTAACTCCGAGGAACTTTCCGGTGAACCTCGAAGTGCGTGCTGATGACTCGTATTACGCGCGCGTGGTTGGTTCTCGCGTATCCCGACTTCCGTGGTGATTATTGCGTTCGCACGTGGCTGCGAACTAGGTTAGTACCCGAACCCTCTCCGTACGTATACAAACGCCTGTGATCAAACCTGGATTGTACATCTATCGAACTTGGTTAAGAACATAATCTGATCTGTGTAACCTAATGAACCCGGTTTAGCATGATTAATGATAATTATGATTAAAATGGATTAAGTGGAACACTGTAGCTTATACGATGCTTTAACTTGTTAGGACCTGTCACCTGATCTCGTGCTTATTGGATTGGATCTGGACTATTCATCTACTGTTGAGGTAGGGATTCTACCTCCGTCCTTTGTTACGGTGCCAACCGCATGTGTAGTTAGCGGCACCTCTCTTATTGCTTATTACTACTGTTGATTACTGTTCTAATTCCGTTCTGCTCTGCGTACATTCCTGTTGACATAACACTTGCATGAAACACGGTATGAGTATTTTCGGTCCTTGCATGTTTATTGTAGTTGGTAGCTGGTATGAGTCCGGTATATGTACATTGAGGATTGACTGTCTAGCGATAGACAAGTCAGTATACCTCAGATACTGTCTGTGAGATTTCTATCGAGACTGTATGATCGTCTCTGACCGAGAGAGTCCAATGTTATGGGCTTGAGGTCTGTTATCAACCCATTGAGGGGTTGTACTGAGTGTAGGACGCTACACTAGCGGGCTGTCGACGGACAGTCGTCTCTACTGTTCGGGGAGCCATCAGTAGGGACCACTCTATTTTATAGAGTTGCGGGTCATGGACCACTGCTATACCAGCTCTCAGATTTTTTATCTGTGTATGAGGATACATATATATAGATATGTATATTGAGATTTGATTATACTCTATAGGGTCATATAGAGTCTGGTAGTGTTTTGGAAATTCCCTGTATCTGATCATGCACCATCTTATTGTAATATCCCTACTTAGCCTCCGGCTAACCCCCTTCGGTTTGCCTCCAGGTTCAGGCGCGGCTCCATCTGGAGCGGAGTAGATAGTTAGTAGTTGACCACCAGTCTGGGTGGGTTGTGATGCATCTGTGGTCTGTTGTTATTTTATGTTATGGACTCTGTTGACCGCTGCGCCGGTCATGTTATCTGTTAGTTTGTCGACCGCTGCGCCGGTCCTGTTCCTGTTATTTCTATTGACCGCTGCGCCGGTCTATATTTTCGTCTCTGTCGGTGTTGTATTCGGATATTTAAGGCCGGACTGGCCTCTGTTTAGACTATTATATTTCAGTCTGTACCTTTCGATTGTCATGAGTGATTGACAGGTACAGTGTTGTGCGTCCCGAGGTCCGGGATTCCCGGCGTGGGATCCGGGTGGATTTTGGGGCGTAACAGTTTCGGCTAGGGTAAGGGTTTTGGGAGAAACTAGGGTTTGAGGTAAGGTAAGTCTCCAAGACATTACCATATACCTCTTCCCTATGTCCATATGCGCCTAGGAACTTCCTATAAAAGTTCTCAAGCCATATCAGCCCCAAGACTTACCTTAGAGGCAAGTATTCCATCCAAGGAAGAAGGGCTAGGCGCCCTTTACTTCCATAATGAAGCAAAGGCGCCTACCTCACCCCATTATGCCCCTAGGCGCCAATGGGGTGAGATTTCTCCCCATTATACCCTTTTAAGCCAATTCTTCTTCATGAGAACTAATTATTGGGCCTCATTGGATAATGAGCTAGCCCAAACTTCATGGCATGGGTTGATTAAGCCATTAGATCTAATCTAATGCAACCCTAATCCAAATGTAACCAATCTAGGTCAATTTCGGGTCAACCTACCAAAAATGAAGTTTGGCTCCAATAACTTTCTTCCAACTCATCAGGCCCATTGGCGCTGATGAAATCTTCCAAATGGATCCAAGTTATCCAATAACTTGATCATAAGGCTTCTGAATAAAGCAACGTCAAGAGTCTATTGCGTGTGACCCCGTAGGATCCATATGACGATGGCAATGATGTAAACATCATAAATAGTGAGGGGTATCTAGCAACACATCACTACTACCCATGTCATAGGACTTAAGTCATTATGGCAACAACTCCTAACAAGCAACGAGGATTCCTATTGCATTACAGATCCCTTTGCCTAAGCTGATATCCTGCCATTGGATTAGTCTCAAGTTTATTATCCAATGCATTGGTCATGACTCAACAAGTGTGGCCACACTTTCCTGTCATGCACCAATAAGGTGGGGCGCCCCGAGTGGATATCATGCTTCCAATAAGGAAGGGGCAAATCCTACTATTGGTCATTCATGTCTCTACATGACTTATGACATGCCCAATGATAGTCGTTTTGATCTCCCAGTTACGGAGAGACGTAAGACTATATTAAAGCATACTCATCATCAAATCTAGACATGAATACCTCAAGTCTAAGGATCAATGTAAACCTCTTGCATGTGAGATTGACTTGTTGACTAGACAAGTCAATCCTCACAGTGGATCACTCCAGTGCATCCAATGCACCTGTATGTCTACGTTACTGTGCCCCGCACCTAACCAGCCCATACACCAGTCTCACATGAACCAAAGCTGTCCCATATCTGCTAAGGTACCTTGTCTGGAGATAGCTTATGAGAATGGATCCAATCCAAACTCCTGGGACATTATTTATGCAACTCAATACATCAACGCAGGTAGAGAAGTCTGCATAATAACGACCATGCCTCTATAAAGAGTAATAGTTCTATCAAAGTACATTCAACCAATGCCTGACCATGTCCATACATTGGTCTTTAGGGCATATACACCAACAGACGCTTGGAAGGACTCCCCAGGACTAGAAGAAGACTCCTCCCGAAGTTCGGCGCAACCGGAGTTCTACAGACCTCGACCCGGCCAGGCCGTGTTCCCCGACACGGCCGTGACACGGTCACTCGGAGACGCGAATGCCGACTCGGCCCTTACCATGCACGTGCCAGCCGCCGTGACGAGTTCGGCGGAACTTGAGCCCAGCGGTCACGGCCGTGACAAGAACCACGACCATGCCGTGACCAGCGCAACATCCCAGCACGGCTAGCCCGTGACCAAAGACACGGCCGTGACGGATTCTGTGGAATTTTGGCCCAGAATTATGGCCCGTGAAAGGGAGCACAGCACCACCATAAAAATCACTGAAGCTTCTGTGGATTTCAGTCCCAAACACGGCCTGGCCATGAACAACTCGGCCGACCCCGGATCGCCCAATCACGCCCGTGCCTCCAAACACGGTCCTGCTGTGCCTACTTCAGCTAGAAGCCCAGACGCTGAACACGCCCGTGTTCCCCAACATGGCCAGGCCGTGTCCAGCCCCAGAAAATGCAAGGGCATCGTTCTCCACCCCGTTCGATTCTCTCAATGGTCCTCGCACCCTCTAGACCATTTTGTGGGCGCGGTGAGCCCCTCTACTGCCACAACGTACCCTGTCCGCTCCATCCACGTGGCCTCCCCGACATCATCGAAGCCCCTTCACCCCATCAACATCACAAGAGGGCCGCCCGAAGATCCGACATCGGATCGCTACAACAACCGGGTCCTCAACTTGGCTCAAGAGACTGCCACCAACGTTCAAAATTAGCCCACGATCAGTCGCTTCTGCTGCTTTGTCATGGTGTGCTCGGAGATGGTGTAGCCTACTGACATCGGCCCATGCAGTGGCCCAATGCCCGGATCACGCGCTCTATCACTTGTCATCTTCCCCTGCAGTTTGCTTTTAGTGAGTTTCTTTACTTTTCAGGTTGTTAGAAGGTATCTTCACCTTCTTGTGCAAATCATGTGAGTCCCCTCTCCCTCTTGATCTATAAAAGAGGGCTGAGGTTGTTTATTTCTTCAGCTTGGTTGTAGTAGTTTCCTTCCCCCATGCGAAGGCCTAGGTCCTCCAACTTCGAGAAACTCGCCTAAGGTTCTCTCGTCTTTGTACGTTGCAATTTACTGCATTCAATCAAAACACCCGGAGAACCCTCACCGGGCTCCGGGTCCTTTCCAAACGACTTCGCTATCTCCTCCTACGCTTCCGACTACGGGTTTTGGGCTTGCGGACCGCCATCTTCATAGCATCGTAAAGGTTCCGACTGCGCGCGCTTGCAAAAAAAAGAGAAAAAGAATTGGCTCTATGAGTAAGGTGAGTAATTTCCATAGTATTCGAACCGTAGATTCCTCCGCGCGTTTGGGTATTGCTCAAGAAACATCTTTCCACTGCTCTCATTGGTTTTCTCATGGATTTTTCGTTCGCACGCGTTTTACTTCCCTCGCCTCAAGACTCTCTCTCGTTTTCCACATCATCGTCTAGTCCCCTTAGAGTACGGAATTAAGGTCCCTACATCCGCTGCGTCACCCTCCCTCGCCGGTTGTCTCCCCAGACGCCGGCTATAGTGCTCTCGCACTCCTCACAAAATCTCCCGTCGGTGACTCCCTAGTCGCCGAATCACGCTCGGAAGTCTCCCTAAACCTTGCTGCCGCTCACTCCCCCTATCTGGTGTCGATCGCCCCCTTTTAACGATGGAAGCCGCCGTTTCCCTCCTCTTCGGCGACCACGTCTTCCGTGAGCTTCGTCCACACGCCCGTTTCTCTTGCTTCGTCCAGCCGCGTTGACGCTGGCGAAGATTCCTCGTCTTGCCGCCCCCATCCGCATCGTCCGTAGCTACAATCGTTGCCCGCGTCCGAGCTGCTAGTGTCGTCCGTATCCTATGAATGCGAAGACGATGATGACACTGCTTTCCGTGGTTCCATAAGCGCGTTTTTCTCTCGTGGACGGGCTCCGCGCATGCCGCTGACGCACGGGCTTGGGCCTCCTCTCAACCTAGTGGGTTTTGACTTGGACCAGACTAACCTAGGCCTGACAATTCTCCCCTGCCCAACTTGGACATCACCCTTGATGTCTGTCATGGGCAGATCTTTGACAACCATTGTCCCAATATACCCGATCCGACACTACTGCGCTCCCGTGGCAGTGTTCGGAGCTGCCTGGATTGCCCTGAGCCTTGGCTCCTCGATGTGAACTTCAGCTTCCTCAGCTACTTCCTATGTCACGATAGCCATGATCTTCTGTCTGGTAGGGAAATCCTTCATCCAGTGAGGACCACCGCACAAGAAACAACCCTATGGCTTCAATTCTGCATGTACCCTTTCAGCAGCCCGCTGTGGTTCTCGTCATCCTAGTGAACCCCTGTCCTACCGGGGAAAGGGTCTACCCCTCTCTGGAACTCTAGCCCTCGGTGGGGAATCACGCTTCGGTGGTGATCTGGATTTCCTTAGTGGTGCTGATTGGGAATTTTGAGTATCCACCAAGGTCTCAGCCACCGCCGCAGCCGCCCTCTAGTCTTGTGGTGAGTGTTGTCGGACTTTCGTCTCTGCACACGGTTGAAGATTCTGGAGGAAGAAGTACCTCCCGTCTGCCTCCGCCATGTCCGATAGCTCCAACATGAGTAGAGAATGCCCTGACATATTCCTGGAACGATCCGGTGTGCCTCAGCCAATCCACTTTGCCACGAGCCTGATCCGCTGAATTTCTGGGAAGAAACTGCCGCCGTAGTTCCTTACGGAAGGTCTCCCAAGGCCAACTAGAAGCCCCCGACGTCGAGCTAATTTTGGTCTGCTACCAAAGTTTCGCGTCTACTGTAAGATAAGCGATGCACACGTTGTAAGATCCAAGGATCTTAAGTCCTGGTAAGCATTATTTTTGATTTAAATAAAATTATTGACTGTGTTATTATTTCTGTGTATTGATTGTTAATTTA
The DNA here is from genome assembly GCA_027563935.2 of Costus lasius. NCBI lineage: Eukaryota > Viridiplantae > Streptophyta > Magnoliopsida > Zingiberales > Costaceae > Costus > Costus lasius. The sequence goes on from CM050448.1 coordinate 30,852,476, forward strand.
TGATAAATTAATTAGAGATTTTTGGATGTTAATGTTAATTAATTAACTAGCTTATTGGATGCTAATTTTCAGTTAATTAATTAGAGTTTATTGCTTATTAATTTAAGTTAATTAATTGTTAATTAATTGGAGTTATTGGACGTTAATCCTTATTGGATGTCAATTAAATCCTTATTGGATTTTCATTAAGAGAATGGTTAGTTAATGGTTAAATTAATTAGTAATTATGGGTTATTGGGTTTGCGCTAATTGGGTTTAAAATTCAAATTATTGGTTAAATGGATTAAACCCGATTTGAATTAATGGGTTAATGGGTTAAGAATTAAAAACCAAAAATTCAAATTGGTATTTCGGTTAGGGTAGAGTTTTTGGGCGAGATTTTTGACTTGAAAGAAATTTTGGGCGACGGCTAGGAAGAAGAAGGCGATTTTGGTGTTCTTGGAATTTTGAGGTGATTTTTCTTCATCTTCCTTCTCTCTTGGCCGGAGTCTTTGGTGTTGGAGGTGTTTCCTTCCATTGGCGGCGATTCTTGGTGGAACTTCAAGCCTTAGACGAAATTTTTGGAGAGTTTTCACCTTAGTGTTCACGGTTAAGAGGTGAGTGGTGTGTCTTTTCGATTTCTAGCAATTTGGTTGTATTAATTGATGCGTTAGATTGATTGGAAAGTTTTACCATGCTAAAAACCGAATTTAAGCTATTTATTTATGAAAACCGAAACTTGATATTAATATTGATATTTGTAGTTAACATGTTTACATGTGAATTGAATCTTGATATTTCTCCATGAAAACATAGTTTAGGGTATTTTCATGAAAACCGAATTTAGGGTATGTCTCCATGAAAACCGAAATTAGGGTATTTCTTATATGGAGTTTAGGAAGCATTAAATCATTGATCTTGAGTATGAAATTCATGTTAACTAAGGTTTAAAATTTAGTAGATAATATGTTATGTTAACCGTGGGTTACATGTGTGAATTGTAAAGCAAATTGATGAATACATGCTTTAAGTTTATGTTTAAATTTTATATTGATCTTATGGATACTTGATAAATGCTTATAATATTATAAAACTCATGTTTATTTATTTAAGACCATGTATTCATGTTTGAGAACATTGGGTGATAACATAGCAAGGTTACACTGAACTGACCAGCCTGAAACTTAAGGACTACACTATGTTATGTGATTTTTAAATATTATGTGATTTGTGATTTTTGGAATGTTAAGTGATCTTTGAATATGTGAATATTATGTGGTTATGTGAATTTCGAAAATTATGTTGATATGGGATTTTCGAATATTATCTGTTGTGATCATGTGTTGGTTAGGACTAAGGCTAAGTGTAGCTGTGTACTCAAGGGGATGGTCAATATGTGATGTGTTAAGGGTTTGAATTTTCAGCCCTGTATTGTGATATGTGAAGGGGGTTGATGTTCAGCCTACCTGCTATGATTATTGTGATGGGGGTTGATGTTCAGCCTGCCCGATATGATTATTGTGATGACTATCCTAGAGTCTAGTTGACACTTAGGAGTCCACCTTTGTGATATATGATATAAGATGTGTCTGTTGTCCAGTAGGAACCTTTTGGGAGAACGGGTTTTGACGCAAAGTGCCATGTCTTGGTCGGACAGGGGCCACCTCTTGATGTCATCACTCTCTTTTTGTGATATGGGGTGTCGTAGAGCAAAGTGCCACGTCGTGACCCGGCAGGGGCCACCTCTTGAATCTACACACAATCCATCGATGTGTTATGGGGTGTTTTAGAGCAAAGTGCCACGTCGTGACCTGGCGGGGGCCACCTCTTGATTCTACTCACTGTCCATGTTAATATGTTGCATGAAATTTTGCAGTCTCCCAGTGCTTAGGCCAAAGCCGGGTTAGACCATAATGGTCACTACTGAATATGCTGGACAACTAGGTTAATTAAGTGTTGGTGTGTTTAGTTGGTTTAGAGTATAACTCTAGAACCTGAGTGTGTTATATGTTGGTGTGTACATCTGACTGTTTATATGACTTCTGTTTTCTTTATGTTGTTATATGTTGACATAATGTTCCTGTTAAAGATTTTTAAATTAATCTGTCTATATTTTTGAGTGTATGTTATGGATGGTCGATTTAGACTATCCACTCACTGGGCTGTGTAGCTCACCCCTCATTATTTTCAGGTCTAGAGCAGGGGCGCAGTTAGCCTTATATGGATATCGTGATTTATGCTTAATGAACTTATGATGCCGGTTGTGGCCTTAATATCTGAATTATGTGAACATGTGCTGCCGACTATGGCTAAACTATATGAATTTGTGTTGCCGGATTGTGGCAGTTAAATGATTTTGATTTTTGTGTCACCGCGGGCTTTGGCCTGGTTTCGGTGTGTGGTATGAGTTTATAAAATCGATTTTGTGATTTTGTTTTGAATTTCGGTTTGTGGTGTATTCTTTGTAATCGGTTTTGATATATCTGTAACTTGCATATGTCTAGTGCAAGTATTGCCTGGTGGCAGGTACCTTTATGGATTTTATGGTTTTGATACGGATTTGATATAACTGTTGCCTTGCATATGTCTAGTGCAAGGAATGCGTGGTGGCAGGTACCTTTATGAAATTGTGTTTTGTGGAGATTCGTATGTATGTATTTTCGAAATTTTCAAATCGGGTTTCCTGGACTTGGTTTTACCTAGCATATGAATCGATCTTGTATGACACATCCTGTTTCTTTTATGAATTATGTTGTTTGTTTGGGGTTAAGATAACGGGATGTGACACACGTGCACCCGTTCTCGCTCTGGAACATGGATTGTGGAGAACAACTGCTCCACGTCCCAGATAAAGTTCTCCACTTCCCTGGACAATCGCCCCCCCTCGAACGTCGTTGGTTCAAGTACACGTACGTTTGGCTTAAGAGCCTGCTCCTCCGCCATCGCCGTTGATCGTGATACCTGCGTTAAGGCTAAGCACAGGACGACGATCTCAGCCTGCATCTCCTCTTGCATCCTTGTCACCTATTCTGGCAAGTCAATCAGACCCTCCAAGGTCTGCTGCAGGGCTTTAATTTGCATCCTCTATTGCTCCACCATCCTCTGAAGATGCTCAACTTGGGAAATCGCTACGTTGTCCCCATCACCAGTTAGACCGAGAACTTTCTTGATCTGCACTATGCGATCTCCCTGGTTTACCATCTCCTCAGGTAGTTTGGCCGTCACCTTGGCTTTACCACCTTGGGGCCAAACGTCCTCTGATGACCCTCTGGCTGTATGCGTGATCTTCTGGAACTTTCGACCGATCTTCACCTTCGCAGGTGAAGCAGCCGTGTTGATCACACCACGTTGACCTGCCAAGGTGTATCTTTAACATGTGGGTATGGGCTCACAGTCTGGCTCTGATACCAACTGTCATGCCCCGGCCTAAAGGTACACTGACGACCGGCGTGAAACCCTAGATTTCTCGGGCGTGAAATCACCCCCAAATTGGAAACCCTAATCGCCGTTCAAAATTTATCCCCAAATCAGAAAGTCAAAACCCTAATTGAAAATTATCTTTTGGTCAATGCCGTCAATGCCCCAAATTAAATCCTCCGTTCGTCGTCGATCACGCTCGGAAGTCTCCCTAAACCCTGCAACCGCTCACTCCCCCGAACGTCATTATGACTTTGTAGATAAGGACCAAACTTCATTAACCATTATTGCCTAGACATGCAAAAGTCCTAAGTCGTAGGTCCTAGCTGCATTCTCTTGCTTTCATTGATTAATGTTTTTCTCATTCATGATTGATTATGATTCATGATCCATTTGCCTCATTTATGATTAATCTAGACTCCTACACATCATTAAGCGCGACATTTATGTTGAACAACTAGTCACTCAATCCCTTATACACTGGAGTCACTCAATCCCTTATACACTGGAAACTTAAGGATTGAACTTTGACGAGCTTCAAATCTAGGAAGCATCTATATTGTCAACATGCATACTATTTATTTGGAAGACTATAGATCGAACCACTTGACACACACTTATCACCCTTGGTTACTCTCAGTATTAGTTTTGGTTCGAGCTCCTCTAACTGGGCACCATACAAGAAATAGAAGGAAAAAGAGAGTGATAGAAAACAAAAGGCAGTGGTACCGAAGTTACAACTTGGCACTACCCAACAAAAAGAAAAAGAAAGAAAGAAGGCAGTGGTACCGAAGTTCTGACTTGGCATTGCCACTAAAAGAAGAGAAAGTGATTGAAAAGAAAGGGGCAGTGGTACCGAAGTTGTAACTTGGCACTGCAAACCAGAAAGAAAAGAAGGCAGTGGTATTGAAGCTACGGCTTGGCATTGCGGTAAAGAAGAAAAAGTGCGGTGGTACCGAAGTCATGAGTAAGGCCTTTACTACCACTTTAAGAGTTTACCCTTTTGGTACTTCAAGTGTATTGGTGTCTCATGTGGTAAGGAACTATTTTCTATCCAATATTATCATGCAACTGTTGTTTATAGATTTAACCTGGATACTCAGCTTTTCATCTTGACATCTTTAAAGTCTACAGTGGTATGTGCATCCTGTGACTAGTTGTAATCATTTCGCACTTATAGATCATTGGGAGTATAATTGCAATTGAACAACCCTCATGGAACTTCGTTTCTTTCTTTTTGCTTGAGGACAAACAAAGATTTAAGTCGTAGGTATTCTGTTGACACATATTTATATAGAGTTTTACACGTCATTTTACTTATGAAATCATTCTTATTTCACGACTTTAAGTCTTATAATTACCCTTATTTGGATACTTCTATGGAACCTGCACCTATCTTGGTATTTTTGCGTTTTCAGGTCAAATTGACCACAAAAGGGTGTATTTTGGAACTATGGCAGCAGAGGAGCTCGTCCTAACTCAAGATGATCCTAACTGGAAGATTTCAAAGTCATCGAGGCCTTTGTTAGAAATCTCGAGCGGGTCGCGATCAGAATCTTGCCCGTGACTCATCTTCGCACTAAAGCTACAAACTGACAAATCATGACTGGGTCACGACCAAATTCTCGCCCGAGATCGCGGACCCGCCTGTTACGAAATCATGATTTTTACTCAAATTTCATTGACCTAACCCTAAGGGAAGCTCAGGGGCGTTAAGGACCTTTCTCCCCCGTTGACAAAGGAGGCGAGGAGCTACTTTCGGCAGTGGATTTGCTCACGAAATGGTGATTTCGTGGAAGAAAAGCTGGCTGAGTTGCAGGACATGGGTGGCTGAAGCTTTGCAGGAAATGGAAGCTGGCAGTGAAGACTTCTTTTGCTGGAAGATGGCAGCGGCTGCAGCAGCTTTGCAGAGCATGGGGAAGGGACAACAGCCCACTAATGAGAGGAGATAAAAGAGAGAAGAGAGTTCAGAATGAAAAGAGGAGGAGAGGTTCTCACGGGTAAAAGGAACGAGAGATGAAGGCTGTTCTTGCGGAGAGGAGAAAGAAGCTGCGCACCTACATCCCTTTGAAAACATTCTGTTGCGTAAGACTCTTAGAAACATAACTATAAGAAATACCTAGCATTGCTATTCGAGTTGCTGCATCGATTGTATGATCTTAGTAGAATATTGCATGATCTATTTTTCTTTTGCAACTCTTGCACAAAACTTGTTATCACACATAATGTTCATGGCTGAGAACGATGTTTATGCTGTTGCCGTGAACATGGTAGGCTAAACACTAAATCAGGATGTGGGGTAGCCCTTGACGATTTACTAGTTGTGATAGTTAAGTTTATTAGCCAAAGTCCTTGCTTGGTCTTGTGTGCGTGCAACGCCTGCATTACCCGGAAGGATATGCTCGCACGTCTAATCCCTCGGGTGAGGTTTGTAAATCAGCTTTTCTAGGAGTTTACTCGCTTGCATAGTTGTACTTACCCATAGGATTAAAGGAAAGCATCATCCAGAAAGGTATGCTTGAGCCTAGAGTCGCATGGGTTAGGTTTGTTAATCAAATCTAGAGGAGAAAACTTGCTCACGGGACTGTACTCACTTAGGGAAATACCAAGGTGAGGTTTGTAAATCAGATCTCTAGAAGAAAAACTTGCTCTCAGATTCGTACTCGCTCGTGTGATTGTAGGGAGCCTAGACACGTTGGAGAGACTCTAGTCCGACTGCGCGTCAGACCCATTAGGTTGAGAGTTTATCCATTTTGTTGGTGTGCTATGCCTACACTTTCTGAAAGAGATTGTTTGAGCCTTTAATCATCGCAAGTAAAGTTTGTCAATCAGCATCTGTAGGAGTTTCTTCTCGCTTGTAGATCTGTACTCACTTGCGAAGATTATAAAGTACCTAGACGTTGCGGGGAGACTCTAGTCCAACCGTACGTCAGAACTCTACATATTGGACCGGTAATCTTGTCCGTGAAAGCAGACAAGATTATTGGAGGGAAGCTACTTGTGTGACAAGGAAGCTGAGTCCCTTGAACCAAACAGGACATCAACAATAGAGTTTAACTATTCAACTATAAGGAGCCAAAGTGGTGAACCCATATCCTGATACATCTCCTCATTAGAATCCCCTCGTGTGATTTCCTCTATTTACATTCTTGCACTTTTAATTATTTTGTTATCTTAAACTTCACCAATTTCTATCGTCTAGCTAGCCATTTCGAGATCTGTCGGTAGTTGCTCATTAGTCCCAGTGGGATCGATATTTTATTACTTCGATAGACCCATGCACTTGCGGGAAACGCCTACTATATTCGTGGGCGCTATCAAGTTTTTGGCGCCGTTGCCGGGGACTAATTTTGGCAATATTGACTAGATTAAGTAGTTATGAGACTAGACATTTTTAGTTTGTTAATATACTTTCTTTTACGTCATTTTACACTTTTCTTGATTTAACGAAACATCTACTTGTTAGAATTTTAGTTTATGCATAGAACTTCGCGACCGGAACCTACAATACCATTTGATTCATATATTGAAAGAACGTTCTGGCGTCGCAAGAATCTTTAGAAATATCAACCGAAGAAGAATTCGCAAACATCAAACATGGACGGTAACAAATCACTTCGCGACTTCACTGCACCGAATGTTCAAGGACTGCATTCTAGTTTTGCATGTCTACCAATAAAAGTGAATAATTTTGAGATAAAACAGTCACTTCTGTCAATGTTACAACAAAATCAATTCGGTGGATCACCGACTGAGGATCCGAACATGCATTTTTCTGTTTTTCTTGAATACTGTGACACTCTTAAAATGAATGGTGTGACCACTAACGCTCTGCGGCTACGACTTTTTCCTTTTTCACTTAGAGACAGAGCGCGAGCTTGGTTACATTCAGTACCATCTGGATCCATCACCACATGGGAACAACTCTCACATGTTTTCCTTGCAAAATACTTTCCTCCGAGCAAAACCATGCAACTGAGAAACCAGCTTACCAATTTCTCTCAAAAGGGAGGTGAATTACTATATGAGGCATGGGACCGCTTCAAGGAATTGCAGCGGATGTGTCCTCACCACGGCCTCGAGAAATGGGTACTGGTACATACGTTTTATAATGGCTTGCTTTATAACACTTGTCTTACTGTTGATACAGCCGCTGGAGGAGCTTTGATGAACAAGGCAGTCGATGAAGCCTACAATTTGATCGAAGAAATGATGCTCAACCACTACCAATGGTTGAGCGAAAGAGGTACTTCATCTTGACAAGCCGGTAAATATGAACTTGACGCACTTAGTTCACTTGCTGCAAAAGTAGATTCACTGTCTCATAAACTTGATTCTATGAACATGCTGTTGGTGTATATGCCCTGCAGACCAATGTATGGACATGGTCAGGCATTGTTTGAATGTACTTTGATATAATTATTATTCTCTATAAAGGCATGGTCGTTATTATGCAGACTTCTCTACCTGCGTTGATGTATTGAGTTGCATAAATAATGTCCCAGGAGTTTGGATTGGATCCATTCTCATAAGCTATCCCTAGTCAAGGTACCTTAGCAGATAAGGGACAGCTTTGGTACATGTGAGACCGGTGTATGGGCTGGTTAGGTGCGGGGCACAGTAACGCAGACATACAGGTGCATTGGATGCATTGGAGTGATCCACCGTGAGGATTGACTTATCTAGTCAACAAGTCAATCTCACATGCAAGAGGTTTGCATTGATCCTTAGACTTGAGGTATTCATGTCTAGATTTGATGATGGGTATGCTTTGATACAGTCTTACGTCTCTCCGTAATTGGGAGACCAAAACGACTGACATTGGGCATGTCATAAGTCATGTAGAGACATGGATGACCAATAGTAGGATTTGCCCCTTCCTTATTGGAAGCATGATATCCACTCGGGGGCGCCCCACCTTATTGGTGCATGACAGGAATGTATGGCCACACTTGTTGAGTCATGACCAATCCATTGGATTGATAAACTTGAGACTAATCCAATGGCAGGATATCAGTTTAGGCAAAGGGATCTATAATGCAATGGGAATCCTCGTTGCTTGTTAGGAGTTGTTGCCATAATGACTTAAGTCCTATGACATGGGTAGTAGTGATGTGTTGCTAGATACCCCTCACTACTTATGATGTTTACATCATTGCCATCGTCATATGGATCCTACAGGGTCACACGCAATAGACTCTTGACGTTGCTTTAATCAGAAGCCTTATGATCAAGTTATTGGATAACTTGGATCAATTTGGAAGATTTCATCAGCACCAATGGGCCTGATGAGTTGGAAGAAAGTTATTGGAGCCAAACTTCATTTTTGGCAGGTTGACCCGAAATTGACCTTAATTGGTCACATTTGGATTAGAGTTGCATTGGATTAGATCCAATGGCTTAATCAACCCATGCCATGAAGTTTGGGCTAGCTCATTATCCAATGAGGCCCAATAATAAGTTATCATGAAAAGAGAATTGGCTTAAAAGGGTATAATGGGGAGAAACCCAACCCCATTGGCGCCTAGGGGCATAATGGGGTGTGGGTGGCATAAATTGCTTCCTTTGGAAGGAAGTGGCGCCTCTCCCTTCATCCTTTGATGGTATCTTGCCTCTATGGTAAGTGTTGGGGCTGATATGGCTTGAGAACTTTTAGGAAAGTCCTTGGGCGCATATGGTTAGGTTGAATGAGGATTATGGCAAGGTCTTGGAGACTTTCCTTACCTCATAAACCCTACATGCACCCAATGTCTTACCCTAGCTGAATTCCTCTTACATGTTGCGCCTAGCCCTTTCTCCTTTAGTGGTAAGAATGCTTTTGTGGCATATCTTGGGCTGATGGATTGCTTGGGGCGCAAGACAAGGTCTTGGCGCATAAGGAAGGGTTGAATGGGTTTAAGGAAATGTCTTGGAGACTTTTCTTGCCACAAACCCTTTCATCCTAGCCATACACTTGTCCTAATTCTAGCCCTTGCCCAAACCCCTTGCCACCCTTCTTGTTGTTGTTGTTCGAGTGGACAACCTCTTGGAGGGGTGACATATCTCTTGGAGAGACTTGCAATGCAAGGGGCGAGAGCAACATAGGCTTGACGCAATCTTCTTCCTTAGAGCCGCAAGTTCTTCCTCTTCCTCTCTTCTTTGGCAGAAGGATTCTTTGTGCTTGGTGGCGTCTTCTTGCCACAAGCCCTCATCGTTCCTTGGCCATAGGCGCACCTTGGAGGTGGCGCAAGCAAAGAAGAAGAGGGAAGTCCTTGGCGGCATCTTCCCTATCCCCTCCTTGGCATAAGTTCTCTTGAAGGTGGCGCAAGTGAGGTGAAGGCTTGATTCTCTTCCCGAGGCTAGCACCAAGAGTGGAAGAGAGCAACGATCAAGGATTCGACGTGTGGATACTTGTAGAGGGCGAGCACTTGATCGTCTTCAACATGGCTTCGGCAACTAGACAAGCAAAAGAGGTACATCTCTAACACATCCTTGTGTCTTCTCTCTCGCATGGATCCTTGGGACCGGAATATGTTTTGGGTGTAATGATTCTTCCGCTATGTCCTGGGACTGCAAAAATTTAAATTACACCCGGTATTCCCTAACAGTGGTATCAGAGGTACTTGCGAGAAACACAAGGTGTATGTTTGCTTGTATGAAAAATTTTTGGAAAATTTTTCTTCTATCCATGCGCGTTTCACGTAGAAAGCGTTTTTCATCTAAACCTCTCTTTTCAATTTATGGCCGAAATTTGATTTTGTTTTATGTTTGATTTAAGACCGAAAGCGCATGTAGTTTTGTCAAGTAGGACGGGCATTGTGTCTTCGGACTGGCCGGGTCTCTTGATCTGACAAATTTGCCAGCCGATAGGGTCCATGAAATCATCATGAAACTTGATCCCAATTTTAGCATAAATTTGATTGAGAGAGTGCTTTGGATGGAGTTGGCGCATAAGGGGATAAAATTTGATTATTCCGGTTTTTCAAATTTTATATATGCGCCACTTGTCTCTTCCATGGGTTGATATGGTCATAGCGAGTGCCCTCCTGTGTTGTGATGTGGAAGCATGTTTCCACTTGTGATGAATGCTTGTAAAATCTCTTTCCACCTCCGTGTGGTTCTCTCCCTATCTTGTTGTAAAGAATTTTTCATCTTGTTTAGAATAGATGTAGAATTATATGATAGGTTAAGGCTTCATCTTGACTGTTGGGAAACCCCGGGGACATTTTACAATTTTCAGAGTTATGGACATACATTTTTCGCAGCGGAAGAATGTCCCCGAAACAGGCCGGTCCCAAAAACCCAGTGAAGATCGCAAGCAAGGGAGTCGACACGATGAGTTAGGAAATACCTTAAGAGCAATGTAGAGCGATGCTGATGTAGGCGCCCAAGTGTGCGCCCTCTGCAGTCTCACACACACGGATCTCTTGAGTTCTCTTCTCCCACGCCCGGTGCTAGCCTCGGGAAGAAGATCCAAGCCTTAGTTCTCTTCTTGAATGCTTGCGCCACCTCCAAGGTAGAAGCGCCAATTGAAGAAGAAGAGAGGAGAAGGGAGAATGCCGCCAAGCCTTTCCTTCTCTTGCGCCAAGGAGGAAGAAGGGAAGAAACTCGCGGTTATGGAAGAAGATGCGCCCTTGTCCCAAGCCTTTCGCCCCTCCTCTTGTGTTCACGCCTTCAAGGATTGATTACCCACAAGAGGGGGCGACTAGGGTCATATTTATAGGGCAAGAGGCGGTTAGGGTAATGGCTAGGATCATGACAAGTGTAGGGCTAGGATGAGGAGGTTTGAGATAAGGAAAGTCTCCAAGACATTTCCATAATTCTCATTCAACCTTACCTTTTGTTCCCACGCCATTCGTTGTGCGCCAAGGCCTTGCCTTGCGCCTCAAGCAATGCCATAGAGGCATGCATTCCATCCTAAGAAGAGAGGGGGAGGCGCCCTTTACTTCCATAATGAAGCAAAGGCGCCAACATGACCCCATTATGCCCCTAGGCGCCTAATGGTTCATGTTTCTCCCCATTATACCCTTTTAGCCTCTCATCTCTTCATGAGAACTTGTTATTGGGCCTCATTGGATAATGAGCTAGCCCAAACATCATTGCATAGGTTGATTAAGCACTTGGATCCAACCCAATGCAACCCTAATCCAAATGTGACCAACCATGGTCAAATACGGGTCAACCTGCCAAAAATGAAGTTTGGCTCCAATAACATTCTTCCATCTCATCAGGCCCATTGGCGCTGATGAAATCTCCCAATTAGATCCGAGTTATCCAATAACTCGATCATAAGGCTTCCTGATCAATACGAGAACTCAAGTATCAAGGTGTGCGACCCTGTAGGTTCCTCTTGATAGGAAACCTAGGTCACATGCGCATTCAAAAAGATCTTGTAGCGACGGCGGAAATACTAGGTTTCAAAGATCGCATGACTTAAACATATGATCAACCTTGAAAGGATAGGTTAGAGCATTACCATTTCCATGCTTTGAGTGGCGGCTTGGAAGAAGAAAGGGGCGAGTGCCTCTTCTCCAAAAGTATCACACACAAGATGATGTTTTGCTTCTCCCTTGTGCTCCTTGTGCTAGCAAAGACACTAGGGGTCTTTGATCGAGTGAGGAGATGAGATGTTCACCCTTGGCTTGGTTAAACTCCTTCTTTTCGTGAAGAGCAAGAAGAATGCGAGAGGAGGAAGAGAGCGGTTTTGAAAACCGAGAGGGAGAGTCCAAGAAGGAAAGATTCGGTTACCATATTTGGTAAGAACCAAACATGTAACCTCCTTTCTTAACTCCCTCTTTAACTCCTATGCGTTCACCCTAAGTGAACCAACCGAAACCTCTCATTTGAACCATGCGTTCACTAAGTGAACCGGTTCAATTTCATTTGGTTCAAGGACCAAATCGAACAAGCCCTGGTCTTGATCTGATTGAACCAAATGGCTCAAGATCCAACCACACATCTCATTGAATCTCTTGATCTTTACGATCAAGCATCAATTCTCCCGATCGAAGCTTACCGATCATATTCCCTAATCAATCAAACATGATTAGACTAGATCTCACTTCCAATCAGAGTTTAAATTGCTTTAAACTGAACTAGAATAATTCCAATCCACACGATCTGACATAAGTAAGCCATATCATCAAATTGTGCGACCCTAAGGGTTTCCTTCAACGTCGGTAACGATAACTTACGTTATCACGATCAGAGAGGGGTATCTAGCAACACATCACTGTCTCCCGATATGAAGGAAAGAGTCTTCCAAGACTACTCCCAAAACATAGCACAAGTGTGAATCCAATTCACCCAGCATACATGTTCCCTTTGCCACTAGATGTTCACGTTGGACAAGCGTGTCTAGCCTGTAATTCCAACACGATGAGAATGGTTAGATCAGATGAACATAGTCATCTAGGTATGGCCATACACATTCTCAACCATCTCATCCAGGGGGCCCCAGTAGAACACCACACTCCAACTAGGAGAGGCAACCCTTTATCTATCGCTAGTGTCCTAACATGACTTATGCCCACTATCCAAGATAATCCTTAACCATTATCTTTCAAATGATATTGAACTACCTCAAGACAATGTCAATCATCACTTAGAAACACAAGTGATCTCAAGTCAGAGGGAATATGCCACTTGCTCCCTTATAAGGATTTATTCATATTGTGACAAACAATTGAATATCCTAAGTAGGGTCAGTCCAGTACATCCAATGCACCTATGTGTCTAAATCTTATTCCATGCTCGAAGCATCCTATAAGATTAGAACACATATTAGTCTCAATCATATCAAGGCTGTCTCATGTTCACCAAGATATCTCGACTAAGGACAACTCTGAAAATCAGCTAAGCTGAACATCATTGAGACATTACTCAGAAGTATACATATAGCAGCAGGTAATGCAACAATCTGAATAACAACAATTGCCTTTATAAAACATATACATAGTTTGTACATGATACTGATAATAACCCAAGGCCTCAAACATTTAGCCTTAAGGGCATACCCCAACAATCTCCCACTTGCACTTAAACTAATGGTTGAGAAATCTCAAACCCATATTATTACAGTGCTTCTCATGCTTCTGCTACGCCAGAGGCTTTGTAAGCGGGTCAGCTAGATTGTCATCTGTATGAACCTTGTAGATCTTGATCTCTCCTCGATCTATGATCTCACGGATCAAATGAAACCTTCTTTGTATGTGCTTGGACTTCTGGTGTGACCGTGGTTCCTTTGCTTGTGCAATTGCTCCAGTGTTATCACAGAAGATAACCAATGGATCTGCACTCGAAAAAACAACACCAAGTTCCTGAACGAACTTACGAATCCATACTGCCTCCTTTGATGCTTCTGAGGCTGCAACATACTCAGCTTCTGTTGTGGAATCAGCAACAATTGACTGTTTGAAACTCTTCCACACCACTGCTCCTCCATTCAAGCTAAAAACATAGCCTGATTGCGATCGGAAATCGTCTTGGTCAGATTGGAATGAAGCGTCAGTATATCCTTCAATACTGAGTTCTTCCTGACCTCCATAAATCAAGAACATATCTTTGGTTCTCCGAAGATATTTCAAAATATTCTTGACTGCAATCCAGTGTGCCTTCCCTGGATTACTTTGGAACCGACTGGTCACGCTTAACCCGTAAGCGACGTCTGGACGAGTACATAACATCGCATACATGATGGACCCAATAGCCGAAGCATAAGGCGTATTGTCCATCTCATCTTTCTCAGACTGTGTTTGAGGACACTGGCTCTTTGAAAGATTCAGACCATGTCTGACTGGAAGATATCCTCTTTTAGAATTTTCTAAATGGAATCTCTCCAGGACCTTATCGATGTAAGTACTCTGGCACAGCCTGAGAAGCCTATTAGATCTATCTCTGTAGATCTCCACACCTAATACATAGGCTGCTTCTCCCAAATCTTTCATCTGGAAACATTTTCTTAACCATGCCTTGACCGCATGTAGATCAGGAATATCGTTTCCAATGATCAAAATATCATCGACGTAGAGGACTAGGAAAGTAATCACGCTCCCACCAAACCTTTTGTATACACACGGGTCATCTTCATTTTTGATGAAACCAAATTCAGTAACTGATTCATCAAAACGAATATTCCAGCTTCTCGATGCTTGTTTTAGTCCATAAATGGACTTCTTTAATTTGCATATTTTATGACGTTCTGATGGATTGATGAAACCTTCAGGCTGTGTCATATACACATCCTCTTCCAGTTTTCCATTAAGGAAAGCGGTCTTCACATCCATTTGCCAGATCTCATAATCATAATATGCTGCTATCGCGAGAATGATTCGAATGGACTTGAACATGGCTACAGGAGAGAAAGTTTCATCATAATCTATCCCGTAGATTTGTTTGAAACCTTTTGCAACTAGCCTGCCCTTATAGGTAACCACGTTACCGTCCATGTCTTTCTTCTTTTTGAAGATCCATTTACAGCCTATAGGGATTACTCCCGGAGGCGGATCAACCAAATCCCAGACTTGGTTTTCTGACATGGAGTCCATCTCGGCTCGCATAGCTTCAAGCCATCTTGCTGATTCCGGTCCACTGACCACATCCGCATAAGTGAGGGGTTCATCATTAATGATGTAGACTCCGTCATAGCGCTCAGGCTGACGACGAATCCTTCCCGATCTACGCGGTTCCCGTGATATCTAAGCCTCAGGTTGAACATTAACCTGATCTATTGGCTCAGGCTCATCCAACTGAGCTTGAATACTTTGTCCCTCTTCTGGAATTTCATCCAGCTTTATTTCTCTCCCACTAGCCTCTTGCAGAAGAAATTCCTTCTCAAGAAAAATAGCCGTTCGAGCAACAAATACTTTGTTCTCTTTGGGATCATAGAAATAATAACCCTCAGTTTCTTTAGGGTAACCGACAAATATACATTTATCAGATCTGCTTTCCAGTTTCTCAGAGGCGAGCTTTTTGACATAAGCCTCGCAACCCCAGATTTTGATAAATGTCAAGCTCGGCTGTTTCCCATACCATAACTCATATGGTGTCTTTGAAACGGCCTTGGATGGCACTCGGTTTAGCACCTTTGCAGCTGTTTCCAGTGCAAATCCCCAAAAGGAGTAAGGTAGAGTAGCCTGACTCATCATAGAACGAACCATATCCAATAAGGTTCTATTTCTCCTCTCGGACACACCATTCCATTGCGGTGTTCCTGGCGGAGTGAGCTGTGAGATAATCCCACACTCCTTCAGATAGTCAGTAAACTCACGACTCAAGTATTCTCCACCTCGATCTGAACGAAGTGCCTTGATATTTTGGCTTAACTGATTCTGTACTTCATTTTTGAATTCTTTGAACTTGTCAAAAGATTCACTCTTATGTCTCATTAGATAGACATAACCATACCTACTGAAATCATCAGTAAAAGTAATGAAGTATGAATAGCCACCTCTGGCATGTTTACTAAACGGCCCACACACATCACTGTGAATAAGGTCAAGTAAACCTGAAGCCCTTTCACCTTTATTAGTAAAAGGATTCTTCGCCATTTTACCCATTAAACAAGCTTTGCATGTATCAAGCTCCTCATAGGAGAATGATCCCAGCAGTCCATGATCATGCAACTGCTTAATGCGCTTCTTGTTAATATGGCCTAAACGACTATGCCATAGCAAGGTGCTGTCATCAGCATACTTGGCCCTTTTGTTATCAATTTGTTGTACAGAACATTCCATGTCCAACATGTATAACCCATTGTTAATCGACCCAGTTGCATAAACAATATTATCATATGAAATACAACACTGTGAAGTTTTGCATTCAAAAGAAAAGCCTTTCCTGACAAGAGCAGGAATAGAGATAATATTCTTAGTTATGCTTGGTACAAAATAACAATTGTCAAGTTCTAATACAAGTCCAGATGGTAAAGAGATGTTATATTCTCCTACAGCAACAGCAGCAACCCGTGCCCCGTTTCCAACTCGTAGGTCCACCTCATGCTGTCCCACTTGTCTTCTTCTCTTGAGTTCCTGCACATTTGAACAAATGTGAACTCCACATGCAGTGTCCAACACCCATGAAATAGAAGAAGCAACTATGACTTCAGTCACGTAAATACCTGAGCCAGAAGTGAAAAGCTTGCTTCCCTTCTTCTCTCCTTGGAGCGCTCTACAGTCCTTCTTCCAGTGACCCAGCTGGCCACAATGGAAACATCTGTTGTCCTTTGACCGCTTCACCTTTTGTTTCAAAGCCTTGTTATAGCTCTTGATAGGGGTTTTGCCCTTCTTCCCCTTCTTCTTATTCCTTGAAGGAACCATTAAGACAGAGGATGAAGGCTTTCCTTTCTCAAGAGTCTGCTCTGTGGTGCAGAGCATGTTTAGCAACTCTGCCGGAGTACAGTCGATTTTGTTCATATTAAAATTAATGATGAACGGATCGAAAGAAGCCGGGAGAGACTGCAAAATAATGTCTACAACAAGTTCTTGATTGATGGTATGTCCCAGTTTCTCTAGAGCCTCTTTGTACCCAATCATCTTGAGTACGTGAGCTCCCACTGGACTCCCTTCAGTCAGTTTGCTATGAAAGAAAAGTTTTGTCAAGTTATAGCATTATGTCCTTGCCTGTGCAGCATACAGCATTTTGAGATTTGCTATAATATCAATAGCTGACAAATCCTCATGCTGACGCTGGAGCTCGGGCGTCATTGACGCAAGCATAAGGTAAGCGACATCAGTACTATCACTGACGTGCTTCTCATAAGCATCTAGAAGCGCTCTTGCAGCGTTCGCAGCGGGTTGAGCCGGTATTGCCGACTCAAGGACATACAGCTTCCTCTCAGCTTTGAGAACAATCTTAAGCTGTCTGTACCAGTCTGAGAAGTTTGGCCCAGCAAACTTCTCTCTTCCCAATATGGATCGCAAATTGAGCCCTGTGGTGTTCGTTGCTGCAGGAATCTACAACATAGCAAGAACAACAAGGTCAGTATGCATGTTAGAATCAATCCAGGACTTAAGAATGATTCTTTTCTCACTATTTTATCTGACTGAAAATCCAATAAAACAGCCCGAAAGAGTGAAACTCTTTTAGTGAGATGGGATCCAGTTTTCATACTTGATCTCCGCGTCTCGCTCAGGCGAGATAAGATACACAGAGAGTTCAAGCACTAATCACCGGTAGGCTATCCATGCCAATCGCCAACCCGTGCGATTCCCCTTCATCTAGGCAATCCAGAAGACTGTGCCAACTGAGTTGGTACAACACAGTCTCTGATTCCTCAGATGGCTGCCTCCATCTTGCTATCATATGCTCAATATGTAGCATATATATGGTCAAGCTGACCTGACCTACTCCCTGGACCACCACGTGCTATGCTGAGCAACGAGAAGCGATAAATCCCTTCTCTGTAGCATGTAGGTGTAATCGCGCACCGTCTGAAGATAGCTGGGCGTGCCCACTGAGTGGGTACAACACGGCCCCAACGATAGTCAGAACAGTGAGGTTTCGCGTCAGAAGGCAATCGAGCTTGATATTCACGTTGGATTTTAACGGTCCTTTGTATCTTCTTACTATCATGCAAATTCTATAGTGATAGCAGAAGTTTAAAGCATGCATGTGCTAATATTACTTAAAACAGTAAATGAAAGCACCAAACATCTTATGTGGTAAACGCCCATAAAAGCCTAAGTAAAACCTTAGTTTTACAAAAGTCTTCACTTGAGCTCTTTATGGGACTCTTGTACTTCATCTGGCCCAGCCCGGGCCCAATCGCCCTCTGCAGCTCAAATGTGCCCACCAGGCAGTATGCGGCTGTTCTAGAGTCGACCTCTAGACCACCCATCTAGTGAAGCCAATTGCTGCATGCGCATCTGCCATTTGTGCTGTGTGCTCATGTCTACTCAAATTACATATTTGAAACTATCTAGACATGGTTTGACACGCAGGTCAATTATACATTTTCATAAATCAAAGTGTGATTCGCAGATCACAGCAAAATTTATATTTAATTCCAGGCACGCAGGCCCCAGCACAGCATACAAAATAAGGGCAGCCCACATAAGATTAAATAAACACCCATTCAACATGTTAAACATGCATACATGTGATCCAAAACAGAAATAAAATTTTTATAAAACCCCATGGCATCAATTTTATTTCCTTATGTGCCCTACTACCTTACAACGGTCCATTTACAGGTATCCACTCATTAGACTAAATCAGACCCACTGCCCTTGCATGCACCCAGTCATAACTGACTTGCGTCGACCTCATCGTCAACTATGCATGCCTTAAGGGCTGAACGTCCCACATGATTTCTGGCAAGCGGGTGTGACCCCGGGCCATAATCATGATCATTCACCAGGCGCCTCAATCAGACATCGCTACACGCCCTTCTGCAGTCGGCCTATAGCCACCTGTATAGCTTGCGCACAGGTGCTATCCGCCCCATCTAGGCTGTCAGATGGTCTGATTAGGCTGTTGGGTCCAGACTTGACTAACGACTTCAACATTGTAAACCCGTCTAAGTGTTTGAAGCAGGTGCTTAGATAGATCTAGTGAGGGTCGCGCATGATGATAAGTTTTAATTGAAAACTTCTATGAAAAGCGCAAACAAAAACATCATATGCGCAAGCTTAAAAATAAACAAAATACATCTAACATATGGCATGTATTTTCGCATGACAACAAAAGCATGCGCATCATGAAGATCTATCCAAAGCATCAAACCAAACATGGATCACAAGATGGCAATCATATATATCAAGCCAAAAACCAGCGCTCTGATACCACTGATAGGAAACCTAGGTCACATGCGCATTCAAAAAGATCTTGTAGCGACGACGGAAATACTAGGTTTCAAAGATCGCATGACTTAAACATATGATCAACCTTGAAAGGATAGGTTAGAGCATTACCATTGCCATGCTTTGAGTGGCGGCTTGGAAGAAGAAAGGGGCGAGTGCCTCTTCTCCAAAAGTATCACACACAAGATGATGTTTTGCTTCTCCCTTGTGCTCCTTGTGCTAGCAAAGACACTAGGGGTCTTTGATCGAGTGAGGAGATGAGATGTTCACCCTTGGCTTGGTTAAACTCCTTCTTTTCGTGAAGAGCAAGAAGAATGCGAGAGGAGGAAGAGAGCGGTTTTGAAAACCGAGAGGGAGAGTCCAAGAAGGAAAGATTCGGTTACCATATTTGGTAAGAACCAAACATGTAACCTCCTTTCTTAACTCCCTCTTTAACTCCTATGCGTTCACCCTAAGTGAACCAACCGAAACCTCTCATTTGAACCATGCGTTCACTAAGTGAACCGGTTCAATTTCATTTGGTTCAAGGACCAAATCGAACAAGCCCTGGTCTTGATCTGATTGAACCAAATGGCTCAAGATCCAACCACACATCTCATTGAATCTCTTGATCTTTACGATCAAGCATCAATTCTCCCGATCGAAGCTTACCGATCATATTCCCTAATCAATCAAACATGATTAGACTAGATCTCACTTCCAATCAGAGTTTAAATTGCTTTAAACTGAACTAGAATAATTCCAATCCACACGATCTGACATAAGTAAGCCATATCATCAAATTGTGCGACCCTAAGGGTTTCCTTCAATGTCGGTAACGATAACTTACGTTATCACGATCAGAGAGGGGTATCTAGCAACACATCACTGTCTCCCGATATGAAGGAAAGAGTCTTCCAAGACTACTCCCAAAACATAGCACAAGTGTGAATCCAATTCACCCAGCATACATGTTCCCTTTGCCACTGGATGTTCACGTTGGACAAGCGTGTCTAGCCTGTAATTCCAACACGATGAGAATGGTTAGATCAGATGAACATAGTCATCTGGGTATGGCCATACACATTCCCAACCATCTCATCCAGGGGGCCCCAGTAGAACACCACACTCCAACTAGGAGAGGCAATCCTTTATCTATCGCTAGTGTCCTAACATGACTTATGCCCACTATCCAAGATAATCCTTAACCATTATCTTTCAAATGATATTGAACTACCTCAAGACAATGTCAATCATCACTTAGAAACACAAGTGATCTCAAGTCAGAGGAAATATGCCACTTGCTCGCTTATAAGGATTTATTCATATTGTGACAAACAATTGAATATCCTAAGTAGGGTCAGTCCAGTACATCCAATGCACCTATGTGTCTAAATCTTATTCCATGCTCGAAGCATCCTATAAGATTAGAACACATATTAGTCTCAATCATATCAAGGCTGTCTCATGTTCACCAAGATATCTCGACTAAGGACAACTCTGAAAATCAGCTAAGCTGAACATCATTGAGACATTACTCAGAAGTATACATATAGCAGCAGGTAATGCAACAATCTGAATAACAACAATTGCCTTTATAAAACATATACATAGTTTGTACATGATACTGATAATAACCCAAGGCCTCAAACATTTAGCCTTAAGGGCATACCCCAACACCTCTGACGCTGGCAGTGCTGACCAGAGGTCATCACAAGCAGTGAGTGGCACCTAGCAGTGCATCGCTGCTACCCAGGTCGTTTGAATGGATATCGACATCGACACCCCCATCATCGCAACTAGGTACAGATGCATTATAGTCTCTTTGCCGTACTGATATCCGATTGGACAAGTGTGTCACCACTTGTTTTCATCCAATCACATGGCTATGACTAAAATAGGTTCTCACTTGGGTATGGCCATACACTCTCAGTCATAGAACCATATAGGAGCTCCATGGATATCATGCTTCCTTAGGGAAGGGGCAAATCCTATGTCTGTCCATTGATCTTCTCATATGGGTCGTGATATGCTCAATAACAACCATTATAACCTCCCAGCTACGGCAAGGTGTTAGGTTGTATCAAAGCAAGTCCCTAACCATATAGAGTGATCAATGACCTCAAGTCAAGGGATCAATGCATCTCCTGTCACTTATGAGGATAACTCATGACACCAAGTCATAGCCTCATAGCGGGTCTATCCAGTATATCCTCCAATGATATACCCATGTGTCTGCGTTAGCACCATGTGCCTAACCAGCCCACATACCAGTCTCTCAAGTACCAGAACTGTCCCATATCCACTGAGGTACATTGACTGGGGATAATTATTTGAGCATAAATCCAATCTGTCTCCAGGGACATTATCATGTAAGTACACAGTCGCAGGTGTAGTCAAACAATGATAACGACAATGCCAGAATGATATATAAATATCAATGTCAAGTAGTACATAAGTTGACCAAAACTAGGTCCTAGGGCATATACACCAACAATGACAACAAGGAGTCTTCTTCAATCGGAGTCAGAAGTGGCGCCAGCTTTGGAAGCGTGGTGATGGACTTGCGGCTGAAGGAAGGACACTTGCTTTCGGCTTCTGGCATGGGCTGATTTGCTTCAGGGACTCGCAACCCTTGGATGCACGATAACATGTCACATGGCTCATGACAAGTTATGTGTATGAAAAGGGCTATGACCATATCGACCAAACTAGCATGCCTGTGATGGTTTATTATTTTGTCCATAGCATGCCTGTGATGTTTTCCTTTGCTGCCATAACCATAGGAAAACTGCATGCTAGAAAAGAATAAAACAAACATGCAAAAACTCTCAATACAATATCAAGTCAATAGCCTTCTAACGCATAGCCCTCATCAAACTATCGATCGGTGGTATTGTGAACTGTTTCCCACCCTCGTGGGACACACCCACTTATCTTTAGAAGGTGTGAGGTGACAATGATTTCCCCTGTCCAGTTTTAACCTGGGCGTGCCTTCGCAAGGAACTCGTTGACCATGAGCATAACGATTAGGATCTGACTTGACTAGTTTTTCATATGTCACTGACATGATGAATCACTAGAGGCAGCTGTTGAGAGGATAGGGTTCTGTGCTGTATCCAGCCCTCGCTGGACATAGGGCACCTAGTCTGTCTTAACTAAGAGGAATTGTGCACGGCACAATTGGCTGGCATGCCTACCTGAAGAAGCATGAGATCACTCTGTGCATCCCAACTCACCCTCGTGAGTCGCGGAGACCTCATGTGAAATTAGGATCCTACTCACCTCTTTCCATGTTGGGTTTGAGAGTTCTCAACTTATTTTTGGAAATAGTGGGAGCATAGCATTTAAGTTAAAGTCCTTGTTAAATGCTTTATCATAGTACTTATTTTACTTATTTGCTTATTGTAGATGGCATCTCGTGATCTAAGATTGAAACTTTATAAACATAAACTGGATGGGACAAATTGGACAAAGTGGTTCAAGATTTTGTCCAAGATACTAGAACAAGAGAATAAGGTGCATCTTCTTGAAAGACCTCCATCCCAGCCCAGTGTGTATTTCACTACCGAGTGGGAGTGGAATGTCTATCTTGAACATTGTGAAGATAACGAACAGTACACTACTCTTGTCTTAGAGTGCATGACCCCAGAGGTCAAGGTTGCGTGTGATGAGATGGGGATTTATGATCTTGTCATACATCTCAAAGGTCTCTTCACACCATGCTCTATAGACAATGATCAGGAGAGTTCTGTTGGATCTTCAGAGTGTATGCCTAAATCTGAGAATGACCATGGTTCTGTATCTTTGAAGCTAATACTTCGGAAGACTGGGAATGCATGGGTATTTTGAAGAGGATTAATGGCCAAGAAGAGCATGACAAAGAAGAAGGGATGTAATCCATCCGCTTCAGGTATTGTGTTACTAAGGTCTTTATGCCTACTTCTTATTCATGGGTACTAGGTACCGCATGTGAGGCTCACATATGTTTTACATGTGCAGGAGCTCAAAAGAAGTAGGACGATTAGGCTTGATGGGATCGACTCTCGGGTCAGGGACGGAGCATTGGATGCTGCTATTGATATCATCTCACTGCCTTGAAGACTTTATCTAGAACTTTGCTATTATGTATCAGCTTATGTATTAGAACATCATTCCTTTTGAAAAGGATTTTAGTTTGAAATAATAAATGATATTTTTCTTTAAATCTGAGATGTTCTATTAAAGTGATACAGTTGATAATAGTTTGTGGTTCTATATGTAACACAAGATCAGATCCAATGATTCAATAAACACCCTCTTATAGCATTGCCTCTTGAACCATAGAACAATGGTCACATCCAAAGGTCCATGGACTGTTGGGATCATTATCCTTTCAGGATTATGATACATGTGAGCCTTGTTCAAAGGAGCAAAATTACAGATGCTGTCTTCACCATAAAGGGTGGAAGGGTAAGTAGCTTGTTGGATCTATTACACAGCAATGTGTGTGGACCCATATAAACAAGCATGAAGAGGTGTTATATGTTTCATCAGGTGTGGGTATGCCTTATCCAACCTAAGAACTTTGGAGAAATCCAAGAAGTTCACAAATGAAGTATTGAGTCAAATTGGAGGATCTATTAAAGCACTTTGATTGGATCAAGGTGATTAATGGAGAATTTGATGACTGTCCTAAGAAGTGTGGAGTTATCTCATAGCTTACTTAGTACACCACCGTGTGGTGAATTTCAAAGAAAGAAAAAGGAACACATTGGATGTAGTTCCATCTTTGAATAGTCATGCAAAATACTACTATGATGCCATGCAAACAGATGCACTGCCACTCCATAAGAAAGTGTCTAAGTTAGCTTTTGAGTTGCTAACTGCAAATATCCCATTTCTTCAATGGAATTGGGAATGTAATGTGCAATGATTCAAAAGTATGTGTTTGTGGTGCACTGTAGAGTGCTAATTGTATCCCAAAGAGAACAAAATATTTGTTGCTCAAACTACTGTCTTTCTTGAGAAGGTATTTATTTTAAAAGAAGCTAGTGGGAGTAGATTTGATTGGGACAAGGTCCAGAATCAACCACAATATAATTAGACATAGATGGAGAGCAAAATCTCACATACAGGTTGAAAGTCAACCTGAGGTTCAAGTAACACAGGAACCACATAAGTCTGGATCGATTCGATATGCTGGGCATGACGAATTTTTCATCAAGGATGAACCTAAGACTTATGAGGAAATGGAAGCGGTCGGTGGACCAGATTCCAAAAAATGGCTAAGGGCCATGAGAACCATAATGGACTCCATGTCTGCTAATCAAGTCTGGGACTTGGATGAGCTGCCAAAGGGGTAATTCCCACAGGCTGTAAATAAATCTTCTAGGAAGATAGACATGGAAGGTAACATTGTTACCTTGAAAGGCAAGCTAGTGAACAGAAATTTCAGGCAAATCCACTGGGTGGATAATGATGAAATTTTTCACCAATAGCTGAGTTTTAAGTCCATTAGGAATCTGCATGTTATAATTGCATGATCAGTTATGGCGTGTTGTTATGAAAACTGCCTTTCTTGCATGGACGTCTGAAAAGATATCTATAAAGAAATAGCCAGAAGGTTTTCATATCAAGGCCATAAAGATATGCATGGTGTTATGCAAGCATGTTTAAAAGAGCCTATGTTTACAAGAAGATCAGTGGGAGCACCTTAATAGTATTTCTTGTTCTAGAAGATTGATGATATTCTCCTCACATGGAATGACATCTCAGCTCTTCACATGGTGAAGAAAAGGCTTGAGATGTATTTCGAGAAGAATGATCTAGGGAATGATGCCTACATCCTAGGCATGAGGATCTATAGATAAAGATCCAAGAAAGTCATTGCCCTTTAGTCAATCTATGTTCATCCAAGAGTTTCTGGAAAGGTTTATATTGGATGATTCCAAATATTGATACCTTCCAGAGAGATATGGTCTGACTCTCATGAGGATGTTGTGTCCTATGACACAGCTGGAGAGTAATAACATGGGTCTAAAATCCTGATACATGGTGTATAGGATGGATCATGTTTTGAGTAATATACAAAAGACCATTTGTGGCAAATGCTTGGAGCATAGCCAGTAAGTTTCAATCAGATCCTAGTGTTTGACACTTGATAGCTGTGAAAGCAATCCTTATATATACTTGGGAAGTATAAAGGATTGAAGTCTAGTCTATGATAGATAGGAAGAATTTTGTGTACATGGGAACACTGATACTTCGTTCCAATCTTATGACCACAGCTAGGATTTGCGTTTTGCCTTGTTGTGTTGTTGTGTGCTGAAAGAGCATTATGCAAACCATAGTGGCAAAATTCTACAAATAAGACTGAGTATGTTGCAGCTTCTTGTGGCAGCCAAGGAAGCAGCTTCATTCATTTGAACTTGATTTAGTTCATGGTGCTTGATGGTCCAGTATAGTTCTTACTAGGGCCATAAGCATGTGTAAAGGAACTTAGCACTCAAGTATGTACTACAGCGATATCAGCTGATCTTAGAGATCATGGATAAAGATGATGATTCAAATTAGTTAAAATAAACACAGATAGCAATCTGGAAAAACCCACTGACGTAGCCTCTGGTGCAGCGGAAGCTAAATAAGTCATACTAGAGACATAGAGACTGATTAAACATCAATTGTCCTTGGTCTTAGTGCAAGTGGGAGATTGTTGGTGTATATGCCCTGCAGACCAATGTATGGACATGGTCAGACATTGTTTGAATGTACTTTGATATAATTATTATTCTCTATAAAGGCATGGTCGTTATTATGCAGACTTTTCTACCTGCGTTGATGTATTGAGTTGCATAAATAATGTCCCAGGAGTTTGGATTGGATCCATTCTCATAAACTATCCCTAGTCAAGGTACCTTAGCAGATAAGGGACAGCTTTGGTACATGTGAGACTGGTGTATGGGCTGGTTAGGTGCGGGGCACAGTAATGCAGACATACAGGTGCATTGGATGCATTGGAGTGATCCACCATGAGGATTGACTTGTCTAGTCAACAAGTCAATCTCACATGCAAGAGGTTTGCATTGATCCTTAGACTTGAGGTATTCATGTCTAGATTTGATGATGGGTATACTTTGATACAGTCTTATGTCTCTCCATAATTGGGAGACCAAAACGACTGACATTGGGCATGTCATAAGTCATGTAGAGACATGGATGACCAATAGTAGGATTTGCCCCTTCCTTATTGGAAGAATGATATCCACTCGGGGGCGCCCCACCTTATTGGTGCATGACAGGAATGTATGGCCACACTTGTTGAGTCATGACCAATGCATTGGATTGATAAACTTGAGACTAATCCAATGGTAGGATATCAGTTTAGGCAAAGGGATCTATAATGCAATGGAAATCCTCGTTTCTTGTTAGGAGTTGTTGCCATAATGACTTAAGTCCTATGACATGGGTAGTAGTGATGTGTTGCTAGATACCTCTCACTACTTTCAAGTTATTGGATAACTTGGATCAATTTGGAAGATTTCATCAGCACCAATGGGCCTGATGAGTTAGAAAAAAGTTATTGGAGCCAAACTTCATTTTTGGCAGGTTGACCCGAAATTGACCTTAATTGGTCACATTTGGATTAGAGTTGCATTGGATTAGATCCAATGGCTTAATCAGCCCATGTCATGAAGTTTAGGCTAGCTCATTATCCAATGAGGCACAATAATAAGTTATCATGAAAAGAGAATTGGCTTAAAAGGGTATAATGGGGAGAAACCCAACCCCATTGGCGCCTAGGGGCATAATAGGGTGTGGGTGGCATAAATTGCTTCCTTTGGAAGGAAGTGGCACCTCCCCCTTCATCCTTTGATGGTATCTTGCCTCTATGGTAAGTGTTGGGGCTGATATGGCTTGAGAACTTTTAGGAAAGTCCTTGGGCGCATATGGTTAGGTTGAATGAGGATTATGGCAAGGTCTTGGAGACTTTCCTTACCTCATAAACCCTACATGCACCCAATGTCTTACCCTAGCCGAATTCCTCTTACATGTTGCGCCTAGCCTTTTCTCCTTTAGTGGTAAGAATGCTTTTGTGTCATATCTTGGGCTGATGGATTGCTTGGGGCGCAAGACAAGGTCTTGGCGCATAAGGAAGGGTTGAATGGGTTTAAAGAAATGTCTTGGAGACTTTCCTTGCCACAAACCCTTTCATCCTAGCCATACACTTGTCCTAATCCTAGCCCTTGCCCAAACCGCCTCTTGTCCTATTTATAGGACCCCTTTCCGCCCTTCTTGTTGTTGTTGTTCGAGTGGACAACATCTTGGAGGGGTGACATATCTCTTGGAGAGACTTGGAGTGCAAGGGGCGAGAGCAACATAGGCTTGGCGCAATCTTCTTCCTTAGAGCCGCAAGTTCTTCCTCTTCCTCTCTTCTTTGGCACAAGGATTCTTTGTGCTTGGTGGCGTCTTCTTACCACAAGCCCTCATCGTTCCTTGGCCATAGGCGAACCTTGGAGGTGGCACAAGCAAAGAAGAAGAGGGAAGTCCTTGGCGGCATCTTCCCTATCCCCTCTGTTGGGGTATGCCCTTAAGGCTAATGTTTGAGGCCTTGGGATTGTATCAGTATCATGTAATAAACTCTTGTGTTTATAAAGGCATGGTTATTATTCAGGTTGTTACCTTGTCTGCTGTAATAAGAGTACTACTGAATAATGTCTCAAAGCTGTTCAGCTGGGCTGACATGAAGTAATGTCCTTAGTCGAGATATCTTGGTGAACATGAGACAGCCTTGATATGATGGAGACTAATATGTATTCTAATCTTATAGGATGCTTCGAGCATGGAATAAGATGTAGACTCATGGGTACATTGGATGTACTGGACAGACCCTACTAGGATATTCAATTGCTTGTCACAATGTGAATAATCCTTGTATGCTACAAGTGGCACATGTCCTTTGACTTGAGATCACTTGTGTTTCTAAATGATGAATGTCATTGTTTTGAGGTAGTTCAATATCATTTGAAATATAATGGTTATAGACTATCTTGGATAATGATCATGAGTCAGGTTAGGACACTAGTGATAGATAAAGGATTGCCGTCTCCTTGTTTAAGGAGTGTGATGTTCTAAGGCCCCCCCTATATGAGATGATTGAGAAAGTGTATGGCCATACCCAGATGACTGTGTTCATCTGATCTAATCATGCTCATCGTATTGGAGTTACAGGCTTGACATGCTTGTCCAATAAGAACATCCAGTGGCAAAGGAAACATGTATGCCTCGTGAAATGGA
Organism: Costus lasius; assembly: GCA_027563935.2. Lineage (NCBI taxonomy): Eukaryota > Viridiplantae > Streptophyta > Magnoliopsida > Zingiberales > Costaceae > Costus > Costus lasius. Next base: position 30,880,906 of record CM050448.1, read on the forward strand.
TTCACACTTGTGCTGTGATTTGGGTGTAGTCTTGGAAGACTCTTTCCTTTATATCGGGAGACAGTGATGTGTTGCTAGATACCCCTCACTGATTGTGATAACGTGAGTTATCGTTACCGACATTTAAAGGAAACCCTCAGGGTCGCACAATTTGGTGATATGGCTTACTTGAGTCAGATCGTGTGGACTGGATTGTTTTGATTCAGTTTAAGGGAGTTTAAACTCTGATTGTAAGTGAGATCTGGTCTAATCATGTTTGATTGATTAGGACATGAGATCGGTAAGCTTCGATCGAGAGTGTTGATGCTAGATCGGTGAGATCAAGAGCATCATGAGATGTGTGGTTAGATCTTGAACCTTCATGGTTCATATGAGATTTAGACCATGGCTTGGCTTGGTTCAATTTGGTTCTTAAACCAAATGAGATTGGACCAAATTCAATTGAACCGGTTCACATATGTGAACGCATGGTTCGAATTGAATTGGCGTTTTGATTTGGTTCTCAAGACATAAGCGCATGTCTTGATGACTTTCCAAATAGGGAAGTCTTGTAACGCCATAACGCCCAAAACGCTTGTCTCTCTTGTCTTGTCGCGGTTTTGCTCTTTGGAGTAGAGTGTGGTTGACGAGAAAAAAAAAGAGCTTTCGGCCAAGAAGGAGCTATCATCTCATCTCCTCAACACAAAGGACATCTTGGCAATTGTTGCTAGCACAAGAGTTGCGCAAGGAGTAAGTCTTCATCCCTTGTGTGTGTCTTCTTTGGAGGAGAGCCTTTTCGCCCTCTTGCTTCCAAGGCGCCGTTCAAATCATGGCCATGGTGAGATCTTCTAGATCTTCTCTTGATCTTGATAAGCAAACTAAGTTGATCATATAGATATACTTCATGCGATCTATTGAAACCCTAATTCCGCTCATGCTAGTTCTTAGATTATGCATGCTTAGGGTTTGCGCTCCCCCTTGAAGGGGACCCAACAATTGGTATCAGAGCATAGGGTTTTTCAGTATCATCTATATGATTGCTTTGCTGAGGTTGTGATCCATTCATGATGCCATATTGCGCTCACTTCATGCTTTGTTTTCTTGCGCTTACATGATGTTATGTGCACATAAGTTTGTTTGCGCTTGTATCATTGCTTGGAGAAGTTTGCGCTTATGCCTAGATCTTTGGTTTATCAACATGCAAAGAATGACATGCTAGATATTTGATGTATCTTGTTTATCAAAGTGGCGCATGTTACTTGTTTGCGCTTGTTGTAGTTGTTTTTCAAAGAAAAACCTTACATCTTGCGCGCCTATCACCATAGATCTAAGTGGCGCCTGCTATAATCCCTTAGACGGGTTAGTAGGGTTGAAGGCATCCTCTAGGGAAGATCCAACTAGTCTGATCAGACCATCTGACAGCCTAGATGGGTTGACCTGATAGCACCTGTGCACAAGCACGAGGTGGCTATAGGTTGACTGCATCAAGGGCGTGTAGCGAGGTCTGGTTGAGACGACTAATGAACACACATGAGTTAGGCCCGGGGTCACACCCGCTTGCCAAAACTCATGAGGGTTGTTCAGCCCTTGTAGCATGCATGGTTGACCATTAGGTCAACTCGAGTCAGTTAGGACTTGGTGCATGCAAGGGCAGTGGATCTGACTAGCTGGATGAGTGGATCCCTGTTAATGGACCGTTGTAAGGTAGTAGGGCTCATAAGAAAATTAAAATTGATGCCAATGAGGTTTTCAAAATTTTATTTTCTTTGTAATGGATCACATGTTGTTTTTGATGCCATGATGCATGTTTATTTCATCTTATGTGGGATGCCCTTTTAATGTGTGCTGTGCTGGGGCCTGCGAGCCTGGTAAATTGTAAATAATTATTTTGTGATCTGCGAATCACAATTTTAATTTATTTATTGTATATTTGACCTGCGAGTCAAGATAGTCTAGATAGATCAAAATGTATTTTGATTAGACAAGAGCACACATCGCAGAGGCGCATTCAGCTGGTGGGTGCATCTGAGCTGAATTTGGCGCAAGGGCCCTGGGATGGACCTGATGAGATAAAAGTCCCATGAAAAGAAAGTGAAGACTTAAGTAAAATTAAGGTCTCACTTAGGCTATGGGCTTTTACCACATAAGATCAGCATGCTTTCTATTTATTGCTTTTATAATTAGAATTGCATGAGTTTATCTTCTGCTATCACCATAGGACTTACATGATAGGTATGAAGATAAAAGACCGTTAAAATCCAAACGCTAACATATCAAGCTCGTAAGCCTTCTGACGCGAAACCTCACTGTTCTGACTATCGTTGGAGCCGTGTTGTACCCACTCAGTGGGCACGTCCATCTATCTTCAGACGGTGCTGGATTACACCTGCGTGTTACAGAGAAGGGATTTATCGCTTCTCGTTGCTCAGCATAGCACGTGGTGGTCCAGGGAGTAGGTCGGGTCAGCTTGACCATGTAGGCTGCATATGTGGCGCATATGGCAGCACATGGAGGCAGCCATCTGTGGGGTCAGAGACTGTGTTGTACCAACTCAGTTAGCACAGTCTGCTGGATTGCCCAGATGAAGGGGAATCGCACGGGTTGGCGATTGGCTGGGATAGCCTACCAGAGATTAGTGCTTGTACTCTCTGTGCATCTTATCTCGCCTGAGCGGGACGCGGAGACCAAGTATGAAATCTGGATCCCATCTCACTAAAAGAGTTCTACTCTTTCGGGCTGTTTTGCTGGATTTTTCAGCCAGATAAAATAGTGAGAAAAAGAATCTTTCTTAAGTCCTGGATTGATTCTAGACATTGATACTGACCTTGCAGTTCTTGCATTGTTGTAGATACCTGCAGCAACGAACACCATGAGCTTCAATGTGCGATCCCTACTGGAAAGGGAGAAGTTTGCTGGGCCAAACTTCTCAGACTGGTTCGGACACCTTAAGATCATTCTTAAGGCTGAGAGGAAACTGTATGTCCTCGAGACGGCTGTGCCGCCTCAACCCGCTGCGAACGCCGCAAGGGCGGTTCGTGATGCCTATGAAAAGCACGTCAATGATAGCATTGATGTCGCTTGCCTGATGCTAGCGTCTATGACGCCACCGCTGCAGCGTCAGCATGAGGATATGTCGGCTATAGAGATTATAGCGAACCTCAAGATGCTGTATGCTGCACAGGCGAGGACAGAACGCTATAATCTGACAAAGCTTTTCTTTCAGAGCAAACTGGCTGAAGGGAGCCCAGTGGGAGCTCACGTGCTCAAGATGATTGGGCACAAGGAGGCTCTGGAGAAACTGGGGCATACCATCAACCAGGAGCTTGCTGTAGACATTATTCTGCAGTCTCTCCCACCCTCTTTCGATGCGTTCATTATTAACTTTAATATGAACAAAATCGATTGTACTTCGGCAGAGCTGCTGAATATGCTCTTGACTACTGAGGAGACTCTGAAGGGAAAGCCTTCAACCTCTGTCTTAATGGTTCCTTTTAGGAACAAGAAGAAGGGGAAGAAGGGCAAAGCCCCTGTCAAGAACTATAACAAGGCTCTGAAACAGATGGTAAAGCGGTCGAAGGACAACAGGTGTTTCCACTGTGGCCAGCTGGGTCACTGGAAAAAGGACTGTAAAGCGCTCCAAGGAGATAAGAGGGGAAGCATCGCTTCTGGCTCAGGTATATACGTGACGGAAGTCATGGTTTCATCTTCTTCTATTTCATGGGTGTTGGACACTGCATGTGGAGTTCACATTTGTTCAAATGTACAGGAACTCAAGAGAAGAAGACAGGTGGGACAGCATGAGGTGGACCTACGCGTTGGAAACGGGGCACGGGTTGCTGCTGTTGCTGTAGGAGACTATTTCATTTCTTTACCATCTGGCATAGTATTGGAATTAAACAATTGTTATTTTGTACCGAGTATCACCAAAAATATTATCTCTATTCCTGCTCTTGTCAGGAAAGGATTTGCCTTTGAATGCAATATTTCAAAGTGTGTTTTATCTTATGATAATATTGTTTATGGAACTGGTTCAATTAACAAAGGGTTATACATGTTGGACATGGAAAATTCTATACAAAACATTGATATTAAGAAAGCCAAGTATGTTGAAGACAGCACCTTGTTATGGCATAGTCGTTTAGGCCATATTAACAAGAAGCGCATTAAGCGGTTGCATGATCATGGACTGCTGGGATCTTTCTCCTGTGAGGAGATTGATACATGCAAAGCTTGTTTGATGGGTAAAATGACGAAGTCACCTTTTCCTCACAAAGGTCAAAGGGCTTCAGGTTTACTTGACCTTATACACAGTGATGTGTGTGGGCCATTTAGCAAACATGCCAGAGGTGGCTATCAGTACTTCATTACCTTTACTGATGATTTCAGTAGGTATGGTTATGTCTATCTTATGAGACATAAGAGTGAATCTTTTGACAAGTTCAAAGAGTTCAAAAATGAAGTACAGAATCAGCTAGGGCGAAATATCAAGGCACTTCGTTCTGATCGAGGTGGAGAATACTTGAGTCATACGTTTACTGACTATCTGAAGGAGTGTGGGATTATCTCACAGCTCACTCCGCCAGGAACACCGCAATGGAATGGTGTGTCCGAGAGGAGAAATAGAACGTTACTTGATATGGTTCGTTCTATGATGAGTCAGGCTACTCTTCCTTATTCCTTTTGGGGATTTGCACTGGAAACAGCTGCAAAGGTACTAAACCGAGTGCCATCCAAGGCCGTTTCAAAGACGCCATATGAATTATGGTATGGGAAACAGCCGAGCTTGACATTTATCAGGATCTGGGGTTGCGAGGCTTATGTCAAAAAGCTTGCCTCTGGGAAACTGGAGAGCAGATCTGAGAAATGCATCTTTGTCGGTTACCCTAAGGAAACTAAGGGTTATTATTTCTACGATCCCAAAGAGAACAAAGTATTTGTTGCTCGGACGGCCATATTTCTTGAGAAGGAGTTTCTTCTGCAAGAAGCCAGTGGGAGAGAAATAAAGCTGGATGAGAATCCAGAGGATGGACAAAGTAGTCAAGCACAGATGGATGTGCCTGAGCCGATAGATCAGGTTATTGAACAACCTGAGGCTCAGATATCACGGGAACCGCGTAGATCGGGAAGGATCCGTCGTCAGCCTGAGCGCTATGACGGAGTCTACATCATTGATAATGATGAACCCCTTACTTATGCGGATGCGGTCAGTGGACCGGAGTCAGCTAGATGGCTTGAAGCTATGCGAGCAGAGATGGACTCCATGTCAGATAACCAGGTCTGGGATTTGGTTGATCCGCCTCCGGGAGTAATCCCTATAGGCTGTAAATGGATCTTCAAGAAGAAGATTGACATGGATGGTAACGTGGTTACCTATAAAGGCAGGCTAGTAGCGAAAGGTTTCAAACAAAACTACGGGATAGATTATGATGAAACTTTCTCTCCTGTAGCCATGTTCAAGTCTATTCGGATTCTTTTCGCGATAGCAGCATATTACGATTATGAGATCTGGCAGATGGATGTGAAGACGGCTTTCCTTAATGGAAAACTGGATGAGGATGTGTATATGACACAACCTGAAGGTTTCACTAATCCAGTAGATCGTCATAAAATATGCAAGTTAAAAAGGTCCATTTATGGACTTAAACAAGCATCAAGGAGCTGGAATATTCGTTTTGATGAATCAATCTCTGAGTTTGGTTTCATCAAGAACGAAGATGACCCGTGTGTATATAAGAGGTTTAGTGGGAGCGTGATTACTTTCCTAGTCCTCTACGTCGATGATATCTTAATCATTGGAAACGATATTCCTGAACTGCATGCTGTTAAAGCATGGTTAGGAAAATGTTTTCAGATGAAAGATCTAGGAGAAGCAGCCTATGTGTTAGGTGTGAAGATCTACAGGGATAGATCTAAGAGGCTTCTCGGGCTGTGCCAGAGTACTTACATCGATAAAGTCCTGGAGAGATTCCATTTAGAGAATTCTAAAAGAGGATATCTTTCAGTCAGAGATGGTCTGAATCTTTCGAAGAGTCAGTGTCCACAAACACAGACTGAGAAAGATGAAATGGACAATACGCCTTATGCTTCGGCTATTGGATCCATTATGTATGCGATGTTGTGTACTCGCCCAGACGTCGCTTACGGGTTAAGCGTGACCAGTCGATTCCAAAGTAATCCAGGTCAGGCACACTGGATTGCAGTCAAGAACATCTTAAAATATCTACGGAGGACCAAAGATATGTTCTTGATATATGGTGGTCAGGAAGAACTTAGTATAGAAGGATATACTGACGCTTCGTTCCAGTCGGACCAGGATGATTTCCGATCGCAATCAGGCTATGTTTTTAGCTTGAATGGTGGAGCAGTGGTGTGGAAGAGTTTCAAACAGTCAACTGTTGCTGATTCCACAACAGAAGCCGAGTATGTTGCAGCCTCGGAAGCATCCAAGGAGGCAGTGTGGATTCGTAAGTTCGTGAGAGAACTTGGTGTTGTTCCTTCAAGTGTCGATCCTTTGGTTATCTTCTATGATAACACTGGAGCCATCGCACAAGCAAAGGAACCACGGTCGCACCAGAAGTCCAAGCACATACAGAGACGGTTTCACTTGATCCGGGAGATCATAGATCGTGGCGAGATCAAAATATGCAAGGTTCATACAGACGACAATCTGGCTGACCCGCTTACCAAGCCTCTGGCGCAGCAGAAGCATGAGAAGCACTGTAATAACATGGGTTTGAGGTTTCTCAACCATTAGATTAAGTGCAAGTGGGAGATTGTTGGGGTATGCCCTTAAGGCTAATGTTTGAGGCCTTGGGATTGTATCAGTATCATGTAATAAACTCTTGTGTTTATAAAGGCATGGTTATTATTCAGGTTGTTACCTTGTCTGCTGTAATAAGAGTACTACTGAATAATGTCTCAAAGCTGTTCAGCTGGGCTGACATGCAGTAATGTCCTTAGTCGAGATATCTTGGTGAACATGAGACAGCCTTGATATGATGGAGACTAATATGTATTCTAATCTTATAGGATGCTTCGAGCATGGAATAAGATGTAGACTCATGGGTACATTGGATGTACTGGACAGACCCTACTAGGATATTCAATTGCTTGTCACAATGTGAATAATCCTTGTATGCTACAAGTGGCACATGTCCTTTGACTTGAGATCACTTGTGTTTCTAAATGATGAATGTCATTGTTTTGAGGTAGTTCAATATCATTTGAAATATAATGGTTATAGACTATCTTGGATAATGATCATGAGTCAGGTTAGGACACTAGTGATAGATAAAGGATTGCTGTCTCCTTGTTTAAGGAGTGTGATGTTCTAAGGCCCCCCCTATATGAGATGATTGAGAAAGTGTATGGCCATACCCAGATGACTGTGTTCATCTGATCTAATCATGCTCATCGTATTGGAGTTACAGGCTTGACATGCTTGTCCAATAAGAACATCCAGTGGCAAAGGAAACATATATGCCTCGTGAAATGGATTCACACTTGTGCTGTGATTTGGGTGTAGTCTTGGAAGACTCTTTCCTTTATATCGGGAGACAGTGATGTGTTGCTAGATACCCCTCACTGATTGTGATAACGTGAGTTATCGTTACCGACATTTAAAGGAAACCCTCAGGGTCGCACAATTTGGTGATATGGCTTACTTGAGTCAGATCGTGTGGACTGGATTGTTTTGATTCAGTTTAAGGGAGTTTAAACTCTGATTGTAAGTGAGATCTGGTCTAATCATGTTTGATTGATTAGGACTTGAGATCGGTAAGCTTCGATCGAGAGTGTTGATGCTAGATCGGTGAGATCAAGAGCATCATGAGATGTGTGGTTAGATCTTGAACCTTCATGGTTCATATGAGATTTAGACCATGGCTTGGCTTGGTTCAATTTGGTTCTTAAACCAAATGAGATTGGACCGAATTCAATTGAACCGGTTCACATATGTGAACGCATGGTTCGAATTGAATTGGCGTTTTGATTTGGTTCTCAAGACATAAGTGCATGTCTTGATGACTTTCCAAATAGGGAAGTCTTGTAACGCCATAACGCCCAAAACGCTTGTCTCTCTTGTCTTGTCGCGGTTTTGCTCTTTGGAGTAGAGTGTGGTTGACGAGAAAAAAAAAAGAGCTTTCGGCCAAGAAGGAGCTATCATCTCATCTCCTCAACACAAAGGACATCTTGGCAATTGTTGCTAGCACAAGAGTTGCGCAAGGAGTAAGTCTTCATCCCTTGTGTGTGTCTTCTTTGGAGGAGAGCCTTTTCGCCCTCTTGCTTCCAAGGCGCCATTCAAATCATGGCCATGGTGAGATCTTCTAGATCTTCTCTTGATCTTGATAAGCAAACTAAGTTGATCATATAGATATACTTCATGCGATCTATTGAAACCCTAATTCCGCTCATGCTAGTTCTTAGATTATGCATGCTTAGGGTTTGCGCTCCCCCTTGAAGGGGACCCAACACCCTCCTTGGCGCAAGTTCTCTTGAAGGTGGCGCAAGTGAGGTGAAGGCTTGATTCTCTTCCCGAGGCTAGCACCAAGTGTGGAAGGGAGCAACGATCAAGGAGTCGACATGTGGATACTTGTAGAGGGCGAGCACTTGATCGTCTTCAACATGGCTTCGGCAACTAGACAAGTAAAAGAGGTACATCTCTAACACATCCTTGTGTCTTCTCTCTCGCATGGATCCTTGGGACCGGAATATGTTTCGGGTGTAATGATTCTTCCGCTGCGTCCTGGGACTGCAAAATTTTAAATTACACCCGGTATTCCCTAACACATGCGTCATAATGTTGTTATGTGTGAAATTTGTGGAATAGAAGGTCATCTGTCTGACACTTGTCAATTAGGAAATATGGTATCACAAGGCCCCCCACCTGCCTTGGTAAATGTTGTAGGTAACTTTATCCCGAGGGTTCAAAACAACCCTTATTCTAATACCTACAACCCCGGGTGGAAAGATCATCCCAACTTTTCCTATAGAAACAACAATGTAGCCCAACCATCGAACTATAGGCAGCCCCTTGGATTTCATTCATCTAACACAGGGTATCAGCCTAAACAATTTGACCAGCCACCACAACCGAGCACCAACACAGTACCACCAGAACAAACCTTAGAATCGCGCTTTGACAACTTCGTGTCAGCGCAAACGAAGGCAATGGACTGCATGTTGGAAGCAATCAAAAACTTAACGACAAACCAGAAAATAATGGAAAACCAAATTGCCCAACAGGCCAGTACATCTACTAGACCGCCGGGCAGATTGCCTAGATAGCCCGAAACGAACCCCAAAGAGCATTGCAATGCCATTACCACGCGTAGTGGCAAGCAACCTGAGGAACCAGAAATGCCCAAGGATGACCATTGTGAGAATGAGATAAAAACCCCTGAATCTGAAGAACCAAATGAACCTGTTGAGAGTGAACCACAAATGAAAGACACTGAGCCTGTCTATGTGCCTCCACCACCCTACAAACCACCCATTCCATTTCCCCAGAGGTTGGCAAAAGCAGAACTCGATCATCAATTCAATAAATTTTTAGAAATTTTAAAGAAACTGTATATTAACATACGATTTACCGATGCTTTGTCATAAATGCCATCCTATGCTAAGTTTTTGAAGGAAATCTTGTCAAATAAAAGAAAAATGGAAGAACATGACACAGTGACATTAACTGAGGAATGCAGCTTAATCATCCAAAACAAGTTACCACCAAAGTTAAAGGACCCAGGTAGCTTTACCATTCAATGCCTGATCAGAGACACTCCTTTCGACCGTGCTTTATGCAATCTTGGTGCCAGTGTAAGTCTGATGCCACTCTCTCTTTGCAAGAAACTAGATATCAGAGACTTGAAGCCGACGAATATCTCTCTACAATTGGCCGACCATTCCGTACGGCATCCAGTAGGAATTCTAGAGGATGTGCCAATAAAGGTTGGTAAATTTTTTATTCCAGCTGATTTCATTGTACTTGAGATGGAGGAAGACTCCAAACTTCCTATAATACTAGGCAGACCATTTTTGACCACTGTCGGTGCTATAATTGACGTTAAAAATGGGAAGTTGACACTGCGTGTAGGTGAGGATATGGTTGAATTTGATATTACCGGAAGTCTGAAAAAGACTATTTTTGCAGACTCCTACTGTAGTATTGGAGTCGTCGACGATGAGCTTGATTCGACCTACATCCCTCGAAAAAATGCTGACCCTCTCGAATTATGCCTACTGGGTGACTATGACGAAGAGTAGGAGGAAGAAGTCCGTGCTTATGCCGATATTCTTGACTCGACCACAACAATTGAACCAGATGAAGAGGGGCTTGAGGAACCATCTGCGCCAACATCCGAGGTCTGTAAACAATTTAACTTAGAACTCAAATCCTTACTGAGCAACCTCAGGTATGAATTTTTGGGTGAGAATTCTACTTATCCTATCATCATAGCAAACCATCTTGATTTAGAGCAAACAAGCCTTCTCCTAGATAAGCTTCAACAATATAAGAATGTAATTGGGTACACTTTAGATGATATAAAAGGTATTAACCATTCTTTATGCATGCACAGGTTACACCTCGAAGAGGACAGTAAACCATATATCGAATACCAGAGACGTTTGAACCCGAATCTGAAAGAGGTGGTTAAGAAAGAAATTTTGAAGCTATTAGATGCAGGGGTCATCTACCCCATTTCGGATAGCCAATGGGTAAGTCTAGTACATTTGGTACCAAAGAAAGGAGGAGTAACGGTGGTAAAAAATGAAAATAACGAATTGATCCCGCAAAGAACCGTTACCGAGTGGCACATGTGTATCGATTATCGGAAATTGAACAAGGCTACCCGCAAAGATCATTTTCCTCTCCCTTTCATTGATCAAATGCTTGAAAGATTAGCCACTAACTCTTATTTTTGTTTCCTGGATGGATACTCAGGATTTTTCCAAATACCGATACATCCAGACGACCAAGAGAAGACCACGTTCACATGTCCCTTCGGCACTTTCGCATACCGGCGTATGCCGTTTGGCTTATGTAATGCACCAGCTACCTTCCAACGATGCATGACGGCTATCTTCTTCGATTTCATTGAAAACATCATGGACGTCTTCATGGATGACTTTTCGGTATATGGGTCCAGTTTTGACTCTTGTCTATCTAATCTGACCTGAGTTTTGCAGCGTTGTGAAGAGACGAACCTGGTACTTAATTGGGAGAAATGCCATTTTATGGTAAAGGAAGGGATCGTTCTTGGTCATTTGATATCGGAGCACGGTATCAAAGTCGATAAAGCAAAAATCAGTGTGATAGAGAGAATGCCGCCTCCAAACTCCGTCAGAGGAATAAGAAGTTTCTTGGGCCATGCAGGCTTTTATAGGCATTTCATTGAAAATTTTTCTAAAATTGCTAGGCCTTTAACATCTTTACTTGCTAAGGATGTTTCATTTGTTTTTGACCATAACTGCATGGATGTGTTTCAATAATTGAAGAAGGCGTTGATTTCCGCCAATAATACAACCTCCGGATTGGTCGCTGCCCTTCGAAATTATGTGCGATGCTAGTGACTATGCAGTAGGAGCTGTATTGGGACAGCAGAAAGATAACCAAACTCATGCCATCTATTACGCCAGCCGAACGCTGGATGGAGCACAGAGCAATTATGCCACCACAGGAAAAGAACTTCTAGCTGTAGTTTTTGTGTTCAATAAGTTTCGATCGTATTTAGTTAACTCACGTGTTATTGTTTATACAGGTCATGCGGCAATCTGATATCTCATGATAAAGAAAGACGCTAAACCACGGCTAATCAGGTGGATACAATTATTGCAAGAATTTGACGTTGAGATCAAAGATAAGAAGGGAGCCGATAATTTGGTAGCGGACCATCTCTCCCATCTGATATGTATCCCCGAGAACAGTTTGGAGGAAGAAATAGACGATGCATTCCCAGACGAAAATTTATTAGCTGTCACCACAGTAAAAATACTATGGTATGCCGATCTGGTAAATTACTTGGCAGCAGGGATTATGCCTCCAAAACTCACGTACCAACAGCGAAGGAAGTTTATGTTGTTGGTGTATATGCCCTAGGACCTAGTTTTGGTCCACTTATGTACTACTTGACTTTGATATTTATATCATTCTGGCATTGTCGTTATCTATGTTTGTTTACATCTGCGCATATGTACTAACATGATAATGTCCCTGGAGACAGATTGGATCTGTGCTCGAACTATAGTCCCCATTCGATGTACCTTAGTGGATATAGGACAGCTATGGTATTTGTGAGACTGGTATGTGGGCTGGTTAGGACGCAGACACATGGGTATATCATTGGAGGATATACTGGATAGACCCGCTGTGAGGCTATGACTTGGTGTCTTGAGTTATCCTCACAAGTGACAGGAGATGCATTGATCCCTTGACTTGAGGTCATTGATCATTCTATATGGTTAGGGACTTGCTTTGATACAACCAAACACCTCTCCGTAGTTGGAAGGTCACAACGGTTGTCATTGAGCATGTCACGACCCATATGAGAAGGTCAATGGACAGACAAAGGATTTGCCCCTTCCTTAGGAAAGTATGATATCCATGGAGCTCCTCTATGGTTCTATGACTGAGAGTGTATGGCCATACCCAGGTGAGAACCTGTTTTAGTCATAGCCATGTGATTGGGTGAGAACAAGTGGTGACACACTTGTCCAATCGGATATCAGTTCGGCAAAGAGGCTGTAATGCATCTGTACCTAGTTGTGATGATGGGGATGTCGATGTCGATATCCATTCCAATGACCTGGGTAGCAGCGATGCACTGCTAGGTGCCACTCACTGCTTGTGGTGACCTATGGTCAGCACTGCCAGCGTCAGAGGAACCTACAGGGTTGCACACCTTGATACTTGAGTTCTCGTATTGATCGGGAAGCCTTATGATCGAGTTATTGGATAAATCGGATTTAATTGGGAGAGTTCATCAGCGCCAATAGGCCTGATGAGATGGAAGAATGTTATTGGAGCCAAACTTCATTTTTGGTAGGTTGACCCGTATTTGACCATGGTTCGTCACATTTGGATTAGGGTTGCATTGGATTGGATCCAAATGCTTAATCAACCCATGTGATGAAGTTTGGGCTATCTCATTATCCAATGAGGCCCAATAACAAGTTCTCATGAAGAGATGAGAGGCTAAAAGGGTATAATGGGGAGAAACATGAACCATTAAGCACCTAGGGGCATAATGGGGTCATGTTGGCGCCTTTGCTTCATTATGGAAGTAAAGGGCGCCTCCCCTCTCTTCCTTGGATGAAATGCATGCCTCTATGGCATGTCTTGGGCTGATATGGTGCTTGGGAAATTATGGATAGGTTGAATGAAGTTTATGGTAAAGTCTTGGAGACTTTCCTTGCATCAAACCTCTTCATCCTAGCCCTACACTTGTCATGATCCTAACCCTTGCCCTAACCGCCTCTTGCCCTATATATGTGACCCTAGCCGCCCCCTCTTACAAGTGTTCTTCCTTGGAGGCGTGAACACATCAAGAGGGCGAGACTAAGGGGCATTGGCGCAACCATCTTCTTCCATCAAACCCTAGCCGCAAGCTTCTTCCTTTCTTCCTCCTTTGGCGCAAGAGAAGTAAAGGCTTGGCGACATTCTCCCTTCTCCTCTCTTCTTCATCAATTGGCGCTTCTACCTTGGAGGTGGCGCAAGCATTCAAGAAGATAACTAAGGCTTGGATCTTCTTCCCGAGGCTAGCACCGGGCGTGGAAGAAGAGGACTCGAGGCATCCGTGTGTGTGAAACTGCAGAGGGCGCACGCTTGGGCGCCTATCACAACATCGACCTCATCTAGCTCTAAGGTATTTCCTAACTCATCGTGTCGACTCTCTTGCTTGCGATCTTCACTGGGTTTTTGGGACCGACCTGTTTCGGGGACATTCTTCCACTGTGCAATATATGTATGTATGTCTATGACTCTGAAAAATTGTAAAATGTCCCCGGGGTTTCCCAACAGTGGTATCAGAGCGACTTGCAAGACTCGAACGATGTTTTATGCTTTTCTTTCATGCTCACATGTCATATCTCTATTTTCGTAAATAGCATGATGCATGGAAAACGATTTTTTCTAAGTAGGAAAAATTAGGGTTTCTTGTTTCTATCATCCTCTCAATCTCTTTTGGATTTTTGGACTATTTTTCTTGTCTGATTTAAAGATTAAAGGCGCACGTAATTTTGTCAAGTAGGACGGGCATTGTGTCTTCGGACTAGCCAAGTCTCTTGATCTAACAAAATTGCCAGCCGAAAGGATCTCTGAAATCATCATGAAAAATAAATCGCAATTAACCAAAAGATTTGTGAGAAGAAGATGAGAAAAAGAGACTAGTTTTATGAAAAAGTAAAATTTCAAATTTTATGCTTTTCATGAGCATGTAGAATTGCATGAGTAAAAACCTTGATTGTGCATGATGTTGTGATCATTAGTCAAGCCCCCCTTTGCATGCCTGTGATGTATCCTTGTGAGGCCTGCGTGCCGTTTTTTCTTTTTAACTAAGAAGAAGATTAGGGTGGCGCATGTACTTGGAACTTGGCGCATGCATACCTTGGATGGTGGTACAACAAGCATCAAAGGAAGAGGCGCAAGCTTGCTTAGTGGCGCAAGTTAGGCATGGCCGAACCCTTGGGTTTGAGAGCTAGCTAACTTGGCGTCTTGCATTGTGGCGCATCCTCATTGGAGGAAGACCATGGCATTGGCCGAACCCTTGGGGTCTACCCTTAAGGTTTGAGAGCTAAACCATGTGAAAAGGACCTTAGAGCCAACCTTGAAGACCAAGATAGAGGGCGGCTAGGATAGGTCTATTTTAGGGGCTTGAGTCCTATATCAAGAGTTGAACCTCCTTTTGGCATGGGTTGGTTCAATGTCTTGAAAGGGCTTTGATCACATCATCCTTTACTGCTTTCCTTATCTGCTAAAAGCATGCCTGTGATGTTTTATCGTTATGTTATCACTATAGGATTGCATGCCTGTATTGTTAGACATAAGATAAAACTGATGAGACCTTAAAAACACTCATAATAAAATATCAAGTCTAGTAGCCTTCTAACGCGTAGCCCTCACTAAGCTATCGATCAGTGGAGTTGTGAACTGATTCCCACCCTCGTGGGACACACCAACTTATCTTTAGAAAGTGTGTGGTGACAATGGTTTCCCCAGTCCAGTTTTAACCTGGGCGTGCCTTCGCAAGGAAACTCATTGGCCCTGGGCATAACGGTTAGGAATGGACTTGACTAGAAGTTCACATGTACTGGGCACATGGTGAAAGTCTAGAGGCATCGTTGAGAGGTTAGAGTTTCATGTTGTATCCAGCCCTCGCTGGACATGAAATGCCCAGACTGTCTCAACAAGGGGAGTTGCTTAGAGCAACCGGCCGGCGCACCCACCTTAGGAAACATGGGTTACTTTGTGCATCTCATCCCACCCTCGTGGGACACGAAGCCTCATGAGAAATAAGGATCCCATCTCACTAGGAAGTCTTAAACTTCCCGATTGACTTTGTGGGTTGTCAATTCGAATTTAAAATAGTGGGAGCAGTAATCATTTAAAACAAGTCCAGTTTAAATGATTCGAAGTAGTACTAATCTGTTTTTCTTGGGTGTTGTAGAACAATGGCTACGAACACTGGCGGATTATCACTGCGATCACTCCTTGATAAGGATAAGTTAGTTGGAACTAACTTTATGGACTGGCATCAGAACTTGTGGATAGTCCTCAAGCTCGAGAAGAAGCTGTATGTCCTTGAACAGGCTCTTCCTGCGGCTCCTCCGCCTAATGCCCGAACGGCAGACAGAGATTCTTATAGAAAGCATCAGGATGACTCTTTGGAGGTTGCATGTCTTATGCTAGCCAGCATGGCACCTGAACTGCAGGTGCAATATGAGGAGCAGAATGCTTTTCAGATGATCACTCATCTGAAACAGATGTTCGAGGCTCAGGCTAGAACTGAGAGATTTGACACCGCCAAAGCAGTCTTTCGGTGTAAGTTGTCTGAGGGTGCACCAGTGAGACCCCTTGTTCTCAAACTCATTGGGAATGTGGATCATCTCAGAAGACTAGGACATGCCATAGACAACGAGCTGGTTGTGGATCTTATTCTGCATTCCCTGCCCCCTAGCTTCAGTCCGTTTATTATTAATTTCAGCATGAACCGGATTGAGTGCACACGGGAGGAATTAATGAATATGCTCCAAACAGCCGAGCGTGAGATGGGTAAGACCAAACCCAATTCTGTTCTTTTGGTCCCTACGACCAAGAAGATAAAGAAAAAGGGTAAGGCACGTGCTAAGAGCAGTGCCAGAGGTCCTACCAAGGCACTGAAGAAAAAGGCAAAGAAGTCAAAGGACCAGAGGTGTTTTCACTGTGGCGAGCAGGGTCACTGGAGAAGGGACTGCAAGCAGCTTCAGAATGAGGAGAAGAAAGGCTTGGCCTTAACTTCTAGCTCAGGTATCTATGCTACAGAAGTCAATCTTTCTACTTATGTGTCATGGGTATTGGATACCGCATGTGGGGCTCATATTTGTATAAATATGCAGGGGCTCAAGAAAAGTAGATCGGTGCGGCCTGGAGAGATTGACCTACGCGTTGGAAACGGGGCACAGGTTGCTGCTGTTGCTGTAGGCGTTTTGACTCTCTCCTTGCCTTCTGGACTTCAATTAGAACTAGATAATTGCTTTTGTGTACCTTCACTTACTAAGAACATTGTATCCATTCCTTGCTTAGCAAAGAAGGGATTTAAGTTTGAAATAAATAAGAACTCTTGTTCTTTTTCATTTGCAAATATGTTCTATGGGAAGGGTACTTTGTGCAATGGTCTATATATCTTGGATATGGAAAGTTCTATTTGTAACATAAGTAATAAAAGGACCAAACTGATTGGTTCAGTTGGTGCTTTCCTATGGCACTATCGATTAGCCCATATAAACAAGAATCGCATCCAACAACTCCATACAAATGGATTGTTAGATTCAAGTTCCTTGGTGGAATTTGATACTTGTGAACCTTGTTTATTAGGGAAAATGACAAAGGCACCCTTCACCAAGATTGGTGAGAGGGCAGGAGGTTTATTGGATCTCATACATACTGATGTGTGTGGGCCTTTCAATAAACAAGCCAGAGGAGGGTACAGCCACTTCATTACCTTCACTGATGACTTCAGTAGGTATGGCTATGTCTACTTGATGAGACATAAATCTGAGTCCTTTGAGAAATTCAAGGAGTTCAAGAATGAAGTAGAGAACCAACTTGGAAGATCCATTAAAGCTCTTCGATCAGATCGAGGTGGAGAGTACCTGAGCGGTGAGTTCTTTGACTATCTGAGAGAGTGTGGGATCATATCCCAACTCACTCCTCCTGGAGCACCTCAATGGAATGGTGTGTCTGAAAGGAGAAATTGAACTTTATTGGATATGGTTCGATCCATGATGAGTCATGCAACTCTACCTCCATCATTCTGGGGGCATGCACTAGAGACAGCTTATCTAATACTGAACAACGTTCCATCTAAGAGTGTCTCCAAAATACCATACGAAATGTGGAGTGGGAGACGCCCTAATATCACTTTTATCAAGATCTGGGGATGTGAGGCTTATGTCAAACGTCAGGATTCTAGCAAGCTAGAACCTAGATCTGATAAATGTGTGTTTGTGGGGTATCCTAAGGAAACTAAAGGATACTACTTCTATTTCCCAACCGAGAACAAAGTTTTTGTTGCTCGGGGTGTTGTCTTTCTAGAGAAAGAATTTCTCATGAAAGAAGTTAGTGGGAGGAAGTTTGACTTAGATGAGGTCCAAGTGCAAGCACAAGACAAAGAGATGGGATCTGAGCCACCTGCACCGGTTGCTAGCCAACCTGAGGCTCAGACACAGGTCCCGCGTAGGTCTGGGAGAATTCGTCGTGCACCTGAAAGGTACGGGTCGCTGCCGACCCAACACGATGGGATCTTCATCATTGAGGATGAACCCAGAACCTATGATGAGGCGGTTAGTGGACCGGACTCTGAGAGATGGTTTGACGCCATGCGATCCGAGATGGATTCCATGTCGGCTAACCAAGTCTGGGATTTGGTTGAGCTGCCTGATGGGGTAAAACCCATAGGGTGTAAATGGGTCTTCAAGAGGAAAACAGACATGGATGGCAATATATTTACCTATAAGGGTAGACTAGTGGCTAAAGGATTTAAACAAGTCCACGGGGTGGACTATGATGAAACCTTCTCGCCAGTTGCCATGTTCAAATCCATTCGGATTCTGCTTGCTATAGCTGCATATCATGACTATGAGATATGATAGATGGATGTGAAGACAACGTTCCTTAACGAGAAGCTGACTGAGGATGTGTATATGTCACAACCTGATGGCTTCATCCATCCTGCAGAGGCTAATAAGGTCTGCAGGCTAAAGAGATCCATTTATGGATTAAAGCAAGCATCTCGAAGTTGGAATCTTCGATTTGATGAAGCCGTGAGAGATTATGGCTTTATCAAAAGCGAAGATGACGCCTGTGTATACAAAAAATTCAGTGGGAGCTTGGTGATTTTTCTGGTCTTGTATGTTGATGACATACTGCTCATCGGAAATGACATCCCTAGTCTTCAAGCTGTGAAGACATGGTTGGGGAAGTGTTTCGAGATGAAAGACTTAGGGGAGGCCGCCTATATTCTAGGTGTAAGGATCTACCGGGATAGATCCAAGAGGCTCCTGGCCCTTAGTCAGAGTATCTACATTGATAAGGTCCTGGAGAGGTTCAACTTGGAGCAATCCAAGAAAGGATACCTTCCAGTAAGACATGGCCTTACTCTCTCAAAAAGCCAGTGTCCTACAACACAGGCTGAGAGGGATGACATGAGTCGAATTCCTTATGCTTCGGCAGTAGGATCGATCATGTATGCAATGTTGTGTACTAGACCAGATGTGGCATATGCTGTAAGCATAACCAGCCGATACCAATCTAATCCAGGTATGTAGCACTGGGTGGCTGTAAAGAACATCCTAAAGTATCTGAGAAGAACTAAGGATTTGTTCTTGGTCTATAGGGGATAGGAAGAGCTCAGTATGCAGGGCTATACTGATGCATCGTTCCAGTCTGACCCTGACGACTTTAGATCGCAGGCCGACTATGTGTTCAAGATAAATGGAGGCGCTGTATGCTGGAAAAGCTTCAAGCAATCCACCATAGCAGATTCTACAACCGAGGCAGAGTATGTGGCCGCTTCTGAGGCAGCCAAGGAAGTCGTTTGGATAAGGAAGTTCTTATGTGATCTTCAGGTGGTCCCTAGTGCAATGGATCCTATTGAACTCTACTGTGACAACAATGGAGCAATTGCACAAGCAAAGGAACCACGGTCTCATCAAAGATCCAAACACATACTCAGAAGATTTCACCTAATCAGAGAGATCATTGACAGAGGTGATGTCAAGATTAGCAGAGTTGACACAGGGAACAATCTGGCAGACCTATTGACCAAGGCTTTGGCGCAGCAGAAGCATGATGGTCATGCTAGAGATATGGGGTTGAGATTCCTCAACTTCTAGGTCTTAGTGCAAGTGGGAAATTGTTGGTGTATATGCCCTAGGACCTAGTTTTGGTCCACTTATGTACTACTTGACTTTGATATTTATATCATTCTAGCATTGTCGTTATCTATGTTTGTTTACATCTGCGCATATGTACTAACATGATAATGTCCCTGGAGATAGATCGGATCTGTGCTCAAACTATAGTCCCCAGTCGATGTACCTTAGTGGATATGGGACAGCTATGGTACTTGTGAGACTGGTATGTGGGCTGGTTAGGACGTAGACACATGGGTATATCATTGGAGGATATACTGGATAGACCCGCTGTGAGGCTATGACTTGGTGTCATGAGTTATCCTCACAAGTGACAGGAGATGCATTGATCCCTTGACTTGAGGTCATTGATCATTCTATATGGTTAGGGACTTGCTTTGATACAACCTAACACCTCGCTGTAGTTGGAAGGTCATAACGGTTGTCATTGAGCATGTCATGACCCATATGAGAAGGTCAATGGACAGACAAAGGATTTGCCCCTTCCTTAGGGAAGTATGATATCCATGGAGCTCCTCTATGGTTCTATGACTGAGAGTGTATGGCCATACCCAGGTGAGAACCTGTTTTAGTCATAGCCATGTGATTGGGTGAAAACAAGTGGTGACACACTTGTCCAATCGGATATTAGTTCGGCAAAGAGACTGTAATGCATCTGTACCTAGTTGCGATGATGGGGATGTCGATGTCGATATCCATTCCAATGACCTGGGTAGCAGCGATGCACTGCTAGGTGCCACTCACTGCGTGTGGTGACCTATGGTCAGCACTGCCAGCGTCAGAGGAACCTACAGGGTCGCACACCTTGATACTTGAGTTCTCGTATTGATCGGAAAGCCTTATGATCGAGTTATTGGATAACTCGGATCTAATTAGGAGATTTCATCAGCGCCAATAGGCCTGATGAGATGGAAGAATGTTATTGGAGCCAAACTTCATTTTTGGCAGGTTGACCCGTATTTGACCATGGTTGGTCACATTTGGATTAGGGTTGCATTGGATTGGATCCAAATGCTTAATCAACCCATGTGATGAAGTTTGGGCTAGCTCATTATCCAATGAGGCCCAATAACAAGTTCTCATGAAGAGATGAGAGGCTAAAAGGGTATAATGGGGAGAAACATGAACCATTAAGCGCCTAGGGGCATAATGGGGTTATGTTGGCGCCTTTGCTTCATTATGGAAGTAAAGGGCGCCTCCCCTCTCTTCCTTGGATGGAATGCATGCCTCTATGGCATGTCTTGGGCTGATATGGTGCTTGGGCAATTATGGATAGGTTGAATGAAGTTTATGGTAAAGTCTTGGAGACTTTCCTTGCATCAAACCTCCTCATCCTAGCCCTACACTTGTCATGATCCTAACCCTTGCCTTAACCGCCTCTTGCCCTATATATGTGACCCTAGCCGCCCCCTCTTACAAGTGTTCTTCCTTGGAGGCATGAACACATCAAGAGGGCGAGACTAAGGGGCATTGGCGCAACCATCTTCTTCCATCAAACCCTAGCCGTAAGCTTCTTCCTTTCTTCCTCCTTTGGCGCAAGAGAAGTAAAGGCTTGGCGGCATTCTCCCTTCTCCTCTCTTCTTCATCAATTGGCGCTTCTGCCTTGGGGGTGGCGTAAGCATTCAAGAAGATAACTAAGGCTTGGATCTTTTTCCCGAGGCTAGCACCGGGCATGGAAGAAGAGGACTCGAGGCATCCGTTTGTGTGAAACTGCAGAGGGCGCACGCTTGGGCGCCTATCACAACATCGACCTCATCTTGCTCTAAGGTATTTCCTAACTCATCGTGTCGACTCTCTTGCTTGCGATCTTCACTGGGTTTTTGGGACTGGCCTGTTTCAGGGACATTCTTCCGCTGTGCAATATATGTATGTGAAGGGTCCCCTTCGAGGGGGAGCGCAAGCAGATCAAACCCTAAAGGGGGCGCATGTAAATTCTTTTGGCAGCGGAATTAGGGTTTTATCAAGATCGCATGAATATATGTTCATATGATCAACCTTAAGACGTTGTAAAGATCGAAAGAAGATCTCATACCATAGCCATCGGTTTGATGGAGCCTTGGAAGCAAAGGCGCAAATGAACCTTCTCCAAAGTTGACGCACACAAGAAGATGCCGCCTACTTCCTTTGGCGTTCCTTGTGCTAGCAAGTGCCCAAGGTGTCCTTGACGTATGGAAGGGATGAGATCGCTTGGTGCCTTCACCGAGACCTCCTCTTCGTCAACTACCTCAATCCACGAGAGTATGTGCGTTCACCACCAAGCGAACGCCTTGACGTTGAGGTGTAGAGGCGTTTTGGGCGTTAAGGCGTTGAGGCCTTCATGACTTTCCATAAATGGAAATCATGCGCCATGATCTCATAACCGATCAAAGAAAACGCTTTCAACCAATGAACCAAGCGTTCACACATGTGAACCGGTTCAAGCAAATCGAATGCATTTCAATTTTTGGTTCAAAGATCAATTAACCCAAGCATTGGTTTAGATCACCGTTAAACCCTAAGGCTCCAGATCCAACCGTTCATCTCCTGATGCTTCTGATCTCACCGATCTAGCATCAACTCTCTCGATCAAAGCTTACCGATCTCAAGCCCTAATCAATCAAACATGATTAGACCAGATCTCACTTATAATCAGAGCTTATAATCCCTTTAAACTGAACCCAAATAATTCAGTCCACACGATCTGACTCAAGTAAGCCATATCATCAAATTGTGCGACCCTGAGGGTTTCCTTTAAATGTCGGTAATGATAACTTTCATTATCACGATCAGTGAGGGGTATCTAGCAACACATCACTGTCTCCCGATATAAAGGAAAGAGTCTTCCAAGACTACACCCAAACCATAGCACAAGTGTGAATCAACTTCACAAGGCATGCATATATATATCCTTTGCCACTGGATGTTCTTATTGGACAAGCAAGTCAAGCTTGTAACTCCAATATTACGAGCATGATTAGATCAGATGAATACTGTCACCTGGGTATGGCCATACACTTTCTCAATCATCTCATTCAAGGGGGGCCCCTTTAGAACATCACACTCCTTAAACAAGGAGACGGCAATCCTGTATCTATCACTAGTGCCCTAACCTGACTCATGATCATTATCCAAGATAGTCTATAACCATTATGTTTCAAATGATATTGAACAACCTCAAAACAATGACAATCATCATTTAGAAACACAAGTGATCTCAAGTCAGAGGACATGTGCCACTTGATGCAATCAAGGATTATTCACATTGTGACAAACAATTGAATATCCTAGTAGGGTCTGTCCAGTACATCCAATGTACCCATGAGTCTACATCTTATTCCATGCTCGAAGCATCCTATAAGATTAGAACACATATTAGTCTCAATCATATCAAGGTTGTCTCATGTTCACCAAGATATTTCGACTAAGGACTTTACAGCATGTCAGCCCAGCTGAACAGCTTTGAGACATTATTCAGAAGTACACTTATTACAGCAGACAAGGTAACAAACTGAATAACAACCATGCCTTTATAAACATAAGAGTTTATTACATGATACTGATACAATCCCAAGGCCTCAAACATTAGCCTTAAGGGCATACCCCAACAATCTCCCACTTGCACTTAATCTAATGGTTGAGAAATCTCAAACCCATATTATTACAGTGCTTCTCATGCTTCTGCTGCGCCAGAGGCTTGGTAAGCGGGTCAGCCAGATTGTCATCTGTATGTACCTTGCAGATTTTGATCTCGCCACGATCAATGATCTCCCGGATCAAGTGAAACCGTCTTTGTATGTGCTTGGACTTCTGGTGCGACCGTGGTTCCTTTGCTTGTGCGATTGCTCCAGTGTTATCACAGAAGATAACCAAAGGATCTGCACTCGAAGGAACGACACCAAGTTCCTGAATGAACTTACGAATCCACACTGCCTCCTTGGATGCTTCCGAGGCTGCAACATACTCGGCTTCTGTTGTGGAATCAGCAACAGTAGACTGTTTGAAACTTTTCCACACCACTGCTCCACCATTCAAGCTAAAAACATAGCCTGATTGCGATCGGAAATCATCCTGGTCCGACTGGAACGAAGCGTCAGTATATCCTTCAATACTGAGTTCTTCCTGACCACCATATATCAAGAACATATCTTTGGTCCTCCGCAGATATTTTAAAATGTTCTTGACCGCAATCCAGTGCGCCATACCTGGATTACTTTGGAACCGACTGGTTACGCTTAACCCGTAAGCGACGTCTGGGCGAGTACACAACATCGCATACATAATGGACCCAATAGCCGAAGCATAAGGCCTATTGTCCATTTCATCTTTCTCAGTCTGTGTTTGTGGACACTGACTCTTCGAAAGATTCAGACCATGTCTGACTGGAAGATACCCCCTTTTAGAATTCTCTAAATGGAATCTTTCCAGGACTTTATCGATGTAAGTACTCTGGCACAGCCCGAGAAGCCCCTTAGATCTATCCCTGTAGATCTTCACACCTAATACATAGGCTGCTTCTCCTAGATCTTTCATCTGGAAACATTTCCTTAACCATGCCTTAACCGCATGCATTTCAGGAATGTCATTTCCAATGATCAAGATATCATCGACGTAGAGGACTAGGAAAGTAATCACGCTCCCACTAAACCTCTTATATACACACGGGTCATCTTCGTTCTTGATGAAACCAAACTCAGAGATTGATTCATCAAAACGAATATTCCAGCTTCTCGATGCTTGTTT
Source organism: Costus lasius (assembly GCA_027563935.2). NCBI lineage: Eukaryota > Viridiplantae > Streptophyta > Magnoliopsida > Zingiberales > Costaceae > Costus > Costus lasius. The sequence continues at coordinate 30,905,227 of CM050448.1, forward strand.
AAGTCCATAAATGGACTTCTTTAACTTGCATATTTTATGACGATGTGATGGATTAGTGAAACCTTCAGGTTGTGTCATATACACATCCTCATCCAGATTTCCATTCAGGAAAGCCGTCTTCACATCCATCTGCCAGATCTCATAATCGTAATATGCTGCTATCGCGAAAAGAATCCGAATAGACTTAAACATGGCTACAGGTGAGAAAGTTTCATCATAATCTATCCCGTAGATTTGTTTGAAACCTTTCGCAACTAGCCTGCCTTTATAGGTAACCACGTTACCATCCATGTCAATCTTCTTCTTGAAGATCCATTTACAGCCTATAGGGATTACTCCCGGAGGCGGATCAACCAAATCCCAGACTTGGTTATCTGACATGGAGTCCATCTCGGCTCGCATAGCTTCAAGCCATCTAGCTGACTCCGGTCCACTGACTGCATCCGCATAAGTGAGGGGTTCATCATTATCAATGATGTAGACTCCGTCATAGCGCTCAGGCTGTCGACGGATCCTTCCCGATCTACGCGGTTCCCGTGATATCTGAGCCTCAGGTTGTTCAATAACCTGTTCTACCGGCTCAGGCACATCCAACTGTGCTTGACTACTTTGTCCTTCCTCTGGATTCTCATCCAGCTTTATTTCTCTCCCACTAGCCTCTTGCAGAAGAAACTCCTTCTCAAGAAATATGGCCGTCCGAGCAACAAATACCTTGTTCTCTTTGGGATCGAAGAAATAATAACCCTTAGTTTCCTTAGGGTAACCGACAAAGATACATTTGTCAGATCTGCTCTCTAGTTTCCCAGAGGCGAGCTTTTTGACATAAGCCTCGCAACCCCAGATCTTAATAAATGTCAAGCTTGGCTGTTTCCCATACCATAACTCATATGGCGTCTTTGAAACGGCCTTGGATGGCACTCGGTTTAGTACCTTTGCAGCTGTTTCCAGTGCAAATCCCCAAAAGGAATATGGAAGAGTAGCCTGACTCATCATAGAACGAACCATATCAAGTAACGTTCTATTTCTCCTCTCGGATACACCATTCCATTGGGGTGTTCCTGGTGGAGTGAGCTGTGAGATAATCCCACACTCCTTCAGATAGTCAGTAAATTCTCGACTTAGGTATTCTCCACCTCGATCAGAACGAAGTGCCTTGATATTTCGGCCTAGCTGATTCTGTACTTCATTCTTGAACTCTTTGAACTTGTCAAAAGATTCACTTTTATGTCTCATAAGATAGACATACCCATATCTACTGAAATCATCAGTAAAAGTAATGAAGTACTGATAGCCACCTCTAGCATGTTTACTAAATGGCCCACACACATCACTGTGTATAAGGTCAAGTAAACCCGAAGCCCTTTGACCTTTGTTGGGAAAAGGAGCCTTCGTCATTTTACCCATTAAACAAGCTTTGCATGTATCAATCTCCTCACAGGAGAATGATCCCAGCAGTCCATGATCATGCAACCGCTTAATGCGCTTCTTGTTAATATGGCCTAAACGACTATGCCATAGCAAGGTGCTGTCATCAGCATACTTGGCTTTCTTATTATCAATGTTTTGTATAGAAAATTCCATGTCCAACATGAATAACCCATTGTTAATTGAACCAGTAGCATAAACAATATTATCAAGAGTAAGATAACACTTTGAAATCTTGCATTCAAAGGAAAACCCTTTCCTGACAAGAGCAGGAATAGAGATAATATTTTTGGTAATACTGGGTACAAAGTAACAATTGTTTAATTCTAATACAATGCTAGATGGTAATGAGATGTAATAATCCCCTACAGCAACAGCAGCAACCCGTGCCCCGTTTCCAACTCGTAGGTCCACCTCATGCTGTCCCACCTGTCTTCTTCTCTTGAGTTCCTGTACATTTGAACAAATGTGAACTCCACATGCAGTGTCCAACACCCATGAAATAGAAGAAGATGAAACCATGACTTCCGTCACGTATATACCTGAGCCAGAAGCGATGCTTCCCCTCTTGTCTCCTTGGAGCGCTTTACAGTCCTTTTTCCAGTGACCCAGCTGGCCACAGTGGAAACATCTGTTGTCCTTCGACCACTTTACCTTCTGTTTCAGAGCCTTGCTGTAATTCTTGACAGGGGCTTTGCCCTTCTTCCCCTTCTTCTTGTTCCTAGAAGGAACCATTAAGACAGAGGTTGAAGGCTTTCCCTTCAGAGTCTCCTCAGTAGTCAAGAGCATATTCAGCAGCTCTGCCGGAGTACAATCGATTTTGTTCATATTAAAGTTAATAATGAACGCATCGAAAGAGGGTGGGAGAGACTGCAGAATAATATCTACAGCAAGCTCTTGGTTGATGGTATGCCCCAGTTTCTCTAGAGCCTCCTTGTGCCCAATCATCTTGAGCACGTGAGCTCCCACTGGGCTCCCTTCAGCCAGTTTGCTCTGAAAGAAAAGCTTTGTCAGATTATAGCATTCTGTCCTCGCCTATGCAGCATACAGCATCTTGAGGTTCGCTATAATTTCTATAGCCGACATATCCTCATGCTGACGCTGCAGCGGTGGCGTCATAGACGCTAGCATCAGGCAAGCGACATCAATGCTATCATTGACGTGCTTTTCATAGGCATCGCGAACCGCCCTTGCGGCGTTCGCAGCGGGTTGAGGCGGCACAGCCGTCTCGAGGACATACAGTTTCCTCTCAGCCTTAAGAACGATCTTAAGGTGTCCGAACCAGTCTGAGAAGTTTGGCCCAGCAAACTTCTCCCTTTCCAGTAGGGATCGCACATTGAAGCTCATGGTGTTCGTTGCTGCAGGTATCTACAACAATGCAAGAACAGCAAGGTCAGTATCAATGTTAAGAATCAATCAGGACTTAAGAATGATTCTTTTTCTCACTATTTTATCTGGCTGAAAAATCCAGCAAAACAGCCCGAAAGAGTAGAACTCTTTTAGTGAGATGGGATCCAGATTTCATACTTGGTCTCCGCGTCCCGCTCAGGCGAGATAAGTTGCACAGAGAGTACAAGCACTAATCTCTGGTAGGCTATCCCAGCCAATCGCCAACCCGTGCGATTCCCCTTCATCTGGGCAATCCAGCAGACTGTGCCAACTGAGTTGGTACAACACAGTCTCTGATCCCACAGATGGCTGCCTCCATGTGCTACCATATGCGCCACATATGTAGCCTACATGGTCAAGCTGACCCGACCTACTCCCTGGACCACCACGTGCTATGCTGAGCAACGAGAAGCGATAAATCCCTTCTCTGTAACACGCAGGTGAAATCACACACCGTCTGAAGATAGATGGACGTGCCCACTGAGTGGGTACAACACGGCTCCAACGATAATCAGAACAGTGAGGTTTCGCGTCAGAAGGCATACGAGCTTGATATTTTAGCGTTGGATTTTAACGGTCTTTTATCTTCTTCACTATCATGCAATTCCTATGGTGATAGCAGAAGATAAATAAATCATGCTGTTCTACTTATTTAAACAATAAAAGAAAGCATGGATCTTATGTGGTAAAAGCCCATAGCATAAGTAAGACCTTAATTAACTTAAGTCTTCACTTGCTTTTCTTCATGGGGCTTTTGCTGCTCATCTGGCCCAAACCAGGGCCTAAGCGCCATTTGCAGCTAAGGTGCGCCCACCAGGGAAAATGCGCCTGGTCCCAGAGTCGAACCCTGGACCTCCCACCTGGTCAAGCCACTGCTGCATGCGCCTTTGCCAACTGTGCTTTGTGCTCATGTCTGATTAAACTTACAATTTAATCTATCTAGACATGATTGACTCGCAGGTCAATTACACATTATAAATTAAATAAAAGTGATGCGCAGATCACAATAATATTAAATTTACAATTAACCAGGCACGCAGGCCCCAGCACAGCACACATTAACACGGGCAGCCCACATAAGATTAAATAAACAAACATATGCCTACAATCAACATGTGATCCAAAAGAAAATAAAATTTTTGAAAACCCCATTGGCATCAATTTTAATTTTCTTATGTGCCCTTACAACCTTACAATGGTTCATTGATAGGGATCCACTCATCCATCTAGTCAGATCGACTGCCCTTGCATGCACCAAGTCCTAACTGACTTGAGTTGACCTAATGGTCAACCATGCATGCGCAAAGGGCTGAACAACCCTCATGAGTGTCGGCAAGCAGGTGTGACCCCGGGCCTAACTCATGTGTGTTCAGTAGCCGTCTCAACCAGACCTCGCTACACGCCCTTGATGCAGTCGACCTATAGCCACCTCATGCTTGCGCACAGGTGCTATCTGGTCAACCCATCTAGGCTGTCAGATGGTCTGATCAGACTATTTTGATCCAACCTAGAAGATGCTTTCAACCCCATCAACCCATCTAAGGGTTTAATGTAGGGCCTTAGGTCTAGATGAGGCGCGCACATGATATTTTGATTTGTCAAAACAAGCGCCAACAAACATGCGCATACATCTAAATAAAACTAGCATGTAGTTTTGCGGCATGTGATTAGATCTAAGCATAGCAAACGCAAACAAGGATCACATAAAGGCAATCAAATGAGCATATACAGAACCGTGGCTCTGATACCAATTGAAGGGTCCCCTTCGAGGGGGAGCGCAAGCAGATCAAACCCTAAAGGGGGCGCATGTAAATTCTTTTGGCAGCGGAATTAGGGTTTTATCAAGATCGCATGAATATATGTTCATATGATCAACCTTAAGACGTTGTAAAGATCGAAAGAAGATCTCATACCATAGCCATCGGTTTGATGGAGCCTTGGAAGCAAAGGCGCAAATGAACCTTCTCCAAAGTTGACGCACACAAGAAGATGCCGCCTACTTCCTTTGGCGTTCCTTGTGCTAGCAAGTGCCCAAGGTGTCCTTGACGTATGGAAGGGATGAGATCGCTTGGTGCCTTCACCGAGACCTCCTCTTCGTCAACTACCTCAATCCACGAGAGTATGTGCGTTAACCACCAAGCGAACGCCTTGACGTTGAGGTGTAGAGGCGTTTTGGGCGTTAAGGCGTTGAGGCCTTCATGACTTTCCATAAATGGAAATCATGCGCCATGATCTCATAACCGATCAAAGAAAACGCTTTCAACCAATGAACCAAGCGTTCACACATGTGAACCGGTTCAAGCAAATCGAATGCATTTCAATTTTTGGTTCAAAGATCAATTAACCCAAGCATTGGTTTAGATCACCGTTAAACCCTAAGGCTCCAGATCCAACCGTTCATCTCCTGATGCTTCTGATCTCACCGATCTAGCATCAACTCTCTCGATCAAAGCTTACCGATCTCAAGCCCTAATCAATCAAACATGATTAGACCAGATCTCACTTATAATCAGAGCTTATAATCCCTTTAAACTGAACCCAAATAATTCAGTCCACACGATCTGACTCAAGTAAGCCATATCATCAAATTGTGCGACCCTGAGGGTTTCTTTTAAATGTCGGTAACGATAACTTTCATTATCACGATCAGTGAGGGGTATCTAGCAACACATCACTGTCTCCCGATATAAAGGAAAGAGTCTTCCAAGACTACACCCAAACCATAGCACAAGTGTGAATCAACTTCACAAGGCATGCATATATATATCCTTTGCCACTGGATGTTCTTATTGGACAAGCAAGTCAAGCTTGTAACTCCAATATTACGAGCATGATTAGATCAGATGAACACTGTCACCTGGGTATGGCCATACACTTTCTCAATCATCTCATTCAAGGGGGGCCCCTTTAGAACATCACACACCTTAAACAAGGAGACGGCAATCCTGTATCTATCACTAGTGCCCTAACCTGACTCATGATCATTATCCAAGATAGTCTATAACCATTATGTTTCAAATGATATTGAACAACCTCAAAACAATGACAATCATCATTTAGAAACACAAGTGATCTCAAGTCAGAGGACATGTGCCACTTGATGCAATCAAGGATTATTCACATTGTGACAAACAATTGAATATCCTAGTAGGGTCTGTCCAGTACATCCAATGTACCCATGAGTCTACATCTTATTCCATGCTCGAAGCATCCTATAAGATTAGAACACATATTAGTCTCAATCATATCAAGGTTGTCTCATGTTCACCAAGATATTTCGACTAAGGACTTTACAGCATGTCAGCCCAGCTGAACAGCTTTGAGACATTATTCAGAAGTACACTTATTACAGCAGACAAGGTAACAAACTGAATAACAACCATGCCTTTATAAACATAAGAGTTTATTACATGATACTGATACAATCCCAAGGCCTCAAACATTAGCCTTAAGGGCATACCCCAACAGTATGTATGTCTATGACTCTGAAAAATTGTAAAATGTCCCCGGGGTTTCCCAACATATGTCTATGGCAAAACACTATTATTGGGACAAACCACTCTTGTTTAGGCATTGTCCTGATTGTATCATTCGAAGATGCTTACCGGAGGAGGACATTCCAGATGTCCTATTCCAATGTCATTCTTCTTCTTATGGAGGGCACTTCAGTGGCAAGAAGACAGCACATAAGGTTCTCCAATGTGGTTTCTTCTAGCCAACTTTATTCAGAGATGCAAAGGACTATGTGCAGTCTTACGATCGCTGCCAACGGATGGGTAGAATATCACGAAGAAATGAAATGCCTTTAAATACCATCCTAGAGATCGAAATCTTTGATGTATGGGGAATCGACTTTATGGGTCCGTTCCCACCTTCTTGCGGTAACAAATTCATTTTAGTTGAAGTTGATTACGTTTCCAAGTGAGTGGAAGCCTTGGCTGCACCAACAAATGACTCCAAGGTGGTCACTAGATTTTTCAAGAAGTTAATACTCACACGATTTGGAACGCCTCGCATGGTAATCAGTGATGGCAGATCTCATTTTATTGAGCGAGGATTTGAATAAGTTCTCAAGAGATATGGAGTATTACACAAAGTTTCCACTGCTTACCATCCTCAGACCAGCAGCCAGGTGGAAATATCAAACCGTGAGATAAAGCACATCCTTGAAAAAACTATGTCGCATACTCGCACCAATTGGTCACTTAAACTTGACAATGTATTATGGGCCTACCATACGGCATTTAAAACTCCAATAGGTATGTCCCCATTTTAGCTAGTATACGGTAAGTCTTGCCACTTACCGGTTGAAATCGAACACAAAGCCTTCTGGGCGATACGGCAACTGAATTTTGATGGAAACCAAGCTAGGAAGGTCAGAAAAATTCAACTTAATGAGCTAGACGAATTTAGACAAGAAGTCTATGCGAATGCCATGATTTATAAAGAACGTACCAATAGATGGCATGATCAAAGGATTATGAGAAGAGAATTTCGCGAAGGTGAATTGGTACTCTTGTTTAACTCCAGGATCAAACTTTTTCCTGGTAAGCTTCGAACTAAATGGACAGGACCGTACATAGTGCGGAAGGTTTACCCTCACGGTGCTGTAGACATCTTCTGAGAGTCAACTAGTACATTCAAAGTCAACGGACAGAGACTTAAGTACTACTTCTCCCATGAACCAATACCAGAGGGGACTGCACTGCTCCTCACGAACCCTCCTTCGCCAGAATGACACAAACTATGGTCAAGCTGACAGACCATTAAATCAGCGCTTCTTACTTTAGTTAAATTCACTTTCAGCATCTTTCTTTTTCGTTTTCATGTTTTGCTAAAAGCTTCAGCTAGTTTGCGCATTCTTAGAAGCTCTTTTGATAAATAGTGTTAAAACCTTAGTGATCGTATGCTAGGATACACCAATCCAACCTTAGAATGTTTTAAACCTTCTCTACTATGAGTTTGGATTTCATTTCTTAGTCGTAGTCATTTCGTTCCGACACAATGGTTTTGATGTTTAGCAATGATGATACTCTTGCAGGGAATGCTCATGAACTACGACGTTGATGACTACCAATTCCGAATGCCAATGCTACCAACATTTAACAAGTTTCATCTGATTTGTTGAAAAACCAAATGCATTGCATCTTCACTAATTGATTTCTAATGATCTTTGAATTTGAGAGTATAATGTACATCCATGAATCGATCTTGTTTATCTTTAGCATTGCCGATTGACTCTACTAAAAGTTACAAACAACATTTGGGTCTCGTTGTACCCTTTCTCTACTTACATTGTTTGTCGTGCTTCTGCCTATTTAGCCGTGGACATTGATGCTTTTATTTGACTTTGAATGACACAGGAATATCACAAACTGATGCAATAGAAAGAGGCATTTTTTGCCAATTTTTCCAAAATCTCGGGCGGGTCCCAACAGAAATCTCAATCGTGATTCTCACATAGCTCAAACATCAGAAAATTCGCCGAGAGCATTATGGCAAGAAAGACACTGAAGCCACGGCCGTAATCAGTAATAAAAGATTTCATGAGAAGATCATGACCGGGGAACACTGAAAGTCGTGACCGGGATTTTTTCGAAGAGGCAAAACGAGAATTATCCGTCGAAAGGTTCACGGTAGACCCGTAACTAGAGGCTCAGCCGTGAAGTTTGCGCACAATCGTACAGAAGACAATCACGGGTGGGTAATGATGAAAATCACAGGCAAGATTTCCTTAGAAAGAACAATGTACACAAATTTGACGAGAACATCACGACTGTCTGGTGATTCCAGTCACGACCGTAAAAACTTGCACTGAAAATCTGCGAGAAGATCACACCTGGGTACCGACGGAATTCTCGACCAAGATTTCCCAGTAGAGGTTTATACAAAATATCATGACCAGGTCCTGATGAAAATATTGTTGGTGTATATGCCCTAGGACCTAGTTTTGGTCCACTTATGTACTACTTGACTTTGATATTTATATCATTCTGGCATTGTCGTTATCTATGTTTGTTTACATCTGCGCATATGTACTAACATGATAATGTCCCTGGAGACAGATTGGATCTGTGCTCGAACTATAGTCCCCAATCGATGTACCTTAATGGATATGGGACAGCTATGGTACTTGTGAGACTGGTATGTGGGCTGGTTAGGCACGTGGTGCTAACGCAGACACATGGGTATATCATTGGAGGATATACTGGAAAGACCCGCTGTGAGGCTATGACTTGGTGTCATGAGTTATCCTCACAAGTAATAGGAGATGCATTGATCCCTTGACTTGATGTCAGTGGCCATTCTATATGGTTAGGGATTTGCTTTGATACAACCTAACACCTCACCATAGTTGGGAGGTCATAACTATAAGATCCGGAAATTTAATAGCAGGTAAGAAAATAAAATTTTGGTTATCTAGCATTTTTGTGGAATTTTTTATGAGATAATGCCTTGATTTATGTATTTTCCTGCAATGTAAAAATATGTGTCGCGGAGAGGATTCGAACCTGCGACTTAAGGCATAGATTGTGTGTGCTGCGTACCACTAGGCTAGTGGTGTTTATCAGTTAGAAAAGGGTAAGAGCCCTTGATAAGGGTGAGGTGGAGAATAACTTATACTAAAGGGTTATTGGATCTTCCACTTATGTTAAGCTATTGGGTTTGGATCCTTGGAGGCTTAGTGGGTAGAAAACTAAAACCTTAGAGGGATCCATATTCTCACTCATGATTTCCCTCTTTGCTCACGACTTTTCTCCCTTGGGTGAAGGTGGCGGCTTGCCTCCTTCTCTCTTCTCCTCCTCTTGTGGCCGGCGGCGAGTGTTGGTGGAGGCGGTTTCCGGCGACTCTTGCCGGCGATCCTTGTGTGCTTCCGGCGACGCGTGTGTGGCGTGAGGGCGTGGCTTGGAAGAACCGAAATCAAGGTGAGTGGATCTTCTCTTCCACCTAGTTCACGTATAGAGGGATTGTTGCTTGTTTTAGAGAAGATGAATGCTTAGAACTATGACATGAATTCTTGATTTCAAAGTGGTATGCGTTTCCATGCTTTTCCCCAAATTTTGAAACCCTAGTTTGCATGAAACTTAGGGCTTTTCATCTTTAAGACTTCCAATCATCAATTAGACCTTGATTAAACATGTATGTGGCTTTAAACATTCAATTACATGAAGGTTAGGGCTTAATTGAGAATTTCGCCCCTTCTTCATGAAATTGCTCTCAAATGTGTGGGTAAAAATTAGGGCAAACCTGATTTTCATGAAATTAGATATATGAGGACTCTACCGTTATTTTTTGGGAATTTTTGGAAATAATAATTTCTGTTGACCGAAATTGACCTAGGGGTAATTCGGTAAATTTTCTAGTTAAATTGGGGGAAAACTTGAAATTATGAATCTAAGGATCATGAGGGATGTAATGACTATTTTTACGAAATTTTTGGATAAGTTTTCCTGCATGACTTAAACTTTGAACTAGGGGCATTTCTGTCTTTTGTTATAAAAACTAGGAGAAAACTATGATTTTGTGATTTCCTGTATTTATGTTAGCTGCGAATGAAATTTGGTGAATTTTCAGTATTAATATGTATTTTTAGTTGAATGGTGTATGTAGGAAGTATTGATGTGAAATATTGATTGATAACCTTGGATGATAACTTAGAAAAGGTTAAACCATGTTTGCATGAAATTTAAGGACCTTTTCTGAACTTGATAGATGTGATGTTCGAGACAATGATTGTGTTGTATGCACTCGATAAGGGTCCTAGACTTGAGTGGACTGAACCTAAGGGTCAACTAGAGCACTCAGTGAACAGTCATTCTGATTTGGGGTTGGAGAATCCACCCAACATATTCCGATTTGTTTCCGGTAATGGAGGGACTGTTCTAGAGTCTAGTGACCAGGTTAGAGGTTCAGGTTTCCGGTTTGTGTTAAGGGTATTTTTGTCCAAGTGATAAACCTTTTGAGAGTTGGGTGTTTGAAACAAAGTGCCACGTCTTGGTCAGACGGGGGCCACCTCTTGAATTCATTCACCTTCCGTTCTGTTCTGTTTGTGTTCCCGGTAAGGGGGTGCGGTTGAGTGTCGTAGAGCAAAGTGCCACGTCGTGACCTGGCGGGGGCCACCTCTTGAATCTACGCCTCACCATTGTTTGTTGCAAGTTACTCTCAGTGCCTTGACGAGGGCCAGGTTGGACCCTTGGGGTCAATTCTGAATCACTGGACATTAGTTGTGTGATCCTTAGTCTGTTAGCCGGATAGGCTGTTTTGTGTCTGGTTGCCCGAGGTTGTGGGTGTATTGTTCTCTGATCACGATTGTAATTTATGGTTTTCGGTTTTCTTATGCATCATACTTTGACATATTCCGTTAAAAGCTTTGAAAAGATATCTGCATCTATTTTTGATTCTATATTAGTGGATGGTCGAACGAGACTATCTACTCACTGAGCCGTGTAGCTCATTCCACGATATTTCCAGATGCAGGACAGGAGCCTACAGCGTGAGCGAATGTTTAGTCTTCTGACTTGATATTTTGGGGCCTGCGAGCCTGTGCTATTTTGAGGGCCGGATGTGGCCGAGGTTTTTATGATTTTATTCATTGACATGTTAGCCGGATGTGGCTGTTAGTTTTTGATTACTGAGATATTGTTGCCGGGTTGGCATTTGGTTTTGATACGACTGTTAAACCGAAGGCTTAAGCCTGTTTTCGGTGATTTCTATTTTGTTCAGTGTCGTTTGATTATGGTGATTTATTAGTTTGATGTTGTGATAAAGATTAAGAGTTTTGATTTCGAAATGGTATGTTTCAGCTTGTGTTTATGGAGCATGTACAGGAATTTCCTTAGTTTTTCTGGGGACATGCTGCCAAAATTTTCCGAACCGTTTTCCGTAAGCTATCATTCCCTAGCATCTGTCTTGTTGTTTTGTGTGTGACATTTTCCCTATTCTTCTGCGGTTTCTGTCTGTGATTGGGGTTTATTCTGAGGGGATGTTACAATAACGGTTGTCATTGAGCATGTCACGACCCATATGAGAAGGTCAATGGACAGACATAGGATTTGCCCCTTCCTTAGGGAAGTATGATATCCATGGAGCTCCTCTATGGTTCTATAACTGAGAGTGTATGGCCATACCCAGGTGAGAACTTGTTTTAGTCATAGCCATGTGATTGGGTGAAAACAAGTGGTGACACACTTGTCCAATCGGATATCAGTTCGGCAAAGAGACTGTAATGCATCTGTACCTAGTTGCGATGATGGGGATGTCGATGTCGATATCCATTCCAATGACCTGGGTAGCAGCGATGCACTGCTAGGTGCCACTCACTGCTTGTGGTGACCTTTGGTCAGCACTGCCAGCGTCAGAGGAACCTACAGGGTTGCACATCTTGATACTTGAGTTCTCGTATTGATCGGGAAGCCTTATGATCGAGTTATTGGAACCAATGGGCCTGATGAGATGGAAGAATGTTATTGGAGCCAAACTTTATTTTTGGCAGGTTTACCCGTATTTGACCATGGTTCGTCACATTTGGATTAGGGTTGCATTGGATTGGATCCAAATGCTTAATCAACCCATGTGATGAAGTTTGGGCTAGCTCATTATCTAATGAAGCCCAATAACAAGTTCTCATGAAGAGAAAAGAGGCTAAAAAGGGTATAATGGGGAGAAGCCCAACCCCATTGGCGCCTAAGGGGCATAATGGGGTTAGGGTGGCAAAATTGCTTCATTAAGGAAGCAATTGGCGCCTAGCTCTTCTCCCTTGATAGTATGTATGCCTTTAAGGCATGTCTTGGGCTGATATGGTTCTTGGGCAATTATGGATAGGTTGAATGAAGTTTATGGTAAAGTCTTGGAGACTTTCCTTGCATCAAACCTCCTCATCTTAGCCCTACACTTGTCATGATCCTAGCCCTTGCCCTAACCGCCACTTGCCCTATATATGTGACCCTAGCCACCCCCTCTTGCAAGTATTCATCCTTGGAAGCGTGGACACAACAAGAGGGGCGAGAGCAAGGAACAAAGGTGGCGCAACCTCTTTCTCTTCCATCAAGTGGCCGCAAGTCTTCTACCTTTCTTCTTCTTGGCGCAAGTAAAGAAAGCTCTTGACGGTTTCCACTCCTCTTCACCCTCATTGGCGCATCCCTCCTAGGTGGTGGCGCAAGGTGATTAGAGCATCTCCCTAAGGCTTGGATCTTCTTCCCGAGGCTAGCACCGGGCGTGGAAGAAGAGGACTCGAGGCATCCGTGTGTGTGAGACTGCAGAGGGCGCACGCTTGGGCGCCTATCACAACATCGACCTCATCTTGCTCTAAGGTATTTCCTAACTCATCGTGTCGACTCTCTTGCTTGCGATCTTCACTGGGTTTTTGGGACCGGCCTGTTTCGGGGACATTCTTCCGCTGTGCAATGTATGTATGTATGCTTATAACTCTGATAAATTGTAAAATGTCCCCGGGGTTTCCCAACAAATATTGGGCGTGATCACTAAACCACGGCAGCTTAACGGATCCGCCTGGCCAGCCCAACCCGTTAAGCCACCCATTTAGCTTCCGCCCCAAATCTTTTCGCATGGGTTCCCGATTTTCTTCCACTTCCGTACAAGTCGCGGTGACCCCACTGTGTGCCCCACCAGTCGCCGCCGTCTACTTCACCGCCGACCGTCAGCCCTCCGGGGAATTCTCCGATCACCTACGGTGAGCTCTCATTCCAAGCTTTCAGTCCTTATTTCGCCGCGAGCTCCTCTTCAATCAGCTGCTGATACTTCCGTGTCCTCTCTTCGCTGCTCAAGCAACCATGCCGCCAAGGAAGAAGAACACTGGCAAGAGCCCAGCTGGTGCAACGAGCCCTCAACCCGCGGCGCCACCACAACAACAACCTACACCACCAGAAATCCAAATGCGAGACAATCATCAGGCGGTGAGGTATCAAGTTCTATCTAACCGAAGAATTATCAATACTCATTACATTGATCCGCCAGCGCTAGCTGCACTCGGCATCTTCAATGATCTGCTTTGGGTTTTCCGTCAATTTGGGTGGGGATGATTTTTGCAGTATGCTGATCCCACATACATCCTGTTCACCCTCGAATTTCTCAGCTAAGTGGAACACAAGGTCTCGGCGCTAGATACAGACCCAGGCCTTCTCACATTTCGATTGGCGAATACGGAGTATCGCCTCACCATTGCTGACCTGAATGACATATTCGGCTTCCCGGCGTATGCTTCCAGAGTTGGGCCACCGAACTTCAACGAAGATATTTTCTAGAGGTGCATCTCCTCCATGTCGGCCTACTCGCCCCGAAATGCCAGAGCATCCATGCTCTCCAATCCCTGCATCCACTATGCACACAGGCTACTCGCGCATTCGATCTTCGCGAGGGAAGGAGATGGAATCGTCCGCCAGCCGGAATTACTTTGCCTATGGGGCCTCTTGCACCATTTTCAGATCAACGCCGGTTACCATCTCGCCCGGCAATTCATGTGGGTGGCTCATGCGCAAAAGGGAGTCATATGCATTGGAGGGATGATCACCATGATAGCGCTTTCTCTTGGACATAACCCATACGGCCAGCCTGAGGTAGTGAGGAGCCGGCGTTTAGACCTGGAGCATCTTCTCTCGTTGAAGATGATCATGAGATGAGGAGATATCTACCACCTGACTTTTGCTAACACCACCGACATCATGCCATTACCAAATATCGCGAGGACGGACATCAGGGATAGCGCCAACTGGCGCTTATATCCGGTGCCGACAGCGCCCGAGGATTAGACGGCGCCACTGGATGTTGACCCCAGCTTTTCCATCGGTGGGCTACCTAGGACCGCTGCCAGGCCTTCTACCGACGATATGCTTCACCTGCTTCGCCAAGACCAGATTCAACAAGGGAAGCAGCTAGCAGCCCTGATGGAGACGGTAAAGTGCATTGAGATCTTTCTTCACAGTAACATGGCACCACCACCACTACGAGACGAAGACGAGGACGCCGATGATACCATCCATGTTTCCGATTCCGACTCATCCGAGCAGGTCGACGACGATGATGACGACCCAGCTGAGTGCAGTGAGTAGGGCTGCACTCTAGCAAGTCTTCCCTCACCCCTTTTTTGATACATACCTATGCTATATGCATCTGGGATGATGCATCTTTTGCTTTGGGTGATGGTACTTACACATTTTGATAGGTCGTCATGACTTTTACTCTTTCATGATGGATGTTGTACTGATGGTTAAACTTTATACTATTCGCATGTGATGGTAAGCTAATAATATTTGTTGTGATGTTATTAATGTGCTGCTGTAGCACATCTGCCAAAACTTTAGAAACCCTTCATGTTGTTTTTATTGCGAGTTGCTTTATGATGCTTTAACTTCGCAAGGACATCTTCATTGTAACGTACTTATCATGTTCGCATCTTTCTGCTACGCTTTCGTCATAACTTTTATGCAATTGATGATAAAATGTTGTACTGATACTTTAACTTCATGCTGATGAATATGTTGTTAAACTGATAATGTTTGATGTGATGATACGAGTGTGCTGTTGTACCGAACCTACCAAGCTTTAACTCTCTTTACTATCGATGCGCTCTATTTTCATGATATTTTTATTGTAAGTTACTTTGATAATGCTTCAGCTTGGCACAGATATTCTCATGACTCTACCTCTTTGACATGTTGTACCTTTCTCACATGCTTTCATTATGACTTTGTAGATAAGGACCGAACTTCATTAACCATTATTCCCTAGACATGCAAAAGTCCTAAGTCATAGGTCCTAGCTGCATTCTCTTGCTTTCATTGATTAATGTTTTTTCTCATTCATGATTGATTCTTATTCATGATCCATTTGCCTCATTTATGATTAATCTAGACTCCCACACTTCATTAAGTGCATCATTTATGTTGAACAAGTAGTCACTCGATCCCTTATACACTGGAAACTTAAGGATTGAACTTTGACGAGCTTCGAATCTAGGAAGCATCTATATTGTCAACATGCGTACTATTTATTTGGAAGACTATAGACCGAACCACTTGACACACACTTAGCACCCTTGGTAACTCTCAGTATTAGTTTTGGTTCGAGCTCCTCTAACTTGGCACCATACAAAAAATAGAGGGAAAAAGAGAGTGATAGAAAACAAAAGGCAGTGGTACCGAAGTTACAACTTGGCACTGCCCAACAAAAAGAAAAAGAAAGAAAGAAGGCAGTGGTACCGAAGTTCTGACTTGGCACTACCACTAAAAGAAAAGAAAGTGATTGAAAAGAAAGAGGCAGTGGTACCAAAGTTGTAACTTGGCACTACAAACCAGAAAGAAAAGAAGGCAGTGGTACCGAAGCTTCGGCTTGGCATTGCGGTAAAGAAGAAAAAGTGCGGTGGTACCGAAGTCATGAGTAAGGCCTTTACTGCCACTTTAAGAGTTTACCCTTTTGGTACTTCAAGTGTATTGGTGTCTCATGTGGTAAGGAACTATTTTCTATCCAATATTATCGTGCAACTGTTGTCTATAGATTTAACCTGGATACTCTGCTTTTCATCTTGACATCTTTAAAGTCTACAGTGGTATGTGCATCCTGTGATTAGTTGTAATCATTTCACACTTATAGATTATTGGGGAATATAATTGCAGTTGAACAACCCTCATGGAACTTCGTTTCTTTTTTTTTGCTTGAGGACAAGAAAAGATTTAAGTCGTAGGTATTCTGTTGACACATATTTATATAGAGTTTTACACGTCATTTTACTTATGAAATCATTCCTATTTCACGACTTTAAGTCTTATAATTACCCTTATATGGATACTTCTACGGAACCTACACCTCTCTTGGTATTTTTGCGTTTTCAGGTCAAATTGACCACAAAAGGGTGTATTTTGGAACTGTGGCATTAGAGGAGCTCGTCCTAACTCAAGATGATCCTAACTAGAAGATTTTAGAGTCATCGAGGCCTTTGTTAGAAATCGCAAGCGGGTCTCGATCAGAATTATGCCCATGACTCATCTTCGCACTAAAGCTGCAAACTAACAAATCACGATCGGGTCACGACAAAATTCTCGCCTAGGATCGCAGACCCGCCTGTTACGAAATCAGGATTTTTACTCAAATCTCATTGACCTACCATAAGGGAAGCTCAGGGGCGTTAAGGACCTTTCTCCCCCGTTGACAAAGGAGACGAGGAGCAACTTTCGGCGGTGGATTTGCTCACGAAATGGTGATTTCGTGGAAGAAAAGCTGGCTGAGTTGCAGGACATGGGCGGCTGAAGCTTTGCACGAAATGGAAGCTGGCAGCGAAGACTACTTTTGCTGGAAGATTGCAGCGGCTGCAGCAGCTTTGCAGAGCATGGGGAAGGGACAAAAGCCCACTAATGAGAGGAGATAAAAGAGAGAAGAGATTTCAGAATGAAAAGAGGAGGAGAGGTTCGCACGGGTAAAAGGAACGAGAGACGAAGGCTGTTCTTGCGGAGAGGAGAAAGAAGCTGCGCACCTACATCCCTTTGAAAACATTCTGTTACGTAAGCCTCTTAGAAACATACCTGTAAGAAATACCTAGCATTTCTATTCGAGTTGCTGCATCGATTGTATGATCTTAGTAGAATATTGCATGATCTATTTTTCTTTTGCAACTCTTGCACAAAACTTGTTATCTCGCATGATGTTCATGGCTGAGAACGATGTTTATGCTGTTACCGTGAACATGGTAGGCTAAACACTAAATCAGGATGTGGGGTAGCCCTTGACGATTTACTAGTTGTGATAGTTAAGTTTATTAACCAAAGTCCTTGCTTGGCCGTGTGTGCGTGCAATGCCTGCATTACCCGGAAGGATATGCTCGCACCTCTAATCCCTCGGGTGAGGTTCGTAAATCAGCTTTTCAAGGAGTTTACTCGCTTGCATAGCTGTACTTACCCGTAGGATTAAAGGAAAGCATCATCTAGAAAGGTATGCTTGAGCCTAGAGTCGCAAGGGTGACGTTTGTTAATTGGATCTAGAGGAGGAAATTGGCCCGCGGGACTGTACTCACTTAGAGAAATATCAAGGTGAGGTTTGTAAATCAGATTTCTGGAAGAAAAACTCGCTCGCAGATTTGTACTCGCTCGTGTGATTATAGGGAGCCTAGACACATTGGAGAGACTCTAGTCCGACCGCGCGTTAGACCCAATAGGTTGAGAGTTTATCCATTCTGTCGGTGTGCTATGCCTACACTTTCCGAAAGAGAGTGTTTGAGCCTTTAATCATCGCAAGTAAGGTTTGTCAATCAGCGTCTCTAGGAGTTTCTTCTTGCTTGTAGATCTATACTCGCTTGCAAAGATTATAAGGTGCCTAGACGTTGCGGGGAGACTCTAGTCCAACCACATGTCAGAACTCTACAGATTGGACCGGTAATCTTGTCCGTGAAAGCAGACAAGATTATTGGAGGGAAGCTACCTATGTGACAAGGAAGCTGAGTCCCTTAAACTAGATAGGACATCGACAATAGAGTTTAACTATTCAACTGTAAGGAGCCAAAGTGGTGAACCCATATCCTGATACATCTCCTTATTAAAATCCCCTAGTCTCTGTTTACATTCTTGCACTTTTAATTATTTCGTTATCTTAAACTTCACCAATTTCAACATCGTCTAGCTAGCCATTTCGAGATCTGTCGGTACTTTCCCATTAGTCCCTGTGGGATGTATATTTTATTACTTCGATAGACCCGTGCACTTGCGGGAAATGCCTACTACATTCGCGGGCGCTATCAAGTTTTTGGCGCCGTTGCCGGGGACTAATTTTGGCAATATTGACTAGATTAAGTAGTTATTAGACTAGACATTTTTAGTTTGTTAATATACTTTCTTTTACGTCATCGATCACGCTCAGAAGTCTCCCTAAACCTTGCAACCGCTCACTCCCCCAAAATTCATTATGAATTTGCAGATAAGGACCGAACTTCATTAACCATTATTGCCTAGACATGCAAAAGTCCTAAGTCATAGGTCCTAGCTACATTCTCTTGCTTTCATTGATTAATGTTTTTCTCATTCATGATTGATTCTTATTCATGATCCATTTGCCTCATTTATGATTAATCTAGACTCCCACACTTCATTAAGCGCGTCATTTATGTTGAACAACTAGTCACTTGATCCCTTATACACTGGAAACTTAAGGATTGAACTTTGACGAGCTTCGAATCTAGGAAGCATCTATATTGTCAACATGCGTACTATTTATTTGGAAGACTATAGACCGAACCACTTGACACACACTTATCACCCTTGGTAACTCTCAGTATTAGTTTTGGTTCGAGCTCCTCTAACTTGGCACCATACAAAAAATAGAAGGAAAAAGAGAGTGATAGAAAACAAAAGGCAGTGGTACCGAAGTTACAACTTGGCACTACCCAACAAAAAGAAAAAGAAAGAAAGAAGGCAGTGGTACCGAAGTTTTGACTTGGCACTGCCACTAAAAGAAGAGAAAGTGATTGAAAAGAAAAGGGCAGTGGTACCGAAGTTATAACTTAGCACTACAAACCAGAAAGAAAGGAAGGCAGTGGTACTGAACGTACGGCTTGGCACTGCGGTAAAGAAGAAAAAGTGCGGTGGTACCGAAGTCATGAGTAAGGCCTTTACTACCACTTTAAGAGTTTACCCTTTTGGTACTTCTAGTGTATTCTTGTCTCATGTGGTAAGGAACTATTTTCTGTCCAATATTATCATGCAACCGTTGTCTACAGATTTAACCTGGATACTCTGCTTTTCATCTTGACATCTTTAAAGTCTACAGTGGTATGTGCATCCTGTGTAGTTGTAATCATTTCGCACTTATAGATAATTGGGGAATATAATTGCAGTTGAACAACCCTCATGGAACTTCATTTCTTTCTTTTTGCTTGAGGACAAGAAAAGATTTAAGTCGTAGGTATTCTGTTGACACAGATTTATATAGAGTTTTACACGTCATTTTACTTATGAAATCATTCCTATTTCACGACTTTAAGTCTTATAATTACCCTTATTTGGATACTTCTATGGAACCTACACCTCTCTTGGTATTTTTGCGTTTTCAGTTCAAATTGACCACAAAAGGGTGTATTTTGGAACTATGGTAGTAGAGGAGCTCGTCCTAACTCAAGATGATCCTAACTAGAAGATTTCAGAGTCATCGAGGCCTTTATTGGAAATCTCGAGCGGGTCGCGATCAGAATCATACCCGTGACTCATCTTCGCACTAAAGCTACAAACTAACTAATCAGGACTGGGTCACGACCAAATTCTCGCCCAGGATCGCGGACCCACCTGTTACGAAATCACGATTTTTACTCAAATCTCATTGACCTACCCTAAGGGAAGCTCAGGGGCATTAAGGACTTTCTTCCCCATTGACAAAGGAGCCGAGGAGCAACTTTCGGCGGTGGATTTGCTCACGAAATGGTGATTTCGTGGAAGAAAAGCTGGTTGAGTTGCAGGACATGGGCGGCTGAAGCTTTGCACGAAATGGAAGCTGGCAGCGAAGACTTCTTTTGCTGGAGGATGGCAGCGACTGCAGCAGCTTTGCAGAGCATGGGGAAGGGACAACAGCCCACTAATGAGAGGAGATAAAAGAGAGAAGAGATTTCAGAATGAAAAGAGGAGGAGAGGTTCGCACGGGTAAAAGGAACGAGAGAGGAAGGCTGTTCTTGCGGAGAGGAGAAAGAAGATGCGCACCTACATCCCTTTGAAAACATTCTGTTACGTAAGCCTCTTAGAAACATACCTGTAAGAAATACCTAGCATTTCTATTCGAGTTGCTGCATCGATTGTATGATCTTAGTAGAATTTTGCATGATATATTTTTCTTTGCAACTCTTGCACAAAACTTGTTATCACGCATGATGTTCATGGCTGAGAACAATGTTTATGCTGTTACCGTGAACATGGTAGGCTAAATACTAAATCAGGATGTGGGGTAGGCCTTGACGATTTACTAGTTGTGATAGTTAAGTTTATTAGCCAAAGTCCTTGCTTAGCCTTGTGTGCGTGCAATGCCTGCATTACCCGGAAGGATATGCTCGCACCTCTAATCCCTCGGGTGAGGTTCGTAAATCAGCTTTTCTAAGAGTTTACTCGCTTGCATAGCTGTACTTACCCGTAGGATTAAAGGAAAGCATCATCTGGAAAGGTATGCTTGAGCCTAGAGTCACAAGGGTGAGGTTTGTTAATCGAATATAGAGGAGAAAACTTGCCCGCGGTACTGTACTCACTTAGGGAAATACCAAGGTGAGGTTTGTAAATCAGATCTCTAGAAGAAAAACTCGCTCTCAGATTCGTACTCGCTCGTGTGATTGTAGGGAGCCTAGACACGTTGGAGAGACTCTAGTCCGACTGCGCGTCAGACCCATTAGGTTGAGATTTTATCCATTTTGTTGGTGTGCTATGCCTACACTTTCTGAAAGAGAGTGTTTGAGCCTTTAATCATCGCAAGTAAAGTTTGTCAATCAGCATCTGTAGGAGTTTCTTCTCGCTTGTAGATCTGTACTCACTTGCGAAGATTATAAAGTACCTAGACGTTGCGGGGAGACTCTAGTCCAACCGTACGTCAGAACTCTACATATCGGACCGGTAATCTTGTCCGTGAAAGCAGACAAGATTATTGGAGGGAAGCTACTTGTGTGACAAGGAAGCTGAGTCCCTTGAACCAGACAGGACATCAGCAATAGAGTTTAACTATTCAACTATAAGGAGCCAAAGTGGTGAACCCATATCCTGATACATCTCCTCATTAGAATCCCCTCGTGTGATTTCCTCTATTTACATTCTTGCACTTTTAATTATTTTGTTATCTTAAACTTCACCAATTTCGACATCGTCTAGCTAGCCATTTCGAGATCTGTCGGTAGTTGCTCATTAGTCCCAGTGGGATCGATATTTTATTACTTCGATAGACCCGTGCACTTGCGGGAAATGCCTACTACATTCGTGGGCGCTATCATGGTTCTAGGTGCGCGTTTTTCTCTCGCGGACGGGCTCCACGCTTGCCGCTGACGCACGGGCTTGGACCTCCTCTTGGCTCAGTGGGTTTTGCCCTGGACTAGACTAACCCGGGCCTGACACTGTGGATAGGCCCAAGGGCCATCGGGGCCTCATGAACATCACCGATTAATCAGGCGGGGTTTAAAATTTAATTCTTTTTTTTTAAAACTAAATGCTTGTGGTGATTAATCGGCAGTAGGCAACGGAGACAGCACGCAAGGACGTAATGGTACCGTGCGTGGATGACTAGTGGGTAATAAATAGATTGTTTGTACAGAAAATTAAAAGGAAGGAAAAATAAAAAAGAAGGTAAAATAAAAAAGAATAGAAAGTAAGATGATTTTTTAATTGTATTTATTTAGAGGGAAAGAAAGTTTGAAAGATTGATATAGTCACTTTATTATTTTATTTTTATACTCATATTATATAAATATTATTAATTATTTTAATATTAATTAAATATTATTAAATACTATAAAATTAATTAAATATTTTAAAATTAATTAATATTACTAAATACTATAACATCAATTAAATATTATTAAATATTATAATATTATTAAATATTATTAATAATTATAAAATTAATTAAATATTATTAATTACTATAACATTAATTAAATATTACTAAATATTATAACATTGATTAAATATTATTAATTATTATAAAATTAATTAAATATTATTAATTACTATAACATTAATTAAATATTATTAAATACTATAATATTAGTTAAATATTATTAATTATTATAAAATTAATTAACTATTATTAATACTATAACATTAATTAAATATTATTAAATACTATAACATTAATTAAATAATTAATTACTATAAAATTAATTAAATATTATTAATTATTATAATATTAATTAAATACTATTGAGAGGGGTGAGATTAAACAACCAATTTTGCCACCTGCTCGTTCCGCCCAAATCGGACGGAACAATTTTGAGGGAAAGTTGATGGGATTTTCCCTCTGCTTTTCCCTCCTCAGTTTCCAACCACCCTTTTAAACAAGCAAATTTTGATATCCTTCTATCTTTCCTTCCATTCCCTCCTTCTTTCCCTTCCACTAAACACAGCCTTAGTGATCTAACTAAGTCAATTTAAATATATTTTATTTAATTAATTATGTTAAAAAAACTATTTTTTTCGTTATAAACAAGTTAATATGTTTATGACTTGAACATAATTATAACTAACATGAACTCATCTAACTTCATATTGAATCACATCAAATCAATAGATTAGGTCAAGTTTTGCCAAGTATAGCTGCAACTTTTTCTATTTCTTTTTTGCACTACTATCATATAATCAGGATAGTTAGTTCTATAGCTACACATCCCTATATGACTTAGGTTCTGTTTAGGAGAACTTTTTTAGATTTTACTGTAGCAAATTTGGCGGAAAGCTACTATAGTAACGAGAAAGTTGGATTTTTAACGCTGCAAGTGTCAGCCGAATTCGGCTATTGTAGAGTACTGTAGCTTTTACTATAGCAATGCGAAAATCAGTGCACAATAAAAGTCGCTTGGAAAGTTGGGTGCCAAACGGAGCCTTGGTCCCTACTAGAAACACAAACATATTTTTTTTAAAAAAAAAGATTTACAATTTAATTAATACAATTATTCAATAGTATTATTAAACTAATTTAATGCTTAATTATATCATTATATCTGATAAATGAAATTATTTTTATGCTATATATTGGTTTGTAAGTTTATTTATATCAAATTTGAGGAGTTAAACGTGAAGAAACCTAACTTATTTTATATAGAATTCAACACAGTTTAATAAAAAAAATGTTTAATACGTTTAGTTAATATCGATTTCGTGAAAATACCTTATGTAATATTGATTCAATTCGATCATTACACTCCATTGAGAAGATTGATTAAAATGATATCACTCTAACAATCCACTCAACTTATTATAACTTTTATCATATTTTATTTTACCTATTTTTGTGAAAATTAATAAATGATAATTGGATAGTTTGAATAATAATTTTACTTTCTTTTAGGAATTTTAATAAGTTTATATTGCTTATTCTGGTTTATATTTAAATATTATTCGGGATTTCAAATGATATTTGCAAACAGATGTGAAAAAGATTATAAGTTACTATGATTAGGAATGAACTTAATTTTTAAGAAGATACAAAACTTTCTATTTTTGTAATTAAAGAAAGAAAGAAAAATTATACAATTTGTCAAATATTTTATTAATTTCTTTTCTTTTTTTGACCAAAAAGATAAATGTTCGATATTCCAATTCTAAAGCTTTGATGTATTAGACCAATTTAATTACTAACACTTATAATATTAAATTATCATCTAAATAATTATATTTATAAATTTAAATAACTCATGTTACTAGATTAATTTGATACTCATTGCTAATTAGTTGTCTAACAAATATACCTAACATAAATGAGCAAGACTATTTTAATAAAAAAGTGTAAATCCAAAATTTACGTTTAGGAAGTTAAGTAAATATAACCAAATTAAACATGAATTTTAATTCTTGAAACTAGAAGGTAGAAACCTTGTTTGAGAATTGATTCCATGGAAGTATTAATGTAACCACCAAAAAAGGGGTCGATTCCAACCAACCCCTCTAGAAGAGTCCACGTAGGGGGTGCAGCGTTTGCTGAAAGGGCTCCCTTCGCTGCCATGTGCTATCCTTCACAAGACCTCCTCTGCCTCTCTCCGCCATGTTCGCTCATTCGCCGTTCTCTGCTCCGGATCTCGATGGCCACTGATCGCTGAGAAAATTTCCTAGGCGGGGTCTCCGCCTAGGATTCTTAGGCGAGATTCAATCTCAGCCAATCTTGTTACTTTAGAAATAGTGTAAAAATTGATATACCTGTACAACACTTGGGTGCACGATTAAAGCAAGGTAAACGATTAGATTAAGCCCCGCCTAAGAATCCTAGGCGGCATCTCCGCTCCTCTAGTAGAATTCGTCAAGCTGATAAGAGTGAAAATGGCTTCCTGTGTCAACAATAAAAAATCTTGTATATTTATGATCATTAATATTTGACTTGACAAAACTTAACCTGACCCGACTCGATACGAAGTTACGCGAGTTTGGGTCAACTATAATCATGTTCGGATCATATGCAAGTCAATCTGTTTATGACCTGAAAATAATCAGGTCATGTCGGGTTGTAAATGGGTTGACCTGCTTAACCCGATTATATTATATATTTACATATATAAATTTTAAATATAGACTCGCCCAACTCCTAATGCTAACCCATAAGCCCAAATCTCTTCTAACTATCCTTTAATCCAAATTTTGGCTCACACCACAAGCCTAAATTTTTATAAATTTTAATAGAATTTTTATCAATTTATTATTTATATATAAAATATGAATAATAAATTTATAATTGGGTTGTGTCGGGTCAAGGAAATCGGGTTCATAAATGACTCATTTAATAAACGGATTATTCGGGTTATATCGAGTTGACCCGATTATATTCGGATCGTGTTCAGGTTAGATAGTTTGACCCAATTAATTAAATGAGTCGTGTTTGTGTTGACTTAATTGAGTCATGGATCACAGCTGACACAACCCGTTTATGATCTGCCAATCCGAATTGCCAGGTCTAGCTAATATCACTACCTTATTATACCATCATATATATCAGTGTCTCGTTCTGTTTTCACATTACATATTACATTTTTATTAAAATTTTGTCTTTATGTATAGAGATGTCCATCTCTAATGCAAATATAATTATTCAGTTTCGTCAATTTTGGCTTCCGCATAGTTACAACACCAATAATCATCATAAATATGGCAAATAACTCCAATTATCATTGACAACAATGTCATTTGCATATTAGTGTCTATTCGTCTCCTATCTTAACTAAGTCAACAGTGAAGGGTTGAAGCATTATGATGCAAAACATTAGAGATAGAAAAGGCAAGGACAGAGAACCTTACTTTTCAAAGGGATTAGAAGAGAGGCTAAGAAGAGATCAGGAGTAGCATTTGAATATATTATAAATCAGAAGTTGCCTTTGCAAACACTTACTAAGCATTTGTATAAGTTAAAAGAAAAAAAATGGACTTATTTAATAAAAGAATAAATTTGGTTGTTATATAGACTAATACAAAATAACATAACACCTAGACTCCTGATGTGGGTGTAAAGTGTTTACATATTCAAGTTAAATTCAAATACTTCTGTTCAAGTTGGAGCATAGATATGAATCATGCCCAACTTATTGCGAAGAATCAGTATTATAGAACTGTTGTTTGTAGTGACATAATCTATATATTTTGATGTATGAGAATATGTAAAAATATTAGGCTTACCTTCCATATTAGCAGAGGCTTTTGAATCTAAAATTCAAAGAGTAGAGGAAAAAGCCAAAGAAGCTATACTTGAGGTCTTAGAAGCAGAAGCTATGTAAAAAGATGTTGTTGCGAAGGCCTGAAGTAATCTTTTATACTTTGCATTTGTTATAGTAGTGGTGAGTGCATAATCAGTAGTGGTTTATCAAACAACTGGCAAATAGCAGAGTTGACTGGCTATTGGTTACAATGTCATAATGGTAAACTTTAGAGAAAAAGACAACTCTCTCCCTTATTACCATCTACCCGCAACAAAACATGATAACATGTTTGAATTGATTGATTCCTTTGGATCTCTAAGTCTGGTTATGGGTGGTAGTTCTAAAGAGTGACAAATGCCATGAATGTGCTACAAGTGGTGTTTTCTTATTGCCAGAAACATTGACAAGCTATAATTGGCATCAACGAGCATGGAACAAGTAGCAAGTTTCAAGTAGCTAAAGGCAAGCAACTTATTTGCTACTTTGAATGAGATCACGGTAGGCACAAACTTAGTTTTGAGAAGTCAACAAATGGCGAGTTATGTATCTAATATTTGCACTCAACCTTGCCTATATTTTGATTATATTTCCCCTGGTTCTCATTTTGTAGCTCTTCTTTCCGTTTATCTGTTGGGTTGACGGCGGTTGCCAATTGACTGTTGATTAGGACCAATGCTAGTTTGGATCCAAGATGAATTGTTGGGATCACT
The DNA here is from genome assembly GCA_027563935.2 of Costus lasius. Classification (NCBI taxonomy): domain Eukaryota; kingdom Viridiplantae; phylum Streptophyta; class Magnoliopsida; order Zingiberales; family Costaceae; genus Costus; species Costus lasius. The sequence goes on from CM050448.1 coordinate 30,932,098, forward strand.
CAATCCTAACAATTCAATGTAGATTTCATCATATTTTTGTTCAAACCCTTTAAAGATTTATGTATCCTCTCCTGTAATTGATTTCTATTCATTTACTATTATTATTCCTTGTTTCCTAGAGATTTTGCTAAATCAGATCAATGGGTGCTGATCATGATTTAATGGCGATCAGCTAATCCTGTGAGCTATATTTACCGAGGATCTTGTGAATCACAAAAGAATATAATGGATAGTTATTTTTAAGTTTCTATATCAAATACAGAATGCATGAAAAGAGCTGCAGCACAAATATGCTTATTCTTGATAGTATTTCTTTGTAGTTTGTCTTCTAAACTGAGGATAACATTTTTTTATTAATACTATACTTAATTAGAAAATTATTTCTAATTATATAGGTATAACTTCCGCTGGAGCCATGGGAAGGAAAAACTTGAATATGGTAAAGTATGTGGGTTAAATTATTACATTTATACCTTCAAATTTTCATTTTGACTAAAGCACATATTAGGTAACTTTTAGTATAAAACGATGATGTGGAATAACATAAAACATGAGTATTGAATTTCTTGAGTCTTTCTCTCAAATTTTTTTAAAGGATCTTTCTATGTCAATCCAATTTCAGACAGTCCTACAACTGATCTTGCAGCTATTTATTGGTATGCTATTCTTCAGTGCAACATTTGATATATAAAATTTTACACTCTTACATGTGAGTGCAGATGTTGCTATATGAAACGTTGTTTGAACTTGTATTGATGGTTACAACTGAAATAATGAAATAAGATACTAGACAAGACTACATTTCAAATTTTGTCTAATAGTACTCAGATGATGTTGAACTTCATATGGCTTTTCAATCTGATGGACTAGAGTGGCTTGATTTTGGTTTCTCTCTTGCCCACTGATAATGTTATGCAGTGTTACAAAGCTGGTTTGCTTGTATACTTTATTGATATAACAAATGATATTCTAACAATTTTTTATTCAACTTATGAAGTGTATTGGTGATATCCATTGGTGCATTGAGATTATGTCACATCTTCTATTATGCATGTAATGCTTTAGGAAGCACATCTTAAAGCATGCCTGAGTATTTGCCTGCATAATATCTACCTTATGTGCCTTTTTGTCATTTTCTTCCTTTGTACTCAGATGATGTTGTAACTAGGTATGCTTCCTATTGCTGACCAAATAAATGGCTAGCCACATCTTTGCCTAAACTTGAAGTAGGTATGTACAAATGCACTAGCACAGATTCCATTGCTTCTGGTGCTCAATATAATCTGAATTACTCTTTGACTATTTTCATGTTGTTGGATTACTTGATTTGTAGTAGTTCTAGATGCCATTGGTTAATGCATTATTTACTTTTGTCTGGGACAATTATTAGAATTCTTTTTTCTGTCTAAAAGGTGTATGTTTCTCTTAGTCACATTTCTTGTGTCAGTTACTTAACATCATATATTTTTTTTTTTTTTTGCTCTAATTTCATCTAGAGACTATTCATATCTTGATGGATTGGTCTGTGTGGACTACATGTAGCTGCCCCTCAACAATTTATTTTTATTTTGTCTTTCTGCCTTAAAATATGAGAATGTTTACCATTAGGCTTGTGGTTCCATATCAAATATGTTCTTCTACTTTATGCAATCCCTAATGTAATAGTGAGGCATAGGATCAGATGGTTGGATGACGAAACTTGGAGCTATTGCAGATGCTGTTCTTGTTTGATTTGGGTTTGAACGCAGTTAGTTGGCCTACAATAAATTTCAATTGAAAGTAAACAATTATGTATCGTAGAGGAGGAAGAAATGGATGATGATGATGATTTGTGTAGGAAGGCTGATAGATTAGGACGGAGGAGGATTAGATAGATCGATTAGAGGAGATTCACATTTTTTTTTCGCAAAGTGCAAGATGGGGGTTATATAAAATTAAAAGAATGTACAACATACATTTGTCCTAGCACCCAACTTGATTCTTATAGTCTACAAGTAAAATCTTTCTCCAACAAGTAAAGAAAAGATGATTTTTTTTTCTTTAATAAACATCCTTGCCGCATCACTTTGTTCCTAGTTGGCCAATTATGATATATGATAGCAATAAAGATGAGGTTTTTTAGGGTAGACAAGTATGATATATGACAACTATATAAGAGTGTCACATTTTTAGATCTTCCTAGTTTAGACCAGTGTTTGAAATTTTGGTCCAAACTGGACCAAAATTTTAAGTTTGTACTAGTCTGGTATGAGACTGATACGAGATGAAGTTATTGTAGCACAGTGTCGGTATGGGTGAAATCAATATAGCACAATGTCAGTATGCATTGTTCATACCGGTTCAGTGATTCACCGGACCAAGCCGTCAAACTAGCTTTTAAAACCATGGTTCAAACATTTCTCATCTGCCTTCTATTGTTCATATAACTAAAGGAGCTTGTTTTTAATTTCAAGACCTTTCAAACTCAAGAGATATCTCAATTGTTGAGAATTGGTATGTGGGGTCATTTTTGGTCCTGTGATTAATATGATTTGACCTTTTCAAATTCACCTTATAAAAATAAGGTTTTTTTGATTAATAGGTTCTGGCTTCCAATGAATGCAAGCACTTATTGTTAATTATCTTTAAAAATTAGGGCACCTTTGATTGAGAGATCTACGTTATGAAATAAAATAAAAATAAAATAGCTGAACAACATGATTCATTAAATATTAAAACAAAAATACATGATGATTTCAAAAAAAAGAAAAAATGACAAAAGAGAGAAGTCTTCGTCAACTTGGATGATTTGGATCTGCCAAATACTTAGCCTTGCAATGACTTGCTGGATATTTTGGACTCAGAAGGGATCCGGTCTCAATGATTCATTAGATATTCAATTTGAGAAATACCCGGCCTCAACGGCTTGTTGGGTAAAGATATCTGGCCATGATGGCTTGTTGAGATATTTGATTTGAAAAATATCCAGCCTTGCGACATGTTGGATATTTGGGAAAATTACCCAGCCTCAATGGCTTGTTGGGTAAAGATATCCGGCCATGACGACGTGTTGGATATTCGATTTTAAAAATATCCAGCCTTATGACGTGTTGGATATTTGGAAAATTTACCTGGCCTCAACGGCTTGTTGGGTAAAGATATCTAGCCATGACGGTGTGTTGGATTCATGGCTGTTGGAAATTCGATTTGAAAAATATCCGGCCTTGCAGCGTGTTGGATATTTGAGAAAATTACTCGGCCTCAACGGCTTGTTGGGTAAAGATATCCGGCCATGACGGCGTGTTGGATATTTGGTTTGAAAACTATCCGGACTTGTGACGTGTTGGATATTAGATTTGAGAAAATATCCGGCCTTGCGGCGTGTTGGATATTCGATTTGAGAAATATCCGGCCTTGTGGTGTGTTTGATATTTGATTTGAGAAAATATCTAGCCTCGCGGCGTGTTGGATATTCAATTTAAAAAATATCCGGCCTTGCAACATGTTAGATATTTGATTTAAGAAAATATCTGACCTTGCGTTGTGTTGGATATTCGATTTGAAAAATATCCGGCCTTACGGCGTGTTAGATATTTTATTTGAGAAAATTACTCAGCCTTGCACCGTGTTGGATAATTTAAAATTAAAAAATATCCATCTTTACGGTGTGCTGGATATTTGATTTGAGAAAATATCGGGCCTTGTGGTGTGTTGGATATTCGATTTGATAAATGTCCGGCTTTACGGCGTGTTGGATATTTGATTTGAGAAAATATCCGGTCCTGCGGCGTGTAGGATATTTGATTTGAGAAAATATCCGGCCTTGCAGCGTGTTGGATATTTGGGAAAATTACCCAGCTTCAACGGCTTGTTGGGTAAAGATATCTAGCCATGACGGCGTGTTGGATATTCGATTTTAAAAATATCTGGCCTTACTACGTGTTGGATATTTGGGAAAATTACCCGGCCTCAATAGCTTATTGGGTAAAGATATCCAGCCATGACGATGTGTTGGATATTTGATTTGAAAAATATCCGGCCTTGCGGCGTGTTGGATATTTGGGAAAATTACCCAGCCTCAACGGCTTATTGGGTAAAGATATCCGGCCATGACGGCGTGTTGGATATTTGATTTGAAAAATATCCGGCCTTGCGGCGTGTTGGATAATTGATTTGAGAAAATATTCGGCCTTGTGGTATGTTGGATATTCGATTTAAGAAATATCCGGTCTTGCTGCGTATTGGATAATTTAAATTTGGAAAATATCCGACCTTACAGCGTGTTGGATATTTGTTTTAAAAACTATTTGGCCTTGCAGCGTGTTGGATATTTAAATTTAAAAAAATACCCTCAAAACTGATATGCATTTGTCATAAGTCATGGAGAAAAATCTGAGTTGTGTTGTAACAACGTTGAGGAACTATGCCCCGATATGAAGTATTGAAGTACGCACCTCCCAAACAACATTATCAATAATACACATCAGGAATTTATCGTCCACGACTATGTTTAAATGATTTGAGTGCATGGGTTGGGTGAATGAGCCATTGGGCTAAACATTCGAGGTTTTGTGTGAATGGGCCGGTGGGCCAAACATTCAAAATTTGAATAAACAGACCGATGGGTCAAGCGTTTAAAATTTGATGATCGAAATTTGGTTAACGGGCCAATGGGCCAAATGTTCAAAATTTGCATAAATGGGCCAATGGGCCAAGCGTTTAAAATTTGCATGAACGTAGGACCAATCGTTTAAACTTTGATGAATGAGCCGATGGGCCAAACATTCAGAATTTGATGGCTGATTTGTAAATCTACTTAGATCTAGGCTTCTAATCGAAAATCCAAGATCAAATTCAGAAAGACCTAACTCAATTTGGTAAGAGTTGATATTCGGATCATTTTGGGAGAATTAATTTCAGCCATTGAAAGTTCAATTCATAGATCTATTTTGATCCAGATCTCTAATCGAAAATCCGATGGTGGATCTGGAAAGATCTAATCCAAATTTATAAAGATCAATATTCGGATAACTTTGGAAGCCATCTGATTGGCTGAGATTTATGCACCTATCTATCTTTAAGAGGTGTTTGGTGACAATGTTTTCCCTAGTCCAGTTAAAACTTTGGACACACCTTTCGCAAGGAATTCATTGGCCCTGGGCATCATGGTCAGGTTGGACGTGACTAGAACTCTCATATGTGATTAACTCATTGGCCATGTGAGGAACAAGGATCCCATCTCACTTTGGAAATTCTGTGGTTTCCCGGATTGACATGAGAGGGTTGTCAACCTAATAAAATAGTGAGAAACAATTATTTATTTAAGTCCAAATTAAATGATTGAAAGTGTAGTACCAATCTGCATGTCTTTGTTGTAGATAATGTATACGAACAATAGCGGTTTAAAACTATGATCTATCGTTCGGGAAGACGAGTTGGACTGGTGTCGATTCTTGAGGGGTGACCCCAAGCTCAAGAGCTGTGAAAGGCATCACCAAAAAGAGGTGAAGGGAAGGTTTACTCCTTTGTCTTCAGGCTCAAGTATTTACGTGGTTGAAGTCAACCTGTCTACTTCAAACACATGGGTACTTAATACCGCTCAATATGCAAGGGCTCAAATGAAGTAGGGTAGTACGACCAGGAGAGATTGACCTTCGGGTCGGTAATGACGCACAGGTTACTGTTGTGACTATAGGTGACTACACTCTCTCGCCGCCATCAGGACTTCAACTAGAACTTGACCATTGCTACTATATAGCGTCAATCAGTAAGGACATCATATCCATTTCTGCCTTGGCAAGGAATGGATTCAGCTTTGCAATAAAGGAGAACACCTGTTCTTTTTCATTAGCAAACTTGTTCTATGGATCTTGTACACTGTGCAATGGGTTGTATGTCTTGGATATGCAAAGTTCTGTTTGCAACGTAAATACTAAGAGGATCAAGCTAAGTGGTTATAACAACACTTATCTTTGGCATTGTCGTTTAGGGCACATTAACAAGAATCACATCCAATGACTCCATGCAAATAGATCCTTGGATTCAAGCTCCTTCGAGGAGTTTGACAAGTGCGAGCCTTGTTTGCTAGGCAAAATGACAAAAGCACCATTCACCAAGAAAGGTGAAAGGGCCACAAGGTTGTTGGACCTCATTCACAGTGATGTGTGTGGGTCTTTCAACAAACAAGCTAGAGGTGGGTTTGTATACTTCATTACATTTACTAACGATTTCAGTAGATATGGTTATGTCTATCTAATGAGACATAAGTCTGAATCCTTAGAGAAATTCAAGGAGTTCAAGACTGAAGTAGAAAAATAACTTGGACAACCCATAAAGGCTCTTCGATCTGAATGAGGCGAAGAGTACTTGAGCCATGAGTTTATTGACTATTAAAAGAGTGTGGGATTCTCTCACAGCTCACCCCTCCCAGGACACCCCAATGCAATGGTTTGTCTGAGAGGAGGAATCAAACCGTTTTTGCTATGGTTCAGTGTATGATGAGTCATGCAACTCTACCTCCGTACTTCTGGGGATGTACTTTAGAAATAGATTCTTTCACACTGAATAGCGTTTCATCTAAAAGTGTCCCCATATCTCCACATGAGCTGTGGACTGGGAGACGACCTAACCTCACATTTTATGAGGATCTAGGGATGTGAAGCGTATGTTAAACATCAAAATTCTAGCAAGCGAGAGCCCAGGTTAGATAAATGTGTGTTTGTGGGGTATCCTAAGGAAACCAGATGATACAACTTCTATAATCCCACTGAGGATAAAGTTTTTGTTGCCCGTGGTGCTGTCTTTCTTGAGAAAGAATTTATCTTGAAAGAAGCTAGGGGAGAAGTTTTGATTTGGACAAAGTCCAAGATCATCCACAAAGACACAGAGGTTGAGATGGAACCTGAGCCACCTGTACAGGTTGAGGCCCAACCTGCGGCTCAGACACAGACTCCACACAGGTCTGAAAGCGTACGTCATGCACCTGATAGGTATGGGTCGTTGTTGACTCAACACGATGACATTCTCATTATTGGGGATGAACCTATGACTTATGAGGAAGCGGTCATAGGATCAGACTCAGAGAAATGGCTGGAGGCCATGAGGTTTGAGATAGATTCCATGTTTGCTAATCAAGTTTGGGACTTGGTTGAGCCACCTAATGGGGCAAAATCCATAGGGTGCAAATGGGTCTTCAAGAAGAAGATAGACATGGATGGCAACGTGGTTACCTATAAAGGTAGACTAGTAGCCAAAGGTTTCAGGCAGGTCCACAGGGTGGACTATGATGAAACTTTTTCGCCAGTTACCATGTTCAAATCTATTCGGATCATGCTTGCTTTAGCTGCCTACTATGACTATGAGATTTGGCAAATGGACATGAAGACAACTTTCCTTAACAGAAACTTGTTAGAGGATGTGTTCATAACACAACCTGAGGGGTTCGTTCACCCAGCCAATTCTCATAAAGTATCTAAGCTGAAAAGATCCATTTATAGATTAATGCAAGCCTCTCAAAGATGGAACATTCATTTTGATGAAGCTGTGAGAGATTATGGGTTCATCAAGAACAAAGATGATGCCTGTGTATACAAGAAAATCAGTGGGAGCTTAGTCACATTTCTGGTCTTGTATGTCGATGACATACTACTAATTGGAAATGATGTCCCTACCCTTCATGTTGTGAAGACGTGGTTGGGGGAAGTGTTTTGAAATGAAAGTCTTAGGGGAGGCCGCCTATATTCTCGGTGTGAGGATTTACCGGGATAGATCCAAAAAGCTCCTTGCTTTGAGTCAGAGTACGCACATAGACAAATGCTAGAAATGTTTCACTTGGAGCAGTCTAAGAAAGGTTACCTACGTGTGAGGCACGGCATTACTCTTTCCAAGAGCTAGTGTCCCTCTACATAGGCTGAAAAAGTAGAAATGAGTCCAGTCCCTTATGCATCCGCAATAGGATCCCTCATGTACGCTATGTTATGTACGAGACCAGATGTGGCTTATGAAGTTAGCATAACCAGCAGATACCAGTCTAACCCCGGTGTTTAGCATTGGATTGCTGTGAAGAATATTATGAAGTATCTGAGAAAGATAAAAGATTTATTCTTAGTCTATGGTGGACAAGAAGATTTGTGTATCTAGGGTTATATAGATGCTTCTTTCCAATCAGATCTAGATGACTTCAAATCGTAGTCCGGCTATGTGTTCTTGCTGAATGAAGGTGCTGTCTACTGGAAGAGCTTCAAGCAATCCATGGTGGCAGACTCTACAACTGAAGTAGAGTATGTTGCGGCTTCTGAGGCAACCAAAGAAGCGGTTTGGATCAAGAAGTTCATCTTTGAACTTCAAGTAGTTCCTAGCACTGCTGATCCCATTGAGCTCTTTTGTGATAACAATGGTGCGATCGCGCAGGTCAAAGAACCAAGATCACATCAGCGATCCAAACACATACTTAGAAGATTTCACCTGATCTGGGAGATCATCGACGGAGGTGTCATAAATATAAGTAGAGTTATCACAGAGAACAATCTAATAGACCCACTGACCAAGGCTTTGGTGCAGCAGAAGCATGATGGTCATACTCGAGACATGGGGTTAAGGTACCTCAATGATAAGGTCTGAGTGCAAATGAGAGATTGTTAGTGTTATGCTCTGAGACCTATGTTTCGGTCTTAACTATTGTACTACATATATTGATATTTATAGATATCCTGGCATTGTCGTTGTTATGATTTATTTTACATCTACGCATATGTATGTTTACATGACGATGTCCCTCCGAGATATTACTATCTCATTTTGTTATGTCCCAAGTCGAGTACTATAGTGGATAGGAGATAGCTATGGTTGATGTGTTCGCAAGTGCACGGATATATCGAAGTAATAAAAAGATATCGAACCCACAGCGACCCACATGTTAAGTACCAAATAGTCGAATTCTTACTAGCTAAGCGATTAAATAACGATGTATGATAGAAGTAAATAAAAATGAATAAATGAAAGCTAATGTTGGAAATCGGAGAGAGAAAACTAGGACTAAGGTTTCATCACTTTTAATTCTCATGACTAGATATAATAAAGTTTTTATTAGTTATTCTAATCATGATAAAGAGAAGTTTACTTAAAAAGAAATTGTCTCCTCTCGGACGTCCAATTTACATAGAACAGCCTTCACTCTTGTGACTTACTACTTAGTGTTAAATAAAAGTAAACCAGACAAAGAAAATTAAAGTCACTCTCGTGGTTTAACTCTCAAAGTCTACTTCTCAAATAAAATTAAATACTCTTGTATTTTAATTTTACAGGTTTTACCTAAGGGGTTATGACAATCAAAATCACCTCTCGGTCTATATTATCATGTTTGAAATAGTGGAATCAATACTCACATGTAAAATAAGCATCATAAATTAGGGTTCTAGGGCTTTGCTACTCTCGTAGTCTAGGTTTCTAGATCTAATTTAAGGGTTCCATGTTTGTAAATCACCTCTCGGTCCATATTACAAACCCTAAAACATGCAAATAATAATTTCAAACTAAATAAATCATAGAGGCAAAATTATCATTCAAAGAATAAACTAATAGATAAAAAAAATCTAGTCATTACATAATTAAAAAGGGATTACTCCCTAAGTCCCAAAGAAAATATTACGCTATCATGGAGAAAGAAACACAATAATAATTCATCTAAAATAATCAGAATTCGATAGAGGAAGAATAAGAAAAGTTACTGATTTCATAGGGGTGTGAAAATTTTCATAGCCCAGTGAATTTTTTCGAGTTGAACAGTAACTACTACAGTACTATTGCAGTAATTGTGCTACGATGTTTTGCTATTTCCCCTTTTTGGCTAAATTTTTTTCTCTGATTTCTCCTCCGATCGAACTCTTTTTGATCTGAAATTTCTGGTGTATCTTCTCCTCCTATAGACAAAGCTCTCCTGAAAATTTTGCCGCCGAAGATGGCCTCTACGCCTCTTGGTGAGAGGCCAAGCCCTAGTGGTGCCTCTCTCTATTTCTCCCTGGATTCTTGATGAAATTAGATGATTCTTGTCTTGAAGTCCTCTCCTCTACTTGTAGAACGATTCTACCATTTCAGATTTTTTGATTAGAGATTTGATTTGACTAATTTCTCTTTAGACAAATCGGACTTTGGAGGCAGTAGAAAACTCATGCAATGATTAAAATTACGGCCGTGAAAATAATTACAGCACTACCGTAATTTCTTCTGTGTATTATGGATAAAGAATTACGGCTATGAAAATAATTACAGCCCCATTGTAATTCTTTCTATGGGAAATCAGGAAGAAATTACGACTGTGATCATAATTACGGCACTGCCGTAATTTCTTATGTGCTTTCCAAAACTATGGCCGTGCTTTTTCTTCAAATTACAGCCGTGATATTTATACATGCAGGCCATAATTTTCAAATAAGCTCTGTTTTGCCTGAAAATTAATGGGCAGCTTTGTATTGACATTAGGAACTCATTCGTTCACTCGGATGCTTCAAAATCCACCATATTTTGATCGTTTTCCACTGTAATTTGATAAAAATGAGAAGTGGTGTATATTCCAAAATAATGGACCAAATAAATTGAAAAACAAGCAAAGGAGCATAAATATGACTTAAAAATAATATGCAATTAATATAAAATTTACTATAAATTTTTGAGTCATCAATGGTGCATGTGAGACTCATATATGTGCTGGTTAGCACGAGTTGCTCAACGTAGGCATATGGGTATATCAAGGGAGATATACTAGACCGACCCACCATGAGGATACTTCTTGGTGTCTCAAGAAGAATCGCATAGTGATAGAAATCGTAGATGTCCTTTGACTTGATGAGAATTGTGTCTCTATGTAGTAAGGGATATACTTTGATACAACCTAATGCCTCACCGTAAAATGGAGGACATAACGGTTGTCATTGGGTATGTCTTGAGCTATGTAGAGTTACATCTTGCCAATAGAGGATTTGCCCCTTCCCTGCAGGGAAGCTGGATGTCCATGGGCCCCTACATGGTGCATGACTAAAAGTGTGTGGCCACACCTAGAATAAGCCTGAATAGAGTTATGACCATTAACGTTGGAATCAACAAGTGTGACACGCTTGTCCAACTTAGACGATTAGCCTAGCAAAGGGACATGTATACTTATATATCTTATCACAGTCTAAAGTTATCGATGGTGACATTTATTCCGATGACTTAGGTAACAGTGACATACTGCTAGGTGCCACTCACTGCTTGTGATGATGAGGTCTGTTGGTGTATATGCCCTAAGACCTAGTTTTGGTCCATCTTTGTACTACTTGACACTAATATTTATATATATCTTTTTGGCATTGTCATTATCTATGTTTGTTTACATCTGTGATTATGTACTTACATGATAATGTCCCTGGAGATAGATTGGATCTGTGCTCAAATGATTATCCCCAGTCGATGTACCTGAGTAGATATGGGATAACTCTGGTACTTGTGAGACTGGTATATGGGCTGGTTAGGCACAAGGTGCTAACACAGACATATGGGTATATCAGTGGTGGATATACTGGATAGACCCGTTGTGAGGCAATGACTTGGTGTTATGAGTTATCCTCACAAGTGATAGGAGATGCATTGATCCTTAGACTTGAGGTCATTGACTCTTCTATATGGCTAGGGACATGCTTTAATGTAACCTAACACCTCGCCGTAATTGGGAGGTTATAATGGTTGTCATTGAGTATGTCAAGACCCATATCAGAAGATCAATGTACAGACAAAGGATTTGCCCCTTCCTAAGGGAAGCATGATATCCATGGAGCTCCTCTATGGTCTATGACTGAAAGTGTATGGCCATACCCAAGTGAAGACCTGATTTAGTCATAGCCATGTGATTGGGTTAAAACAAGTGATGACACACTTGTCCAATCAGATATTAGTTCGGCAAAGGGACTGTAATGTATCTATACCTAGTCGCGATGATGGGGATGTCGATGTCAATATCCATTCCGATGACTTGGGTAGTAGCGATGCACTGCTAGGTGCCACTCACTGCTTGTGGTGACCTTTGGTCAGCACTGCCAACATCAAAGGGACCTACAGGGTCACACACCAAGATACTTGAGTTCTCGTATTGATTGGGAAGCCTTACGATCGAGTTATTGGATAACTTGGATCTATTTTGGAGATTTCATCAGTGCCAATGGGCCTGATGAGATGGAAGAAACTTATAAGAGCCAACTTTTATTTTTGGCATATTAACCAAATTAACCATGGTTAGCCTCATTTGACCTTGGGTTACATTGGATTGGATCCAATGGGTTGGTTAACATGCATAATGGACTTTGGGCTAGGCCCATTGGTTGATTCGGTTCACTAATAAGTTGTCATGAAGAGACAAGAGGCTAAAAGGGTATAATGGGGAGAAGTTGGTGCCTTTGCTTCATTATGGAAGTAAAGGGCACCTCCCCCTTCTTCCTTGGATGGAATGCATGCCTCTAAGGCATGTCTTGGGCTGATATGGCTATTGGGCAAATAAGGATAGGTTGAATGAGGTTTATGGTAAAGTCTTGGAGACTTTCCTTACCTCAAACCTTCTCATCCTAGCTGCCCACTTGTCATGATCCTAGCCATCCCTAAACCACTTCTTGCCCTTATAAAAGAGACCCTAACCGCCCCCTTTCATGTGACTAATTCTCTTGGAGGCATGAGCAAGGAAAGGGGCGAGAGCAAGGGTTCAAGTGGTGCAACTCTTCTTCCATCAAACCCTAGCCGCAAGTGTCTTCTTCCCTTCCCTTCTTGGCGCAAGTGTGGGAAGCTCTTGGCGGCATCTTCTACATCTCCTCTCCTTCTTCTCTTAGCGCATCTTCTACCTTGGAGGTGGTGCATGTTTTGAAGAAAGAGAACAAGGCTTGGATCTTCTTCCCGAGGCTAGCATCGGGCGTGGAAGAAGAGGACTCAAGGTATCCGTGTGTGTGAGACTACAGAGGGCGCACACTTGGGCGCCTACATCGACATCACTCCAAATTGCTTCTAAGGTATTTTTTTTATCTCATCGTGTCGACTCCCTCGCATGCAATCTTCATTGGGTTTTTGGGACTGGCTCATTTCGGGGATATTGCTTCTGCTGTGTAATGTAATTGTGTAATATCTATCTCTGACAATTGTAAAATATCCCCGGGGTTTCCCAACAGTGGTATCAGAGCGACTTGCGAGACTTGAACGATGTAATTTCATGCTTTTCCATGCTCACATGCCATATCTCAATTTTTGAAAATTGCATGATCACATGGCAAACAATTTTTCTAAGTTGGAAAAATTAGGGTTTCTTGTTCTTATCATCTTGTCAATCTCTTTTAGATTTTTGGGTTATTTTTCTTGCTTGATTTAAAGATCAAAGGTGCACGTAGTTTTATCAAGTAGGACGGGCATTGTGTCTTCAGAGTGGCCGGGTCTCTTGATCTGACAAAATTGCCAGCTGAAAGGATCTATGAAATCATCATGAAAAATTAATCGCGAATAACCACAAGATTTGTGATAAGAAGATGAGGAAAAGAGACTTGTTTTATGAAAAAGTAAAATTTTAGATTTTATGTTTTTCATGAGCATGTAGAATTGCATGAGTAAATACCTTGGTTGTGCATAATGTTGTGATCATGAGTCAAGCCCCTAATGCATGCCTGTGATGTATCCTTGTGAGGCCTACGTGCCGCTTTTCTTTTTGCTTTTAACTAAGGAGAAGTTTAGGGTGGCACATGTACTTGGAGTTTGACACATGCATGCTTGCTTGCGCACCTTGCTTGGTGGCGCAAGAAGCACTCTTCCTTGATGGCACATGGTGTGGTGGCGCAAGATGACTTGGCTGAGCCTTAGGGCTTGTGTGCTAGGTGTCTTGGCCCATACATTGTGGTGCATCACCTTTGAAGGAAGCCCATGGCATTGGCCAAACCTATGGGGGTGCTTCTAGGGTTTCCCTAGAACTACCTCTAGGGTTTGAGAGCTAAACCATGATGAGAAAGACCTTGGAGCCAACCTTGAAGACCAAGCTAGAGGTCGGCTAGGCTAGGTCTAGTTTTAGGGGGCTTGAGTGAACATCCTTTGTGGTATGGGTTGGTTTAATGTCTTGAATAGGCTATGATCACATCATTCTTTTACTGCTTTCAGTATATGCTAAAGCATGCCTGTGATGTTTTATCGTTATGTTACCACTATAGGATTGCATGCCTGTATTGTTAGACATAAGATAAAACTGATGAGACCTTAAATAAAAACCCTCATTCAAAATATCAAGTCTAGTAGCCTTCTAACGCGTAGCCCTCACTAAGCTATCGATCAGTGGTGTTGTGAACTGTTTCCCACCCTCGTGGGACACACCCACTTATCTTTAGAAAGTGCGTGGTGGCAATGGTTTCCCCAGTCCGTTTTAATCGGGTGCGCCTTCGCAAGGAAACTCGTTGGCCCTAGGCCTAACGGTTAGGAATGGACTTGACTAGATATTCATATGTGCTGGGCACATGATGAAACTCTAGAGGCATCATTAAGAGGTTAGGATTTCATGCCATATCTAGCCCTCGCTGGACATGAAATGCCTAGACTGTCTCAATAAGGGGACTTGCTTAGAGCAATCGGCCGGCATGCCCACCTTAGGAAACATGGGTCACTTTGTGCATCTCATCCCACCCTCATGGGACGTGAAGCCCTATGTGGAATAAGGATCCCATCTCACTAGGAAATCTTAAATTTCCTGATTGACTTTGTGGGTTGTCAATTCGATTAAAATAGTGGGAGCCATGGTCATTGAAAATTAATCCAGTTTAAATGACTCGAAGTAGTACCAATCTGCTATTTCTTGGTTGTTGTAGAACAATAGCTATGAACAATGGCAGATGGTCACTGTGATCTACCCTGGAATGGGATAAGTTGGTTGGATCCAACTTACTGGATTGGTATATGAACTTGAGAAATGTGCTCAAGCTCGAGAGGAAGCTCTATGTCCTTGAGCAGCCAATTCCTGAGCCACTTCCATGCCCGGCCTCAACGGCTGAGAAGGATGCTTATGATAAGCATCAGGCTGATACTTTGGAGGTTGCACAATTGATGCTAACCAACATGTCGCCCGAGCTTTAAGGGCAATATGAATTGAATAGTGCCTCTAAGATTATTACTAATCTAAGACAGCTCTTTAATGAATTGGTTAGGCTCAATCCTCCTAAAGTTGATATTCAGTATGTTGAGCCAAAAGGCTTGACCAAAGAACTGAAATTAAAGATGGAAAGAGTCAGGAATAAAAAGTGCTACTCATGTGGAGGACCACCTCACATGATAAAGGACATGGTGCGACTTCAGAATGAGAAGAAGAGAGGCAAGACTTCGTCTTCATTCTCAGGTATTTATATTACTGAAGTCAACCTTTCTACTTCTATGTCATGGGTATTGGATACCGCATGTGGAGCTCATATTTGTACAAATATGCAGGGGCTCAAAAAGAGTAGATCGGTACAACCTGGAGAGATTGACATACGGGTTAGTAACAGGGCACAAGTTGCTGCTGTTGCTGTAGGAATTTTGACTCTCTCCCTACCTTCTGGACTTCAATTAGAGTTAGATACTTGTATGTAGCTTCTCTTACCAAAAACATTGTATCCATTCCTTGCTTGGCAAAGAAAGGATTTAAGTTTGAAATAAAAGAGAAATCCTATTCTTTTTCTTTTGCAAACATGTTTTATGGGAAGGGTACACTGTGCAATGGTCTATATGTGTTGGACATGGATAACTCTATTTGTAACATAAATTATAAAAGGACCAAACTGAGTGGTCCAGTTGGTGCTTTCCTATGGCATTGTCGATTAGCCCATATAAGCAAGAATCGCATTCAACAACTTCATGCAAATTGGTTGTTAGATTCAAGTTCCTTGGAGGAATTAGAAACATGTGAGCCTTGTTTATTAGGAAAAATGACAAAAGCACCCTTCACTAAGATTCGTGAGAGGGCAGGAGGTTTATTGGATCTCATGCATGCTGATGTGTGTGGGCCATTCAATAAACAAGCTAGAGGAGGGTACAACTACTTCATCACATTTACTGATGATTTCAGTAGATATGGTTATGTCTACTTGATAAGACATAAGTCTGAATCCTTTGAGATATTTAAGGAGTTCAGACATGAAGTAGAGAACCAGCTTGGTAGATCCATTAAAGCTCTTCGATCAGATCGTGGTGGAGAGTACCTGAGCGGTGAGTTCTTTGACTATCTAAGAGAGTGTGGGATCCTGTCCCAACTCACTCCTCCTGGAACACCTCAGTGGAATGGTGTGTCTGAAAGGAGAAATTGAACCTTGTTGGACATGGTTCGATCAATGATGATTCATGCAACTCTACCACCCTCATTCTAGGGGCATGCACTCGAAACAGCTTCTCTTATACTGAATAACGTTCCGTCTAAGAGTGTCTCAAAGATTCCATAGAGTTATGGAGTGGGAGACGCCCTAATCTCACTTTTATCAGGATCTGGGGATGTGAGGCTTATGTCAAACGTCAGGATTCTAGCAAGCTAGAACCTAGATCTGATAAATGCGTGTTTGTGGGGTATCCTAAGGAAACTAAAAGATACTACTTCTTTGTCCCAACCGAGAATAAGGTCTTTGTTGCTTGGGGTGCTATCTTTCTAGAGAAAGAATTTCTCATGAAAGAAGTCAGTGGGAGCAAGTTTGACTTGGACGAGGTTTAAGTGCAACCACAAGATAAAGAGATGGAACCTGAGCCACCTGCACTGGTTGCTGGGCAACTTGAGGCTCAAACACAGGCCCCATGTAGGTCTGGGAGGATTCGTTGTATTCCTGAGAGGTATGGGTCGCTGCCAACCCAACACGACGGGATCTTCATCATTGAGGATGAACCTAGGACTTATGATGTGGCGGTCAGTGGACTGGACTCCGAGAGATGGCTTGAGGCCATGTGATCCGAGATGGATTCTATGTTAGCTAACCAAGTCTGGGATTTGGTTGAGCTACCTGATGGGGTAAAACCCATAGGGTGTAAAAGGGGGCTCTGCAAGAGGAAGACAGACATGGATGACAACATAGTTACCTATAAAGGTAGACTAGTGGCTAAGGGATTCAAATAAGTCCATGGGGTGGACTATGATGAAACCTTCTCACCGGTTGCCATGATCAAATCCATTCGGATTCTGCTTGCTATAGCTGCATATCATGACTATGAGATATGGCAGATGGATGTGAAGACATCGTTCCTTAACGGGAAGCTGACTGAGGATGTGTACATGACACAACCTGATGGCTTCGTCCATCCTGCAGATGCCAGTAAGGTCTGTAGGATAATGAAATCCATTTATGGATTAAAGCAAGCATCTCGAAGTTGGAATCTTCGGTTTGATGAAGCTGTGAGAGATTATGGCTTTATCAAAAGCGAAGATTATGCCCGTGTATACAGAAAATTCAGTGGGAGCTTGGTGACTTTTCTGGTCTTGTATGTCAATGACATACTGCTCATCGGAAACGACATCCCTAGTCTTCAAGCTGTGAAGACATGGTTAGGGAAATGTTTCAAGATGAAGGACTGATGACACCAAAATATATAGTATATTTTGTATCATTTTATGTATCTTTTCATGCTAAATTGAGGATCTTTTTGCTTATTTTTATGTTGAATTCATCGAATATTCCAAAGTCTACTTCTATTTTGGTTTTTCATGATTTTCAGGTAAAAAGACACTATTTTAAGGAGTTTTCAAGCAAAATCAAACACATAGAAGAGTTATCATCATCAAGAGGAGATCACCCAAGAAATTTCATGCAAAACGGAGCAACCTTGCAAAATGCGGCAGTGCCGTAACCTATTTTACGGTACCGTATTTTTCGCGGCTACCATAAAATTAGAGCACTGCTGTATTTTGGTGATTTCTCAAACAGAAAGTTTTCCTGATTTTACGGCACTGCCGTAAAGAATTACACGGGCCGTATTTTGGAGCGCTTCAGAACAGAGACTTTTGCTGATTTTACGGCACTACCGTAAACGATTCTACGGTACCGTATTTCCCAGGCGATTCAGACCAGAGAACTCAGCCAATTTTACAGCACGACCATAAACTATTTTAGGGTACCGTATTTTTGGCAATTTTTGGTCAGAAACTTGTGAAGAAATTACGGCACCACCGTAATGTATTTTACGGTACCGTAATTCCAGTCAAAATCGTGAGTTTTCCGCGGCTGAAACTTGTTCGGGCCATAACTTTTGATCCAGAGCTCCAAATTAGGATCCGAAAAGTTGCTACGGACTCGTCTTTAAGAGGGAAATGCGTACGAAGTGGAAGGACCAATTTTTATCCAGATTTGAGGGAGCGGAGCAATCAACAGAGAGGTGGTTAGGGTTTGTTCTCATGCCGAGAGGCGTAGAGGGCACCTCAGGCCGTGATTTTCACGCAGAAGCTTTGCCTGGAGGAGAGGAAGACACCACAGAAGTTTCAGAGCATTTGGAGTCTGATCAGAGGAGGAATCAACGAAACAACGGTGACAGTGCTATTCATCGAAGCAAATTACGGCTGTAAAGGATTTTACGGCCGTGTTGTAACGTTGTTTCTCCTTTCTTTTTGTTTTCTGATCACTCTAAAACTATGATTTATTGTATCTCCTCCTTCATGCAAGCTTAATACTGTTTTGGGACATGGGGTTTAATCCCTTTCATTTTTAATGATTAGATAACTTTTTATTTCATCATGATAATCTTCGTTGTGATAATTCTACTTATGTGAATGTCTTGTCTTTAATTTTCCATAGATCTATGTTATTATCCATGTTTTAGAGTTTTCGCAATGAGACTAAAAGGTGATTTGCTTGAGAGCTTGGAACCCTAGAATTGCATGTTAGGATCCCTTCCTTAGGTTAGATCCAACTTGATCTGTTCTAGTAGATTAATTGCCATGTTGATAATATTGATCTAGGATTTAATTAATGTTATAAACATTGATTGATCTTGCATGAAAGTGAGGATCGATCTGTTGGAAAGCCATAGGTAGAACCTGTGTTGAGTCTCGGATGCACGAAAGTGATCCTTGAGATTTCACTTGAGACTATCAATCAAATTAGAATTCGGATGCACGAAAGTGATCCTTGAAGTTCTTTGATTGATGATTTACTTATCTACAACATTGAAAATTGATCTTGCACGAAAGTGAGGATCAGTTATCTGCATGATTGTCTGCACAAAAGTGAGACAATACCTTTATCAAGTAAATTATGTCTTTATCATAACAAGATTTGATTGACGACCTTTTATTCATATCTAGTCATTGAAATCAAGGTGGATGAAACCCTAGTCCCAATTCATCTCTCTGACTATCTCTCGTGTTATTTCTATTACCTATTTGCATCATATTTGGTTTACTTAGCTAGTAAGAATACGATTATTTGGTACTTAACAATAAGGTCCCTGTGGATTCGATACTTTTCTTTATTACTTCGATAGTTCCGTGCACTTGCAGAATCCTATCAAGTTTTTGGCGCCATTGCCGGCGATCTTTGTTTTGTTAATATCAAAATAGTTATTAGTATTGCCAGACTAGGTTTTATTTGTTTTAGATTTAACTTTATTTTTTTTCTCTTTTTGCAGGTTTTGGATTTTCACAGTTGTGACAGAGCTGTGATATCTAAACATTTTTTAATTGCTTGTGTTTATTATTTTCTATTTTTTTATATTCTGAAAAAAAAAACAATGTGATTGATTGGTATTGGATTATCTTTTTGACCTTGATAGATAAATATGTCTTTTCATCACAATTCATGGGCATCTCAAAGAAGTAAGGTATACATGCCTCAAGGTGAGCATAAAGATTATTCACAGATGACTCTTGGAGAAATATGGAATTTACACAATATTCCTCTTATTTATTGTAATATTTGTAAGTCTTCTGATCATTATACTTGTGATTGCAAATTTAACATGCCTCAAAATTCTAATTCTTCATGTTATCAAGATGATTAATGGTGCACTGCTGCAGATGAGATAGATTATTTGGTTCATAAATTAAACACTTTTAATAAGCACCCTGTTATGAAATCTTGTTCTTCTGATAGCTGTGTTATTTGTGGATATCCTGATCATTGTTCCTCTGATTGCCCATTTTTAAATCCCAATTTATCATGGCAAGAAAGAGATCAATTGTATTCTAGATGGGAAAACTGAACTTCTTTATATGATGATTGCTCTGATCATGTTTCTAAACCACAATTTGAATTTGATACTGAAAAATTTGATTTAGAAAATTCTCCCTGTGATCATGATTGTTTTGAGATTGAGCCTTATGTGAATATTCATGAATCTCACTCTGATTTTGATGATTGTAAAATTGATTCTTCTGATAATTTAATTGTGGAAAAGATTGGGGAAATTAAAATTGAAAAACCCTCTTTTGATGAAATTGATTCTTTTGATGTTGTATCATTTATGGTTGAATCTGATGAGTTTGATAAAGGGTTGAAAATTACAAACATTGATGAGCCCCACTTTGATTTTGGTGATATTTTTGAAGTTAATGATAAATCTCTTGTGGTCAACTCTGATTCTATTAATTTTTTTTCATATGATTCTGATTTTGACTCTTCTGATGATGAATTATTTGTGGGGAAGCATGAGGAAATTGATTTTGAAGAGTCTCATCTTGATTTTGATAATGATTTTGATAATGATTTTGATAATGATTTTGATATTGATAAACTATTTGATTGTGAGCATGAGGAACCTGAAGATGATTGAAAATTACAAATACAGATGAATCTCACTCTGATGTTTTGCCCATATCTTTTGTTGAATCTTTTGATGAATTTGAAAATTTGATTTTTATTGAGGAGCCAAATGAAAGACATAAAAATTATTATGATGATCTAATGCTTGAATATTTTGATATAAGTCCTATTGTGATTGAAGGTATAATTTTGAAAAAAGGACTAATGATTCTGCTTATTGATAAACATAGGAAGATCATTGAAAATTTTGATTTTGATTTCCGCATATTTGAGAGAGCCACTTCAATTATGATTTTCTTGAAATTTTGGATATCTGGATTAGTGGCTGAACTTTTTGGACAGTGGAAAAGAAAGAAATTACATGCTATATATTTTGGTACTGATTCACCTGCTTCACCATGATGTTTGAGTTTTAGTTAAGCTATGGACCTAAAATTAGCGCTTCTTGGGAAGCAACCCAAGCACTTTTGCTTAGTTTAGTTGCTTTTATTTTAGTTAATTTTTAGGATTAATTTTTCTTTTTGTTTTGCAGGGAGAATAAAATTTTTTACAAAATACGGCACTACCATAATCTGCTTTACGGTACCGTATTTTTGGTCCGATTTCCACCCAAGGGTTTTTGGTATTTTACGGCACTACCGTAAAGCATTTCACAGCACCGTATTTTAAAGCTGCCCTCTGCTTATTGAGTAGGTGTTTTCTAGCTGCGATTTTAAGAAACTGGGTTGGGAAAAATTTTTATCTCTTGCACCATCACGAAGTACTCATTTTTGTTTATCATCTGGATATTTTTTCTGAATTTTAGAATTCATGGATCATTGTGAAACACATAGCAACTTTTTGATTATGATTAATTTATGCAGCAGTTTTTTTTTTGACTATTCTGATTAGCACTTTTGCTGTAGTTTTTTTAGGCGCTTAAACAACTTGAAACCCAGATTTTTCACTTGGAATATGAAGTTCGTGTGTCATACTATCTTGTGGATTATTTTTTTTCATGAAAATATTTTTTGATCATTCTAGGACATATGGTAACTTTTCGAATTTGATCAACTTTTGTGCAGTTTTTGCAGTTTTGTAATCTGAGTAGCTCTCTTTCTATTGATACCCTAAATTCCTGATGGATTTTGATCCCTTGATTTTTATACACCTGGAAAGAACGAGTTTTATTCTTTTACATGGTTTTGTCCATTTCCTATTTGGATCATAGAATTTAATTCTAGGGTATGGCTACTTTTCATAAAAAATTCAAAAACTGCACAGTTTGCTTTCTACCAATTATTGCTTATTTTGCATCCAGATTCAGAAATCTTTAAGAGCAACTGTCTTCCACCTCTAGCCACCACTGCATTTGCCTCTGACATCACTGTTTCCAGCCGTCGACACTGGATTATACCATCTGTAGATTCTTACTTCTTCTACTGCCCCTTATTCTATTCCATTTTTTTATTTATGCAGTAGAATATTCATTAGTGACTGATTTTCTATTTTTGTAGTGCTATCTCTTGCACCACAGGCCGACGATCTCACCTCCAGGACTGTAGTCTTCAGCAGGCCACTAGAGATTACTCACTTTATTGTCGGCACGAGCACATCATTGCTAACAGCTTTTCAGTTAGCATCTATTCCACCTCTACTTCTCAGCTTTTTCCACCAGCACTCTTCAGACCTCCGGCGACATCTCTGATTCTCCCTTGAGAAAATTATTTTTATCATTATTATTTTTAAGACTGTTTTTGATCTGAGCCTTATGTGAGCCTTATGTACCTTAAATTTTGCAGAAAATTTTCAAAAGGCATATCTTTGGACCCAACTGCATTGGCCTGACAATGATTAAGCATGATCTATATAGTTTTGTGAGTATCACTTGCACTCTCTTATTAATGACTATTTCATATAGTGCATCTTTGACTTTATCATATTTATACTACTTATTGGTTTTCTCTTGAAAAATGATTTTATGGATATATGGAACTCATTGTTTTGATGATGATATTATTCAAATGTGTTGATAAAATTGATGAAAGCATATAATCCACTTTCTACTATATGATGGCATGATTTATTGATAAAATTTCTATTGATAAAATATCTTCCTTGATGATGTGAGTATTTATACTTGTGATTAGAGAAAAACCCTATCATGTTAGATTTATTTCTTCAATGCATATCTATTTTTGAAATTTGACATTGGTTGATGCATGAAATTTTGGGTAGATGTGTTATTTGAAGAATAAGATCTAAAGGTGAAACTACTCCTTTAAATAAAATGAGCATATGAGTATAATTTGTGAATTGATATCAATTGATCAACCTAGTAGATGTTTAGTCTATTTTGCTAATTGTTGGGAAATAAGAATCCAAGATCCATAAAAATAGTGAGAGACTCCCCTACTTGGCACTATGTAAAATTCATAGTGGTACCTAAGACATGGGTTGAAGTCTATAAAAAAATAATGAGAGATAAAAAGAATAAGATTCCTTTACTTGGCACTATGCAAAATTGATAGTGGTACCGAAGATAAGAGTTGAAGTCAAAAATAAAAAGTGTGTATCTAAGTGGGTACATGCTATCTTCACAAAAACAAACAAATACATTAAAAAAGAAGAAAAAAAGAAAAAAAAATCATGTGTGGAAAAAGATCTTGGAAACCTAATTCCTGTAAACAAAAGCATGATAGATTTGAACTGAAAACTGGGTGAAATCATAAGATTGATAATTCTATTTATTATACAAGTTGCGAAGTTTTATTTGATTGAATTGTGGATCTAGATGGTTGAATTCTAAGAATGATATGTTTGCTTGAAGTTTTATAAATCAATTGATGGAATTTTTCATTGATGATTGTATTTTTGAAATTTATTCAGCATGAAAAGGTTATTCTCTTAATCAAGTTTTGATTTTTGCTTGAGGACAAGCAAAGTTTGAGCCTTATGTATTTTGATGACACCAAGTTATATAGTATATTTTGTATCATTTTATGTATCTTTTCATGCTAAATTGAGGATCTTTTTGCTTATTTTTATGCTGAATTCATCGAATATTGCAAAGTCTACTTCTGTTGTGGTTTTTCATAATTTTTAGGTAAAAAGGCACTATTTCAAGGAGTTTTCAAGCAAAATCAAACACATAGAAGAGTTACCATCATCAAGAGGAGATCACCCAAGAAATTTCACGCAAAACGGAGCAACCTTGCAAAATACGGCAGTGCCGTAACCTATTTTACGGTACCGTATTTTTCGCGGCTACCGTAAAATCAGAGCACTGCCGTATTTTGGTGATTTCTCAAACATAAAGTTTTCCTAATTTTACGGCACTGCCATAAAGAATTACACGGGCCGTATTTTGGAGCGCTTCAGAACAGAGACTTTTGCTGATTTTACGGCATTGCCGTAAACGATTCTACGGTACCTATTTCCCAAGCGATTCAGACTAGAGAGCTTAGCCAATTTTACGGCATGGCCATAAACTATTTTAGGGTACCGTATTTTGGGCAATTTTTGATCAGAAACTTGTGAAGAAATTACGGCACCACCGTAATGTATTTTACGGTACCGTAATTCCAGTCAAAATCGTGAGTTTTCCGCGGCTGAAACTTGTTCGGGCCATAACTTTTGATCCAGAGCTCCAAATTAGGATCCAAAAGTTGCTACGGACTCGTCTTTAAGAGGGAAAGGCGTAAAAAGTGGAAGAACCAATTTTTATCCAGATGTGAGGGAGAAATCAACAGAGAGGCGGTTAGCGTTTGTTCTCACGCTGAGAGGCGTAGAGGGCACCTTAGGCTGTGATTTTCACCTAGAAGCTTCGCCTGGAGGAGAGGAAGACACCACTGAAGTTTTAGAGTGTTTGGACTCCGATCAGAGGAGGAATCAATGAAACAGCGGTGACAGTGCTGTTCATTGAAGCAAATTACGGCTGTAAAGGATTTTACAGCCGTGTTGTAACATTGTTTCTCCTTTCTTTTTTGTTTTCTGATCACTCTAAAACTATGATTTATTGTATCTCCTCCTTCATGCAAGCTTAATACTATTTTGGGACATGGGGTTTAATCCCTTTGATTTTTAATGATTAGATAACTTTTTATTTCGTCATGATAATCTTCGTTGTGATAATTCTACTTATGTGAATGTCTTGTCTTTAATTTTCCATAGATCTATGTTAATATCCATGTTTTAGAGTTTTCGCAATGAGACTGAAAGGTGATTTGCTTGAGAGCTTGGAACCCTAGAATTGCATGTTAGGATCCCTTCCTTAGGTTAGATCCAACTTGATCTGTTCTGGTAGATTAATTGTCATGTTGATAATATTGATCTAGGATTTAATTAATGTTTGATCTTGGACAAAAGTGAGGATCGATCTGTTGGAAAACCATAGGTAGAACTTGTGTTGAGTCTCGGATGCACGAAAGTGATCCTTGAGATTCCACTTGAGACTATCAACAAATTAGAATTCGGATGCACAAAAGTGATCCTTGAAGTTCTTTGATTGATGATTTACTTATCTACAGCATTGAAAATTGATCTTGCACGAAAGTGAGGATCGGTTATCTGCATGATTGTCTGCACGAAAGTGCGATAATACCTTTATCAAGTAAATTATGTCTTTATCATAACAAGATTTTACTGACGACCTTTTATTCATATCCAGTCATTGAAATCAAGGTGGATGAAACCCTAGTCCTAATTCATCTCTCTGACTATCTCTCGTGTTATTTCTATTACCTATTTGCATCATATTTGGTTTACTTAGCTAGTAAGAATACGATTATTTGGTACTTAACAATAAGGTCCCTGTGGATTTGATACTTTTCTTTATTACTTTGATAGTTCCGTGCACTTATGGAATCCTATCAAGGACTTAGGGGAGGTCGCCTATATCCTGGGTGTGAGGATCTACCGGGATAGATCCAAGAGGCTCCTAGCCCTTAGTCAGAGTACCTCATTGATACGGTCCTGGAGAGGTTCAACTTGGAGCAATCCAAGAAAGGATACCTTCTAGTGAGACATGGCCTTACTCTCTCAAAGAGCCAGTGTCCCACCACACAGGCTGAGAGGGATGACATGAGTCGAGTGCCCTATGCTTTGGCAGTGGGATCGATCATGTATGCAATGTTGTGTACTAGACCAGACGTGGCTTATGCTGTGAGCATAACCAGCCGATACCATTCCAATGCTGATTTGCAGCATTGGCTGGCTGTAAAGAACATCCTTAAGTATCTGAGAAGAACTAAGGATCTGTTCTTGGTCTATGGGGGACAGGAAGACCGCAGTAAGCAGCTACACTAATGCGTCATTCCAGTCTGACCCTGACGACTTAAGATCGTAGGACGGCTATGTGTTCAAGATGAATGGAGGCACTGTATGCTGGAAGAGCTTTAAGCAGTCCACCATAGCTGATTCTACAACTGAGGCTGAGTATGTGGTCACTTCTGAGGCAGCCAAAGAAGCCGTTTGGATCAGGAAGTTTATTTTAGAACTTCAGGTGGTTCCAAGTGCAGTGGATCCCATTGAGCTCTATTGTGACAACAATGGGGCAATTGCATAAGCCAAGGAACCACGGTCTCATCAAAGGTCCAAACACATACTCAGGAGATTTCATCTGATTAGAGAGATCATTGACAGAGGTGATGTCAAGATTAGCATAGTTGATACAGAGAATAATCTGGCAGACCCATTGACCATGGCTTTGGCGCAGCAGAAGCATGATGGTCACGCTAGGGATACGGGGTTGAGATTCCTCAACTTCTAGGTCCTAGTGCAAGTGGGAGATTGTTGGTGTATATGCCCTAGGACCTAGTTTTGTTCCATCTTTGTACTACTTGACACTGATATTTAAATATATCTTTATGGCATTGTCATTATCTATATTTGTTTACATCTGCGATTATGTACTTACATGATAATGTCCTTAGAGACAGATTGGATCTATGCTCAAATGATTATCCCCAGTCGATGTACTTGAGTAGATATGGGACAACTCTAGTAGTTGTGAGACTGGTATATGGGCTGGTTAGGCACAAGGTGCTAACGCAGACATATGGGTATATCAGTGGTGGATATACTGGATAGACCCGTTGTGAGGCAATGACTTGGTGTCATGAGTTATCCTCACAAGTGATAGGAGATGCATTGATCCTTAGACTTGAGGTCATTGACTCTTCTATATGGCTAGGGACATGCTTTGATGTAACCTAACACCTCGCCGTAATTGGGAGGTTATAACGGTTGTCATTGAGTATGTCACGACCCATATCAGAAGATCAATGTACAGACAAAGGATTTGCCCCTTCCTAAGGGAAGCATGATATCCATGGAGCTCCTCTATGTTTTATGATTGAAAGTGTATGGCCATACCCAGGTGAAGACCTGATTTAGTCATAGCCATGTGATTGGGTTAAAACAAGTGATGACACACTTGTCCAATCGAATATCAGTTTGGCAAAGGGACTGTAATGTATCTGAACCTAGTCGCGATGATGGGGATGTCGATGTCGATATCCATTCCGATGACTTGGGTAGCAGCGATGCACTGCTAGGTGCCACTCACTGCTTGTGGTGACCTTTGGTCAGCACTGCCAACGTCAAAGGGACCTACAGGGTCACACACCAAGATACTTGAGTTCTCGTATTGATCGGGTAGCCTTATGATCGAGTTATTGGATAGCTTGGATTTATTTTGGAGATTTCATCAGCACCAATGGACCTAATGAGATGGAAGAAACTTATTAGAGCTAACTTCTGTTTTTGGCATATTAACCAAATTAACCATGGTTAGCGTCATTTGACCTTGGGTTACAATTGGATTGTATCCAATGGCTTGGTTAACATGGATAATGGACTTTGGGCTAGGCCCATTGGTTGATTGGGCTCACTAATAAGTTGTCATGAAGAGACAAGAGGCTAAAAGGGTATAATGGGGAGAAAACTTCTCCCATTGGCGCCTATGGGTATAATGGGGAGAAGTTGGCGCCTTTGCTTCATTATGGAAGTAAAGGGCTCCTCCCCCTTCTTCCTTGAATGGAATGCATGCCTCTAAGGCATGTCTTGGGCTGATATGGCTATTGGGCAAATAAGGATAGGTTGAATGAGGTTTTTGGTAAAGTCTTGGAGACTTTCCTTACCTCAAACCTTCTCATCCTAGCCGCCCACTTGTCATGATCTTAGCCATTCCTAAACCGCCTCTTGCCCTTATAAAAGAGACCCTAGCCGCCCCCTTTCATGTGAGTAATTCTCTTGGAGGAGTGAGCAAGGAAAGGGGCGAGAGCAAGGGTTCAAGTGGCACAACTCTTCTTCCATCAAACCCTAGCCGCAAGTGTCTTCTTCCCTTCCCTTCTTAGCGCAAGTGTGGGAAGCTCTTGGCGGCATCTTCTACATCTCCTCTCCTTCTTCTCTTGGTGCATCTTCTACCTTGGAGGTGGTGCATGTTTTGAAGAAAGAGAACAAGGCTTGGATCTTCTTCCCGAGGCTAGCACCGGGCGTGGAAGAAGAGGACTCGAGGCAACCGTGTGTGTGAGACTACAGAGGGCGCACACTTGGGCGCCTACATCGGTATCACTCCAAATTGCTTCTAAGGTATTTTTCTATCTCATCATGTTGACTCCCTCACATGCAATCTTCACTGGGTTTTTGGGACTGGCTCGTTTCGGGGATATTGCTTCCGCTGTGCAATGTAATTGTGTAATATCTATCTCTGACAATTGTAAAATATCCCCCGGGTTTCCCAATAGAGGTCATCACTGCCAACGTCAGAGGGACCTATAGGGTCACACACCTAGATGCTAGAGACTTCATATTAATTGGTTAGCCTCAGATCGAATCATTGTATGATTCGAATTATTCTGGGAAACTGATGCTTTTAGATTTCTTCTGTGAAGATGAGATTTTATTTAGTTCATGTTTGACCACTAGTTGCCCTCTAGTGGACCACATTTGACCTCTGTTGACCTCTGTTGTCAAAATGAGTTAAATAAAAGTCTTAGTGCAAGTTTGGACTTGATACTTTAGTCACATGAATAAAATAAAATTATTAATTGGCAAGAGAATTTTTATCTTGGCTAATTAATTGGGGTAGGCATTAAATATATTGATATATTTAATTGTAAAATCAAGTAGGCATCTAAACAATGTCCCATATGGATAAATATCTCTAAGAATAGCTGGTTCATATATTATAAATAGAGAGGCTCTCTTGGGAGATTTTTACACCAATTCTTTTCTCTCATCTCTTGTTGTCGCCTCCCCTCTCCTCCTTGGCATGAGGGTATTGAAGGTGATAACACATAAAAGTTTTTGATCAAGGTTGGGACAAGTGGCAGTGCTACTCACTCCTTGTCGCCAACTCTTCCCCTTCTCCTTGGTGCATGGTCTTGGTGATTCGCGCAAGTAGAGAAGACATTAGAGGCATGGATCCCTTCTCCCGAAGCTAGCACATGCGTGGAGTAGAGGAGTCTTGAGGTAGTCCATGTGTGCACGATTGTAAAGGACGGGCTATTGCACGTCTCAAATTGCCATCGTCAACATCATACTGCTAAGTGAGGCATACCCCTATCACATCCTCTATAGTCTTCGTAAGACGGTCCTTATTGTTGAATTAGGAATCTTGTTCCGGGCTTCCTGCTGTTTTTGATTTTTAAAAATAGCCCGGGGATTCCCAATAGGCGAATCATCTTCGAAAGACAGGGAGCTAGAACTAGTATATGTACCATCACCTCCTTTGTTCTAGTCCGAAAGGACACACTTTAAAATACAAGTAGGTAGACTCGTTTCAGGTGTCGCGGCCAAAGGTATTGGTTGTCCCTAACTTGTAGTGTCTGCAAGTGCACGGATTACTCAAAGTAATAAAGTAAATATCGATCCCACAGAGAGACCTATGCTATCAAGTACCAAATAATTGATTTCTTCCTATCTAGGCAATCGAAAAAGAAAGGCAAGCAGAGAGCAAAAACACGCGGGAGAATAATGTCAGAGAAATTGGGACTAGGGTTTCATTCTCTTGGATTTCCATGACTAGATATATAAAGATATTCATCAATCGAATTCTAACATGATAAAGGCTCAATTTACTTCAAAAAGGGATTATCTCACTTTCGTTCAGATAACCATGCAGAGATAAATCTTCACTTTCGCGCAAGATTCATCCCAAGCTGAAGATAAGTAAATCATCAATCAAAGAACTCAAAGATCACTTTCATGCATCTGAGTTCTAAGTTGATTGCCTCGAGTGGAATCTCAAGGATCACTTTCGTGCATCCGAGACTCAACACACGTTTTACTATGGTTCACCAACGTTCCGATCTTTACTTTCGTGCATGATCTCCACGTTTGACACAATAACTCAATCCTAAGTTCATTAATATCATCATGACAATTTAACTTACTAAAATAAAGAGTTAAGAACTTAACCTAGTTTCCTACGGTGAATTCCTATTAATCAATTTTAGGGTTCCAAGTTCTCAAGCAAATCACCTTTCGGTCCTTATTGCGAAAACTCTAAATCATGATGACAAAAAGTAAACTAAGGAGAATCTTAGAGCAATAATCGCATAGGTAAAATTATCAAAGTAGAATAATCATGATGAAAGTGAAAGATTATCTAGTCATTAAGAAAATCAAAGGGAATTACTCCCCCATGTCCCAACATAAGTTTAAGCTAGCATGGTGAAGGGATTACAACATACCATAATTTCAGAAGATCAAAAATCAACAAGAAAGGAGTTTTAGGAAAATACAGCACGGCTGTGAAATATTTCACAGCCGTAATTTGCAGTGAAGATCGTGAACAATGGCGGCGCTTCTTCTTCCTTTGATTTCTCCTCAAATTGACCTCCTTTCGTTTTGAAACTTCTGGCACATTGTCTCCTTCTCCAGGCGAAGCTTCAGTATGAAAATCACAGCCGGAGGTGCTCTGGATTAGTCGCGGCAGTGGAACCCTAAGAGGCGGCGTGTATCGTCATTTCTCCCTCAATAGTGGATGCAATTTGGGGCTTTTGGTGTCTATCTGATCCTCTCCTTGTTCGCTCCCTTTCTTCTTCTTACGGCATCAAATTTAAAGCTCTGGATCGCCCGCAATAATCTCTGCAAAAATCGGGCGTCGAAATTGACCTGGGAGTCGCGTTCAAAAATAGAAATACGATAGTGTAATAGTTCACGGCACTGTCGTAAAATTGCTTGAGTCTTCTGTTCCGAAAGTGCTAGGAAATACGGTACTGTAATATGGTTCACGGCACTACCGTAAAATCGGCTGAACTTTCTGGTCGGATACGTCTGGAAAAGTACGGCCCATAATATAGTTTGCGGTTGTGCCGTAAAATTAATAAAACTTTCTGTTCTGAAAACGCTGCAAAATACGGCCCGAAAAATAGTTTACAGTAGTGCTGTATTTTTCACAAAACCTTCTGTTCGGAATTTCTCCAAATTACGGCAGTGGCTTGATATTACGGTATCGTGTGGAAATACGGTACCGTAATATAGTTTATGGCCTTGCCGTATTTTGGTTTGTTGCTCCATTTTGCGTGAAATTTGTTGGGTGATCTTCTCTTGATGATGGTAACTCTTCCATGTATTTGATTTTGCTTGAAAACGTCTTAAAATAGTGCCTTTTTGCTTGAAAATCATGAAAAACCAAAATAGAAGTAGACTTTGCAATATTTGATGGATTCAGCATAAAAATAAGTAAAAGATCCTCAATTTAGCATGAAAATGTATCTAAAATGATACAAAATATACTATATATTTTGGTGTCATAAAAATACATAAGGCTCAAACTTTGCTTGTCCTCAAGTGAAAATCAAAATTTGAAATCAAAATTTTGATTAAAAGAATAACCTTTTCATGCTCAATAAATTTCTAAAATACAACCTATTAATGAAAAATTTCATTAATTGTTTCACGAAACTTCAAATAAACATATCATCCTTAGAATTCAATCTTCTAGATCCCCAACTCAATCAAATAAAACTTTGCAACTTGTATAATAAATAGAATTTTCAATCTCATGATTTCACCCAATATCAATTCAAATCTATCGTGCTTTTGTTTACAGGAATTAAGTTTTCCAAGATGTTTTTCCACACAAAATTTTTCTTTTCTTTTTCATGGATTTTGTTATTTTTGCATAGATGGAATGTACCCACACAGATACATACTTTTTATTTTTGACTTCAACTCTTTCTTTGGTACCACTGTCGATTTTACATAGTGCCAAGTAGAGGAGTCTTATTCTTTTTATCTCTCATTATATATATATATATATAAATATATATATTGCATAGACTTCAACCCATATCTTAGGTACCACTATCAATTTTACATAGTGCCAAGTAGGGGAATCTTTCACTATTTTTGTGGATCTTGGATTCATCCTTCCTAACAAATAGCAAAATGGACTAAACATCTACTAGGTTGATAAATTGATCTCAATTCTCAAATCATACTCATATGCTCATTTTATTTAAAGGAATAGTTTTACTTTTAGATCTTATTCTTCAAATAACACATCTACCCAAAATTTCATGCATCAACCAATGTCAAATTTCAAAGATAGATATGCATTGAAGAAATAAATCTAACATGATATGGTTTTTTCTCTAATCAGAATTTGGATCCATTCATCATCAATTAATCCAGTATTCAACAATATAAATCAAGAGTATACTCATCATCATCAAAACGTCATCGATCATATCATCAAAGAAAAATATCATCATCACATGGTACAACCATATTGAAAAGTAAAAGTCATCAAAATGTCAACATGTCTTAATACAACCCCATCGAAGTAAAATAGAAATCAGTAGAATCATCATCATACAACCATATCGAAAAATAAAGATAAGCATGTAAAATAGCAGTAGTGATGGTTGTGGAGTGCAGAAGATCCATCCTTCCCTATATGAAATAGAAATAAGACAAGATAAACAAAATAGCAATAAGTAAGGGAAGATGATACTCACAAAGCATATACTCGTCGCCATCTGATCGTGTGGCCTCAGAGTCCCTCGCGGCTGTCTCCATGGGATCATAGTATGGTGTCCCTCCTTCTTGATCACCTTGATATCCAAAGTCTCTGTGATCTGCATAACCAAAATGGTCATAAAGGAAGTTGCCCATGTCTTCCATATGATTGCACAATCTCTTAATATCCCCGTGGATGTATCCCAGAGCCTCATGCATCCCATCTAGGCGGCGTTCTTGGTTGTACATCTGTGCTGTGAGCACCTGAAAACCTGGATCGTGGTGGTTGGCAAAACCACCCCTCGTCCCATGTGAGGAAGTACCAGCGGGCTAAGAAGAATCATGATGAGGTGACTCTATCCCATAGGGATCACTCCTTCTACCCTAGGTGGGTGGCGGTGGAACTATATCAAGCGGTGGAGTAAAAGCTGCCTTAGCTGCACTAGGAGATAATTTCCAGTTGGCTCTTTCTCTAACCGTGGTCTTCTCAATATGAGGTAAGGGTAGAGGAGGGACATTTGGTCCAAGGATTAAACAAAAAATGTCACCTTCTCTAATAATCATCTTCATTGCTATGCAAGACTCAATGTCTAGTCTTGCATTTCCTTTTGCCAACTCAATTCCATAAGGCTCTATCCCAAAATATCTAGGTATAGGAGAAATCAAACCTCCTATTACCACAGATCCTCTGTTTGCTCTGGCAACCATATCCATGTTTTTTACCATGAAGAAAGCCACATCAACAGCAAATCCATTGAGCATCCCCCAAAGAAAATAGAGCTCATGTTGACGGACCATGCCGTCACTGTCTCCTCTCCCAAACATAGTGTGTGCTAGAACCCTGTGAGCATACTTAATACAAGGATTCTTGATCTTGCTAGCTCTAGCAGAAACAACATAGAAATGGCTCTCATCTATAATTTGGTTCCAGAAGATGCCTTCCATGAATCCAAGAGGCATTTCAGTATATCCTCCTGTGCTCAACTCAAAGATATCTCTGATTTCTTGCAATGTCAGCTTCCTCTCCTCATTGGCTAATCTGAAAGTGATTTCCCCCTCTACAGGTCCATTCAAAAATTCCTTCAAGTCAATTATCAAGCTGCTCAAGAACTCCAAAATAAGTGGTAAATAAGTGTGCGGAGTCATCTCGAAGAACTGCTTAGCCTTGATCCTCTCAAACATCCAAAGTACGTCTTCATAAAGCCCCAAGGCTTCCAATGTTCTTCGATCAACATACTTGGTGTTGATGATTTTTCTTTCTAAAATTTTGTTGTATCTGGATTCCTACATTTCATTTCTGAAGACAATCCCATGGGGGTTCTGTGGTTGAGATGATTCAGCAGGGGCTTTCCCCTTTCTTCTTGGAAAAATCAACTTTGTTCTTGGTGCCATGAGTATGAACTCAAGCTGCAAACTCATAATTCAATGCATAACAATATAACAGTGTAAATCTAGTCACTGGCATCCTATCAACATGTTCTACAAGCATTATCAGCTAGAAACAGAGTGAAAAACAAAGTAAACGTCCATGAACAGTGATTTCAAATTCGTTCAACATGTTTCGGCTCAAATTGGTGACGGAAATCAGTCTGAATCTAGCAAAGATCGATAGTATGTCCTCTAACGAGTAAATGGAAGCAAGAATCACTCAAAATGGTTGACAAACGAGTGAAAACAAGTGAAAGGGGCGAAACTTGATAAAAACTCATCAAATCGGTAAAATCGGTGAAATGAGTACCTAATCGACGACGGAAGCTGAACGGGAAAGGTCGCCGGCGTCCCCAGGTGGTCGGAGATGATCGAAAATCCAAGAACGGCTCAAAAATGAGTGAAAACGAGGGTAAAAACCCTAAAAATGGTCCGATCAAAACCCTAAATATGGCACAGAACTCACGTGTCAGAAAACAAAATACGGCAGTGTAATATCTTACGGCACCACCGTAAAATTACGACTGCTCTCGGCTCAAAACTGGATCAGAAATACGATACCGTAATATAACTTACGGTACTACTGTAAAATCTCGGGACCCTTCTGTATGAAAATGACTCAAAAATACGGTACTGTGAAGCAGTTTACGGTACCGCCGTAAAAATCAAGCAACGAGATTTATTATTTTTTTATTTTTATTTATTTATTATTTTTTTGAAAGTGAATAAAATTTTATGAAAATACAGCACCGTAAAATATATTAGGTACTACCGTAAAAATGATAGAACTCTCGGGCTGATTTTGACAACAAAATACGGTACCGTGTAAGTGTTTATGGTAGTGTCGTAGTTTCATCACAACTCTCTGGTGGAAAGTGAGCTGAAAATACGGTACCGTAACAGACTTTATGGTAGTGCCGTAATTTGCTTCAAATCATGATTTTCCTACAAAAATAAAAGAAAAATTAGTCCTAAGCAAAAATTAAATAAAATAAAACAAATAAAGGTTAGAAAGCTTGGGTTGCTTCCCAAGAAGCACTAATTTAAAGGTCATTAACTTGACCCTTTTGCACTCGGGTGTGATCGCGAATTCCTCGATTGCTCCTCTGATTTTTCTTTTGGTTGGGCATCACATTGAACCACATAAGGCTCGGTCTTGAAACAATCTCCAATTTTGCTCCAAATTTTCTTTCCTTTGTCAAACAGTCTAGATTTTATTCTTCTTTTTCTCCTTCTTCTTGAATTTTTGTCTTTCTTTTCCTGTAACATTTTATCAACTTCCTCAGAAGATTTGTCAATTTCAATATTTGAGGTTCATCAAATAAATTGCAAACATCATAAACAATATCATCAATCACCTCAACACTACAACATGATCCTGAGTAAGAAAGTTTATTCAAAGAGTCATTAAGATTAAATTCAATAATGTTTTCACAGATATCAAAAGTGATCTTTCCTTCTTTCACATCTATGTTTGCTTTAGCAGTAGCTAACAGTGGTCTACCTAGAATTATAGGGTTTTTGCAATTTTCTTCCATGTCCAAGAATACAAAATCTGCAGGTATGAAAAACTCACCTATCTTGATAGGAATATTCTCTAAGATACCTACAAGATACTTTACCAATGAA
The DNA here is from genome assembly GCA_027563935.2 of Costus lasius. Lineage (NCBI taxonomy): Eukaryota > Viridiplantae > Streptophyta > Magnoliopsida > Zingiberales > Costaceae > Costus > Costus lasius. The sequence continues at coordinate 30,967,827 of CM050448.1, forward strand.
TCCACGAGCTGTAAAGATATGGATGTAGGTTTAAGCTCTCTAAGATTTAGTTTCCTGTAAATAGAAAGAGACATTAGACTTACAATTGCACCTAAATCACATAAGGCTCGGTCAAAAGCCATAGTGCCAATTGAACAAAGTATAGAAAAACTACCTGGATCCTTCAGTTTTGGTGGCAGTTTATTTTGAATGACTGCACTACAATTTTCAGTCAATGTTATAGTGCAAGTACCATAATCATCTAACTTTCTCTTACTAGACAATATTTCTTTCAAGAACTTTGCATATGAAGGCATTTGAGAAATAGCTTCAGTAAAAGGAATATTAATGTAAAGCTTTTTCAAGATTTCAAGGAATTTAGCAAATCGTTTGTCTAGTTTGTTTTGAACTAGCCTTTGAGGAAAAGGTATTGGTGGTCTATAGGGTGGAGGCAGATCAGACTTAGAATCATCTTCTTTACATGGCACAACCCCTTTTGGTTCATCACCCTTTTTAGGTGTTAAACTAGGTAGGGTTTGTTCATGTTTAGAGGATTTTTCTAATTCTAATTCCTCATCATGATTATAATAAGACTCTTTTTCCTTAAATTCAACCTTCCTTTTAGGCTGTCCTAGTTGTTTCCTATTTCTAGTCATAATGGCATTACAATGCTCCCTAGGGTTTATCTCAGGTTTAGCAAGCAATTTCCCAGGGGGTCTATAAGAAGTACTGGCTTGTTGTGCAATTTTCTAAAATCTTATTGTGTGCCTCTACTCTTTCCAATCCGGAGTTGATTTGATTAAGACTTTCCTTAACTTCTTCAAATGTGTCTACCTTGATTTGTCATGATTTGGCTTTGATTAGACATAAACTGATTTTGATTTGCCATAATTTTTTCAAACATGGATTCTACACTAGAATTCTGATTTATGTTTTGGTTTTGGTTTGGATTTGGCCTTTGGAATCCTCTATTCTCAGTTTGTCCTTTTTCATTGTTATTGCTTCTCCATGAAAGGTTGGGGTGATTTCTCCATCCAGGGTTATAAGTACCAGAGTAGGGATCATTGGTTTTACTTTGATTATAAGTCCCTAAAGCATTGACATGTTCATCCCCTTGATCTACAACAACTCTACAGTTTTCAGATGAGTGACCGATGTTACCACAAATTTCACAAGTGATAGAAGAAACAGCAGCAGCTTGCATTTTAAAAGAATCAAATCTAGTGCATAAAGAGTCTACCTTTTCTGCTAAGGATCGCCATCCATCACTCTCACTCTTACCTTGAGATGGTTTGTAGAATACTCTTCTCTCAAAAGTCCATTGATTGTGATTGAGAGCCATCTCCTCCAGCAGTTTAAAGGGAGCATCCACAGTTTTGCTCATAAGAGCTCCTCCAGCAGCAGCATCCATAGTTAGTCTGGTGTTATAGAGTAATCCATTATAAAAAGTATGCAATAAAACCCAATCTTCAATGCCATGGTGAGGACACTTCCGTTGTAATTCATTAAATCTCTCCCATGCCTCACTGAAAGATTCTCCATCTTTTTGTTGGAAACTTGTTATCTGGTTTCTCAGCTAAATTGTTTTGCTTGGAGGGAAGTATTTCATCAGGAAAGAATTTGACAGTTGATCCCAAGTTGTGAAGGTTCCGGTTGGTTGAGCTTGAAGCCATGATCACGCCCGGTCCCTAAGAGAAAAAAGGAAATAATCTCAATCTCAGTGCATCGTTAGAAACTCCATTAATTTTTATGGTATCACATAATTCTAAGAATAAAGCAAGATGTTGATTTGGATCCTCCAGTGGAGATCCTCCAAACTGATTTTGTTGAATCATTGAAAGAAAAGCGGGCTTAATTTCAAAGTTGTTAGCCTCAATTGCTGGTCTAGCAATGCTCGAATGAATCTCTTGTGGATTAGGGGCTGCATAGTCCCTCAGTGTTCTCTAATTGTTTGCCATCTCCACAATTTCTTCTTGAATCTCCTCTTGAATTTCTTGTGAATCTTCTTCTAGTCTTAACTTCCTGCGCACTCTAAGTGTTTTGTTGATTTCAGGATTCAATGGAACAAGTGGTCCTGACCTAAGACTCCTGCACATGCAAAATAGACAGATCAAGTGATTTTAAAAAACAAACAGGAAATAAAATCCTAAAAATTTATAAAAAGCAAAACAAAACCTAGTTTAGCAATACTCTCAATATCTTCAATATTGACAAAACTAAGGTCTCCCCGGCAACGGCGCCAAAAACTTGTTGTAGTCCGAAAGGACACACTTTTAAATACAAGCAGGTAGACTCGCTTCAGGTGTCGCGGCCAAAGGTATTGGCGTACAGGGTTATTGTCACTCCCTGGCACGGCTCCAAAAACTTGTTGTCCCTAACTTATAGTGTCCGCAAGTGCATGGATTACTCGAAGTAATAAAGTAAATATCGATCCCACAGAGAGACCTATGCTATCAAGTACCGAATAATTGATTTCTTCCTATCTAGACAATCGAAAAAGAAAGGTAAGCAGAGAACAAAAACACGCTGGAGAATAATGTCAGAGAAATTGGGACTAGGGTTTCATTCTCTTGGATTTCCATGACTAGATATATAAAGATGTTCATCAATCGAATTCTAACATGATAAAAGCTCAATTTACTTCAAAAAGGGATTATCTCACTTTCGTGCAGATAACCATGCAGAGATAAATCTTCACTTTCACGCAAGATTCATCCTAAGCTGAAGATAAGTAAATCATCAATCAAAGAACTCAAAGATCACTTTCATGCTTGTGAGTTCTAAGTTGATTGCCTCGAGTGGAATCTAAAGGATCACTGTCGTGAATCCGAGACTCAACACACGTTTTACTATGGTTCACCAACGTTCCGATCTTTACTTTCGTGCATGATCTCCACGTTTGACACAATAACTCAATCCTAAGTTCATTAATATCATCATGACAATTTAACTTACTAAAATAAAGAGATAAGAACTTAACCTAGTTTCCTACGGTGAGTTCCTATTAATCAATTTTAGGGTTCCAAGTTCTCAAGCAAATCACCTTTCGGTCCTTATTGCGAAAACTCTAAATCATGATGACAAAAAGTAAACTAAGGAGAATCTTAGAGCAATAATCGCATAGGTAAAATTATCAAAGTAGAATAATCATGATGAAAGTGAAAGATTATCTAGTCATTAAGAAAATCAAAGGGAATTACTCCCCCATGTCCCAACATAAGTTTAAGCTAGCATGGTGAAGGGATTACAACATACCATAATTTCAGAAGATCAAAAATCAACAAGAAAGGAGTTTTAGGAAAATACAGCACGGCTGTGAAATATTTCACAGCCGTAATTTGCAGTGAAGATCGTGAACAATGGCGGCGCTTCTTCTTCCTTTGATTTCTCCTCAAATTGATCTCCTTTCGTTCTAAAACTTCTGGCACGTTATCTCCTTCTCTAGGTGAAGTTTCAGTGTGAAAATCACGGCCGGAGGTGCTCTGGATTGGTCGTGGCGGCGGAACCCTAAGCGGCGGCGTGTACCGTCATTTCTCCCTCGATAGTGGATGCAATTTGGGGCTTTTGGTGTCTATCTGATCCTCTCCTTGTTCACTCCCTTTCTTCTTCTTACGGCTTCCAATTTAAAGCTCTGGATCGCCCGCAATAATCTCTGCAAAAATCGGGCGTCGAAATTGACCTGAGAGTCTTGTTCAAAAACAGAAATACGATAGTGTAATAGTTCATGACACTGCCATAAAATCTCTTGAGTCTTCTGTTCTGAAAGTGCTGGGAAATATGGTACCGTAATATGGTTCATGGCACTACCATAAAATCGGCTGAACTTTCTGGTCGAATACGTCTGGAAAAGTACGGCCCGTAATATAGTTTGCAGTAGTGCCGTAAAATTAATGAAACTTTCTGCTCTGAAAACGCTGCAAAATACGGCCCGTAAAATAGTTTATAGTAGTGCCGTATTTTTCACAAAACCTTTTGTTCGGAATTTCTCTAAATTACGGCAGTGGCTCGATATTACGGTATCGTGTGGAAATACGGTACCGTAATATAGTTTACGGCCCTGCTGTTTTTTGGTTTGTTGCTTCATTTTGCGTGAAATTTGTTGGGTGATCTCCTCTTCATGATGGTAACTCTTCCATGTATTTGATTTTGCTTGAAAATGTCTTAAAATAGTGCTTTTTTGCCTAAAAATCATGAAAAACCAAAATAGAAGTAGACTTTGCAATATTTGATGGATTCAGCATAAAAATAAGCAAAATATCCTCAATTTAACATGAAAAGGTATCTAAAATGATACAAAATATACTATATATTTTGGTGTCATCATCCTTATAAACCGCCAGTTCCCTTTCCTCAAACATTGGCGTAGGCTAAACTCGACAAGCAATTTGAAAAATTTTTGGAGGTACTTAAAAAGCTTTATATTAATATTCCTTTTACTGATGCATTATTGTAGATGCCTTCTTACGGCAAATTTTTGAAAGAGATATTGACCAAGAAGAGAAATTTGGAAGAGCATGGAATGATCGCACTCACTAATGAGTGTAGTATAATTATTCAGAATAAATTGCCACCGAAGCATGAAATCAAGGGAGTTTTTCTATTCTTTGCTTGATTGGTGATATGCCTATTGACCATGCTTTGTGTGATTTAGGGGCTAGTGTCAGCTTAATGCCATACTCTATTTGTAAAAAGCTGGACATTAGAGATCTTAAGCCCACATCTATTTCTCTACAGCTAGCCGACCGCTCTGTATGGCATCCAGTAGGTATTCTTGAGGATATTCCTATCAAGGTAGGTAAATTTTTCATAGCTGCTGATTTTGTTGTCCTCGAGATGGAGGAGGATTTTAGACTTCCCATAATTTTAGGTTGCCCCTTTTTGGTGACAGCTAGTGCCGTAATTAATGTTAATAATGGGAAGCTTACTTTTAAGATAGGTGAGGATTCTGTAGATTTTGATCTGACCAAGAATTTAAGGAAACCCTCTCTTGCAGGATCCTGTTGCAATGTTGAAGTCCTAGATGACACTTTACTAATGATTACTGATTCTAGGGTTGAGAACGATCCGCTCAAAGTGTGCCTTACTGCAGGTGATTGTAGTGATGAAGAGGAGGTAAGTTCTTATTCTGCATTGTTAAATTCTACATCACTGATTGAGCCCAAAAAGATGAAAGAGGAACACTTGAGTATGATAGAGGTTCAGCCTAATGAAGAAAAAAGGTATGAATTTAAATCTCTCTCAAGTAACCTCAGGTATGATTTTCTTGGAGAGAATTCTACTTTTTCATGTGATTATTAATGCCAATCTAAATGAATCTAAGACTGCTAGGCTTTTAGAAGAACTTCGGCAACATAAGAAGGTGATTGGCTACTCCCTTGATGATATTAAAGGAATTAAGCCTTTTGTTTGCATGCACAGGATATTTTTAGAAAAAGGGAGAAGGCCATCAATATAATACCAGAGGAGGCTTAACCCCAATATGAAAGAGGTAGTTAAGAAAGAGATTCTTAAACTCATTGATGATGGAGTTATCTACCCCATCTCTAGTAGCTAGTGGGTGAGCCCAGTGTATGTGGTGCCGAAGAAAGGAAGGATTACTATGCTAAAAAATGAAAATAATACTCTTATTTTGACTTAAACAGTAACAGGGTGGCAGATGTGCATTGACTATAGGAAGTTAAATGTCATCACCCGAAAAGATCACTTTCCCTTTCCTTTCATTGTTCAGATGTTTGAACGCCTAGCTTGTAATTCTTATTTTTATTCTCTTGATGGATATTCCAATTTTTTCCAGATTCCTATTCATCCCGAAGATCAGGACAAGCCGACGTTCATGTGCCCATATGACACCTTTGCTTATCGCTCTGTGTCGTTCCGACTCTGCAATGTGCCCGCTACTTTCCAACGTTGCATGATGGCCATTTTCTCTGATCTCATTGAGGATATTATGGATGTGTTTATGGATGATTTTTTTGTCCATGGTTCTAGTTTTGATATTTTCCTGTCTAATTTATCACGTGTGTTTCAACATTGTGTGGAATTTAATTTAGTTTTAAATTGGGAAAAGTGCCACTTTATTGTTAATGGAGGTATTATTTTGGGGAACTTGATTTCCAATCATGGTATTGAAGTAGACAAGGCAAAGGTGGAGGTGATTGACAAATTGCCACCACCATTTTTTATAAAAGGAATTAGGAGTTTTCTTGGTCACGCTGGTTTTTATAGATTCTTTGTTAAATATTTTTCAAAAATTGCTAGACCTCTTACTTTGTTACTTGGTAAAGATATTCCTTTTATGTTTGACCAGGATTGTATGGATGCTTTTCTAATGCTCAAGAGGCTCTTACCACAATGGCAATAATTCAACCTCCCGATTGGTCGCTTCCCTTTGAGCTAATGTGTGATGCCAGCGACCATGCCATAGGTGTTGTTCTTGGGCAGTGCAAGGAGAAGATGTTGCACGCTATTTATTATGTAAGTCATACATTGGACGACATGCAGATCAATTATGCAACAGAGAAGGAGTTTCTAGCTATTGTTTTTACGTTTAATAAATTTCGATCTTATTTAATTGACTCCAAGGTGATTGTTTAGATAGATCATGCAGCCTGTTGTTTTGTATGCCCTGAGACCTAGTATCGGACCATCTTTAGTACTACTTGACACACACACACACATATATATATATATATATATATATATATATATATATATATATATATATATATATATTCTGGCATTGTTATTATCAATGTTTGTCTACATCTGCGATTATGTACTTACATGATAATGTCCTTGGAGACAGATCGGATCTGTGCTCAAATGGTTGTCCCCAGTCGATGTACTTGAGTGGATATGAGACAACTTTGGTACTTGTGAGACTGGTATATGGGCTGGTTAGGCATGAGGTGCTAACGCAGACATATGGGTATATCAGTGGAGGATATACTGGACCGACCCACTATGAGGCTATGACCTGGTGTCATGAGTTATCCTCACAAGTGACAAGAGATGCATTGATCCCTTGACTTGAGGTAATTGGCCGTTCTATATGGTTAGAGACATGCTTTGATACAACCTAACACCTCTCCATAGTTGGGAGGTAATAACGGTTGTCATTGAGCATGTCACGACCCATATGAGCAGGTCAATGGACAGATAGAGGATTTTCCCCTTCCTGAGGGAGGCTTGATATCCATGGAGCTCCTCCATGGTTCTATCACTGAAAGTGTATGGGCATACCCAGGTGACAACCTGATTTAGTCATGACCATGTGATTGGGTGAAAACAAGTGATGACACACTTGTCCAATCGGATATCAGTTTGGCAAAGGGACTATAATGTATCTGTACCTAGTTGCGATAATGGGGATGTCGATGTCGATATCCATTCCGATGACTTTGGTAGCAGTGATGCACTACTAGGTGCCACTCACTGCTTGTGGTGACCTTAGGTCAGCACTGCCAACGTTAGAGGAACCTACAGGGTCGCACACCTTAATACTTGAGTTCTCGTATTGATCGGGAAGCCTTATGATCGAGTTATTGGATAACTCAAATCTATTTGGGAGATTTCGTCATTGCCAATGGGCCTAATGAGAAGGAAGAGAGTTATTGGAGCCAAACTTCATTTTTGGCAGGTTGACCTGAAATTGACCAACATTTGTCACATTTGTTTTAAGGTTGCATTGGATTGGATCCAATTGCTTAATCAACCCATGCAATGAAGTTTGGGCTTGCTCATTACCCAATGAGGCCCAATAATAAGTTGTCATGAAGAGATAATGAGCTTAAAGGGTATAATGGGGAGAAGTCTCCTCCCATTGGTGCCTAAGGGTATAATGGGGAGGAGTGAGCGCATGTTGCTTCATTAGGAAGGATATGTCGCCTCCCCTTCACCTTTGGATGGTAACCTTGCCTCTATGGCAAGGGATGGGGTGCATGAAGCATGTTTCACATGTATAGAAAGTGCTTGGCTATTAGGAGAGGTTTATGGAAAGCTTTGGAAAGTTTCCTTTACTCTAATCCTAATTGCTACCCCTCTCATACCCTAGCCGCATACCCCGCTTCATGATTTGCACCCACACCCTAGCCTTGCTGCCCCTTTGCATATATATATCTAGATGCATGCGAAAGCTCTAAAGATGAGATATTGGCATGAGCAAAAGAGCAAGGGGCGAGAGCATCAAGGGTGGCGCATCCTTCTTCCTTCTTGTAGCCGCAAGTCTTCTACCTCTTCTGCTTCTTCCCTTGGCGCAAGAAGGAATTGAGATTAGTGGCATCATCTCCATCCATCTTCTTCAATTGGTTCATCTACCTTGAAGGTGGCGCAAGCATAGAAGAAGGTGAACAAAGGCTTGGATCATCTTCCCGAGGCTTGTACCGAGCGAGGAAGAAGTGAGCTCGAGGCATCCGTGTGTGTGAGACTGCAGAGGGCGAACACTTGGGCGCCTACCTTGACATCGGCCTCATCTTGCTCCTAAGGTATTTACTATCTCATTGTGTCGACTCCCTTGCAAGATGATCTTTACTGGGTTTTTGGGACCGACCTGTTTCGGGGATATTATTCCACTGTACATGTATTGTATTCTCTGTGAAAATTGTGTAATATCCCTGGGGTTTCCCAACAATGGTATCAGAGTGACTTGCGAGCCTCGAACGATGTACTTTTATGCTTTTCCATGCTCACATGCCATGTTTAAATTTTCACTAATTGCATGATCACATGGCGCATGATTTTTCTAAGTAGGAAAAATTATAGTTTCTTGTTCTTATCATCTTTTCAATCTCTTTTGGAATTTTGGGTTATTTTTCTTGACTGATTTAAGATCAAAGGCGCACGTTGTTTTGTCAAGTAGGACGGGCACTATGTCTTTGGACTGGTCGAGTCTCTTTATCTGACAAAATTGCCAGCCAATAGGATCTATGAAATTGTTATGGAATTTAATCGCAAATAACCATAAGATTTGTGACAAGAAGATGAGGAAAGGAGACTTATTTTATGAGAAACTAAAATTTAAGATTTTGAGTTTTTCATGAGCATGTAGAATTGCATGTGTAAATGCCTTCTTTGTGCATGATGTTGTGGTCATGAGTCAAGCCCCTTAGCATGCTTGTGATGTATCCTTTTCCTTTTGCTTTTAACTAAGAAGAAGATTAGGGTGGCACATCTACTTGGAACCTTGGCACATGCATGGTTGCTTGCGCACCTTGCATGGTGGCGCAACAAGCATCCTTGCTTGGCTTGGTGGCGCATCAAACTCTTTGCATGGGGGCGCAAGATGTTTTAGCCGAGCCCTTGGGCTTGAGAGCTATATATCTTGTGGATTGCAAGGTGGCGCACCTTGCTTGAAGGTAGGCTCATGGCATTGGCTGAACCTATAAAGGTGCTTCTAAGGGGTACCTCTAGGGTTTGAGAGCTAAACCATGGTGAGAAGGACCTTGGAGCCAACCTTGAAGATCAGGCAAGAGGTCGGCTAGGCTGGGTCTAGTTTTAGGGGTTTGAGTCCTAGGTCAAGAGTTGAACCCCATTTTGGCATAGGTCAGTTCATTGTCTTGAATGCGCTATGATTACATCATCCTTTTATTGCTTTCTTTACAAAAGCTAAAGCAAGCCTGTGATGTTTTATCGTTATGTTATCACTATAGGATTGCATGCCTGTAATGTTAGACATAAGAAAAAATTGAAATGATGAAACCTCAAAAACCCTCATTCAAAATATCATGTCTAGTAGCCTTCTAACGCATAGCCCTCACCAAGCTATCGATCAGTGGTGTTGTAAACTATTTCCCACCCTCATGGGACACACCAACTTATCTTTAGAAGGTGTGTGGTGGCAATGGTTTCCCTAGTCCAGTTTTACCCTAGACGTGATTTCGCTAGGAAACTCGTTGGCCCTGGGCATAATGGTTAGGAATGGACTTGACTAGATCTTCATATGTGCTTGGCACATGATGAAACTCTAGAGGCATCGTTGAGAGGTTAGGGTTTCATGCTGTATCCAGCCATCGCTGGACATGAAATGCCTAGACCGTCTCAATAAGGGGAGTTGCCAAACGCAATCGGCCGGCGTGCCGAACTTAAGAAGGATGGGTCACTTTGTGCATCTCATCCCACCCTCGTGGGATGCAAAGCTCTATGTGGAATAAGGATCCCATCTTACTAGGAAATCCCACATTTCTTGGTTGTCAATTCGATTAAAATAGGGGGAGCCATAATCATTTAAAGCAGTCTAGTTTGAATGATTTGAAGTAGTACTAATCTGCTATTTCTTGGTTGTTGTAGAACAGTGGCTGCGAACAATGGCAGATGGTCACTGCAATCTACCCTGGAAAGGGATAAGTTGGTTGGATCCAACTTACTAGAATGGTATATGAACTTGAGAAATGTGCTCAAGCTCGAGAGGAAGCTCTATGTCCTTGAGCAGCCTATTCCTAGGCTACTTCCATGCTCGGCCCTAGTGGCTGAGAAGGATGCTTATGATAAGCATCAGGCTGATACTTTGGAGGTTGCTAATTTGATGCTAACCAACATGTCGCCTGAATTTAGAGGGAAATATGAATCTAAGAGTGCCCCTGAGATTATTTCTAATCTAAGGTAGCTCTTTGATGAATTGGTTGAGCTCAACCCTCCTAAAGTAGACATTCAATGTGTTGAGCCGCAAGGCTTAACTAAGACATTGAAGATAAAGTTGGAAAGAGTCGGGAATAACAAGTGCTACTCATGTGGAGGACCACCTCACATGATAAAGGACATAGTGCGACTTCAGAATGAGAAGAAGAGAGGTAAGGCTTCATCTTCATGCTCAGGTATTTATGTTAATGAAGTCAACCTTTCTACTTCTATGTCATGGGTATTGGATACTGCATGTGGAGCTCATATTTGTACAAATATGCAGGGGCTCAAGAAAAGTAGATCGGTGCGGCCTGGAGAGATTGACCTACGGGCTGGAAACGGGGCACAAGTTGCTGCTGTTGCTGTAGGAGTTTTGACTCTCTCCCTGCCTTCTGGACTTCAATTAGAACTAAATCATTGCTATTATGTACCTTCACTTACTAAAAACATTGTATCCATTCCTTACTTGGCAAAGAAAGGATTTAAGTTTGAAATAAAGGAGAACTCTTGTTCTTTCTCATTTGCAAATATGTTTTATGGGAAGGGTACTTTGTGCAATGGATTATATGTCTTGTACATGGATAGTTCTATTTGTTACATAAATAACAAAAGGATCAAACTGAGTGGTTCAGTTAGTGTTTTCCTATGGCATTGTTAACTAGCCCGTATAAACAAGAATCGCATTCAACAGCTCCATTCAAATGGGTTGTTAGATTCAAGTTCCTTGGAGGAATTTGATACTTGTGAGTCTTGTTTATTAGGGAAGATGACAAATGCGCCCTTCACCAAGATCGGTGAGAGGGCAAGAGGTTTATTGGATTTTATACACAGTGATGTGTATGGGCCATTCAGTAAACAAACCAGAGGAGGGTACAGCTACTTCATTACATTCACTGATGACTTCAGTAGATATGGTTATGTCTACTTGATCAGACATAAGTCTGAATCCTTTGATAAATTCAAGGAGTTCAAAAATGAAGTTGAGAACCAACTTGGAAGATCCATTAAAACTCTTCGATCAGATCGTTGTGGAGAGTACCTGAGTGGGGAGTTCTTTGACTATCTTAGAGAGTGTGGGATCCTATCCCAACTCACCCCGCTTGGAACACCACAATGGAATGGTGTGTCTGAAAGGAGAAATCGAACTTTGTTAGACATTGTTTGATCTATGATGAGTCATGCAACTCTACCACCCTCATTCTGGGGTTTTGCACTTGAGGCAGCTTTTCTAATATTGAATAACGTTCCATCAAAGAGTGTCTCCAAGATACCATGCGAGGTGTAGAGTGGGAGACACCCTAACCTCTCGTTTATCAGGATTTGTTGATGTGAGACTTATGTCAAACGTTAGGATTCTAGCAAGCTAGAACCTAGATCTGATAAATGTGTGTTTCTGGGGTATCCTGAGGAAACTAAAGGATACTACTTCTATGTTCCCACCAAAAATAAGATTTTTGTTGCTCGGGGTGCTGTCTTTCTAGAGAAAGAATTTCTCATGAGAGAAGTCAGTGGGAGGAAGTTTGACTTGGATGAGGTCCAAGTGCAACCTCAAGACATAGAGATGGAACCTGAGCCACCTGCACCGGTTGTTAGGCAGCCTGAGGCTCAAACACAGGTCCCACGTTGGTCTGGGAGGATTCGTCATGCACCTGAGAGGTATGGGTCGCAGCTGACGCAACACGACGGGATCTTCATTATTGAGGATGAGCCCAGGACTTATGATGAGGCGGTCAGTGGACCGGACTCCGAGAGATGGCTTGAGGCCATGCGATCTGAGATGGATTCCATGTCAGCTAACTAAGTCTGGGATTTAGTTGAGCTGCTTGATGGGGTAAAACCCATAGGGTGTAAATGGGTCTTCAAAAGGAAGACTGACATGGATGGCAACATAGTTACCTATATGGGTAGACTAGTGACTAAAGGATTCAAGCAAGTCCATGGGGTGGACTATGATGAAACCTTCTCACCTGTTGCAATGATCAAATCCATTCGGATTCTGCTTGCTATAGTTGCATATCATGACTATGAGATATGACAGATGGATGTTAAGACAGTGTTCCTTAATGGGAGGCTGGCAGAGGATGTGTATATGACACAACCTGATGGTTTCATCCATCCTACAGATGCCAATAAAGTATGCAGGATAAAGAAATTCATTTATCGATTAAAGCAAGAATGTCGAAGTTAGAATCTTTGGTTTGATAAAGCTTTGAGAGATTATGGTTTTATCAAAAGCGAAGATGACGCCTGTGTATACAGAAAATTCAATGTGAGCTTGGTGACTTTTCTAGTCTTGTATGCCGATGACATATTGCTCATTGGAAACGACATCCCTAGTCTTCAGTGTGTGAAGACATGGTTGGGGAAGTATTTCAAGATGAAGGACTTAGGGGAGGCCGCCTATATCCTAGGCGTGAGGATCTACCGGGATAGATCCAAGAGGCTCCTGGCCCTTAGTTAGAGTACCTACATTGATAAGGTCTTAGAGAGGTTCAACTTGGAGCAATCCAAGAAAGGATACCTTCCAGTGAGACATGACCTTATTCTCACAAAGAGCTAGTGTCCCACCACACAGGATGAGAGGGATGATCAAAATAGTCCTTTCTTCAAAATTATATCTTTAATTGTAATAGTACTTCCTTCAAAAGATTCAAGTATTGGATCATCAAAATAGTCTCTCTGTGTCACATTTGGTTCCTCAATAAAGCATAAATTTTCAAATAAATCAGAATGTTGAATAGTAGATATGGGCAAAACATCAGAGTGAGATTCATCAATATTCATAATTTTTAAATCTTTTTCAAGTTCCTCATGTCCTTCATCAAATAATTTATCAATTTCAAAATTACCATCAAAAATCAAAATGAGACTTTTATAAATCAGTTTCCTCATATCCTTCATCAGATTTAACCACAAATAATATATCATCAAAAGAATCAATTTCATAACTTTCACTAGAATCAAAAAGGGATTTTTTAGAATCAATTTCCTCAAACCTTTCCACAAATAATTTATCAAATGAATCAATTTCAAAATTATCAAAATCAGAGTGAGATTCATTAATGTTCACAAAAGAATCAATTTCAAATTTACCAAAATCAGAGGGGGACTTTTCTAAATCAATTTCCTCAGTTTCCAAATCAAACTCAAATAAACAACCTTGTTGTGCTATTTGGGTTTCTAACATTTAGAATGTGCTGTTGAAGATCCTACCTCAGAATTAAATAAAATTTTCAAGCATGGACTATAGCCTAGATTCTTCAGTATCCTCAAAGTATGGTTCTGAAATATTGTTTGAGCAATCCTCATAAAAAGAAGTTTGATGATTTTCCCATCTAGAATAATATTTATCATCTTGATACCATGGTGAATTGGGATTTGCAGGAATTAAAAATGGGCATTCAGAAGTATAATGATCAAAACATCCACAAATATCACATCAAATAGAAGAATAAGATGTCCTAACAGGGTGCATATAAGAGTTTACTTTTAATTTATCTGCAAGAGTACACAATGAATCATCTTCATACTTACCATGTGGCATGTATACCTCACCTCTTTCAGTTGCCCATGAGTTATGATTAACAGACATATCTTCAAATCAAAGCTTTTCTATACAACTAAAAAAAATTGTAATCTCAGAGTTCACAGGAAATAAAATATATCAAGATCTAAGAATCTTGTGCATAAACAAAATAGAAGAATCAAATAAACTCAAAATTTTCAGAATAGAAATAGAAAGATTATCCAACACCAATCAATCAATTTTTTTTTTAAATTTTTACCAAAATACAAAAAAAAACACAAAACACAAGCGAATTCAAAAATTTTAGAATTCACAGTTCTATCACAACTTGTGAAATCCAAAACCTGCAAAAATAGAAAACAAAGTTAAATCTAAAACAAATACAACTTAGTCTAGCAATACTAACAACTATTTTGATATTAACAAAACTAAGGTCCCCGGCAATGACGCCAAAAACTTGTTGTGCCGGCAAGTGCACGGATACTTCGAAGTATTAAAAAGATATTGAACCACAGAGACCTGTGTTAAGTATCGAATAGTTGTTTTCTCACTAGCTAAGTAAACCGAATATGATGTAAGCAAATGATCGGAAAGTATACGAAGAATCATAGAGAAAAGCTGGGACTAGGGTTTCATCCACCTTAATTTCTATGACTAGAAGGAAATAAGTGCATCGTCAGTCCACTCTTATTATGATAAAGATATAATTCACTTTGTAAAGAAATCATCTCGCTTTCGCGCAAACAATTTACAAAGAATCAAACCTCACTTTGGCACAAGATTAATTCAATGCTAAAGATAAGTAAATCATTAACAAGGAGATTTAAGATCACTTTCATGCATCTAATCTCTATGTCAATCATCTCAAGTGAAAACTAAATACTTTCATACTTTAGCTCCACAGGTTCTACTTAAGGTTCTCCAATGATCCGATACTTAATTTCTTACAATATCTTCATGTTTAATTCAATAATTCTTCCTAGATCAGATTATCAACTAGGCAATAAACTTCTAAAATCTAGAACTAAGAACAAACGTAATTTTTTACGATGAGTTCCTAAATCACGATTCTAGGGTTCCAAGTTTTTGCAAGTCACCTTTCGGTCCATATCGCAAAAACTCCAAAACATGCTGATAATATGAAACTAAAAAGAATTAAAGACAATCATCACTTAAGTAAAACTATCATAACAAAAGTTCCCTAACGAATCAAGGATCATCTAGTCATTATGAAACTAAGGGGGTTACATCCTTTGTCCCAAAAGAAAGTTATGCTACCATGGAGTTAAAAATACAATAGAAATTCATTAAAAAATCAGAATTCGATAGAGGAAGAATAGAAAAGTTCCTGATTTCATGGGGTTGTAAAAATTTACACAGCCCTATGGTTTTTTATCAGATGAACAGTAACTACTACAGTACTCATGAACAGTGTTTTGCAATTTTTCCCTCTCGGCTGAATCTTCTTCCTCTGATTTCTCCCTCGTTTGAACTCCTTTCGATCTAAAATTTTTGGTGTATCCTCTCCTCCTATGGGCGAAGCTTTCCTATAAATTTTGTGGCCTGAGGTGGCCTCTACGCCTCTCGATGAGAGGCTGAGCCTTAGGGACGCCTCTCTTGACTTCTCCATCAATTGGTGATGAAATTCGATGATTTTTATCCTCAAATCTTCTCCTCCTCTTATAGAATGATCTCCTTTTTACGGATTTCAAATTGGTGCCCTGGATCTTCTGATTTTGTATCACAAAAATCGGGCTTTGGAGCGGCTATGGAAGACTCGGCCAAAAATATAATTACGGCCATAATTTTCATTTCGACAGTGCCGTAATTTGCTTTTGTTTATTTCTGGGCTGAAATTACGACCTATAAAAATAATTACGGCTGTGCCGTAATTCCTATAAATCTTTTGGGTCAGAATTGGACTGAAATTACAGCCTGTAATATGGTTTATGGCAGTGCCGTAATATCTACAAATCTTTTTGTATGAAATTCACCCCAAATTACGGCAGTGCTCTGATATTACGGTAGTACCATGGCTTGTTCTATAGGTTCAGTGAAACCACGATACCATAATCTTTATTACGGCCCTACCGTAATTTGGTCTGAATCTTTGATTTTCATGAAAATTGACATGTAATCTCTTCTTGATGATGGGGATTCTTCCATGCATATGAATTTACTTGAAAACACCTTAAAATAGTGCCTTTTTACCTGAAAATCATCAAAAACTAAAAAAAGTGTAGATTTCACAACATTTGATAAATAAGGCATAAAAATAAGCAAAAGAGCATGAATATGACACAAAAAGACCTATCAAAGGGCACAAAATTTACTATAAATTTTTGTGTCATCACCATTACCAATCCAATCTAGGTCTGCAACACTGGGTGGCTATAAAGAACATCCTTAAGTATCTGAGAAGAACTAAGAAACTATTCTTGGTCTATGGGGGACAGAAAGAGATCAATGTTCAGGGCTACACTGATGCGTCATTCCAGTCTGACCCTGACGACTTCAGATCGCAGGCCGGCTATGTGTTCATGATAAATGGAGGCATTGCATGCTGAAAGAGCTTCAAGCAATCCACCATAGCTAATTCTACAACTGAGGCTAAGTATGTGGACGCTTCTGAGGCAGCCAAAGAAGACGTTTGGATGAGGAAGTTCATTTCTGAACTTCAGGTGGTTCCAAGTGTAGTGGATCCCATTGAGCTCTAGTGTGACAGCAATGGGGCAATTGCACATGGCAAGGAACCAAGGTCTCATCAAAGGTCCAAACACATACTCAGAAGATTTCACCTGATCAGAGAGATCATTGACCGAGGTAATGTCAAGAATAGCAGAGTTGACACAGAGAACAATCTGGCAGACCCACTAACCAAGGCTTTGGTGCAGCAGAAGCATGATGGTCACGCTAGGGATATGGGGTTGAGATTCCTGTACCTCTAGGTCTTAGTGCAAGTGGGAGATTGTTGGTGTGTATGCCCTGAGACATAGTATCAGTCCATCTTTTGTACTACTTGACATAGATATATATATATATATATCATTCTAGCATTGTCATTCTCAATGTTTGTCTACATCTACGATTGTGTACTTACATGATAATGTCCCTGGAGATAGATCGGATATGTGCTCAAATCCTTGTCCACAGTTGATGTACTTGAGTGGATATGGGATAGCTTTGGTAGTTGTGAGACTGGTATATGGGCTGGTTAGGCACGAGGTGCTTACGCGGACATATGGGTATATCAGTGGAGGATATACTGGACTGACCCACTGTGAGGCTATAACTTGGTGTCATGAGTTATTCTCACAAGTGATATGAGATGCATTGATCCCTTGACTTGAGGTCATTGGCCATTCTATATGGTAGAGGACATGTTTTGATACAACCTAACACCTCGCTGTAGTTGGGAGGTAATAACGGTTGTCATTGAGCATGTCATGACCCATATGAGAAGGTTAATGGACAGACAGAGGATTAGCCCTTTCTTGAGGGAAGTTTGATATCCATAGAGCTCCTCTATGGTTCTATGACTGAAAGTGTATGGCCATACCCAGGTGACAACCTGATTTAGTCATGACCATGTGATTGGGTGAAAACAAGTGATGACACACTTGTCCAATAGGATATTAGTTTGGCAAAGGGACTATAATGTATTTGTACCTAGTTGCGATGATGGGGATGTCGATGTCGATATCCATTCTGATGACTTGGGTAGCAGCGATGCATTGCTAGGTGCCACTCACTGCTTGTGGTGACCTTAGGTCAGCACTACCAACATCAGAGGAACCTACAGGGTCGCACACCTTGATACTCGAGTTCTCGTAATGATCGGAAAGCCTTATGATCAACTTATTGGATAACTCAGACATATTTGGGTGATTTCGTCAGTGCTAATGGGCCTGATGAGAAAGAAGAGAGTTATTGGAGCCAAATTTCATTTTTGATAGGTTGACTTGAAATTTACCAAGATTGGTCATATTTGGATGAGGGTTGCATTGGATTGGATCCAATTGCTTAATCAACCCATGCAATGAAGTTTGGGCTTGCTCATTACCCAATGAGGCCCAATAACAAGTTGTTATGAAGAGATAATGGGCTTAAAGGGTATAATGGGGAGAAGTCTCCTCCCATTGTCGCCTAAGCGCATAATGGGGAGGAGTGGGCGCATGTTGCTTCATTAGGAAGGATATGGCACCTCCCCTTCACCCTTGGAAGGTAAGCATGCCTCTATGGCAAGGGATGGGGTGCATGAAGCATGTTGGACATGTATAGAAAGTGCTTGGTGATTAGGAGAGGTTTATAGAAAGCTCTTGGAAAATTTCCTTAACCCTAATCGTAATTGCTACCCCTCTCATACCCTAGCCGCATACCCCCCTTCATGAGTTGCACCCACACCCTAGCCTTGTCGCCCCTTTGCATCTATATATCTAGATGCATGCGAGAGCTCTAAAGATGAGATATTGGCGCGAGCAAAAGAGCAGGGGGCGAGAGCATCAAGGGTGGTGCATCCTTCTTCCTTCTTCTAGCCGCAAGTCTTCTACTTCTTCTCCTTCTTCCCTTGGCGCAAGAAGGACTTGAGATTAGCGGCATCATCTCCATCCATCTTCTTCCATTGGCGTATCTACCTTGAAGGTGGAGCAAGCATAAAAGAAGGTGAACAAAGGCTTGGATCTTCTTCCCGAGGCTAGCACCGTGCGAGGAAGAAGAGAGCTCGAGGCATCCGTGTGTGTGAGACTATAGAGGGCGAACACTTGGGTGCCTACCTCGACATCGGCCTCATCTTGCTCTTAAGGTATTTACTAACTCATGATGTCAACCCCCTCACAAGACGATCTTCACTGGGTTTTTGGGACCGTCCTGTTTCGGGGATATTATTCTATTGTGCATGTATTGTATTCTTTGTAAAAATTATAAAATATCCCCGGGGTTTCCCAACACAGCCATCAGATATCTTATGAGTAAAAAGGATTCAGAACCAAGGCTGATCAGATGGATCCTTCTACTGCAAGAGTTTAACTTGGAGATCAAGGATAAAAAGGGCATGAAAAATTCTATTGTTGACCATCTATCGTGCCTTGTTTAGGAAGATGGAGTGGAGAAAGTAGCTAAGCATGAGATCGATGACGCCTTTCCTGATGAGCATCTCTTTGCGATTGCATGGATTGATGCCCCGTGGTATGCTGACTTTGTAAATTTTTAGTGTCTGACATTTTACTCGCTGACTTGAGTTACCAGGCGAGGAAGAGGTTTTTATCAGAGGTAAGATATTTTTTCTAGGAGGATCCTTTTCTGTTTAAAGATATGCTGATGGGTTATATAGGAGATGTCTGCGAGAGGAAGAGGTTAAGGATGTACTTTTTTCATTGTCATGCTCTACATATGGAGGACATGCCAGTTCGTCCAAAACTGCTTTCAAAGTGTTTCAATCTGGTTTCTTTTGGCTGATTATTTTTAAAGATTCTTGGAATTTTATTCGTTCCTATGAAGAATGCTAATGGATAGGAAACATATCCAGACGTGATGAAATGCGACTGAGTAATATTTTAGAGATAGAGATATTTGACGTGTGGGGAATTGACCACATGGGTCCCTTTCCAACCTCAAGTGGTAATAAATATATCCTTTTGGCATTTGATTATGTGTCAAAGTGGGTTGAAGCTGTAGCAGCTCCGACCAATGATTCACGCGTGGTTATCAAACTGTTCACAAATGTAATATTTTCGAGGTTTTGGGATCCTCGAGTGGTAATGAGTGATGATGGATTCCACTTTATGGTGCAAAAATTCTATACACTATTGAGTAAATATGGGGTGAGGCATAAAGTATCAATTCCTTATCACCTGCAGACAAGTGGCCAAGTAGAAGTTTCTAATAGAGAGTTAAAGAGGATTATTGAAAAAACTATTTCTCAATCAAGGAAAGATTGGTCCATGAAGCTTGATGATATTGTAATACCCTAAAATTTATGAACCCCTTATGATGGTATGAAAATAATGAGTTTGGCAAATCATATCACTTGGACAACTAAGCGGGCTAAAATCCTGAATTTCTTTGGTGTTGATGCCATCTTTGGTATTTTTGGACTTGTGTGTCTTTGTTGGTGTCTTAAAGGTGCATTTCTGGAAAACTTGTCACCTAAGCCTTGAAGAATAGTAATTTGGTAAAGAAAATCATGGAAGAGGGGGCTGGTCACATTTTTTTGAATGAACCCTAGAGGAGCCGCCGGTGGGAGGAAGGAGTAGGTAGAAGAAATACCACATCTCACGGTAAGTAATCTTGATCTTGGTTTTGATAATCTGGTTCTTCCTTCATGCTTTGGATGATTTCATTTTCCTTGTGTCTTATGTGGTTTGATGTGGAATTTAAATCACATGATTTCTGTTCTATGGAGTCGGATTTGAATGTTTGTAAGGGTTCTGAAATTCTATTTTGCTGAAATCTACAGTCTCCAATCTGACCTTGTTGTGCTTTAACCCAAATATCTCCTAACCTACGGATCTGAATCATACCAAACTAATTTCATTTGAAACTAGATGCACCTAGCTTTGATTTGAATATAATATCAACCATATCCGGGACATATGCGATTCGAAATTTGTATTGACATATAACTATACGAATATGCTTCCTGGGAATCTAAAATTTTGACCTTTAGGTGCTCAAACCCTCGTATCTCCCTAGTTATAACTCCAAATCTTGTAAACTCAGTTTCATTGGAAAGTATACTAGGACAGATTCATTTTGACTATCATATTGTCTATTTTTGGTTAGTTATTCGATCTGAGACATATGTTGTAATTCTGATATATGAATCTGCATTATGGAAATATGGAATTTTGACATTTCGGTGTTCAAATAGTCATAGCTCCCAAATTATAGCTCCAAATCTTGTAAACTCAGTTGCATTGGAAAGTAGACTTGGATAGTTTCATTTTGAGTACAATATTGTCTATTTTGGGTAGGTATTCTATCTAAAACATAGGTCGTATTCTGATATATGAATCTACCCAGTTTTTGGTTAAATGCTTACCACCAAAGCCGGTATTGTGTTTGAGCTTGAAATCGTTCTTGAAGCAGCAAGATCATTATAAAACCTATTTCTATGCCTTAACTTATGTTGTTAAATCTCATGGCATGAACTCTAATACATTATATGGAACTTATGACCCGTTAGGCCCTAAAAATCTCAAGGTACATAATTCTATGACAAAGGATATGTCCAATGACTCATGTTATATCTTTTTCAATGTTATGCTCAAGCTCATTGTCTGATTGCTCTTCTTATGAAATCTGTATTGTAGGGAGAATTTGTATGAACCCAAATGAGAGGTATGTGGAGCAAAGTGCCACACCCCTAAAAAGGTGGGGGCTACCTCTTGAGGCCCACTTCTCATATGGTGGTTGGGAGCAAAGTGCTACATGGAGCAAAGTGCCACACCCCTAAAAAGGTGGGGGCCACCTCTTGAATTCATGTGGGCCACCGCTTGAATCCCACTACATTGTGATAATTGTGGAGCAAAATGCCACACCCCTAAAATGGTGGGGGCCACCTCTTGAATTCATGGGAGTCACCGCTTGAATCCCACTATCTATTTGCATGAAGAGCCCTAAGATGCTCTTCCTAGCCTTTGTTTACTCTCTCCTGACATGGGCGGGTTCAACTTCCAGACGTGGAAGGAATTATGAATTTTGATTGTCTCTCCCACATCTATGATCCATGACTATTCATGATATAAATGCACATCCATGATCCATGACTACTCATAATTATGAATGCTCAATATTGATCAATGACTTCTCATGACTCAAATGTCTTATCCATGGGGGATGTATTACTATTTGGTTTGATCGCGGCTCCATTGCGTGCTGAAGGGAATTATGTTGTCCTTCATTATTGCTTTATTATGTTAACTATGTTATTGGCATGTTTATCCACTTTAGTTTTGCTTCCCTTAGTCTTTGGGGTTACTTGCTGGGCAAATTTATGCTCATTCTTGTTTGCACTAACCCATATTGCAGATTAGCTTGGCTACGCATTGTGTACAGAAGTATGAAATTCTTAGAAGCTCATTTGGATGTTTTTGGCTAAATCATGAAATTTTGTAATCATGGAAACGTTTTATGATTTATAAAAGACTTGTATTAAATAGTTGTAATGTTACTTATTATGAAGAGAATGTTATTAGTTTTGGAATTGATTACAATGGTTTATGTTGGAAACTTGTCTAGCTCTGGGATTTTGGATTGTATGACTCTACTTTGCTTTTAGGTAAAAGGCTTTGAAGGAATAGATGTTTTTCTGTTGCAACTTAGATGATGACATTTTATCACTTGTTTTGTTGTTGAGGGCATTAGATCTTGATTTTGATTGTCGATCCTTGCGAAAATTATTTTGTATGATTTTCTATTATGGATTGTTATTATCTAAGGGTGTGATAGTAGTGGTATCAGAGGCAGGTTTGGGAAATTAATCTTGATTTGATTATAATGATAGTTATGATTGACGATCTCTAGATTGATGTCTATATAGGTGGATAAGTTGGAGAGATCAAATCAGCCTTCTAGTGATTCGGTCGATCAAATGGCTGGAGTTTTAAAGGCTTTGGAGACCATGTCTAGTTTGATGCAACAACAAGTGGCAAAGGGTGAAAATCGTAACAATTCAAACGCATATTGTTGGTGTATATGCCCTAAGGACCTAATTCTGGTCTGTTACTTGTACTACTTGACATTGATATTTATATCATACTGGCATTGTCGTTATCATTATTTGTTTACATCTGCGAACATGTACTTATATGATAATGTCCCTGGAGACGGATTGGATCTGTGCTCAAACTATTGTCCCTAGTCAATGTACCTTAGTGGATATGGGACAGCAATGGTACTTGTAAGACTAGTATATGGGTTGGTTAGGCACGAGGTGCTAACGCAGGCATATGGGTATATCAGTGGTAGATATACTGGACCGACCCTCTGTGAGGCAATGACTTGGTGTCATGAGTTATCCTCACAAGTGATAGGAGATGCATTGATCCCTTGACTTGAGGTCATTGGCCATTCTATGTGGTTAGGGATATGATTTGATACAACCTAACACCTTGCCGTAGTTGGGAGGTAATAACGGTTGTCATTGGGCATGTCACGACCCATATGAGAAGGTCAATGCATAGACATAGGATTTGCCCCTTCCTAAGGGAAGCATGATATCCATGGAGCTCCTCTATGGTTCTATGACTAAAAGTGTATGGCCATACCCAGGTTAGAACTGATTTAGTCATAGCCATGAGATTGGATAGAAACAAGTGGTGACACACTTGTCCAATTGGATATCAGTACGGCAAAGAGACTATAATGCATCTGTACCTGATTACGATGATGGGGATGTCGATGTCGATATCCATTCCGATGACTTGGATAGCAGCGATGCACTGCTAGGTGCCACTCACTGCTTGTGATGACCTTAGGTCAGCACTACCAACGTCAGAGGAACCTACAGGGTCGCACACCTTGATAGTCGAGTTCTCGTATTGATCGGGAAGCCTTATGATCGAGTTATTGGATAACCCGGATCTATTTTGGAGATTTCATCAGCGCCAATGGGCCTGATGAGATGGAAGAAATTTATTGGGGCCAACTTCCATTTACGACATATTAACCATGGTTAGCCCAATTTGACCTAGGGTTAAATTTGGATTGGATCCATGGGCTTGGTTAACATGCATAGTGGACATTGGGCTGGGCCCATTGATAAGTTGGGCTTAATGGGGTTAAGGAGGAGAAAAGGGATGGCGTGTGCATGGCATGTGCTTAACCCTAGTTAGACTAGGGTTAGTGCCTATGCATCATGAGGTTTGAAATTAATCTTGGGACTAATTATTTGAATTAATTAGAGTCCTAATTTATGAGGTTTAATGGGCTGATTTATTTGAATTAATTAGAGTCCTAATTGGATTAGGATTCAATTAATTAAATAAATAATCAAATCCTAATTGGATTAGGACTTGTTCAAACCGCCCATTGAAAGTCCTAGTTGGATTAAGACTTGGGCTTGATCAAATCCTAATTAGATTAGGAATTAAACTTGATCAAACCTCCCACGTGATCAAACCGTTCATGACAGTCCTAATTGGATTAGGACATGATCTAACCGCCCAAATTAAGTCCTAATTGGACTAGGACTTAACTCCCTAAAATCTCTCCTAGCCGCACATTCAATTTGAATGGTGGCCACACATTAAGCCGCCCCTCTCAAGATACTTATTCATTGGAGGCGTGATCAAGAGAGGAGGCGAGTTCTAGCTCTTGAGGGCGAGAACAAAGAAGGCTTGGGCGAACACCTTCCATACCCTAGCCGCAAGCATCCTTCCTCCTTTCCTTTTGGCGCTTGGAGCTTTGGAGCTTGGCGGCTTGTCTTCTCTCCTCTTCCTCCTTGGCGCAACTTCTCTAGAAGGTAGCACAAGTGAAGTGGTGATCTCCCCAAGGCTTGCATCTTCTTCCCGAGGCTAGGACCAGGCGTGGAAGAAGAAGACTTGAGCAATCCGTGTGTGTGAGACTGCAGAGGGCGCACACTTGGGCGCCTACGTTGACATCGGCCTCACCTTGCATTAAGGTATTTTCTATCACATCGTGTCAACTCTCTCGCTTGACGATCTTCACTGGGTTTTTGGGACTGACCTATTTCGGGGATATTCTTCTGCTGCGCAATGTATTTGTGTCCATAAACCTCTGAAAAATTGTAAAATATCCCTGGGGTTTCCGAACAATGGTATTAGACTTGCGAAACTTGAACGATGTTCTTCATGCTTTTCATGTTTTTCATGCTCACATGCCATATTTCAATTTTTGAAAATTGCAAATTGCATGGCAAACTATTTTTCTAAAAGTAGGAAAAATTAGGGTTTCTTGTTTCTATCACCTTTTCAATTTCTTTTGGATTTTTGGGTTATTTTTCTTGCATGATTTAAGGATCAAAGGCGCACGTGCTTTTGTCAAGTAGGACGGGCATTGTGTCTTCAGACTGGCCGGGTCCCTTGCTCTGACAAAATTACCAGCCGAAAGGATCTTTGAAATCATCATGAAAGTTAATCGCAAATAACTAAAAGATTTGTGAGAAGAAAATGAGGAAAAGAAACAGGTTTTATGAAAAAGTAAAATTTGAGATTTTATGTTTTTCATGAGCATGTAGAATTGCATGTGTAAATACCTTGATTGTGCATATTGTTGTGATAATGAGTCAAGCCCCCTTGCATGCCTGTGATGTATCCTTGTGCGGCCTGTGTGCCATCTTTTTCTTTATTTTTGTAAAATTAAGATGAAGATTAAGGGAAGGAGCTTGGTGGCGCATCTTGGATGGTGGCGCAACAAGCACCCTACTTGGATTGGTGGCGTATGCAAGATGGTGCAAGCTTGCTTGGTGGCTCAAGCATAGCATGGCTGAGCCTTGGGGCTTGTGAGCTAGCTATGTTAGAACTTGCAAGATGGCGATTCACCTTTGGAGGACCTTGGAGCCAACCTTAAAGTTGAAGATAGAGGTCGGCTAGGTCTAGTCTTGGGGCTTGAGTCCTAGGTCAAGAGTTGAACCTCCTTCTTGGCATGGGTTGGTTCAATGTCTTGAATAGGTCATGATCACATCATTCTTTTACTACTTTCAAACATATCTGCTAAAGCATGCATGTGATGTTTTATCGTTATGTTAACACTATAGGATTGCATGCCTGTAATGCTAGACATAAAATAAAACTAAATGAGACGTCAAAAACCCTCATTCTAAATATCAAGTCTAGTAGTCTTCTAATGCGTAGCCCTCATCAAGCTATCGATCACTGGTGTTGTGAACTGTTTCCCACCCTCGTGGGACACACCCACTTATCTTTAGAAGGTGTGTGGCGGCAATGGTTTCCCTAGTCCGTTTTAACCGGGCGCGCCTTCGCAAGGAAACTCGTTGGCCCTGGTCATAACGGTTAGGAATGGACTTGACTAGAAGTTCATATGTGCTGGGCACATGATGAAAGTCTAGAGGCATCGTTGAGAGGTTAGGGTTTCATGCTGTATCCAGCCCCCGCTGGACATGAAATGCCTAGACTGTTTCAATAAGGGGAATTGCTTGGAGCAATCGGCCGGCGTGCCCACCTTAGGTAGCATGGTTCACTTTGTGCATCTCATCCCACCCTCGTGGGACGCAAAGCGTCATGTGGAATAAGGATCCCATCTCACTAGGAAATCTCAGATTTCCCGATTGACTTTGTGAGTTGTCAATTCGATTAAAATAGTGGGAGTCACGATCATTTAAAATATGTCCAGTTTAAATGATTTGAAGTAGTACTAATCTGCTATTTCTTGGCTGTTGTAGAACAATGGCAACAAACAATAGTGGATCGACACTGCGATCACTCCTTGATAAGGATAAGTTGGTTGGAACCAACTTTATGGACTGGCATCGGAACTTGAGGATAGTCCTCAAGCTCGAGAAGAAGCTGTATGTCCTAGAGCAGGCTCTTCCGGCGCCTCCTCCGCCTAATGCCCGAGCGGCAGATAGAGATGCTTTTAGAAAGCATCAGGATGACTCTATGGAGGTATCATGTCTCATGCTGGCCACTATGGCACCTGAACTTCAGGTGCAATATGAGGAGCAGAACGCTTTTCAGACGATCACTCATTTGAAGCAGATGTTCGAGGCTCAGGCTAGAACTGAGAGATTTGACACCGCCAAAGTAGTCTTTCAGTGTAAGTTATCTGAGGGTGCACCAGTGAGACCCCATGTTCCCAAGTTGATTGGGAACGTGGATTATCTCAGAAGGCTGGGACACGCCATAGATAACGAGCTGGTTATGGATCTTATTTTGCATTCCCTGCCCCCTAGCTTCAGTCCGTTTATCATAAATTTCAATATGAACCGGATTGAGTGCACACGGGAGGAATTGATGAATATGCTCCAGACAGCCGAGCGCGAGATGGTAAAGACCAAACCTAATTTTGTTCTTTTTGTCCCTACGGCCAAGAAGATGAAGAAAAAGGGTAAGGCACATGCCAAAGGTGGTGCCAAGAGTCCTACCAAGGCACTGAAGAAAAAGGCGAAGAAGTCAAAGGACCAGAGGTGCTTCCATTGTGGCGAGCAGGGTCACTGAAGGGGGGACTGCAAGCAACTTCAGAATGAGGAGAAGAAAGGATTGGCCTTAGCTTCTAGCTCCGTTAATTATGTTACTGAAGTCAACTTTTCTATTTTTATGTCATGGGTTTGGATACCGCATGTGGAGCTCATATTTATACAAATATGCAGGGGCTCAAGAAAAATAGATTGGTGTGGCCTAGAGAGAATAACCTACGAGTTGAGAACAGGGCACATATTGCTGCTGTTGCTGTAGGAATTTTGACTCTCTCCCTGCCTTTTGGACTTCTATTAGAGTTGAATAATTGCTATGATGTACCTTCTTTTACCAAAACATTGTATCTATTTCTTGCTTGGCAAGGAAAGAATTTAAATTTCAAATAAAAGAGGACTCATGTTCTTTTTCATTTGCAAATATGAAGGGTACCTTATGCAATGGATTATAGATAACTCTATTTGTAACATAAATAATAAAAGTACCTGAGTGGTGAGTTTGGTGACTATCTGAAAGAGTGTGGGATTTTATCCCAACTCACTCCTCCTGGAACACCCCAATGGAATGGTGTGTCTGAAAGGAGAAATCAAACTTTGTTGGACATGGTTCAATGTATGATGAGTCATGCAACTCTACCTCCCTCATTCTGGGGATATGCACTTAACACAGCTTCTATAATACTGAATAACGTTCCATCTAAAAGTGTCTCAAAGATTCCATATGAGGTATGGAGTGGGAGACGCCCTAATCTATCTTTTATCAAGATCTGGGGATGCGAGGCATATGTCAAGCGTCAGGATTCTAGCAATCTAGAACCTAGATCTGATAAATGTGTGTTTGTGGGGTACCCTAAGGAAACTAAGGGTTACTACTTCTATGTTCCCACCGAGAATAAAGTTTTTGTTGCTCGGGGTGCTGTCTTTATAGAGAAAGAATTTCTCATGAAAGAAGTTAGTGGGAGGAAGTTTGACTTGGATGAGGTCCAAGTGCAACCACAAGACACAGAGATGGAACCTGAGCCACCTGTACCAGTTGCTAGGCAACCTGAGGCTCAAACACAGGCCCCACGTAGGTCTGGGAGAATTCGTCATGCACCTGAGAGGTATGGGTCGCTGCCGACCCAACATGACGGGATCTTCATCATTGATGGTGAACCCAGGACTTATGATGAGGCGGTCAGTGGACTGGACTCCGAGAGATGGCTTGAGGCCATGCGATCCGAGATGGATTCCATGTCAGCTAACCAAGTCTGGGATTTGGTTGAGTTACCTGATGGGTTAAAACCCATAGGGTGTAAATGGGTCTTCAAGAGGAAGACAGACATGGATGGCAACATAGTTACCTATAAAGGTAGACTAGTGGCTAAGGGATTCAAACAAGTCCACGGGGTGGACTATGATGAAACCTTTTCGCCAGTTGCCATGTTCAAATCCATTCGAATTCTGCTTG
This sequence comes from Costus lasius, assembly GCA_027563935.2. Classification (NCBI taxonomy): domain Eukaryota; kingdom Viridiplantae; phylum Streptophyta; class Magnoliopsida; order Zingiberales; family Costaceae; genus Costus; species Costus lasius. The sequence goes on from CM050448.1 coordinate 30,996,507, forward strand.
CTATAGCTGCATATCATCACTATGAGATATGGCAGATGGATGTGAAGACAGCGTTCCTTAATGGGAAGCTAACTGAGGATGTGTATATGACATAACCTGATGGCTTAATCCATCCTGCAGAGGCCAATAAGGTCTACAGGCTAAAGAGATCCATCTATGGATTAAAGCAAGCATCTCGAAGTTGGAATCTTTGATTTGATGAAGCTGTGAGAGATTATGGCTTTATCAAAAGCGAAGATGACGCCTGTGTATACAGAAAATTCAGTGGGAGCTTAGTGACTTTTCTGGTCTTGTATGTCGATGACATACTACTCATCGGGAATGACATCCCTAGTCTTCAAGCTGTGAAGACATGGTTAGGGAAGAGTTTTGAGATGAAAGACTTAGGAGAGGCCGCCTATATCCTAGGCGTGAGGATCTACAGGGATAGATCCAAGAAGCTCCTAGCCCTTAGTCAGAGTACATACATTGATAAGGTCCTAGAGAGGTTTTGCTTGGAGTAATCCAAGAAAGGGTACCTTCCAGTGAGACATGGCCTTACTCTCTCAAAGAGCTAGTGTCCCACCACACAGGCTGAGAGGGATGACATGAGTCGAGTGCCCTATGCTTCGGCAGTAGGATCGATCATGTATGCAATGTTGTGTACTAGACCAGATGTGGCTTATGCTATGAGCATAACCAGCCGATACCAATCCAATCCTGGAGTACAGCACTGGGTGGCTGTAAAGAACATCGTAAAGTATCTGAGAAGAACTAACGATTTGTTCTTGGTCTATGGGGGACAGGAAGAGCTCAGTATGTGGGGCTACACTGATGTGTCTTTCCAGTCTGACCCTGACGACTTCAGATTGCAAGCTAGCTATGTGTTCAAGATAAATGGAGGCGCTATATGCTGGAAGAGCTTCAAGCAATCCACCATAGCTGATTCTACAACCGAAGCTGAGTATGTGGCTGCATCTGAGGCAGCCAAAGAAGCCGTTTGGATTAGGAAGTTCATTTCTGAACTTCAGGTGGTTCCAAGTGCAGTGGATCCCATTGAAATCTATTGTGATAACAATGAAGCAATTGCACAAGCCAAAGAACCACTGTCTCATCAAAAATCCAAACACATACTCACGAGATTTCACCTGATCAGAGAGATCATAGACAGAGGTGATGTCAAGATTAGTAGAGTTGACACAGAGAACAATCTAGCAGACCCATTGACCAAGGCTTTGGCGCAGTAGAAGCATGATGGTCACGCTAGAGATATGGGGTTAAGATTTCTCAACCTCTAGGTCTTAGTGCAAGTGGGAGATTGTTGGTGTATATGCCCTAAGGACCTAATTCTGGTTCGTTACTTATACTACTTGACATTGATATTTATATCATACTAGCATTGTCGTTATCATTATTTGTTTACATCTGCGAACATGCACTTATATGATAATGTCCCTGGAGACAGATTGGATCTGTGCTCAAACTATTGTCCCTAGTCAATGTACCTTAGTGGATATGGGACAGCTATGGTACTTGTAAGACTAGTATATGAGCTGGTTAGGCACGAGGTGCTAACGCAGGCATATGGGTATATCAGTGGTAGATATACTGGACCGACCCGCTGTGAGGCAATGACTTGGTGTCACGAGTTATCCTCACAAGTGATAGGAGATGCATTGATCTCTTGACTTGAGGTCATTGGCCATTCTATGTGGTTAGGGATATGCTTTGAGACAACCTAACACCTTGCCGTAGTTGGGAGGTAATAACGGTTGTCATTGGGCATATCACGACCCATATGAGAAGGTCAATGCACAGACATAGGATTTGCCCCTTCCTAAGGGAAGCATGATATCCATGGAGCTCCTCTATGGTTCTATGACTGAAAGTGTATGGCCATACCCAGGTTAGACCTGATTTAGTCATAGCCATGAGATTGGATAGAAACAAGTGGTGACACACTTGTCCAATCGGATATCAGTACGGTAAAGAGACTGCAATGCATCTGTACCTGATTACGATGATGGGGATGTCGATGTCGATATCGATTCCGATGACTTGGGTAGTAGCGATGCACTGCTAGGTGCCACTCACTGCTTGTGATGACCTTAGGTCAGCACTGCCAACGTCAGAGGAACCTACAGGGTCGCACACCTTGATAGTCGAGTTCTCGTATTGATCGGGAAGCCTTATGATCGAGTTATTGGATAACTCGGATCTATTTTGGAGATTTCATTAGCGCCAATGGGGCTGATGAGATGGAAGAAATTTATTGGGGCCAACTTCCATTTACGGCATATTAACCATGGTTAGCCCAATTTGACCTAGGGTTAAATTTGGATTGGATCCATGGGCTTGGTTAACATGCATAGTGGACATTGGGCTGGGCCCATTGATAAGTTGGGCTTAATGGGGTTAAGGAGGAGAAAAGGGATGGCGTGTGCATGACATGTGCTTAACCCTAGTTAGACTAGGGTTAGTGCCTATGCATCATGAGGTTTGAAATTAATCTTGGGACTAATTATTTGAATTAATTAGAGTCCTAATTTATGAGGTTTAATGGGCTGATTTATTTGAATTAATTAGAGTCCTAATTGGATTAGGATTCAATTAATTAAATAAATAATCAAATCCTAATTGGATTAGGACTTGTTCAAACCGCCCATTGAAAGTCCTAGTTGGATTAGGACTTGGACTTGATCAAATCCTAATTAGATTAGGAATTAAACTTGATCAAACCGCCCATGTGATCAAACCTTTCATGAGAGTCCTGTTGGTGTATATGCCCTACAGACCAATGTATGGACATGGTCAGGCATTGTTTAAATGTACTTTGGTAGAATCAATAAAGGCATTGTCGTTATTATGCAGACTTCTCTACCTGCGTTGATGTATTGAGTTGCATAAATAATGTCCCAGGAGTTTGGATTGGATCCATTCTCATAAGCTATCCCCAGACAAGGTACCTTAGCAGATATGGGACAGCTTCGGTACATGTGAGACTGGTGTATGGGCTGGTTAGGTGCGGGGCACAGTAACGCAGACATACAGGTGCATTGGATGCACTGGAGTGATCCACCGTGAGGATTGACTTGTCTAGTCAACAAGTCAATCTCACATGCAAGAGGTTTGCATTGATCCTTAGACTTGAGGTATTCATGTCTAGATTTGATGATGGGTATGCTTTAATACAGTTTTACGTCTCTCCATAACTGGGAGACCAAAACGACTGTCATTGGGCATGTCATAAGTCACGTAGAGACATGGATGACCAATAGTAGGATTTGCCCCTTCCTTCCGAGGAAGCATGATATCCACCTCGGGGCGCCCCACCTTATTGGTGCATGACAGGAATGTGTGGCCACACTAGTTAAGTCATGACCGATGCATTGGATAATAAACTTGAGACTAATCCAATGAAAGGATATCAGTTCAGGCAAAGGGATCTAGAATGCATGGGAATCCTCGTTGCTTGTTAGGAGTTATTGCCATAATGACTTAAGTCCTATGACATGGGTAGTAGTGATGTGTTGCTAGATACCCCTCACTACTTATGATGTTTACATCATTGCCATCGTCATATGGATCCTACGGGGTCACACGCAATAGACTCTTGACGTTGCTTTAATCAGAAGCCTCTGGATCAAGTTATTGGATAACTTGGATCCATTTGGAAGATTTCATCAGCGCCAATGGGCCTGATGAGTTGGAAGAAAGTTATTGGAGCCAAACTTCATTTTTGGCAGGTTGACCCGAAATTGACCTAGATTGGTCACATTTGGATTAGGGTTGCATTGGATTGGATCCAATGGCTTAATCAACTCATGCCATGAAGTTTGGGCTAGCTCATTATCCAATGAGGCCCAATAATTAGTTATCATGAAGAAGTATAAGCAAATAAGGGTATAATGGGGAAGAATTATACCCCATTGGCGCCAAGGGCATAATGGGGTGAAGTGGGCGCATGTTGCTTCATAAGGAAGCATTAGGCGCCTCCCCCTTTGCTCCTTGGATGGAATACTTGCCTCTAAGGCAACTCTTGGGGCTGATATGGCTTGAGAACTTTTATGGGAAGTTCTTGGGCGCATATGGATAGTAGGGTGAGGAATATGGTAATGTCTTGGAGACTTACCTTACCTCAAACCCTAATTTCTCCCAAGAAACCACCCTAGCCGAATTCTTCATGCTTGTTGCGCGTAGCCCTTCTCCTTGGATGGAATGCATGCCTCTAAGGCATGTCTTGGGCTGATATGGCCATTGGGAAAATTAGGATAGGTTGAATGAGATTTATGGTAAAGTCTTTGAGACTTTCCTTATCTCAAGACTTCTTTATCCTAGCCGCCCACTTGGCATGATCCTAGCCATTGTTCTTGCCGCCTCTAGTCCTATTTATAGGACTCATTGTCGCCCTCTCATGAGGATGAATGCTTGGAGACGTGAGCATAAATAGAGAGGCAAGAGCAAAGCAAAGGGCGACAACATCAAGGTGGCGCAACCTTCTTCCTCCTTGTAGCCGCAAGTCTTCTTCTCCTTCTTCACCTCTTGGCGCAACTTGGAGAAGGACTTGGTGGCGACATCTCTTGGAGAGAATTGGAAGTTTAAGGTGGCGACAACTTGAGGGCTTGGAGCTCTCCTTCTTCCATCAAAGGCGCAAGCAAGTTCTTCTTCTTCTTCCTCTCTTCTTTGGCGCAAGGATTCTTTGTGCTTGGTGGCGTCTTCTTGCCACAAGCCCTCAGCGTTCCTTGGCCATAGGCGCACCTTGGAGGTGGCGCAAGCAAAGAAGAAAAAGGAAGTACTTGGCACATCATCTTCCTCCTCATCTCTTCTTGGCGCTTCTACCTTGGAGGTGGCGCAAGATTTGAAGAGAGTGACAAAGGCTTGATTCTCTTCCCGAGGCTAGCACCAAGCGTGGAAGGGAGCAACGATCAAGGAGTCGACGCGTGGATACTTGTAGAGGACGAGCACTTGAGCGTCTTCAACTTGGCACCTTCATCCTAACAAGCAATAAAGGTACTAACCCTAACACATCCTTGTGTTCTCTCTCTCGCATGGATCCTTGGGAAAGGAATGTGTTTCGGGTGTAATGCTTCTTCCGCTGCGTCCTGGGACTGCAAAATTTTAAATTACACCCGGCATTCCCTAACAAGTCCTAATTGGATTAGGACATGATCTAACCACCCAAATTAAGTCCTAATTGGACTAGGACTTAACTCCCCAAAATCTCTCCTAGCCGCACATTCAATTTGAATGGTGGCCACACATTAAGCCGCCCCTTGCCTTATAAATAACACCCCAAGCCGCCCCTCTCAAGATACTTATTCATTGGAGGCATGATCAAGAGAGGAGGCGAGTTCTAGCTCTTGAGTGCGAGAACAAAGAAGGCTTGGGCGAATACCTTCCATACCCTAGCCGCAAGCATCCTTCCTCTTTTCCTTTTGGCGCTTGGAGCTTTGGAGCTTGGCGGCTTGTCTTCTCTCCTCTTCCTCCTTGGCGTAACCTCTCTAGAAGGTAGCACAAGTGAAGTGGTGATCTCCCCAAGGCTTGGATCTTCTTCACGAGGCTAGCACCGGGCGTGGAAGAAGAGGACTTGAGTAATCTGTGTGTGTGAGACTGCAGAGGGCGCACACTTGGGCGCCTACGTTGACATCGGCCTCACCTTGCATTAAGGTATTTTCTATCACATCGTGTCGACTCTCTCGCTTGACGATCTTCACTGGGTTTTAGGGACTGGCCTGTTTCGGGGATATTCTTCCGCTGCGCAATGTATTTGTGTCCATAAACCTCTGAAAAATTGTAAAATATCCCCGGGGTTTCCGAACAATGGTATCAGACTTGCGAAACTCGAACTATGTTCTTCATGCTTTTCATGTTTTTCATGCTCACATGCCATATTTCAATTTTTGAAAATTGCAAATTGCATGGCAAGCGATTTTTCTAAAAGTAGGAAAAATTAGGGTTTCTTGTTTCTATTACCTTTTCAATTTCTTTTGGATTTTTGGGTTATTTTTCTTGCATGATTTAAGGATCAAAGGCGCACGTGGTTTTGTCAAGTAGGAAGGGCATTGTGTCTTCAGACTGGCCGGGTCCCTTGATCTGACAAAATTACCAGCCAAAAGGATCTTTGAAATCATCATGAAAGTTAATCGCAAATAACTAAAAGATTTGTGAGAAGAAAATGAGGAAAAGAAACTGGTTTTATGAAAAAGTAAAATTTGAGATTTTATGTTTTTCATGAGCTTGTAGAATTGCATGTGTAAATACCTTGATTGTGCATATTGTTGTGATAATGAGTCAAGCCGCCTTGCATGCCTGTGATGTATCCTTGTGCGGCCTGTGTGCCATCTTTTTCTTTATTTTTGTAAAATTAAGATGAAGATTAAGGGAAGGAGCTTGGTGGCGCATCTTGGATGGTGGCGCAACAAGCACCCTACTTGGATTGGTGGCGCATGCAAGATGGTGCAAGCTTGCTTGGTGGCTCAAGCATAGCAAGGTCGAGCCTTAGGGCTTGTGAGCTAGCTATGTTGGAACTTGCAAGATGGCGATTCACCTTTGGAGGACCTTGGAGCCAACCTTTTTGAGAATCCAAATCCCTTGATAGCTGGAAGATAGATTATGCAACTAGAAAAGATATTCGGTGTACTCAACTGTTCCGATAGCCAAAAGGTGTTATTTGCATCATTCATGCTTGAAGGTGAAGCTGAGCATTGGTGGAGAATGATCAAGGGGGTTGCTAATTCTAAGGAAGAAACAATCACCTCTGCTTATTTTCTTGAAAAGTTTAATGTGAAGTTCTTTCCGGAATGTCTTAGGGATCAGAAGGAGAAGGAATTTATAAATTTAACCCAAGGGAATTCTACAGTGGCACAATATGAAGCCAAATTCACTGAATTATCTTGATTTTCACCACATATGGTTCAAGATGAAGCACGAAGGGCAAAGAGAAGGTGGTTTAAGACCCAATATATGGACATAACTTTTAGCCTTGAAATTGAGATGCTATGGTGACTTCGTTGATCGAGCAACTATTGTTGAGAGGGATATGGACGAGATGCTTGAAGTGAGAAAGAAAAGAGGAAAAGAAAGGACATTTGGCTATAAGTATAAGAGAACAAATAAAAATGAAGGGGCCTCTAAAAAGTTTAAACAATCCAATAAAGGGTCAAGAATGACTTAGAATGTTCAATCTTGTGCTAATTGCGGTGGAAATCATGAATCAAAGGCCTGCTATAGAGTTACTGGAGCTTGTTTTACTTGTGGAAAGTTTGGCCATCAAATAAAGGATTTGTAAATTCAACAAGGCAAAGGAATCAATGCCCACAAAGCCTGTAGCGCATTCTAAAGTCTATGCCATTGCCGAATGTGATTCCAAAGCTTCAAAGTCGGTAGTGGAAGGTTATCTTTGTATTTCCAATAAAGTTGCAAGAGTTTTGTTTGATCCTGTTGTTTCCGCAAGTGTATGGATACTTTGAAGTAATAAAAATATCGAAGCACAGAGACCTACGTGTTAAGTACCAAATAGATGTTTTCTCACTAGCTAAGCAAGCCGAATATGATGGAAGTAAACTATGCAGAAAAGTATGCTAAAAAGATAATCAGAGAGAAATAACTGGGACTAGGGTTTCATCCTCCTTGATTCTAATGACTAGACATAAATAAAAGGTCGCCAGACTAATCTTATCATGATAAAGACTTAATTTACTTCATAAAAGGATCATCTCACTTTCGTGCAGACAATCATGCAGGGACCAATCCTCGCTTTCGCGCAAGATCTATCCCAGGCTAATGATAAGTAAATCATCAATCAATGAATTCAAAGATCACTTTCGTGCATCCGAATTCTAAGTTGATTGTCTCAAGTGGAATCTCAAGGATCACTTTCGTGCATCCGAGATTCAACACAAGTTCTACTTATGGTTCTCCAATGTTCCGATCCTCACTTTCGTGCAAGATCTCCACGTTTGACAACTCGACTCTACCATAGATTTAAATTATCATCATGGCAATAAGATCACTAAAATCAAATAATTAATAACTAACCTAAGAAAGTTCCCAACATGCAATTCTAGGGTTCCAAGTTCTCAAGCAAGTCACCTTTCGGTCTTTATTGCGAGAACTCCAAAACATGAATAATAACATAAATCTATGGAGAATCAAAGACAAACAATTACATAAGTAGAATCATCATAATAAAACTATTCTGACGAAGGTAAAAAGTTATCTAATCATTAAGAAATCAAAAGGGATTACACCCATGTCCCAAAGATGTTTAAGCTTGCATGGAGGGAAGATTACAATAATTCACAGTTCAAAGTATCAGAAAATCAAAGTAAAGGGGGAAATCACCTTTACACCACGGTTGTAAAAGAATTTACAGCCGTAATTTGCCTCCAAAACACGCTGTGAACAGTGCCGCTGATGCTCCTTTGTTGATTTCTCTCTCGTCTGAGATCATTTTGCTTTGAAACTTCTGGTATGTCTTCTCCACCTACAAACGAAGCTTCAGTGTGAAAATCACGGCGAGATATGCCCTCTACGCCTCTCGGCGCGAGGCCAAACCCTAACCACCTCTCTGTTGATTGCTCCTTCAATACTGGATAAACATTGGGGCTTTTGGTGCGTGTGTCTTCTCCTATTAAATACGAAGTGGCAGCAACTTTTAGATCTCAATTTGGAGCTCCGGATCAAAAGTTATGGCCCGAACAAATTTCAGCCCCTAAAAAGTCGCGTGACCACACAGCAATTACGGCCGTAAAACATTTTACAGCAGTGCCGTAATTTGTGCTCTGTGAGTTATTTGTCAACATTACGGCCAGTAAACTTGTTTACGCCCCTGCCATATTTTCTTCTGTATTTTTCTGGACTAAAATATGGCCATAAAAGGCATTACGGCAGTGCCGTAATCTCTGAATTCTCTCGGGTAGAAAATCATATGGCATTACGGTACCGTTGTCTCCTTTACGGCAGTGCCGTAATCACCATGAAAACTCTGGTCGGAAATCTCCCATATATATGGCACCGTAAAGATGTTTATGGTAGGGCCGTAATGGGTCGAAATTCTCTGCCTGGTAAAACTTCCCATTATGGTACCGTAAAGAATTTGTTGGGGGTGTCATAATGTGCTCTAAAGCTTTAAAAATTCTGAAATTTGATGTGTGATCTCCTTTTGATGATGTGAATAAAATTATGCATTTGGATTGCTCAAAAATGCCTTAAAATTGTCCCTTTTTGCCTGAAAATCATGAAAAACCAAAATAGAAGTAGACTTCGCAATGTTTGATGAATTCAGCATAAAAACAAGTAAAAGATCCACAATTTAGCATGAAAAGATATATAAAATGATACAAAATATACTATATATTTTGGTGTCATCAGATCCTGGCTCCAATTTATTTTTTGTTGCACAACATTTTGCATCTCATTTGGAAAAGGAACCCAATCAACTTGACCTTATGATATTAGTCTCCACACCTGTTGGTGGCTCTTTAACTGCTAGTCTTGTCTATCGTTCTTGCTTAAACATGGTGGGAGAACATGAACTTTCAGCTGATTTAATCATTCTAATTCTCCAAGATTATGATATCATACTTTGTATGGATTGGCGTTCATCTTATCATACTTCTATTGATTGTTAACAGAAGCTAGTTACCTTAAATATTTCAAATGAAATCCAATTGCAAATCATGGGTCTTTCTCATGATCAATATCCAAACCTTATATCATTTATGCATGCTTCTAAACTTTTTCAGAATGTTTGGTTGTGAATGTTATTTAGCTTATACCAAAGAGTGTCAAGAACTTGAACCTAGCTTGGATTGAATACCTGTGGCTAGAGATTTTCCAGGTGTGTTCTCAGATGACCTACATGGCTTGCCCCTATATCGAGAAGTTGATATTGGTATTGATCTGGTTCCAAACACTGCACCAATATCTAGAGCTCCTTACAGAATGGCGGCGACAGAGCTAGCAGAGTTGAAAGAGCAATTGCAGGAACTTTTGGAGAAGGGCTTTATTCGGCCTAGTGTCTCACCATGGGGTGCTCCAGTATTATTTGTCAAGAAGAAAGATGGCACACTGAGGCTTTACATAGATTACTGGCAACTGAATCAAGTAACCATTAAGAATAAATACCCCTTACCTAAAATTGATGATTTGTTTGATCGGTTGCAAGGAGCATAAGTGTTTTCAAAGATTAACTTGAGATCTAGCTACTATCAATTAAAGATCAAGAATGAAGACATTCAAAAGATAGCTTTTAGAACTCGGTATGGACATAATGAATTCTTAGTCATGCCTTTGGACTAACAAATGCTCCGGCATTTTTCATGGATCTAATGAACCAAGTATTTCACTCCTTGTTGGACAAATGTGTGATTGTATTTATTGATGATATTTTGATTTACTCCATGAATAACTGAGATCGTTAATGGGATTTATGAATTGTGTTATCAATTCTAAGAAAGAAGAAGCTTTATGCAAAGTTGAGCAAAAGTCAATTTTGGTTAAAGGAAATTGGCTTCCTAGGGCATGTCCTTTCAAGTGATGGTATATTTGTTGATCCAATGAAAGTGGAAGCTATTGTGAATTGGCAGAAACTAAGAAATGTGGTAGAGATTAGAAGTTTCTTGGGCATGGCTTGTTATTATAGAAGGTTTGTTAAAGGATTCTCCAAGTTTGCAAGCCCTCTCACCAGGTTGATCAGGAGGAGTGTGAAGTATGATTGGAATCAAGCATCCGAGCACTTGGAAGCATTCGAGCAAACTTTCCAAGTGCTAAAGAGAAGATTGACAAATGCTCCAATCCTTACTATTCCTAATGCAGATGATAAATTTTTGGTTTACATTGATGCTTCAGGCAAGGGCCTTGGGTGTGTGTTGATGCAAGTAGATAAAGTGGTTGCTTATGCTTCAAGGCAATTGAAGGATTATGAGCAGAATTACGCAAGACATGATTTAGAGTTAGCTGCTATCATCTTTGCATTGAAAATTTGAAGACACTATTGTATGGGCAAACATTTATATACACTAATCACAATAGCTTAAAGTATATCTCTAGTCAAAAGGAGTTGAACATGAAGCAGAGAAGATGAATAGAGCTATTGAAAGACTATGATTTCACTATTCATTATCAGTCAAGTAAAGCTAATGTGGTAGTAGATGCACTTAGCAGGAAGTCTTCAACCATAATAGCATCATTAATGGTAAAACAATGACAATTACTTGAAGAATTCAGTGCCTTGAGTCTTAAAGTGATCAAACATGAGCCAAAGGTATTACTTGCTTCTTTTAGGATTGAATCTTGTTTTCTTCAACAAATTAGGGATGGACAGCTTCAGGATCTGAGACTAATGCAGCTTAGAGAAGATAGTGTAAATGGATTGAGGAAAGAATTTTGCTTGAGAGGGGATGGCATATTGAGGTTCAAGGATAGAATGTGTGTTCCTAAGGATTCTAAAATTAAGGCCAGCATATTGCAAGAATCTCACAACTCAAAGTATTCTATTCACCCACGCAGCACTAAGATATATCAAGACATGAATAAAACTTTTTGGTGGAGTGGTATGAAGAATGATATTGCATAGTATGTCTCCTAATGTTTAACATGTCAATTGGTTAAGGCTGAACATCAAAGACCAGGTGGCTTGCTTCAACCTTTGAAGGTGTCGGAATGGAAATGGGAAAGTATTAGAATGGATTTTGTTTCAAGATTGCCTAGAACTTCTAGAAATCATGATGCTATTTGGGTTATTATTGATAGGTTAATAAAATCTGCACATTTCTTGCCCATAAGAATGACATACTCACTTGATAAACTCTCTAATATGTACATAAATGAAATAGTGAGATTGCATGATGTTCTAGCTGAAATTGTATCTGATAGAGATTCAAGATTCCTTTCTAAATTTTGGAAGAGACTGCAAGAAGCTTTGGGAACCAAACTGAAATTTAGCACAGCTTATCATCCTCAAACAGATGGGCAATCAGAAAGAACCATTTGGACTCTTGAAGATTTGCTAAGGGCATATATCATGGATTGGAAGGGAGAGTGGGATGAGGATCTTGCTTTTATTGAATTCACGTATAATAACAGTTTTCATTCAAGTATTCAAATGGCTTCTTGTGAAGCTTTGTACGGGAGGAAGTGTAGAACTCCTATTTGTTGGGAAGAGGTTGGTGATAAAAGATTCTTAAGTCTAGATGCAATGCAAGAGACCACTAAGAAAGTACATGTGATAAAGGATAAACTAAAAGTTGCTCAAAGCCACCAAAAGAGTTATGCAGACTGTAGGAGAAGGGAACTTAAGTTTCAAGTTGGTGATCATGTTTTTGTAAACATTTCTCCTTCTAAAGGTGTTATGAGGTTTGGGAAGAAAGGGAAGCTAAGCCCAAGATTTATTGGACCTTTTCAGATTCTTGAAAGGGTTGGCTCAGTTGCTTATAGAATTACTTTACCACCATCGTTGGTTCATATTCATAATGTGTTCCATGTTTCTATGTTGAGGAAGTATCATCATGATCCATCACATGTCATTAAATATGAGCCTATTCAGATTGAAAAAGACCTATCTTATGTTGAAAGACCCAAAGGAATTGTTGATAGGAAGGAAAAGATTTTAAGAAACCGAGTTATACCAATTGTGAAGGTTATTTGGCTGCATCACTCAATTAAAGAGCCAACTTGGGAATTGGAGGCAGACATGAAAAGAATCCATCCACATCTTTTTGATAATCAAGGCAGTGCAACTTTAGAGGACTAAAGTGCTTTTAAGGGGGGAGGGATGTAATACCCTAAAATTTATAAACCCCTTATGATGGTATGCAAATAATAAGTTTGGTAAATCATATCACTTAGACAACTAAGCGGGCTAAAATTGTAACGCCCTTGAATTTCTGAATTATGATTTAAGGTTAGAAATTCAGTTTATGTATTTTTATCGGTTAAAATTTTGGGATTTTTGCCTAAATGTAGGAATTTTTCCTACAGGGCAAAAATAATTATTTTGGTTGGGGATTTGAACCCTCGACCTTGAGTCTTTGTTCCTGGAATTCTTCCACCATGGTGGCGCATATTTCTGTGTTATTGGAGTGGCGCATGGTGGTTAAGCCCAGGTAAGCCCATTAAAGCCGATTTCCACTTAAGTTAATTGGGTTATTGGATCTTGGATCCGTTTGGGGTGGAAAAAAAAAAAAAAAAAGGGGAAATTCGTGAGAGCTCCTCTCCCTCACGATTTTTGGTTTGTTTCTTGCCCTAGCCGCCTGTGTTGTCGCCCCTCACTGTGCTTGGCGCTCCTGCAAAATTTCTGACGCTGGTGGTGGCAGACTGGTGGTGGACGAACTTTCTGGAGACCCCTGATCCCCTGTTTTGGCGTTTTCTCTGTGGGCGATTTTTCTGGTGAGTAATTCGATCCTAAGGAGTCTAATCCGAATTAAAATTCGTTATTTGCCATGATTATTCGTATGGGGTTGAATTCAAATAATTATAGGGTTTTAAAATCCTGTTCTGCTGAAATCTGCATTCGTTAATCTGACCTTTGTGTACTATAACCCCAATATCTCATGGCCTATAGATCCAAATCGCACGAGATAAATTTTGTATGAAACTAGATATGTTTGGCTTTAATTTGAATATGATATCGACCATATCCGAGCTGTATTCGTATTTCAATCTGTATTGCAATCCAGCGGTACAAAATCAGTTTTCTGAAATTCTGGATTTCGACCTTTATGTGTTCGAACCATCATATCTCCCTAGGTATAGCTCGAAATCTTGTCAAATCAGTTTTATTAGACCGTAGGCTCGAAGAGCTTTATTTTGACTCCCATAACGCCTATTTTCGATTAGTTATTGGATCTGAAATAAATGTCGCAAGTCTGATATATGAATCTGTTTTCTTGAAATCTGAAATTCTGACCTTCCTATGTTCGAACCCTTATATCTTCCTGTCTAAAATTCGAAATCTTGTGAAACCAGTTTTATTGGAAACTAGATTCAGAGAGCTTCATTTTGAATACAATATTGACTAGCTTTGGTTCGAAATTGGATTAAAAATATATTTTGCAAACTGACAATATAAATCTGCTATGTTTTGGTTAGACGAATATTCCTTTGTGAGAAAAATTTACATTGTATGGTTTAACCTCTTAAATTGTGGTCTGTAGTTCTTCTAAAATTTATTTGTTTGATGAGAAATTTTAGAGAAAACAAAATTGGGGATTTAACTAAGAACTTAGGAATTTTCGAAAATATAGTTCGAGCCAATTTTGGGGCTTTGGTCAATTTTCTTCACGAGCGTGTAATTAAAATTATCTGTAGTGGGGGACTGAAATTATTTACATGAAATTTGTGCGTTCCGTTAAGGTTCTGAAAGTGGCGCCCCTTACAGTAATTTTATAGCTCACGGTTTTAGAAATTTTGAGGAGATTATTTCATGAATAATTTCTGTTCTGTGTTTAAATGTTTGTTATATGAATAATTTCTGTTCTGTATTTAATTGTTTGTTATGTGGATATTTCCTGTTCTGTTTATATGTTGTGAAGTTTCTGAAAACTTTGAATGTGTTAAAACATTTGTGAGAACATAGAATGGTTTGACATGAATTAAGGTTAGTTGTAAGGAATTCACTCATATAATTTCTGTTCTGTGTTTAAGGACTGGATATTGGGGTGTGTCATTTTCTGGTTTGTTAGACTTTGGGCATAATGTAAGAATTAAGTAGTGGTTGATCCTACTTCTCCGTTTCAGTATAATCTGTTCTGTAAAATTATGCCCTAGTGTAGCACTCTTCCGTGTCCTTACCCTCCTTCTGTGGCGCTGTAATGGTGCTGATAGTCTACTACGACCCTTGAGACACTATTTCTGTTCCGTTATAGGTATTGGAGGCCAGAGTGCCACGTCCTAACAAGACGGGGGCCACCCACTGATACCTCCTCTACCATTCAGTTCTGGGTTTTGGAGGCCAGAGTGCCACGTCCTAACAAGACGGGGGCCACCCACTGATACCTCCTCTACCATTCAGTTCTGGGTTTTGGAGGCCAGAGTGCCACGTCCTAACAAGACGGGGGCCACCCACTGATACCTCCTCTACCATTCAGTTCTGGGTTTTGGAGGCCAGAGTGCCACGTCCTAACAAGACGGGGGCCACCCACTGATACCTCCTCTACCATTCTGTTCTGGGTATTGGAGACCAGAGTGCCACGTCCTGTCAAGACGGGGGCCACCCACTGATATCTCCTCTACCATTCTGTTTCTGATATGCATGCATTGTCTCGTCCTCGGCAGAGGTGGGGTCAGACCTTCTGTGGTCACCAGGCCTTCCGTGGCCTTTCTGTTTCCGATGTAGACTATCCGTTTGGACTCTGAAAATTCTGATTTTCTGTCTGTCAGTTCTGATTTCTGTAGTTCTGTTTCGATCTGTATTTAGATGTATTAGGCGGTGTGGTTAGTTGGTATGGGTTGGTATATTCATATCCTACCTGTTTGATGCCTATTGTTACAAGTATCTGTATTTGATTGTGTTTGTTTCTGATATGAGCATGCATGTTAAGTTGATTTATCTTATCTGTTAAATAAAAAGAATTTCAACTTAAGTATGATATTTTTGATGTGTACTATGGATGACTTTTAGTGTCTTTTACTCACTGAGCTTTTTAGCTCACCTCCATTGTTTAAATGTTTTCAGGTGAGACATCAAGACAGTAATTGCTATAGCTAATATGACGCTAATGTTTGATGTCATTTCTAAGAATAGTCTTCTAAAGATTTATCAGGCCTGCGTGCCTAATTTATTATGACCTATATGACATGTTTTATCTCCTGAGGGCTTATGCCTGTTTTCAGGATATTATATTATAGTTGTTTCGTTTAAATTATTGGATACAAGTCTTGGATTCTTTTATTGAATTGGTTCTTATTTTGAAATGTCCGATTTGAGATGTGTAACCGAATTTGTGTTGTTTATTTTAGTATCTGAATAATCAGTTCTGTATATTTTTGAAATTCCACATATGTGTAGTGTGGACGTTTGTTGTTGTTACAAGATATGTGTGTCTATGCAGCAGTAGTTTAGAATACTTGCTGCCGGATTTTTTCTGGATTTCCGGATTTCTATTTCCTAGTAATCGATCTTATTCAGTTCTGTGCGGTTTTCTGTTCCGTAGTAATGTCCTTCGATGCCGCTTTCTTCTTGTGTTTTAATGGAAGAGTAAAAAATTTTTGAAACCCCGTATTTTACTTGTATGCGTGTGGGGTGTGATTCTGAGGGATGTTACAGATGGTATCAGAGGAATATTACTAGCAATTAGAAACTCCGGGGAAGGAAAACTTTGTTTGTGTATTGCTAGAAACCAAGTTAGGATCTGATTTGTGATTGAATATTGGTTGTTATTCTACTGTGTTATGTGATGCAGGTAAACATAATGGTGCGACCAAGAGCTAGCAGTAGCAACGGTGATCAACAGCCTGATCTGAGGCAGACCATGGAGGCTATGACTGCTATGATGCAACAACAGAATGCATTCATTCAGCAGCAAACTCAGATGATGCAGCAGCAGCAGGCGCAGCACATGGAGGTTCAGCAACAGTTATTGCAGCGGCTGTCGCAGACACAGTCTCAGTCACAGGCACAACCGGCTGGTTCTTCTCTGGGTGATGGCGCACGTCAACGATATGCTCGGTTGGTTCGAGAGTTTCAGCACCTGAACCCAACTGCATTTTATGGTAGTCCGGGGCCCAGAGCAGCCGAGGATTGGCTTTTGACACTGGAAAAGATTTTCCAGGTTTTGCGCTGTGATGATGCAGACAAGCTATGTTTGTCTGTCTTCATGTTGCGTGGAGATGCCGAAGACTGGTGGAAGGGAGTCGTTCGACTGGCGGCAACTGAATCCAAAGATGTTGATTGGCAGTACTTCATGATGAAGTTCAATGCTAAGTTTTTCCCCTCTAGCTTATCTGAGGAGCGCGAGGTGGAGTTTATTCGTCTTGAGCAGGGCGACCTGACGGTGGATCGGTATGAGGCTACATTCGCTCGGTTGTCGGGGTATGCTCCTCACTTAGTCAACACCGAGGAAAGAAGAGCCAAGAAGTTTCAGCAGGGTTTGAGAAAAGACATCAGGACAAGGGTAGCTATGCTACACTTGGAGTTTTATGCTGAAGTGGTAGACAGGGCTCGCACTGCTGAGAGGTGCATTGCTGAGATGGCTGTTGATACTACAGTCACTGCATCCGCCCCTACTTCTGTGACTTACGCACCCACTCTGGGTGGTAAGGATAAGAAGAATTTCAAGAAAGAGAAGAAAGACAATAAGGGGTATCTGGCGCATGTCAAGGTGCAGACTGAGTATGATTTGGATCTGGCTAAAATTCCTGTGGTAAGAGAGTTTGCTGACGTCTTCTCTGATTTATCTGGGTTACCACCCAGCAGAGAAGTTGAGTTTGGTATCGAGTTATTGCCAGGCACAGCACCGATATCTAAAGCTCCTTACAGGATGGCAACTTCCGAACTGACAGAGCTGAAGAAGCAACTGGAAGAACTATTAGAGAAGGGGTATATTCGGCCCAGTGTTTCTCCATGGGGAGCACCTGTGTTATTTGTGAAGAAGAAGGATGGTACTTTGCGCATGTGCATCGATTACCGTCAACTCAATCAGGTGACTGTTAAGAATAAGTACCCATTACCCTGTATTGATGATCTCTTTGATCAGTTGCAGGGTGCTACTGTATTCTCTAAAATTGACCTGAGGTCTGGCTATTATCAGATGAGTGTTCGGGAGGAGGATGTACCTAAAACTGCACTCAGGACCAGGTATGGGCACTATGAATTTCTTGTTATGCCCTTTGGACTGACAAATGCTCCTGCGGTGTTTATGGATCTGATGAACAGGGTATTTCATGAGCTCCTTGACAAATGTGTGGTCGTCTTCATTGATGATATTCTGATCTACTCCAAGAATGCGCAAGATCACTCTCAGGATTTGCGCAAGGTGCTGGAGATTCTGCGGCTGAAGCAGCTGTATGCTAAGGCCAGTAAATGTAAGTTCTGGCTAGATCAGATTGGCTTTCTGGGACACATTATTTCTAGCCAGGGTGTGTCTGTGGATCCAGTGAAGGTGGAGGCCATTCTTCACTGGGGAAGACCAACTACAGCGACCGAGGTCAGAAGTTTTCTGGGCTTAGCTGGATACTACCGCCGCTTTGTGGAGGGTTTTTCCAAGCTGGCGGGTCCTCTGACTAAGCTAACTAGAAAGAATTTGAAGTTTGAGTGGTCTGATGATTGTGAGTCTAGTTTTCAGGAACTGAAAAAGAGACTGACCAGTGCTCCTATCCTCATCATTCCCTGTGATGGAGAGAAGTTCATTGTTTACACTGATGCCTCTGGTAAGGGTCTGGGTGCTGTACTGATGCAGCAAGGAAAAGTAGTCGCTTATGCTTCAAGGCAACTCAAGGATTATGAAGTAAACTACCCCACTCATGATTTGGAGTTGGCAGCTGTAGTTTTTGCCTTGAAAATCTGGAGGCACTATCTGTTTGGACAAACATTTGAATTGTTTACAGATCACCAGAGTTTGAAGTATATCTTCACTCAGAAAGAGCTGAATATGAGACAGAGGCGATGGCTTGAATTGATAAAGGATTATGACTTCACCATCCAATATCAGTCTGGTAAAGCCAATGTGGTGGCTGATGCTCTTAGTCGGTATCCTGTGACTCAGATAGCTGCACTGCGAGTCCAGGAGTGGCGACTATTGCAGGAGTTCAGTGACATGCATCTGAGTGTGACTCCGGGTGAGAGAGGCGGTCTTCTGGCTTCTCTCAGGGTTCAGTCAGACTTACTGCAGAGACTGAGATCAGGGCAGCAGTCAGATCAGGATATTCTACGGTGGAAAGAGAGGTCTGAGCAAGGCTGGGATGAGAATTTCAGTATGTCGGATGATGGTCTCCTCAGATTCCGTGGAAGGGTCTGTGTCCCTGAGGACCCTGAGTTGAGAAATGACATTCTTAAGGAAAGTCATTGCACTAAGTATACCGTTCATCCTGGTAGTACCAAGATGTATCAGGATCTGAAAAAGACTTTCTGGTGGCATGGTATGAAGAAGGATGTGCATTTGTTTGTGTCCAGATGTTTGACTTGCCAAACCGTGAAGGCTGAGCATCAGAGGCCGGGCGGTTTGATGCAGTCTCTCCCTATTCCTCAGTGGAAGTGGGAGCATATCAGTATGGACTTTGTGTGTGGACTGCCCAATACCCGAAGGAATCATGATGCCGTATGGGTGATTGTGGACAGACTCACGAAGTCAGCTCACTTCTTACCGATCAAAATGACTTACAGTTTGGATCGGTTAGAAAAACTGTACATCGATGAGATTGTCAGATTACATGGAGTTCCCTTGGACATTGTCTCTGATCGTGATCCTCGATTTCTATCCAGGTTTTGGAAGAAATTACAGGAAGAGTTGGGAACTAATCTGAGTTTCAGCACTGCATATCATCCTCAATCTGATGGTCAGACAGAGAGAACTATTCAGACACTTGAGGATCTTCTGAGATCTTATGTGATTGACTGGTCTGTTGAGTGGGATCTGGACTTATCACTGATAGAGTTCACCTACAACAATAGCTTCCACTCTAGCATACAGATGGCTCCGTATGAGGCCCTATATGGGAGGAAATGCAGAACACCTATATGCTGGGAGGAAACTGGGGACAGAACAGTGCTAAAGTCTGATGCTGTTCAGGAAGCCACTGAGAAGATCAGAGAAATTCAGAAAAAGATGAAGATTGCTCAGGATAGACAGAGGAGTTATGCTGATGTGAGGCGGCGTCCTCTTGAGTTTTTGGTGGGAGAGCATGTTTTCCTAAAGGTCTCGCCTATGAAAGGGGTGATGAGATTTGGGAAGAGAGGAAAATTGAGTCCCAGGTACATTGGTCCCTTTGATATCATTGAGAGGGTTGGACCTGTGGCATACCGACTTGCTCTACCCCCATCACTAGAACACCTCCATAATGTGTTCCATGTGTCTGCACTCAGAAAATATTGTTCTGATCCTTCTCATGTTCTGGAGTTGGAACCTCTCCAGCTTGAAGAGAACATGACTTTTGTGGTGAAACCTCTCAGAATTGAAGATAGAAAAGAGAAAGTGCTGAGGAATAAGGTTATTCCACTTGTGAAAGTCATCTGGGGAAATCAGTCTGTTGAAGAAGCCTCTTGGGAGGTTGAAGCAGAGATGAGAAAGGAGCATCCTCACCTGTTCAGTGATGGGCTTGGTCAGCTTTAGAGGACTAAAGCTCTATAAGGGGGGGAGGATGTAACGCCCTTGAATTTCTGAATTATGATTTAAGGTTAGAAATTCAGTTTATGTATTTTTATCGGTTAAAATTTTGGGATTTTTGCCTAAATGTAGGAATTTTTCCTACAGGGCAAAAATAATTATTTTGGTTGGGGATTTGAACCCTCGACCTTGAGTCTTTGTTCCTGGAATTCTTCCACCATGGTGGCGCATATTTCTGTGTTATTGGAGTGGCGCATGGTGGTTAAGCCCAGGTAAGCCCATTAAAGCCGATTTCCACTTAAGTTAATTGGGTTATTGGATCTTGGATCCGTTTGGGGTGGAAAAAAAAAAAAAAAAAGGGGAAATTCGTGAGAGCTCCTCTCCCTCACGATTTTTGGTTTGTTTCTTGCCCTAGCCGCCTGTGTTGTCGCCCCTCACTGTGCTTGGCGCTCCTGCAAAATTTCTGACGCTGGTGGTGGCAGACTGGTGGTGGACGAACTTTCTGGAGACCCCTGATCCCCTGTTTTGGCGTTTTCTCTGTGGGCAATTTTTCTGGTGAGTAATTCGATCCTAAGGAGTCTAATCCGAATTAAAATTCGTTATTTGCCATGATTATTCGTATGGGGTTGAATTCAAATAATTATAGGGTTTTAAAATCCTGTTCTGCTGAAATCTGCATTCGTTAATCTGACCTTTGTGTACTATAACCCCAATATCTCATGGCCTATAGATCCAAATCGCACGAGATAAATTTTGTATGAAACTAGATATGTTTGGCTTTAATTTGAATATGATATCGACCATATCCGAGCGGTATTCGTATTTCAATCTGTATTGCAATCCAGCGGTACAAAATCAGTTTTCTGAAATTCTGGATTTCGACCTTTATGTGTTCGAACCATCATATCTCCCTAGGTATAGCTCGAAATCTTGTCAAATCAGTTTTATTAGACCGTAGGCTCGAAGAGCTTTATTTTGACTCCCATAACGCCTATTTTCGATTAGTTATTGGATCTGAAATAAATGTCGCAAGTCTGATATATGAATCTGTTTTCTTGAAATCTGAAATTCTGACCTTCCTATGTTCGAACCCTTATATCTTCCTGTCTAAAATTCGAAATCTTGTGAAACCAGTTTTATTGGAAACTAGATTCAGAGAGCTTCATTTTGAATACAATATTGACTAGCTTTGGTTCGAAATTGGATTAAAAATATATTTTGCAAACTGACAATATAAATCTGCTATGTTTTGGTTAGACGAATATTCCTTTGTGAGAAAAATTTACATTGTATGGTTTAACCTCTTAAATTGTGGTCTGTAGTTCTTCTAAAATTTATTTGTTTGATGAGAAATTTTAGAGAAAACAAAATTGGGGATTTAACTAAGAACTTAGGAATTTTCGAAAATATAGTTCGAGCCAATTTTGGGGCTTTGGTCAATTTTCTTCACGAGCGTGTAATTAAAATTATCTGTAGTGGGGGACTGAAATTATTTACATGAAATTTGTGCGTTCCGTTAAGGTTCTGAAAGTGGCGCCCCTTACAGTAATTTTATAGCTCACGGTTTTAGAAATTTTGAGGAGATTATTTCATGAATAATTTCTGTTCTGTGTTTAAATGTTTGTTATATGAATAATTTCTGTTCTGTATTTAATTGTTTGTTATGTGGATATTTCCTGTTCTGTTTATATGTTGTGAAGTTTCTGAAAACTTTGAATGTGTTAAAACATTTGTGAGAACATAGAATGGTTTGACATGAATTAAGGTTAGTTGTAAGGAATTCACTCATATAATTTCTGTTCTGTGTTTAAGGACTGGATATTGGGGTGTGTCATTTTCTGGTTTGTTAGACTTTGGGCATAATGTAAGAATTAAGTAGTGGTTGATCCTACTTCTCCGTTTCAGTATAATCTGTTCTGTAAAATTATGCCCTAGTGTAGCACTCTTCCGTGTCCTTACCCTCCTTCTGTGGCGCTGTAATGGTGCTGATAGTCTACTACGACCCTTGAGACACTATTTCTGTTCCGTTATAGGTATTGGAGGCCAGAGTGCCACGTCCTAACAAGACGGGGGCCACCCACTGATACCTCCTCTACCATTCAGTTCTGGGTTTTGGAGGCCAGAGTGCCACGTCCTAACAAGACGGGGGCCACCCACTGATACCTCCTCTACCATTCAGTTCTGGGTTTTGGAGGCCAGAGTGCCACGTCCTAACAAGACGGGGGCCACCCACTGATACCTCCTCTACCATTCAGTTCTGGGTTTTGGAGGCCAGAGTGCCACGTCCTAACAAGACGGGGGCCACCCACTGATACCTCCTCTACCATTCAGTTCTGGGTTTTGGAGGCCAGAGTGCCACGTCCTAACAAGACGGGGGCCACCCACTGATACCTCCTCTACCATTCTGTTCTGGGTATTGGAGACCAGAGTGCCACGTCCTGTCAAGACGGGGGCCACCCACTGATATCTCCTCTACCATTCTGTTTCTGATATGCATGCATTGTCTCGTCCTCGGCAGAGGTGGGGTCAGACCTTCTGTGGTCACCAGGCCTTCCGTGGCCTTTCTGTTTCCGATGTAGACTATCCGTTTGGACTCTGAAAATTCTGATTTTCTGTCTGTCAGTTCTGATTTCTGTAGTTCTGTTTCGATCTGTATTTAGATGTATTAGGCGGTGTGGTTAGTTGGTATGGGTTGGTATATTCATATCCTACCTGTTTGATGCCTATTGTTACAAGTATCTGTATTTGATTGTGTTTGTTTCTGATATGAGCATGCATGTTAAGTTGATTTATCTTATCTGTTAAATAAAAAGAATTTCAACTTAAGTATGATATTTTTGATGTGTACTATGGATGACTTTTAGTGTCTTTTACTCACTGAGCTTTTTAGCTCACCTCCGTTGTTTAAATGTTTTCAGGTGAGACATCAAGACAGTAATTGCTATAGCTAATATGACGCTAATGTTTGATGTCATTTCTAAGAATAGTCTTCTAAAGATTTATCAGGCCTGCGTGCCTAATTTATTATGACCTATATGACATGTTTTATCTCCTGAGGGCTTATGCCTGTTTTCAGGATATTATATTATAGTTGTTTCGTTTAAATTATTGGATACAAGTCTTGGATTCTTTTATTGAATTGGTTCTTATTTTGAAATGTCCGATTTGAGATGTGTAACCGAATTTGTGTTGTTTATTTTAGTATCTGAATAATCAGTTCTGTATATTTCTGAAATTCCACATATGTGTAGTGTGGACGTTTGTTGTTGTTACAAGATATGTGTGTCTATGCAGCAGTAGTTTAGAATACTTGCTGCCAGATTTTTTCTGGATTTCCGGATTTCTATTTCCTAGTAATCGATCTTATTCAGTTCTGTGCGGTTTTCTGTTCCGTAGTAATGTCCTTCGATGCCGCTTTCTTCTTGTGTTTTAATGGAAGAGTAAAAAATTTTTGAAACCCCGTATTTTACTTGTATGCGTGTGGGGTGTGATTCTGAGGGATGTTACAAAAATCCTAAATTTCTTTGGTGTTGATGCCATCTTTGGTATTTTTGGACTTGTGTGTCTTTGTTGGTGTCTTAAAGGTGCATTTCTAGAAAACTTGCCACCTAAGCCTTGAAGAATAGCAATTTGGTAAAGAAAATCATGGAAGAGGGGGCTGGTCACATTTTTTTGAATGAACCCTAGAGGAGTTGTCGGTGGGAGGAAGGAATTGGGAGAAGAAATACCACATCTCACGACAAGTAATATTGTTCTTGGTTTGGATAATCTGGTTCTTCCTTCATGCTTTGGATAATTTCATTTTTCTTGTGTCTTATGTGTTTGATGTGGAATTTAAATCACATGATTTCTATTCTATGATGTCGGATTTGTATGTAAGGGTTCTGAAATTCTGTTTTGCTGAAATCTACAGTCTCCAATCTGACCTTGTTGTGCTTTAACCCAAATATCTCCTGACCTACAAATCCAAATCATACCAAACTAATTTAATTCAAAACTAGATTCACTTAGATTTGATTTGAATATGATATCAACCATATCCGGGATATAAGAGATTCAAAATCTGTATTGACATATAACTATACGAATCTGCTTCCTGGAAATCTGGAATTTTGACCTTTAGGTGCTCAAACCCTCGTATCTCCCTAGTTATAACTTCAAATCTTGTAAACTCAGTTTCATTGGAATGTATACTCAGATAGCTTTATTTTGACTATCATTTTGTCTATTTTTGGTTAGTTATTTGATCTAAAACATATGTCGCAATTCTAATATATGAATATGAATTCTAGAAATCTAGAACTTTGACCTTTCTGTGTTCAAACCCTCGTATCTCCCAAATTATACTCCAAATCTTGTAAACTCAATTGCATTGGAAAGTAGATTCGGAGAGTTTCATTTTGAGTACCATATTGTCTATTTTTGGGTAGGTATTCTATCCAAAACATAGGTCTAATTCTGATATATGAATCTACCCAGTTTTTTCGTTAAATGCTTAGCACCATAACTGGTATAGTGTTTGAGCTTGAAATCGTTCTTGAAGCAGCAAGATGAATATGAAACCTATTTCTATGCCTTAACTTATGATGTTAAATCTCATGGCATGAACTCTAATACATTATATGGAACTTATGACCCGTTATATCTTTTTCAATGTTATGCTCAAGCTCATTGTCTTATTGCTCTTCTTATGAAATCGATATTGTGGGGAGAATTTGTATGAACCCAAATGAGAGGTATGTGGTGTTGGGAAACCCTAGAGATTTTAAAATTTTTACACATATCTCAGATACATACAGCGGAAGAAAATCCCCGAAACAGGCCAGTCCCAAAAACCTAGAAGATTGATGCTTGCGATGGGGTTGACACAATGAGTAGAGATAGTACAAAGCAATTTGATGGAGAAGGATGTAGGCGCCCAAGTGTTCACCATCTGCAGTCTCGCACACAGCCGATGCTTGAGTTATCTTCTTCCACGCCCGGTGCTAGCCTCAGGAAGAATATCCACACCAAGGGAGTGCCTCTTGATCACTTGCGCCACTCACAAGGAGGAGGATGTGCCAAGAGGAAGAAGGAGAAGAGATGCCGCCATGCATTGCTTCACTTGTGCCAAGGGAAGGAAGAAGAAGTTGCTTGTGGCCTTTGATGGAAGAAGAGCTCCAAAGGTCTCCTAGCCCTCGCCCTTCTAGTTGTCCACGCCTCCAAGAGATTGTGCAAGAGGAGGGGTTGGCTAGGGTCTCTTTTATAAGAGTTATAGGTGGTTTAGGGTATATGGAAAGTGTTGGCGATTAGGGCATTGATTAAGTAGCTTAATCAATCAATTATCTTGATTGATTCCTCAATTCTATATGTGCCTAGGCCTTGCCTAAGCAAGCTTATGCCATATGTGCCCAACACTTTCTTAGTGAAGCAAACTTCCCATCCATGCGCCAAGACCAAGTCAAGGCATAATGGAAGTTTTCCTAATGAGGCTTGGGCACAAGTCCTAATTCAATTAGGACTCTAATTATGTTAATAATCATCTCCACTTGCACCCAAATCTTTCCAAGAGAACAAGAGAAGCCTTATGTGATTAAATCAAATCAAAGCTGATTTGATTGATTTTCAATCACAATAGGATTCCCAAATCACACCATAGGCGACACTCCTAATCCAATTAGGAGTCTATGCACAAATGTATTAATTTCAGCCCTATTATACCCTTAATCACATAACTCATTATGACAACTTATTAGAAAGCCCCATTAAGTAATGGGCCTAGCCCAAACCTCATTATACATATTAACCAAGTCATTAGATCCAATCCAATGTAACCCATGGTCAAATGAGGCTAACCATAGTTAATTTTGGTCAATGTGCCAAAAATGAAATTTGGCACCAATAAGTTTTTTCCATCTCATCGGGCCCATTGGCGCTGATGAAATCTCCAAAATAGATCCGAGTTATGAAATAACTCGATCCGAAGGTTATCTGATCAATACGAAAACTCGAGCATCAAGGTGTGCGACCCTGTAGGTTCCTCTGATGTTGGCAGTGATGAACTTAGGTCATCACAGTAGTGAGTCACACCTAGCAGTGCATCGCTGCTACTAAAGTCTTCGGAATGGATATCAATATCGAAATCCCCATCATCACAACAAGGTACCAATGCATTACCGTCCCTTTGCCAAACTGATATCCGATTGGACAAGTGTGTCACCACTTGCTTTCACCCAATCTCATGGCTATGACTAAATCAGGTTCTCATCTGGGTATGGCTATACACTTTCAGTCATAGAACCATAAGGGGTCCCCATGGATATCAAGCTTCCTTAAAGAAGTTGCAAATCTTATGTTTGTCTATTGATCTTCTCATATGGGTCGTGACATACTCAATGACAACCGTTATGACCTCCCAACCATGGTGAGGTGTTAGGTTGTATCAAAGCATGTCCCTAACCATATGAAAGAGTCAATGACCTCAAGTCAAAGGATCAATGCATCTCTTGTCACTTGTGAGGTTAACTCATGACACCAATTTAGAGCCTCACAGTGGGTCGGTCCAGTATATCTACCACTGATATACCCATATGCTTGCGTTAGCGCCTTGTGCCTAACCAGCCCATATACAAGTCTCACATGTACCAGAGCTATCCTATATCCACTCAGGTACTTGACTAGGGACAGAGTTTGAGCACATACATAATCTGTCTCCAAGGATATTATTATGTAAGTACATATTCGCGTATGTAAACATAGCATAATAATGACAATGCCAGAATGATATATAAGATATCAATGTCATATAGTATATAAGATAGACCAACATCTGGTCCTAAGGGCATATACACCAACATGTGGATGGATGTGGAGCAAAGTGCGACACCCCTAAAAGGGTGGGGGCCACCTCTTGAATCCCTCCATCCTAAGGGGTTGTTGGGAGCAAAGTGCCACACCCCTAAAAAGGTGGGGGCCACCTCTTGAGTCCCACTTCTCATATGGTGGTTGGGAGCAAAGTGCTACATGGAGCAAAGTGTCATACCTCTAAAAAGGTGGGGGTCACCTCTTGAATTCATGGGAGCCATTGCTTGAATCTCACTACATTGTGATAGTTGTGGAGCAAAGTGCTACATGGAGCAAAGTGCCACACCCGTAAAAAAGTGCGGGCCACCTCCTGAATTCATGGGAGCTACTACTTGAATCCCACTATCTATTTGCATGAAGAGCCCTAAGATGCTTTTTCTAGCCTTTGTTTACTCTCCTGACGAGGATGGGTTCAACTTCTAGAAGTGGAAGGAATTATGAATTTTGATTGTCTCCCCCACATCTATAATCCATGACTATTGATGATATGAATGCACATACATGATTCATGACTACTCATAATTATGAATGCTCAATATTGATCAATGACTTCTCATGACTCAAATGTCTTATCCATATGGGTTGTGTTACTATTTGGTTTGATCGTGGCTCCATTGCGTGCTCAAGGGAATTATGTTGTCCTTCATTATTGCTTTATTATGTTAATTATGTTATTGACATGTTTATCCTCTTTAGTTTTGCTTCCCTTAGCCTTTGGGGTTACTTGCTGGGCAAATTTATGCTCATTCTTGTTTGCAGTAACCCATATTGCAGATTAGCTTGGCTATTGTTATGTCCGCAAGTGCATGAATACTTCAAAGTAATAAAAATATCGAACCACAGAGACCTATGTGTTAGGTACCAAATAGATTTTTTCTCACTAGCTAAGCAAACCGAATATGATGGAAGTAAACTATGCTAAAAGATGATCAGAGAGAGATAAACTGGGACTAGGGTTTCATCTTTCTTAATTCCAATAACTAAAAGGAAATAAAGGCTATCAGTCTAATCCTAATATGACAAAGATATAATTTACTTGATAAAAGGATCATCTCGCTCTCGCGCAGACAATCATACAAAGGACCAATCCTCACTCTCGTGCAAGATCTATCCAATGCTGAAAATAAGTAAATTATTGAACAATGAACTCGAGGATCACTCTCGTGCATCCGATTTCTAAGTCAAACATCTCAAGTGGAATCTCAAGGATCACTCTCGTGCATCTTGAAACTCAACACAGGTTCTACTTAAGGTTTTCTGACGACTCGATACTCAATCTCTTGCAGCATCAAATCAAGTCTAACACAATAACTCATCCTAGATTCAAATTATCAACATGGCAATAAAATCACTAAAAATTTGAATTCAAAGAACAAACCTAATCTCTTACGATAAGTTCTAAACTCGATGATTTCTAGGGTTCCGAATTTCACAATCAACCTCTCAGTCTATTTCACAAAATTCTAAAACATGCATGAAAATATTAACCTATGGAGAGTTAAAGACAAACATCACAGAAGTATCGAGTCATTAAAAATTAAAAATTAAGGAAAATTACTCCCCATGTCCCAAAATATGTCTAAGCTAGCATGGAGGAAACATTACAATAACCATAATTTTAGATGATCAGAATTGAAAAAGGGAAGAAAATTTTACAGAACACGGTGCTGTAATCGAAATTACAGCACCGTAATTTGTAGAAGATGCTGTGAACAGTGGCGGCGCCCACTGTTTTGTTGATTTCTCCATGGATCGGACTCCAAACACTTTGAAACTTTTGGTGTATGCTCTCCAACTCTAGATGAAGCTTCAGTGTAAAGATCACAGCCTGAGATGGTCTCTACGCCTCTCGGCGTGAGGTCAAACCCTAATCGCCTCTCTGTCGATTGCTCCCTCGATTCTTGATAAATATTGGAGCTTTTACTTTGTGCGTCTTCTTCTCTTAAATACGAGTTCACAGCAACTTTCGGATCTCAATTTAGACTTCTAGATCAAAAGATATGGTCCGTGCAAGAATCGGACGAAAAAATAAAAAAACTAGGCCTAAAATACGGTACCGTATTTGAAATACGGCGGTGCCGTATTTTGCCCAAAATTTCCGAAACTTTTCATTTAAAATCCTCCAAAAATACGGTACCATGACAATTGTTTCCAAAAATATAGTAGTGCCGTATTTTGCCCAAAATCTATGATTAAAGTCGTCTAAAATTACAGTACCGTGGTAGTTTGTTTGAAAAATATGGTAGTGCTGTATTTTTGCTAGAAAGCATGTTTTGACTTGAAATTTGAGGGGTAGCTTTGTTTCGACGTCTGAAATCCATTGGTGTGCTCAAATCTTTCAAAATCCATCAAAATATGGCACTTTTAACTAAACTATATAGCAAGCTCAATCATCATCCGATGTATAGAATCGGGGCAGGTGCGGTTATGTTCAAAGATATGCCTTCTGAGAATTTTCCTGCACAATTTTTAAGTACATAAGGCTCAGTTCTAAAAATAGTCCCTTACTTAAAAAAAAAATAATAATAAAAATAATTCTCTTAAAGGAAAATCAGAGATGTCGTCAGTAGTCCAAAGAAGGTGCCGGTGGAAAAAGCTGATACATGTGAGAAGCAGAGGTGGAACAGAAGCTAGCCGACGAGCTAATAGCAATGATGATGATGGTGCTGACAGTAGAGTGAGTAATCTCTAGTGGCCTGCTAGAGACTACAGTCCTGGAGGTGAGATCGTCGGCTAGTGGGTGCAAGAGATAATGCTGCATAGAAAATCAGTCACTAATGAAGATTCTACTGCAAAAATAAATAAAATCAATATAATAAGAGACAGCAAAAGAAGCAAAAAGCCGTTGGTGATGCTCCGCAAGAGGTGGAGGACAATTGCTCTTGAAGATTTCTGAATCTGGAGTCAAAAGAAGCAATAACAAGTAGAAAGCAAACCAAGCAGTTTTTGAAATTTTTTATGAAAAGTAGCCATACCCTAGAATAAAATTTAATGATCCAAATAGAAAATGGACAGAACCAAGTTGTAGAATAAGATATGTTCTTTTCAGACGTATGAGAATTAAAGGATCAAAATCTGTCAGGAATTTAGGGTACAAACAGAAAGAAGGCTACTCAGATTACAAAACTGCAAAAACTGCACAAAAGTTAATCAGACTCAAAAAGTTGTCATGTCTCCTAAAATGATCAGAAAATATTTTCATGAAATCAACTAATCCACGAGATAGAACGACACATGTTCTTCATATACCATCCAAAAACTCAGGCTTTCAAGTCATTAAAGCAACATAAAAACTTGCAGCAAAAATGCGAATCAGAATAGTCAAAAGAAAACTGCTGCAGAAATTAATCAGAATTGAAAAGATACTATGTGTTTTAGAATGATCCGTAGACTTTAAAATTCAGTAAAAATATCCAGATGATAGACAAAGATGCGTACTTCGTGATGGCGCCAAAGATAAAAAATTTTCCCAACCCAGTTTCTTAAAATCGCAACGAGAAGACACCTACTCAAATAAGCAATTTGCAGATTTCAAATACGGTACCGTGAATTTCCTTACGGCAGTGCCGTATTTTGCAAAAATTTTTATTTTTTCAAAAAGAACAAAAAAATTAATTCTAAAAATAAACCAAGATAAAAGAAACTAAGGTAAGTAAAAGTGCTTGGGTTGCCTCCCAAGAAGCACTAATTTTTAGGTCATTAGCTTGACCAAAAGTCAAATCTCATAGTGGAGCAGGTGAATCAGTACCAAAGTATATAGCAAACAATTTTTTCCTTTTCTACTGTCCAAAAATTTTAGCCACTAATCCAAATATCCAAAATTTCATGTAAATCAAGATTGACATGGCTTTCTCAAATATGCGAGAATCAAAATCAAAATTTTCAACTCCAATCAAAGGATATTCAATGATCTTCCTATATTTACCAAAAAGCAAAATCATAAGTCCTTTCTTCAAATTTATATCTTCAATTACAATAGGACTTTCATCAAGAGATTCAAGTATTGGATCATCTAAATAGTCTTTCTATCTCAAATTAGATTCCTCAATAAAGCATAATTTTTCAAATAAATCACAAGAGTCAATAATAGATATGGGCAAAACATCATCATGGTGAGATTCATCAATATTTGCAATATCCAAATTTTCTTCAAGTCCTTCATGCTCACAATCACGTAATTCATCTATTTCAAAATTTTCAACAAAACTAGAATAAGATTTTTTCTAAATTAGTCCCCTCATATCCTTCATCAGAATTAACCAACATATTATCAAAAGAATCAATATCATCAAAAGAGGATTTTTCAATTTCAATTTCCTCAATCTTTTCCAGAATTAAATTATCAGAAGAATCTAATTCACAATTATCAAAATCAAAGTGGGATGCATTAATGTTAAGATAAGGCTCAATCTCAAAACAATCATAATCAGAGGGAGATTTTTCCAAATCAAGTTCTTCAGTTTCCAAATCAAACTCAAATAAACAAGCTTGTTGTGCTACTTGGGTTTCTAAAATTTCATTGTGTGCAACCATGTCATCCAACCTAGAATTGATTTGTTTGAGGGTCTCATTCACATCTTCTTTTTGTTTTGCTTGGGTACTCATGAACTTTTCAAACATTATCTCTAAGTTAGATTTTTCAGTATCCTCAAAGTAAGGTTCAGAAGTATAGTTTGAGCAATCATCATAAAAAGATCTAGAATCATATTGATCATCTTGAAACCATGGTGAATTGGAATTTAAAAATTGGCAATTAGAAGTGTAATGATCAAGATGTCCACAAATATCACATCTACTAGAAGAGAGAGAGTGCATATAAGAGTTAAACGTATCTTGAAGTGTGCTCAATGAATTATCTTCATACTTACCTTGTGGCATGTATATCTCACCTCTTGCCCATGAATTGTGATTAAAAGACATCTTCAAATCTATCAAGAACAGAAAGATAATCCAACACCAATCAATCAAATAAAACCCTTTTTTTTTCAAAATATAAAAAAAACAAAGAAAATATAAAACACAAGCAAATTCACAAATTTTAGAAAATCTCAGTTCTGTCACAACTTTTGAAAATCCAAAACGTGTAAAAACATAAAACAAAGTTAAATCTAAAACAAATAAAACCTAGTCTAGCAATACTAACAACTATTTTGATATTAACAAAACTAACGTCCCCGGCAACGGCGCCAAAAACTTGTTGTGTCCGCAAGTGCATAGATACTTCGAAGTAATAAAAATATCGAACCACAGAGACCTACGTGTTAAGTACCAAATAGATGTTTTCTCACTAGCTAAGCAAGCCGAATATGATGGAAGTAAGCTATGCAGAAAAGTATGCTAAAAGATGATCAGAGAGAGATAAACTAGCACTAGGGTTTCATCTACCTTAATTCCAATGACTAAAAGGAAATAAAGACTGTCAGTCTAATTCTGATATGACAAAGATATAATTTACTTGATAAAAGGATCATCCCGCTCTCGCGCAGACAATCATACAAAGGACCAATCCTCACTCTCGTGCAAGATCTATCCAATGCTGAAAATAAGTAAATTATTGAACAAAGAACTCGAGGATCACTCTCGTGCATCTGAATTCTAAGTCAAACACCTTAAGTAGAACCTGTGTTGAGTTTTAGGATGCACGAGAGTGATCCTTGAGATTCCACTTGAGATGTTTGACTTAGAATTCGGATGCACGAGAGTGATCCTCGAGTTCTTGGTTCAATAATTTACTTATTTTCAGCATTGGATAGATCTTGCACAAGAGTGAGGATTGGTCCTTTGTATGATTGTCTGTGCAAGAGCGAGATGATCCTTTTATCAAGTAAATTATATCTTTGTCATAACAAAATTAGACTGACAGCCTTTATTTCCTTTTAGTCATTGGAATTAAGGTAGATGAAACCCTAGCCTAGTTTATCTCTCTCTGATCATCTTTTAGCATACTTTTCTGCATAGTTTACTTCCATCATATTCGGTTTGCTTAGCTAGTGAGAAAACATCTATTTGGTACTTAACACGTAGGTCTCTGTGGTTCGATATTTTTATTACTTTGAAGTATCCGTGCACTTGCGGATACAACAAGTTTTTGAATACATAAGGCTCAAACTTTGCTTGTCCTCAAGCAAAAATCAAAAATTGATCATAGGCATAGACTTTGTCATGATGAATAAATTTCTAAAATGCAATCACTAATGAAAAATCTCACTAATTGATTCATAAAATTTCAAATAAACACATCACCCTTTGAATTCAATTTTCAAGATCCACATCTTAATCAAATAAAACTTCGCAACTTGTACAATAAATAGAATATCAATCTCAAGACTTCATCCAGTTTCAATTCATAACCATCAACTTTTGTTTACAAGAATAGAGTCTCCTAGATCTTTTTCCTCACAGAATCTCTCTTTTCTTGCCTCTCTCTTTTTCTTCTTTTTATTTTTGAATAGATAGCATATACCCACATAGATACATACTTTTTGTTTTAGATTTCAACTCTTGTCTTTCGTACCACTGTCAATTTTGCACAGTGTCAAGTAAAGGAGTCTTATTCTTTTTCTCTCTCATTATCTTTTAGACATAGACTTCAACCCATGTCTCAGGTACCACTATCAATTTTACATAGTGCCAAGTAGGGGAGTCTCTCACTATTTTTATGGATCAAGAAATCTTTCTTCCCAACAAATAGCAAATAGCATGAATATCAACTAAATTAATCTATCAACATTAATTCAGAAATCATACTCATATGCTAATTTTATTCAAAGAAGTAGTTTCACTTTTAAACCAAATTCATCGAATAATATATCTACCCAAAATTTCATTCATCAATCAATAAAAAATTTCAAAAACAGATATGTATTAGAGAAATAAATTCAACTTAATAGGTCTAGTACTAATCACATGCATGAATTCATTTATCATCAAGAAAGTTCTACACTTTTCTTCACATGGATTCAAGTCATAAAAATTTTTCATCATCAAAATATGTAAAAATCATTACAAAAGGTCGGAAACATCAAACTCAAACAATCATGGTCAAAAGTGTAAAATGATAGATTCAACAAACCACATCGAATAGAAATCTCAGTGAGTGATATAATCAGAGATGCAACTATATAAAATAATCATGAATATAAGAGAGTGAAACGATACTCACAAAACAATATAGCGAGCTCTGACCAAAAATACATAAGGCTCAGACCAAAAATAGTTTCAGGGCAGATGTTGCTAGGTTCAAAGATGTGCCTTTTCAAAATTTTTCCTGCACAATTTAAGGTATATAAGACTCAGTCTAAAAATAGTCTCCAACAAAAATAATGATAAAAATAATTTTCTCATTGAAGAATCAGGGATATCATCGATGGTCCAAAAGCGTTCTGATGGAAAAAGCTGATGCAGGCGAGTAGAAGAGATGGAACAGAGGCTAGCTGAAAAGCTCCTAGCAATGATGGTGATGGTGCCGACAGTAGAGTGAGTCACTCTAGTGGCTTGCTAAAGACTACAATCCTGGATGTGAGATCGTTGGCCGGTGGGTGCGAGAAATAATGCTGCATAGATAAAAAAATCAATCACTAATGAAGATCTTGCTGCAAAAATAAATCAAATAAATGGAAATAGAGGCAGCAGAAGAAATAAGAGTCTGCTGGTGATGCTCTGCAAGAGGTGGAGGGCAATTATTCTTGAAGATTTCTGAACCTTGAGTCAAAAGAAGCAATAACAAGTAGAAAGCAAACCAAGCGGTTTTTGAATTTTTTATGAAAAGTAGCCATACCCTAGAATAAAATTTAATGATCCAAATAGAAGATGGATAGAACCAAGTGGTAAAATAAAACGTGTTCTTTTCAGGTGTATAAAAATTGAAGGATCAAAATCTGTTAGGAATTTAGGGCATTAGTAGAAAAAAGGCTAATCAGATTACAAAACTACAAAAATTGCACAAAAGTTAATCATTTTCAAAAAGTTGCCATGTGTCCTAGAATGATCGGAAAATATTTTCATGCAAATAACTAATCCACAAGATAGAATAACACACGAACTTCATATTCCATGTGAAAAATCAGGGTTTCAAGTCATTATAGCATCTTAAATAGTTGCAGCAAAAGTGCTAATCAGAATAGTCAAAAGAAAAACTACTGCAGAAATTAATCAGAATCGAAAAGATGCTATGTGTTTTAGAATGATCCATGGACTTTAAAATTCATCAAAAATATCCAATGATAGACAAAGATGAGTACTTCATGTTTGTTCCAAAGATCAAAATTTTTTTCAAACCAGTTTCTTAAAATCGCAGCGAGAAAACACCTACTCAGATTAGCAGAAAGCAGTTCAAAAATTACGGGCGTAATGTTCTTTACGACAGTGCCGTATTTTTCACAAAATCTCGGGTAAAAAATATCCAAAAATACGGTACCGTAAAAACCAAAATGGTACTGCCGTAAAACTCTAAATACTCTTGGGAAAGAAAATTGTAGAATTACGGCACCGTAAAGAGGATTACGGCAGTGCCATATTTTGCGCAAAATTTTATTTCTCCCTGCAAAAAGAAAAGAAAATTAATTATAAAAATAAACTAAAATAATAGAAACTAAGCTAAGTGATAACGCTTGGGTTGCCTCCCAAGAAGCGCTAATTTTAGGTCCATAGCTTGACCAAAACTCAAATATCATGGTGAAGCAGGTGAATCAGTACTAAAGTAATGAGCAAACAATTTTTTGCATTTCCTTTGTCCAAAAATTTTAGCTACTAATCCAAATATCCAAAATTTCATGTAAATCATAATCAAAGTGACTTTCTCAAATATGCAAAAATTAAAATTAAAATTTTCATATTCACACAAAGGATATTCAATAATCTTCCTAAATTTGTCAGTAAGCAAAACCATAAGTCCTTTCTTCAAAATTGTATCTTCAAGAGCAATAGGACTTTGATCAAAAGATACAAGCATTGGATCATCAAAATAATCTTTCTTTCTCACATAAGATTCCTCAATAAAACATAAATTTTCAATGAAATCAGGAGATTCAACAATAGATATGGGCAAAGCATCATCATGGTGAGATTCATCAAGTTTTGCAATATTCAAATTATTTTCAAGTTCCTCATGCACATCATTAAATATTTTATCAATTTCAAAATCATCATCAAATTCAGGATGAGGCCCTTCAAAATTAATTTCCTCATGTCTCCCCACAAACAATTCATCATCAGAAGAGTCAAAATCAGAATCATATAAAAAATCATAATGAGATTTATCAATTTTCACGACAGAATCAATAGAATCAGAGTTAATAACACAAGACTTATCATTAATTTCAACAATATCATCAAAATCAAAGTGGGGTTCATCAATGTCTGTAATTTTCAACCCTTTATCAAGCTCATCATAATTAACCATAAATGATGCAACATCAAAAGAATCAAGTTCATCAAAAGAGGGTTTTTCAAAATCAATTTTCTAAAACTTTTCTACAAACAAGTTATTAGATGAATCAAATTTACAGTCATCAAAATCAGAGTGAGATTCATTAATATTCACATAAGGCTCAATCTCAAAATAGTCATAAGCAGAGGGGGAGTTTTCTAAATCAATTTCTTCAGTCTCTAAATCAAACTCAAATAAACAAGCCTGTTGTGTTATCTGCGTTTTTAACATTTCAGTATGAGCACTCATATTTTTCATCCTATGTTTATGGGTCTCATGTGCTTCCTCACTTTGTTTCATGAACTTTTCAAACATCAACTCTAAGTTAGATTTTTCAGTGTCCTTAAAGTATGGTTCAGAAGTATAGTTTGAGCAATCAGTAGAAAAAGAAGTTTGATGATTTTTCCATCTAGAATACAATTGATAAGATTCTTTCCATGATAAATTGGGATTTAAAAATTGACAATCAGAGGTATAATGATGAAAATATCCACAAATATCACATCTACTAGAAGAAGAAGATTTCATAGAATGATGCATATAAGAGTTAAATTGATCTACAAGAGAATTACCTTGTGGCATGAATACCTCATCTCTTTCAGTTGCCCATGAATTATGATGAAAAGAAATATTTATCAAATCTATCAAGCACAAAAAGATTATCCAACACCAAAATATTTTTTTTTTCAGAATATCTAAAAAAATAGAAAAACACAAGTAAATTCAAAATTTTTAGATATCACAATTCTGTCACAACTATAAAAATCCAAAACCTGCAAAAATAGAAAACAAAGTTAAATATAAAATAAATAAAACCTAGTCTAGCAATACTAACAACTATTTTGATATTAACAAAACTAAGGTCCCCGGCAATGGCACCAAAAACATGTTTTCACCTACAAAAAGAGAAGAAAAATTAGTTCTAAAGAAAAATTATTTCGATATCTTTCTGTATTGTTAAGTACCAAATAGTTGTATTCTCACTAGCTAAGCGAACTGAATTTGACAGAAGTAACTATGCAGAGAATATGCTAAAGACGAGTCCACAGCATCTTTCAGATCTTAATTTGGACTTCTGGATCAAAAGTTATGGTCCGCGCAAGAATCGGACCCGTAAAAATCGCGTTTTTGAATGGAAATTACGGTACCGTAATGAATATTATGGCAGTGCCGTAATTTTAGCTCTGTGAAGTATTTGTCAAGATTACGGCCCATAAAAATGTTTACGGCCGTACCGTATTTGCTTTTGTATGTTTCTAGACCAAAATACGGCCCGTAAAGATCATTACGGCAGTGACGTAATCTCTGAAATCTCTCAGGTGGAAAATCATCTAGCATTACGGCATCATAAAGATTGTTACGGCAGTGCCGTAATCTTTTCAAAAAATCTGGTTGGAAAAGGTCTCACAATACGGCACCGTAAAGATGTTTACGGCGGTGCCGTAATTTCACGAATTTCTCTGTTCTGGAAAAACTCCAAATTACGGTACCTCTTGAGGATTACGGCAGTACCGTAATTCTGTGATGTAGTTACAGTACCGTAAAATCCATTACGGGGGTGCCGTAATTTGCTCTGAAGCTCTGTTTCTTCTGAAATTTGACGTGTGATCTCCTCTTTATGTTGTGAATTCATTCATGCATCTGGATTGCTTGAAATCGACTGAAAATCATGCCTTTTTGCCTGAAAATCATCAAAAATAGAAAAGAGTGTAGATTCCGCAAATATTGATAAAAAAGACATAAAAATAAGCAAAGTCTATGAATATGACACAAAAACACTCATGAAATGACACAAAAATTACTATATATTTTGGTGTCATCAGCTACGCATTGTGGATAGAAGTATGAAATTCTTGGAAGCTCATTTGGATGTTTTTAGCTAAATCATGAAATTTTGTAATCATGGAACATTTTATGATTCATAAAAGACTTGTATTAAATAGTTGTAATGTGACTTGTTATGAAGAAAATGTTACTAGTTTTGGAATTGATTACATTGGTTTATGTTGGAAACATGTTTAGCTCTGGGATTTTAGATTTTATGACTCTACTTTGCTTTTGGGTAAAAGGCTTTGAAGGAATGGAATTTTTTTGTTGCAACTTAGATGATGACATTTTTGAAGCAACCCCTAATCTAAGGGGGAGAAACCCTAAACTTGCGATTCTAACAAGCTTTGCGGAAAAAGGGTTTCAAATCAAGATCGGATATGAAAACATATGATCAACTTGAAGCTAGAAATCATACCAATGCCATGGACTTGGAATTCGGCTTGGAAGAAGAGATCAAGTTAGGTCTCCTCCAAAGTGTGCCACACACAAGAAGAAGTTGGCTCACTCCTTGGCGTCGCTTGTGCTAGCAAGTCACCCAAGGAATCTATTCGAATGGAAAGGGATGAAGAAGGATCAAGCTTGGCCGAGAGCTCCTCTTGCGCAACACTCCTTCTCGTCGTCCACACCACACTCCCACGAAAGTCCAAGAATGCGTTGAGAAGAAAGGAGCAAAACGCATATGCGTTTTTGGCATTGAAAGTGAAACCGGCCCTTGATGACATTCCATAAATGGAAGCTCATCAAGTCCATGCGCTCAACTCAACCCAAACGCATTTTAGCATTGAACCATGCGTTCACAATTGTGAACCGGTTCAATCTAAAACGTTCCAATCAATTCGGTTCAATAAACCAAACCGAAAGAGCTCAAGCCAATAGGTCTAGACCAAATTGAACCCCAAGGCTCATGATCTAACCATTCATCTCCTGATGCCCCTGATCTCTCCGATCTGGCATCATCTCTCTCGATCGAAGCTTACCGATCTCAAGTCCTAATCAATCAAACATGATCAGACCAGATCTCACTTACAATCAGAGATTAAAACCCCTTTAAACTGAACCCAAAGAATTCAGTCCACACGATCTGACTCAAGTAAGCCATATCATCATATTGTGCGACCCTAAGGGTTTCCTTCAAATGTCGGTAACGATAACTTACGTTATCACGATCAGTGAGGGGTATCTAGCAACACATCACTGTCTCCCGATATAAAGGAAAGAGTCTTCCAAGACTACACCCAAACCATAGCACAAGTGTGAATCAAACTCACAAGGCACACAAATGTCTTTTGCCACTGGATGTTCTTATTGGACAAGCATGTCAAGCCTGTAACTCCAATATGATGAGCATGATTAGATCAGATGATCATAGTCATCTGGGTATGGCCATACACTTCCTCAATCATCTCATATAGGGGGGCCCTATAGAACATCACACTCCTTAAACAAGGAGACGGCAATCCTCTATCTATCACAAGTGCCCTAACCTGATTCAAGCTCACCATCCAAGATAGTCTATAATCATTATGTTTCAAATGATATTGAACTACCTCAAGACAATGACAATCATCATTTAGAAACACAAGTGATCTCAAGTCAAAGGACATGTGCCACTTGCTGCATACAAGGATCATTCACATTGTGACAAGCAATGGAATATCCCAGTAGGGTCTGTCCAGTACATCCAATGTACCCATGAGTCTATATCTTATTCCATGCTCGAAGCATCCTATAAGATTAGCACCCATATTAGTCTCAATCATATCAAGGCTGTCTCATGTTCACCAAGATATCTCGACTAAGGACATAGAGCCTGTCAGCCTAGCTGAACAGCTTTGAGACATTATTCAGAAGTACACTTATTACAGCAGATAAGGTAACAACCTGAATAACAACCATGCCTTTATTAACATAAAAGTTTATTACATGATACTTTTACAATCCCAAGGCCTCAAACATTAGCCTTAAGGGCATACCCCAACAATCTCCCACTTGCACTTAATCTAATGGTTGAGAAATCTCAAACCCATATTATTACAGTGCTTCTCATGCTTCTGCTGCGCCAGAGGCTTGGTAAGCGGGTCTGCCAGATTGTCATCTGTATGAACCTTGCAAATCTTGATCTCGCCACGATCAATGATCTCCCGGATCAAGTGAAACCGTCTCTGTATGTGCTTGGACTTCTGGTGCGACCGTGGTTCCTTTGCTTGTGCAATTGCTCCAGTGTTATCACAGAAGATAACCAAAGGATCTGCAGTCGAAGGAACGACACCAAGTTCTCTCACGAACTTACGAATCCACACTGCCTCCTTGGATGCTTCCGAGGCTGCAACATACTCGGCTTCTGTTGTGGAATCAGCAACAGTTGACTGTTTGAAGCTTTTCCACACCACTGCTCCACCATTCAAGCTAAAAACATAGCCTGACTGCGATCGGAAATCATCCTGGTCCGACTGGAACGAAGCGTCAGTATATCCCTCTATACTGAGTTCTTCCTGACCACCATATATCAAGAACATATCTTTGGTCCTCCGCAGATATTTTAAAATGTTCTTGACCGCAATCCAGTGCGCCAAACCTGGATTACTTTGGAATCGACTGGTCACGCTTAACCCGTAAGCGACGTCTGGGCGAGTACACAACATCGCATACATAATGGACCCAATAGCCGAAGCATAAGGCGTATTGTCCATTTCATCTTTCTCAGTCTGTGTTTGTGGACACTGACTCTTCGAAAGATTCAGACCATGTCTGACTGGAAGATATCCACGTTTAGAATTCTCTAAATGGAATCTCTCCAGGACCTTATCGATGTAAGTACTCTGGCACAACCCGAGAAGCCTCTTAGATCTATCCCGGTAGATCTTCACACCTAATACATAGGCTGCTTCTCCTAGATCTTTCATCTGAAAACATTTTCCTAACCATGCTTTAACAGCATGCAGTTCAGGAATATCGTTTCCAATGATCAAGATATCATCGACGTAGAGGATTAGGAATGTAATCACGCTCCCACTAAACCTCTTATACACACACGGGTCATCCTCGTTCTTGATGAAACCAAACTCAGAGATTGATTCATCAAAACGAATATTCCAGCTTCTTGATGGTTGTTTAAGTCCATAAATGGACTTCTTTAACTTGCATATTTTATGACGATCTGATGGATTAGTGAAACCCTCAGGTTGTGTCATATACACATCCTCATCCAGATTTCCATTAAGGAAAGCTGTTTTCACATCCATTTGCCAGATCTCATAGTCGTAATATGCTGCTATCGCGAAAAGAATCCGAATAGACTTAAACATGGCTACAGGTGAGAAAGTTTCATCATAATCTAACCCGTAGATTTGTTTGAAACCTTTCGCAACTAGCCTGCCTTTATAGGTAACCACGTTACCATCCATGTCAATCTTCTTCTTGAAGATCCATTTACAGCCTATAGGGATTACTCCCGGAGGCGGATCAACCAAATCCCAGACCTGGTTATCTGACATGGAGTCCATTTCGGCTCGCATAGCTTCAAGCCATCTAGCTGACTCCGGTCCATAGACCGCATCCGCATAAGTTAGGGGTTCATCATTATCAATGATGTAGACTCCGTCATAGCGCTCAGGCTGTCGACGGATCCTACCCGATCTTCGCGGTTCCCGTGATATTTGAGCCTCAGGTTGTTCAATAACCTGATCTTCTGGCTCAGGCACATCCAACTGTGCTTGACTACTTTGTCCTTCTTCTGGATTTTCATCCAGCTTTATTTCTCTCCCACTGGCCTCTTGCAGAAGAAATTCCTTCTCAAGAAATATGGCCGTCCGAGCAACAAAAACCTTGTTCTCTTTGGGATCGTAGAAATAATAACCCTTAGTTTCCTTAGGGTAACCGACAAAGATGCATTTGTCAGATCTGCTCTCTAGTTTCCCAGAGGCGAGCTTTTTGACATAAGCCTCGCAACCCCAGATCCTGATAAATGTCAAGCTCGGCTGTTTCCCATACCATAACTCATATGGCGTCTTTGAAACTGCCTTGGATGGCACTCGGTTTAGTACCTTTGCAGCTGTTTCCAGTGCAAAACCCCAAAAGGAGTATGGAAGAGTAGCCTGACTCATCATAGAACGAACCATATCAAGTAACGTTCTGTTTCTCCTCTCGGACACACCATTCCATTGCGGTGTTCCTGGCGGAGTGAGCTGTGAGATAATCCCACACTCCTTCAGATAGTCAGTAAATGCATGACTCAGGTATTCACCACCTCGATCAGAACGAAGTGCCTTTATATTTCGGCCTAGCTGATTTTGTACTTCATTTTTGAACTCTTTGAACTTGTCAAAAGATTCACTTTTATGTCTCATCAGATAGACATATCCATACCTACTGAAATCATCAGTAAAGGTAATGAAGTACTGATAGCCACCTCTGGCATGTTTACTAAACGGCCCACACACATCACTGTGTATAAGGTCAAGTAAACCTGAAGTCCTCTGACCTTTGTGAGGAAAAGGAGACTTCGTCATTTTACCCATTAAACAAGCTTTGCATGTATCAA
Organism: Costus lasius; assembly: GCA_027563935.2. Taxonomy (NCBI): domain Eukaryota; kingdom Viridiplantae; phylum Streptophyta; class Magnoliopsida; order Zingiberales; family Costaceae; genus Costus; species Costus lasius. The sequence continues at coordinate 31,039,387 of CM050448.1, forward strand.
TCTCCTCACAGGAGAATGATCCCAGCAGTCCATGATCATGCAACCGCTTAATGCGCTTCTCGTTTATATGGCCTAAACGACTATGCCATAGCAAGGTGCTGTCATCAGCATACTTGGCTTTCTTATTATCAATGTTTTGTATAGAATTTTCCATGTCCAACATGTATAACCCATTATTAATTGAACCAGTTGCATACACAATATTATCATAAGATAAAACACACTTTGAAATCTTGCATTCAAAGGCAAATCCTTTCCTGACAAGAGCAGGAATAGAGATAATATTCTTGGTAATACTTGGTACAAAATAACAATTGTTTAATTCTAATACAATGCTAGATGGTAAAGAAATGAAATAGTCCCCTACAGCAACAGCAGCAACCCGTGCCCCGTTTCCAACGCGTAGGTCTACCTCATGCTGTCCCACCTGCCTTCTTCTCTTGAGTTCCTGTACATTTGAACAAATGTGAACTCCACATGCAGTGTCCAACACCCATGATATAGAAGAAGATGAAACCATGACTTCCGTCACGTATATACCTGAGCCAGAAGCAACGCTTCCCCTCTTATCTCCTTGGAGCGCTTTACAGTCCTTTTTCCAGTGACCCAGCTGGCCACAGTGGAAACACCTGTTGTCCTTGGACCGCTTCACCTTTTGTTTCAGGGCCTTGCTGTAATTCTTGACAGGGGCCTTGCCCTTCTTCCCCTTCTTCTTGTTCCTTGAAGGAACCATTAAGACAGAGGTTGAAGGCTTGCCCTTCAGAGTTTCCTCAGTAGTCAAGAGCATATTCAGCAGCTCTGCCGGCGTACAATCGATCTTGTTCATATTAAAATTAATGATGAACGCATCGAAAGAGGGCGGAAGAGACTGCAGAATAATATCTACAGCAAGCTCTTGGTTGACGGTATGCCCCAGTTTCTCCAGAGCTTCCTTGTGCCCAATCATCTTGAGCACGTGAGCTCCCACTGGGCTCCCCTCAGCCAGTTTGCTCTGAAAGAAGAGCTTCGTCAGATTATAGCGCTCAGTCCTCGCCTGTGCAGCATACAGCATCTTGAGGTTCGCTATAATCTCTATAGCCGACATATCCTCATGCTGACGCTGCAGCGGTGGCGTCATAGACGCTAGCATCAGGCAAGCGACATCAATGCTATCATTGACATGCTTATCATAGGCATCACGAACCGCCCTTGCGGCGTTCGCAGCGGGCTGCGGCGGTATCGCCGTCTCGAGGACATACAGTTTCCTCTCTGCCTTAAGAACGATCTTAAGGTGTCCAAACCAGTCAGAGAAGTTCGGCCCAGCAAACTTCTCCCTTTCCAGTAGGGATCGCACATTGAAGCTCATGATGTTCGTTGCTGCAGGAATCTACAACAAGCAAGAACAGCAAGGTCAGTATCAATGTTTCAGAATCAATCCAGGACTTAAGAAAGATTCTTTTCTCACTATTTTGTCTGACTGAAAAATCCAGTAAACAGTCCGAGAGAGTAACACTCTTTTAGTGAGATGGGATCCAGATTTCATACTTGGTCTCCGCGTCCCGCTCAGGCGAGATAAGATGCACAGAGATGACAAGCATTAATTTCTGGTAGGCTGTCCCAGCCAATCGCCAACCCGTGCGATTCCCCTTCATCTTGGCAATCCAGCAGACTGTGCCAACTGAGTTGGTACAACACAGTCTCTGATCCCAGAGATGGCTGCCTCCATGTGCTACCATATGCGCCACATATGTAGCCTACATGGTCAAGCTGACCCGACCTACTCCCTGGACCACCACGTGCTATGCTGAGCAACGAGAGGGGATAAATCCCAACTCTGTAACACGCAGGTGAAATCCAGCACCGTCTGAAGATAGATGGACGTGCCCACTGAGTGGGTTCAACACGGCTCCAACGATAGTCAGAAAGGTGAGGTTTCGCGTCAGAAGGCTTATCGAGCTTGATATGTTAGCGTTTGGATTTTAACGGTCTTTTATCTTCTTACTATCAGGCAATCCTATGGCTATAGCAGAAGATAAACTTAAACATGCAATTCTAATTATTAGCAATAAGTAGAAAGCATGATCTTATGTGGTAAAAGCCCATGAACCCTAGTAAGACCTTAATTTTACTTAAGTCTTCACTTGAGCTCCATGGCATCTCATCTGGTCCAACCTAGGGCCCTAGCGCCAAGAGCACCTCAGGTGCGCCACCAGCTGAATGCCCCTTTGGGATGTGTGCATTTGTACTCTTGTCTAATCAAAGTACATTTGATCTATCTAGACAAGGTTTGACTCACAGGTCAATTATACATTATAAATTAAATACAAATGTGATTCGCAGATCACAAATTAATTTACAAGTTTAAACCCAGGCACGCAGGCCCCAGCACAGCACACAATAGGGCAACCCACATAAGACTAAATAAACAAGCATATGGTTCAATCAACATGTGATCCATTCAAGAAATTAAATTTTTTGAAAATCCCCATGGCATCAATTTAATTTCCTTATGAGTCCTACAACCTTACAATGGTCCATTGATGGGGATCCACTCATCCATCTAGTTAGATCTTTTGCCCTTGCATGCACCGAGTCCTAACTGACCCGAGTTGACCTAATGGTCAACCATGCATGCCCCAAGGGCTGAACCACCCTCATGAGTTTTGGCAAGCGGGTGTGACCCCGGGCCTAACTCATGTGTGTTCAGTAGATGTCTCAACCAGACCTCGCTACACGCCGTTGATGCAGTCAACCTATAGCCACCTCGTGCTTGCGCACAGGTGCTATCTGGTCGACCCATCTAGGCTGTCAGATGGTCTGATCAGACTAGCTTGATCTATACTAGATGATGCCTTCAACCCCATCAACCCATCTAAGGATTTAATGTAGTGGCTCCTTAGATCTAATCAAGCGCGCAAGATGTAAGTTTTAGAAAACCTTTTGAACATGCGCATATAAACAAACAACATGCTTGATAACCCTTAGATCTAAGGGGGTCCCCTTCAAGGGGGAGCGCATACTTTAGGGGGTCCCCTTCAAGGGGGAGCGCATACTTCATCTAAGCATGATACAAGCGCCAACTTCATGAACATATGATACAAGCGCCAACTTCATGAACATATGATACAAGCGCCAACTTCATGAACATATGATACAAGCGCAACTTCATGAAAACAAAGCATGCCTCAAGAAAAAGTAAGCGCAACATGTATGGATCACCAATACTTAAAGCAATCATATCGATCATATCATGAGCCTAGCTCTGATACCAATTGAAGCAACCCCTAATCTAAGGGGGAGAAACCCTAAACTTGCGATTCTAACAAGCTTTGCGGAAAAAGGGTTTCAAATCAAGATCGGATATGAAAACATATGATCAACTTGAAGCTAGAAATCATACCAATGCCATGGACTTGGAATTCGGCTTGGAAGAAGAGATCAAGTTAGGTCTCCTCCAAAGTGTGCCACACACAAGAAGAAGTTGGCTCACTCCTTGGCGTCGCTTGTGCTAGCAAGTCACCCAAGGAATCTATTCGAATGGAAAGGGATGAAGAAGGATCAAGCTTGGCCGAGAGCTCCTCTTGCGCAACACTCCTTCTCGTCGTCCACACCACACTCCCACGAAAGTCCAAGAATGCGTTGAGAAGAAAGGAGCAAAACGCATATGCGTTTTTGGCATTGAAAGTGAAACCGGCCCTTGATGACATTCCATAAATGGAAGCTCATCAAGTCCATGCGCTCAACTCAACCCAAACGCATTTTAGCATTGAACCATGCGTTCACAATTGTGAACCGGTTCAATCTAAAACGTTCCAATCAATTCGGTTCAATAAACCAAACCGAAAGAGCTCAAGCCAATAGGTCTAGACCAAATTGAACCCCAAGGCTCATGATCTAACCATTCATCTCCTGATGCCCCTGATCTCTCCGATCTGGCATCATCTCTCTCGATCGAAGCTTACCGATCTCAAGTCCTAATCAATCAAACATGATCAGACCAGATCTCACTTACAATCAGAGATTAAAACCCCTTTAAACTGAACCCAAAGAATTCAGTCCACACGATCTGACTCAAGTAAGCCATATCATCATATTGTGCGACCCTAAGGGTTTCCTTCAAATGTCGGTAACGATAACTTACGTTATCACGATCAGTGAGGGGTATCTAGCAACACATCACTGTCTCCCGATATAAAGGAAAGAGTCTTCCAAGACTACACCCAAACCATAGCACAAGTGTGAATCAAACTCACAAGGCACACAAATGTCTTTTGCCACTGGATGTTCTTATTGGATAAGCATGTCAAGCCTGTAACTCCAATATGATGAGCATGATTAGATCAGATGATCATAGTCATCTGGGTATGGCCATACACTTCCTCAATCATCTCATATAGGGGGGCCCTATAGAACATCACACTCCTTAAACAAGGAGACGGCAATCCTCTATCTATCACAAGTGCCCTAACCTGATTCAAGCTCACCATCCAAGATAGTCTATAATCATTATGTTTCAAATGATATTGAACTACCTCAAGACAATGACAATCATCATTTAGAAACACAAGTGATCTCAAGTCAAAGGACATGTGCCACTTGCTGCATACAAGGATCATTCACATTGTGACAAGCAATGGAATATCCCAGTAGGGTCTGTCCAGTACATCCAATGTACCCATGAGTCTATATCTTATTCCATGCTCGAAGCATCCTATAAGATTAGCACCCATATTAGTCTCAATCATATCAAGGCTGTCTCATGTTCACCAAGATATCTCGACTAAGGACATAGAGCCTGTCAGCCTAGCTGAACAGCTTTGAGACATTATTCAGAAGTACACTTATTACAGCAGATAAGGTAACAACCTGAATAACAACCATGCCTTTATTAACATAAAAGTTTATTACATGATACTTTTACAATCCCAAGGCCTCAAACATTAGCCTTAAGGGCATACCCCAACAATTTTATCACTTGTTTTGTTGTTCACAATTAACGGTCAATGCCTAAAACATTACTATGTGTCTGAACCTATTGAAGAAGGTGTCAACTAAAAGCTCTCAGATCCTCCATCTCTAGCAGGATTATGATGAACTTGGGTCTAACTAGCGACACTAAACTTAGCTCTTCTTGGGAGGCAACCCAAGCACTCTTACTTTAGTTTTTCTCCCTTGATTTTTCTTTATTTTTTGTTTATTTTTATGTTTTTCTAATGCTAATCTTTGTTTTTCTGCTTTGCAGGATTGTTCAGAGTATTTTTTTTTGTCGAAACGGTCATTTTGGAGGCTCATGCAAAAATTATGGCCAAGCCATAATTTTGTGGCACTGTTCATCCTTAAAGAAACAGAAACTTTCACAAACAAGGCATGATTTTTATCACGCCCGTAATTTTGAAAGTACTATTTATCTTTGAGGAACATAATATTTCATAGTAGGGGTGTGATAATTTTCACACCCATAATTCTGATGTGCTTTTGGTATAGAAATATTCACAGGTGGGGTATGATAATTTTCACACTCGTAATTTTATTAACTTTTGGAACAGAATGTTTCACGGGTGTGTCATAATTATTTTCACGCCCGTAATTTCATGACTTTTGTATACTGAATTTTTCACGGGTGTGCCGTAATTATTTTCATGGCCGTAATTCTATTTGCCTATATAAGATGCCCGACTGTATTTTCTAGGGTTTCGCCCGTGATCTACTCGCTTTTGCACCATCTCTTTGATTCTAGCTTCCCTCGACCTTCCACATTGTCTGGAGACCTCTGACCGAGTTCTTGGCATCTCCGAGCAAGATCCTGGCGTTTTGAGGATTCATTTTGGCTCAACAGAGGATTGTCCGCCAACCTTCATTTCTCGTCGCCGCTCCTTCATTGGAACTTCTACCAGCTCTCCAGAGCTTCGATTGGGGTAGAAGATCTTTCCTTTGAAGTTTCCTGCCATCAATTTCAACCAGAAATACAAGATTCAAGTGTTACATTCAAGTTGTGCAAGTTGCAAGCCCTGTTTTTGGTGTTCTGCTTAAGTTTGGGTAACACATTTGTTCTAGTCTTTTACTGCACTTGATTACATTATCTTGACAGAAATGGCACCAGGGAGAAAGCAAGTAGTGAGCAAGGGAAAGGGCAAGGCACCAGCTACTTTTTCAGCACCACCATCCATGAACCCATATGGCATTCTCTTTAGGGATAATGTTTAAGAAGAAAGATACAATCATCTCCTTACAAGGCGCATAACGAATACTAGATATGCAGATAAGCGCACTTTTGAAATTTTTGGACTTCATGAAGTTGTGATGTGGATGTTTGAGCAAATTTGGCATCAAGATTTTTCCAGAAACAACCACAGACGTTCATTCCTCTGGTTTTGGAGTTTCTCAGTAGCTTGGAGGTTGAGTTACATTCTTATCACTACTGAGAGGTGACAGATCGCCTTACCTTCCGACTTGGAAACATTGAGCGAAACCTCACGCTCCAAGAGGTTAGAGCTGCATTGCATTTACTAGGAGGAGGAGTGACACATCCACCACAAGAATACATTGAAAATGCCTTTTGGAATCAGATCACACCAGAGTCGGTTTTCTCACCCAAGACAGCATGACCCACCAGTATCTCCAACCCCTGCATTTGCTATGTCCATAGAGTTCTCTCGCACACTATCTTCGGACGAGGCGAGAGCGATGGTATGATTTGACAATCTGAACTCTATTTTTTATGGTCCATGATTCATGGTTATCAATTGGATATAGCATATTTCTTAGTTAAATAATTTGATAAGGTCGCACGCGCTAGGAAAGCTGCTATTGTGTTAGGAGGTTTTATTACTCCTATGGCACTTTCTTTAGATGTGGACCCATTTGGGTTTGAGACTGCATGGGGGAGTCATAGGATTGATATTGAGTCATGTGTCGCCATGCGGATGATCATCCACGTGGGCGACGTGTTTTGTTTGATCCTGGGGCCGAACTCTACAACTTTGCCACTACCGAACAAGGAAAGGACTATGGTCCAAAATTAGGCAAATTGGAAGATTTCCCCAACTGCAACTGTTGATGATGCTCCCACGCCACTGGACTCCGCACCACCACCACGCTCCGTGGGAGGTAGTGGCCCATTTGGGATGGGTATTGGCTTTTCTACGCCTAGAGCTAGTTCTTCATCATGGGGTACAATCCTGCCTCAAAGAGGTTGGTCTAGTGCCCAGGACGTAGGCTTTCAGGTATTGCTTGCAGAGGTGTTCCGTCAGGGATGCCTTCTGAAGACAATTTATAATTCCATCTAGGACATTTAGGATTTTCTCTAGGACCACTTATGCTTTGATGAGGAGATGGACCCAGATCAAACTATGGGAGAGGCTAGCCCTGGCGAGGAGACCAACACCGATGCAGATGAGTACTGCATTGTGAGTATCTCTTCTCCTACTTTCTCATTCTCTGCTTCTTTCATCGAGGATGATGCATTCTTTTTGTAGGGGAAGATGTATTCATGTTTCTTATTTATTTGTGTTTCTCATTTCAGTGTATTATATAACTTTGATATTATGATGATTCGTGACTTGTGGACTTGTGGTGTGGTGTGGTGGTTATTTGGCACCATGTGTAGGTGCATTGTGATGCTATGACTATTTATTGATGATATTATGATATGATGTGTGGTTTGTGTTATTATGTTAATGCTTATTGCTTTCATGACGATGATTGGTTTTGTCTTGTACTGATCAATTATATATTGGATTCTTATATTGTGGACGTTCATATAATAGTGTCTGTGAATGGAATTATACTTCTTGTGTTGAGTTTATTCATCAATATATATCCTCTCATTTTTTTTTATTTTTCATCAATTGTTCATAAGATTTTGGTAACTATATTGTTTGAGGAATGTGATTTGAGAGTGAAGCATCCGTTTCAAATAAGATGAGTAGATGAGTATAATTTGAATGAGTTTACATTGATTGATTAGCTTTGTAGATGTTTGATCTATTGTGTTATTTGTTGGGAAGAAAGAATCCAAAATGCAGAAAAGGGACTCCTCTACTTGGCACTACGAAAAATTGGCAGTAGTACCGAAGATATAAGTTGAAGTCTAAAAAAAAGAAAATAAAAGTATGTATCTATGTGGGTACATGCCAAAGAAAAAATCATTAGATATTAACTCCGTTATGTTTTGTTATGAGTCATGACTCCGCTAACTTTAAAGATATGAGTTCTATTACATTGACTATGTGGTCAGTGTATTCTAAAATTGTTACCAGAAAAAAAAGGTGGTAATCGATTTAGTGAATGTTAAAATAAAAAAAATATAATAAACAGAAAAAAAAAAGATTTTGGAAGTCCTATTCCTGTAAACAAAAATATGGTAGTATTGAACTGAACACAAGGTGAATTCATGAGATTGAGATTCATATAATTATACAAGTTGCAAATTTTATTTGTTTTATACTGTGGATCTTAAGGATTAATTTCTAAAGAATAGTCTATCTTGTGTGACATGAGTTGGAGATCTTTAAATAAGTGGGTATATTTTAGAAATTTACTTTTCACAAGTAAGTTATATTTTCCATACTTAGCATTGTTCTTTGGTCTATTTATTTGCTTGAGGACAAGCAAAAGTTTAAGTCTAGGGAGATTTGATGTTTTGAATTTATATAGTATTTTTACTATACATTTTATACATAATTTGTCTTACTTTTATCATGTTTTCACTTATTTTGAATTAAATTCTCTTGTTTGTTCGGAATCTTCATCCCTTTTCGTTTTTGTTGCATTTCAAGGGAAAACGACCATATTTTGATAGATTTTGAAGAATCTAAGTGCACAGATGAATTCAACAAATCAAGATGAAGCTGCCCATCAAATTTCATGCGAATCGGAGCTTGTTTGGAAATTACAGTATGCCCGTGATTATTATCACAACCATAATTTCTTGGAAGAGGATAGAAACAATTACAGTCTACCTGTGATATTTATCACGACCGTAAATTCTTTGGTACAAAAATTTACAATTCACAGAGAGAATCACGGCCTACCCATGATTATTTTTACGACCATGTTTTCTTGAAGATTTTCCACAAAAAAAATTATGGCGTACCCGTGATTATTTTCACGGTCGTAATTCTTCTAGGTTTCTTTTCCAGAATACAATTTTTGGACAAGTTGATTGGACCACGAAAGTAGTTCGAATTGGCTTAAGGGATTTTTACGATTTGTCAATAACTCAATGGGTCTTTCTCAAGTTAAAAACCACGAAAGTAGGGGATTAATTTAGATGGACACCGGATTGTAATGCTAAAAGGGGGCAATATGTACAAGCGGATAAATCCCCTTCAACACAGTAAATTCTTCTTTAGGATATTTTTGATTAGAAGTCATGAAACATTGTGTGGTGAACCTGAAATCCTAAATTTCCATCAAATCGATTACAACCTACTTGAGTTGTTTTATTTCCTTTTAAGCAACGATTCTAAGATAAGTCAGTACTGTTGGGAAACCCCGGGGACATTTTACAATTTTCAGAGTCATGGACATACATTTTACGCAGCGGAAGAATGTCCCCGAAACAGGCCAGTCCCAAAAACCCAGTGAAGATCGCAAGCAAGGGAGTCAACACGATGAGTTAGGAAATACCTTAAGAGCAATGTGGAGCGATGCCGATGTAGGCGTCCAAGTGTGCGCCCTCTGTAGTCTCGCACACACGGATCTCTTGAGTTCTCTTCTTCCACGCCCGGTGCTAGCCTCGGGAAGAAGATCCAAGCCTTAGGGAGATGTTTTACTTCTCTTGCGCCACCCAGAGAAAAGATGCGCCAAGTGAAGAGGGAAAACCGCCCAAGTCGCCAAGCCCTAGATTTCCTTGCGCCAAGAGGAAAGGAGGAAGAGGCTTGCGGTTATGGAAGATGCGCCCTTGCTCTAAGCACTCGCCCCTCTCCTAGTGTTCACGCCTTCAAGGATTGATTACCCACAAGAGGGGGCGACTAGGGTCATATTTATAGGACAAGAGGCGGTTAGGGTAATGGCTAGGATCATGACAAGTGTAGGGCTAGGATGAGGAGGTTTGAGATAAGGAAAGTCTCCAAGACATTTCCATAATTCTCATTCAACCTTACCTTTTGTTCCCACGCCTTTCCTTGTGCACCAAGGCCTTGCCTTGCGCCTCAAGCAATGCCATAGAGGCATGCATTCCATCCTAAGAAGATAGGGGGAGGCGCCCTTTACTTCCATAATGAAGCAAAGGCGCCAACATGACTCCATTATGCCCCTTGGAGCCTAATGGTTCATGTTTCTCCCCATTATACTCTTTTAGCCTCTTATCTCTTCATGAGAACTTGTCATTGGGCCTCATTGGATAATGAGCTAGCCCAAACTTCATTACATGTGTTGATTAAGCACTTGGATCCAATCCAATGCAACCCTAATCCAAATGTGACCAACCATGGTCAATTACGGGTCAACCTGCCAAAAATGAATTTTGGCTCCAATAACATTCTTCCATCTCATCAGGCCCATTGGCGCTGATGAAATCTCCCAATTAGATCCGAGTTATCCAATAACTCGATCATAAGGCTTCCCGATCAATACGAGAACTCAAGTATCAAGGTGTGCAACCCTGTAGGTTCCTCTGATGCTGGCAGTGCTGACCAGAGGTCATCACAAGCAGTGAGTGGCACCTAGCAGTGCATCGCTGCTACCCAGGTCGTTGGAATGGATATCGACATCGACACCCCCATCATCGCAACTAGGTACAGATGCATTACAGTCTCTTTGCCGTACTGATATCCGATTGGACAAGTGTGTCACCACTTGTTTTCATCCAATCACATGGCTATGACTAAAACAGGTTCTCACCTGGGTATGGCCATACACTCTCAGTCATAGAACCATATAGGAGCTCCATGGATATCATACTTCCTTAGGGAAGGGGCAAATCCTATGTCTGTCCATTGATCTTCTCATATGGGTCGTGACATGCTCAATAACAACCGTTATGACCTCCCAGCTACAGCAAGGTGTTAGGTTGTATCAAAGCAAGTCCCTAACCATATAAAACGATCATTGACCTCAAGTCAAGGGATCAATGCATCTCCTGTCACTTATGAGGATAACTCATGACACCAAGTCATAACCTCATAGCGGGTCTATCCAGTATATCCTCCAATGATATACCCATGTGTCTGCGTTAGCACCACGTGCCTAATCAGCCCACATACCAGTCTCTCAAGTACCAGAGCTGTCCCATATCCACTGAGGTACATTGACTGGGGATAATTATTTGAGCACAGATCCAATCTGTCTCCAGGGACATTATCATGTAAGTACACAGTCACAGGTGTAGTCAAACAATGATAACGACAATGCCAGAATGATATATAAATATCAATGTCAAGTAGTACAAAGATGGACCAAAACTAGGTCCTAGGGCATATACACCAACAATCTCCCACTTGCACTAAGACCTAGAAGTTGAGAAATCTCAACCCCATATCTCTAGCGTGACCATCATGCTTCTGCTGCGCCAAAGCCTTGGTCAATGGGTCTGCCAGATTGTTCTCTGTGTCTACTCTGCTAATCTTGACATCACCTCTGTCAATGATCTCTCTGATCAGGTGAAATCTTCTGAGTATGTGTTTGGATCTTTGATGAGACCGTGGTTCCTTGGCTTGTGCAATTGCTCCATTGTTGTCATAGTAGAGTTCAATGCGATCCATTGCACTAGATACCACTTGAAGATCACATAAGAACTTCCTTATCGAAACAACTTCCTTGGCTGCCTCAGAAGCAACCACATACTCAGCTTCGGTTGTAGAATCTGCTATGGTGGATTCCTTGAAGCTCTTCCAACATACAGCGCCTTCATTTATCTTGAACACATAGCCGGCCTGCGATCTAAAGTCGTCAGGGTCAGACTGGAATGATGAGTCAGTATAGCCCTGCATACTGAGCTCTTCCTGTCCCCCATAGACCAAGAATAAATCCTTAGTTCTTCTCAGATACTTCAGGATGTTCTTTACAGCCACCCAGTGCTGTAGACCTGGATTGGATTGGTATCGGCTTGTTATACTCACAGCATATGCCACATCTGGTCTAGTACATAACATTGCATACATGATCGATCCTACTGCCGAAGCATAAGGAATTCGACTCATGTCATCCCTCTCAGCCTGTGTTGTAGGACACTAGCTCTTTGAGAGAGTAAGGCCATGTCTCACTGGAAGGTATCCTTTCTTGGATTGCTCTATGTAGAACCTCTCCAGTACCTTATCAATGTAAGTACTTTGACTAAGGGCCAAGAGCCTCTTGGATCTATCCCGGTAGATCCTCACGCCTAGAATATAGGCGGCCTCCCCTAAGTCTTTCATCTCGAAACACTTCCCCAACCATGTCTTCACAGCTTGAAGACTTGGGATGTCGTTTCCGATGAGCAGTATGTCATCAACATACAAGACCAGAAAAATCACCAAGCTCCCACAGAATTTTCTGTATACACAGGCGTCATCTTCGCTTTTGATAAAGCCATAATCTCTCACGGCCTCATCAAATCGAAGATTCCAACTTCGAGATGCTTGCTTTAATCCATAAATGGACCTCTTTAGCCTGCAGACCTTATTAGCCTCTGCAGGATGGATGAAGCCATCAGGTTGTATCATATACACATCCTCAGTCAGCTTCCCGTTAAGGAACGCTGTTTTCACATCCATCTGCCATATCTCATAGTCATGATATGCAGCTATAGCAAGCAGAATCCGAATAGATTTAATCATGGCAACTGGCGAGAAGGTTTCATCATAGTCCACCCCGTGGACTTGTTTAAATCCTTTAGCCACTAGTCTACCCTTATAGGTAACTATTTTGCCATCCATGTCTGTCTTCTTCTTGAAGACCCATTTACATCCTATGGGTTTTACCCCATCAGGCAGCTCAACCAAATCCCAGACTTGGTTAGCCGACATGGAATCCATCTCAGATCTCATGGTGTCAAGCCATTTCTCGGAGTCCGGTCCACTGACTGCCTCATCATAGGTTCTAGGTTCATCCTCAATGATGAAGATCCCATCGTGTTGGGTCGGTAGCGATCCATACCTTTCAGGTGCACGACGAATTCTCCCAGACCTACGCGGGACCTGTGTCTGAGCCTCAGGTTGCCTAGCAACTGGTGCAGGTAGCTCAGATTCCATCTCTTTGTCTTGTGCTTGTACTTGGACCTCATCCAAGTCAAACTTCCTCCTACTAACTTCTTTCATAAGAAATTCTTTCTCTAGAAAGACAGCACCCCGAGCAACAAAAACTTTGTTCTCGGTTGGGACATAGAAGTAGTATCCTTTAGTTTCCTTAGGATACCCCACAAATACACACTTATCAGATCTAGGTTCTAGCTTGCTAGAATCCTGACGTTTGACATAAGCCTCACATCCCCAGATCGTGATAAACGTGAGATTAGGGCGTCTTCAACTCAACACCTCGTATGGTATTTTGGAGACACTCTTAGATGGAACATTATTCAGTATTAGAGAAGCTGTTTCTAGTGCATGCCCCCAGAATGATGAAGGTAGAGTTGCATGACTCATCATGGATCGAACCATATCCAATAAAGTTCGATTTCTCCTTTCAGACACACCATTCCATTGAGGTGTTCCAGGAGGAGTGAGTTGGGATATGATCCCGCACTCTCTCAGATAGTCAAAGAACTCACCACTCAGGTATTCTCCACCTCGATCTGATCGAAGAGCTTTAATGGATCTTCCAAGCTGGTTCTCTACTTCATTCTTGAACTCCTTGAATTTCTCAAAGGATTCAGATTTATGTCTCATTAAGTAGACATAACCATACCTACTGAAGTCATCAGTGAAGGTAATGAAGTAGTTGTACCCTCCTCTGGCTTGTTTATTGAAGGGCCCACACACATCAGTATGTATGAGATCCAATAAACCTTCTGCCCTCTCACCAATCTTGGTGAAGGGCACCTTTGTCATCTTCCCTAATAAACAGGGTTCACAAGTATCAAATTCCTCCAAGGAACTTGAATCTAACAATCCATTTGCATGGAGTTGTTGGATGCGATTCTTGTTTATATGGGCTAATCGACAGTGCCATAGGAAAGCACCAACTGAACCACTCAGTTTGGTCCTCTTATTGCTTATGTTACAGATAGAACTATCCATATCCAAGATATATAGACCATTGCACAAAGTTCCCTTCCCATAGAACATATTTGCAAATGAAAAAGAACAGGAGTTCTTATTTATTTCAAATTTAAATCCTTTCCTCGCCAAGCAAGGAATGGATACAATGTTCTTTGTTAGCGAAGGTACACAAAAGCAATTGTCTAGTTCTAATTGAAGTCCAGAAGGCAAGGAGAGAGTCAAAACGCCTACAGCAACAGCAGCAACCTGTGCCCCATTTCCAACGCGTAGGTCAATCTCTCCAAGCCGCACCGATCTACTTTTCTTGAGCCCCTGCATATTTGTACAAATATGAGCTCCACATGCGGTATCCAATACCCATGACATAGAAGTAGAAAGGTTGACTTCTGTAACATAAATACCTAAGCTAGAAGTTAAGGCCAAGCCTTTCTTCTCCTCATTCTGAAGCTGCCTGCAGTCCCTTCTCCAGTGGCCCTGCTCGCCACAGTGAAAACACCTCTGTTCCTTTGACTTCTTCGGCCTTTTCTTCAGTGCTTTGGTAGGACCTCTGGCACTGCTCTTAGCACGTGCCTTACCCTTCTTCTTTATCTTCTTGGTCGCAGGAACCAAAAGAACAGAATTGGGTTTGGTCTTACCCATCTCTCGCTCGGCTGTTTGGAGCATATTCATCAATTCCTCCCGTGTGCATTCAATCCGGTTCATGTTGAAGTTAATGATAAACGGACTGAAGCTAGGGGGCAGGGAATGAAGAATAAGATCCACAACCAGCTCGTTGTCTATGGTGTGTCCCAGTCTTCTGAGATGATCCACATTCCCAATGAGTTTGAGAACATGGGGTCTCACTGGTGCACCTTTAGACAACTTGCACCGAAAGACTGCTTTGGCGGTGTCAAATCTCTCAGTTCTAGCCTGAGCCTCGAACATCTGTTTCAGACGAGTAATCATCTGAAAAGCGTTCTGCTCCTCATATTGCACCTGCAGTTCAGGTGCCATACTGGCTAGCATAAGACATGCAACCTCCAAAGAGTCATCCTGATGCTTTCTATAAGCATCTCTGTCTGCCGTTTGGGCATTAGGCGGAGGAGCCGCAGGAAGAGGCTGCTCAAGGACATACAGCTTCTTCTCGAGCTTGAGGACTATCCTCAAGTTCCGATGCCAGTCCATCAAGTTAGTTCCAACTAACTTATCCTTGTCAAGGAGTGATCGCAGTGATAATCCGCCAGTGTTCGTAGCCATTGTTCTACAACACCCAAGAAACAGTACTACTTCGAATCATTTAAACTGGACTTGTTTTAAATGATTTCTGCTCTCACTATTTTAAATTCGCATTGACAACCCACAAAGTCAATCGGGAAGTTTAAGACTTCCTAGTGAGATGGGATCCTTATTTCACATGAGGCTTTGCGTCCCACGAGGGTGGGATGAGATGCACAAAGTAACCCATGCTTCCTAAGGTGGGCACGCCGGCCGGTTGCTCCAAGCAACTCCCCTTGTCGAGACAGTCTGGGCATTTCATGTCCAGCGAGGGCTGGATACAACATGAAACCTTTACCTCTCAACGATGCCTCTAGACTTTCTTCATGTGCCCAGCACATGTGAACTTCTAGTCAAGTCCATTCCTAACCATTATGCCCAGGGCCAACGAGTTTCCTTGTGAAGGCACGCCCAGGTTAAAACTGGACTGGGGAAACCATTGCCACCACTGAAAGTCCCCTAGAAGGGGTAAGTGCGAAACCCTAGATAGGCGCATATAAAACTTTTGCAGCGGAAACAAGGGTTTCAAGAGGATCTATGCATGAGATATGATCAACTATAATCGATTGCAAAGATAAGTAAGGAGTCATACCATCGCCATTGCTTTGGATGGCGCCTTCGAAGAAGAGAGCAAATGAGATCTCCTCCAAAAGAGGCGCACACAAGAAGATGTCGCCTACTCCTTGTTGATCCTTGTGCTAGCAAGGTTCTCCAAGTGAACCTGATCGAATGGAAGGGAAGAGAAGAATTCTTTTGCTTGGCGAGACCTCTCCCTTATCGTCAATGCTTTTCCACCCGAATGTGTCGAGAGCCCAAAAAAAACAAGAGAGACGACAATAGGGCAAGAGAAGAAGCGTGAAGAGAGGCAATGTGAGGCGTGTCCACGATTAGAGAACATGCTATCCAAAAATAGCAAACCACTTCTCAACGTTCACGCACTCATGAACAAGTCGCAAACCTCAGCACAAGTGTGAATCCAGTTCACAAGACTTCACCCAAACCACAGCACAAGTGTGAATCCAGTTCACAAGGCATACATGCTTCCTTTGCCACTGGATGTTCTTTATTGGACAAGCGTGTCAAGCCTGTAACTCCAATATGATGAGCATGATTAGATCAGATGAACATAGTCATCTGGGTATGGCCATACACTTTCTCAACCATCTCATCCAGGGGGCCCCTTTAGAACATCACACTCCTAAAACATGGAGACGGCAATCCTATATCTATCACCAGCGCCCTAACATGACTCATGCTCACCATCCAAGATAGTCTATAACCATTATGTTTCAAATGATATCGAACTACCTAAAAACAATGCCAATCATCATTTAGAAACACAAGTGATCTCAAGTCAGAGGAAGTATGCCACTTGTTTGCATACAAGGATTATTCACATTGTGACAAGCAATTGAACATCCTAGTAGGGTCTGTCCAGTACATCCAATGTACCCATGAGTCTACATCTTATTCCATGCTCGAAGCATCCTATAAGATTAGAACACATATTAGTCTCAATCATATCAAGGTTGTCTCATGTTCACCAAGATATCTCGATTAAGGACTATACTGCATGTCAGCCTAGCTGAACATCATTGAGACATTATTCAGAAGTATACATATTGCAGCAGATAATGTAACAACCTGAATAACAACCATTGCCTTTATAAACATAGAGTTTATACATTATACTGATATAATCCCAAGGCCTCAAACATTAGCCTTAAGGGCATACCCCAACAATCTCCCACTTTCTAAAGATAAGTGGGTGTGTCCCACGAGGGTGGGAAACAATTCACAACTCCACTGATCGTTAGCTTAGTGAGGGCTACGCGTTAGAAGGCTACTAGACTTGATATTTTAATTGAGGGTTTTTGTTTAAGGTCTCATCATCTCAGTTTTATCTTATATGCTTGGACTTCTGGTGCGACCGTGGTTCCTTTGCCTGTGCTATTGCTCCAGTGTTATCACAGAAGATAACCAAAGGATCTGCACTCGAAGGAACAACACCAAGTTCCTGAACGAACTTACGAATCCACACTGCCTCCTTGGATGCTTCCGAGGCTGCAACATACTCGGCTTCTGTTGTGGAATCAGCAACAATAGACTGTTTGAAACTCTTCCACACCACTGCACCTCCATTCAAGCTAAAAACATAGCCTGATTGCGATCGGAAATCATCCTGGTCAGATTGGTACGAAGCGTCAGTATATCCTTCAATACTGAGTTCTTCCTGACCACCATACACCAAGAACATATCTTTGGTCCTCCGAAGATATTTCAAAATGTTCTTGACTGCAATCCAGTGCGCCTGACCTGGATTACTTTGGAACCGACTGGTCACGCTTAACCCATATGCGACGTCTGGGCGAGTACACAACATCGCATACATAATGGATCCAATAGCCGAAGCATAAGGCGTATTGTCCATTTCATCTTTCTCAGTCTGTGTTTGTGGACACTGACTCTTCGAAAGATTCAGACCATGTATGACTGGAAGATATCCTCTCTTAGAATTTTCTAAATGGAATCTCTCCAGGACTTTATCGATGTAAGTACTCTGGCACAGCCCGAGAAGCCTCTTAGATCTATCTCTGTAGATCTTCACACTTAATACATAGGCTGCTTCTCCTAAATCTTTCATCTGGAAACATTTTCTTAACCATGCTTTAACCGCATGCAGTTCAGGAATATCGTTTCCAATGATTAAGATATCATCGACGTAGAGGACTAGGAAAGTGATTACGCTCCCACTAAACCTCTTATACACACATGGGTCATCTTCATTCTTGATGAAACCAAATTCACAGATTGATTCATCAAATCGAATATTCCAGCTTCTTGATGCTTGCTTAAGTCCATAAATGGACTTCTTTAACTTGCATATTTTATGACGATCTGATGGATTGGTGAAACCTTCAGGTTGTGTCATGTACACATCCTCCTGCAAATTTCCATTAAGGAAAGCAGTCTTCACATCCATCTGCCAGATCTCATAATCATAATATGTTGCTATCGCGAGAATAATCCGAATAGACTTGAACATAGCTACAGGAGAGAAAGTTTCATCATAATCTATCCCGTAGATTTGTTTGAAACCTTTCGCAACTAGCCTGCCTTTATAGGTAACCACGTTACCATCCATGTCAATCTTCTTCTTGAAGATCCATTTACAGCCTATAGGGATTACTCCCGGAGGCGGATCAACCAAATCCCAAACTTGGTTATCTGACATGGAGTCCATCTCAGCTCGCATAGCTTCAAGCCATCTTGCTGATTCCGGTCCACTGACCGCATCCGCATAAGTGAGGGGTTCATCATCAATGATGTAGACTCCGTCATAGCGCTCAGGCTGTCGACGGATCCTTCCCGATCTACGCGGTTCCCGTGATATCTGAGCCTCAGGTTGAACAGTAACCCGATCTATTGGCTCAGGCTCATCCAACTGTGCTTGACTACTTTGTCCTTCTTCTGGATACTCATCCAGCTTTATTTCTCTCCCACTGGCCTCTTGCAGAAGAAATTCCTTCTCAAGAAAAATAGCCGTCTGAGCAACAAACACCTTGTTCTCTTTGGGATCGAAGAAATAATAACCCTTAGTTTCCTTAGGGTAACCGACAAAGATACATTTCTCAGATCTGCTCTCCAGTTTCCCAGAGACGAGCTTTTTGACATAAGCCTCGCAACCCCAGATCTTAATAAATGTCAAGCTCGGCTGTTTCCCATACCATAACTCATATGGCGTCTTTGAAACTGCCTTGGATGGCACTCGGTTTAGTACCTTTGCAGCTGTTTCCAGTGCAAATCCCCAAAAGGAGTAAGGTAGAGTAGCCTGACTCATCATAGAACGAACCATATCCAGTAAGGTTCTGTTCCTCCTTTCGGACACACCATTCCATTGCGGTGTTCCTGGCGGAGTGAGCTGTGAGATAATCCCACACTCCTTCAGATAGTCAGTAAACTCATGACTCAAGTATTCTCCACCTCGATCTGAGCGAAGTGCCTTGATATGTTGGCCTAGCTGATTCTGTACTTCATTTTTGAACTCTTTGAACTTGTCAATAGATTCACTTTTATGTCTCATAAGATAGACATAACCATATCTACTGAAATCATCAGTAAAGGTAATAAAGTATAGATAGCCACCTCTGGCATGTTTACTGAAAGGCCCACACACATCACTGTGTATAAGGTCAAGTAAACTTGAAGCCCTTTGACCTTTCTTAGGAAAAGGAGCTTTCGTCATTTTACCCATTAAACAAGCTTTGCATGTATCAAGCTCCTCATAGGAGAATGATCCCAGCAGTCCATGATCATGCAACCGCTTAATGCGCTTCTTGTTAATATGGCCTAAACGACTATGCCATAGCAAGGTGCTGTCATCAGCAAACTTGGCTTTCTTAATATCAATATTTTGTATAGAACATTCCATGTCCAACATGAATAACCCATTGTTAATCGACCCAGTAGCATAAACAATATTATCAAAAGAAATAATACACTTTGAAATATTGCATTCAAAGGAAAACCCTTTCCTGACAAGAGCAGGAATAGAGATAATATTTTTCGTTATGCTTGGTACAAAATAACAATTGTCCCGTTCCAATACAAGTCCAGATGGTAAAGAGATGTCATAAACGCCTACAGCAACAGCAGCAACCCGTGCCCCGTTTCCAACTCGTAGGTCCACCTCATGCTGTCCCACCTGTCTTCTTCTCTTGAGTTCCTGTACATTTGAACAAATGTGAACTCCATATGCAGTGTCCAACACCCATGAGATAGAAGAAGAAACCATGACTTCAGTCACGAAAATACCTGAGCCAGAAGCGAAACTTCCCTTCTTGTCTCCTTGGAGCGCTTTACAGTCCTTTTTCCAGTGACCCAGCTGGCCACAGTGGAAACATCTGTATTCCTTCGACCGTTTAACCTTTTGTTTCAGAGCCTTGTTGTAGTTCTTGACAGGGGCTTTGCCCTTCTTCCCTTTCTTCTTGTTCCTATAAGGAACCATCAAGACAGAGGATGAAGGCTTTCCCTTTAGAGTCAACTCTGTAGTCAAGAGCATATTCAGCAACTCTGCCGGGGTACAGTCGATCTTGTTCATATTAAAATTAATGATGAACGGATCAAAAGTAGCCGGAAGAGACTGCAGGATAATGTCTACAGCAAGCTCCTGATTGATGGTATGTCCCAGTTTCTCAAGAGCCTCCTTGTACCCAATCATCTTGAGTACGTGAGCTCCCACTGGACTCCCTTCAGCCAGTTTGCTCTGAAAGAAAAGCTTAGTCAAATTGTAGCGTTCAGTCCTAGCCTGTGCAGCATACAGCAGCTTGAGGTTTGCTATAATTTGTATAGCAGATAGATCCTCATGCTGACGCTGCAACTCCAGCGTCATAGACGCAAGCATCAGGCAAGCGACATCAATGCTATCATTGACATGCTTCTCATAGGCATCCCGAACCGCCCTTGCGGCGTTCGCAGCGGGTTGAGGCGGTATAGCCGTCTCGAGGACATACAGCTTCCTCTCAGCCTTAAGAACAATCTTAAGGTGTCCGTACCAGTCTGAGAAGTTTGGTCCAGCAAACTTCTCCCTTTCCAGTAGGGATCGCACATTGAAATTCGTGGTGTTCGTTGCTGCAGTAATCTACAACAATGCAAGAACAGCAAGGTCAGTATCAATGTTTAGAATCAATCCAGGACTTAAGAAAGATTCTTTTCTCACTATTTTATCTGGCTGAAAAATCCAGCAAAACAGCCCGAAAGAGTAAAACTCTTTTAGTGAGATGGGATCCAGATTTCATACTTTGTCTCCGCGTCCCGCTCAGGCGAGATAAGATGCACAGAGAGTACAAGCACTAATCTCTGGTAGGCAATCCCTGCCAATCGCCAGCCCGTGCGATTCCCCTTCATCTGGGCAATCCAGCAGACTGTGCCAACTGAGTTGGTACAACACAGTCTCTGATCCCACAGATGGCTGCCTCCATATAGCTACCATATGCGCCACATATGTAGCCTACATGGTCAAGCTGACCCGACCTACTCCCTGGACCACCACGTGCTATGCTGAGCAACGAGAAGCGATAAATCCCTTCCCTGTAACACGCAGGTGTAATCCCACACCGTCTGAAGATAGATGGGCGTGCCCACTGAGTGGGTACAACACGGCCCCAACGATAGTCAGAACAGTGAGGTTTCGCGTCAGAAGGCTATCGTGCTTGATATTTAACGTTTGGATTTTAACGGTCTTTTTATCTTCTTAACTATCATGCAAACCCTATGGTGATAGCAGAAGATTAAATCATGCAATTCTAATTATATAAACAATAAATAGAAAGCATGCTGATCTTATGTGGTAAAAGCCCATTAAGCCTAGGTAAGACCTTCATTTAAACTTAAGTCTTCACTTGAGCTCTTGATGGGTCTTTTGCATCTCATCTGGCCCAACCCAGGGCCCAAGCGCCCACTGCAGCACAGGTGCGCCCACTAGGTAAATGCGCCTGTCCCAGAGTCGAACCCTGGACCTCCCACCTGGTCAAGCCACTGCTGCATGCGCTTCTGCCAAGTGTGCTCTGTGCTCATGTCTGATTAAAATTACAATTTAATCTATCTAGACATGATTGACACGCAGGTCAATTACACAATAAATTAATTAAAATGTGATGCGCAGATCACAAGAAAATAATTTACAATTAATACAGGCACGCAGGCCCCAGCACAGCACACATTAAATTGGGCAGCCCACATAAGATTAAATAGACACCAAACATGGTATACAATCAACATGTGATCCAATAATAAGAAAATAAAATTTTCAAAAACCCATTGGCATTAATTTTATTTTCCTTATGTGCCCTACTACCTTACAACGGTCCATTAATAGGGATCCACTCATCAGATCTAGTCAGACCCACTGCCCTTGCATGCACCAAGTCCTAACTGACTTGAGTCGACCCAGTGGTCAACAATGCATGCAATTGGGCTGAACGACCCTCATGAGTTCAGGCAAGCGGGTGTGACCCCGAGCCCAACTCATGCGCGTTCACTGGTTGTCTCAAGCAGACATCGCTACACGCCTGTATGCAGTCGACCTAGGCTGTCGCACAGGTGCCATCTGGTCAACCCATCTAGGCTGTCAGATAGTCTGATCAGACTGGTTGGATCTAGACTCGACTGTGACTTCAACCCTAATAACCCGTCTAAGTGTTTCAAGTAGGCGCCACTTAGATCTTAGGTGAGTCGCGCAGGTGATGTAGTTTTAAGAAAAACTAATATGCGCCAACAAAAAGATACAACATGGAATATTTTCGCATATAACCTTTAGATCTAGTCTTTTGCGCAAACATGGATCACAAAGCAAACATAGCAATCATATTAACATGGAATAACTGCCTCTGATACCAATTGAAAGTCCCCTAGAAGGGGGAAGTGCGAAACCCTAGATAGGCGCATATAAAACTTTTGCAGTGGAAACAAGGGTTTCAAGAGGATCTATGCATGAGATATGATCAACTATAATCGATTGCAAAGATAAGTAAGGAGTCATACCATCGCCATTGCTTTGGATGGCGCCTTGGAAGAAGAGAGCAAATGAGATCTCCTCCAAAAGATGCGCACACAAGAAGATGTCGCCTACTCCTTGTTGATCCTTGTGCTAGCAAGGTTCTCCAAGTGAACCTGATCGAATGGAAGGGAAGAGAAGAATTCTTTTGCTTGGTGAGACCTCTCCCTTATCGTCAATGCTTTTCCACCCGAATGTGTCGAGAGCCCAAAAAAAACAAGAGAGACGACAATAGGGCAAGAGAAGAAGCGTGAAGAGAGGCAACGTGAGGCGTGTCCACGATTAGAGAACATGCTATCCAAAAATAGCAAATCACTTCTCAACGTTCACGCACTCATGAACAAGTCGCAAACCTCTTCTCCCTTGAACCTTGCGCTCACTTGATGAGCCGGTTCAATTTGGTTTGGTTCAAAGACCAATTAACCCAAACGATTTGGTCTAGATCATATTAAACCCTAAGGTTCCAGATCTAACCGTTCATCTCCTGATGCTCTTGATCTTACCGATCTAGCATCAATTCTCTCGATCGAAGCTTACCGATCTCAAGCCCTAATCAATCTAACATGATCAGACCAGATCTCACTCACAATCAGAGATTAAATCCCTTTAAACTGAACCCAAACAATTCAGTCCACACGATCTGACTTAAGTAAGCCATATCATCAAATTGTGCGACCCTAAGGGTTTCCTTTAAATGTCGGTAACGATAACTTACGTTATCACGATCAGTGAGGGGTATCTAGCAACACATCACTGTCTCCCGATATAAAGGAAAGAGTCTTCCAAGACTTCACCCAAACCACAGCACAAGTGTGAATCCAGTTGACAAGGCATACATGCTTCCTTTGCCACTAGATGTTCTTTATTGGACAAGCGTGTCAAGCCTGTAACTCCAATATGATGAGCATGATTAGATCAGATGAACATAGTCATCTGGGTATGGCCATACACTTTCTCAACCATCTCATCCAGGGGGCCCCTTTAGAACATCACACTCCTAAAACATGGAGACGGCAATCCTATATCTATCACCAGCGCCCTAACATGACTCATGCTCACCATCCAAGATAGTCTATAACCATTATGTTTCAAATGATATCGAACTACCTCAAAACAATGCCAATCATCATTTAGAAACACAAGTGATCTCAAGTCAGAGAAAGTATGCCACTTGTTTGCATACAAGGATTATTCACATTGTGACAAGCAATTGAACATCCTAGTAGGGTCTGTCCAGTACATCCAATGTACCCATGAGTCTACATCTTATTCCATGCTCGAAGCATCCTATAAGATTAGAACACATATTAGTCTCAATCATATCAAGGTTGTCTCATGTTCACCAAGATATCTCGACTAAGGACTATACTGCATGTCAGCCTAGCTGAACATCATTGAGACATTATTCAGAAGTATACATATTGCAGCAGATAATGTAACAACCTGAATAACAACCATTGCCTTTATAAACATAGAGTTTATACATGATACTGATATAATCCCAAGGCCTCATACATTAGCCTTAAGGGCATACCCCAACAACCACGCACTTTCTAAAGATAAGTGGGTGTGTCCCACGAGGGTGGGAAACAATTCACAACTCCACTGATCGTTAGCTTAGTGAGGGCTACGCGTTAGAAGGCTACCATACTTGATATTTTAATTGAGGGTTTTTGTTTAAGGTCTCATCATCTCAGTTTTATCTTATGTCTATCATTACAGGCATGCAATCCTATAGTGATAACATAACGGTAAAACATTTCAGGCATGCTTCTGCAGATAATAATAAAAGCAGTAAAGGATGATGTGATCATATCCTATACAAGACATTGAACCAATCCATGCCATGAAATAGGTTCAAATCTTGTCCTAGAACTCAAGCCCCAAAAACTAGACCTAGCCTAGCCGACCTCTAGTTTGAACTTCAAGGTTGGCTCCAAGGTCCTTCTCTCATGGTTTAGCTCTCAAACCCTAGGGGTACACCCATATGGTTCGGCCAATGCCATGGTCTTCTTCCAAGGAAGGTGCGCCATCCAGCATCCAACAAGCCACAAGAGGGATAGCACACAAGCACAAGGCTCGGTCAAACCTTAACTTGCGCCCCCTATGCAAGGATGTGCCACCTTTGAAGCTTGTTGTGCCATCAGGCAAGGATGCGCAACCAAGTAAGCATGCACCTTGCTTCAAGTAGATGCGCCACCCTAATCTTCTTGTTAGTTAAAAGGAAAAAGAAAAGCGGCACGCAGGCCTCACAAGGATACATCACAGGCATGCAAGAGGGGCTTGACTAATGATCACAACACCATGCACAATCAAGGTATTTACTCATGCAATTCTACATGCTCATGAAAAACATAAAATCTGGAATTTCACTTTTTCATAAAACTAGTCTTTTTTTCTCATCTTCTTCTCACAAATCTTTTGGTTTATTGCGATTTATTTTTCATGATGATTTCAGAGATCCTTTCGGCTGGCAATTTTGTGTAAGACCCGAGAATTTTGATGTATTAAACCTCGGGCAAAAATAAGTTGCTATGGAGGAGTCTTGAACTTGAGACCTTTCCTGTGTATGTTGTCCTGACTACCAGAGTTCCAGCCCAGTCTTTGTGTTATGTATGTGGGCGCCTACTTATTATGTGAGTATGCAGATTAAAATTCAGATCTCACTTAAGTGATTTGGCCCCACTTAAGTTGCTTTCGAATTTCAGCCCAACCCTAGCCGCCCCTTGCATTTCTTCCTCTCCCTCTCGTGGACGACTGCGGCCCGCGCCTTCCCCTTCGTCTAGCTCCTCTTCCGGTGAGTTTTCCGGCGGCGGCGCTTGGCCTTCCGGTGTGGTGGACGGCGGCGGCGTGTGGAGGCTTCAGACAACTCTCTCTCTGCTCACGGTTTGCTTGCAAATCGTTCCCAAGGCGAGTGGAAATCTTATGTTACCTGTATTCCGAGTATATGATCGTTTCCTTGACATGTTTTTCTTGCTTTGTGATGGAAACACGAGTAGGTTTAATTTCCCTTACCATGAAACCGTGAATACCTATTTGAAGTTTCGAAAATCAGCCCTAGAGTATGACATGCGCCCATGCCCTAATTTGATGAAGATGTAAGACCCGAGAATTTTGATGTATTAAACCTCGGGCAAAAATAAGTTGCTATGGAGGAGTCTTGAACTTGAGACCTTTCCTGTGTATGTTGTCCTGACTACCAGAGTTCCAGCCCAGTCTTTGTGTTATGTATGTGGGCGCCTACTTATTATGTGAGTATGCAGATTAAAATTCAGATCTCACTTAAGTGATTTGGCCCCACTTAAGTTGCTTTCGAATTTCAGCCCAACCCTAGCCGCCCCTTGCATTTCTTCCTCTCCCTCTCGTGGACGACTGCGGCCCGCGCCTTCCCCTTCGTCCAGCTCCTCTTCCGGTGAGTTTTCCGGCGGCGGCGCTTGGCCTTCCGGTGTGGTGGACGGCGGCGGCGTGTGGAGGCTTCAGACAACTCTCTCTCTGCTCACGGTTTGCTTGCAAATCGTTCCCAAGGCGAGTGGAAATCTTATGTTACCTGTATTCCGAGTATATGATCGTTTCCTTGACATGTTTTTCTTGCTTTGTGATGGAAACACGAGTAGGTTTAATTTCCCTTACCATGAAACCGTGAATACCTATTTGAAGTTTCGAAAATCAGCCCTAGAGTATGACATGCGCCCATGCCCTAATTTGATGAAATTTCATGCTAACTTTTGGGGAAAACTTAGGATTCATGTGATTAGAAGTATAAGGGAATTTATTATGAATTTTATACTATTTTTGGAGCCTTAATTCATGCTGGCCGAAATTTACCTTAGGGGTATTTTGGTCAATGTTCAGTTAACTTTTGGGGCAAAGCTGTTATTCATGTAATTGAGTTCATATGGTACTTAAATATGATTTTTGCCTAATTTTAGGAATTTTCTATGCATAGTTATATGTGTAATCGTTCTCTTGAAATTAAGTGATGATAATGTTGTGCAATGCTTGTAATTAATCTGCTTGAGTGGAAATTCTGTTTGATAACCTAGAATGGAGATGTTACAATCTAATTGCATGAAATCTAGGATTAACACATTATACCTGCATGGGAACATTTGTTGAGAACTTAGCATGGTATCTTCCTAACCTGATTGCATGAAACTTAAGGACTACCCTGTCTAAGACATTTATGCTGTTTAATTAATTGCGAGTGGTGAATTCGATAAGTTAGATATCCGGGTATTAGTCTTTTGCTATATGTGTGTGGTGTAGTCATGTCCATTATGTGTGACCCTGGAGATATTGTGAAGTGGGGCAAAGTGCCACGCCTTGGTCAGGCGGGAGCCACCACTTGATCTTCCTTCACAGATGTGATTAGTTTAGCATAAGAGAGACAAAGTGCCACGCTACTGGTAAGCGAGGGCCACCTCTTGAACTCTCTGACTGCTGTGTGACCAATGTGGGGAAACAAAGTGCCACGCCGTGACTTGGCGGGGGCCACCTCTTGATTTACCACATTGTCTGAGTGGGTAGATGGAGATCAGCGTGCCACGTCTTAGCTAGACGGGGGCCACCTCCTGATTTCTCCCCTACTGTTTGGCATGCATGCATTCTCTGAGCCCTGACGAGGGAAGGGTCGGACCTTTGTGGTCATTTCGTTCTGTTCTGGATTTGGATATGTTAGGATAGGATGTGCATCTACGTATGTGTTCTGTTTTGCCATATGATATGTAAGTTTCTATTTTGGTTTTGTTGTATTATGATTAGATTTCGCCATGTGGATTATTTTGTAAGTTTGTATTCTTATCGGTATTTGATTTGATATTTGATAATCGCATTTGGTAAATGTTTTGAAAAAAAAAAAAAAAAAAAAAAAAAACCTTGCATGCTATTTTTGAATGTATTAATGGAGGGGTTTCATAAGGTTCTCACTTGCGGAGCTGTTAGCTCACCCCCTCTAAAATCTACAGGTGAGGGACAGTGATTGATACGGCGTTATGCACCTTTGAGATATACTGAGTAGCTTGATGAAGCTTTGGGTTTTGTGATATGGACCTTGTAAACAATTTTGGTATTTGAATACTTGTATCTTGATTCTGTTATCTGGGGCCTGCGTGCCTGTATTAGTTGTATTTTGTTTTGGATGATGAATGCTATATTTTGGTTACATGTGAGGGCTTAGGCCCATTTTGTTACAAGATTTCGGTTGTGGTATTTTTCAGCGTTTGATAGGATTTTATGTTCAGTCTGTTCTGTGATATGCGATTTTGTCTCCGTATATGTATAGTACGGAGTTGTGATCTGATTCGATTATGTTCAGTATTTTATAAGTTGAAATTACTTGTTGTTATGAATCAGTAAAGCACGTACATGTATGGGAATTTTCCCGAACCTTGTATGTACGTATACATGCTGCCGGATTTTTGTATAAGTTTTCAGATCTTTTATTCCCTAGCTTTGTTCGTAGTATGATCTTGGCTTTTCTTTTTTTTTTTTCTCGTGACGTTCCTCGTACGATTTCCGCGTGAAATTTGGGGTTAAGTATCGAGGGGCGTTACATATGGTATCAGAGGAGTTTCTAGCGAATATTAGATCTGGGTAGGGAGTTTCTAGCGAATATTAGATCTGGGTAGTAAAACATTGTTTGTGTATTGCATAGAAATAAACCAAGTAAGGAATTGGTTGCTAGTAAGATAAGGAAATTATTGTTTATCTTGACTTGCAAGGTGTATGAAGGTAAGAATGGTACGACCCAAGGGTAATGCTGATGATCAGATGGCTGGCTTTATGAGGGCTTTAGAGTCTATGAGTAGTATGATGCAACAACAGGGTGCCCTCATCCAGCAGCAGGCTCAGGCTATGCAAGAACAGCAACAGATGATGAGGGAACAGCGTGAGCAGCATCAGGAGTTTCAGCAGCAACTCCTGCAGCAGAACCGCGATCAGCAACGAGAATTTCACCAGCAGATGCAGCAGCAGATGCAGTCACAGTCTCATTCCCAGCCACGGCCGGCTGAGAAGGAGAATGTGGGGAGTTCTCAGGAGAATGTGCATAAGAGGTATGCTCAACTGGTGAAGGAATTTCAGCGTATGAACCCTCCAGCTTTTTATGGGAGCCCAGGGCCTAGAGTAGCTGAGGACTGGCTTGCTGACTTAGATAAGATTTTTGCGGTGATGCGATGTAGCGAAGAGGATAAACTGTGCCTGTCAGTATATATGCTGAAGGGGAATGCTGAGATATGGTGGAAAGGAGTTAAGAGGCTAGCAACTGAAAAAGGGGATACTGTAGACTGGGTTTACTTCATGAGAAAATTTAATGACAAGTACTTTCCACCTAGCATGAATGAAGAGAAGGAGGTGGAGTTTATCCACCTGGTGCAGGGTGACCTTTCTGTGGCTCAATATGATATTATGTTCACCCAGTTGTCCAAGTATGCTCCCCATTTGGTCAGCACTGAGGAACTAAGGGCCAGGAAGTTTCAGAGGGGTTTGAGAAAAGATATCAGAGATCGGATTGTGGCACTGCATCTAGAGACCTATGCTGAGGTTTTAGAGAGGGCTCTCACAGTGGAGAGGTCAATTTCTGAGCAGGCAGTGGTGATTGCCCCAACCCCTGTTGTGGAGACTGCTGCTCCAGTTCCCTAGAGTCATGAAAAGAAACAATATAAGCACAAGGATAAGAAAGGTCGGCATCATCCCTATCAGAAGAATTCTAAATCTGCCCGAGGTGATACCGTGGAAGGCAGAAAGTGCTATCATTGTGGATGCAGTGGTCACGAGATCAAGGACTGCTATAAGAAGTCAGGGGCTTGTTTCAGGTGTGGTAAGGCCGGACACCGTATCAAAGACTGCCCACAGCTGAAGTCTTCATCTCAGGGTACTGATAAGCCCACAGTGCAGACTCGAGTATATGCTATTGCTGAGAAGGACGCCAGGGCTTCCAAGTCAGTTGTGGAAGGTACTCTTTTTGTTTTCGATCAGTTAGCACGTGTTTTATTTGATCCTGGTGCCAATCTCTCTTTCGTATCAGTTCGTTTTGTTCGTTATTTGCCTGTGGCACCTGGGACTCTTGATTGTGCTATATCTGTCTGCACCCCTATGGGTGATTCCCTGGTAACAGATGTGCTTTATCCTGATTGCATGCTGAGGATAGAGGAATATGACTTGTTTGTTGATTTGATATTGCTTGACATGCTTGACTATGATGTGATATTAGGGATGGACTGGTTGTCCTCTTACCATGCCACCCTAGATTGTTTTGAAAAGTTGGTGACTCTGAATTTGAGTGATGGTCATCAATTGCATATCAAAGGTTTGATTGCAGATCAGGGGTTACATGTGATCTCTTTCCTGCATGCTCAAAGGTTATTGGCTGGCGGCTGTAAAGGCTACTTGGCACATGTAAAGGTTCAGGATGAACCTATATCTGATTTGGCTTATATACCTGTGGTGAATGAATTCCCAGATGTATTTTCTGATGAGTTATCTGGTTTACCACCTGACCGGGAAGTGGAATTCAGTATTGACTTGATACCTGGCACTGCCCCAATCTCTAAAGCCCCGTACCGCATGGCCACCTCTGAATTGGCTGAGTTGAAGAAACAGCTGGAAGAATTGCTAGAAAAAGGGTACATCAGGCCTAGCGCGTCTCCTTGGGGAGCGCCTGTGTTGTTTGTAAAGAAGAAGGACGGATCACTGAGAATGTGCATCGATTACCGTCAGCTGAACCAGGTAACAATTAAGAACAAGTACCCTCTGCCCCGTATTGATGATCTCTTCGATCAGTTATAGGGCGCTACTGTCTTCTCCAAGATTGACTTAAGGTCTGGGTATTATCAGCTGAAGGTCAGAGAGGAGGATGTAGTAAAGACAGCATTCAGGACAAGGTATGGGCATTATGAATTTTTAGTTATGCCTTTTGGACTAACGAATGCCCCTGCTGTCTTTATGGATCTTATGAATAGGGTGTTTCACCATCTCCTGGATAAATGCGTGGTTGTATTTATCGATGACATTTTGGTTTACTCGCGGAGTGCTCAAGATCACGCACAGGACTTACGCAAGGTGATGGAAATTCTGAGAAGTAAAAGGTTGTATGCCAAGGCCAGTAAATGCGAGTTCTGGTTGGAGAAGATTAACTTTTTGGGACATGTGATATCTGGACAGGGTGTGTCTGTGGATCCAGCTAAGGTAGAGGCTATTATTAGCTGGGGAAGACCAACAAATGCATTTGAGATTCGAAGTTTCTTGGGCTTAGCAGGTTACTACCGCAGATTTGTTGAAGGGTTTTCCAAGCTGGCGGGCCCTTTAACAAAGTTGACCAGGAAGAATGCTGATTTTATCTGGGATGTCAAGTGCGAGGAAAGTTTCCTCGAGCTGAAGAAGCGTTTGACTAGTGCACCGATTCTCACTATACCTAGTGGCGGTGAAGGTTTCACTGTGTACACGGACGCCTCTGGCAAAGGTTTGGGCTGTGTACTCATGCAGCATGGTAAGGTGGTTGCCTATGCTTCCAGGCAGTTAAAGGAATACGAGTCCAACTACCCTACCCATGACTTGGAGTTGGCTGCAGTGGTGTTTGCATTGAAGATTTGGCGTCATTATCTGCTGGGTCAGACTTTTGATTTGTACACCGACCATCAGAGCCTCAAATACATATTTACCCAGAAAGAACTCAACATGCGGCAGCGGCGGTGGATGGAACTGATCAAAGATTATGATTTTACTATTCACTATCAGGAGGGTAAGGCAAATGTGGTTGCAGACGCATTGAGCAGGCGGCCTGTGACCTCTATGGCTGCACTTCTTGTGCAAGAGTGGCGCTTGCTTGATGAGTTCAGTAGACTTCGATTGGATGTGACACCTCGTGGTAATAAGTGTTTTGTTGCTGCACTTAGAGTTGAGTCTGATATTTTGCAAAAGTTGAGCAAAGCACAGTTGGTTGATCCTGAAATTTTGAAATGGAAAGAAAAACTGGAGATGGGATTGATTGAGGATTTCAGCCTATCCACAGATGGTTTGCTTAGGTTCCATGGAAGGGTCTGTGTCCCTGAGGACCCTAAGTTGAGACAAGAGATTTTAGCTGAAGGCCACAGTTCTAAGTATTCTATT
Organism: Costus lasius; assembly: GCA_027563935.2. Lineage (NCBI taxonomy): Eukaryota > Viridiplantae > Streptophyta > Magnoliopsida > Zingiberales > Costaceae > Costus > Costus lasius. Next base: position 31,071,418 of record CM050448.1, read on the forward strand.
CACCCTGGTAGTACCAGAATGTATCAGGACCTGAAGAAAAGTTTCTGGTGGCAAGGGATGAAGAATGATGTGGCGCAGTGTGTGGCTAGATGTTTGACATGCCAGATGGTTAAAGCCGAGCATCAGAGACCGGGTGGATCCCTCCAACCACTTCAGATTCCTCTGTGGAAGTGGGAAAATATCAGCATGGACTTTGTCTGTGGATTACCCCGGACCAGAAATGGGCACGATGCTATTTGGGTTATCGTGGACAGACTTACTAAGTCCGCCCACTTTTTGCCTATCAAGATGACTTATCCTTTGGAGAGGCTTGCCAGGTTGTACATTGACGAGATTGTGAGATTGCATGGTGTTCCGGTGGATATTGTATCTGACCGCGATTCCAGGTTCTTATCTCGGTTTTGGAAGAAGCTTCAGGAAGATTTGGGCACCAAGCTCAGTTTTAGCACTGCATATCACCCGCAGTCTGATGGGCAGACTGAGAGGACCATACAGACATTGGAGGACTTGCTGAGATCTTACATCATTGATTGGCATGGTGAGTGGGACAGAGACTTAGCCCTGATTGAGTTTACCTACAACAATAGTTACCACTCTAGTATCCAGATGGCCCCGTACGAGGCATTGTACGGAAGAAGATGCAGAACTCCCTTGAGTTGGGAGGAGGTAGGTGATAGAACCTTGCTCCAGTCTGATGCTGTGCAGGAAGCCACAGATAAGGTAAAGATTATTCAAGAAAAGCTAAAGGCTGCACAGGATAGGCAAAAAAGCTACGCTGATGCGAGAAGGAGACCTCTGGAATTCATGGTGGGAGAACATGTATTTGTTAAGGTTTCTCCTACAAAAGGTGTGATGCGATTTGGAAAGAAAGGGAAATTAAGCCCTAGATATGTGGGTCCGTTTGATATCATCGAGAGGGTTGGACCTGTTGCTTACCGTTTAGCCTTACCGCCATCCTTGGAGCATCTGCACAGTGTGTTTCACGTATCCGTGCTTAGGAAGTATTGTCATAACCCGTCACATATCTTGGATTCAACACCTTTGCAAATTGATGAAAATCTGACTTATGTTGAAAGGCCACTTAAGATTGTGGATAGAAAAGAGAGAGTCCTTCGAAGCAAGGTGATACCTCTAGTGAAAGTTATTTGGGGAAATCAGTCCGTGGAAGAAGCTACTTGGGAGTTGGAAACCGATATGAGAAAGGATTACCCACATTTGTTTGAACCTGCTCCCGATTTGCTTTAGAGGACTAAAGCCTTTTAAGGAGGAGAGGATGTAAGACCCGAGAATTTTGATGTATTAAACCTCGGGCAAAAATAAGTTGCTATGGAGGAGTCTTGAACTTGAGACCTTTCCTGTGTATGTTGTCCTGACTACCAGAGTTCCAGCCCAGTCTTTGTGTTATGTATGTGGGCGCCTACTTATTATGTGAGTATGCAGATTAAAATTCAGATCTCACTTAAGTGATTTGGCCCCACTTAAGTTGCTTTCGAATTTCAGCCCAACCCTAGCCGCCCCTTGCATTTCTTCCTCTCCCTCTCGTGGACGACTGCGGCCCGCGCCTTCCCCTTCGTCCAGCTCCTCTTCCGGTGAGTTTTCCGGCGGCGGCGCTTGGCCTTCCGGTGTGGTGGACGGCGGCGGCGTGTGGAGGCTTCAGACAACTCTCTCTCTGCTCACGGTTTGCTTGCAAATCGTTCCCAAGGCGAGTGGAAATCTTATGTTACCTGTATTCCGAGTATATGATCGTTTCCTTGACATGTTTTTCTTGCTTTGTGATGGAAACACGAGTAGGTTTAATTTCCCTTACCATGAAACCGTGAATACCTATTTGAAGTTTCGAAAATCAGCCCTAGAGTATGACATGCGCCCATGCCCTAATTTGATGAAATTTCATGCTAACTTTTGGGGAAAACTTAGGATTCATGTGATTAGAAGTATAAGGGAATTTATTATGAATTTTATACTATTTTTGGAGCCTTAATTCATGCTGGCCGAAATTTACCTTAGGGGTATTTTGGTCAATGTTCAGTTAACTTTTGGGGCAAAGCTGTTATTCATGTAATTGAGTTCATATGGTACTTAAATATGATTTTTGCCTAATTTTAGGAATTTTCTATGCATAGTTATATGTGTAATCGTTCTCTTGAAATTAAGTGATGATAATGTTGTGCAATGCTTGTAATTAATCTGCTTGAGTGGAAATTCCGTTTGATAACCTAGAATGGAGATGTTACAATCTAATTGCATGAAATCTAGGATTAACACATTATACCTGCATGGGAACATTTGTTGAGAACTTAGCATGGTATCTTCCTAACCTGATTGCATGAAACTTAAGGACTACCCTGTCTAAGACATTTATGCTGTTTAATTAATTGCGAGTGGTGAATTCGATAAGTTAGATATCCGGGTATTAGTCTTTTGCTATATGTGTGTGGTGTAGTCATGTCCATTATGTGTGACCCTGGAGATATTGTGAAGTGGGGCAAAGTGCCACGCCTTGGTCAGGCGGGGGCCACCACTTGATCTTCCTTCACAGATGTGATTAGTTTAGCATAAGAGAGACAAAGTGCCACGCTACTGGTAAGCGAGGGCCACCTCTTGAACTCTCTGACTGCTGTGTGACCAATGTGGGGAAACAAAGTGCCACGCCGTGACTTGGCGGGGGCCACCTCTTGATTTACCACATTGTCTGAGTGGGTAGATGGAGATCAGCGTGCCACGTCTTAGCTAGACGGGGGCCACCTCCTGATTTCTCCCCTACTGTTTGGCATGCATGCATTCTCTGAGCCCTGACGAGGGAAGGGTCGGACCTTTGTGGTCATTTCGTTCTGTTCTGGATTTGGATATGTTAGGATAGGATGTGCATCTACGTATGTGTTCTGTTTTGCCATATGATATGTAAGTTTCTATTTTGGTTTTGTTGTATTATGATTAGATTTCGCAATGTGGATTATTTTGTAAGTTTGTATTCTTATCGGTATTTGATTTGATATTTGATAATCGCATTTGGTAAATGTTTTGAAAAAAAAAAAAAAAAAAAAAAAAAACCTTGCATGCTATTTTTGAATGTATTAATGGAGGGGTTTCATAAGGTTCTCACTTGCGGAGCTGTTAGCTCACCCCCTCTAAAATCTACAGGTGAGGGACAGTGATTGATACGGCGTTATGCACCTTTGAGATATACTGAGTAGCTTGATGAAGCTTTGGGTTTTGTGATATGGACCTTGTAAACAATTTTGGTATTTGAATACTTGTATCTTGATTCTGTTATCTGGGGCCTGCGTGCCTGTATTAGTTGTATTTTGTTTTGGATGATGAATGCTATATTTTGGTTACATGTGAGGGCTTAGGCCCATTTTGTTACAAGATTTCGGTTGTGGTATTTTTCAGCGTTTGATAGGATTTTATGTTCAGTCTGTTCTGTGATATGCGATTTTGTCTCCGTATATGTATAGTACGGAGTTGTGATCTGATTCGATTATGTTCAGTATTTTATAAGTTGAAATTACTTGTTGTTATGAATCAGTAAAGCACGTACATGTATGGGAATTTTCCCGAACCTTGTATGTACGTATACATGCTGCCGGATTTTTGTATAAGTTTTCAGATCTTTTATTCCCTAGCTTTGTTCGTAGTATGATCTTGGCTTTTCTTTTTTTTTTCTCGTGACGTTCCTCGTACGATTTCCGCGTGAAATTCGGGGTTAAGTATCGAGGGGCGTTACATTTTGTCAGATCAAGAGACTTGGCCAGTCCGAAGACACAATGCCTGTCCTACTTGACAAAATTACGTGCGCCTTTGATCTTTAAATCAAACAAGAAAAATAGTCCAAATATCCAAAAGAGATTGAGAGGATGATAGAAACAAGAAACCCTAATTTTTCTACTTTTAGAAAAATCGATTGCCATGCATCATGCTATTTACGAAAATAGAGATATGGCATGTGAGCATGGAAGAAAAGCATAAAACATCGTTTGAGTCTTGCAAGTCCCTCTGATACCGCTGTTGGGAAACCCCGGGGACATTTTACAATTTTCAGAGTCATGGACATACATTTTACGCAGCGGAAGAATGTCCCCGAAACAGGCCAGTCCCAAAAACCCAGTGAAGATCGCAAGCAAGGGAGTCGACACGATGAGTTAGGAAATACCTTAAGAGCAATGTGGAGCGATGCCGATGTAGGCGTCCAAGTGTGCGCCCTCTGCAGTCTCGCACACACGGATCTCTTGAGTTCTCTTCTTCCACGCCCGGTGCTAGCCTCGGGAAGAAGATCCAAGCATTAGGGAGATGTTTTACTTCTCTTGCGCCACCCAGAGAAAAGATGCGCCAAGTGAAGAGGGAAAACCGCCCAAGTCGCCAAGCCCTAGATTTCCTTGCGCCAAGAGGAAAGGAGGAAGAGGCTTGCGGTTATGGAAGATGCGCCATTGCTCTAAGCACTCGCCCCTCTCCTTGTGTTCACGCCTTCAAGGATTGATTACCCACAAGAGGGGGCGACTAGCGTCATATTTATAGGACAAGAGGCGGTTAGGGTAATGGCTAGGATCATGACAAGTGTAGGGCTAGGATGAGGAGGTTTGAGATAAGGAAAGTCTCCAAGACATTTCCATAATTCTCATTCAACCTTACCTTTTGTTCCCACGCCTTTCCTTGTGCGCCAAGGCCTTGCCTTGTGCCTCAAGCAATGCCATAGAGGCATGCATTCCATCCTAAGAAGAGAGGGGGAGGCGCCCTTTACTTCCATTATGAAGCAAAGGCGCCAACATGACCCCATTATGCCCCTAGGCGCCTAATGGTTCATGTTTCTCCCCATTATACCCTTTTAGCCTCTTATCTCTTCATGAGAACTTGTCATTGGGCCTCATTGGATAATGAGCTAGCCCAAACTTCATTACATGGGTTGATTAAGCACTTGGATCCAATCCAATGCAACCCTAATCCAAATGTGACCAACCATGGTCAATTACGGGTCAACCTGCCAAAAATGAAGTTTTGCTCCAATAACATTCTTCCATCTCATCAGGCCCATTGGCGCTGATGAAATTTCCCAATTAGATCCGAGTTATCCAATAACTCAATCATAAGGCTTCCCGATCAATACGAGAACTCAAGTATCAAGGTGTGCGACCCTGTATGTTCCTCTGACGCTGGCAGTGCTGACCAGAGGTCATCACAAGCAGTGAGTGGCACCTAGCAGTGCATCGCTGCTACCCAGGTCGTTGGAATGGATATCGACATCGACACCCCCATCATCGCAACTAGGTACAGATGCATTACAGTCTCTTTGCTGTACTGATATCCAATTGGACAAGTGTGTCACCACTTGTTTTCATCCAATCACATGGCTATGACTAAAACAGGTTCTCACCTGGGTATGGCTATACACTCTCAGTCATAGAACCATATAGGAGCTCGATGGATATCATACTTCCTTAGGGAAGGGGCAAATCCTATGTCTGTCCATTGATCTTCTCATATGGGTCGTGACATGCTCAATAACAACCGTTATGACCTCCCAGCTACGGCAAGGTGTTAGGTTGTATCAAAGCAAGTCCCTAACCATATAGAATGATCAATGACCTCAAGTCAAGGGATCAATGCATCTCTTGTCACTTATGAGGATAACTCATGACACAAAGTCATAGCCTCATAGCGGGTCTATCCTGTATATCCTCCAATGATATACCCATGTGTCTGCGTTAGCACCACGTGCCTAACCAGCCCACATACCAGTCTCTCAAGTACCAGAGCTGTCCCATATCCACTGAGGTACATTGACTGGGGATAATTATTTGAGCACAGATCCAATCTGTCTCCAGGGACATTATCATGTAAGTACACAGTCGCAGGTGTAGTCAAACAATGATAACGACAATGCTAGAATGATATATAAATATCAATGTCAAGTAGTACAAAGATGGACCAAAACTAGGTCCTAGGGCATATACACCAACAAGTACGTGGTCATTGGTCCCTATGAGATCAATATTTTTTTTACTTCGACGTTTTCGTTCACTTGCAGATAACATCAAGCAACCTCCTACTTTTGTGGCTTGCTACTCCAAAACGAATCCAATGCACTCCTAACAAATATAACTCCCTCTAATAAACCTCCCCTACTTTCGTGGCTCAGTTTATCAGTTTAACCCAAATGACTCCAACGCAACGAATAGCCTCTCGGTCCTCCTCGTCGCATCTGAGATCAAACATTGTTCTTTCAAGCAATGCATGTAATGGACGTAAAAAGGATTAAATAAACCTGGATAGGATTTGTTGGTGTATATGCCCTTAGGACCAAATGTTGGTCTATTCTATGTACTATTTGACATTGATATTATATATATATATATATATATATATATATATATATATATATATATATATATATCATTATAGCATTGTCATTATTATTTTTTGTTTACATCTGCAATTGTGTACTTACATAATAATATCCCTAGAGACAGATTATATCTGTGCTCGAATTCTATCCCCAGTCAAGTACCTGAGTTGATATAGAGATAGCTCTAGTATATGTGAGACTGGTATATGGGCTGGTTAGGCATAAGGTGCTAACGCAGACATATGAGTATATGAGTGGAAGGTATACTGGATCGACCCGTTGTGAGGCTCTAACTTGGTGTCATGAGTTATCCTCACAAGTGACAAGCGATGCATTGATCCTTTGACTTGAGGTCATTGATTGTTTCATATGGTTAGGGGCATACTTTGATACAACCTAACACCTCACCATAGTTGGGAGGTCATAATAGTTGTCATTGAGTATGTCACGACCCATACGAGAAGATCAATAGATGGATATAGGATTTGCCCCTTCCTAAGGGAAGCTTGATATCCATGGGGCTCCCCTATGGTTCTATGACTGAAAATGTTTGGCCATACCCAAGTGAGAACCTGATTTAGTCATGACCATGAGATTGGGTGAAAGCAAGTGGTGACACACTTGTCCAATCGGATATTAGTTTGGCAAAAGGACTATAATGCATTAGTGCCTTATTGCGATGATGGGGATGTCAATGTCGATATCCATTCCGAAGACTTAGGTAGTAGTGATGCATTCATAGGTGCCACTCACTGCTTGTGATGACCTAAGTTCATCATTGCCAACGTCACAGGAACCTACAGGATCGCACACCTTGATGTATTGTTCGGATAGCCTTAGGATCAAGTTATTTCATAACTCGAATCTATTTGGGAGATTTCATCAGCGCCAATGGGTCTGATGAGATGGAAGAAACTTATTGGAGATAAACTTTATTTTTTGCATATTGACCAAAACTAACCATAGTTAGCCTCATTTGACCTTGTGTTAAGCTGGATTGTCTCCAATGACTTGGTTAATATGCATAATGAAGTTTGGGCTAGGCCCATTACCCAATGGGGATTTCTTATAAGTTGACATGAAGAGTTAAATGGGCTTAAGGGGGAGAAACAAAGAGGTTGGCGCATATTGAATCCTAGTTAGACTAGGATTGGCGCCTATGCCTTAATTGATGTATTTCATGTGATTAATTAAATTCGAATTTGAATTAATCATTTGAGTTGTTAGTGGAGATAAAATAGGGGCTGATTATTTAAATTAATTAGAGTCCTACTTGGATTAGGACTTGATTAATTAAATTCCTAATATGATGCGCTAATCTCCTAATCCTTCTCATTTACTCAAACCGCCTATAACTCCTATAAAAGAGACCCTAGCCCACCTCTCCACACAGAATACTCTTGGAGGCATGAAGAACAAGGAGGGGCGGAAGATAGGAGCTCTTCTTCCATCAAGGCCGCAAGCACTCTCCTCCACCTTCCATTGGCGCAAGTGAAGCAAGGCTTGGCGGGACCCTTCTCTTCTTCTTCCTTTTGGCGCAAGTGAAGTAAGGCTAAGCATCGGTTGTGCGCAAGATTGTAGTGGGCGAACACTTGGGCGCCTGCATCAACATCTCCATTAATCGCTTTAAGCTATTATCTCTTACTCACCGCGTCGATCCCCTCGTAAGCATCGATCTTCTAGGTTTTTGAGACTCGCATGTTTCGGGGATTTGCTTCTGCTTGTATCTCTGATGTACGTAAAATTTTTAAAATCCCCGAGGTTTCCCAACAATGGTATCAGAGCGACTTGTGAGACTCGAACGTTGTTTATTGCTTTCTTGAGTGCTCACATGTCATATGTATTTTTCTTTAAAATTGCATGCGACTCACGGTTTTTCTAAAAGTAAGAAAAATTGTTGGTTTCATACTCCTATCCTCTATTATATTTCTTTTGGATTATCAAATTTTTGGATTGTTTTTCTGATTGATTTAAGATCATAGGCGCACGTAGTTTTTTCAAATAGGACGGTCATTGTGTCCTCTGGACTAGCCGGATCTCTTGATTTGACAGAATTGCCAGCCAATTTGGTCTATAAATCATCATGAAACTTAATCTCAAAAATAACCAAAAGATTTGTGATAAGAAGATGAGGAAAAAAACATATTTTAATGAAAAATTAAAATTTAGATTTTTATGTTTTTCATGGGCATATAGAATAGCATGAAATAGGTATCTTTCATGAGTATATAGAATTGCCGCTCTTTGTTTTGTTTTGTAAATTTGAAGATTAAGGATAGTGGCGGCATTAGCACATCCACCTTGCTTGGAGCAACTTGAAGGTGGTGCATCAAAGAGGGTATGGCCGAACCTCATGGAGTGCATCTAGGTTTTTCTAGAGATGCTTCTAGGGTTTGAGAGCTATCCCTTGGATTGGAGGACCTTGAAGCCGAGCATGGACAAAGTTCTCAGTGGTGGCTTGGTTAGGTCTAGTCTTCGGGGCTTGTCACCTAGGTCAAGCATTGAACCCTATTGGCATGTATTGGTTCAATGTGTTGATTAGGCTATGACCACATCACTTCTTTACTACTTTCCTTATCTACTAAAGCATGCCTATGTTGTTTTATGTTGTTGTTATCTCCATAGGATTGCATGCCTGTAATGTTAGACAAAAGATAAAACTAAGATGATGAGACCACAAAAACCCTCAAATAAAATATTAACTAAAATAAGCATTCTAACTCGTAGCCCTCATCAAACTATTGATCAGTAGTGTTGTGCACTGTTTCCCACCGTCGTGGGACACATCCACTTATCTTTAAAAAGTGCGTGGTGACAATGGTTTCCCAGTCCAGTTTTAACCTGGACGTGCCTTCGCACGGAAACTCGTTGGCCCTGGGCATAACGGTTAGGAATAGACTTGACTAGTTTTTCACATGTGGTGGCCACATGGTGAAACTCTAGAGGCATCGTCGAGAGGTTAGGGTTTCATGCTGTATCCAGCCCTCGCTGGACATGAAATGTCTAGACTATCTCAATATGGGGAATTGCCAAGTGCAATTAGCCGACGTGCCCACCTTAAGAAGCATGAGTTACTTTGTGCATCTCATCCCTGAAAGCCCCCTAAATCTAAGGGGGGACGAAACCCTAATAGGAGGCGCATATAAAATTCGCAAGGAAGCAAGGGTTTCTTAAAGATCTTTTACATGCCATATGATCAACTGTCAAATGATTGAATAGATCAAGAAGAAGATCATACCATAGCCATTGATTCGAATGGCGTCTTGGAAGAAGATGGCGAAAGGGCTCTCCTCCAAAGGTGACGCACACAAGAGGATGATGACTACTCCTTGTGTTCCTTGTGCTAGCAAGGTTCTCCAAGTGCCCTTATCGTATGGAAGGGATGAGATCTACACTTCTTGGCCGAATCCTCTCTTGTCGACAACCTTCACCACGCAAGCGTGAGTCTTTGAGAGCAAGGGGCGAGAGACGAGAATAGAGAAGCATTGCACTCGAACGTGGAGGCGTTTTCCACTTTGGAAAACCGAATTTCCAAAAATAGCAAATGCTTCAATACATGCGTTATGCGTTCACTCCAAGTGAACCGAACGCTCATCCCTCTAAATTGAACCATGCGCTCATACATGAGCCGGTTCAATTTGGATTTGGTTCAAGGACCAAATCAAGCCAAGCCTTGGTCCAGATCACCTTAAACCCTAAGATTCAAGATCTGACCGTTCATCTCTTGATGCTCTTGATCTCACCGATCTAGCATCCAATCTCTCGATCGAAGCTTACCGATCTCAAGCCCTAATCAATCAAACATGATCAGACCAGATCTCACTTACAATCAGAGTTTAAATCCCTTAAACTGAACCAAAACAATTCAGTCCACACGATCTGACTTAAGTAAGCCATATCATCAAATTGTGCGACCCTAAGGGTTTCCTTTAAATGTCGGTAACGATAACTTACGTTATCACGATCAGTGAGGGGTATCTAGCAACACATCACTGTCTCCCGATATAAAGGAAAGAGTCTTCCAAGACTACACCCAAACCATAGCACAAGTGTGAATCCACTTCACTAGACATACATGTTTCCTTTGCCACTGGATGTTCTTATTGGACATGCGTGTCAAGCTTGTAACTCCAATATGATGAGGTTGATTAGATCAGATGAACATAGTCATCTGGGTATGGCCATACACTTTCTCAATCATCTCATCCAGGGGGGCCCCTTTAGAACATCACACTCCTATCAAGGAGACGGCAATCCTTTATCTATCACTAGTGTCCTAACCTGACTCATGATCATTATCCAAGATAGTCTATAACCATTATGTTTCAAATGATATTGAACTACCTCAAAACAATGACAATCATCATTTAGAAACACAAGTGATCTCAAGTCAGAGGAAGTATGCCACTTGTTTGCATACAAGGATTATTCACATTGTGACAAGCAATTGAACATCCTAGTAGGGTCTGTCTAGTACATCCAATGTACCTATGAGTCTACATCTTATTCCATGCTCGAAGCATCCTATAAGATTAGAACACATATTAGTCTCAATCATATCAAGGCTGTCTCATGTTCACCAAGATATCTCGACTAAGGACTTAACTGCATGTCAGCCAAGCTGAACAGCATTGAGACATTATTCAGAAGTATACATATGACAGCGGATAATGCAACAACATGAATAACAACCATTGCCTTTATAAACATGAAGTTTATACATGATACTGATACAATCCCGAGGCCTCAAACATTAGCCTTAAGGGCATACCCCAACAATCTCCCACTTGCACTTAATCTAATGGTTGAGATATCTCAAACCCATATTATTACAGTGCTTCTCATGCTTCTGCTGCGCCAGAGGCTTTGTAAGCGGGTCAGCCAGATTGTCATCTGTATGAACCTTGCAGATTTTGATCTCGCCTCGATCAATGATCTCCCGGATCAAGTGAAATCATCTCTGTATGTGCTTGGACTTCTGGTGCGACCGTGGTTCCTTTGCTTGTGCGATTGCTCCAGTGTTATCACAAAAGATAACCAAAGGATCTGCACTCGAAGGAACAACACCAAGTTCCTGAACGAACTTACGAATCCACACTGCCTCCTTAGATGCTTCTGAGGCTGCAACATACTCGGCTTCTGTTGTGGAATCAGCAACAATAGATTGTTTGAAACTTTTCCACACCACTGCTCCTCCATTCAAGCTAAAAACATAGCCTGATTGCGATCGGAAATCATCCTGGTCAGATTGGAACGAAGCGTCAGTATATCCTTCAATACTGAGTTCTTCCTGACCACCATACACCAAGAACATATCTTTGGTCCTCCGAAGATATTTCAAAATGTTCTTGACTGCAATCCAGTGCGCCTGACCTGGATTACTTTCGAATCGACTAGTCACGCTTAACCCGTAAGCGACGTCTGGGCGAGTACACAACATCGCATACATAATGGACCCAATAGCCGAAGCATAAGGCGTATTGTCCATTTCATCTTTCTCAGTCTGTGTTTGTGGACACTGACTCTTCGAAAGATTCAGACCATGTCTGACTGGAAGATATCCTCTTTTAGAATTCTCTAAATGGAATCTCTCCAGGACTTTATCGATGTAAGTACTCTGGCAGAGCCCGAGAAGCCTCTTAGATCTATCTCTGTAGATCTTCACACCTAATATATAGGCTGCTTCTCCTAGATCTTTCATCTGGAAACATTTTCTTAACCATGCCTTAACCGCATGTAGTTCAGGAATATCGTTTCCAATGAGTAAGATATCATCGACGTAGAGGACTAGGAATGTAATTACGCTCCCACTAAACCTCTTATATACACACGGGTCATCTTCATTCTTGATGAAACCAAATTCACAGATTGATTTATCAAAACGAATGTTCCAGCTTCTTGATGCTTGCTTAAGTCCATAAATGGACTTCTTTAACTTGCATATTTTATGACGATCTGATGGATTAGTGAAACCTTCAGGTTGTGTCATATACACATCCTGATCCAGATTTCCATTAAGGAAAGCGGTCTTCACATCCATCTGCCAGATCTCATAATCATAATATGCTGCTATTGCGAGAATGATCCGAATAGACTTGAACATGGCTACAGGAGAGAAAGTTTCATCATAATCTATCCCGTAGATTTGTTTGAAACCTTTCGCAACTAGCCTGCCTTTATAGGTAACTACGTTACCATCCATGTCAATCTTCTGCTTGAAGATCCATTTACAGCCTATAGGGATTACTCCCGGAGGCGGATCAACCAAATCCCAGACTTGGTTATCTGACATGGAGTCCATCTCGGCTCGCATAGCTTCAAGCCATCTCGCTGATTCCGGTCCACTGACCGCATCCGCATAAGTGAGGGGTTCATCATGATCAATGATGTAGACTCCGTTATAGCGCTCAGGCTGTCGACGGATCCTTCCCGATCTTCGCGGTTCCCGTGATATCTGAGCCTCAGGTTTTTCAATAACCTGTTCTACTGGCTCATGCTCATCCAACTGTGCTTGACTACTTTGTCCTTCCTCTGGATTCTCATCCAGCTTTATTTCTCTCCCACTGACCTCTTGCAGAAGAAATTCCTTCTCAAGAAAAATAGCCGTCCGAGCAACAAATACTTTGTTCTCTTTGGGGTCGTAGAAATAATAACCCTTAGTTTCCTTAGGGTAACCGACAAAGATGCATTTCTCAGATCTGCTCTCTAGTTTCCCAGAGGCGAGCTTTTGACATAAGCCTCGCAACCCCAGATCTTAATAAATATCAAGCTCGGCTGTTTCCCATACCATAACTCATATGGAGTCTTTGAAACTGCCTTGGATGGCACTCGGTTTAATACCTTTGTAGCTGTTTCCAGTGCAAATCCCCAAAAGGAGTAAGGTAGAGTAGCCTGACTCATCATTGAACGAACCATATCCAATAAGGTTCTGTTCCTCCTCTCGGACACACCATTCCATTGCGGTGTTCCTGGCGGAATAAGCTGTGAGACAATCCCACACTGCTTCAGATAGTCAGTAAACTCTCGACTTAGGTATTCTCCACCTCGATCTGAGCGAAGTGCCTTGATATTTCGGCCTAGCTGATTTTTGCACTTCATTTTTGAACTCTTTGAACTTGTCAAAAGATTCACTCTTATGTCTCATTAGATAGACATACCCGTATCTACTGAAATCATCAGTAAAGGTAATGAAGTATGAATAGCCACCTCTGGCATGTTTACTAAATGGCCCACACACATCACTGTGTATAAGGTCAAGTAAACCTGAAGCCCTTTGACCTTTGTTAGGAAAAGGAGCCTTCGTCATTTTACCCATTAAACAAGCTTTGCATGTATCAAGCTCCTCATAGGAGAATGATCCCAGCAGTCCATGATCATGCAACCGCTTAATGCGTTTCTCGTTAATATGGCCTAAACGACTATGCCATAGCAAGGTGCTTTCATCAGCATACTTGGCTTTCTTATTATCAATATTTTGTATAGAATATTCCATGTCCAATATGAATAACCCGTTGTTAATTGATCCAGTAGCATAAACAATATTATCATACGAAATAACACACTTTGAAATATTGCATTCAAAGGAAAACCCTTTCCTGACAAGAGCAGGAATAGAGATAATATTTTTCCGTTATGCTAGGTACAAAATAACAACTGTCCAATTCTAATACAAGTCCAGATGGTAATGAGATGTGATATTCTCCTACAGCAACAGCAGCAACCCGTGCCCCGTTTCCAACTCGTAGGTCCACCTCATGCTATCCCACCTGTCTTCTTCTCTTGAGTTCCTGTACGTTTGAACAAATGTGAACTCCACATGCAGTGTCCAACACCCATGATATAGAAGAAGAAACCATGTCTTCAGTCACGAAAATACCTGAGCCAGAAGCAAAAGGATTGCTTCCCTTCTTGTCTCCTTGGAGCGCTTTACAGTCCTTTTTCCAGTGACCCAGCTGGCCACAGTGGAAACATCTGTATTCCTTCGACCGCTTAACCTTTTGTTTCAGAGCCTTGCTGTAACTCTTGACAGGGGCTTTGCCCTTCTTCCCTTTCTTCTTGTTCCTTGAAGGAACCATCAAGACAGAGGTTGAAGGCTTTCCCTTTAGAGTCAACTCTGTAGTCAAGAGCATATTCAGTAACTCTGCCGGGGTACAGTCGATCTTGTTCATATTAAAGTTAATGATGAACGGATCAAAAGAGGTCGGGAGAGACTGCAATATGATGTCTACAACAAGCTCCTGATTGATGGTATGTCCCAGTTTCTCTAGAGCCTCCTTGTACCCAATCATCTTGAGTACGTGAGCTCCCACTGGACTCCCTTCAGCCAGTTTGCTCTGAAAGAAAAGTTTAGTCAAATTGTAGCGTTCAGTCCTAGCCTGTGCAGCATACAGCAGCTTGAGGTTTGCTATAATTTGTATAGCAGATAGATCCTCATGCTGACACTGCAGCTCTGGCGTCATAGACGCAAGCATCAGGCAAGCGACATCAATGCTATCATTGACATGCTTTTCATAGGCTTCCCGAACCGCCCTTGCGGCGTTCGCAGCGGGTTGAGGCGGTATAGCTGTCTCGAGGACATACAACTTCCTCTCTGCCTTAAGAACAATCTTAAGGTGTCCGTACCAGTCTGAGAAGTTTGGCCCAGCAAACTTCTCTCTTTCCAGTAGGGATCGCACATTGAAATTCGTGGTGTTCGTTGCTGCAGTAATCTACAACAATGCAAGAACAGCAAGGTCAGTATCAATGTTTAGAATCAATCCAGGACTTAAGAAAGATTCTTTTCTCACTATTTTATCTGACTGAAAAATCCATTAAACAGTCTGAAAGAGTAACGCTCTTTTAGTGAGATGGGATCCAGATTTCATACTTGGTCTCCGCGTCCCGCTCAGGCGAGATAAGATGCACAGAGAGTACAAGCACTAATTTTTGGTAGGCAATGCCTGCCAATCGCCAACCCGTGCGATTCCCCTTCATCTGGGCAATCCAGCAGACTGTGCCAACTGAGTTGGTACAACACAGTCTCTGATCCCACAGATGGCTGCCTCCATATAGCTCACATATGCTCAGTATGTAGCCTACATGGTCAAGCTGACCTGACCTACTCCCTGGACCACCACGTGCTATGCTGAGCAACGAGAAGCGATAAATCCCTTCTCTGTAACACGCAGGTGTAATCACACACCGTCTGAAGATAGATGGGCGTGCCCACTGAGTGGGTACAACACGGCCCCAACGATAGTCAGACAGTGAGGTTTCGCGTCAGAAGGCTTACGTGCTTGATATTTTAACGTTGGATTTTAACGGTCCTTTATCTTCTTAACTATCAGCATAACCTATGGCGATAGCAGAAGATTAAATCATGCAGTTCTAATTATATAAACAATAAGTAGAAAGCATGCTGATCTTATGTGGTAAAAGCCCATTAAACCTAAGTAAGACCTTAATTTAACTTAAGTCTTCACTTGAGCTCTTCATGGGTCTTTTGCCTTCTCATCTGGCCCAACCTAAGGCCCGAGCGCCCACTGCAGCTCAGGTGCGCCCACCAGGTAAATGCGCCTGTCCCAGAGTCGAACCCTGGACCTCCCACCTGGTTAAGCCTCAACCTGCATGCGCCTCTGCCATGTGTGCTCTGTGCTCTTGTCTGATAAAATTACAATTTAATCTATCTAGAAAAGATTGACTCGCAGGTCAATTACACTTTATAAATTAAATAACATGTGATGCGCAGATCGCAATAAAAATTAATTTACAATTTTAATTCCAGGCACGCAGGCCCCAACACAGCACACATTAATTAGGCAGCCCACATAAGATTAAATAAACAAGCATCATGGCATCCAACCAACATGTGATCCAAATAAGAAAATAAAATTTTCGAAAACCCATTGGCATCAATTTTAATTTTCTTATGTGCCTTACTACCTTACAACGGTCCATTACTAGGGATCCACTTATCAGACCTAGTCTTATCCACTGCCCTTGCATGCACCAAGTCCTAACTGACTTGAGTCGACCTAATGGTCAACCATGCATGCGCTGGGCTGAACAACCCTCATGAGTTCTGGCAAGCGGGTGTGACCCCGGGCCTAACTCATACGCGTTCACTGGTTGTCTCAACTAGACATCGCTACACGCTTGTCTGCAGTCGACCTATAGCCACCTTGTGCTTGCGCACAGATGCCATCTGGTCGACCCATCTAGGCTGTCAGATGGTCTGATCAGACTGTTTGGATCTTAACTAGGTGATGACTTCAACCCTACTAACCCGTCTAAGGGTTTATAGCAAGCGCTTAGATCTAAGTGAGGCGCGCAAGTGATTAAGTTTTTTAAGAAAAACTACAACATTCAACATGCGCAACTATGTAAGCATCAAACATGCGCCAACATAAAATATATTCAACTAGTAGTTTCGCATGATGAGAAAACTTAGATCTATGCATAAACGCATACATGGATCACCTTCAGCAATCATATGAACATATATAAACCAATGCTTTGATACCAATTGAAAGCCCCCTAAATCTAAGGGGGGACGGAACCCTAATAGGAGGCGCATATAAAATTCGCAAGGAAGCAAGGGTTTCTTAAAGATCTTTTACATGCCATATGATCAACTGTCAAATGATTGAATAGATCAAGAAGAAGATCATACCATAGCCATTGATTCGAATGGCGTCTTGGAAGAAGATGGCGAAAGGGCTCTCCTCCAAAGGTGACGCACACAAGAGGATGATGACTACTCCTTGTGTTCCTTGAAGAGTCCCCTTCAAGGGGGAGCGAAACCCTAGATAGGCGCATATGGAGTTTTTCATGCAGCGGAAGGGGGTTTCTAGGATCTTTACATATTATAAGATCAACTTATATGCGATTGCAAACAAGAATCAAGGAAACGATTCTTACCAAAGACATTGCTTGGATGGCGTCTAGGAAGAAGAGACTCAAGCGCTTCTCCTCCAAATGGTACGCACACAAATGATGTCGCCTACTCCCTTAGTGCTCCTTGTGCTAGCAAGGTTCTAAGGAGTTCTTTGCGTGGAGGAGATGAGATCTCTTGGTGCTTGCCGAAAGCCTTCTCTACACTCGTCGAGAGAGTCGTCACACGAGAGCAAGAAAACGTCAAGAGGTGATGAGAGGCGATAAGAGAAAACGTTCCTCATGAACGTGGAGGCGTTGCAAAAACTTTCCAAAAATAGCAACCCATTATTTCTCAAGCGTTATGCGTTCACTTCAAGTGAACCGAACGCAACTCCTCTTCACCCTTTGATCCTTTTGAACCAAGCGCTCACATGATGAGCCGGTTCAATTGAATTTGGTTCAAGACCAAATTAAATCAGCCCAAGCCATGGTCGATCTCATTGAACCTAAAGGTTCAAGATCTAACCGTTGATCTCTCGATGCTCTTGATCTCACTGATCTAGCATCAAATCTCTCGATCGAAGCTTACCGATCTCAAGCCCTAATCAATCAAACATGATCAGACCAGATCTCACTTACAATCAGAGTTTAAACTCCTTTAAACTGAACCAAAACAATTCAGTCCACACGATCTGACTTAAGTAAGCCATATCATCAAATTGTGCGACCCTGAGGGTTTCCTTTAAATGTCGGTAACGATAACTTACGTTATCACGATCAGTGAGGGGTATCTAGCAACACATCACTGTCTCCCGATATAAAGGAAAGAGTCTTCCAAGACTACACCCAAACCACAGCACAAGTGTGAATCCACTTCACTAGGCATACATGTTTCCTTTGCCACTGGATGTTCTTATTGGACAAGCGTGTCAAGCCTGTAGCTCCAATATGATGAGCATGATTAGATCAGATGAACATAGTCACCTGGGTATGGCCATACACTTTCTCAATCATCTCATCCAGGGGGGCCCCTTTAGAACATCACACTCCAATCAAGGAGACGGCAATCCTATATCTATCACTAGTGCCCTAACCTGACTCATGATCATTATCCAAGATAATCTATAACCATTATGTTTCAAATGATATTGAACTACCTCAAAACAATGACAATCATCATTTAGAAACACAAGTGATCTCAAGTCAGAGGATATGTGCCACTTGTTGCAAACAAGGTTTATTCACATTGTGACAAGCAATTGAATATCCTAGTAGGGTCTGTCCAGTACATCCAATGTACCCATGAGTCTACATCTTATTCCATGCTCGAAGCATCCTATAAGATTAGAACACATATTAGTCTCCATCATATCAAGGCTGTCTCATGTTCACCAAGATATCTCGACTAAGGACATAGAGCATGTCAGCCTAGCTGAACAGCATTGAGACATTATTCAGAAGCACACTTATTGCAGCAGACAATGTAACAAACTGAATAACAACCATTGCCTTTATAAACTTAAGAGTTTATACATGATACTGAAAGAATCCCAAGGCCTCAAACATTAGCCTTAAGGGCATACCCCAACATTCCTTGTGCTAGCAAGGTTCTCCAAGTGCCCTTATCGTATGGAAGGGATGAGATCTACACTTCTTGGCCGAATCCTCTCTTGTCGTCAACCTTCACCACGCAAGCGTGAGTCTTTGAGAGCAAGGGGCGAGAGACGAGAATAGAGAAGCGTTGCACTCGAGCGTGGAGGCGTTTTCCACTTTGGAAAACCGAATTTCCAAAAATAGCAAATGCTTCAATACATGCGTTATGCGTTCACTCCAAGTGAACCGAACGCTCATCCCTCTAAATTGAACCATGCGCTCATACATGAGCCGGTTCAATTTGGATTTGGTTCAAGGACCAAATCAAGCCAAGCCTTGGTCCAGATCACCTTAAACCCTAAGATTCAAGATCTGACCATTCATCTCTTGATGCTCTTGATCTCACCGATCTAGCATCCAATCTCTCGATCGAAGCTTACCGATCTCAAGCCCTAATCAATCAAACATGATCAGACCAGATCTCACTTACAATCAGAGTTTAAATCCCTTAAACTGAACCAAAACAATTCAGTCCACACGATCTGACTTAAGTAAGCCATATCATCAAATTGTGCGACCCTAAGGGTTTCCTTTAAATGTCAGTAACGATAACTTACGTTATCACGATCAGTGAGGGGTATCTAGCAACACATCACTGTCTCCCGATATAAAGGAAAGAGTCTTCCAAGACTACACCCAAACCATAGCACAAGTGTGAATCCACTTCACTAGACATACATGTTTCCTTTGCCACTGGATGTTCTTATTGGACATGCGTGTCAAGCTTGTAACTCCAATATGATGAGGATGATTAGATCAGATGAACATAGTCATCTGGGTATGGCCATACACTTTCTCAATCATCTCATCCAGGGGGGCCCCTTTAGAACATCACACTCCTATCAAGGAGACGGCAATCCTTTATCTATCACTAGTGTCCTAACCTGACTCATGATCATTATCCAAGATAGTCTATAACCATTATGTTTCAAATGATATTGAACTACCTCAAAACAATGACAATCATCATTTAGAAACACAAGTGATCTCAAGTCAGAGGAAGTATGCCACTTGTTTGCATACAAGGATTATTCACATTGTGACAAGCAATTGAACATCCTAGTAGGGTCTGTCTAGTACATCCAATGTACCTATGAGTCTACATCTTATTCCATGCTCGAAGCATCCTATAAGATTAGAACACATATTAGTCTCAATCATATCAAGGCTGTCTCATGTTCACCAAGATATCTCGACTAAGGACTTAACTGCATGTCAGCCAAGCTGAACAGCATTGAGACATTATTCAGAAGTATACATATGACAGCAGATAATGCAACAACATGAATAACAACCATTGCCTTTATAAACATGAAGTTTATACATGATACTGATACAATCCCGAGGCCTCAAACATTAGCCTTAAGGGCATACCCCAACAATCCCACCCTCGTGGGACGCAAAGACTCATGTGAAATAAGGATTCCATCCCACAAGGAAATCATGGATTTCTCGATTGACTTTATGGGTTGTCAATTCAATTAAAATAGTGCGAGCCACAATCATTTAATACAAGTCCAGATTAAATGATTCAAAGTAGTACTAATCTGCTTCTTGATTGTTGTAAATATAATGGCAACAAATAATAGCAGATGGTCACTGCGATCTATCCTGGAAAGGAACAAGTTGGTTGAAACCAATTTATTGGACTGGTATCTCAATTTGAGGATTGTTCTCAAGCATGAGAAGAAGCTGTATGTCCTTGAGCAGCCTATTCCTGAATCCCTTCCTTGCTTAGCCTCAGCGGCTGAGACCGATGCTTTTCATAAGCATCAAAAGGATGCATCTAAGGTTATTAATCTATGCTAACCAACATGTCACCTGAATTGCGAAGGCGATATGAGGAGAAAAGTTCCTCTGTATCATAAGTGATCTAAAGCAGCTTTTTGATGTAGCGGTTAGTACTCGTACCTCTAAGGTAGTTGATGTCTCGTATATTTATACTCTTTTAGACCTATATTTACCTACGAATCGAGACCTATTTTCATGCTTTTACATCTCTTTCTGGCTTATTTCATTAATTTTCTTCGGAAGCTTCACTTCTGGTCATGTTGATGAATATAGGATAATTAACTCTTTTATGGAGCTATTTGGAAGTATATTTATGTTCCCGAGTGAATCAAGAATCTTGACGAGAAGTTTCGCTTCAAACGGAGCTAATTTCTAAAATTACGATTGAGGCCATAATCTACATTATGGCTGTAATTTCCAATTTAAATTCTCAAGAAGTCCGTTCTCATTCAAGCGTAATCATATTCCGAAGGTGCGCCCTTAATTTTCTCAAAAGAAGCCTTTCGGAACACAAAAAGTTCGACAGAAGACGTTACGAGTACAACAATAATTTCATTCTGCCCGTAATCTTCACACCGGCGACTTTTGATGTCAAACTTTGGCCAGAATTCAAGTCAAGTCAAAGGTCAACTCACTCGCAAAATTTCAGATAAAACGGAGTTTGCTACAGAAATTACATGCATGCCCATATTCTCATTACACTCGTAATGGTGTTAAGAGTATTAAGTACGTTGAGAGGCTGCATTAAATGAGTCATAACTTTTCCGTTACAACTCGGGTTTGGGCATTTTTGGTGTTATTACGACGAACTTTTAATGGCTCATAAGTGTATGAATGTTTCAGGAGCTGAAGAGAATCCACGCCAACATTACAAGCCATGCCCGTAATCTTCATTACTGTTGGGGTATGCCCTTAAGGCTAATGTTTGAGGCCTGTGGGAATGTATCAGTATCATGTAATAAACTCTTATGTTTATAAAGGCATGGTTGTTATTCAGTTAGCTACATTGTCTGCTGCAATATATGTTCTTCTGAATAATGTCTCAAAGCTGTTCAGCTGGGCTGACATGCTATTAAGTCCTTAGTCGATGTATCTTGGTGAACATGAGACAGCCTTGATATGGTTAAGACTAATATGTGTTCTAATCTTATAGGATGCTTCGAGCATGGAATAAGATGTAGACTCATGGGTACATGGGATGTACTGGACAGACCCTACTAGGATGTTCAATTGTTTGTCACAATGTGAATATTCCTTGATTATGACAAGTGGCACATTTCCTCTGACTTGAGATCACTTGTGTTTTCTAAATGATGATTGTCATTGTTTTGAGATAGTTCAATATCGTTTGAAACATAATGATTATAGACTATCTTGGATGGTGAGCTTGAGTCAGGTTAGAGCATTAGTGATAGACAAAGGATTGCCGTCTCCTTGTTTAAGGAGTGTGATGTTCTAAAGGGGCCCCCTGGATGAGATGATTGAGAAAAGTGTATGGCCATACCCAGGTGACAGTGTTCATCTGATCTAATCATGCTCATCATATTGGAGTTACGAGCTTGACAGGCTTGTCCAATAAGAACATCCAGTGGCAAAGGAAATATGCATGCCTTGTGAATTGATTCACACTTGTGCTGTTTTTGGGTGTAGTCTTGGAAGACTCTTTCCTTTATATCGGGAGACAGTGATGTGTTGCTAGATACCTCTCACTGGTCGTGATAACGTGAGTTATCGTTACCGACGCTTAAAGGAAACCCTCAGGGTCGCACAATTTGATGATATGGCTTACTTAAGTCAGATCGTGTGGACTGAATTGTTCGGGTTCAGTTTAAAGGGATTTAATCTCTGATTGTAAGTGAGATCTGGTCTGATCATGTTTGATTGATTAGGGCTTGGGATCGGTAAGCTTCGATCGAGAGAACAGATGCTAGATCGGTCAGATCAGAAGCATCAAGAGATCGACGGTCAGATCAAGCACCTTAGGGTTTTTAATGTGATCTGGACTAATTGCTTGGGTTATTTGGTTTATAGACCAGACCGAATTGAACCGGCTCTAGATGTGAGCGCTTGGTTCAAAGTAATGAGGAAAATGCGATTGGTTCATGAGGGCATGAACACATGATCGCATGTAAGAGAGGTTGGCTATTTTTAGCAACCACGCCCCCCATGTTTACATGGAGCGCATCTCTTGTTGCCTCAACCTCTAACTCTCGTCGCTCTCTCTCGTAAGAGACTTCTCTTTCACGTCTTGGAGACTCGAGAATCAAGCAAGGAAAGGCGATCTTCTTCCCTTCTCACGCGATCAAAGACACCTAGGAATCTTGCTAGCACAAGATATTCCGTAGGGAGTAAGCGCATCCTCATCTTGTGTGCGCGTCCTAAGGAGGAAATCTTCGTTGCTTTCTATCTTCCAAGGCGCCATCTTTAAATGGCATTGGTATGAATCGCATCTCCTTCTTTCATGTTTTAAAGGTTGATCATATATTGCATGTTTTCGATTCTTGAATCCGCTGCCTATCGAGTTTGCGCCAATTAGGGTTTCGCCCCCCTCTTGAAAGGGGTTCCCTTCAATTACACCCATAATGTCACTTGCACTACCTAAACTTAAATGAGCCATAACTCTCTCATTATTGCTCCGTTTTGAACGTTTTTGGTGTCAAAACGCAGCTAATTAAGAGAGTTATCTAGTCATATGTTCAGAAATGGGTTTCGGGTCTATAAAATGGGTGAAAACCTTCTTGCATTGGCGACGAGTCTTGGCTTGGTGTGTAGTTCTTGGTGAAAACTTTGGAGAAGAAGTTCTCTTGTGCATCCACTCTAGAAGATTTCAACCCTTTTTGAAGAGTTTGTTGTCCTCTATCTTCAATTCTTTCTTATATTTCCTTCTTCGTATAGAGTTTTGTACTTAAACGATGTTATGATAGCGTAATCCTTTTGTCGGAACTAAGGGTGTAGTCTCGTTGTTTGTATCTCATTCTCAAACTTGTTATTTCAAAGCAAATACAAATTTTACTTGTGTTTATTCGTTCTATGCTATTTTATCGATAGAATTACCTTGATCACATAATTTCTTTTCTCGGGCGTCGCAAGAAGGATCGAAAGGTGAATTGCGACGCTGGATCTGCTAGTTCGAACATACTATGACTTGTCAAGAAATTGGACAGGATTTGTATGAGGAATTTCATAGTATCTCTGAACCCATTGGATCAATATAGGTACGGTGAGCCACGAAAGTAGGACACCGATCTAGATTAATACTGGATTACACCGTCGAAAGAGGGTAATCTATACCTTCTGATACTTCCTTGAACATTTTTAAAATCGCTTTGCTATAATTTTAACTTGTTTGAATCTAAGATCCATCAACGAGATGAACCCGATGTTCCGATATCTCTAACCCTTGTTTTCTCCTCAAAGCTTTCTCTTGTCAGATTCGGTTTACTTTAAGTTATATTAGCTTTACGTTTCGTGATCTCAAAACACTTGATCTGATTGTCTAGCTATTAATTCATAATCTTTTGGTACTTGATCACTGTCCCTGTGGGATCGACATCTGAAGTACTACTATGACAAAACTATCACGCTTGCGGTTAGTTGTGCATTAGTACGGCACACATCAGTAGTCCATCAATGCAACAGTAAGCCAAAGGGTTTGACTAAGTCATTGAAAATAAAGTTCAAAAGGATAAGGAAAGATAGGTGCTATAATTGTGGAAGGCCAATCCACTTTAAAAGGGACTTAGTACAACTTCATAATGAGGTGAAGAGAAGTAGGGCTTCATCTTCTAGCTTAGGTGTTTATGTTACCGAAGTCAACCTTTCTACTTTTATATCATGAGTATTGGATATTGCATGCAGAGCTCATATTTGTACAAATATGCAGCGGCTCAAGAAAAGTAGATCGGTGCGGCCTGGAGAGATTGACCTATGAGTTGGAAACGGAGCACAGGTTGCTGCTGTTGCTGAAGGAATTTTGACGATCTCCCTACCTTTTGGACTTTAGTTAGAGTTAGATAATTGCTATTATGTACCTTCTCTTACCAAAAACATTGTATCCATTCCTTGTTTGGCAACTAAAGGTTTTAAGTTTGAAATAAAGGAGAACTCTTGTTCTTTTTCGTTTGCAAACATGTTTTATGGGAAGGGTACTTTATGCAATGGATTATATGTCTTGGACATGGATAACTCTATATGTAACATAAATAATAAAAAGATCAACTGAGTGGTTCAGTTGATGCATACCTTTGGCATTGTAGATTAGCCCATATAAATAAGAATTGAATTCAACAACTCCATGCAAATGGATTGTTAGATTCAACCTCCTTGGACGAGTTTGATACATGTGAACCTTGTTTGTTAGGGAAAATAACAAAAGCGCCTTTTACCAAGACAGGTGAGAGGGCAGGAGGTTTATTGGATCTCATATATAGTGATGTGTGTGGGCCATTCAATAAACAAGCCAAATGAGGGTACAACTACTTCATCACATTTACTGATGACTTCAGTAGATATGGTTATGTCTATTTAATGAGACATAAATCAGAATCCTTTGAGAAATTTAAGGAGTTCAGACATGAAGTAGAGAACTAGCTTGGTAGATCCATTAAAACTCTTTGATCAAATCGAGGTGGAGAGTACCTGAGTGGTGAGTTCTTTGACTATCTTAGAGAGTGTGGGATCCTATCGCAACTCACCCCTCTTGGAACTCCCCAATGGAATAGTGTGTCTGAGAGGAGGAATCAAACTTTCTTGGACATGGTTCGATCTATAATGAGTCATGCAGCTCTACCACCCTCATTCTGGGGACATGCACTTGAAACAGCTTCTCTCATACTGAATAACGTTCCATCTAACAGTGTCTCTAAGATTCCATATGAGGTATGGAGTGGAAGATGCCCGAATCTCTCTTTTATCAAAATCTGGGGATGTGAGGCCTATGTCAAATGTTAGGATTCTAGCAAGCTAGAACCTAGATTTGATAAATGCGTGTTTGTAGGGTATCCTAAGGAAACCAAAGGATACTGCTTCTATGTTCCCACCGAGAACAAAGTCTTTGTTGCTCGGGGTGTTCTCCTTTTAGAGAAAGAATTTCTCATTAAAGAAGTTAGTGGGAGGAAGTTTGACTTAGACAAGGTCCAAGTACAACCACAAGATACAGAGATGGAACCTGAGCCACATGCGCCGGTTGATGTACTAGAGGCTCAGACACAGGCCCCACGTAGGTCTGGGAGGATTAGTCGTGCACCTGAATGGGTCGCTGCTGACTCAACACGATGGGATCTTCATCATAGAGGATGAACCTAGAACTTATGATGAGGCGGTCACTGGACCGGTGATGCAGGAGCAATCAGGCACACGAACCTACAGGAAGCCGGCCCAAGCTCCTTGGAAGACACTTGGGGAAGCTCCCCAGGGCCCTAGGATTTTTCTCAAAAATTTGTGACGCAAACAGAGCTTCCCAGAGCTAAACACGGCCAGGCCGTGCTTCCAGTCACGGCCGTGACACAAGCGTCCAGGGGCACGAACACCGCCATGGCCACCGACACGCCCGTGGCAACGCCCGGAATCTCCTGGGCCAAGTTTCCTGTAGCTCGACACGGCCGTGCACCTCGGCACAGCCAGCCCGTGTTCTTCTTAGCCAACAACACCGAGATCGCCATGGCCACCGACATGCCCGTGGCACCGCCCGTGCTTCTCTCAGGCAAACTTCCTGCAACCAGACACGGCTGTATGTCCCGACACGGCCAACCGGTGTTCCTCTTGGCCAACAGCGACGAGCTCGCCACGGCCACTGACACACCCATGTTCCAAACCGTGCTCGCCTCGGCCAGCCAACCTGTAGCTGAACACGGTCGTGCGTCGCAACACGGCCAAGCCGTGTTCGACCCTGAAGATACTATGGAGCCTGACGGCCGCACTTCGACGTCAGTCACCCTCCCTACCATATTGCTCCATCCCAGGATGACCCAAAGGAGCTCCACAAGGTGACGATCCGACAATCTCAACATCAAGGCAAACCACCGAATCACCTCATGGGCTTCGTCGACACTCCTTCCTCTCATGCCATGACAATTCAGCCCAAGGGTGCCTCCGGCCAACCCCTTGGGGCCCCCAACCCAAGTGGACCACTCAACCTCAGCAACAACACGGCCCAAGAGCGGGCTGCGATGGTAGTTACGCAGCCCACAACATCGAAATTCTACTGCCTCATCGCTATGTGCTCGGAGCGCGTCTAAGCCATGATCATACGAAGATGCAGAATCACGCCACCTGCCCCGAAGAATATTAGTTAGGAGTTTGTTACATTTCGTCTTTAGTCACAGCTTGACCACTTTAGTGGCCTGCTGGAGTAGGTAGTTTGTTAAGGTTGAGTGTCTTGTGTGTATTTTGTCTTAAACCCACCCCTCTATTCTATAAAAGAGGAGGTTGAGCTGGTGTGTTCCTCAGTTCTCTTGGAGCGGAGAGACCTCCTGGTGAGTTAGTGTCGCCAGCATTTGTAGAAGTCGAGCCGGAGCCTCGCCTTCGTTGTCCGGGTCAAGGAACGCCTCGATTCCATGTTATTTCCTGCTTTCCGATTGAAGTAAATCCCACCTTTCCTGTGGGTCAGGTTCGCCTATTTGTTACTTTGTCATCCATTTGCTTTCATTCACTACGAGTTTCCTTTCCCCTCACCCCCACGAGTATCCATTCATCGGAGGCGTGGTTGGACATCTTGTCTTTTGGTTTGTTTTTAGATTCATAGGCGCGCGAGCCGTCCGTTGCAACCGCTATCCCCGATGCACGCTGAACTTATTGCGCTAAGTGAGTTGCGAAAAAATGTTAAGAGGTCAGTGTGCTATTCAATAGTTGAGTGCCGTTCGTTTTCGTTTGCATTAGTGTTGCCCCGATCGAGTTCTACGTCGCTTTCATCGTGCTTCTATCGGTTTCCCTGCATTTTCCGATATGCTTTTCCTTCCCTCATCTAACGACCCTCTCATGTTTTCACCGAGCATTTTGTAATTCCCCTAGAGTACGGTGCTAAGGACCATCCCTCCTAATAGTTGCTGCATCAACCGGACTCCGAGAAATGGCTTGAGGCCATGAGATCCGAGATGGATTCCATGTCGGCTAACTAAGTCTGGGATTTGCTTGATCTGCCTAATGGGGTAAAACCCAAAGGGTGTAAATGGGTCCTTAAAAGGAAGACAGACGTGGATGGCAATATAGTTACCTATAAGGGTAGATGCCAGGGATACGGGGTTGAGATTTCTCAACAACTAGGTCTAAGTGCAAGTGGCAGATTGTTGGTGTATATGCCCTTAGGACCAGATGTTGGTCTATTCTATATACATATATATATCATTCTGGCATTGTCATTATTATGTTTTGTTTATATTTGCGATTGTGTACTTGCATAATAATATCCCTAGAGACAAATTATGTCTGTGCTCGAATTCTATCCCCACTGAAGTACCTGAGTTGATATAGGGATAGCTCTGGCACATATGAGACCGGTATATGGGTTGGTTAGGCACAAGGTGCTAACGTAGACATATGAGTATATCAGTGGAAGGTATACTGGATCGACTCGCTGTGAGGCTATAACTTGGTGTCATGAGTTAACCTCACAAGAGATAGGAGATGCATTGATCCTTTGACTTGAGGTCATTGACTGTTCCATATGGTTAGGGACATACTTTGTTACAACCTAACACCTCACCGTAGTTGGGAGGTCATAACGGTTGTCATTGAGTATGTCACAACCCATATGAGAAGATCAATGGATAGATATAGGATTTACCCCTTCCTAAGGGAAGCTTGATATCCATGGGGCCGCCCTATGGTTCTATGACTGAAAGTGTATGGCCATACCCAGGTGAGAACCTGATTTAGTCATGACCATGAGATTAGGTGAAAGCAAGTGGTGACACACTTGTACAATCGGATATCAGTTTGGCAAAAGGACTGTAATGCATTAGTACCTTGTTACGATGATGGGATGTCGATATCGATATCTATTCCGAATAATTGGGTAGCAGTGATGCACTGCTAGGTTCCGCTAACTGCTTGTGATGACCTAAGTTGATCATTACCAATGTCAGAGGAACCTATTGGGTCGAACACCTACATGCTCGAGTTTTCGTATTGATCAGATAGCCTCAAGATTGAGTTATTTCATAACTCGGATCTATTTGGTAGATTTTATCAGTGCCAATGGGCCTGATGAGATGGAATAAACTTATTGGAGATAAACTTCATTTTTGGCATATTGACCAAAACTAAGCATGGTTAGCCTCATTTGACCATGGGTTAAGTTGGATTGGATCTAATGACTCAGTTAACATGCATAATGAAGATTGGGCTAGGCCTATCACCTAATGGGGATTTCTGATAAGTTGTCATGAAGAGTTAAATGAGCTTAAGGAGAAGAAACAAAGAGGTAGGCGAATATTGAATCCTAGTTAGTCTAGGATTGGCGCTTTTGCCTTAATTGATGTATTTCATGTGATTAATTAAATTCGAATTTGAATTAATCATTTGAGATTTTAGTGGAGATAAAATAGAGGCTGATTAATTAAATTAATTAGAGTCCTAATTGGATTAGGACTAGATTAATTAAATTAATAAAATCATGCTCTAATCTCCTAATCCTTCTCCTTTACTCAAACTGCCTATAACTCCTATAAAAGAGACCCTAGCCCACCTCTCCACATACACACAATTCTCTTGGAGGTGTGGAGAACAAGGAGGGGCGCAAGATAGGAGCTCTTCTTCTATCAAGGCCACAAGCACTCTCCTCTACCTTCCATTGGCACAAGTGAAGCAAGGCTTGGCGGCACCCTTCTCTTCTTCTTCCTCTTGGTGCATCCTCTTCCTTGTGGGTGGCGCAAGAGATCATGGAAGACTCTCTCTTGGCATGGATCTTCTTCTCGAGGCTAGCACTGGGTGTGGAAGAAGAATACTAAAGCATCGGTTGTGTATGAGACTGTAGAGGGTGAACACTTGGGCGCCTGCATCAACATCTCCATCAATCGCTTTAAGGTATTATCTCTTACTCACCGTGTAGATCCCCTCGCAAGCATCGATCTTCTGGGTTTTTGGGACTGGCCTGTTTCGGGGATTTGCTTCCACCTGTATCTCTGATGTAACTAAAATTTTTAAAATCACCGGGGTTTCCCAATAGGATTTAATAGCAAGAACGTAATCATTCCAAGCACAATACATTTAATGGGTTCTCCCAAATCCTGAAATCAGTTTAAGCTACAACATTCATGTTTAACATACAAGTAGCTCTGATACCACTGTTAGGGAATGCCGGGTGTAATTTAAAATTTTGCAGTCCCAGGACGCAGCGGAAGAAGCATTACACCCGAAACACATTCCATTCCCAAGGATCCATGCGAGTGAGTACACACAAGGATGTGATAGAGATGTACCACTTTTGCTTGTCTAGATGTCGAAGCCATGTTGAAGGCGCCCAAGTGTTCGCCCTCTACAAGTATCCACGCGTCGACTCCTTGATCGTTGCTCCCTTCCACGCTCGGTGCTAGCCTCGGGAAGAGAATCAAGCCTTCACTCCACTTGCACCACTTTCAAGAGAAGTTGCGCCAAGGAGGGAATAGGGAAGATATCGCCAAGAACTTCCCTCTTCTTCTTTGCTTGCGCCACCTTCAAGCAAGATGTGCCAATGGCTATGAGAGGGAGAGGGCTTGCGACAATAGAAGGAGAAGCCACCAAGCCCAATTTCTCTTTGCGCCAAGAAGAGGAGAAGAAGAAAGGATGTCTTTCGGCCACTTGGAAGAAGGGTTGCGCCAAGCCTTTGTTGTTGTCACCCTTTGCCCTTGCTCACGCCTCTCTATGTATGTTCACGCCTCCTAGAAGTCGAACATTGGAAGGGGCGGTAAGGGGTCCTATAAATAGGACAAGAGGCGGCAAGGACAATGGCTAGGATCATGCCAAGTGGGCGGCTAGGATAAAGGAGTCTTGAAGTAAGGAAAGTCTCCAAGACTTTACCATAAACCTCATTCAACCTATCCTAATTTGCCCAATGGCCATATCAGCCTAAGACATGCCTTAGAGGCATTCTTTCCATCCAAGGAGAAGGGCTAGGCGCAACATGAAGAATTCGACTAGGGCAAGGGTTTGGGTGCATGTAGGGTTCATAAGGAAAGTCTCCAAGACTTTACCATAAACATCTTCCTACTTGTCATATGCGCCCAAGCTCTTTCCAAAAGAGTCCTCAAGCCATATCAGCCCCAAGACTTGCCTTAGAGGCAAGTATTCCATCCAAGGAAGGCGCCCTTTACTTCCATAATGAAGCAAAGGCGCCTCCCTCACCCCATTATGCCCCTAGGCGCCAATGGGGTGAGATTTCTCCCCATTATACCCTTTTAAGCCAATTCCTCTTCATGACAACTAATTATTGGGCCTCATTGGATAATGAGCTAGCCCAAACTTCATGGCATGGGTTGATTAAGCCATTGGATCTGATCCAATGCAACCCTAATCCAAATGTGACCAATCTTGGTCAATTTTGGGTCAACCTGCCAAAAATGAAGTTTGGCTCCAATAACTTTCTTCCAACTCATCAGGCCCATTGGCGCTGATGAAATCTTCCAAATGGATCCAAGTTATCCAATAACTTGATCCTAAAGCTTCTGATTAAAGCAACGTCAAGAGTCTATTGCGTGTGACCCCGTAGGATCCATATGACGATGGCAATGATGTAAACATCATAAGCAGTGAGGGGTATCTAGCAACACATCACTACTACCCATGTCATAGGACTTAAGTCATTATGGCAACAACTCCTAACAAGCAACGAGGATTCCTATTGCATTACAGATCCCTTTACCTAAGCTAATATCCTGCCATTGGATTAGTCTCAAGTTTATTATCCAATGCATTGGTCATGACTCAGCAAGTGTGGCCACACTCTCCTGTCATGCACCAATAAGGTGGGGCGCCCCGAGGTGGATATCATACTTCTAATAAGGAAGGGGCAAATCCTACTATTGGTCATCCATGTCTCTACATGACTTATGACATGCCCAATGACAGTCGTTTTGATCTCTCAGTTACGGAGAGACGTAAGACTGTATTAAAGCATACCCATCATCAAATCTAGACATGAATACCTCAAGTCTAAGGATCAATACAAAACCTCTTGCATGTGAGATTGACTTGTTGACTAGACAAGTCAATCCTCACGGTGGATCACTCCAGTGCATCCAATGCACCTGTATGTCTGCGTTACTGTGCCCTGCACCTAACCAGCCCATACACCAGTCTCACATGTACCAAAGCTGTCCCATATCTGCTAAGGTACCTTGTCTGGGGATAGCTTATGAGAATGGATCCAATCCAAACTCCTGGGACATTATTTATGCAACTCAATACATCAACGCAGGTAGAGAAGTCTGCATAATAACGACCATGCCTATATAAAAAGTAATAGTTCTATCAAAGTACATTCAACCAATGCCTGACCATGTCCATACATTGGTCTTAAGGGCATATACACCAACAATCTCCCACTTGCACTAAGACCAAGGACAACTTGTATTTAGTCAGTTCCAATGTCTCTAGTATGACCCATTTAGCTTCCGCTACGCCAAAGGCTAGGTCAGTGGGTTTTCCAGATTGCTATCTGTGTTTATTTTAACAAATTTGATCATCATCCTTATTCATGATCTCTAAGATCAGATGATATGCTGCAGTACATACTTGAGCATTAAGTTCATTCTCCTATGCTATGGTCCCAGTAAGAACTATACTGGACCATCAAGCACTATGAACTAGATCAAGTTCAAATGAATGAAGCTGCCTCCTTGGCTGCCACAAGGAGCTGCAATGTACTCAGCCTTATTTGTAGAATCTTGCCGCTTTGGTTTGCATAATGTTTTTTCAGCATACAACACCATAATAAGGCAAAGCGCAAATCCTGGCTGTGATCAATAGTCACTAGACTGGAACGAAGTGTCAGTGTACCCCTGTACACAAAATTCTTCCCTGTCTATCATAGACTAGACTCCAATCCTTTATACTTCCCAAGTATATATATATAAGGATGGCTTTCACAGCTATCTAGTGTTAAACACTAAGATCTGATTGAAACTTGCTGGCTATGCTCCAAGCATTTGTCTCAAATGGTCTTGAGTATATTATTCAAAACATGATCCATCCTACACACCATGTATCAGGATTTTAGTTCCATGTTATTACTCTCCATCTGTGTCAAAGGACACAAGATCTTTGAGAGAATCAGACCATATCTTTCTGGAAGGTATTAATATTTGGAATCATCCAAAATAAACCTCTCCAGAAACTCTTGGATGAACATAGATTGACTAAAGGGCAATGACTTTCTTGGATCTCTATTTATAGATCCTCATGCCTAGGATGTAGGCATCATTCCCTAGATCATTCTTCTCGAAATACATATCTTCCTTTTCTTCACCATGTGAAGAGCTGAGATGTCATTCCATGTGAGGAGAATATCATCAATCATCTAGAATAAGAAATACTATTAAGGTGCTCCCACTGATCTTCTTGTAAACACAGGCTTTTTCAACCATGCTTGCATAACATCATGCATATCTATATGGCCTTGATATGAGAACCTTCTGGCTATTTCCTTATAGATATCTTTTCAGATGTCCATGCAAGAAAAGCAGTTATCATAACAACATGCCATGATTGATCATGCAATTTTAACAAGCAGATCCCTAATGGTCTTAAAGCTCAGCTATTGGTGAAAATTTCATCATTGTCCACCCAGTGGATTTGCCTGAAATTATCGTTCACTAGCTTGCCTTTTAAGGTAACAATGTTACCTTCCATGTCTATCTTCCCAGAAGATTTATTTTACAGCCTGTGGGAGTTACCCCTTTTGGCAGCTCATCCAAGTCCCAGACTTGATTAGCAGACATGGAGTCTATTATGGTTCTCATGGCCCTTAGCCATTTCTTGGAACCTGGTTTACCGACCGCTTCCATTTCCTCATAAGTCTTAGGTTCATGCTTGATGAAAAATTCGTCATGCCCAGCATATCGAATCGATCCAGACTTATGTTATTCCTGTGTTACTTGAACCTCAGGTTGACTTTCAACCTGTATGTGAGATTTTGCTCTCCATCTGTGTCTAATTATATTGTGGTTGATTCTGGACCTTGTCCAAATCAGATCTACTCCCACTGGCTTCTTTCAAGAGAAATACTTTCTCAAGAGAGACAGCAGTTTGAGCAACAAATATTTTGTTCTCCTTGGGATAGAATTAGCACTCTATAGTGCACCACAAACACATACTTTTTGAATCACTGCACATTACATTCCCAATTCCATTGAAGAAATGGGATATTTGCAGTTCTTAACTCAAAAGCTAACTTAGACATTTTCTTATGGAGTAGCAGTACTTCTGTTTGCATGGCATCATAGTAGTATATTTGCATGACTACTCAATGATGGAACCACATCCAATGTGTTCCTTTTCTTTCTTTGAAATTCACCACACAGTGGTGAGCTAAGAAAGCTGTGAGGTCACTCCACACTTCTTAGGACAGTCATCAAATTCTCCACTAATTATCTTGATCCAATCAAGGTGCTTTAATAGATCCTTCAATTTGACTCAATACTTCATTTGTGAACTTCTTGGATTTTTCCAAAGTTCTTGGGTTGCGTAAGGCATACCCACACCTAAATGAAGTATATATAACTCCTCTTAGAGCTTGTTTACATGGGCCTACTTACATTTTGTGTATTAGATCCAACAAGCCAACAGTCCTTCCATGAAGGCAGCATCTGTCATATTGTTCCTTTGAACTAGGCACACATGTATCAAAATCCTGAAAGGATAATGATCCCAATAGTCCATGGACTTTTGGATGTGACCATTGTTCTATGGTTCAAGAGACAATGCTATAAGAGGAATTTTATTGAATCATTAGATCTGATCTTGTGTTACATATAGAACCATAAACTATTGTCAATTGTATCACTTCAATAGAACATCTCAGATTAAAGAAATATTATTTATTATTTCAAACTGAAGTCCTTTCCAAAAGGAATGATGTTCTAATACATAAGCTGATACAATAATAGCAAAGTTCTATATAAAGTCTTCAAGGCAGTGAGATGATATCAACAGCAGCATCCAATGCTCCGTTCCTGACCCGAGAGTCGATCCCATCAAGCCTCCTCATCCTACTTCTTTTGAGCTCCTGCACATGTAAAACATATGTGAGCCTCACATACAGTACCCAGTACCCATGAATAAGAAGTAGACAAAAGACCTCAGTAACACAATACCTGAAGCGGATGGATTACATCCCTTCCTCTTTGCCATGCTCTTCTTGGCCATCAATCCTCTTCGAAATACCCATGCATTCCCAGTCTTCCGAAGTATTAGCTTTGAAGATACAGAACCATGGTCTTTCTCAGATTCAGGCACGCATTCTGAAGATCCAACAGAACTCTCCTGATCATTGTCTATAGAGCATGGTGTGAAGAGACCTTTGAGATGTATGATTAGATCATAGATCCCCATCTCATCACATTCAACCTTGACCTCTGGGGTCATGCACTCTAAGACAAGAGCAGTGTACTGTTCGTTATCTTCACAATGTTCAAGATAGACATTCCACTCCCAGCCATTAGTGAAATACACACTGGGCTGGGATGGAGGTCTTTCAAGAAGATGCACCTTATTTTCTTGTTCGAGTATCTTGGACAAAATCTCGAACCACTTTGTCCAATTTGTCCTATCCAATTTGTTTTTATAGAGTTTCAATCTTAGATCAGGAGATGCCATCTACAATAAGAAAATAAGTAAAATAAGTACTATGATAAAGCATTTAACAAGGAATTTAAATTAAATGCTATGCTCTCACTACTTCCAAAACAAGTTGAGAACTCTCTAACTCAACATGGAAATAAGTGAGTAGGATCCTAATTTCACATAAGGTCTCCGCGACTCACGAGGGTGAGTTGAGATGCACAGAGAGTCTCATGCTTCCTTAGGTAGGCATCCCAGCCAATTGTGCCATGCACAATTCCTCTTAGTTGAGACAGACTAGGCGCCTTGTGTCCAGCGAGGGCTGGATACAACACAAAACCCTATCCTCTCAACAGCTGCCTCTAGTAGTTCATAATGTCAATGACATATGAAAAACCAGTCAAGTCTGGTCCTAACCGTTATGCCCAGGGCCAACAAATTTCCTTGCGAAGGCACGCCCAGGTTAAAACTGGACTGGGGAAATCATTGTCACCACACACCTTCTAAAGATAAGTGGGTGTGTCCCACGAGGGTGGGAAACAGTTCACAACACCACCGATCGATAGCTTGATGAGGGCTACGCGTTAGAAGGCTATCGACTTGATATTGAATTGAGAGTTTTTGCATGTTTGTTTTATTCTTTTCTAGCATGCAGTTTTCCTATGGTTCAGGCAGCAAAGGAAAAGCATCACAGGCATGCTAAGGACAAATAATAAACCATCACAGGCATGCTAGTTTGGTCAATATGGTCATAGCCCTTTTCATACACATAACTTGTCACGAGCCATGTGACATATTATCGTGCATCCAAGCGTTGCGAGTCCCTAAAGCAGATCGGCCCATGCCAGAAGCCGAAAGCATGTGTCCTTCCTTCAGCCGCAAGTCCATCACCATGCTTCCAAAGCTGGCGCCACTTCTGACTCCGATTGAAGAAGAATCCTTGTTGTCAAGATGAAGCCTTAACCTATCATATAATTCTACATCTATTCTAAACAAGATGAAAATTTCTTTTACAACAAGATAGGGAGAGAACCACACGCAGGTGGAAAGGGATTTTACAAGCATTCATCACAAGTGGAAACATGCTTCCACATCACAACACAGGAGGGCACTCGCTATGACCATATCAACCCAATCAAGTGGCGCATGTAAAATTTGAAAATCCGGAAAAGTCGAATTTTAGCACCTTATGCACCAACATCATCCAAAGCACTCTCTTAACCAATTTCATGCCAAAATTTAGATCAAGTTCCATGATGATTTCATAGACCCTATCGGCTGGCAGTTTTGTCAGATCAAGAGACCTGGCCAGTCCAAAGACACAATGCCCGTCCTACATGACAAAACCAACGTGCGCCTTTGGTCTTAAATCAAGCATAAACAAGATTCAAGTTTCGGCCATGAAGTTGAGAAGAGAAGATTGGATGAAAACGCTTTCTAAGTGAAACGCGCATGGATAGAAGAAAAATTTTCCAAAAATTTTTCACACAAGCAAATGTACACCTTGTGTTTCTCGCAAGTAGCTCTGATACCACTGTTAGGGAATGCCGGGTGTAATTTAAAATTTTGCAGTCCCAGGACGCAGCGGAAGAAGCATTACACCGGAAACACATTACTTTCCCAAGGATCCATGCGAGTGAGTACACACAAGGATGTGATAGAGATGTACCTCTTTTGCTTGTCTAGATGTCGAAGCCATGTTGAAGGCGCCCAAGTGTTCACCCTCTACAAGTATCCACGCATCGACTCCTTGATCGTTGCTCCCTTCCACGCTCGGTGCTAGCCTCGGGAAGAGAATCAAGCCTTCACTCTACTTGCGCCACTTTCAAGAGAAGTTGCGCCAAGGAGGGAATAGGGAAGATATCGCCAAGAACTTCCCTCTTCTTCTTTGCTTGCGCCACCTTCAAGCAAGATGTGCCAATGGCTATGAGAGGGAGAGGGCTTGCGACTATAGAAGGAGAAGCCACCAAGCCCAATTTCTCTTTGCGCCAAGAAGAGGAGAAGAAGAAAGGATGTCTTTCGGCCACTTGGAAGAAGGGTTGCGCCAAGCCTTTGTTGTTGTCACCCTTTGCCCTTGCTCACGCCTCTCTATGTATGTTCACGCCTCCTAGAAGTCGAACATTGGAAGGGGCGGTAAGGGGTCCTATAAATAGGACAAGAGGCGGCAAGGACAATGGCTAGGATCATGCCAAGTGGGCGGCTAGGATAAAGGAGTCTTGAGGAAAGGAAAGTCTCCAAGACTTTACCATAAACCTCATTCAACCTATCCTAATTTGCCCAATGGCCATATCAGCCTAAGACATGCCTTAGAGGCATTCTTTCCATCCAAGGAGAAGGGCTAGGCGCAACATGAAGAATTCGACTAGGGCAAGGGTTTGGGTGCATGTAGGGTTTATAAGGAAAGTCTCCAAGACTTTACCATAAACATCTTCCTACTTGTCATATGCGCCCAAGCTCTTTCCAAAAGAGTCCTCAAGCCATATCAGCCCCAAGACTTGCCTTAGAGGCAAGTATTCCATCCAAGGAAGAAGGGCTAGGCGCCTTTTACTTGCATAATGAAGCAAAGGTGCCTCCCTCACCCCATTATGCCCCTAGGCGCTAATGGGGTGAGATTTCTCCCCATTATACCCTTTTAAGCCAATTCCTCTTCATGACAACTAATTATTGGGCCTCATTGGATAATGAGCTAGCCCAAACTTCATGGCATGGGTTGATTAAGCCATTGGATCTGATCCAATGCAACCCTAATCCAAATGTGACCAATCTAGGTCAATTTCGGGTCAACCTGCCAAAAATGAAGTTTGGCTCCAATAACTTTCTTCCAACTCATCAGGCCCATTGGCGCTGATGAAATCTTCCAAATGGATCCAAGTTATCCAATAACTTGATCCTAAGGCTTCTGATTAAAGCAACGTCAAGAGTCTATTGCGTGTGACCCCGTAGGATCCATATGACGATGGCAATGATGTAAACATCATATGCAGTGAGGGGTATCTAGCAACACATCACTACTACCCATGTCATAGGACTTAAGTCATTATGGCAACAACTCCTAACAAGCAACGAGGATTCCTATTGCATTACAGATCCCTTTGCCTAAGCTGATATCCTGCCATTGGATTAGTCTCAAGTTTATTATCCAATGCATTGGTCATGACTCAACAAGTGTGGCCACACTCTCCTGTCATGCACCAATAAGGTGGGGCGCCCCGAGGTGGATATCATACTTCCAATAAGGAAGGGGCAAATCCTACTATTGGTCATCCATGTCTCTACATGACTTATGACATGCCCAATGACAGTCGTTTTGATCTCCCAGTTACGGAGAGACGTAAGACTGTATTAAAGCATACCCATCATCAAATCTAGACATGAATACCTAAAGTCTAAGGATCAATACAAAACCTCTTGCATGTGAGATTGACTTGTTGA
The DNA here is from genome assembly GCA_027563935.2 of Costus lasius. Lineage (NCBI taxonomy): Eukaryota > Viridiplantae > Streptophyta > Magnoliopsida > Zingiberales > Costaceae > Costus > Costus lasius. The sequence goes on from CM050448.1 coordinate 31,110,239, forward strand.
CTAGACAAGTCAATCCTCACGGTGGATCACTCCAGTGCATCCAATGCACCTGTATGTCTGCGTTACTGTGCCCCGCACCTAACCAGCCCATACACCAGTCTCACATGTACCAAAGCTGTCCCATATCTGCTAAGGTACCTTGTCTGGGGATAGCTTATGAGAATGGATCCAATCCAAACTCCTGGGACATTATTTATGCAACTCAATACATCAACGCAGGTAGAGAAGTCTGCATAATAACGACCATGCCTATATAAAGAGTAATAGTTCTATCAAAGTACATTCAACCAATGCCTGACCATGTCTATACATTGGTCTTAAGGGCATATACACCAACATCCCAGTCTTCCGAAGTATTAGCTTCGAAGATACAGAACCATGGTCTTTCTCAGATTCAGGCACATATTCTGAAGATCCAACAGAACTCTCCTGATCATTGTCTATAGAGCATGGTGTGAAGAGACCTTTGAGATGTATGATTAGATCATAGATCCCCATCTCATCACATTCAACCTTGACCTCTGGGGTCATGCACTCTAAGACAAGAGCAGTGTACTGTTCGTTATCTTCACAATGTTCAAGATAGACATTCCACTCCCAGTCATTAGTGAAATACACACTGGGCTGGGATGGAGGTCTTTCAAGAAGATGCACCTTATTTTCTTGGTCGAGTATCTTGGACAAAATCTCGAACCACTTTGTCCAATTTGTCCCATCCAATTTGTTTTTATAGAGTTTCAATCTTAGATCAGGAGATGCCATCTACAATAAGCAAATAAGTAAAATAAGTACTATGATAAAACATTTAAGAAGGACTTTAAATTAAATGCTATGCTCCCACTACTTCCAAAACAAGTTGAGAACTCTCTAACTCAACATGGAAATAAGTGAGTAGGATCCTAATTTCACATAAGGTCTCCGCGACTCACGAGGGTGAGTTGAGATGCACAGAGAGTCTCATGCTTCCTTAGGTAGGCATCCCAGCCAATTGTGCCATGCACAATTCCTCTTAGTTGAGACAGACTAGGCGCCTTGTGTCCAGCGATGGTTGGATACAACACAAAACCCTATCCTCTCAACAGCTGCCTCTAGTAATTCATCATGTCAATGACATATGAAAAACCAGTCAAGTCTGGTCCTAACCGTTATGCACAGGGCCAACAAATTTCCTTGCGAAGGCACGCCCAGGTTAAAACTGGACTGGGGAAATCATTGTCACCACACACCTTCTAAAGATAAGTGGGTGTGTCCCACGAGGGTGGGAAACAGTTCACAACACCACCGATCGATAGCTTGATGAGGGCTACGCGTTAGAAGGCTATCGACTTGATATTGAATTGAGAGTTTTTGCATGTTTGTTTTATTCTTTTCTAGCATGCAGTTTTCCTATGGTTCAGGCAGCAAAGGAAAAGCATCACAGGCATGCTATGGACAAATAATAAACCATCACAGGCATGCAAGTTTGGTCAATATGGTCATAGCCCTTTTCATACACATAACTTGTCACGAGCCATGTGACATGTTATCGTGCATCCAAGGGTTGCGAGTCCCTAAAGCAGATCGGTCCATGCCAGAAGCCGAAAGCATGTGTCCTTCCTTCAGCCGCAAGTCCATCACCATGCTTCCAAAGCTGGCGCCACTTCTGACTCCGATTGAAGAAGACTCCTTGTTGTCAAGATAAAGCCTTAACCTATCATATAATTCTACATCTATTATAAACAAGATGAAAATTTCTTTTACAACAAGATAGGGAGAGAACCACACGCAGGTGGAAAGGGATTTTACAAGCATTCATCACAAGTGGAAACATGCTTCCACAACACAATACAGGAGGGCACTCGCTTTGACCATATCAACCCAATCAAGTGGCGCATGTAAAATTTGAAAATCCGAAAAGTCAAATTTTAGCACCTTATGCGCCAACATCATCCAAAGCACTCTCTTAACCAATTTCATGCCGAAATTTAGATCAAGTTCCATGATGATTTCATAGACCCTATCGGCTGGCAGTTTTGTCAGATCAAGAGACCCGGCCAATCCAAAGACACAATACCCGTCCTACTTGATAAAACCTACGTGCGCCTTTGGTCTTAAATCAAGCATAAACAAGATTCAAGTTTCAGCCATGAAGTTGAGAAGAGAAGATTGGATGAAAAACGCTTTCTAAGTGAAACGCGCATGGATAGAAGAAAAATTTTCTAAAAATTTTTCACACAAGCAAATGTACACCTTGTGTTTCTCGGAAGTAGCTCTGATACCACTGTTAGGGAATGCCGGGTCTAATTTAAAATTTTGCAGTCCCAGGACGCAGCGGAAGAAGCATTACACCCGAAACACATTCCATTCCCAAGGATCCATGCGAGTGAGTACACACAAGGATGTGATAGAGATGTACCTCTTTTGCTTGTCTAGATGTCGAAGCCATGTTGAAGGCGCCCAAGTGTTCGCCCTCTACAAGTATCCACGTGTCGACTCCTTGATCGTTGCTCCCTTCCACGCTCGGTGCTAGCCTCGGGAAGAGAATCAAGCCTTCACTCCACTTGCGCCACTTTCAAGAGAAGTTGCGCCAAGGAGGGAATAGGGAAGATATCGCCAAGAACTTCCCTCTTCTTCTTTGCTTGCGCCACCTTCAAGCAAGATGCGCCAATGGCTATGAGAGGGAGAGGGCTTGCGACAATAGAAGGAGAAGCCACCAAGCCCAATTTCTCTTTGCGCCAAGAAGAGGAGAAGAAGAAAGGATGTCTTTCGGCCACTTGGAAGAAGGGTTGCGCCAAGCCTTTGTTGTTGTCACCCTTTGCCCTTGCTCACGCCTCTCTATGTATGTTCACGCCTCCTAGAAGTCGAACATTGGAAGGGGCGGTAAGGGGTCCTATAAATAGGACAAGAGGCGGCAAGGACAATGGCTAGGATCATGCCAAGTGGGCGGCTAGGATAAAGAAGTCTTGAGGTAAGGAAAGTCTCCAAGACTTTACCATAAACCTCATTCAACCTATCCTAATTTGCCCAATGGCCATATCAGCCTAAGACATGCCTTAGAGACATTCTTTCCATCCAAGGAGAAGGGCTAGGTGCAACATGAAGAATTCGACTAGGGCAAGGGTTTGGGTGCATGTAGGGTTCATAAGGAAAGTCTCCAAGACTTTACCATAAAATCTTCCTACTTGTCATATGCGCCCAAGCTATTTCCAAAAGAGACCTCAAGCCATATCAGCCCCAAGACTTGCCTTAGAGGCAAGTATTCCATCCAAGGAAGAAGGGCTAGGCGCCCTTTACTTCCATAATGAAGCAAAGGCGCCTCCCTCACCCCATTATGCCCCTAGGCGCCAATGGGGTGAGATTTCTCCCCATTATACCCTTTTAAGCCAATTCCTCTTCATGACAACTAATTATTGGGCCTCATTGGATAATGAGCTAGCCCAAACTTCATGGCATGGGTTGATTAAGCCATTGGATCTGATCCAATGCAACCCTAATCCAAATGTGACCAATCTAGGTCAATTTCGGGTCAACCTGCCAAAAATGAAGTTTGGCTCCAATAACTTTCTTCCAACTCATCAGGCCCATTGGCGCTGATGAAATCTTCCAAATGGATCCAAGTTATCCAATAACTTGATCCTAAGGCTTCTGATTAAAGCAACGTCAAGAGTCTATTGCGTGTGACCCCGTAGGATCCATATGATGATGGCAATGATGTAAACATCATAAGCAGTGAGGGGTATCTAGCAACACATCACTACTACCCATGTCATAGGACTTAAGTCATTATGGCAACAACTCCTAACAAGCAACGAGGATTCCTATTGCATTACAGATCCCTTTGCCTAAGCTGATATCCTGCCATTGGATTAGTCTCAAGTTTATTATCCAATGCATTGGTCATGACTCAACAAGTGTGGACACACTCTCCTGTCATGCACCAATAAGGTGGGGCACCCCGAGGTGGATATCATACTTCCAATAAGGAAGGGGCAAATCCTACTATTGGTCATCCATGTCTCTACATGACTTATGACATGCCCAATGATAGTCGTTTTGATCTCCCAGTTACGGAGAGACGTAAGACTGTATTAAAGCATACCCATCATCAAATCTAGACATGAATACCTCAAGTCCAAGGATCAATACAAAACCTCTTGCATGTGAGATTGACTTGTTGACTAGACAAGTCAATCCTCACGGTGGATCACTCCAGTGCATCCAATGCACCTGTATGTCTGCGTTACTATGCCCCGCACCTAACCAGCCCATACACCAGTCTCACATATACCAAAGCTGTCCCATATCTGCTAAGGTACCTTGTCTGGGGATAGCTTTTGAGAATGGATCCAATCCAAACTCCTGGGACATTATTTATGCAACTCAATACATCAACGCAGGTAGAGAAGTCTGCATAATAACTACCATGCCTATATAAAGAGTAATAGTTCTATCAAAGTACATTCAACCAATGCCTGACCATGTCCATACATTGGTCTTAAGGGCATATACACCAACAACAAGTGCACATTAAAACAAGTTCATATATTCCAAGGTCTCACAAGTATTTCTTAGGAGAGCAAATTAGGAACTTCCCTCACACAAAGTACATGCTAGTTAAAATCAATAGCAGGTTGGGAGTTCTGCTTTACAATTTTTTCCTCCAGGTGCTGTGTTGCATAAATCTGCATTCCTTCCTTGCGCAGAATTTTCTCTTAGCGTCACCCCTTTCTTGACTTCTTCTCCTCTCGATCAAGTCTCCTCCGAAAATCCCCCTTCTCCAATGTCTCCTCGAAGCTTATATCTTCCCTCTATCTGCTGGATTTCTCCTTGTCGCCTTAGAGGTCTAGTGATTACACCAAAAATATTGTCGCCGCTTCTTTCGCAAGTCTTGCCATTAAAAAGTAGGATATTCATCAAGTCTAATATCCACAAGCGCTCAAAAGGCAGCATATTTATTAAGTCTAATATCCACAAGCCATCAAAAGGCAGGATATTTATCAAATCTGAATATTCACAAACCATTAAAGAGCATAATATTCTTCAAATCAATATCCACATGCTCTCAAAGGTGAGATATTCTTAAAATTATCCACAAGCCTTCAAAGGTCGGATATTCATCAAAATTTAAATATCTATAAGCCCTCAAAAGGTAGGATATTCTTCAAATCAAATATCCACGAGCCCTCAAATGCAGAATATTCTTCAAATTTAGATATCCACAAGCCCTCAAAAAGCATAATATTTATAAAATCTAAATATTCACAAGCCCTCAAAATATAGGATATTCACTAAGTCTAAATATCCATAAGCCCTTAAAAGAAAAGATATTTATCAAGTCTAAATATCCACAAGCCCTCAAAAGATAAGATATTATCTAAGCCTAATATACACAAGCCCTCCAAAGGTAGAATATTTTCTGAGTCAAAATATTCATAAGCCCTTAAAAGAAAGGATGTTCTCCAAGTCTAAATATTCACAAGCTCTCAAAAAGAAAAATATTCATTAAGATCCTGATACTTAGTTCATCACTGCCAATATCTGAGGAACCTACAAGGTCACACACCTTAATACTCAAGTTCTCGTATTGATCGGGAAGCCTTATGATCGAGTTATTGGATAACTCGGATCGATTTGGGAGATTTCATCAACACCAATAGGCCTGATGACATGGAAGAAACTTATTGGAGCCAAACTACATTTTTGGCATATTGACCAATATTAACCATGGTTAGCCTCATTTGACCTTGGGTTACATTGGATTGGATCCAATGGCTTGGTTAACATGCATAATGAACTTTGGGCTAGGCCCATTACCCAATGGGGCTTGCTAATAAGTTGTAATGAAAAGATAAGAGGATAAAAGGGTATAATGGGGAGGATTCTATGGCATAGGCTTATGAAGAGTCCTAGTTGGACTAGGATTGGCGCATATGGCTTGATTGGTATCTTCTAAGTGATTGATTGAGATTGAATTTTGATCTAATCACTTGAGATATTAATTAAGATGTGATGGGCGCATGTGGGGCTGATTATTTACATAATTAGGATCCTAATTGGATTAGGACTTGCGCCCAAGCCACATTAGGCAACTTCCATCATGTCTTGACCTAGTCTTGGTGCATGCCTGGAAGTTGTGCCTATTTAGGTAGGCATGAGGCGCATATGGCTGAAGCATGCTTTGGCAAGGCTTATGGGCATATGGAATTAATTATTTGATCAAGATAATTGATTGAATAAGTCATCAAATCATGCCACAATCACATGCACCTTCCTTATACCCCTAAACCACCACTTTCTCTTATAAAAGAGACCCTAGCCAACCCCTTTATGCATGCAATCTCTTGGAGGCATGGACAACTAGAGGGGCAACGACTAGGTTATTTTTGGAGTTCTTCTTCCATCAAAGGCCGTAAGCAACTTCTCCTTCCTTTCCTTGGCGAAAGGTGAAAGTGTTGGTGTTTATGCCCTATGACCTAGTATTGGTCCATCTTTTGTACTACTTGACATTGATATATATATATCATTCTGGCATTGTCATTATCAATATTTGTCTACATATGTGATTATGTACTTACATGATAATGTCCCTGGAGACAGATTGCATCTGTGCTCAAATGGTTGTTCTCAGTCAATGTGCCTGAGTGGATATGGGACAGCTCTGGTACTTGTGAGATTGGTATATGGGCAGGTTAGGCATGAAGTGCTAACGCAGACATATGGGTACATCAGTAGTGGATATACTGGACCGACCCGCTGTGAGGCTATGACTTGGTGTCATGAGTTATCCTCACAAGTGACAGGAGATGCATTGATCCCTTGACTTGAGGACATTGACCATTCTATATGGTTAGGGACTTGCTTTGATACAACCTAACACCTCGCCGTAGTTGGGAGGTAGTAACGGTTGTCATTGAGCATGTCACGACCCATATGAGAAGGTCAATGGACAGACAGCGGATTTGCCCCTTCCTGAGGGAAGCTTGATATCCATGGAGCTCTTCTATGGTTCTATGACTGAAAGTGTACGGCCATACCCAGTGACAACCTGATTTAGTCATGACCATGTGATTGGGTTAAAACAAGTGGTGACACATTTATCCAATCGGATATCAGTTCGGCAAAAAGACTGTAATGCATCTGTACCTAGTTGCGATGATGGGGATGTCGATGTCGATATCCATTTTGATGATTTGGGTAGCAGCGATGCACTGCTAGGTGCCACTCACTGATTGTGATGACATTAGGTCAGCACTGCTAACATTAGATAAACCTACAGGGTTGTACACCTTGATACTCGAGTTCTCGTATTGATTGGGAAACCTTATGATCGAGTTATTGGATAGCTCGGATCTATTCGAGAGATTTCATCAATGCCAATGGGCCGGATGAGATGGAAGAGAGTTATTGGAGACAAACTTCATTTTTGGCTAGTTGACCCGAATTTGACCATGGTTGGTCACATTTGACTTAGGGTTGCATTGGATTGGATCCAATAGCTTAATCAACCAATGTAATGAAGTTTGGGCTTGTTCATTACCCAATGAGGCCCAATAAGAAGTTATCATCAAGAGACAATGGGCTAAAAAGGTATAATGGGGAGAAATCTTATCCCATTGGTGCCTAGGGGATCAATGGGGATAAATTGGCGCAATTTGCTTCATAAGGAAGCAATTGGCGCCTTGACCTTCTTCCTTGGATGGAAAGCTTGCCTCTTAGGCAATGTTTGGGATGCATAAGGGATAATATACTTATTAGGTAAGTCTTGGGCGATTGCAAGGGGTTTATGGAAAGGGCTTCGAGTCTTGCCATAACCCTAACCCTAATTGCCACCCATTTACCCTAGCCGCCCCCCTCTTTGTGATATGCACCTAGCCCTTCTATTGCCGCCCCTTGGCTCTGTATATCATGACATATGCGAGAGCCCTTTCATGCAATTAAGTTTGCGTGAGCAACCAATCCAAGAAGGGGCGTGAGCAATAGCAAGTGGCGCATCTCTTCCATCATCCTAGCCGAGAGCCATCTTCATCCTTTCCCTTGGCGCAAGGTGGACTTGAAGTTGGTGGCTTCTTCATCTCCTCATATTCTTCATTGGTGCATGATCCTTGGAGATGGCATAAGCTTTAAAGAAGGTGACCTAAGGCTTGGATCTTCTTCCTGAGGCTAGCACCGGGCAAGGAAGAAGAGAGCTTGAGGCATCTGTGTGTGTGAGACTGCAGAGAGCGCATGCTTGGGTGCCTACCTCGACATCAACCTCCTTTTACTCTAGGTGTTGGTGTATATGCCCTAAGGACCTAATTCTAGTCTGTTACTTATACAACTTGACATTGATATTTATATCATACTGGCATTGTCATTATCATTATTTGTTTACGTCTGCGAATATGTACTTATATGATAATGTCCCTGGAGACAGATTGGATCTGTGCTCAAACGATCGTCCCCAGTCAATGTACCTGAGTGGATAAGGGACAGATCTGGTACTTGTGAGACTGGTATATGAGCTGGTTAAGCACGAGGTGCTAACGCAGACATATGGGTATATCAGTGGTGGATATACTGGACCGACCCGCTGTGAGGCAATGACCTGGTGTCACAAGTTATCCTCACAAGTGATAGGAGATGCATTGATCCCTTGACTTGAGGTCATTGGCCATTCTATATATTGTTAGGGGTATGCTTTGATACAACCTAACGACTTGCCGTAGTTGGGAGGTAATAACGGTTGTCATTGGGTATGTCACGACCCATATGAGAAGGTCAATGCACAGACATAGGATTTGCCCCTTTCCTAAGGGAAGCTTGATATCCATGGAGCTCCTCTATGGTTCTATGACTGAAAGTGTATGGCCATACCCAGGTTAGACCTGATTTAGTCATAGCCATGAGATTGGATGAAAACAAGTGGTGACACACTTGTCCAATCGGATATCAGTACGGCAAAGAGACTATAATGTATCTGTACCTAATTGCGACGATGGGGATGTCGATGTCGATATCCATTCCAATGACCTAGGTAGCAGCGATGCACTGCTAGGTGCCACTCACTGCTTGTGATGGCCTTTGGTCAGCACTGCCAGCATCAGAGGAACCTATAGGGTCGCACACCTTGATACTCGAGTTCTCGTATTGATCGGGAAGCCTTATGATCGAGTTATTGGGTAACTCGGATCGATTTTGGAGATTTCATCAACGCCAATGGGCCTAATGAGATGGAAGAGATTTATTGAAGCCAACTTTCATTTACGGCATATTAACCATGGTTAGCCCAGTTTGACCTAGGGTTAAATTGGATTGGATCCAAGGGCTTGGTTATGTAGGAACCCCTAACTAAGGGGGAAGAAACCCTAAGCATGCTTATCTATCATGCATAGCGGAAAGAGGGCTTCAAGTCAAGATCGGATATGAAACAATATGATCAACTTGAAACTAGAAATCATACCAATGCCATGGACTTGGATCTCGGCTTGGAAGAAGAGATCAAGATAGGTCTCCTCCAAAGTGTGCCACACACAAGATGAAGTTGGCTCACTCCTTGGGGTCGCTTGTGCTAGCAAGTCACTCAAGGAATCTTCACTTGTCGAATGGAAGGGATGATGAACTTCCTTGTTGCCGAGAGTTCCTCTTTGCCCAGGCTCTCCTTCTCGTCGTCAACCACACCTCAACCAATGTCCAAGGCGTTGATGAGAAGAGTTCCAACGCATAAGCGTTTTTGGCGTTAAGTGAAACCGGCCCCCTTTGATGACTTTCCATAAATGGAAGCTCATCAAAGCATGCGCTCAAGCCATAACCCAAACGCATTTGAGCATTGAACCATGCGTTCACAATTGTGAACCGGTTCAAGCTAAACCGTTCGATTCAACTTTGGTTCATGAACCAAACCGAAATGGCTCAAGCCATGTGGTCTAGACCATATTGAACCCCAAGGCTCATGATCTAACCATTCATCACCTGATGCCCCTGATCTTTCCGATCTAGCATCATCTCTCTTGATCGAAGCTTACCGATCTCAAGCCTTAATCAATCAAACATGATCAGACCAGATCTCACTTACAATCAGAGATAAAATCCCTTTAATCTGAACTCAAAGAATCCAGTCCATTCGATCTGACTCAAGTAAGCCATATCATCAAATTGTGCGACCCTGAGGGTTTCCTCTAAATGTCGGTAACGATAACTTACGTTATCACGATCAGTGAGGGGTATCTAGCAACACATCACTGTCTCCCGATATAAAGGAAAGAGTCTTCCAAGACTACTCCCAAACCATTGCACAAGTGTGACTCCATTCACAAGGCATACATGTGTCCTTTGCCACTGGATGTTCTTATTGGACAAGCGGGTCAAGCTTGTAACTCCAATACGATGAGTATGATTAGATCAGATGCACATTGTCATCTGGGCATGGCCATACACTATCTCAATCATCTCATATAGGGGGCCCATTAGAACATCACACTCCTTAAACAAGGAGACGGCAATCCTATGTCTATCACTAGTGCTCTAACCTGATTCAAGCTCACCATCCAAGATAGTCTATAATCATTATGTTTCAAATGATATTGAACTACCTCAAAACAATGACAATCATCATTTAGAAACACAAGTGATCTCAAGTCAAAGGACATGTGCCACTTAGTGCTCACAAGGATCATTCACATTGTGACAAGCAATGGAATATCCGAGTAGGGTCTGTCCAGTACATCCAATGTACCCATGAGTCTACATCTTATTCCATGCTCGAAGCATCCTATAAGATTAGCACTCATATTAGTCTCAATCATATCAAGGCTGTCTCATGTTCACCAAGATATCTCGACTAAGGACATATAGCCTGTCAGCCTAGCTGAACAGCTTTGAGACATTATTCAGAAGTACACTTATTACAGCAGACAAGGTAACAACCTGAATAATAACCATGCCTTTTATAAACACAAGAGTTTATTACATGATACTTATACAATCCCAAAGGCCTCAAACATTAGCCTTAAGGGCATACCCCAACAATCTCCCACTTGCACTTAATCTAATGGTTGAGAAATCTCAAACCCATATTATTACAGTGCTTCTCATGCTTCTGCTGCGCCAGAGGCTTGGTAAGCGGGTCTGCCAGATTGTCATCTGTATGAACCTTGCAAATCTTGATCTCGCCACGATCAATGATCTCCCGGATCAAGTGAAAACGTCTTTGTATGTGCTTGGACTTCTGGTGTGACCGCGGTTCCTTTGCTTGTGCTATAGCTCCAGTGTTATCACAGAAGATAACCAAAGGATCTGCACTCGAAGGAACGACACCAAGTTCTCTCACGAACTTACGAATCCACACTGCCTCCTTGGATGCTTCCGAGGCTGCAACATACTCGGCTTCTGTTGTGGAATCAGCAACAGTTGACTGTTTGAAACTTTTCCACACCACAGCACCTCCATTCAAGCTAAAAACATAGCCTGATTGCGATCGGAAATCATCCTGGTCCGACTGGAACGAAGCGTCAGTATATCCCTCTATACTGAGTTCTTCCTGACCACCATATATCAAGAACATATCTTTGGTCCTCCGCAGATATTTTAAGATGTTCTTGACCGCAATCCAGTGCGCCAAACCTGGATTACTTTGGAATCGACTGGTCACGCTTAACCCGTAAGCGACGTCTGGGCGAGTACACAACATCGCATACATAATGGACCCAATAGCCGAAGCATAAGGCGTATTGTCCATTTCATCTTTCTCAGTCTGTGTTTGTGGACACTGACTCTTCGAAAGATTCAGACCATGTCTGACTGGAAGATATCCACGTTTAGAATTCTCTAAATGGAATCTCTCCAGGACCTTATCGATGTAGGTACTCTGGCACAACCCGAGAAGCCTCTTAGATCTATCCCGGTAGATCTTCACACCTAATACATAGGCTGCTTCTCCTAGATCTTTCATCTGAAAACATTTTCCTAACCATGCCTTAACAGCATGCAGTTCAGGAATATCGTTTCCAATGATCAAGATATCATCGACGTAGAGGATTAGGAATGTAATCACGCTCCCACTAAACCTCTTATATACACACGGGTCATCTTCGTTCTTGATGAAACCAAACTCAGAGATTGATTCATCAAAACGAATATTCCAGCTTCTTGATGCTTGCTTCAATCCATAAATGGATTTCTTTAACTTGCATATTTTATGACGATCTGATGGATTAGTGAAACCCTCAGGTTGTGTCATATACACATCCTCATCCAGATTTCCATTGAGGAAAGCTGTCTTCACATCCATCTGCCAGATCTCATAATCGTAATATGCAGCTATCGCGAAAAGAATCCGAATAGACTTAAACATGGCTACAGGAGAGAAAGTTTCATCATAATCTATCCCGTAGATTTGTTTGAAACCTTTCGCAACTAGCCTGCCTTTATAGGTAACCACGTTACCATCCATGTCAATCTTCTTCTTGAAGATCCATTTACAGCCTATAGGGATTACTCCCGGAGGCGGATCAACCAAATCCCAGACTTGGTTATCTGACATGGAGTCCATCTCGGCTCGCATAGCTTCAAGCCATCTAGCTGACTCCGGTCCACTGACCGCATCCGCATAAGTTAGGGGTTCATCATTATCAATGATGTAGACTCCGTCATAGCGCTCAGGCTGTCGACGGATCCTACCCGATCTTCGCGGTTCCCGTGATATCTGAGCCTCAGGTTGTTCAATAACCTGATCTACTGGCTCAGGCACATCCAACTGTGCTTGACTACTTTGTCCTTCCTCTGGATTCTCATCCAGCTTTATTTCTCTCCCACTGGCCTCTTGCAGAAGAAATTCCTTCTCAAGAAATACGGCCGTCCGAGCAACAAATACCTTGTTCTCCTTGGGATCGTAGAAATAATAACCCTTAGTTTCCTTAGGGTAACCGACAAAGATGCATTTGTCAGATCTGCTCTCTAGTTTCCCAGAGGCGAGCTTTTTGACATAAGCCTCGCAACCCCAGATTTTGATAAATGTCAAGCTAGGCTGTTTCCCATACCATAACTCATATGGCGTCTTTGAAACTGCCTTGGATGGCACTCGGTTTAGTACCTTTGCAGCTGTTTCCAGTGCAAAACCCCAAAAGGAATATGGAAGAGTAGCCTGACTCATCATAGAACGAACCATATCAAGTAGCGTTCTATTTCTCCTCTCGGACACACCATTCCATTGCGGTGTTCCTGGCGGAGTGAGCTGTGAGATAATCCCACACTCCTTCAGATAGTCAGTAAACGCATGACTCAGGTATTCACCACCTCGATCAGAACGAAGTGCCTTGATATTTCGGCCTAACTGATTCTGTACTTCATTTTTGAACTCTTTGAACTTGTCAAAAGATTCATTTTTATGTCTCATTAAATAGACATACCCATACCTACTGAAATCATCAGTAAAGGTAATGAAGTACTGATAGCCACCTCTGGCTTGTTTACTGAAAGGCCCACACACATCACTGTGTATAAGGTCCAGTAAACCTGAAGTCCTTTGACCTTTGTGAGGAAAAGGAGACTTCGTCATTTTACCCATTAAACAAGCTTTGCATGTCTCAATCTCCTCATAGGAGAATGATCCCAGCAGTCCATGTTCATGCAACCGCTTAATGCGCTTCTTGTTTATATGGCCTAAACGACTATGCCATAGCAAGGTGCTGTCATCAGCATACTTGGCTTTCTTATTATCAATGTTTTGTATAGAATTTTCCATGTCCAACATGTATAACCCATTGTTAATTGAACCAGTCGCATACACAATATTATCATAAGTCAAAACACACTTTGAAATCTTGCATTCAAAGGCAAATCCTTTCCTGACAAGAGCAGGAATAGAGATAATATTCTTGGTAATACTGGGTACAAAGTAACAATTGTTTAATTCTAATACAATGCCAGATGGTAAAGTAATGAAATAGTCTCCTACAGCAACAGCAGCAACCCGTGCCCCGTTTCCAACTCGTAGGTCTACCTCATGCTGTCCCACCTGCCTTCTTCTCTTGAGTTCCTGCACATTTGAACAAATGTGAACTCCACATGCAGTGTCCAACACCCATGATATAGAAGAAGATGAAACCATGACTTCCGTCACGTATATACCTGAGCCAGAAGCAATGCTTCCCCTCTTATCTCCTTGGAGCGCTTTACAGTCCTTTTTCCAGTGACCCAGCTGGCCACAGTGGAAACACCTGTTATCCTTCGACCGCTTAACCTTCTGTTTCAGGGCCTTACTGTAGTTCTTGACAGGGGCCTTGCCCTTCTTCCCCTTCTTCTTGTTCCTAGAAGGAACCATTAAGACAGAGGTTGAAGGCTTACCCTTCAGAGTTTCCTCAGTTGTCAAGAGCATATTCAACAGCTCTGCCGGCGTACAATCGATTTTGTTCATATTATAGTTAATGATGAACGCATCGAAAGAAGGCGGAAGAGACTGTAGAATTATGTCTACAGCAAGCTCCTGGTTGATGGTATGCCCCAGTTTCTCCAGAGCCTCCTTGTGCCCAATCATCTTGAGCACGTGAGCTCCCACTGGGCTCCCCTCAGCCAGTTTGCTCTGAAAGAAGAGCTTCGTCAGATTATAGCGTTCAGTCCTCGCCTGTGCAGCATACAGCATTTTGAGGTTTGCTATAATCTCTATAGCTGACATATCCTCATGCTGACGCTGCAGCGGTGGCGTCATAGACGCTAGCATCAGGCAAGCGACATCAATGCTATCATTGACGTGCTTTTCGTAGGCTTCCCGAACCGCCCTTGCGGCGTTCGGAGCGGGCTGCGGCGGTATCGCCGTCTCGAGGACATACAGTTTCCTCTCTGCCTTAAGAACAATCTTAAGGTGTCCGAACCAGTCAGAGAAGTTCGGCCCAGCAAACTTCTCCCTTTCCAGTAGGGATCGCACATTGAAGCTCATGGTGTTCGTTGCTGCAGGAATCTACAACAAGCAAGAACAGCAAGGTCAGTATCAATGTTTAGAATCAATCCAGGACTTAAGAAAGATTCTTTTCTCACTATTTTGTCTGACTGAAAAATCCAGTAAACAGTCCGAAAGAGTAATACTCTTTTAGTGAGATGGGATCCAGATTTCATACTTGGTCTCCGCGTCCCGCTCAGGCGAGATAAGATGCACAGAGATAACAAGCACTAATTTCTGGTAGGCTGTCTCAGCCAATCGCCAACCCGTGCGATTCCCCTTCATCTTGGCAATCCAGCAGACTGTGCCAACTGAGTTGGTACAACACAGTCTCTGATCCCAGAGATGGCTGCCTCCATGTGCTACCATATGCGCCACATATGTAGCCAACATGGTCAAGCTGACCTGACCTACTCCCTGGACCACCACGTGCTATGCTGAGCAACGAGAGGGGATAAATCCCAACTCTGTAACACGCAGGTGAAATCCAGCACCGTCTGAAGATAGGTGGACGTGCCCACTGAGTGGGTTCAACACGGCTCCAACGATAATCAGAAAGGTGAGGTTTCGCGTCAGAAGGCTTACGAGCTTGATATGTTAGCGTTGGATTTTATCGGTCTTTTATCTTCTTAACTATCATACAAGTCCTATGGTGATAGCAGAAGATAAACTTAAACATGCAATTCTAATTATAAGCAATAAGAAGAAAGCATGATCTTATGTGGTAAAAGCCCATGAACCCTAGTAAGACCTTAATTTACTTAAGTCTTCACTTGAGCTCCTTGCATCTCATCTGGTCCAACCCAGTGCCCTAGCGCCAAGAGCACCTCAGGTGCACCACCAGATGAATGCCCCTCTTGGATGTGTGCACTTGTCTAATCAAAGTACATTTGATCTATCTAGACAAGGTTGACTCGCAGGTCAACTACATATTATAAATTAAGTACAATGTGATTCGCAGATCACAAATTAATTTACAACTTATCCAGGCTCGCAGGCCCCAGCACAGCACACAATAGGGCAACCCACATAAGACTAAATAAACAAGCATATGATTCAATCAACATGTGATCCATTCAAGAAATTAAATTTTGGAAAAACCCATGGCATCAATTTAATTTCCTTATGAGCCCTACAACCTTACAATGGTCCATTGATGGGGATCCACTCATCCATCTAGCTAGATCCTTTGCCCTTGCATGCACCGAGTCCTAACTGACCCGAGTTGACCTAATGGTCAACCATGCATGCCCCAAGGGCTGAACCACCCCATGAGTTTTGGCAAGCGGGTGTGACCCCGGGCCTAACTCAAGTGTGTTCAGTAGTTGTCTCAACCAGACCTCGCTACACGCCCTAGATGCAGTCAACCTATAGCCACCTTGTGCTTGCGCATAGGTGCTATTGGGTCAACCCATCTGAGCTGTCAGATGGTCTGATCAGACTTGGATCCAACCTAGTGGTGACTTCAACCTCATCAACCCATCTAAGGGTTTAATGTAGTGGCTCCTTAGATCTAATGAAGCGCGCAAGAGGTAAGTTTTAGAAAACTTTTATAACATGCGCAATGTTACAAACAAACAACATGCTTGATAACCCTTAGATCTAAGGGGGTCCCCTTCAAGGGGGAGCGCATACTTTAGGAGGTCCCCTTCAAGGGGGAGCGCATACTTCAGGAACATATGATACAAGCGCAACATCATGAACATATAAGCGCAACATCATGAACATATGATACAAGCGCAACATCATGAACATATAAGCGCAACATCATGAAAACAAAGCATGCCTCAAGGAAACAGTAAGCGCAACATCATGTATGGATCACCAATACTTAAAGCAATCATATCGATCATATCATGAGCCTAGCTCTGATACCAATTGAAGGAACCCCTAACTAAGGGGGAAGAAACCCTAAGCATGCTTATCTATCATGCATAGCGGAAAGAGGGCTTCAAGTCAAGATCGGATATGAAACAATATGATCAACTTGAAACTAGAAATCATACCAATGCCATGGACTTGGATCTCGGCTTGGAAGAAGAGATCAAGATAGGTCTCCTCCAAAGTGTGCCACACACAAGATGAAGTTGGCTCACTCCTTGGGGTCGCTTGTGCTAGCAAGTCACTCAAGGAATCTTCACTTGTCGAATGGAAGGGATGATGAACTTCCTTGTTGCCGAGAGTTCCTCTTTGCCCAGGCTCTCCTTCTCGTCGTCAACCACACCTCAACCAATGTCCAAGGCGTTGATGAGAAGAGTTCCAACGCATAAGCGTTTTTGGCGTTAAGTGAAACCGGCCCCCTTTGATGACTTTCCATAAATGGAAGCTCATCAAAGCATGCGCTCAAGCCATAACCCAAACGCATTTGAGCATTGAACCATGCGTTCACAATTGTGAACCGGTTCAAGCTAAACCGTTCGATTCAACTTTGGTTCATGAACCAAACCGAAATGGCTCAAGCCATGTGGTCTAGACCATATTGAACCCCAAGGCTCATGATCTAACCATTCATCACCTGATGCCCCTGATCTTTCCGATCTAGCATCATCTCTCTTGATCGAAGCTTACCGATCTCAAGCCTTAATCAATCAAACATGATCAGACCAGATCTCACTTACAATCAGAGATAAAATCCCTTTAATCTGAACTCAAAGAATCCAGTCCATTCGATCTGACTCAAGTAAGCCATATCATCAAATTGTGCGACCCTGAGGGTTTCCTCTAAATGTCGGTAACGATAACTTACGTTATCACGATCAGTGAGGGGTATCTAGCAACACATCACTGTCTCCCGATATAAAGGAAAGAGTCTTCCAAGACTACTCCCAAACCATTGCACAAGTGTGACTCCATTCACAAGGCATACATGTGTCCTTTGCCACTGGATGTTCTTATTGGACAAGCGGGTCAAGCTTGTAACTCCAATACGATGAGCATGATTAGATCAGATGCACATTGTCATCTGGGCATGGCCATACACTATCTCAATCATCTCATATAGGGGGCCCATTAGAACATCACACTCCTTAAACAAGGAGACGGCAATCCTATGTCTATCACTAGTGCTCTAACCTGATTCAAGCTCACCATCCAAGATAGTCTATAATCATTATGTTTCAAATGATATTGAACTACCTCAAAACAATGACAATCATCATTTAGAAACACAAGTGATCTCAAGTCAAAGGACATGTGCCACTTAGTGCTCACAAGGATCATTCACATTGTGACAAGCAATGGAATATCCGAGTAGGGTCTGTCCAGTACATCCAATGTACCCATGAGTCTACATCTTATTCCATGCTCGAAGCATCCTATAAGATTAGCACTCATATTAGTCTCAATCATATCAAGGCTGTCTCATGTTCACCAAGATATCTCGACTAAGGACATATAGCCTGTCAGCCTAGCTGAACAGCTTTGAGACATTATTCAGAAGTACACTTATTACAGCAGACAAGGTAACAACCTGAATAATAACCATGCCTTTTATAAACACAAGAGTTTATTACATGATACTTATACAATCCCAAAGGCCTCAAACATTAGCCTTAAGGGCATACCCCAACAGGTTAACATGCATAATGGACATTGGGTTGGGCCCATTGAAAAGTTGGGCTTATTGGGCTCAAGGAGAAAGGGAATTGTAGGTGTGCTTAACTTTAGTTAGACTAGGGTTAACGCCTAGAATTTGAAATTAACCATGTGAGGGTTAATTAATTAATTAATATGAATCCTGATTGGATTGGGACTAATTAATTGATTAATTATGGGCTGATTTATTTGAATTAATTAGAGTCCTAATTGGATTAGGATTTAATTAATTAAATAAATAATTAGAGTCCTAATTGGATTAGGACTTGATTCAAAATTTGAATCTTGGTCAATCCGCCCACTTGAGTTCTAGTTGGACTAGGACTTGAGGGCTTGTTTTATCATGACCAATTCGCCCACTTAAGTAGTCCTACTTGGATTAGGACTCACTTGATCAAACCACCATATGAGTCCTAATGGAATTAGGACATGTTCAAACCGCCAATGCAAGTCCTAATTAGATTAGGATTTGATTCCCCTTTTCTCTCCTAGCCGCAAATTCCAATTGAATTGTGGCCACACTCTAAACCACCTCTTGTCTCTATAAATAGATACCTTGGCCGCCCCTCTTGATGGACAATCTGATCTTGAAGTCGTGAGCAACATCAAGGGCGAGAGCAAGAGGTGGTGGCGAGGTGGTGGTGCACTTCATCTTCTTCCATCAAACCCTAGCCGCAAGCAAGCTTCCTCCTTTCCTCTTGGCGCTTGGAGCATTGGAGCTTGGCGACTTGTCTCCTTCCCTCTTCCTCCTTGGCGCAACTTCTCTAGAAGGGGGCACAAGTGAAGTAGAGATCTCTCAAGGCTTGGATCTTCTTCCCGAGGCTAGCACCGGGCATAGAAGAAGAGAGCTCGAGGTGATCCGTGTGTGTGAGACTGTAGAGGGCGCACGATTGGGCGCCTACGTTGACATCGGCTTCACCCTGCTTCAAGGTATTTTCTATCACATCGTGTCGACTCTCTCGCTTGACGATCTTCACTGGGTTTTTGGGACTGGCCTGTTTCGGGGATATTCTTCCGTTGCGCAATGTATTTGTGTCCATAAACCTCTAAAAAATTGTAAAATATCCCCGGGGTTTCCCAACACTAGGTTCTTCCTATCTCATTGTGTCGACCCCCTCGCAAGACGATCTTCACTGGGTTTTTGGGACCATCCTGTTTCGGGAATATTATTCTGCTATGCATGTATTGTAATCTCTGTGAAAATTGTAAAAAATCCTCGGGGTTTCCCAACAGTGGTATCACAACAACTTGCGAGTCTCAAACGATGTTCTTTCATGCTTTTCATGCTCACATGCCATGTTTCAATTTTCAAAAATTGCATATTCACATGGCGAACGATTTTTCTAACTAAGAAAAATTATAGTTTCTTGTTCCTATCCTCTTCGTCAATTTCTTTTGGACTTTTGGGTTATTTTTCTTGATTAATTTAAGATCAAAGGCGCACGTATTTTTGTCAAGTAGGATGGGCATTGTGTCTTCAGACTGGCCGGTTCTCTTGATCTGACAAAATTGCTAGCCGATAGGATCTATGAAATTGTCTTGGAATTTAATCGCAAATAACCAAAAGATCTGGCAGATGGATGTGAAGACTGCTTTCCTTAATGGAAAACTAGATGAGGATGTGTATATGACACAACCTGAAGGTTTCACTAATCCATCAGATCGTCATAAAATATGCAAGTTAAGGAAGTCCATTTATGGACTTAAGCAAGCATCAAGAAGTTGGAATATTCGTTTTGATGAATCAATCTGTGAGTTTGGTTTCATCAAGAATGAAGATGACCCGTGTGTATATAAGAGGTTTAGTGGGAGCGTAATTACTTTCCTAGTCCTCTACGTCGATGATATCTTAATCATTGGAAACGATATTACTGAACTGCATGCTGTCAAAGCATGGTTAAGAAAATGTTTCCAGATGAAAGATCTAGGAGAAGCAGCCTATGTATTAGGTGTGAAGATCTACAGAGATAGATCTAAGAGGCTTCTCGGGCTGTGCCAGAGTACTTACATCGATAAAGTCCTGGAGAGATTTCATTTAGAAAATTCTAAAAGAGGATATCTTCCAGTCAGACATGGTCTGAATCTTTCGAAGAGTCAGTGTCCACAAACACAGACTGAGAAAGATGAAATGGACAATACGCCTTATGCTTCGGCTATTGGATCCATTATGTATGCGATGTTGTGTACTCGCCCAGACGTCGCTTACGGGTTAAGCGTGACCAGTCGGTTCCAAAGTAATCCAGGTCAGGCGCACTGGATTGCGGTCAAGAACATTTTGAAATATCTTCGGAGGACCAAAGATATGTTCTTGATATATGGAGGTCAGGAAGAACTCAGTATTGAAGGATATACTGACGCTTCATTCCAGTCTGACCAGGATGATTTTCGATCGCAATTAGGCTATGTTTTTAGCTTGAATGGAGGTGCAGTGGTGTGGAAAAGTTTCAAACAATCAATTGTTGCTGATTCCACAATAGAAGCCGAGTATGTTGCAGCCTCAGAAGCATCTAAGGAGGCAGTGTGGATTCGTAAGTTCATTCAGGAACTTGGTGTTGTTCCTTCGAGTGCAGATCCATTGGTTATCTTCTGTGATAACACTGGAGCAATAGCACAGGCAAAGGAACCACGGTCGCACCAGAAGTCCAAGCACATACAGAGAAGGTTTCATTTGATCCAGGAGATCATTGATCATGGCGAGATCAAAGTCTGCAAGGTTCATACAGATGACAATCTGGCTGACCCGCTTACAAAGCCTCTGGCGCAGCAGAAGCATGAGAAGCACTGTAATAATATGGGTTTGAGGCCTTAAGGCTAATGTTGGGGTATGCCCTTAAGGCTAATGTTTGAGGCCTTGGGATTGTATCAGTATCATGTATAAACTTCATGTTTATAAAGGCAATGGTTGTTATTCAGGTTGTTACATTATCTGCTGCAATATGTATACTTCTGAATAATGTCTCAATGCTGTTCAGCTTGGCTGACATGCAGTTTTGTCCTTAGTCGAGATATCTTGGTGAACATGAGACAGCCTTGATATGATTGAGACTAATATGTGTTCTAATCTTATAGGATGCTTCGAGCATGGAATAAGATGTAGACTCATGGGTACATTGGATGTACTAGACAGACCCTACTAGGATATTCAATTGCTTGTCACAATGTGAATAATCCTTGTATGCAAACAAGTGGCATATTTCCTCTGACTTGAGATCACTTGTGTTTCTAAATGATGATTGGCATTGTTTTGAGGTAGTTCAATATCATTTGAAACATAATGGTTATAAACTATCTTGGATAATGAACATGAATCATGTTAGGGCATTAGTGATAGATATAGGATTGCCGTCTCCTAGTTTGGAGTGTGATGTTCTAATGGGGCCCCTCCTGGATGAGATGATTGAGAAAGTGTATGGCCATACCCAGGTGACTATGTTCATCTGATCTAATCATTCTCATCATATTGGATCTACAGGCTTGACACGCTTGTCCAATAAGAACATCCAGTGGCAAAGGAAACTTGTATGCCTAGTGAAATGGATTCACACTTGTGCTGTGGTTTGGGTGTAGTCTTGGAAGACTCTTTCCTTTATATCGGGAGACAGTGATGTGTTGCTAGATACCCCTCACTGATCGTGATGACGTAAGTTATCGTTACCGACATTTAAAGGAAACCCTTAGGGTCGCACAATTTGATGATATGGCTTACTTAAGTCAGATCGTGTGGACTGAATTGTTTTGGTTCAGTTTAAAGGGATTTAATCTCTGATTGTAAGTGAGATCTGGTCTGATCATGTTTGATTGATTAGGGCTTGAGATCGGTAAGCTTCGATCGAGAGAATTGATGCTAGATCAGTGAGATCAAGAGCATCAAGAGATGAACGGTTGGATCTTGAACCTTTAGGGTTTATTGTGATCTGGACCGGATGCTTGGGTTTATTTGGTCTTTGAACCAAACCAAAATGAACCGGCTCATTATGTGAGCGCATGGTTCAATGGGAAGAGGAAAATGCGATTGGGGTAAACCCATGGTCGCATGAAGAAGTGGTTTGCTATTTTTAGAAGCCACGATCTCAAGTTGAGACCACGCCTCACGTTTGAGGGATTTGCCTCTATTCTCGCCTCTCCTCTCCTCTCGTCAAGGGCTTGCTTTTTCGTGTGGTGAAAAAAGCTCACGCCAAGGAGGAGAAAGCTCACGCCAAGCAAGAATCGATCTCATCCCCCTTTCACACGAAAAGGACACTTGGAGAACCTTGCTAGCACAAGGAACGCCAAGGAGGAAGCGATCTCATTTGTGTGCGTCTACTTTGGAGGAGAGCGGCATCACTCTCTGCTTCCAAGTCGCCATCCAAGAAATGGCATTGGTAAGAATCTTTGCATTCTATACAAGTTGATCATATGTCATATTAGCGATCCTAGGAAACCCTAGATTCCGCCTTGCATAGATTTATATCTGCATGCATAGGGTTTCGCCCCCCTCTGGGGACTTTCACTCAATTTCGTATAGAAAGTTTGATGTATTTTATGGTACTGCCGTAACCAAAATCACGAGTCGTATTTCGAGTCAACTTTTCACCCGAGAGATTTGATGAAAATATGGCACTGCCATAATGAACTTCACGGTACCGTAATTCCGGATGATTTCTGTACCGAGAACTTATGCTGAAATTATGGCACTGCCGTAACGGTTCCCACGGCCGTAATTACAACCCATATTCGCAATTTTCACAAATTGTTTGAAGCTCGATTCTTGCGCGGATGATTTCGGATGATCTAAGCCATCAATTGAAGATCCTGAGAAAGAGAAATACTCGAGAGATCAAAGAGAAGTGACACACATGAAAAGCCCTAATTTTCATCCACAATTCACGGAGAAATCGAGTTCTTCACCGTCGCCCTATGTTTCACCGCCGGGACGCATACAGTGCATCTCCGGCCGTGAAATTTGAAGGGAAGCTGCGCATAGAGGAGGAGAAGATACCCCAAAAGTTTCAAAACGAAATGAGATCGATCGGAGGAGAAATCAACAGAAGACTCGTCGCCGACACTATTCATCGCCGAAATTATGGCTGTAATTTCCATTACAGCCATGCTGTAAAGTTGTTTTCCCCTTTTTCTTCGATTTCTCATCGTCTGATACTATGGATTATTGTAATCCTTCAACTATGGTAGCTTAAACTCTTTTTGGGACATAGGGGAGTAATTCTCCTCAATTTCTTAATGATTAGATTATTTTTACTTTCGTCATGATGATTTTACAATGATAATTTTACTTATGTGATGATTGCCTTTAATTATCCATAGATTCATATTGTTAGCATGTTTTAGAATTTTCGCGATATGGACCGAAAGGTGATTCGCTGAGAACTTGGAACCCTAAAATTGAATGTTATGAACTCACCGTAAGAAATTAGGTTTGTTCTTATTTCTCAATTTTAGAAGTATAATGCCATGTTAATAATCTGAATTTAGGATCGAGTTAATGTGATAAATCTAATAATACTGTGAGAAATCAAGTATAGGAATGTTGGAGAACCTTAAGCAGAACAAGTGAAAATTATAATATGAAAGTATGTAACTTTCACTTGAGATGATTGATTTAGAATTCGGATGCATGAAAGTGATCCTTGAGTTCTTTATCAATGATTTACTTATCTTCAGCATTGAATAGTTCTTGCATGAAAGTGAGGATCAGTTCTTTGTAAATTGTCTGCGCAAAAGCGAGATAATTTCTTTATGAAGTAAATTATATCTTTATCATGGTAAAATTTGATTGATGAACATCTATTCATATCTAGTCATGGAAGTTAAGGTAGATGAAACCCTAGTCCTAGTTTCTTACTCTGATATCTTCGTGTAGTCTTCAATAGTTTACTTTCATATTTCCGGTTGCTTAGCTAGTAAGAAATTAATTATTCAGTACTTGGCAAACGAGGTCTCTGTGGTTTGATATCCTTTTATTACTTCGAGTATCCGTGCACTTGCGGACACAATAAGTTTTTGGTGCCATTGCTGGGGACCTTGGTTTTTGTCAATATTGAAGATATTGAAAGTATTGCTAGACTAGGTTTTGTTTATTGTTTATTTTCTTTTTTTTTTGTTCTATTGAAATCATTTGATCTCTCTACTTTGCATGCGCAAGAATCTCAGAACAGGACCTCTAGTTCCGTTTGATCCAGAAATAAATAAAACTCTTAGACTGCATAGGAAGCTTAGATTTGAAGAAAGTCAAGTAGAAGAAGTGAACATGGCAGACAGAAGATCACTTAGGGACTATGCAGCCCCTAATCCATAGGAGATTCATTCTAGTATGGCTAGACCGGTGATAGAGGCTAACAATTTTGAAATCAAGCCTGCTTTCTTGTATATGATCCAATAGAACCAGTTTGGAGGATCTCCACTTGAAGATCCTAACCAACACCTTGCTTTGTTTCATGAATTATGTAATACTATCAAGATAAATGGTGTTTCTAACGATGCATTCAAACTGAGATTGTTTCCTTTTTCTCTTAGGGGCCAAGCACGTTCATGGCTTCTAGCTCAACCTACCGGCACCTTCACCACATGGGAACAATTGTCGAATTCCTTCTTGATGACATACTTTCCACCAAGCAAGACCATCCAATTGAGAAACCAGATCACAAGTTTTGAATAGAGGGATGGTGAATCTTTTAGCGAGGCATAAGAGTGTTTTAATGATTTACAACGGAATTGTCCTCACCATGGCATTGAAAATTGTGTTTTAATTCATACTTTTTACAATGGTTTGCTATATAATAGTAGACTAACTGTTGATGCTGCTGCAGGAGGAGCTCTCATGAGCAGAACCATTGAAGATGCCTTCAAGTTGCTTGAGGAGATGGCTTTAAATCACAATTAGTGGACTTCTGAGAGAGGAGTGCTGTATCGACCTTCTCAAGTTAAGAATGAAAGTGATGGTTGGTGCACCTTGGCAGAAAAGGTAGATTCTTTGTGCAACAGATTTGATTCTTTTAAAATGCAATCTGCTGTAGTTTCTTCATCTGTTGTTTGTGATATTTGTGGAAATAATGGTCATATTTCTAAAGAGTGTAAGGTCATTGCTTACCAAGAATGGTAAGCAACTAGATGAACCCCCGATGCCTAAAGAGGAGCCCACACCTGTAGTTGACAAAGAGCAGTTCAAAGAATCTCAACCTGACAAGGAAAAGCCTGTTGAGAAAGGGAAGGAGGAAGTTTATGTAGGGCCCCCAGCGTATATTCCACCTATCCCTTTTCCTCAGAGATTAGCCAAAGCAAAGTTGGATAAGCAGTTTGGCAAATTCTTGGATGTGCTAAAGAAGTTGTACATTAACATCCCCTTCACAGACGCCCTATCACAGATGCCCACTAATGCGAAATTTGTAAAGGACATATTATCCAACAAACGAAAGATGGAAGAATATGGAACTGTGGCACTTATAGAGGAATGCAACGCAATAATACAAAACAAGATTCCCCAAAAGTTGAAAGAACTAGGGAGTTTCTCAATTCCATGCCAGATTGGCAACATGTCATTTGAAGGAGCTTTATGTGACTTGGGAGCATGTGTGAGTTTGATGCCCTTGTCAATTTGCAAGAAACTCGACATAGGCGACATGAAGCCAACTACCATCTTGCTGCAACTAGCTGATCAATCTGTTCAATGTCCTGTGGGGATATTGGAAGATGTTCCTATAAAAATTGCTCAATTCTTTGTTCCAGTAGATTTTGTGGTACTAGAAATGGAGGAAGACACGAAATTGCCTATTATTCTAGGAAGACCATTTTTAGCCACTGCGGGCGCTGTCATAGACATGAAAGGAGGAAGATTAACTCTGAACATCGGTGAAAATAACATTGATTTTGATCTTTCCTCTTCTCTTAAGAAGCCCTCTTTTACAGATTCTTATTTTAATATTAATGCCTTGGAGCTGGAAACAAAAGAGGAAGACTTGAGAAGGGAAATAGATCCTTTGGAGGTGTGCTTGGCCAAAGGAGAAAATAAAGAAGACATGGGGGAAAGGCTCAAGTTTATAAAAAGATATTAGACTTAAGCCAGACGATTGAGCCACATAAAGCCACGATTGAGAGACTTATTTTGGTAAAACCTGAACCGCTGAAAATAAATAAATTGGAACTCAAATCGCTTCTACCTAATTTGAGATACGAGTTCTTGGGGGAAGATTCTACATATCCGGTGATTGTGAATGCTACCTTGGATTGTGTATAGACGAAAAAATTGCTTGATGAGCTTCATCAGCACAGAAAGGTAATTGGATATTCTTTAGATGATATACGTGAGATTTACCCTTCTTTATGTATGCACAAGATTTATCTTGAAGAAAATTGCAAAACCTCTGTTCAGTATCAGCGTCGATTGAATCCTGTCATGAAAGAGGTGGTAAAAAAGGAGGTGCTGAAGTTATTGGATGCCAGAGTGATCTACCCAATTTCAGATAGTGAATGGGTTAGTCCCGTTCATGTGGTTCCAAAGAAAGGGGGAGTTACAGTAGTAAGAAATGAGAATAATGAATTGATTCCGATGAGAACAGTAACCGGGTGGCGTATGTGCATCAATTACCGAAAGTTAAATAAAGCCACCCGGAAGGACCACTTTGCTCTTCCCTTTATCGACCAAATGCATGAACGATTGGCGACAAATTCTTACTTTAGTTTTCTTGATGGCTTTTTAGGATTTTTTCATATACCTATTCATCCTGAAGATCAAGAGAAGACTACCTTTACATGTCCATACGGGACTTTCACATATAGGTGCATGCCTTTTGGGTTATGCAATGCGCCGGCCACTTTTCAACAATTCATGATGGCCATTTTCTCTGATTTCATTGAAAATATTATGGATGTTTTTGTGGATGATTTTTCGGTAAATGGATCGTCATTCGATGATTGCTTGTCTAATTGGTCACGTGTCTTGCACAGGTGCGAGGAGGTGAACTTGGTTCTTAATTATGAGAAATGTCATTTTATGGTTCAAGAAGGAATTATTCTTGGGCATCTTATCTCGCGGAGAGGCATTGAAGTGGATAAAGCCAAAATTGAAGTCATAGAGAAATTACCTCCACCCACCTCGGTCAAAGGGATTCAAAGTTTTCTGGTACACACCGGGTTTTATCGTTGATTTATTAAAGATTTCTCTAACATTGCGAGGCCTCTCACAAATCTATTGGCTGAAGATGTTAATTCTTGGGCATCTTGTCTCTGCACCCATCATGCAACCACTGAACTGGACGCTTCCTTATGAGTTGATATGCGATGCAAGTGACCAAGCTGTGGGAGCAGTGTTGGGGCAGCAAAAGGAAAACAAACTTCATGCCATTTATTACGCCAGCAAGACTTTAGACGGGGAACAAACAAATTATGCGACAACTGAAAAGGAGCTTCTTGCCATAGTTTTTTCTTTTAATAAGTTCCACTGTTATATTATTAACTCCAGGGTTGTTGTTTTTACAGATCATTCAGCAATTAAATACTTGGTGAGTAAAAAGGATGCAAAACCCAAACTGATTCAATGGATATTACTCTTATAAGAATTTGATTTTGAGATAAAAGACAAGAAAGGGGCGGAGAATTTAGTGGCAGATCATTTATCTAGACTATCAAATGAAAAAGATATGGAAGATGATTTGGAGATTGATGATCCTTTTAGAGAGAATATCTATTTGCTATTATAAGACAGGAAACACCATGGTATGCGGATATTGTAAATTATCTCGTGTCTAACATTATGCCTTATGATCTAACATTTCAAGGGAAGAAGAAGTTTAATTCAGATGTTAAACACTTCTACTGGGATGAACCATATTTGCATCGAAGATGCGCGGATAGCTTGTTTAGAAGGTGTTTGCCAGAGGAAGAGTTCCACGATGTGATATATCATTGTCATTCTTCTCCTTATGGGGGACATGCCAGTGCAACAAAGACATCATTCAAAATTCTCCATGTAGGATTCTATTGGCCAACAATTTTTCATGATGCTAGGAAATTTATCCAATCTTGTGATAAATGTCAGCGAGCTGGTAATATCACTAGAAAAGATGAACTTCCTCAACACAGGATTTTAGAGGTTGAAACTTTTGACATTTGGGGAATAGATTTTATGGGCCTATGCCCTACCTCCTGCGGAAAGAAATACATCCTATTCTGCTTTGATTATGTATCTAAATGGGTTGAAGCATCTGCTGAAGCCACCAATGATTCACGAGTTGTAGCTAGATTATTTAAGAAGGTAATTTGTCCTAGATTTGGTGTTCCAAGGGTTATGATTAGTGATGGAGGCTCTCATTTCATTGAAAATAAGCTCGAGTCATTGTTAAGGAAATATGGAGTACACCATAAAATTGCTACATCGTACCATCCCCAGATGAGTGGACAAGCTGAAGTTTCAAACAATGAAATAAATAGGATACTTGAAAAGACAGTGTCAGGAGCGAGAAAAGATTGGGCGCTGAAGCTGGATGATGCTCTTTGGGCCTATAGGACAGCTTTCAAAACTCCTTTAGGTATGTCTCCGTTTCAAATTGTTTATGGCAAATCTTGCCATTTACCTGTGGAGCTTGAGCATAGAGCCTATTGGGCAGTGAAAAAGCTAAACTATGACCTAAAGAGTGCTGAGGAAAGAAGAAAATTTCAATTAAATGAATTAGATGAGATCATGAATTTGGCCTATGAGAGTGCCCGAATATATAAAGAGAGTGCCAAGAAGTGGCATGATTAGCAAAATTCAAGGAAAGAATTCTTTGAAGGAGACAAGGTTTTTTTGTATAACTTGTGTCTCAGATTGTTTCCAGGAAAATTAAGAAGTCGTTGGTCGGGACCTTTTACTGTACAGAAAGTATTCCCATATGGTGCAGTAGAGATAGCAAGGGAAGGATAAGAAAGTTTCAAAGTGAATAGACAACTCTTGAAGCATTATTTTGAAGATGAACAAGTTGAAGAGGATGTGCAATTGATTCTCTCTAATCCATCTGAATATCCTTAAAACACTTCTAAGGTCAAGCTAATGACCCTAAACAAGCGCTACTTGGGAGGCAACCTATATTCCTAATTTCCATTCTTTTGATTTATTTTTATTTTGGGCTAGCATTTTGGATGCGTTCTTTTTGTAATATATAGTTTTAATCATAAGTAGTTTGATTGTAGGAAATTTTGAAAAGTTTTCGTGAAGAAAGAAGTTGATGAATAAGGGAATTGAGGGTAATATAGTGAACTGCTCCATAATTGTAAATATTGAAGCAAATCTTTGTGAGTATGGTAAACTAGTGTATATTTTCTGGATTTTTCTGAGTTATATTTTACACTTTTGATATAATTGTACAGGGTTTCGCCAATAATACAAAGGGAACTCTGGCAAAAATTTTTCTGAAATCCTTCATTGATTTAAAGTGTTTATACATATGCAACAATTTAAGTCTAGGGTGTTCTTTTTCATGCTTTGCTAGTCCTTCAAAGTTTTATAGATATGAATTTTGAATGTTTAAGATTGTTAAGGAATAATCAAATTTGTTTTATCCTTAATTCTAAACTTAGAAAGCATTTTTGGGCATTTAATTTGATGACTTAGAGAATTTTTGAGATTTCATGAAGACTTAAATTGTTGAGTAAGAATGATCCTGGTATTGATAAAGTTTATATATGAATTGTTGTATGTTTAGACAACATGTGCATAGTGATCCTTGTACTTTGAGTTTAATTTATTTTCCTTTGATTTAATAGTGATTTTTATAGATAGAAATTTGGTGATATGTATATATTTAACCTTGAAATTTGCTCCAACTCCTCTGGTTGTATAGTCTGAGATTACGGGTTGACACTAGCCGGCTTTTTCCATAAAAAAATGTGTGACTCCTCTACTTGGCACTGCAAAAATTTGGTAGTGGTACCGAAGACATGAGTTGAAGTCTAAAAAAAATGAGAAAAAGAGAAAGCTGTGCACTTAGTGGAAAATTCCTCTGACTTTAAAATTAAATCCATGAGTTAAATTATACTGCTATACAGTATACTTTAAACAATGTTATGACACATAATAGTTTAAAGACCAAATTGCATTAAAAATCTCTTATTTATTTTTCCACCAAGTGACTTGAAGTGATTCTCTATCTACTGATTAAAGGAGGATTATTAAGCTTTAAAGTATTTGATGCCTGATATGTGTTGAATGAACATTATAACATGACTTGTAAATTTTATCTTTCTTGGATGGTAAATTCTTGACAGTTTGCTTTCACTGTGATTTCTCTTAAATTAATTAAGTTCTAAAAAATTGCCTGCCTGAAATGTAGACTGAGAACTTTATTGATGATAGAACAGATAAATGTTCTCTATCTTCACATTCTTTATTCATATCGATGTATTGCTTGAGGACAAACAAAATTCTAAGTCTAGGGTATTTTGATGCGTTGTATTTACACCACATTTTTTCTTATATTTTAGATCATATTTTGAGCTTAATTGCATAATTTTGTGCTAATTTTGGTGTTTTTACTTCACTTGGCACAAAATCTTTACTTTTCTTTATTTTATTGAAAATGTAAGTAAAACAACAAAAAAATGATAGATTTTGAGAGTTTTGAAGGCACAATACTATTCCCGAGGAGATCATGAGCTTACATGTCAAATTTTGAGCGAAAATAGTGAAGATTTCAAGATTTACGGCCTTGGTCGTAATTATGGAGTTGACCGTTATTTTGGCGTCGAGCGAAAGGCGAAAAATGACTAAGTATGGAAACGAACAGAAACTTTCACGAGTGGAGTCGTAAATCCATTACGGCCCGTGAAACTTTCTGTGAACAAATTTATGGACCGTGGCCGTAAACTCATAACGGACCGTGAAAACTGCCACCTGACGAGTTTTTCACTTGATTCTCTACCGATTCGAACCGGATTTGAAACAAACTTTGCAGAAACGTTCCTTGAAGGGTTCCGAACCAGTCTAACTATAAAAGATCAGATTTTTCAAAGATTGGGAGAGCTTTTCGGATGAAGAACATTGGCGGCGGCGACAAGGGGTGAAATTTGATTTTCGAGCGGATTCTAGCGAGATTTCACGCAAAAGATCAGTTTGATTACTTCTCTTCTTTGTCAGATCGAGGGGAAGCACGTTTTATTGTTTTAGCAATTTCTTTGCAAATTTTATGAGATTCCTACTTGTTCATCGTACAAACATGTTTTACTTTACGAACATGAGTGAGTAGATTTTTATTTCAGGATCAAGGGCTTAGCCCACTGACAATTGTGAATTTATCTGTATTCCTACTCTTTCGATATGAATTTATTATCATGATTTGATTGAATTCGTGTTTATTTCGTAATTTACCTTGGCCACGTATAATTGCGTATTAGACGTTGCGAGAGTTATCGAGAGGTGAATCGCAACGTCTGATCTATTTCAATCGAACCTATGAAAGCAATCACGGGAGTAGATTGGATTCATCTGAAGGATTTAACTAGCTTTTCATAGAACTTAATGGGTTTAGTTAGGTTAACTGTCACGAGAGTAGGGAGTTAACTTAATTAAATACCGTATTATGCTCTGGGAGGAGGTAGTATGTACATTAGGAAAAGTTCCTTTCATGGTAGTTATTTTCTATTGATTGAGTGATCTTTAAATAATTCATACTTGTCAGTGTGGTGAACCCATGACATCCTGATGTTTTAGAATTTGAATCCTCCTTAACGCAGCTTTTGAATTGTTCGTGCTTAGAAGTTCAAAACAAGCACTCATTTGTGTTGCCTATATTTAAACAAGTCGAAGAGTTAGTACTTAACTATGTAATCCTCGTTGGGAAGGATATCTTTTTATTACTTCGATAATTTCGTGCACTTGCGAAACGTATCATAAGGTCATGTCTTATTGGAAGGTATCCTTTCTTGGATTCCTCCATGTAGAACCTTTCTAGGACCTTATCAATGTAGGTACTCTGACTAGGGGCCAGGAGCCTCTTGGATCTATCCCGGTAAATCTTCACGCCTAAGATATAGGCGGCCTCCCCTAAGTCTTTAATCTTGAAACACTTCCCCAACCATGTCTTCACATACTGAAGACTAGGGATGTCATTTCCGATGAGTAGTATGTCATCGACATACAAGACTAGAAAGAGTCA
Organism: Costus lasius; assembly: GCA_027563935.2. Classification (NCBI taxonomy): domain Eukaryota; kingdom Viridiplantae; phylum Streptophyta; class Magnoliopsida; order Zingiberales; family Costaceae; genus Costus; species Costus lasius. Next base: position 31,142,837 of record CM050448.1, read on the forward strand.
CCAAGCTCCCACTGAATTTTTTGTATACACAGGCGTCATCTTCACTTTTGATAAAGCCATAATCTCTTACAGCTTCATCAAATTGTAGATTCCAACTTTGAGATGCTTGTTTTAATCCATAAATAGATTTCTTTAGCCTGCAGACCGTATTGGCATCTCGGAGTCCAGTCTAGCGACCATCTCATCATAAGTCCTAGGCTCATCCTCAATGATGAAGATCCCGTTGTGTTGGGTCGGCAGCGACCCATACCTCTCAAGTGCATGACGAATCCTCCCAGACCAACGTGGGACCTGTGTCTGAGCCTCAGGTTGCCCAGCAACCGGTGTAGGTGGCTCAGGTTCCATCTCTTTGTCTTGTGGTTGCACTTGGACCTCGTTTAAGTCAAACTTCCTCTCACTAACTTGTTTCATGAGAAATTCTTTCTCTAGAAAGACAGCACCCCGAGCAACATAAACTTTGTTCTCAGTGGGAACATAGAAGTAGTATCCTTTGGTTTCCTTAGGATATCCCCACAAAGACACATTTATCAGATCAAGGTTCTAGCTTGCTAGAATCCAGACATATGACATAAGCCTCACATCCCCATATCCTCATAAAAGAGAGGTTAGGATGTCTCCCACTCCATACCTCATTTGCAATCTTGGAGACACTCTTAGATGGAAAATTATTCAGTATAATAGAAGATATCTCAAGTACATGACCCCAGAATGAGGGTGGTAGAGTTGCATGACTCATCATAGACTGAATCATGTCCAATGAAGTTTGATTACTCCTCTCAGACACACAATTCCATTGAGGTGTTCTAGGAGGAGTGAGGTGGGATAATATCCCACACTCTCTAAGATAGTCAAAGAACACAGCCAGGGAAAATGCTGCGGCCAAACCGCGTAAGTTTATTTGGATTATAGCACACTTGAAGAAACTGGTGACTTCCAGTGTGAGCAAAGTCACAGCCATGGAAAATGTCGAGACCAGACCGCGGAAGTTTCTATGGATTTTGGTACACTTGAGAAAACTGGAGATTTCCGATGCGGGTAAAGTCATGGGCATGGAAAATGTCACGTCCAGACTGTGATTCCCCCTGAAACTACAGATCTGCCCCGTCAACCCCGTTTTGACATACACAACCCTCCATGCCATATTCATCCATCCTTGGAGGACCCAGGGGAGCCCAACAAGGTGGAAATCTAGTGATCCCAACGCACTTCGCAACCCCCGGACTGTTTCATATGAGTTATCAGCCCGTTGTCAATTCATACGAAGTAATTCAGCCCAAGGGCATGGCAAGATATCTCCCTGAAGGCCCAACCCCAGATGGGCCTCGCAATCACCTAAGCAACATGGCCCAATAGCACGCCACTTCGGTAGTAACCCAACCCACGATGTCCAAATTCTGTTGCTTCATCGCAGTGTGCTCCGAACGGGTCTAACCGCCTCAGTCGCCTCCGTATGAAGAGCAGTGGAATATGCACCAGCTTCAAGGAATAGTAGGTGGAAGTTTGTTTTTTCTTTTGTCTTGTAGCTGCAGCTTGAGTACTTTATGGGCTGTCGGAGCAGGTAGTTGTTAGGATTTTCATCTCGTGCTACTTATGTCTTGTTCTCTCCCCTCTTGTTCTATAAAAGAGGAGGTAGGGTTGTTTCAATCTTCAGTTCTCTTGGTGGTAGAGCACTCCTGGTGAGCTAAGAGCCTCTATCACGTAGAAGTCAAAGTCGTTGCTTCGTCTTCGGAGTTTGTACGGATCGATGTCTGATAGGGTTCCGCAAGTGCATGGAATTATCGAAGTAATAAAAGATATCGAACCCACAGAGACCTATGTTGTCAAATACTAATCAATTGATTTTTCACTATATGGGTAATCGAATGAAAGTCAGGTAAATATCGCTAACACACGGAAAGATACTATCAGAGAGAGAAAACTGGAACTAGGGTTTCATTCACTATAATTTCTATGACTATACATGCATAAAGAATTCGTCTGTTTAATTTTATTATGATGAAGATGCAAATTACTACTAAAAAAAAAGGATTGTTTCACTCTCGTGCTAACAACCATGCAGGGATTAATCTTCGCTTTCGCGCAAGATTCATCCCAACGTTGAAGATAAGTAAATCGTCAATCAATGAACTCAAGGATCACTTTCATGGAATCTCAATGATCACTTTCATGCATGCGAGCCTCAACACCAGTTTTGCTCATGGATCTCCAACGTTCTGATCCTCACTTTCGTGCAAGATCTCCATGTTTGACAATTAGACTCGATCTGTAGATTCATGTTATTATCATGACAATTAATCTACTAGAAATGAACAATTGGATCTAACCTATGGAAGGGTTCCTAACAGGTTCTGAATTCTCAAGCAATTACCTTTTAGTCAATAGCGAAAATTCTAAAAACATGATTAGTAACATGGATCTATAGAGAGTCCAAGCACAAATATCACATGAGCAAAATCATCATCGTAAGATTAAACGCAACGAAATAGTGAAAAAAGAGTCATCTAGTCATTAAAATTCAAGTGAATTACCCCCCCCCCCCCAAAAGATTTACAAAATTCAAGTGAATTTCCCAAGAGTAGTTTAAGCTAGCATGGTAAAGGATTTACAAAATTCCATAATTTCATAAGTTCAAAAATCAACGAAAGAAGAGTTTTGGGAAAATACAGGACGGCTGTGAAGTATTTCACAACCGTAATTTCGATTGATCTCGGTAAATAGTGGCTGTCTCCCTTCTTTCCTTGAATTCTCCTTCGATTGATCTCCTTTTCTTCTGAAACCTCTGGTGTGTCGTCTCCTCCTTCAGATGTAGCTTTGGTATGAATTTCACGGCTGGATATGCCCTGGATTCGTTGCGGTGGCGAAACCCTAGGCAGCGGCGTGAATGGCGATTTCTCCCACGACAGTCGACGAAAATTAGGGCTTTCGGTGTGTGTGTAATCCTCCCGTCAAAAGCTACCTTTTTGCTATTTACAGCATCGAACATAAAGGTTTGGATCATCCGCAATCTTCTCCGCAAAAATTAGGTGTCAAAATTGACCTGGGAGTCATGTTCAAAACATGAAATACGACAGTGTAATAGTTTACGACACTACCGTAAAATCGGTCGAGTTTTCTGTTCTGATGTCGTCTGAGAAATACGGCACCGTAATCTGGTTTACGGTACTACCGTAAAATCGGCTAAACACTCTTTTCGGAATTGACTGGAAAATATGGCCCGTGTTATCTTTTACGGTGGTGCCGTAAAATCAAGTAAAGTTTTTGTTCTAAAGCGCCCTGAAATACGGTACCGTAAGCTCGTTTACGGTGCTGCCATAAAATCCGAAAAACCTTCTGTTCGGAAACTTCTCAAAATACGGCAGTGCCTCAGATTTTACGGTAGCGTATGAAAATACGGTACCGTGAAATAGGTTACAGCACTGCCGTAATTTGCTGAGTTGCTTCGTTTTGCATGAAATTTCTTGGGTGATTTCCTCTTGATGATGGTAACTCTTCTATGTCTTTGATTTTGCTTGAAAACTCCTTGAAATAATGCCTTTTTGCCTGAAAATCATGAGAAACCAAAATAGAAGTAGACTTTGCAATATTCGATGAATTTAGCATGAAAACAAGTAAAAGATCCTCAATTTAGCATGAAAAGATATACAAAATGATATAAAATATAATATATATTTTGGTGTCATCAAAATACATAAGGCTCAAACTTTGCTTGTCCTCAAGCAAAAATAAAAATTTGAAATCAAAGTTCGATTAAAAGAATAACCTTTTCATGTTCAATAAATTTCTAATGTACAACATATCAATGAAAAATTCTATCAATTGATTTATAAAACTTCAAATAAACATATCGTCCTTAAAACTCAATCCTCTAGATCCACAATTCAATCAAATAAAACTTCGCAACATGTATAAAAATTAGAATTTTCAATCTCAAGACTTTACCCAATTTCAATTCAAATCTATCATGCTTTTGTTTATAGGAATTAGGTTTCCAAGATCTTTTTCCACTCATCATTTTTTTTTATTTTTTTTTCATGGTTTTTGTTATTTTTGCATAGATGGCATGTACCCACATAGATACATACTTTTTATTTTTGACTTCAACTCTTTCTTCGGTACCACTGTCAATTTTGCACAGTGCCAAGTAGAGGAGTCTTATTCTTTTGATCTCTCATTATTTTTTATGCATAGACTTCAACCCATGTCTTAGGTACCACTATCAATTTTACATAGAGCCAAGTAGGGGAATCTCTCACTATTTTTGTGGATTTTGCATTCTTCCTTCCCAACAAATAGCAAAATAGACTAAATATCTATTAGGTTGATCAATTGATATCAATTCACAAATCATACTCATATACTCATTTTATTCGAAAGAAAAGTTTCACTTTTAGATTTTATTCTTCAAACAATACATCTACCCAAAATTTCATGCATCAACTAATGTCATATTTCAATAGACAAATATGTATTGAAGAAATAAATTTTACATGATAGAGCTATATCTCTAATCATGAATTTGAGTTCATTCATCATCAAAAATCATCAACATATCTCAAAAGATGACCATATATCACATTAATCAAAATATTTTCAACATCACATCATATCAAAAAGAAATAATATCATCATCATGTCATATACAATAATCTCAAAAGTAGATCAAAGTCGCAAATCAATCATCTAAACCAAAAATTATCATGTAGATGAAGTAGTGGTGGTAGACACAAAAACATGAGTCAATGATGAAGCCCAAAAGGTGAAAGGGAGAGGATACTTACAAAATTTTATCAACCTTTTGTGTCGAGTTTTCTTTTTCTTCTCCTATCCGTGCTTCTTTTTCAGAAATAAAAATTAATTCTAAGATAAAACTAAGATAAAAGGAAGTGAACTAAAGTTAGAAAGCTTGGGTTGCCTCCCAAGAAGCGCTAATTTAAAGGTCTTTAGCTTGACCCTTTAACACTCAGATTTGATCATGGTTCATCTAAATAAAAACTCTCTTTTTCTTCAATTAGCTCTTCTTGACAATAGTGCTTAAGTCTCTGACCATTAACCTTGAATTCTCCTATTTCTTCACTCCATACATCCACAGCTCCATAAAGATAAGCTTTCTTTACCTGAAAAGGCCCAGACCATCGAGACTTAAGTTTTCCAGGAAAAAGTCTCAATCTAGAATTGAATAAAAGAACAAAGTCACCTGGTTGGAAATCTCTCCTGAAAATGTGTCGATCGTGCCATCTTTTTGTCCTCTCCTTGTAAATTTTTGCATTCTCATATACAAAGAGTCTAATCTCATCTAGCTCATTCAATTGTAATTTCCGTTTTTCCCCCGCACTCTTTAAGTCAAAATTCAGCATCTTGATTGCCCTGTATGCTTTGTGTTAAAGTTCCACAGGCAGGTGACATGATTTTCCATAAATCAATTGAAATGGAGACATACATATTGGTGTTTTGAAAGTAGTCCGGTATGCCCACAAGGCATCATCAAGTTTGAATGCCCAATCTTTCCTAGTGCTTGACACGGTCTTCTCAAAAATTCCCTTGATTTCTCTGTTTGATATCTCCACTTGTCCACTCGTTTTAGGATGATAAGGTGTTGCCACTCTATGATTCACTCCATATTTTCTAAGTAAGACTGAAAATTTGTGTTCTATGAAGTGTGAGCCTCCATCACCGATTACTACCCGCGGGGTCCCATACTATGGAAATATGATCTTTTTGAAAAATTGAGCAATAACTCTTGAATCATTGGTCGGTGAAGCAAGAGCTTCAACCCATTTTGAAACATAGTCAACTGCTACCAGAATGTACTTGTTACCTCCTGAAGATGGGAGAGGTCCCATAAAGTATATCCCCCAAACATCAAATATTTCAACTTCAAGAATGTTGGACAGTGGCATCTCATGTCTTCTACTAATGTTCCCCGTTCTATGACATCTATCACAAGATAATGATGACACCGAAATCCATCGTGATTTCTATGCCATTTTATTCATAATTATATGTCATATTCATAGACTTTGCTTGTTTTTATTGAAAGGGGGCGAAACCCTAATTCAGGCGCATATAAAATTTTTCATGGGCGAAAACAAGGGTTTCATGAAGATCGCATGGCATGAACATATGATCAACTATTAGTTCTTGCAATGAGAAGATAGGATGTTACCATGGCCATTATTTGGATGGCGACTTGGAAGAATATAGAGGGCGAGCGGCTCTCCTCCAAAGCAGTCGCACACAAGGTGACGATGGCTACTCCCTTTTCTTCTTTGTGCTAGCAAAGTTCCAAGGTGTCCTTCAACGTGTAGGAGAAGATGAGATGTTCTTCTTCTTGGCTAAGTGAAAACTCTCTACCTCTTCTCTTTCGTGGAGCCTCGACACACACACGAGAGGAGAAGCATTCATTCGAGAGAGAGGGAGGCGTTGAGGCGTTATCCAACGTGGGAACGCTTATGGCTTCCAAAAATAGAAAGTCATCAAGCCATGCGCCCATGTTTTCGAACCAACCAAAACGTCTTCTCACTTTGAACCATGCGTTCACTTATGTGAACCGGTTCTATTGCATTTGGTTCAAAGACCAAATCAAACCAAGCCATGGTCTAGATCTCATATGAACCAGATGGCTCAAGATCTAACCACACATCTCTTGATGCTCTTGATCTCATCGATCAAGCATCAATTCTCCCGATCGAAGCTTACCGATCTCAAGCCCTAATCAATCAAACATGATCAGACCAGATCTCACTTCCAATCAGAGTTTAAACTCCTTTAAACTGAACCAAAACCATTCAGTCCACACGATCTGACATAAGTAAGCCATATCATCAAATTGTGCGACCCTAAGGGTTTCTTCAATGTCGGTAACGATAACTTACGTTATCACGATCAGAGAGGGGTATCTAGCAACACATCACTGTCTCCCGATATGAAGGAAAGAGTCATCCAAGACTACACCCAAACCATAGCACAAGTGTGAATCCAATTCACTTGACATACATGTTTCCTTTGCCACTGGATGTTCTCATTCGACAAGCGTGTCAAGCCTGTAATTCCAATATGATGAAAATGATTAGATCAGATGAACATAGTCATCTGGGTATGGCCATACACTTTCTCAATCATCTCATCCAGGGGGCCCCTTTAGAACATCACACTCCAACAAGGAGAGGCAATCCTATATCTATCACTAGTGTCCTAACATGACTCATGCTCATTATCCAAGATAATCTATAACCATTATATTTCAAATGATATTGAATTACCTCAAGACAATGCCAATCATCATTTAGAAACACAAGCGATCTCAAGTCAGAGGAAATATGCCACTTGCTTGCATATAAGGATTATTCACATTGTGACAAACAATTGAATATCCTAAGTAGGGTCTGTCCAGTACATCCAATGCACTTATGTGTCTACATCTTATTCCATGCTCGAAGCACCCTATAAGATTGGAACACATATTAGTCTCAATCATATCAAGGCTGTCTCATGTTCACCAAGATATCTCGACTAAGGACAATGCTAATGTCAGCCAAGCTGAACACCATTGAGACATTATTCAGAAGTAGACATAACAGCAGCAGATAATGTTGATGGAACCCCTTTCGAGAGGGGGGCGAAAACCCTATTGGGGTGGCGCATAAAATTTTGCAAGCGGAAGAAGGGTTTTCATAGATCTTAATATCGCATATGATTAACTTTCAAATGTCTAGATATATAAGAGAAGGATCCATACCGTCGCCATCTCTTGGATGGAGTCTTGGAAGAAGAAAGCAAGAGAGATCTCCTCCAAAGGTTGTCGCACACAAGAGGAAGAAGACCTACTTCTTTGGCGCGACTTGTGCTAGCAAGGCTCCAAAGATTTCTTGATCGGTTGAAGGGATGAAGAGATGATCGCTTGGCCGAATCCTCTTGTTGTCGACCTCCACAACGCAAGCCGTGAGTCGTCTCAACCAAGAGCGAATTGAGCGAGGAGAATAGAGAGGAGGCGTTTTTCCGAACGTGGAAACGTTCCCTCTTTGAAATTGAACATTCCAAAAATAGCAATGCCTTGACTACATGCGTTATGCGTTCACCAAGTGAACCAAGCGCATCTCTCTTCTCCCATATGAACCATGCGCTCAACCCATGAGCCGGTTCATTTTCTTTGGTTCAATGATTAAACCAAATCAGCCCAAACATTAAGTCTAGATCGAATTAGACCCCAAGGTCCTAGATCTGACCATTCATCATCTGACGCTTCTGATCTGATCGATCTAGCATCACCACTCTCGATCGAAGCTTACCGATCTCAAGCCCTAATCAATCAAACATGATCAGACCATATCTCACTTACAATCAGAGTTTAAATCCCTTTAAACTGAACCAAAACAATTCAGTCCACACGATCTGACTTAAGTAAGCCATATCATCAAATTGTGCGACCCTGAGGGTTTCCTTTAAATGTCGGTAACGATAACTTACGTTATCACGATCAGTGAGGGGTATCTAGCAACACATCACTGTCTCCCGATATAAAGGAAAGAGTCTTCCAAGACTACACCCAAAACATAGCTCAAGTGTGAATCCAACTCACAAGGCAAACATGTTTCCTTTGCCACTGGATGTTCTTATTGGACAAGCGTGTCAAGCTTGTAGCTCCAATATGATGAGCATGATTAGATCAGATGAACACAGTCACCTGGGTATGGCCATACACTCTCTCAATCATCTCATCCAGGGGGCCCCTTTAGAACATCACTCTCCTTAAACAAGGAGACGGCAATCCTATGTCTATCACTAGTGCCCTAACATGACTCAAGCTCACCATCCAAGATAGTCTATAACCATTATGTTTCAAATGATATTGAACTACCTCAAAACAATGACAATCATCATTTAGAAAACACAAGTGATCTCAAGTCAGAGGAAATGTGCCACTTGCAGCATTCAAGGATTATTCACATTGTGACAAACAATCGAATATCCTAGTAGGGTCTGTCCAGTACATCCAATGTACCCATGAGTCTACATCTTATTCCATGCTCGAAGCATCCTATAAGATTAGAACACATATTAGTCTTAACCATATCAAGGCTGTCTCATGTTCACCAAGATATATCGACTAAGGACATTATTGCATGTCAGACTAGCTGAACAGCTTTGAGACATTATTCAGTAGTACACTTATTACAGCAGACAAGGTAACAACCTGAATAACAACTATTGCCTTTATAAACTTAAAAGTTTATACATGATACTCTTACAATCCCAAGGCCTCAAACATTAGCCTTAAGGGCATACCCCAACAAATGTAACAACCTGAATAACAACCATTGCCTTTATAAACTTATACATAGTTTATACATGATACTGAAATCATCCCAAAGGCCTCAAACATTAGCCTTAAGGGCATACCCCAACAATCTCCCACTTGCACTTAATCTAATGGTTGAGAAATCTCAAACCCATATTATTACAGTGCTTCTCATGCTTCTGCTGCGCCAGAGGCTTAGTAAGCGGGTCAGCTAGATTGTCATCTGTATGAACCTTGCAGATCTTGATCTCTCCACGATCTATGATCTCACGGATCAAATGAAACCTTCTCTGTATGTGCTTGGACTTCTGGTGTTACCGTGGTTCCTTTGCTTGTGCTATTGCTCTAGTGTTATCACAGAAGATAACCAATGGATCAGCACTCGAAGGAACAACACCAAGTTCCTGAACGAACTTACGAATCCACACTGCCTCCTTGGATGCTTCCGAGGCTGCAACATACTCGGCTTCTGTTGTGGAATCAGCAACAATTGATTGTTTGAAACACTTCCACACCACTGCTCCTCCATTCAAGCTAAAAACATAGCCTGATTGCGATCGGAAATCATCTTGGTCAGATTGGAACGAAGCGTCAGTATATCCTTCAATACTAAGTTCTTCCTGACCTCCATAAATCAAGAACATATCTTTGGTCCTCCGAAGATATTTCAAAATGTTCTTGACTGCAATCCAGTGTGCCTTCCCTGGATTACTTTGGAATCGACTGGTCACGCTTAACCCGTAAGCGACGTCTGGGCGAGTACACAACATCGCATACATAATGGATCCAATAGCCGAAGCATAAGGCGTATTGTCCATTTCATCTTTCTCAGACTATGTTTGGGGACACTAGCTCTTAGAAAGATTCAGACCATGTCTGACTGGAAGATATCCTCTTTTAGAATTTTCTAAATGGAATCTCTCCAGGACTTTATCGATGTAAGTACTCTGGCACAGCCCGAGAAGCCTATTAGATCTATCTCTATAGATCTGCACACCTAATACATAGGCTGCTTCTCCTAAATCTTTCATCTGGAAACATTTTCTTAACCATGCTTTGACCGCATGCAGTTCAGGAATATCGTTTCCAATGATCAAGATATCATCGACGTAGAGGACTAGGAAAGTAATCACGCTCCCACTAAACCTCTTATATACACACGGGTCATCTTCATTTTTGATGAAACCAAATTCACAAACTGATTCATCAAAACGAATATTCCAGCTTCTCGATGCTTGTTTCAGTCCATAAATAGACTTCTTTAATTTGCATATTTTATGACGATCTGATGGATTGATGAAACCTTCAGGTTGTGCCATATACACATCCTCTTCCAGTTTTCCATTAAGGAAAGCGGTCTTCACATCCATTTGCCAGATCTCATAATCATAATATGCAGCTATCGCGAGAATAATCCGAATGGACTTAAACATGGCTACAGGAGAGAATGTTTCATCATAATCTATCCCGTAGATTTGTATGAAACCTTTCGCAACTAGCCTGCCCTTATAGGTAACTACGTTACCATCCATATCAATCTTCTTCTCGAAGATCCATTTACAGCCTATAGGGATTACTCCCGGAGGCGAATGGCACTCGGTTTAGTACCTTTGCAGCTGTTTCCAGTGCAAATCCCCAAAAGGAGTAAGGTAGAGTAGCCTGACTCATCATCGAACGAACCATATCCAATAAGGTTCTATTTCTCCTCTCGGACACACCATTCCATTGCGGTGTTCCTGGCGGAGTGAGCTGTGAGATAATCCCACACTCCTTCAGATAGTCAGTAAACTCTCAACTCAAGTATTCTCCACCTCGATCGGATCGAAGTGCCTTGATATTCCGGCCTAGCTGATTCTGTACTTCATTTTTGAACTCTTTGAACTTGTCAAAAGATTCACTCTTATGTCTCATTAGATAGACATAACCATATCTACTGAAATCATCAGTAAAAGTAATGAAGTATGAATAGCCACCTCTGGCATGTTTACTAAATGGCCCACACACATCACTGTGAATAAGGTCAAGTAAACCTGAAGCCCTTTGACCTTTATTAGAAAAAGGAGTCTTCGTCATTTTGCCCATTAAACAAGCTTTGCATGTATCAAGCTCCTCATAGGAGAATGATCCCAGCAGTCCATGGTCATGCAACCGCTTAATGCGCTTCTTGTTAATATGACCTAAACGACTATGCCATAGCAAGGTGCTGTCATCAGCATACTTGGCTTTCTTATTATCAATTTGTTGTACAGAACATTCCATGTCCAACATGTATAACCCATTGTTAATTGAGCCAGTAGCATAAACAATATTATCAAATGAAATACAACACTTTAAAGTTTTGCATTCAAAAGAAAATCCTTTCCTGACAAGAGCAGGAATAGAGATAATATTCTTAGTTATGCTCGGTACAAAATAACAATTGTCAAGTTATAATACAAAACCAGATGGTAAAGAGATGTTATATTGTCCTACAGCAACAGCAGCAACCTGTGCCCCGTTTCCAACTCGTAGGTCCACATCATGCTGTCCCACCTGTCTTCTTCTCTTGAGTTCCTGTACATTTGAACAAATGTGAACTCCACATGCAGTGTCCAACACCCATGAAATAGAAGAAGCTACCATGACTTCAGTCACGTAAATACCTGAGCCAGAAGTGAAAGGCTTGCTTCCCTTCTTCTCTCCTTGGAGCGCTTTACAGTCCTTCTTCCAGTGACCGAGCTGGCCACAATGGAAACATCTGTTGTCCCTTGACCGCTTTATCTTTTGTTTCAGAGCCTTGTTGTAGCTCTTGATAGGGGCTTTGCCCTTCTTCCCCTTCTTCTTGTTCCTTGAAAGAACCAGCAAGACAGAGGAGGAAGGCTTTCCCTTCTCAAGAGTCTGCTCTGTGGTACAGAGCATGTTCAGTAACTCTGCCGGAGTACAATCGATCTTGTTCATATTAAAATTAATAATGAATGGATCAAAAGAGGCCGGGAGAGACTGCAGGATAATGTCTACAACAAGTTCCTGATTGATGGTGTGTCCCAGTTTCTCTAGAGCCTCCTTGTACCCAATCATCTTGAGTACGTGAGCTCCCACTGGACTCCCTTCAGTCAGTTTGCTCTGAAAGAAAAGTTTCGTCAAGTTATAGCGTTCAGTCTTTGCCTGTGCAGCATACAGCATCTTGAGATTTGCTATAATATCAATAGCATATAAATCCTCATGCTGACGCTGGAGCTCTGGCATCATTGACGCAAGCATAAGGCAAGCGACATCAGTACTATCACTGACATGCTTCTCATAAGCATCCCGAACCGCCCTTGCGGCGTTCGCTGTGGGTTGAGCCGGTATTGCCGTCTCAAGGACATACAGTTTCCTCTCAGCCTTAAGAACAATCTTAAGCTGTCTGTACCAGTCTGAGAAGTTTGGCCCAGCAAACTTCTCCTTTTCCAGTATGGATCGCAGATTGAGCCCTGTGGTGTTCGTTGCTGCAGGAATCTACAACATTGCAAGAACAACAAGGTCAGTATCCATGTTAGAATCAATCCAGGACTTAAGAATGATTCTTTTCTCACTATTTTATCTGACTGAAAAATCCAATAAAATAGTCCGAAAGAGTAAAACTCTTTTTAGTGAGATGGGATCCAGATTTCATACTTGGTCTCCGCGTCCCGCTCAGGCGAGATAAGATGCACAGAGAGTTCAAGCACTAATCACTGGTAGGCTATCCATGCCAATCGCCAACCCGTGCGATTCCCCTTCATCTGGGCTGTTGGGGTATACCCTTAAGGCTAATGTTTGAGGCCTTTGGGATTGTAACAGTATCATGTAATAAACTTTTATGTTTATAAAGGCATGGTTGTTATTCAGGTTGTTACCTTGTCTGCTGCAATAAGTGTACTTCTGATTAATGTCTCAAAGCTGTTCAGCTAGGCTGACAGGCTATATGTCCTTAGTCGAGATATCTTGGTGAACATGAGACAGCCTTGATATGATTGAGACTAATATGTGTTCTAATCTTATAGGATGCTTCGAGCATGGAATAAGATGTAGACTCATGGGTACATTGGATGTACTGGACAGACCCTACTAGGATATTCAATTGCTTGTCACAATGTGAATATTCCTTGTATGCACTAAGTGGCACATGTCCTCTGACTTGAGATCACTTGAGTTACTAAATGATGATTGTCATTGTTTTGAGGTAGTTCAATATCATTTGAAACATAATGATCATAGACTATCTTGGATAATGATCATGAGTCAGGTTAGGGCACTAGTGATAGATATAGGATTGCCGTCTCCTTGTTCAAGGAGTGTGATGTTCTAAAGGGGCCCCCCTCATATGAGATGATTGAGAAAGTGTATGGCCATACCCAGATGACTATGCTCATCTGATCTAATCATGCTCATCGTATTGGAGTTACAAGCTCGACCCGCTTGTCCAATAAGAACATCCAGTGGCAAAGGACACTTGCATGCCTTGTGAAGTTGATTCACACTTGTGCTGTGGTTTGGGAGTAGTCTTGGAAGACTCTTTCCTTTATATCGGGAGACAGTGATGTGTTGCTAGATACCCCTCACTGATCGTGATAACGAAAGTTATCGTTACCGACATTTAAAGGAAACCCTCAGGGTCGCACAAATTGATGATATGACTTACTTAAGTCAGATCGTGTGGACTGAATTATTTGGGTTCAGTTTAAAGGGATTTAAACTCTGATTGTAAGTGAGATCTAGTCTGATCATGTTTGATTGATTAGGGCTTGAGATCGGTAAGCTTCGATCGAGAGAGGAGATGCTAGATCGGTAAGATCAAGAGCATCAGGAGATGAACGGTTAGATCTTGAGCCATTAGGTTCATAGAAGGTCTAGACCATATATTGGCTTGGCTTGGTTTGATTTTGGTCTATGAGCCAAATCGAATTGAACCAAAGAATGAACCGGTTCACTATGTGAACGCATGGTTCATGAAGGAAGGCGTTTTGGCGTTGGAACATGGCTTCATGACTTTCCATTTTGGGAAGTCATGTAACGCCATTTTTGATGTTATCGCCTAAACGCTTTTGCTCACTTGTGATTGACGTTGCTTGCTTGCCATCTCGTGTGGAAGAAGGTGAACGACAAGGGAGAGCTCTCGGCCAAGGAAACATCTCAACCTATCCCTTCCATTCGGCAAGGACTCTTGAAGATCTTTGCTAGCACAAAGATCAACAAGAAGAAGTCATCCCTCCTTCTTGTGTGCGTCGCTTGTGGAGAAGATCTATCTTGCTCTTTGCTTCCAAGCCGCCTCCTTCCCATGGCTATGGTAACGAATCTTTCATTTGTTGTTTAAGTTGATCATATGAAAGTATAGCATGCGATCAAGTTTAAACCCTAATTCCGCTGCTAAAACAAAGAAGACCACTTGTGCCGTCTATAGGGTTTCGCTCCCCCTTGAAGGGGACCCCTCTAAACCCTTCAATTGGTATCAGAGCAGGATCTATACTTGTTCATATGATTGCTTGCGCATCTAATGTGTAGATCATCATGTTTGATCCATGTATATGCTTATGAGTAGATCTAATGATGGTTGATCACATGCCGAAACCTGCATGCTAGTTTAGAACTTAGATGTATGTTTCTTCATGATTTGTGCATGTTGTTGTGTTGGCGCATGTTAAGTATGTTGAATGGTATTTCATCAAAACTTATACCTACTTGCGCGCAAACAATTAGATCTATATGCATCTACTATAAACCCTTAGACGGGTTGATGGGGTTGAAAGCATACTCTAGGTTAGATCCAATAGTCTGATCAGACCATCTGACAGCCTAGATGGGTTGACCAGATAGCACCTGTGCGAAAGCACGAGGTGGCTATAGGTTGACTGCATCACAGGCGTGTAGCGAGGTCTGGTTGAGACAGCAATGAACACACATGAGTTAGGCCCGGGGTCACACCCGCTTGCCAGATCTCATGAAGGTTGTTCAGCCCTTGGCGCATGCATGGTTGACCATCAGGTCAACTCGAGTCAGTTAGGACTTGGTGCATGCAAGGGCAAGGATCTAACTAGATTGATGAGTGGATCCCTATCAATGGACCGTTGTAAGGTTGTAGGGCACATAAGAGAATTAAAATTGATGCCAATGGGGTTTTCAAAATTTCATTTTCTATGTAATGGATCACATGATGATTGGTTGATGCCATGATGCCTGTTTATTTAATCTTATGTGGGTTGCCCTATTGTGTGCTGTGCTGGGGCCTGCGTGCCTGGTTAATTATAAATTAATCTTATTTTGTGATCTGCGAATCACATTGTTTTTAATTTATTGTATAATTGACCTGCGAGTCAAGCTTGTCTAGATAGATCAAAATGTATTCTGATTAGACAAGAGCACAAAAGCACACATCGCAGAGGCGCATTCAGCTGGTGGCGCACCTGAGGTGCTCTTGGCGCTAGGGCCCTGGGTTGGACCAGATGAGATGCAAAAGTCCCAAGAAGAGCAAGTGAAGACTTAAGTATCTTAAGGTCTTACTTAGGCTTTTGGCTTTTACCACATAAGATCAGCATGCTTTCTTTTTATTCGTTATATAATTAGAACTGCATGAGTTTATCTTCTGCTATAGCCATAGGATTTGCCTGATAGTAAGAAGATAAAAGGCCGTTAAAATCCAAACGCTAAAAATATCAAGCTCGTAAGCCTTCTGACGCGAAACCTCACTGTTCTGACTATCGTTGGAGCCGTGTTGTACCCACTCAGTGGGCACGTCCATCTATCTTCAGATGGTGCGGGATTTCACCTGCGTGTTACAGAGAAGGGATTTATCGCTTCTCGTTGCTCAGCATAGCACGTGGTGGTCCAGGGAGTAGGTCGGGTCAGCTTGACCATGTAGGCTACATATGTGGCGCATATGGTAGCGCATGGAGGCAGCCATCTGTGGGATCAGAGACTGTGTTGTACCAACTCAGTTGGCACAGTTTGCTGGATTGCCCAGATGAAGGGGAATCGCACGGGTTGGCGATTGGCTGGGACAGCCTACTAGAAATTAATGCTTGTCATCTCTGTGCATCTTATCTCGCCTGAGCGGGACGCGGAGACCAAGTATGAAATCTGGATCCCATCTCACTAAAAGAGTGTTACTCTTTCGGACTGTTTACTGGATTTTTCAGTCAGACAAAATAGTGAGAAAAGAATCTTTCTTAAGTCCTGGATTGATTCTGAACATTGATACTGACCTTGCTGTTCTTGCATTGTTGTAGATTCCTGCAGCAACGAACACCATGAGCTTCAATGTGCGATCCCTACTGGAAAGGGAGAAGTTTGCTGGGCCGAACTTCTCTGACTGGTTCGGACACCTTAAGATCGTTCTTAAGGCAGAGAGGAAACTGTATGTCCTCGAGACGGCAGTGCCGCCTCAACCCGCTGCGAACGCCGCAAGGGCGGTTCGTGAAGCCTATGAAAAGCACGTCAATGATAGCATTGATGTCGCTTGCCTGATGCTAGCGTCTATGACGCCACCGCTGCAGCGTCAGCATGAGGATATGTCGGCTATAGAGATTATAGCGAACCTCAAGATGCTGTATGCTGCACAGGCGAGGACAGAACGCTATAATCTGACGAAGCTCTTCTTTCAGAGCAAACTGGCTGAAGGGAGCCCAGTTGGAGCTCATGTGCTCAAGATGATTGGGCACAAGGAGGCTCTAGAGAAACTGGGGCATACCATCAACCAGGAGCTTGCTGTAGACATTATTCTGCAGTCTCTCCCGCCCTCTTTCGATGCGTTCATCATTAACTTTAATATGAACAAAATCGATTGTACTCCGGCAGAGCTGCTGAATATGCTCTTGACTACTGAGGAAACTCTAAAGGGAAAGCCTTCAACCTCTGTCTTACTGGTTCCTTCCAGAAACAAGAAGAAGGGGAAGAAGGGCAAGGCCCCAGTCAAGAACTACAGTAAGGCACTGAAACAGAAGGTGAAGCGGTCGAAGGACAACAGGTGTTTCCACTGTGGCCAGCTGGGTCACTGGAAAAAGGACTGTAAAGCGCTCCAAGGAGATAAGAGGGGAAGCATCGCTTCTGGCTCAGGTATATACGTGACGGAAGTCATGGTTTCATCTTTTTCTATTTCATGGGTGTTGGACACTGCATGTGGAGTTCACATTTGTTCAAATGTACAGGAACTCAAGAGAAGAAGGCAGGTGGGACAGCATGAGGTAGACCTACGCGTTGGAAACGGGGCACGGGTTGCTGCTGTTGCTGTAGGAGACTATTTCATTTCTTTACCATCTGGACTTGTATTGGAACTAAACAGTTGTTATTTTGTTCCCAGTATAACTAAAAATATTATCTCCATTCCTGCTCTTGTCAGGAAAGGATTTGCCTTTGAATGCAATATTTCAAAGTGTGTTTTATCTTATGGTAATATTGTTTATGCTACTGGTTCAATTAACAATGGGTTATACATGTTGGACATGGAAAGTTCTATACATAACATTGATAATAAGAAAGCCAAGAATGCTGATGACAGCACCTTGCTATGGCATAGTTGTTTAGGCCATATAAACGAGAAACGCATTAAGCGGTTGCATGATCATGGACTGCTGGGATCATTCTCCTGTGAGGAGATTGATACATGCAAAGCTTGTTTGATGGGTAAAATGACGAAGTCACCTTTTCCTAATAAAGGTCAAAGGGCTTCAGGTTTACTTGACCTCATACACAGTGATGTGTGTGGGCCATTTAGTAAACATGCTAGAGGTGGCTATCAGTACTTCATTACCTTTACTGATGATTTCAGTAGGTATGGGTATGTCTATCTGATGAGACATAAAAGTGAATCTTTTGACAAGTTCAAAGAGTTCAAGAATGAAGTACAAAATCAGCTAGGCCGAAATATCAAGGCACTTCGCTCAGATCGAGGTGGAGAATACCTAAGTCATGCGTTTACTGACTATCTAAAGGAGTGTGGGATTATCTCACAGCTCACTCCGCCAGGAACACCGCAATGGAATGGTGTGTCCGAGAGGAGAAATAGAACGTTACTTGATATGGTTCGTTCTAAGATGAGTCAGGCTACTCTTCCATACTCCTTTTGGGGATTTGCACTGGAAACAGCTGCAAAGGTACTAAACCGAGTGCCATCCAAGGCAGTTTCAAAGACTCCATATGAGTTATGGTGTGGGAAACAGCCGAGCTTGACATTTATCAGGATCTGGGGTTGCGAGGCTTATGTCAAAAAGCTCGCCTCTGGGAAACTGGAGAGCAGATCTGAGAAATGCATCTTTGTCGGTTACCCTAAGGAAACTAAGGGTTATTATTTCTACGATCCCAAGGAGAACAAAGTATTTGTTGCTCGGACAGCCATATTTCTTGAGAAGGAGTTTCTTCTGCAAGAGGCCAGTGGGAGAGAAATAAAGCTGGATGAGAATCCAGAGGAAGGACAAAGTAGTCAAGCACAGTTGGATGAGGCTGAGCCGGTAGAACAGGTTACTGAACAACCTGAGGCTCAGATATCACGGGAACCGCGAAGATCGGGAAGGATCCGTCGACAGCCTGAGCGCTATGACGGAGTCTACATCATTGATAATGATGAACCCCTCACTTATGCGGATGCGGTCAGTGGACCGGAGTTAGCTAGATGGCTTGATGCTATGCGAGCCGAGATGGACTCCATGTCAGATAACCAAGTCTGGGATTTGGTTAATCCGCCTCCGGGAGTAATCCCTATAGGCTGTAAATGGATCTTCAAGAAGAAGATTGACATGGATGGTAACGTGGTTACCTATAAAGGCAGGCTAGTTGCGAAAGGTTTCAGACAAATCTACGGGATAGATTATGATGAAACTTTCTCACCTGTAGCCATGTTTAAGTCTATTCGGATTCTTTTCGCGATAGCTGCATATTACGATTATGAGATCTGGCAGATGGATGTGAAGACAGCTTTCCTTAATGGAAATCTGGATGAGGATGTGTACATGACACAACCTGAGGGTTTCACTAATCCATCAGATCGTCATAAAATATGCAAGTTAAAGAAGTCTATTTATGGACTTAAACAAGCATCTAGAAGTTGGAATATTCGTTTTGATGAATCAATCTCTGAGTTTGGTTTCATCAAGAACGAGGATGACCCGTGTGTATATAAGAGGTTTAGTGGGAGCGTGATTACATTCCTAGTCCTCTACGTCGATGATATCTTAATCATTGGAAATGATATTCCTGAACTGCATGCGGTTAAAGCATGGTTAGGAAAATGTTTCCAGATGAAAGATTTAGGAGAAGCAGCCTATGTATTAGGTGTGAAGATCTACAGGGATAGATCTAAGAGGCTTCTCGGGCTGTGCCAGAGTACTTACATCGATAAAGTCCTGGAGAGATTCCATTTAGAGAATTCTAAAAGAGGATATCTTCCAGTCATACATGGTCTGAATCTTTCGAGGAGTCAGTGTCCACAAACACAGACTGAGAAAGATGAAATGGACAATACGCCTTATTCTTCGGCTATTGGGTCCATTATGTATGCGATGTTGTGTACTCGCCCAGACGTCGCTTACGGGTTAAGCGTGACCAGTCGGTTCCAAAGTAATCCAGGTATGGCGCACTGGATTGCGGTCAAGAACATTTTAAAATATCTGCGGAGGACCAAAGATATGTTCTTGATATATGGTGGTCAGGAAGAACTTAGTATAGAAGGATATACTGACGCTTCGTTCCAGTCGGACCAGGATGATTTCCGATCGCAATCAGGCTATGTTTTTAGCTTGAATGGTGGAGCAGTGGTGTGGAAAAGTTTCAAACAGTCAACTGTTGCTGATTCCACAACAGAAGCCGAGTATGTTGCAGCCTCGGAAGCATCCAAGGAGGCAGTGTGGATTCGTAAGATCGTGAGAGAACTTCGTGTCGTTCCTTCGAGTGCAGATCCTTTGGTTATCTTCTGTGATAACACTGGAGCAATCGCACAAGCAAAGGAACCACGGTCGCACCAGAAGTCCAAGCACATACAGAGACGGTTTCACTTGATCCGGGAGATCATAGATCGTGGCGAGATCAAAATATGCAAGGTTCATACAGACGACAATTTGGCAGACCCGCTTACCAAGCCTCTGGCGCAGCAGAAGCATGAGAAGCACTGTAATAATATGGGTTTGAGATTTCTCAACCATTAGATTAAGTGCAAGTGGGAGATTGTTGGGGTATGCCCTTAAGGCTAATGTTTGAGGCCTTTGGGATTGTAACAGTATCATGTAATAAACTTTTATGTTTATAAAGGCATGGTTGTTATTCAGGTTGTTACCTTGTCTGCTGCAATAAGTGTACTTCTGATTAATGTCTCAAAGCTGTTCAGCTAGGCTGACAGGCTATATGTCCTTAGTCGAGATATCTTGGTGAACATGAGACAGCCTTGATATGATTGAGACTAATATGTGTTCTAATCTTATAGGATGCTTCGAGCATGGAATAAGATGTAGACTCATGGGTACATTGGATGTACTGGACAGACCCTACTAGGATATTCAATTGCTTGTCACAATGTGAATATTCCTTGTATGCACTAAGTGGCACATGTCCTCTGACTTGAGATCACTTGAGTTACTAAATGATGATTGTCATTGTTTTGAGGTAGTTCAATATCATTTGAAACATAATGATCATAGACTATCTTGGATAATGATCATGAGTCAGGTTAGGGCACTAGTGATAGATATAGGATTGCCGTCTCCTTGTTCAAGGAGTGTGATGTTCTAAAGGGGCCCCCCTTATATGAGATGATTGAGAAAGTGTATGGCCATACCCAGATGACTATGCTCATCTGATCTAATCATGCTCATCGTATTGGAGTTACAAGCTTGACCCGCTTGTCCAATAAGAACATCCAGTGGCAAAGGACACTTGCATGCCTTGTGAAGTTGATTCACACTTGTGCTGTGGTTTGGGAGTAGTCTTGGAAGACTCTTTCCTTTATATCGGGAGACAGTGATGTGTTGCTAGATACCCCTCACTGATCGTGATAACGAAAGTTATCGTTACCAACATTTAAAGGAAACCCTCAGGGTCGCACAATTTGATGATATGGCTTACTTAAGTCAGATCGTGTGGACTGAATTATTTGGGTTCAGTTTAAAGGGATTTAAACTCTGATTGTAAGTGAGATCTAGTCAGATCATGTTTGATTGATTAGGGCTTGAGATCGGTAAGCTTCGATCGAGAGAGGAGATGCTAGATCGGTAAGATCAAGAGCATCAGGAGATGAACGGTTAGATCTTGAGCCATTAGGTTCATAGAAGGTCTAGACCATATATTGGCTTGGCTTGGTTTGATTTTGGTCTATGAGACAAATCGAATTGAACCAAAGAATGAACCGGTTCACTATGTGAACGCATGGTTCATGAAGGAAGGCGTTTTGGCGTTGGAACATGGCTTCATGACTTTCCATTTTGGGAAGTCATGTAACGCCATTTTTGATGTT
The DNA here is from genome assembly GCA_027563935.2 of Costus lasius. NCBI lineage: Eukaryota > Viridiplantae > Streptophyta > Magnoliopsida > Zingiberales > Costaceae > Costus > Costus lasius. The sequence continues at coordinate 31,164,562 of CM050448.1, forward strand.
ATCGCCTAAACGCTTTTGCTCACTTGTGATTGACGTTGCTTGCTTGCCATCTCGTATGGAAGAAGGTGAACGACAAGGGAGAGCTCTCGGCCAAGGAAACATCTCAACCTATCCCTTCCATTCGGCAAGGACTCTTGAAGATCTTTGCTAGCACAAAGATCAACAAGAAGAAGTCATCCCTCCTTCTTGTGTGCGTCGCTTGTGGAGAAGATCTATCTTGCTCTTTGCTTCCAAGCCGCCTCCTTCCCATGGCTATGGTAACGAATCTTTCATTTGTTGTTTAAGTTGATCATATGAAAGTATAGCATGCGATCAAGTTTAAACCCTAATTCCGCTGCTAAAACAAAGAAGACCACTTGCGCCGTCTATAGGGTTTCGCTCCCCCTTGAAGGGGACCCCTCTAAACCCTTCATGGGCAATCCAGCAGACTGTGCCAACTGAGTTGGTACAACACAATCTCTGATTCCACAGATGGCTGCCTCCATATAGCTAACACATGCTCAATATGTAGCCTACATGGTCAAGCTGACCTGACCTACTCCCTGGACCACCACGTGCTATGCTGAGCAACGAGAAGCGATAAATCCCTTCTCTGTAACACGCAGGTGTAATCACACACCGTCTGAAGATAGATGGGCGTGCCCACTGAGTGGGTACAACACGGCCCCAACGATAGTCAGAACGGTGAGGTTTCGCGTCAGAAGGCTTTCGTGCTTGATATTTGACGTTGGATTTTAACGGTCCATTTTATCTTCTTACTATCATGCAATATCTATGGTGATAGCAAAAGAATAAATCAAGCATGTGCTAATATTTCTTAAACAGTAAATAGAAAGCACAATGATCTTATGTGGTAAATGCCCATAAAAGCCTTATTAAAAACCCTAGTTTTACACAAGTTTTCACTTGAGCTCTTTATGGGTCTCTTGCACTTTATCTGGCCCAGCCCGGGCCCAAGTGCCCTCTCTGCAGCTCAAATGCGCCCATCAGGTAGCATGCGCCTGTGCTAGAGTCGAACTCCAGACCTCCCACCTGGTGAAGCCACTGACTGCAAGCGCTTCTGTCATGTGTGCTCATGTGCTCATGTCTGATCAAATTACATTTTAATCTATCTAGACATGAATTGACATGCAGGTCAATTGTACATTATTATAAATTAAAGTGTGATACACAGATCACAATAAAAATTTACAATTAATTCCAGGCACGCAGGCCCCAGCACAGCACACAATTTAGGGCAGCCCACATAAGATTAAATAGACACCCAATCAGGTTAAATAAGCATACATGTGATCCAATCAGAAAATAAAATTTTGAAAAAACCCCATGGCATCAATTTTATTTCCTTGTGTGCCCTACTACCTTACAACGGTCCATTAATAGGGATCCACTCATCAGACCAAGTCAGACCCACTGCCCTTGCATGCATCCAGTCATAACTGACTTGTGTTGACCTAGTGGTCAACTATGCATGCCTTAAGGGCTGAACGTCCCACATGATTTCTGGCAGGCGGGTGTGACCCCGGGCCTTAATCATGATCGTTCACTAGGCGCCTCAATCAGACATCGCTACACGCCCTTCTGCAGTCGGCCTATAGCCACCTGTATGCGTGCGCATAGGTGCTATCTGGCCGACCCATCTAGGCTGTCAGATGGTCTGATCAGGCTGTTGGGTCCAGACTAGACTGACGACTTCAACCCTAGTAACCCGTCTAAGTATATCAAGTAGGCGCTTTAGAGATCTAGGTGAGGGGCGCGCAAGATCATAAGTGTTTGATAAAAACTCATCAACATGCGCAAAACAAATATCATGCGCAACTTAAGTAAAAACCAAAACACTTCTAATGTCTAGCATGTATGTTGGCATGATGATTTATAACATGCGCAAGTCATGTTTAGATCTACTTTTAAACCGCATGGATCACAAAATAAGCAATCATATGGATCAAGCCAAAACACTAGCTCTGATACCAATTGAAAGGGGGCGAAACCCTAATTCAGGCGCATATAAAATTTTTCATGGGCGAAAACAAGGGTTTCATGAAGATCGCATGGCATGAACATATGATCAACTATTAGTTCTTGCAATGAGAAGATAGGATGTTACCATGGCCATTATTTGGATGGCGACTTGGAAGAATATAGAGGGCGAGCGGCTCTCCTCCAAAGCAGTCGCACACAAGGTGACGATGGTGTTGGGGTATGCCCTTAAGGCTAATGTTTGAGGCCTTGGGATTGTATAAGTATCATGTAATACATTCTTGTGTTTATAAAGGCAATGGTTATTATTCAGGTTGTTACATCATCTGCTGCAATGTGTGTTCTTCTGAATAATGTCTCAATGCTGTTCAGCTAGGCTGACATGCTAAATGTCCTTAGTCGATATATCTTGGTGAACATGAGATAGCCTTGATATGATTGAGACTAATATGTATTCTAATCTTATAGGATGCTTTGAGCATGGAATAAGATGTAGACTCATGGGTACATTGGATGTACTGGACAGACCCTACTAGGACATTCAATTGCTTGTCACAATGTGAATGATCCTTGATTGCAACAAGTGGCACATGTCCTCTGACTTGAGATCACTTGTGTTTCTAAATGATGATTGTCATTGTTTTGAGGTAGTTCAATATCATTTGAAACATAATGGTTATAGACTATCTTGGATAATGATCATGAGTCAGGTTAGGGCACTAGTGATAGATAGAGGATTGCCGTCTCCTTGTTGAAGGAGTGTGGTGTTCTATAGGGGCCCCCTTATGAGATGATTGAGAAAGTGTATGGCCATACCCTGGTGACTATGTTCATCAGATCTAATCATGCTCATCATATTGGAGCTACAGGCTTGACACGCTTGTCCAATAAGAACATCCAGTGGCAAAGGAAACATGTATGCCTAGTGAAGTGGATTCACACTTGTGCTGTGGTTTGGGTGTAGTCTTGGAAGACTCTTTCCTTTATATCGGGAGATAGTGATGTGTTGCTAGATACCCCTCACTGATCGTGATAACGTAAGTTATCGTTACCGACATTTAAAGGAAACCCTCAGGGTCGCACAATTTGATGATATGGCTTACTAGAGTCAGATCGTGTGGACTGAATTGTTTGGGTTCAGTTTAAAGGGATTTAATCTCTGATTGTAAGTGAGATCTGGTCTGATCATGTTTGATTGATTAGGGCTTGAGATCGGTAAGCTTCGATCGAGAGAGATGATGCTAGATCGGTAAGATCAGGAGCATCAGGAGATGAACTGTTAGATCTGGAACCTATTGGTTCAATGAGGTCTAGACCATGGCTTGGGCTGATTTGATTTGGTTTTTTGGACCAAAGTCAATTGGATCGATTGAGCATGAACCGGTTCACATGTGTGTGAATGCTTGGTTCAATGCTTAAGCGTTTTGGTCGGTTTTCAAAGCATTACTTCATGTCATTCCATTTTTGGAAAGTCATCAAGGCGACTTTGTAAAAACGCCTCAACGCTTCTCTTGGATGATGACCGCTTGCAATCTCGTGGAGAGGAGAGTGTGTTGACGACAAGAGGAGGCATTCGGCCGAGACAAGCGATCTCTATCCTCTCCTTCACGCGACAAGGTCCCATTGAAGCACTTTGCTAGCACAAAGGATTCAAAGGAGCAAGCCATCTTCACTTGTTGTGTGCGTCACCTTTGGAGAAGGAGCACTTGCGTCTTTGCTTCCAAGGCACCAACCAAACCGATGGCATTGGTATGATCTACTCTTGATCTATTCAATCTATGATAGTTGATCATATGGCATGCAAAAGATCATCAAACCCTTGCTTCCGCTTGCAAAATTTTATTTGCGCCATGCTTAGGGTTTTCGCCCCCCTCTCGAAAGGGGTTTCTTCAATTGGTATCAGAGCTTGGCTTTACGCATGCTATTATGTTTGCTCGTGTGATCCATGTTTACACTTATGCTTAGATCTATGGTTGGTTACATGCGCAAGCTCATGAAAAATTTATGATGCGAAAACAACATGCATGATGTTTATTGCTCTTAGCCGCATGTATTGGTGCTTGTTGTTGTTTTTGTCAAAGTTGCGCTCCCCCTTGAAGGGGACTCTACAATTGTTATGGATGGCGCATGTTTGTTGGCGCTTCTTACATGTTGTTTTTGACAAAACAAAAGATCTTGCGCGCCTCATCTAGATCTAAGGCCCTACTTTAAACCCTTAGATGGGTTGATGGGGTTGAAAGCATCATCTAGTATAGATCAACTAAGTCTGATCAGACCATCTGACAGCCTAGATGGGTTGACCAGATAGCACTTGTGCGCAAGCACGAGGTGGCTATAGGTTAACTGCATCAAAGGCGTGTAGCGAGGTCTCGTTGAGACAACCAGTGAACACACATAAGTTAGGCCCGGGGTCACACCCGCTTGCCAGAACTCATGTTGGCTATTCAGCCCTTGGCGCATGCATGGTTGACCATTAGGTCAACTCGAGTCAGTTAGGACTTGGTGCATGTAAGGGCATGGATCTAACTAGATTGATGAGTGGATCCCTATCAATGGACCATTGTAAGGTTGTAAGGCACACAAGAAAATTAAAATTGATGCCAATGGGTTTTCAAAATTTTATTTTCTTGTAATGGATCACATGTTGATTGAATGATGCCATGATGTTTGTTTATTTAATCTTATGTGGGTTGCCCTTTTAATGTGTGCTGTGCTGGGGCCTGCGAGCCTGGTAAATTATTATTTTTGTGATCTGCGAATCACATTTTAATGAATTTATTGTATAATTGACCTGCGAGTCAAACTTGTCTAGATAGATCAAAATGTATTTTGATTAGACAAGAGCACAAAGGCACACATCCCAGAGGGGCTTTCAGCTAGTGGCGCACCTGAGGTGCTCTTGGCGCAAGGGCCCTGGGTTGGACCAGATGAGATGCTAAAGACCCAAGAAGAGCAAGTGAAGACTTAAGTATCTTAAGGTCTTACTTAGGCTATGGGCTTTTACCACATAAGATGCATGCTTTCTTTTATTGTTTAAATAAGTAGAACAGCATGATTTATTTATCTTCTGCTATCACCATAGGAATTGCATGATAGTGAAGAAGATAAAAGACCGTTAAAATCCAACGCTAAAATATCAAGCACGTAATGCCTTCTGACGCGAAACCTCACTGTTCTGACTATCGTTGGAGCCGTGTTGAACCCACTCAGTGGGCACGTCCATCTATCTTCAGACGGTGTGTGATTTCACCTGCGTGTTACAGAGAAGGGATTTATCGCTTCTCGTTGCTCAGCATAGCACGTGGTGGTCCAGGGAGTAGGTCGGGTCAGCTTGACCATGTAGGCTACATGTGTGGAGCATATGGTAGCACATGGAGGCAGCCATCTGTGGGATCAGAGACTGTGTTGTACCAACTCAGTTGGCACAGTCTGCTGGATTGCCCAGATGAAGGGGAATCGCACGGGTTGGCGATTGGCTGGGACAGCCTACCAGAAATTAGTACTTGTCATCTCTGTGCATCTTATCTCGCCTGAGCGGGACGCGGAGACCAAGTATGAAATCTGGATCCCATCTCACTAAAAGAGTTCTACTCTTTCGGGCTGTTTTGCTGGATTTTTCAGCCAGATAAAATAGTGCGAAAAAGAATCTTTCTTAAGTCCTGGATTGATTCTAAACATTGATACTGACCTTGCTGTTCTTGCATTGTTGTAGATTCCTGCAGCAACGAACACCATGAGCTTCAATGTGCGATCCCTACTGGAAAGGGAGAAGTTTGCTGGGCCAAACTTCTCAGACTGGTTCGGACACCTTAAGATCGTTCTTAAGGCAGAGAGGAAACTGTATGTCCTCGAGACGGCTGTGCCGCCTCAACCCGCTGCGAACGCCGCAAGGGCGGTTCTTGATGCCTATGAAAAGCACGTCAATGATAGCATTGATGTCGCTTGCCTGATGCTAGCGTCTATGACGCCACCGCTGCAGCGTCAGCATGAGGATATGTCGGCTATAGAGATTATAGCTAACCTCAAGATGCTGTATGCTGCACAGGCGAGGACAGAACGCTATAATCTGACAAAGCTTTTCTTTCAGAGCAAACTGGCTGAAGGGAGCCCAGTGGGAGCTCACGTGCTCAAGATGATTGGGCACAAGGAGGCTCTAGAGAAACTGGGGTATACCATCAACCAGGAGCTTGCTGTAGATATTATTCTGCAGTCTCTTCCGCCTTCTTTCGATGCGTTCATCATTAACTTTAATAGGAACAAAATCGATTGTACTCTGGCAGAGCTGCTGAATATGCTCTTGACTACTGAGGAAACTCTGAAGGGAAAGCCTTCAACCTCTGTCTTAATGGTTCCTTCCAGGAACAAGAAGAAGGGGAAGAAGGGCAAAGCCCCTGTCAAGAACTACAGTAAGGCTCTGAAACAGAAGGTAAAGCGGTCAAAGGACAACAGGTGTTTCCACTGTGGCCAGCTGGGTCACTGGAAAAAGGACTGTAAAGCGCTCCAAGGAGACAAGAGGGGAAGCATTGCTTCTGGCTCAGGTATATTTGTGACTGAGGTCATGATATCATCTTCTTCTGTTTCATGGGTGTTGGACACTGCATGTGGAGTTCACATTTGTTCAAATGTACAGGAACTCAAGAGAAGAAGGCAGGTGGGACAGCATGAGGTAGACCTACGCGTTGGAAACGGGGCACGGGTTGCTGCTGTTGCTGTAGGAGACTATTTCATTTCTTTACCATCTGGCATTGTATTGGAATTAAACAATTGTTACTTTGTTCCCAGTATCACTAAAAATATTATCTCCATTCCTGCTCTTGTCAGGAAAGGATTTGCCTTTGAATGCAATATTTCAAAGTGTGTTTTGTCTTTAGATAATATTGTTTATGCAACTGGTTCAATTAACAATGGGTTATTCATGTTGGACATGGAATATTCTATACAAAACATTGATAATAAGGAAGCCAAGTATGCTGATGACAGCACCTTGCTATGGCATAGTCGTTTAGGCCATATTAACAAGAAGTGCATTAAGCGGTTGCATGATCATGGACTGCTGGGATCATTCTCCTATGAGGAGATTGATACATGCAAAGCTTGTTTAATGGGTAAAATGACGAAGTCATCTTTTCCTAACAAAGGTCAAAGGGCTTCAGGTTTACTTGACCTTATACACAGTGATGTGTGTGGGCCGTTTAGTAAACATGCCAGAGGTGGCTATCAGTACTTCATTACCTTTACTGATGATTTCAGTAGGTATGGGTACGTCTATCTAATGAGACATAAGAGTGAATCTTTTGACAAGTTCAAAGAGTTCAAAAATGAAGTACAGAATCAGCTAGGGCGAAATATCAAGGCACTTCGTTCTGATCGAGGTGGAGAATACTTGAGTCATACGTTTACTGACTATCTGAAGGAGTGTGGGATTATCTCACAGCTCACTCCGCCAGGAACACCGCAATGGAATGGTGTGTCCGAGAGGAGAAATAGAACGTTACTTGATATGGTTCATTCTATGATGAGTCAGGCTACTCTTCCATACTCCTTTTGGGGATATGCACTGGAAACAGCTGCAAAGGTACTAAACCGAGTGCCATCCAAGGCAGTTTCTAAGACTCCATACGAGTTATGGTATGGGAAACAGCCGAGCTTGACATTTATCAGGATCTGGGGTTACGAGGCTTATGTCAAAAAGCTCGCCTCTGGGAAACTGGAGAGCAGATCTGACAAATGCATCTTTGTCGGTTACCCTAAGGAAACTAAGGGTTATTATTTCTACGATCCCAAAGAGAACAAAGTATTTGTTGCTCGGACGGCAATATTTCTTGAGAAGGAGTTTCTTCTGCAAGAGGCCAGTGGGAGAGAAATAAAACTGGATGAGAATCCAGAGGAAGGACAAAGTAGTCAAGCACAGTTGGATGAGCCTGATCCGGTAGAACAGGTTATTGTGCAACCTGAGGCTCAAATATCACGGGAACCGCGTAGATCGGGAAGGATCCATCGACAGCTTGAGCGCTATGACGGAGTCTACATCATTGATAATGATGAACCCCTCACTTATGCGGATGCGGTCAGTGGACCGGAGTCAGCTAGATGGCTTGAAGCTATGCGAGCCGAGATGGACTCCATGTCAGATAACCAAGTCTGGGATTTGGTTGATCCGCCTCCGGGAGTAATCCCTATAGGCTGTAAATGGATCTTCAAGAAGAAGATTGACATGGATGGTAACGTAGTTACCTATAAAGGCAGGCTAGTTGCGAAAGGTTTCAAACAAATCTACGGGATAGATTATGATGAAACTTTCTCTCCTGTAACCATGTTTAAGTCTATTCGGATTCTTTTCGCGATAGCAGCATATTACGATTATGAGATCTGGCAGATGGATGTGAAGACGGCTTTCCTTAATGGAAAACTGGATGAGGATGTGTATATGACACAACCTGAAGGTTTCACTAATCCATCAGATCGTCATAAAATATGCAAGTTAAAGAAGTCCATATATGGACTTAAACAAGCATCTAGAAGCTGGAATATTCGTTTTGATGAATCAATCTCTGAGTTTGGTTTCATCAAGAACGAAGATGACCCGTGGGAGCGTGATTACTTTTCTAGTCCTCTACGTCGATGATATCTTAATCATTGGAAACGATATTCCTGAACTGCATGCTGTTAAAGCATGGTTAGGAAAATGTTTTCAGATGAAAGATCTAGGAGAAGCAGCCTATGTTTTAGGTGTGAAGATCTACAGGGATAGATCTAAGAGGCTTCTCGGGCTGTGCCAGAGTACTTACATCGAGAAAGTCCTGGAGAGATTCCATTTAGAGAATTCTAAAAGAGGATATCTTCCAGTCAGACATGGTCTGAATCTTTCGAAGAGTCAGTGTCCACAAACACAGACTGAGAAAGATGAAATGGACAATACGCCTTATGCTTCGTCTATTGGGTCCATAATGTATGCGATGTTGTGTACTCGCCCAGACGTCGCTTACGGGTTAAGCGTGACCAGTCGGTTCCAAAGTAATCTAGGTATGGCGCACTGGGTTGCAGTCAAGAACATTTTAAAATATCTGCGGAGGACCAAAGATATGTTCTTGATATATGGTGGTCAGGAAGAACTCAGTATAGAAGGATATACTGACGCTTCGTTCCAGTCGGACCAGGATGATTTCCAATCGCAATCAGGCTATGTTTTTAGCTTGAATGGTGGAGCGGTGGTGTGGAAAAGTTTCAAACAGTCAACTGTTGCTGATTCCACAACAGAAGCCGAGTATGTTGCAGCCTCGGAAGCATCCAAGGAGGCAGTGTGGATTCGTAAGTTCGTGAGAGAACTTGGTGTTGTTCCTTCGAGTGCAGATCCTTTGGTTATCTTTTGTGATAACACTGTAGCAATCGCACAAGCAAAGGAACCACGGTCGCACCAGAAGTCCAAGCACATACAGAGACGGTTTCACTTGATCCGGGAGATCATTGATCGTGGCGAGATCAAAGTCTGCAAGGTTCATACAGACGACAATCTGGCTGACCCGCTTACCAAGCCTCTGGCGCAGCAAAAGCATGAGAAGCACTGTAATAATATGGGTTTGAGATTTCTCAACCATTAGATTAAGTGCAAGTGGGAGATTGTTGGGGTATGCCCTTAAGGCTAATGTTTGAGGCCTTGGGATTGTATAAGTATCATGTAATACATTCTTGTGTTTATAAAGGCAATGGTTATTATTCAGGTTGTTACATCATCTGCTGCAATGTGTGTTCTTCTGAATAATGTCTCAATGCTGTTCAGCTAGGCTGACATGCTAAATGTCCTTAGTCGATATATCTTGGTGAACATGAGACAGCCTTGATATGATTGAGACTAATATGTATTCTAATCTTATAGGATGCTTCGAGCATGGAATAAGATGTAGACTCATGGGTACATTGGATGTACTGGACAGACCCTACTAGGACATTCAATTGCTTGTCACAATGTGAATGATCCTTGATTGCAACAAGTGGCACATGTCCTCTGACTTGAGATCACTTGTGTTTCTAAATGATGATTGTCATTGTTTTGAGGTAGTTCAATATCATTTGAAACATAATGGTTATAGACTATCTTGGATAATGATCATGAGTCAAGTTAGGGCACTAGTGATAGATAGAGGATTGCCGTCTCCTTGTTGAAGGAGTGTGGTGTTCTATAGGGGCCCCCTTATGAGATGATTGAGAAAGTGTATGGCCATACCCTGGTGACTATGTTCATCAGATCTAATCATGCTCATCATATTGGAGCTACAGGCTTGACACGCTTGTCCAATAAGAACATCCAGTGGCAAAGGAAACATGTATGCCTAGTGAAGTGGATTCACACTTGTGCTGTGGTTTGGGTGTAGTCTTGGAAGACTCTTTCCTTTATATCGGGAGACAGTGATGTGTTGCTAGATACCCCTCACTGATCGTGATAACGTAAGTTATCGTTACCGACATTTAAAGGAAACCCTCAGGGTCGCACAATTTGATGATATGGCTTACTTGAGTCAGATCGTGTGGACTGAATTGTTTGGGTTCAGTTTAAAGGGATTTAATCTCTGATTGTAAGTGAGATCTGGTCTGATCATGTTTGATTGACTAGGGCTTGAGATCAGTAAGCTTCGATCGAGAGAGATGATGCTAGATCGGTAAGATCAGGAGCATCAGGAGATGAATGGTTTGATCTGGAACCTATTGGTTCAATGAGGTCTAGACCATGGCTTGGGCTGATTTGATTTGGTTTTTTGGACCAAAGTCAATTGGATCGATTGAGCATGAACCGGTTCACATGTGTGTGAACGCTTGGTTCAATGCTTAAGCGTTTTGGTCGGTTTTCAAAGCATTACTTCATGTCATTCCATTTTTGGAAAGTCATCAAGGCGACTTTGTAAAAACGCCTCAACGCTTCTCTTGGATGATGACCGCTTGCAATCTCGTGGAGAGGAGAGTGTGTTGACGACAAGAGGAGGCATTCGGCCGAGACAAGCGATCTCTATCCTCTCCTTCACGCGACAAGGTCCCATTGAAGCACTTTGCTAGCACAAAGGATTCAAAGGAGCAAGCCATCTTCACTTGTTGTGTGCGTCACCTTTGGAGAAGGAGCACTTGCGTCTTTGCTTCCAAGGCACCAACCAAACCGATGGCATTGGTATGATCTACTCTTGATCTATTCAATCTATGATAGTTGATCATATGGCATGCAAAAGATCATCAAACCCTTGCTTCCGCTTGTAAAATTTTATTTGCGCCATGCTTAGGGTTTTCGCCCCCCTCTCGAAAGGGGTTTCTTCAGATGGCTACTCCCTTTTCTTCTTTGTGCTAGCAAAGTTCCAAGGTGTCCCTCAACGTGTAGGAGAAGATGAGATGTTCTTCTTCTTGGCTAAGCGAAAACTCTCTACCTCTTCTCTTTCGTGGAGCCTCGACACACACACGAGAGGAGAAGCATTCATTCGAGAGAGAGGGAGGCATTGAGGCGTTATCCAACGTGGGAACGCTTATGGCTTCCAAAAATAGAAAGTCATCAAGCCATGCGCCCATGTTTTCGAACCAACCAAAACGTCTTCTCACTTTGAACCATGCGTTCACTTATGTGAACCGGTTCTATTGCATTTGGTTCAAAGACCAAACCAAACCAAGCCATGGTCTAGATCTCATATGAACCAGATAGCTCAAGATCTAACCACACATCTCTTGATGCTCTTGATCTCATCGATCAAGCATCAATTCTCCCGATCGAAGCTTACCGATCTCAAGCCCTAATCAATCAAACATGATCAGACCAGATCTCACTTCTAATCAGAGTTTAAACTCCTTTAAACTGAACCAAAACCATTCAGTCCACACGATCTGACATAAGTAAGCCATATCATCAAATTGTGCGACCCTAAGGGTTTCCTTCAATGTCGGTAACGATAACTTACGTTATCACGATCAGAGAGGGGTATCTAGCAACACATCACTGTCTCCCGATATGAAGGAAAGAGTCTTCCAAGACTACACCCAAACCATAGCACAAGTGTGAATCCAATTCACTTGACATACATGTTTCCTTTGCCACTGGATGTTCTCATTGGACAAGCGTGTCAAGCCTGTAATTCCAATATGATGAAAATGATTAGATCAGATGAACATAGTCATCTGGGTATTGCCATACACTTTCTCAATCATCTCATCCAGGGGGCCCCTTTAGAACATCACACTCCAACAAGGAGAGGCAATCTTATATCTATCACTAGTGTCCTAACATGACTCATGCTCATTATCCAAGATAATCTATAACCATTATATTTCAAATGATATTGAATTACCTCAAGACAATGCCAATCATCATTTAGAAACACAAGCGATCTCAAGTCAGAGGAAATATGCCACTTGCTTGCATATAAGGATTATTCACATTGTGACAAACAATTGAATATCCTAAGTAGGGTCTGTCCAGTACATCCAATGCACCTATGTGTCTACATCTTATTCCATGCTCGAAGCACCCTATAAGATTGGAACACATATTAGTCTCAATCATATCAAGGCTGTCTCATGTTCACCAAGATATCTCGACAAAGGACAATGTTAATGTCAGCCAAGCTGAACACCATTGAGACATTATTCAAAAGTAGACATAACAGCAGCAGATAATGTAACAACCTGAATAACAACCATTGTCTTTATAAACTTATACATAGTTTATACATGATACTGAAATCATCCCAAAGGCCTCAAACATTAGCCTTAAGGGCATACCCCAACATTTATGCCATATTCTATCAATATCTGCAGAATCTACACTCTTTTCAGTTTTTGATGATTTTCAGGTAAAAAAGCACTATTTTTAAGCATTTTCAAACAAAATCAAATACATAGAAGGACTCCCATCATCCAGAGGAGATCACCCAAGAAATTTCATGCAAAACGGAGCAAGTTAGCAAATTACGGCAGTGCCGTAATCTATGTTACAGTACCGTAATTCCAGACAGTACCGTAAAATCCGAGCCCTGCCGTATTTTGAAGAATTTCCAAACAAAAAGTTTTTCCAATTTTATGACACTGCCATAAGAAATATTACGGTACCGTATTTCGGAGCGCTTCAGAACAGAAACTTCGCCCGATTTTACGGCACTACCGTAAGAAACTACACAGGCCGTGATTTTCAGACGTTCGCGAACAGAGAGTTCAACCGATTTTACGGCACTACCGTAAACCAGATTACGGTGTCGTAATTCCTAGACGACAGCAGAACAGAAGACTCGAGCGATTTTACGGCAATGCCATAAACAATTCCACTGCCGTAATTCCTGTTCTAAACGCGACGCCCAGTCAACTTCAACGCCCGATTTTTGCGGAGAGGATTGCAGGCGATCTAGAACACTAAATAGGATACCGTAAGAAGCAAGAAGAGGGCTTTACACGAGAGGATTATGAGGTGACCAAAAGCCCCAAATTTCGTGCACTGTCGAGGGAGAAATCGCGATCCACGCCGCTGCGTAGGGTTTCGCCGCCGCACTCGATGCAGACATTCCCCGGCCGTAATTTTCATACTGAAGCTTCGTCTGAAGGAGGAGACAACGTGCCAGAAGTTTCAGACCGAAAGGAGATCGATTGGAAGAGAAATCAAAGAAAAAGGAGTCGCTGACACTATTCATCGACGAGTCTTGGAAATTACGGCTGTGAAATACTTCACAACCGTGCTGTATTTTCTAAACTTCTCTTTTACTTCGATTTTCGATCCTCTGAAACCATGATCTATTGTAATTCCTTCATGATGATAGCTTAAACTACTTTTGGGACATGGGGGAGTAATTCACTTGATTTCCAATGACTAGATGACTATTTTTACTATTTCATTGAGTTTAATATTACCATGATGATTTTGCTCATGTGATAATTGTACTTAAACTCTCTATAAGTTCATGTTACTAATTATGTTCTTAGAATTTTCGCTTGAGACCGAAAGGTAATTGCTTGAGAATTTGGAATCCTAGAATTGCATGTTATGATCCCTTCCTTAGGTTAGATCCAATTTGATCTGTTCTAGTAGATTAATTGCCATAATTACAACATGAACCTATAGAACGAGTCTATTTGTTAAACGTGGAGATCTTGTGCGAAAGCAAGGATCGGAACGTTGGAGATTCTCGAGTAAAACTAGTGTTGAGACTCGGATGCATGAAAGTGATCCTTGAATCTCCACTAGAGATTATCAACATTGAATTCGGATGCACGAAAGTGATCCTTGAATTCATTGTTTGATGATTTACTTATCTTCAGCATTGGGACGAATCTTGCGCGAAAACGAGGATAAATCCCTGTGCGGTTGTTTGCACGAAAGTGAAACAACCCTTTTATTTAGTAAATTACATCTTCATCATGGTAAATTTGAACTGACAAAATCCTTATTCATATCTAGCTCATAAAAGTTAAAGTGAATGAAACCCTAGTTCCAGCTTTTCTCTCTGATAATTCTGTTTTTAGCTTCCAAATTCTATTCTCACTACTTCGATTAGACTAGATAGTAAGAAATCAGCTATTTAGTATTTGACAACGTAGGTCCCTATGGATTCAATACTTTTGTTTATTACTTCGAGTATCCGTGCACTTGCGGATCACAACAAGTTTTTGGCGCCATTGCCGGGGACCTTAGTTTTTGTCGATATTAGAGATGTTGAGATTATTGCTAGACTAGGTTTCATTTATGTTTTATCTTTTTATTCTTTTCTATTTACTTACATCATTTGATCAATTTTCTCTAGTGTGCATAGGAAATTCATTTATAATGGCTGATCAAAGATCACTGAGGGACTATGCAGCCCCTAATCCTCAAAGGATACAATTTAGCATTGCTAGACCTGCAATTGAGGCCTCCAACTTTGAAATTAACCCTGCCTTCTTGTCTATGATCCAGCATAACCAGTTTGGAGGATCATCAATCGAAGATCCTTATTCACATTTATATATCTTTCTTGAATATTGTGATACCATAAAAATTCATGGAGTTTCTGATGACACATTAAAACTGATATTGTTCCCTTTTTCTCTCAGGGATCAAGCACGATCTTGGTTGCATTCTCGTCGACCCAATACCTTCACAACATGGGAACAATTATCAAAAATTTTTTTGATGAAATATTTTCCACCGAGCAAGACTATCCAATTGAGGAATCATATCACGAACTTTCGACAGAAGAGCGGTGAATCACTCAGCGAGGCATGAGAGAGATTTAATGATCTACAACGGAAGTGTCCTAACCATGGCTTCGAAAATGAGTTTCTAATTCAGACATTTTATTATGGCTTAGTTTATAATATCCATCTAATTATTGATGCTGCCGCAGGGGGATCCTTGATAAGTAGAACATTTGACGATGCTTTCAAGTTGCTTGAGGAGATGTCCTTGAATCATCGCCAATGGGCTCCATATGAAGGAATGTTATATTGTCATCAACATGGTAAGAATGAGAATGAGGATCAGCAACCCTTGACTGAAGAGGTTAGTGAACCCATGCTAGAGAAACTTTCAGCTAGCCAAATTCAATCATTGCAAATTCAAAACACAAAAAAATTTGAGGATCTTGAAGAAACTGTTAGTAACCATGCTTCACAATTAGAATCTTTAGTGGCGTACAATAAAGTTCTAGAAGAACAAATATCTAGATTAAGCTCTGGGGAACATTGCAATGCCATTATCACTAGAAGTGGGAGACAATTAGGAGAACTTAAGGAGAAAGATTATATTAATGATCATTATGAGGAATTAGAATTAGAAAATTCTTTTGAACATAAACAAACACTACCTAGTTTAACACCTCAAAAAGGAAGTAAACAAAAAGGGGATGTGCCATGTAAAGAACATGATTCTAAGACTAATCTACTTCCACCCTACAGACCACCGGTACCTTTTCCCCAAAGGATAGTGCAAGAAAAGTTAGATAAAGAATTTGGAAAATTTCTTGATGTTTTGAAAAAGCAATACATTAACATACCATTTACTGAAGCTTTATCTCAAATGCCCATATATGCTAAATTTTTGAAAGAAATATTGTCTAACAAAAGAAAGATAGAGAACTATGGTATCGTGGCTTTAACCGAGGAATGTAGTGCTGTTATTCAAAACATGTTACCACCAAAATTGAATGATCCAAGTAGTTTTTCTATCCCATGTTTCATTGGTAGTATGGCTTTCGACCAAGCCTTATGTGATCTAGGGGCTAGTGTAAGTCTTATGCCTTTGTCTGTGTGCAGGAAATTGGACATGGGACCTCCTAAGCCAACTGCAATTTCTTTGTAGCTCGTTGATCGATCGGTAAAATATCTAGTGGGTATTCTAGAGGATGTTCCTATACAAGTTGGTAAATACTTCATACGTGCTGATTTTGTGGTACTTGAAATGGAAGAGGATACTAAGATTCCTATTATTTTGGGTAGACCGTTCTTAGCCACTGCTGGAGCCCTTATTGATGTACGGAACGGTAGACTTGCTTTAAGAATTGACAATGATAAGATTGAGTTCGATTTGAATAATTCATTGAAAAGGCCTGCATATGCTAGTTCTTATTGCACTATTCATGCCATGAATGACAAAGTTTATGATGTTACTTGTTTGTTTGATGATTCTTCTGCTGATGTTCCTTTTTCTGATTCTTTTTCTGATACCTCGAAAAATTCTTGTGAAAAAATTGATAATTCTGGCTTTGAGAATGACTTTGATGAACTCGATGATGAAAAACATGATATTTTAGATTGTGCTACGTTTGATAATGAAAGTGAAAAGATCCCTAAAGTTGAGTTGAAAGTTTTACCTAATAATTTTAGATATGAATTTCTTGGTCCTAACTCTACCTACCCTGTGATTGTGGATGCTAAATTAGATGCCAGGGAAACTGATCTACTCTTGAAGGAGCTAAGAATTCATAGAAAGGTAATTGGGTATTCCATTGATGACTTAAAAGGGATTAATCCTTCTTTTTGCATGCACAGGATTCACATGGAGGATGAGCACAAACCGCATGTAGATTTTCAGAGAAGGCTCAACTCGTCTATGAAGGAAGTGGTGAAGAAGGAAGTACTAAAATTGCTAGATGCAAGTATTATCTACCCTATCTCAGATAGTAAGTGGGTGAGTCCTGTACACTGTGTCCCGAAGAAGGGAGGTGTCACTGTAATGAAAAATAAAGATAATGAATTGATACCTGTTAGAAATGTCACTAGTTGGCGTATGTGTATCGATTATAGAAAATTAAATGTTGCCACTAGGAAAGATCATTTCCCCTTACCTTTCATTCATAAAATGGTGGAGAGACTTGCCAAACACTCTCACTTTTGTTTTCTTGATGCGTATTCCAGATTTTTTCAGATTCCTATTCATCCTGATGATCAAGATAAAACCACTTTTACATGTCCTTATGGTACTTTTGCTTATAGAAGAATGCCCTTTGGTTTATGCAATGCACCTGCCACTTTTCAAACGTGTATGATGGCAATTTTTTCTGAATTTATTGAAGACTTCATGGATGTTTTTATGGATGATTCTTCTATCTATGGTTTCTCTTTTGGTGACTGTTTAGCTAATCTCTCTAGAGTTTTACAGTGATGCGAAGAGACTAACCTTGTCTTGAATTTGGAAAAGTGTCACTTTATGGTTAGACAGGGGATAGTTTTGGGCCATCTTGTTTCAGAGAGGGGGATTGAAGTGGACAAGGCCAAGATAGAAGTGATTGAGAAGTTAGCACCACCCACCACTGTCAAGGAGATCAGGAGCTTTTTGGGACATGCAGGGTTTTACAGGAGATTCATTAGGGACTTCTCTAAACTTGCTAAACCTTTAACTGATTTACTCTATAAAGACACCAAATTCTGCTGTGATGAGAAATGCATGTTTGCTTTTCAGGAGTTAAAGAAAGCATTGGTTTCAGCACCCATCATCCAGCCCCCAGATTGGGACTTGCCCTTTAAACTCATGTGCGACGCCAGTGATTATGCAATGGGAGCAGTCTTGGGACAGAGAAAAGATAAGAAACCTCATGTTATTCACTATGCCAGCAAGACTTTGGATGAGACACAGAAAAATTACACGACCAATGAGAAAGAACTATTGGCCATAGTATTTGATTTTGATAAATTTAGGTCATACTTAATTAACTCCAAAGTGGTAGTGTACACTGACCATGCAGCTGTGAAATACTTAATTTAGAAAAAAGACAGCAAACCACAATTACTCAGATGGATTTTACTTCTGCAAGAATTTGATTTGGAGATTGAAGACAAAAAGGGATCAGAAAACCTTGTTGCAGATCATCTCTCAAGAATAATGGTAGACACTGAAAAGAATAATGAGATCAATGATTCCTTCCCTGAAGAACGACTTTTAACCATTGAACAGATCAGAGCTCCATGGTATGCTGATATAGTAAATTACCTTGTTGCTAATGTTTTTCCTCCTGATTTGAACTACCAAAAAAAGGAAGAAGTTCGTAGCTGAGGTTAAACACTATTTTTGGGATGAGCCTTATGTGTTTAGAAGATGTACAGATGGTATTTTTAGAAGATGTGTACCTGAATAAGAAGTCACAGATATTTTGTGCCTATGTCATGGATTCTCTTATGGTGGTCATGCCAGTACTGAAAAGACTGCTTATAAAGTGTTACAATCAGGATTTTATTGGCCTACCATTTTCAAAGATGCTAGAAACTTTGTGTTATCTTGTGATAGATGTCAAAGAACGGGGAACAATAGTAGAAAACATGAGATGCCACTGTCCAACATTCTTGAAGTTGAAATATTTGATGTTTGGGGGATAGACTTTATGGGACCTTTCCCATCTTCAGGAGGTAACAAGTACATTCTGGTAGCAGTTGACTATGTTTCAAAATGGGTCGAAGCTCTTGCTTCACCAACCAATGATTCAAGAGTTGTTGCTAAATTTTTCAAAAAGATCATATTTCCACGGTATGGGACCCCGCGAGTAGTAATCAATGATGGAGGATCACATTTCATAGAACAGAAATTTTCAGCCTTACTCAGAAAATATGGAGTGAATCATAGAGTGGCAACACCTTACCATCCTCAAACAAGTGGACAAGTGGAAATATCAAACAGAGAAATCAAGGGAATTTTAGAAAAGACTGTGTCAAGCACTAGGGAAGATTGGGCATTCAAACTTGATAATGCCTTGTGGGCATACCGGACTGCTTTCAAAACACCAATAGGTATGTCCCCATTTCAATTAATTTATGGAAAATCATGTCACCTGCCTGTGGAACTTGAACACAAAGCATACAGGGCAATCAAGATGCTGAATTTCAATTTAAAGTGTGCGGGGGAAAAAACGGAAATTACAATTGAATGAGCTATATGAGATTAGACTCTCTGCATATGAGAATGCAAAAATTTACAAGGAGAGGACACAAAGATGGCACGATCGACATATTTTCAGGAGAGATTTCTATCTAGGTGATTTTGTTCTTTTATTCAATTATAGATTGAGACTTTTTCCAGGAAAACTTAAGTCTCGATGGTCAGGTCCTTTTCATGTAAAGAAAGCTTATCCTTACGGAGCCGTGGATGTATGGAGTGAAGAAACAGGAGAATTCAAAGTTAATGGTCAGAGACTTAAGCACTATTATCAAGAAGAGCTAATTGAAGAAAAAGATAGTTTTTATTTAGATGAACCACGATCAGATCTGAGTGTTATAGGGTCAAGCTAAAGACTTTTAAATTAGCGCTTCTTGGGAGGCAACCCAAGCTTTCTAACTTTAGTTCACTTCCTTTTATTTACTTTTATCTTAGTTTTATCTTAGAATTAATTTTTTTTTTCTGAAAAAGAAGCACGGAGAAGAGAAGAAAAAGAAAGCTCGGCACAAAAAGTTGATAAAGTTTTGTAAGTATCCTCTCCCGTTCACCTTTTGGGTTTCATCATTGACTCATGTTTTTGTGTTTACCACCACTACTCCATCTACATGATAATCTTTTGATTTAGATAATTGATTTGTGGCCTTGATCTACCTTTGGGATTATTGTATATGGCTTGAATTGATGTTTGATGTTGATGAGTGAATCCAAAATTGAGACTAGAATAAGACCTATCATGTCAAATTTATTTCTCTTATACTTATCTACTTTTGAAATTCTTCATTGGTTGAGGAGTAAGATTCTAGGGAGATATGTTGTTTGAAAATTTGATTTAAAAGTGAAACTACTTCTTGAATAAAATCAGCATATGAGTATGAATACTTGAATTGATATTGATTGACTAGTCTAATTGAGGTTTTGTTTATTTTACTATTTGTTGGGAAAAAAAATCCAAAATCCACAAAAATAGTGAGAGACTCCCCTTCTTGGCACTATGTAAAATTGACAGTGGTACCGAACGACATGGGTTGAAGTCTAAAAAGAAATGAGGGGAATCTATTCACATTAACTCCGCTGTCTTTGGTAAAGATTCTCAATACTAAAAAGATATGAGTTCTATTACACTGACTATGTGGTCAGTGTACTCCGATTTCATCACCAGAAAAAAGGTAGTAATCGAATTAGAGAATGTGATTGATGCAAAAAGAAACAAAAAGTATGTATCTATGTAGGTACATAACATCCAAAAACAAAAACAAAAAGAAAAATATGAGTGGAAAAAGATTTCGGATATCCTATTCCTGTAGGCAAAAGTATGATAAACCGAAACTGAAAACTGGATAAAGTCTTGAGATTGAAATTCTTTCTTTTATGCAAGTTGCGAAGTTTTATTTGACTAAGTTGTGAATCTTGAGAATTAGATTCAGAAGGCGATATATCTGTTTTAAAATTTTATGATGCAATTAATGAAGAATTTTCATTGGTGATAGTATGTTAGAAATCTATTTTCCATGAGAAAGTCTATGCCTATGATCAATTTTTGAATTTTCTTGGTTTTTGCTTGAGGACAAGCAAAGTTTGAGCCTTATGCGTTTGATGACACCGAAATCCATCATGATTTCTATGCAATTTTATTGGTATTTATATGTCATATTCATAGACTTTGCTTGTTTTTATGTCATATTCTATCAATATCTGCAGAATCTACACTCTTTTCAGTTTTTGATGATTTTCAGGTAAAAAAGCACTATTATTAGGCATTTTCAAACAAAATCAAATACATAGAAGGATTCCCATCATCAAGAGGAGATCACCCAAGAAATTTCACGCAAAATGGAGCAAGTTAGCAAATTACGGCAGTGTCGTAATCTATTTTACTATACCGTAATTCCCGAGCCCTGTCGTATTTTCAAGAATTTCTGAACAGAAAGTTTTTCCAATTCTACGACACCGCCGTAAGAAATATTACAGTACCGTATTTCGGAGCACTTTAGAACAGAAACTTCGCCCTATTTTACGGCACTACCGAAAGAAACTACACGGGCCATGATTTTCAGACGTTCATGAACAGAGAGTTCACCCGATTTTATGGCACTACCGTAAACTAGATTACGGTGC
The DNA here is from genome assembly GCA_027563935.2 of Costus lasius. NCBI lineage: Eukaryota > Viridiplantae > Streptophyta > Magnoliopsida > Zingiberales > Costaceae > Costus > Costus lasius. The sequence continues at coordinate 31,186,007 of CM050448.1, forward strand.
CGTAATTCCTAGACGACATCAGAATAGAAGACTCGAGCGATTTTACGGCAGTGCCGTAAACAATTCCACTGCCGTAATTCCTATTCTGAACGCAACACCCACTCAACTTCAACGCCCGATTTTTGCGGAGAGGATTGCGGGTGATCCAGAACACTAAATTGGATACCGTAAGAAGCAAGAAGAGGGCTTTTCACCGGAGGATTACGGGGAGACCAAAAGCCCCAAATTTTGTGCACTGTCGAGCAAGAAATCGCGATCCATGCCGCCGCCTAGGATTTTGCCGCCGTGCTCGATCCAGATGTTCCCCGGCCGTAATTTTCATACTGAAGCTTCGTCTGAAGGAGGAGACAACATGCCAGAAGTTTCAGACCGAAAGGAGATCGATTGGAAGAGAAATCGAAGAAAAAGGAGTCGCCGGCACTGTTCATCGACGGGTCATGCAAATTATGGCTGTGAAATACTTCACAGCCGTTCTGTATTTTCTAAACTTCACTTTTACTTCGATTTTCGATCCTCTGAAACCATGATCTATTGTAATTCATTATCATGATAGCTTAAACTACTTTTGGGACATGGGGGAGTAATTCACTTGATTTCCAATGACTAGATGACTATTTTTACTATTTCGTTGAGTTTAATATTACCATGATGATTTTGCTCATGTGATAATTGTACTTAGACTCTCTATAAGTTCATGTTACTAATTATGTTCTTAGAATTTTCCCTTGAGATCGAAAGGTAATTGCTTGAGAATTTGGAACCCTAGAATTGCATGTTATGATCCCTTCCTTAGGTTAGATCTAATTTGATCTATTCTAGTAGATTAATTGCCATAATTATAACATGAACCTATAGATCGAGTCTATTTGTCAAACGTGGAGATCTTGTGCGAAAGCAAGGATCGGAACGTTAGAGATCCATGAGTAAAACTAGTGTTGAGACTCGGATACACGAAAGTGATCCTTTAATCTCCACTAGAGATTATCAACATTGAATTCGGATGCACAAAAGTGATCCTTGAATTCATTGTTTGATGATTTACTTATCTTCAGCGTTGGGAAGAATCTTGTGTGAAAGTGAGGATAAATCCCTGTGCGGTTGTTTGCACGAAAGTGAAACAACCCTTTTGTTTAGTAAATTACATCTTCATCATGATAAATTTGAACTAACAAAATCCTTATTCATATCTAGCTCATAAAAGTTAAAGTGAACGAAACCCTAGTCCCAGCTTTTCTCTCTGATAATTCCGTTTTTAGCTTTCAATTTCAATTCTCACTACTTCGATTAGCCTAGATCGTAAGAAATCAGCTATTTAGTATTCGACAACGTAGGTCCCTGTAGATTCGATACTTTCTTTATTACTTCGAGTATCCGTGCACTTGCGGATCACAACAGATAACACAAAGTTTCTTGCATCTTTGAAAATGGTTGGCCAATAAAATCCTGATTGTAACACTTTATAAGCAGTCTTTTCAGTACCGGCATGACCACCATAAGATGATCCATGACATTGGCACAAAATATTTGTGATTTCTTCTTCAGGTACACATCTTCTAAAAATACCATATGTACATCTTGTAAACACATAAGGCTCATCCCAAAAATAGTGTTTTACCTCAGCCAAGAACTTCTTCCTTTTTTGGTAGTTCAAATCAGGAGGAAAAACATTAGCAACAAGGTAATTTACTATATCTGCATACTAGGGAGCTCTGATCTGTTCAATGGTTAAAAGCTGTTCTTCAGGGAAGGAATCATTGATCTCATTATTCTTTTCAGTGTCTACCATTATTCTTGAGAGATGATCTGCAACAAGGTTTTCTGATCCCTTTTTGTCTTTAATTTCCAAATCAAATTCTTGGAGAAGTAAAATCCATATGCGTAATTGTGGTTTGCTGTCTTTTTTCTGTATTAAGTATTTCACGGCTGCATGGTCAGTGTACACTACCACTTTTGAGTTAATTATGTATGACCTAAATTTATCAAAATCAAATACTATGGACAATAGTTCTTTCTCAGTGGTGGTGTAATTTTTCTGTGTCTCATCCAAAGTCTTGCTGGCATAGTGAATAACATGAGGTTTCTTATCTTTTCTCTGTCCCAAGACTGCTCCCACTGCATAATCACTAGCGTCGCACATGAGTTCAAAGGGCAAGTCCCGATCTAGGGGGTTAATGATGAGTGCTGAAACCAAAGCTTTCTTTAACTCCTGAAAAGCAAACAAACATTTCTCATCAAAGCAGAATTTGGCATCTTTACAAAGTAAATTAGTTAAAGGTTTAGCAAGTTTAGAGAAGTCCATGATGAATCTCCTGTAAAACCCTGCATGTCCCAAAAAGCTCCTGATCTCCTTGACAGTGGTGGGTGGTGCTAACTTCTCAATCACTTCTATCTTGGCCTTGTCCACTTCAATCCCTCTCTCTGAAATAAGATGGCCCAAAACTATCCCCTGTCTAACCATAAAGTGACACTTTTCCCAATTCAAGACAATGTTAGTCTATTCGCATCTCTGTAAAACTCTAGAGATATTAGCTAAGCAGTCATCAAAAGAGAAACCATAGATAGAGAAATCATCCATAAAAACATCCATGAAGTCTTCAATAAATTCAGAAAAATTACCATCATACACCTTTGAAAAGTAGCAGGTGCATTGCATAAACCCAAGGGCATTCTTCTATAAGCAAAAGTACCATAAGGACATGTAAAAGTGGTTTTATCCTGATCATGAGGATGAATAGGAATCTGAAAAAATCCAGAATACCCATCAAGAAAACAAAAGTGAGAGTGTTTGGCAAGTCTCTCCGCTATTTGATCAATGAAAGGTAAGGGGAAATGATCTTTCGTAGTGGCAACATTTAATTTTCTATAATCAATACACATACGCCAACTAATGACATTTCTAACAGGTATCAATTCATTATCCTTATTTTTCATTACAGTGACACCTCCCTTCTTTGGAACACAGTGTACGGGACTCACCCACTCACTATCTGAGATAGTGTAGATAATACCTGCATCTAGCAATTTTAGTACTTCCTTCTTCACCACTTCCTTCATAGACGGGTTGAGCCTTCTCTGAAAATCTACATGCGGTTTGTGCTCATCCTCCATGTGAATCCTGTGCATACAAAAAGAAGGATTAATCCCTTTTAAGTCATCAATGGAATACCCAATTACCTTTCTATGAATTCTTAGTTCCTTCAAGAGTAGATCAGTTTCCCTGGCATCTAATTTAGCATCCACAATCACAGGGTAGGTGGAGTTAGGACAAAGAAATTCATATCTAAGATTATCAGGTAAAACTTTCAACTCAACTTTAGGGATCTTTTCACTTTCATTATTAAAAGTAGCACAATTTAAAATATCATGTTTTTCACAATCGAATTCATCAAAATCATTATCAAAACCAGAATTATCAATTTTTTCACAAGAATTTTTCAAGGTATCAGAAAAAGAATCAGAAAAAAAAACATCAGCAGAAGAATCATCAAATAAACAACTAACATCATAAACTGTGTCATCAATGGCATGAATAGTGCAACAAAAACTAGCATATGCAGGTTTTTTCAATGAATTATTCAAATCAAACTTAATCTTATCATTGCCAATTCTTAAAGCCAGTTTACCAATCCGTACATCAATAAGGGCTCCAGCAGTGGCTAAGAACGGCCTACCCAAAATAATAGGAATCTTGGCATCCTCTTCCATTTCAAGTACCACAAAATCAGCAGGTATGAAGTATTTACCAACTTGTATAGGAACATTCTCTAGAATACCCACTAGATATTTTACCAATCGATCAGTGTTGTGTCCGCAAGTGCACGGATACTTCGAAGTAATAAAAATATCAAACCACATAGACCTACGTGTTAAGTACCAAATAGATGTTTTCTCACTAGCTAAGCAAGCCGAATATGATGAAAGCAAACTATGCAGAAAAATATACTAAAGATGATTAGAGAGAGATGAACTGGGACTAGGGTTTCATCTACCTTAATTCCAATGACTAAAAGGAAATAAAGGCTGTCAGTCTAATTCTAATATGACAAAGATATAATTTACTTGATAAAAGGATCATCCCTCTCTCATGCAGACAATCATATACAGGACCAATCCTCACACTCGTGCAAGATCTATCCAATGCTGAAAATAAGTAAATCATTGAACAAAGAACTCGAGGATCACTCTCGTGCATCCGAATTGTAAGTCAAACATCTCAAGTGGAATCTCAAGGATCACTCTCGTGCATCCTGAAACTCAACACAGGTTCTACTTAAGGTTTTCTGACGACTCGATACTCAATCTCTTGCAGCATCAAATCAAGTCTAACACAATAACTCATCCTAGATTCAAATTATCAACATGGCAATAAAATCACTAAAAATCAGAATTCAAAGAACATACCTAATCTCTTACGATAAGTTCCAAACTCGATGACTTCTAGGGTTCCGAATTTCACAATCAACCTCTCAGTCTATTTCGCAAAATTCTAAAACAAGCATGAAAATATAAACCTATGGAGAGTTAAAGACAAACACCACATAATTAGAATTATCATAACAAAACTATTCTGACAAAATAAAAGTTATCTAGTACTTACAAATCAAGGAAAATTACTCCCCATGGCCCATAAAAAGATCTAAGCTAGCATGGAGGAAATATTACAATACACCATAGTTCAGAAGATCATAAATCAAAGAAAAAGGGAAGAAATCACAGAACACGGTGTTGTAATCGAAATTACAGCACCGTAATTGCTTTGAAACTCGATGAACAGTGGCAGCGCTCACTGTTTCGTTGATTTCTCCCTCGATTGTACTCCAAACGCTCTGAAACTTCTGGTGTATGCTCTCCATCTCCAGATGAAGCTTCAGTGTAAAAATAAGGGCCTGAGGTGGCCTCCACACCTCTCAGCATGAAGCCAAACCCTAACCACCGTTCTGTCAATTCCTCCTTCAATTCTAGATAAAAATTCGGGCTTCTAATTCGTGCGTCTCCTCCTCTTAAGGAAGAGTCCGCCACTTCTTTCGGATCTAAATTTGGACTTCTAGTTCAAAAGTTATGGCCCGCGCAAGAATCAGCCCGAAAAAGTCACGAATCTGGTTTAAAAATACGGTACCGTATTCGGATTACGGCAGTGCCGTATTTTCCTTCTGTAAGTTTTACGCAGAAAATACGGTACCGTGATAATGTAGCTCGAATATACGGCAGTGCCGTATTCTCACTGAAAGTTTATGGTTAAAATTGCTGAAAAATACGGTACTGTGAAGTTTCATACGGTAGTACCGTATTTCACCCAAAACATCTGCTGAGAAATATGGTACCGTGAGAGTTTGTCAAGAAAATACGGTAGTGCCGTATTTTTGTAATTTGGCTTGTTTTGACTTGAAATTTGAGGGGTAGCTTTGTTTCGACGTCTGGAATCCATTGGTGTGCTCAAATCTTTCAAAATCCATCAAAATATTGCACTTTTAACCTGAAAATGATCAAAAACAAGAAGTGTTGTAGATTCTGCAATATTTGACAATTAATGCTTAAAAACAAGCAAAAGAGCATAATTATGACACAAAAAGACACATGATATGACACAAAATATACTATGAATTTTGGTGTCATCAAACACATAAGGCTCAAACTTTGCTTGTCCTCAAGCAAATAAATAAAAACAATACTAAGTATGGAAAATATGCTCTTTTATGAAAAATAAATTTCTAAAATATAATCACTCGTGAAATACTCCACCAACTTTTTGCACAAAATTTCAGATAAATACATCGTCCTCTGAATTTAATCTTTAAGATCTACAACTTTGATCAAATAAAACTTCGCAACTCACATAATGAAAAGAATCTCAGTCTCATGATTTCACCTTTGTTTCTGTTTAAATCTATCATACCTTTGTTTACAGGAATAAATTCTCCAAGATCTTTTTCCACATAGAACCTCTCTTTTCTTGCCCCCTTTTTTTTTATTTCTTTATGCATAGACCCACATAGATACATACTTTTTATTTTGGACTTCAACTCTTGTCTTATGTACCACTGTCAATTTTACACAGTACCAAGTAGTGGAGTCATTGTTATTATTTTTCTTCTCTCTTTTTTTTTATATAGACTTCAACCCATCTCTTAGGTACCACTATCAATTTTACATAGTGCCAAGTAGGGGAGTCTCTCACTATTTTTGTGGATCCTGGATTCCCTCTTCCCAACAAATAGTAAGATAAATCAAACATCAACTAGGTTAATCAATTGATATTAATTCAAAAATTACACTCATATACTCATTTTATTTAAGAAAGATGTTTCACTCTTAGATTGCATTCATCAAACAACATATCTACCCAAAATCTTATGCATCAATCAATGAAAATTTTCAACAAGTAGATATATATTGAAGAAATAAATTTAACATAATAGGTGTATCTGCATTCACAGGCATTAGCATGAACTTTCATAATCAATGTTTAATCTACACATCTCTTATCTCATGGATTCAAGTCATAAAAATTTTTAAACCTCAAAATATTTCAAAATCAATGCAAAAGGTGTGAAGCATGAAACTCATAGAATCATAGTCAAAAGTGTGACATGATAGACTCAAACAACCTCGTATAATAGAAATCTCAATAAGTGATACAATCAAAAGCAAATCAAAGATGCAACTATATGAATTAATCATGAATACAAGAGAGTGCAAACAATACTCACAAAACTATGTAGCAAGCTCTGATCAAAAATGCATAAGGCTCGAACCAAAAATAGTGTCGGGGCAAATGCTGTAAGGTCCAAAGGTGTGCCTTTTGAAAATTTTACCTGCACAATTTAAGATACATAAGACTTAGTTTTTTAAAAATAGTCTCTAAAATAATAATGATAGAAATGATTTTCGCAAAGAATAATCAGAGATATCATCGATGGTCCAGAAGAGTGCTGGTGAAAAGAGTTGATGCAGCTGAAAAGCAGAGGGTGAACAGAGGCTAGCTAAAAAGCTGCTAGCAATGATGGTGATGGTGCTGATAGTAGAGTGAGTAATATCTAGTGGCCTGCTAGACACTACAGTCCTGGAGGTGAGATCGTCGGCCTTTGGGTGGTGAGAAATAATGCTGCATAGATAAAAAAATTAGAGTCACTAATAAAGAGTCTGCTGCATAAATAAATAAAATAAATATAATCAATGGAAATAGAGGCAGAAGAAGAAGCAAGAAGCCGCTGGTGATGCTCCGCAAGAGGTGGAGGACAATTGCTCATGAAGATTTATGAATCTGGAGTCAAAAGAAGCAATAACAAGTAGAAAGCAAACCAAGCAGTTTTTGAAGTTTTTTATGAAAAGTAGCCATACCCTAGAATAAAATTTAATGATCCAAATAGAAAATGGACAGAACCAAGTTGTAGAATAAGATATGTTCTTTTCAGATGCATGAAAATTAAAGGATCAAAATATGTCAGGAATTTAGGGTATCAACAGAAAGAAGGCTACTCAGATTACAAAACTGCAAAAATTGCACAAAAGTTAATCAGATTCAAAAAGTTGTCATGTGTCCTAAAATGATCAGAAAATAAAATCATGAAAATAATTAATCCACAAGATAGAATGACACATGTTCTTCATATTCCATGTGAAAAATCTGGGTTTTAAGTTATTTAAGCATCTTAAAAACTTGTAGCAAAAGTGCTAATCAGATTAGTCAAAAGAAAACTGCTGCAGAAATTAATCATTTACCAAAAGATGCCTTGTGTTTTAAGATGATCCATGGACTTTAAAATTTGGCAAAAATATCCAAAAAATAGATAAAGATGAGTACTTCATGATGGTGCCAAAGATCAAAATTTTTCGCAACCCAGATTCTTAAAATCGCAGCGAGAAAACACTTACTCAAATAAGCAATTTATAGATTTCAAATACGGTACCGTGCAATTCTTTACGGCAGTGCCGTAATTTACACAAAAGTCTCGGGTCAGAATATGCAGAATTACGACACCGTAAATATGGTTATGGCACTGCCGTATTTTTCAAAATTTTCGGATCCAAAATACGGTACCGTGAAAAATCATACGGTACTGTGGTAAAAGCCATAAAAACGCTATGTTCAAAAATTATCAAAAATACAGCACCGCCAAAGTTTAGCACAAAATTACTGTAGTGCCGTAAAAGACTTAAAACTCTCAGATAGAGATCGGACGAAATTACGGCACCGTGGAGGAAATTACGGTAGTGCCGTATTTTGCGCAAAATTCGATTTTCCCTGCAAAAATAAAATAAAAATTAATTCTAAAAATAAACTAAAATAAAAGAAACTAAACTAAGTAAGAGGACTTGGGTTGCCTCCCAAGAAGCGCTAATTTTAGGTCCATAGCTTGACCAAAAATCAAAAATCATGGTGAAGCAGGTGAATTAGTTCCAAAGTAAATAGCATGTAATTTCTTCCTTTTCTGCTTTCCATAAAGTTTAGCCACTAATTCAAATATCCAGAATTTCATGTAAATCATAATCAATGTGGCTTTCTTAAATATGCAGAAATTAAAATTAAAATTTTCAAATCTGCACAAAGGATATTCAATAATCTTCCTAAATTTGTCAGTAAGTAAAATCATAAGTCCTTTCTTCAAAATTGTATCTTCAATTGCAATAGGACTTTAATCAAAAGATTGAAGCATTGGATCATCAAAATAGTCTTTCTATTTCGTATAAGGTTCCTCAAGCATAAGAAATCAGAAGGCATGGGCAAAGTATCAGAGTGAGATTTATCAATGTTTACAATTTTCAAATCTCTTTCATGTTCCTCATACACAACATCAAATAATTTATCAATTTCAAAATCATCATCAAAATCAAGATGGGATTCTTCAAAATCAATTTCCTCATGTCTCTCCACAAATAATTCATCATCAGAAGAATCAAAATCAGAATCATACAAAAAATCATAATGAGATTTATCAGAATCAATAGAATTAGAGTCAACCACAAAAGACTTATCATCAATCTCAACAATATCACCAAAATCAAAGTGGGGCTCATCAATGTCTGTAACTTTCAACCCTTTATCAAACTCATCAGAATTAACCATAACTGATACAATATCAAAAGAATCATTTTCATCAAAAGAGGGTTTTTCAAAATCAATTTTACAATCATCCAAATCAGAGTGAGATTCATTAATATTCAAATAAGGCTCAATCTCAAAACAGCCATAATCAGAGGGGGAATTTTCTAAATCAACTTCTTCAGTTTCCAAATCAAATTCAAACAAATAATTTTGTTGTGCTATCTTTATTTCTAACATTTCAGTATTAGCACATATATCATCAAGCCTAGAATTTATTTGCCTAAGACTCTCTGTCCTTTCTTCATTTTGTTTTGCTTGGGCACTCATGAACTTTTGAAACATTATCTCTAAGTTAGAATTTTCAGTATCCTCAAAGTATGGTTTTGAAGTATAGTTTGAGCAATCATCATAAAAAGATCTAGAATCATAATGATCATCTTGATGCCATGGTGAATTAGAATATGGAGAAATTAAAATTGGGCAATCAGAGGAATAATGATCAAAATATCCACAAATATCACATCTAATAGAAGAAGAAGATTTCATAGAATGATGCATATAAGAGTTAAATTGATCTACAAGAGAATTACCTTGTGGCATGTATACCTCACCTCTTTCTGTTGCCCAGGAGTTGTAATTAAATGACATATTTTCAAATCTATCAAGAACAAAAAGATTATCCAATACTAAATTTTTATTTTTTTTAGAATATCTAAAAAAAATAGAAAAACATAAGTAATTCAAAATTTTCAGATATCACAGTTCTGTCACAACTGTAAAAATCCAAAACCTGTAAAAATCCACAACCTGCAAAAATAGAAAACAAAGTTAAATATAAAATAAATAAAACCTAGTCTAGCAATACTAACAACTATTTTGATATTAACAAAACTAAGGTCCCCGGCAACGGCGCCAAAAACTTGTTGTGTCCGCAAGTGCACGGATACTTCGAAGTAATAAAAATATTGAACCACAGAGGCCTACGTCTTAAGTACCAAATAGATGTTTTCTCACTAGCTAAGCAAGCCGAATATGATGGAAGTAAACTATGCCGAAAAATATGCTAAAAGATGATCAGAGAGAGATAAACTGGGACTAGGGTTTCATCGACCTTAATTCCAATGACTAAAAGGAAATAAAGGCTGTCGGTCTAATTCTAAAATGACAAAGATATAATTTGCTTGATAAAAGGATCATCTCGCTCTCGTGCAAAAAATCATACAAAGGACCAATCCTCACTCTCGTGCAAGATCTATCCAATGCTGAAAATAAGTAAATCATTGAACAAAGAACTCGAGGATCACTCTCGTGCATCTGAATTCTAAGTCAAACATCTCAAGTGGAATCTCAAGGATCACTCTCGTGCATCCTGAAACTCAACACAGGTTCTACTTAAGGTTTTCTGACGACTCAATACTCAATCTCTTGCAGCATCAAATCAAGTCTAACACAATAACTCATCCTAGATTCAAATTATCAACATGGCAATAAAATCACTAAAAATTATAATTCAAAGAACAAACCTAATCTGTTACGATTAGTTCCAAACTCGATGATTTCTAGGGTTCCGAATTTCACAATCAACCTCTCGGTCTATTTCGCAAAATTCTAAAACATGCATGAAAATATAAACCAATGAAGAGTTAAAGACAAATATCACAGAGGTAGAATTATCATAACAAAACTATTCTAACAAAATAAATGTTATCTAGTCATTACAAATCAAGGAAAATTACTCCCCATGTCCCATAAAAAGATCTAAGCTAGCATGGAGGAAAGATTACAATACACCATAGTTCAGATGATCAGAAATCAAAGAAAAAGGGAAGAAATTGCAGAACACGGTGCTGTAATCAAAATTACAACACCGTAATTGCTTTGAAACTCGATGAATAGTGGCGGCGTCCACTGTTTCATTGATTTCTCCCTCGATCGGACTCTAAACGCTCTGAAACTTCTGGTGTATGCTCTCCAACTCCAGACGAAGATTCAATGTAAAAATCAAGGCCTGAGGTGGCCTCCACACCTCTCAGCATGAAGCCAAATGGTAAGCACCGTTCTGTCGATTCCTCCCTCAATACTGGATAAAAATTTGGGCTTCCACTTCGTGCGTCTCCTCCTCTTAAGGATGCGTCTGCCACTTCTTTCGGGTCTCAATTTGGACTTATAGATCAAAAGTTATGGCCCGCGCATTAATCAGCCCGAAAAAGTCAGGAATCTGGTTTAAAAATACGGTACCGTATTCGGATTACGGCAGTGCCATATTTTCCTTCTGTAAGTTCTGGGTAGAAAATACGGTAACGTGACAATGTCGCTCGAATATACGGGTGTCATATTCTCACTGAAACTTTCTGGTTGAAATTGCTAAAAAATACGGTACCGTGAAGTTTCATACGGCAGTGCCGTATTTCACCCAAAACATCCGCTGAGAAATACGGTACCGTGAGAGTTTGTCCAGAAAATACGGCAGTGCCGTATTTTTGTAATTTGGCTTGTTTTGAGTTGAAATTTGAGGGGTAGCTTTCTTTCGACGTCTGGAACCCATTGGTGTGCTCAAATCTTTCAAAATCTATCAAAATATGGCACTTTTAACCTGAAAATGATCAAAAACAAGAAGTGGTGTAGATTCTGCAATATTTCACAATTAATGCTTAAAAACAAGCAAAAGAGCATAATTATGACACAAAAAGACACATGATATGACACAAAATATACTATGAATTTTGGTGTCATCAATCAGCGAGCAGCAAAGAAATTGTAGTCGGCTTAGGAGCTCCCATGTCCAATTTCTGACACACAGACAAAGGCATAAGACTTACACTAGCCCCTAGATCACATAAGTGAAAGTGTCAAAACCTAAGTCACATGCTCTTCTAAAATTTTTCGCATGGGCGGAAACTTGGTTTCATGAAGATCGCATGGCTTATAATATAATCAACTATGAAACAAGAGGGGATGTTACCATGGCCATGAGTGGCGGCTTGGAAGAAGATAGAGGGCGAGCGGCTCTCCTCCAAAGAAGTTGCACACAAGACGTTGAAGGCTTACTCCCTTGTGCTCTTTGTGCTAGCAAAGATCCAAGGAGTCCCCTGATCGTGCAAGAGAAGATGTGTTTCTCTACTCGCTGGCTGAATTTTCTCCATGGCGTGAAGAAGCTTCACCACGAGAGGAGCAAGAGGAGAAGATGGGGTGAGCGACGTTACAACGTGGAGGCATTTTTTCAATTTGGAAAACCGACTTCCAAATATAGTAAGTGCTCAATGTCTCATGCGTTCACTCCAAGTGAACCATCGAAACCTTCCTTCTCGCTTTGAACCAAGCGTTCACAAAGTGAACCGGTTCTATTTCATTCGGTTCAATTGTATTTGGTTCAAAGACCAAATCAAACCAAACCATGGTCTAGATCTCATATGAACCAGATGGCTAAAGATCTAACCACACATCTCTTGATGCTCTTGATCTCATCGATCAAGCGTCAATTCTCCCGATCGAAGCTTACCGATCTCAAGCCCTAATCAATCAAACATGATCAGACCAGATCTCACTTCCAATCAGAGTTTAAACTCTTTTAAACTGAACTAGAACAATTCAGTCCACACGATCTGACATAAGTAAGCCATATCATCAAATTGTGCGACCCTAAGGGTTTCCTTCAACGTCGGTAACGATAACTTACGTTATCACGATCAGAGAGGGGTATCTAGCAACACTTCACTGTCTCCCGATATGAAGGAAAGAGTCTTCCAATACTACACTCAAACCATAGCACAAGTGTGAATCCAATTCACTTGACATACATGTTTCCTTTGCCACTGGATGTTCTCGTTGGACAAGCGTGTCAAGCCTGTAACTCCAACATGATGAGAGTGGTTAGATCATATGAACATAGTCATCTGGGTATGGCCATACACTTTCTCAACCATCTCATCCAGGGGGCCCCAATAGAACATCACACTCCAACAAGGAGAGGCAATCCTATATCTATCACTAATGCCCTAACATGACTCATGCCCATTATCCAAGATAATCTATAACCATTATATTTCAAATGATATTGAACTACCTCAAGACAATGCCAATCATCATTTAGAACCACAAGTGATCTCAAGTCAGAGGAAATATGCCACTTGCTTGCATATAAGGATTATTCACATTGTGACAAACAATTGAATATCCTAAGTAGGGTCTGTCCAGTACATTCAATGCACCTATGAGTCTACATCTTATTCCATGCTCGAAGCACCCTATAAGATTAGAAACATATTAGTCTCAATCATATCAAGGCTGTCTCATGTTCACCAAGATATCTCGACTAAGGACAATGTTAATGTCAGCCAAGCTGAACACCATTGAGACATTATTCAGAAGTATACATAACAGCAGCAGATAATGTAACAACCTGAATAACAACCATTGCCTTTATAAACATAGTTTATACATGATACTGAAACAATCCCAAAGGCCTCAAACATTAGCCTTAAGGGCATAGCCCAACAATCTCCCACTTGCACTTAATCTAATGGTTGAGAAATCTCAAACCCATATTATTACAGTGCTTCTCATGCTTCTGCTGCGCCAGAGGCTTAGTAAGCGGGTCAGCTAGATTGTCATCTGTATGAACCTTGGAGATCTTGATCTCTCCACGATCTATGATCTCATGGATCAAATGAAACCTTCTCTGTATGTGCTTGGACTTCTGGTGTGACCGTGGTTCCTTTGCTTGTGCTATTGCTCCAGTGTTATCACAGAAGATAACCAATGGATCAGCACTCGAAGGAACAACACCAAGTTCCTGAACGAACTTACGAATCCACACTGCCTCCTTTGATGCTTCTGAGGCTGCAACATACTCGGCTTCTGTTGTGGAATCAGCAATAATTGATTGTTTGAAACTCTTCCACACCCTGCTCCTCCATTCAAGCTAAAAACATAGCCTGATTGCGATCGGAAATCATCCTGGTCAGATTGGAACGAAGCGTCAGTATATCCTTCAATACTGAGTTCTTCCTGACCTCCATAAATCAAGAATATATCTTTGGTCCTCCGAAGATATTTCAAAATGTTCTTGACTGCAATCCAGTGTGCCTTCCCTGGATTACTTTGGAATCGACTGGTCACGCTTAACCCGTAAGCGACGTCTGGGCGAGTACACAACATCGCATACATAATGGATCCAATAGCCGAAGCATAAGGCGTATTGTCCATTTCATCTTTCTCAGACTGTGTTTGAGGACACTGGCTCTTAGAAAGATTCAGACCATGTCTGACTGGAAGATATCCTCTTTTAGAATTTTCTAAATGGAATCTCTCCAGGACTTTATCGATGTAAGTACTCTGGCATAACCCGAGAATCCTATTAGATCTATCTCTATAGATCTGCACACCTAATACATAGGCTGCTTCTCCTAAATGTTTCATCTGGAAACATTTTCTTAACCATGCTTTGACCACATGCAGTTCAGGAATATCGTTTCCAATGATCAAGATATCATCGACGTAGAGGACCAGGAAAGTAATCACGCTCCCACTAAACCTCTTGTATACACACGGGTCATCTTCATTTTTGATGAAACCAAATTCACAAACTGATTCATCAAAGCGAATATTCCAGCTTCTAGATGCTTGTTTTAGTCCATAAATGGACTTCTTTAACTTGCATATCTTATGACGATCTGATGGATTGATGAAACCTTCAGGCTGTGTCATATACACATCCTCTTCTAGTTTTCCATTAAGGAAAGCGGTCTTCACATCCATTTGCCAGATCTCATAATCATAATATGCTGCTATCGCGAGAATAATTCGAATGGACTTAAACATGGCTACAGGAGAGAAAGTTTCATCATAATCTATCCCGTAGATTTGTTTGAAACCTTTCGCAACTAGCCTGCCCTTATAGGTAACTACATTACCATCCATGTCAATCTTCTTCTTGAAGATCCACTTACAGCCTATAGGGATTACTCCCGGAGGCGGATCAACCAAATCCCAGACTTGGTTATCCGACATGGAGTCCATCTCGGCTCGCATAGCTTCAAGCCATCTTGCTGATTCCGGTCCACTGACCGCATCCGCATAAGTGAGGGGTTCATCATTAATGATGTAGACTCCGTCATAGCGCTCAGGCTATCGACGAATCCTTCCCGATCTATGCAGTTCCCGTGATATCTGAGCCTCAGGTTGAACATCAACCTGTTTTATTCGCTCAGGCTCATCCAACTGAGCTTGACTACTTTGTCCCTCTTCTAGACTTTCATCCAGTTTTATTTCTCTCCCACTGGCTTCTTGCAGAAGAAATTCCTTCTCAAGAAAAATAGCCGTTCGAGCAACAAATATTTTGTTCTCTTTGGGATCGTAGAAATAATAACCCTTAGTTTCTTTAGGGTAACCGACAAAGATACATTTATCAGATCTGCTTTCCAGTTTCCCAGAGGTGAGATTTTTGACATAAACCTCGCAACCCCAGATTTTGATAAATGTCAAGCTTGGCTGTTTCCCATACCATAACTCATATGGAATCTTTGAAACGGCCTTGGATGGCACTCGATTTAGCACCTTTGCAGCTGTTTCCAGTGCAAATCCCCAAAAGGAGTAAGGTAGAGTAGCCTGACTCATCATCGAACGAACCATATCCAATAAGGTTTTATTTCTCCTCTCGGACACACCATTCCATTGCGGTGTTCCTGGCAGAGTGAGCTGTGAGATAATCCCACACTCCTTCCGATAGTCAGTAAACTCTCGACTCAAGTATTCTCCACCTCGATCGGATCGAAGTGCCTTGATATTCCGGCCTAGCTGATTTTGTACTTCATTTTTTAATTCTTTGAACTTGTCAAAAGATTCACTCTTATGTCTCATAAGATAGACATAACCATATCTACTGAAATCATCAGTAAAAGTTATGAAGTATGTATAGCCACCTCTGGCATGTTTACTAAATGGCCCACACACATCACTGTGAATAAGGTCAAGTAAACCTGAAGCCCTTTGACCTTTATTAGAAAAAGGAGTCTTCGTCATTTTACCCATTAGACAAGCTTTGCATGTATCAAGCTCCTCATAGGAGAATGATCCCAGCAGTCCATGGTCATGCAACCGCTTAATGCGCTTATTGTTAATATGGCCTAAACGACTATGCCATAGCAAGGTGCTATCATCAGCATACTTGGCTTTCTTATTATCAATTTGTTGTACAGAACATTCCATGTCCAACATGTATAACCCATTGTTAATCGACCCAGTAACATAAACAATATTATCAAATGAAATACAACACTTTAAAGTTTTGCATTCAAAAGAAAATCCTTTCCTGACAAGAGCAGGAATAGAGATAATATTCTTAGTTATGCTCGGTACAAAATAACAATTGTCAAGTTCTAATACAAAACCAGATGGTAAAGAGATGTTATATTGTCCTACAGCAACAGCAGCAACCCGTGCCCCGTTTCGAACTCGTAGGTCCACCTCATGCTGTCCCACCTGTCTTCTTCTCTTGAGTTCCTGTACATTTGAACAAATGTGAACTCCACATGCAGTGTCCAACACCCATGAAATAGAAGAAGCTACCATGACTTCAGTCACAAAAATACCTGAGCCAGAAGTGAAAGGCTTGCTTCCCTTCTTGTCTCCTTGGAGCGCTTTACAGTCCTTCTTCCAGTGACCCAGCTGGCCACAATGGAAGCACCTGTTGTCCTTTGACCGCTTGATCTTTTGTTACAGAGCCTTGTTGTAGCTCTTGATAGGGGCTTTGCCCTTCTTCCCCTTCTTCTTGTTCCTTGAAGGAACCATCAAGACAGAGGATGAAGGCTTTCACTTCTCAAGAGTCTGCTCTGTGGTGCAGAGCATGTTCAGTAACTCTGCCGGAGTACAGTCGATCTTGTTCATATTAAAGTTAATAATGAACAGATCGAAAGAAGCCGGGAGAGACTGCAGGATAATGTCTACAACAAGTTCTTGATTGATGGTGTGTCCCAGTTTCTCTAGAGCCTCCTTGTACCCAATCATCTTGAGCACATGAGCTCCCACTAGACTCCCTTCAGTCAGTTTGCTCTGAAAGAAAAGTTTCGTCAAGTTACAGCGTTCAGTCCTTGCCTGTGCAGCATACAGCATATTGAGATTTGCTATAATTTCAATAGCAGATAAATCTTCATGCTGACACTGTAACTCTGGCGTCATAGACGCAAGCATAAGGCAAGCAACATCAGTGCTATCACTGACATGCTTTTCATAAGCATCCCGAACTGCCCTTGCGGTGTTCGCAGTGGGTTAGCCGATATTGCCATCACAAGGACATACAGTTTCCTCTCAGCCTTAAGAACAATCTTAAGCTGTCTGTACCAGTCTGAGAAGTTTGGCCCAGCAAACTTCTCCTTTTCCAGTATGGATCGCAAATTGAGCCCTGTGGTGTTCGTTGCTGCAGGAATCTACAACATTGCAAGAACAACAAGGTCAGTATCCATGTTAGAATCAATCCAGGACTTAAGAGTGATTCTTTTCTCACTATTTTATCTGACTGAAAAATCCAATAAAACAGTCCGAAAGAGTGAAACTCTTTTAGTGAGATGGGATCCAGATTTCATACTTGGTCTCCGCGTCCCGCTCAGGCGAGAAAAGATGCATAGAGAGTTCAAGCACTAATCACTGGTAGGCTATCCATGCCAATCGCCAACCCGTGCGATTCCCCTTCATCTGGGCAATCCAGTAGACTGTGCCAACTGAGTTGGTACAACACAGTCTCTGATTCCACAGATGGCTGCCTCCATATAGCTAACATATGCTCAATATGTAGCCCACATGGTCAAGCTGACCTGACCTACTCCCTGGACCACCACGTGCTATGCTGAGCAACGAGAAGCGATAAATCCCTTCTCTGTAACACGGAGGTGTAATCTCACACCGTCTGAAGATAGATGGGCGTGCCCACTGAGTGGGTACAACACGGCCCCAACGATAGTCAGAACAGTGAGGTTTCGCGTCAGAAGGCTTTCGTGCTTGATATTTAACGTTGGATTTTAACGGTCCTTTTATCTTCTTACTATCATGTAATTCTTATGGTGATAGCAGAAGGATAAATCATGCAGGTGCTAATATTACTTAAACAGTAAATAGAAAGTGTTGGGGTATGCCCTTAAGGCTAATGTTTGAAGCCTTGGGATTATTTCAGTATCATGTTTAAACTCTACATTTATAAAGGCAATGGTTCTTATTCAGGTTATTGTAGGAACCCCTTTCATGAGGGGGGGGGGGGCGAAATAAACCCTATTATGCGCATCAAGATTTTTGGCATAGCGGAAACTAGGGTTTCAACAATCGCATGTATGATATATGATCAACTTAACTATCTTGTATGGATCAAATGAAAACATACCATAGCCATTGATTCGAATGGCGTCTTGGAAGAAGATGGCGAAAGGGCTCTCCTCCAAAGGTGACGCACACAAGAGGATGATGACTACTCCTTGTGTTCCTTGTGCTAGCAAGGTTCTCCAAGGGTGCTTGTCGAATGGAAGGGATGAGATGACTTGGTTGCTTAGCCGAGACCTCCTTGTCGTCAACACCTTCAACCCACGAGAGTGTGAGCGTCCAAAGGAAGAAGCGAACGCTTTTTCGTTTTTGGCGTTGAGGCGTTGAGGGAAGTGGCCTTCATGACTTTCCAAAAATAGAAGTCATGCACCCATGATCTCATAACCGACCAAAGAAAACGCCTTCATGCATTGAACCATGCGTTCACTCATGTGAACCGGTTCAAGCAAATTGAATGCATTTCAATTTGGTTCAAAGATCAATCAACCCAAGCATTTGGTCTAGATCACTATTAAACCCTAAGGCTCCAGATCTAACCGTTCATCTCCTAATGCTCCTGATCTCACCGATCTAGCATCAACTCTCTCGATCGAAGCTTACTGATCTCAAGCCCTAATCAATCAAACATGATCAGACCAGATCTCACTTACAATCAGAGTTTAAATCCCTTTAAACTGAACCAAAACAATTCAGTCCACACGATGTGACTTAAGTAAGCCATATCATCAAATTGTGCGACCCTAAGGGTTTCCTTCAAATGTCGGTAACGATAACTCACGTTATCACGATCAGTGAGGGGTATCTAGCAACACATCACTGTCTCCCGATATAAAGGAAAGAGTCTTCCAAGACTACACCCAAACCACAGCACAAGTGTGAATCCACTTCACTAGGCATACATGTTTCCTTTGCCACTGGATGTTCTTATTGGACAAGCGTGTCAAGCCTGTAGCTCCAATATGATGAGCATGATTAGATCATATGAACATAGTCACCTGGGTATGGCCATACACTTTCTCAATCACCTCATCCAGGGGGGGCCCCTTTAGAACATCACACTCCAAACAAGGAGACGGCAATCCTATATCTATCACTAGTGTCCTAACCTGACTCATGATCATTATCCAAGATAGTCTATAACCATTATGTTTCAAATGATATCGAACTATCTCAAAACAATGACAATCATCATTTAGAAACACAAGTGATCTCAAGTCAGAGGACATATGCCACTTGTTGCATACAAGGATTATTCACATTGTGACAAGCAATTGAATATCCTAGTAGGGTCTGTCCAGTACATCCAATGTACCCATGAGTCTACATCTTATTCCATGCTCGAAGCATCCTATAAGATTAGAACACATATTAGTCTCAATCATATCAAGGCTGTCTCAAGTTCACCAAGATATCTCGACTAAGGACATGACAGCATGTCAGCCAAGCTGAACAGCATTGAGACATTATTTAGAAGCACACTTATTGCAGCAGACAATGTAACAAACTGAATAACAACCATTGCCTTTATAAACATAAGAGTTTATACATGATACTGAAAGAATCCCAAGGCCTCAAACATTAGCCTTAAGGGCATACCCCAACAGTTGTTACATCATCTGCTGCAATATGTATACTTCTGAATAATGTCTCAATGCTGTTCAGCTTGGCTGACATGCAGTTTTGTCCTTAGTCGAGATATCTTGGTGAACATGAGACAGCCTTGATATGATTAAGACTAATATGTGTTCTAATCTTATAGGATGCTTCGAGCATGGAATAAGATGTAGACTCATGGGTACATTGGATGTACTGGACAGACCCTACTTAGGATATTCAATTGCTTGTCACAATGTGAATAATCCTTATATGCAAACAAGTGGCATATTTCCTCTGACTTGAGATCACTTGTGTTTCTAAATGATGATTGGCATTGTTTTGAGGTAGTTCGATATCATTTGAAACATAATGGTTATAGATTATCTTGGATAATGAGCATGAGTCATGTTAGGGCACTAGTGATAGATATAGGATTGCCGTCTCCTTGATTGGAGTGTGATGTTCTATAGGGGCCCCCTGGATGAGATGATTGAGAAAGTGTATGGCCATACCCAGATGCCTATGTTTCATCTGATCTAATCATTCTCATCATATTGGAATTACAGGCTTGACACGCTTGTCCAATAAGAACATCCAGTGGCAAAGGAAACACATATGTCAAGTGACTTGGATTCACACTTGTGCTGTGGTTTGGGTGTAGTCTTGGAAGACTCTTTCCTTTATATCGGGAGACAGTGATGTGTTGCTAGATACCCCTCACTGATCGTGATAACGTAAGTTATCGTTACCGACATTTAAAGGAAACCCTTAGGGTCGCACAATTTGATGATATGGCTTACTTAAGTCAGATCGTGTGGACTGAATTGTTCTGGTTCAGTTTAAAGGGATTTAATCTCTGATTGTAAGTGAGATCTGGTCTGATCATGTTTGATTGATTAGGGCTTGAGATCGGTAAGCTTCGATCGAGAGAATTGATACTAGATCGGTGAGATCAAGAGCATCAAGAGATGAACGGTTGGATCTTGAACCTTTAGGGTTTATTATGATCTGAACCAGATGCTTGGCTTAATTGGTCTTTGAACCAAACCGAAATTGAACCAGCTCATCATGTGAGCGCATGGTTCAAGGGGAGAGCAAAATGCGTTCGGGTAAACCCATGGTCGCATGAACGTTGGTGGTTTGCTATTTTTAGAAACCATGAGGCCATGCCTCACGTTCACGCCAAGAGAAGTTTATTCTCGCCTCTCGCCCCTCTCTCTAGAGATTCATTCGTTGTGTGTCACCTTGACGCTTTGGAGAGGATTCGGCCAAGAAGAAAAAACATCTCCTTCCCTTCCATTCGATCAGGAGACCTTGGAACCTTGCTAGCACAAGGAGCACTAAGGGAGTAGGCGCATTGATCACCTTGTGTGCGCACCATTTGGAGGAGAAGCGTTTGACTCTCTACTTCCTAGACGCCATCGAAGAAATGGCATCGGTAAGGATCGATTCTCATGTATACAAAAATAAAGTTGATCATACTGCATGCATCGATCTAGAAACCTTTTCCGCTGTGTAAAACCTCTGCATGCGCCTATTAGGGTTTCGCCCCCTTCGTAGTAGGGGACTTTCAATTGGTATCAGAGGCAAGTCATTAGCATGTTTTTATGATTGCTTGAGGTTTTTGTGATCCATGTTTGCGCTTGTATGCTTAGATCTAAACTACATGCGAAAATTACATGTTAAGTTGTTCATGCGAAAACTTGATGAGCATGTTTTCTATTTGGCGCATGTATGTTGGCGCTTATTAGTTTTTCTCAAAACTATATTACTTGCGCAACTCACCTTATATCTAAGAGGCGCCTACTTTAAAAACTTAGACGGGTTATTAGGGTTGAAGTCACAGTCGAGTCTAGATCCAATCAGTCTGATCAGACTATCTGACAGCCTAGATGGGTTGACCAGATGGCACCTATGCGCAAGCACGAGGTGGCTATAGGTCGACTGCGGATAGGTGTGTAGCGATGTCTGATTGAGACAACCATTGAACGCGCATGAGTTAGGCCCGGGGTCACGCCCGCTTGCCAGAACTCATGCAGGTCGTTCAGCCCAAGGCATGCATTGTTGATCACTGGGTCGACTCAAGTCAGTTAGGACTTGGTGCATGCCAGGGTAGAGGATCTGACTAGGTCTGATGAGTGGATCCCTATTAATGGACCGTTGTAAGGTAGTAGGGCACATAAGGAAAATAAAATTGATGCCAATGGGTTTTCGAAAATTTTATTTTCTTATTGTTGGATCACATGTTGATTGTATACCATGATGATTGTTTATTTAATCTTATGTGGGCTGCCCGTTTTAATGTGTGCTGTGCTGGGGCCTGTGTGCCTGGTTAATAAATGTAAATTATTTATTGTGATCTGCGCATCACATTTTATTTAATTTATAAAGTGTAATGGACCTGCGTGTCAATCTTGTCTAGATAGATTAAATTGTATTTTAATCAGACGAGAGCACAGAGCACACTTGGCAGAGGCGCTTGCAGCAGTGGCTTGACCAGGTGGGAGGTCCAGGGTTTGACTCTGGGACAGGCGCGATTACCTGGTGGGCGCACCTGAGCTGCAGTGGGCGCTTGGGCCCTGGGTTGGGCCAGTTGAGAAGCAAAGACCCATGAAGAGCTCAAGTGAAGACTTAAGTTAAATTAAGGTCTTACCTAGGCTTAATGGGCTTTTACCACATAAGATCATCATGCTTTCATTTATTGTTAAGAATTGCATGATTTAATCTTCTGCTATCACCATAGGATTTGCATGATAGTTGAGAAGATAAAAGGACCGTTAAAATCCAACTCGAAATATCAAGCTCGTAAGCCTTCTGACGCGAAACCTCACTGTTCTGACTATCGTTGGGGCCGTGTTGTACCCACTCAGTGGGCATGCCCATCTATCTTCAGACGGTGTGTGATTACACTGGCGTGCTACAGAGAAGGGATTTATCGCTTCTTGTTGCTCAGCATAGCACGTGGTGGTCCAGGGAGTAGGTCGGGTCAGCTTGACCATGTAGGCTACATATTGAGCATATGGTAGCCATATGGAGGCAGCCATCTGTGGGATCAGAGACTGTGTTGTACCAACTCAGTTGGCACAGTCTGCTGGATTGCCCAGATGATGGGGAATCGCACGGGTTGGCGATTGGTAGGGATTGCCTACCAGAGATTAGTGCTTGTACTCTCTGTGCATCTTATCTCGCCTGAGCGGGACGCGGAGACCAAGTATGAAATCTGGATCCCATCTCACTAAAAGAGTTTTACTCTTTCGGGCTGTTTTGCTGGATTTTTCAGCCAGATAAAATAGTGAGAAAAGAATCTTCCTTAAGTCCTGGATTGATTCTAACATTGATACTGACCTTGCTGTTCTTGCATTGTTGTAGATTACTGCAGCAACGAACACCACAAATTTCAATGTGCGATCCCTACTGGAAAGGGAGAAGTTTACTGGGCCGAACTTCTCAGACTGGTACGGACACCTTAAGATTGTTCTTAAGGCTGAGAGGAAGCTGTATGTCCTCGAGACGGCTATACCGCCTCAACCCGCTCCGAACGCCGCAAGGGCGGTTCGGGAAGCTTATGAAAAGCATGTCAATGATAGCATTGATGTCGCTTGCCTGATGCTTGCGTCTATGACACCAGAGCTGCAGCGTCAGCATGAGGATCTATCGGCTATAGATATTATAGCGAACCTCAAGCTGCTGTATGCTGCACAGGCGAGGACTGAACGCTATAATTTGACAAAACTTTTCTTTCAGAGCAAACTGGCTGAAGGGAGTCCAGTGGGAGCTCACGTACTCAAGATGATTGGGTACAAGGAGGCTCTAGAGAAACTGGGACACACCATCAATCAGGAGCTTGTTGTAGACATTATTCTGCAGTCTCTCCCAGCCTCTTTCGATCCATTCATTATTAATTTTAATATGAACAAGATCGACTGTACGCCGGCAGAGTTGCTGAACATGCTCTTGACTACAGAGCAGACTCAGTCTTGTGAGAAGGGAACGCCTTCATCCTCTGTCCTAATCGTTCCTTCTAGGAACAAGAAGAAGGGGAAGAAGGGCAAAGCCCCCATCAAGAGCTACAACAAGGCTCTAAAGCAAAAGATAAAGCGGTCGAAGGAATACAGATGTTTCCATTGTGGCCAGTTGGGTCACTGGAAAAAGGACTGTAAAGCGCTCCAAGGAGATAAGAAGGGAAGTAAGCCTTTCGCTTCTAGCTCAGGTATTTACGTGACTGAAGTCATGGTATCTTCTTCTTCTATGTCATGGGTGTTGGACACTGCATGTGGAGTTCACATTTGTTCAAATGTACAGGAACTCAAGAGAAGAAGACAGGTGGGACAGCATGAGGTGGACCTACGAGTAGGAAACGGGGCACGGGTTGCTGCTGTTGCTGTAGGAGTTTATCACATCTCTTTACCATCTGGTCTTGTATTAGAACTGGACAATTGCTATTTTGTACCAAGCATAACTAAGAATATTATCTCTATTCCTGCTCTTGTCAGGAAAGGGTTTTCCTTTGAATGCAAGATTTCAAAGTGTTATATTTCCTTTGATAATATTGTTTATGCTACTGGCTCAATTAACAATGGGTTATTCATGTTGGACATGGAATGTTCAATACAACAGATTGATATTAAGAAAGCCAAGTATGCTGATGACAGCACCTTGCTATGGCATAGTCGTTTAGGCCATATTAACAAGAAACGCATTAAGCGGTTGCATGACCATGGACTGCTGGGATCATTCTCCTATGAGGAGCTTGATACATGCCAAGCTTGTTTAATGGGTAAAATGACGAAGTTTCCTTTTTCTAATAAAGGTCAAAGGGCTTCAAGTTTACTAGACCTCATTCACAGCGATGTGTGTGGGCCATTTAGTAAACATGCCAGAGGTGGCTATTCATACTTCATTACCTTTACTGATGATTTCAGTAGGTATGGTTATGTCTATTTAATGAGACATAAGAGTGAATCTTTTGACAAGTTCAAAGAGTTCAAAAATGAAGTACAAAATCAGCTAGGCCGAAATATCAAGGCACTTCGTTCAGATCGAGGTGGTGAATACTTGAGTCGAGAGTTTACTGACTATCTGAAGGAGTGTGGGATTATCTCACAGCTCACTCCGCCAGGAACACCGCAATGGAATGGTGTGTCCGAGAGGAGAAATAGAACATTACTGGATATGGTTCGTTCTATGATGAGTCAGGCTACTCTACCTTACTCCTTTTGGGGATTTGCACTGGAAACAGCTGCAAAGGTACTAAACCGAGTGCCATCCAAGGCAGTTTCAAAGACTCCGTATGAATTATGGTATGGGAAACAGCCAAGCTTGACATTTATTAAAATCTGGGGTTGCGAGGCTTATGTCAAAAAGCTCGCCTCTGGGAAACTGGAGAGCAGATCTGATAAATGTATCTTTGTCAGTTACCCTAAAGAAACTAAGGGTTATTATTTCTACAATCCTGAGGAGAACAAGGTATTTGTTGCTCGGACGGCTATTTTTTTTGAGAAGGAATTTCTTCTGCAAGAGGCCAGTGGGAGAGAAATAAAGCTGGATGAGAATCCAGATGCAGGACAAAGTAGTCAAGCACAGTTGGATGAGCCTGAGCCAGGAGATCAGGTTATTGAACAACCTGAGGCTCAGATATCACGGGAACCGCGAAGATCGGGAAGGATCCGTCGACAGCCTGAGCGCTATGACGGAGTCTACATCATTGATGATGAACCCCTCACTTATGCGGATGCGGTCAGTGGACCGGACTCAGCGAGATGGCTTGAAGCTATGCGCGCCGAGATGGACTCCATGTCAGATAACCAAGTCTGGGATTTGGTTGATCCGCCTCCGGGAGTAATCCCTATAGGCTGTAAGTGGATCTTCAAGAAGAAGATTGACATGGATGGTAACGTGGTTACCTATAAAGGCAGGCTAGTTGCGAAAGGTTTCAAACAAATCTACGGGATAGATTATGATGAAACTTTCTCTCCTGTAGCCATGTTCAAGTCTATTCGGATTATTCTCGCGATAGCGGCATATTATGATTATGAGATCTGGCAGATGGATGTGAAGACCGCTTTCCTTAATGGAAAATTAGAAGAGGATGTGTATATGACACAACCTGAAGGTTTCACTAATCCATCGGATCGTCATAAAATATGCAAATTAAAGAAGTCCATTTATGGACTTAAACAAGCATCAAGAAGCTGGAATATTCGTTTTGATGAATCAATCTGCGAGTTTGGTTTCATCAAGAATGAAGATGACCCGTGTGTATATAAGAGGTTTAGTGGGAGCGTGATTATTTTCCTAGTCCTCTACGTCGATGATATCTTAATCATTAGAAACGATATTCCTGTACTACATGCGGTCAAAGCATGGTTAAGAAAATGTTTCCAGATGAAAGATTTAGGAGAAGCAGCCTATGTATTAGCTGTGAAGATCTACAGAGATAGATCTAAGAGGCTTCTCGGGCTGTGCCAGAGTACTTACATCGATAAAGTCCTGGAGAGATTTCATTTAGAGAATTCTAAAAGCGGATATCTTCCAGTCAGACATGGTCTGAATCTTTCAAAGAGTCAGTGTCCACAAACACAGACTGAGAAAGATGAAATGGACAATACGCCTTATGCTTCGGCTATTGGGTCCATTATGTATGCGATGTTGTGTACTCGCCCAGACGTCGCTTACGGGTTAAGCGTGACCAGTCGATTCCAAAGTAATCCAGGTCAGGCACACTGGATTGCAGTCAAGAACATCTTAAAATATCTTCGGAGGACCAAAGATATGTTCTTGATTTATGGAGGTCAGGAAGAACTCAGTATTGAAGGATATACTGACGCTTCATTCCAATCTGACCAGGATGATTTCCGATCGCAATCAGGCTATGTTTTTAGCTTGAATGGAGGAGCAGTGGTGTGGAAAAGTTTCAAACAGTCAATTGTTGCTGATTCCACAACAGAAGCCGAGTATGTTGCAGCCTCAGAAGCATCCAAGGAGGCAGTTTGGATTCGTAAGTTCGTTCAGGAACTTGGTGTTGTTCCTTCGAGTGCAGATCCTTTGGTTATCTTCTGTGATAACACTGGAGCAATAGCACAAGCAAAGGAACCACGGTCGCACCAGAAGTCCAAGCACATACAGAGAAGGTTTCACTTGATCCGGGAGATCATTGATCGTGGCGAGATCAAAGTTTGCAAGGTTCATACAGATGACAATCTAGCTGACCCGCTTACTAAGCCTCTGGCGCAGCCGAAGCATGAGAAGCACTGTAATAATATGGGTTTGAGATTTCTCAACCATTAGATTAAGTGCAAGTGGGAGATTGTTGGGGTAAGCCCTTAAGGCTAATGTTTGAAGCCTTGGGATTATTTCAGTATCATGTTTAAACTCTACGTTTATAAAGGCAATGGTTGTTATTCAGGTTGTTACATCATCTGCTGCAATATGTATACTTCTGAATAATGTCTCAATGCTGTTCAGCTTGGCTGACATGCAGTTTTGTCCTTAGTCGAGATATCTTGGTGAACATGAGACAGCCTTGATATGATTAAGACTAATATGTGTTCTAATCTTATAGGATGCTTCGAGCATGGAATAAGATGTAGACTCATGGGTACATTGGATGTACTGGACAGACCCTACTTAGGATATTCAATTGCTTGTCATGATGTGAATAATCCTTATATGCAAACAAGTGGCATATTTCCTCTGACTTGAGATCACTTGTGTTTCTAAATGATGATTGGCATTGTTTTGAGGTAGTTCGATATCATTTGAAACATAATGGTTATAGATTATCTTGGATAATGAGCATGAGTCATGTTAGGGCACTAGTGATAGATATAGGATTGCCGTCTCCTTGATTGGAGTGTGATGTTCTATAGGGGCCCCCTGGATGAGATGATTGAGAAAGTGTATGGCCATACCCAGATGACTATGTTTCATCTGATCTAATCATTCTCATCATATTGGAATTACAGGCTTGACACGCTTGTCCAATAAGAACATCCAGTGGCAAAGGAAACACATATGTCAAGTGACTTGGATTCACACTTGTGCTGTGGTTTGGGTGTAGTCTTGGAAGACTCTTTCCTTTATATCGGGAGACAGTGATGTGTTGCTAGATACCCCTCACTGATCGTGATAACGTAAGTTATCGTTACCGACATTTAAAGGAAACCCTTAGGGTCGCACAATTTGATGATATGGCTTACTTAAGTCAGATCGTGTGGACTGAATTGTTCTGGTTCAGTTTAAAGGGATTTAATCTCTGATTGTAAGTGAGATCTGGTCTGATCATGTTTGATTGATTAGGGCTTGAGATCGGTAAGCTTCGATCGAGAGAATTGATGCTAGATCGGTGAGATCATGAGCATCAGGAGATGAACGGTTGGATCTTGAACCTTTAGGGTTTATTATGATCTGAACCAGATGCTTGGCTTAATTGGTCTTTGAACCAAACCGAAATTGAACCAGCTCATCATGTGAGCGCATGGTTCAAGGGGAGAGCAAAATGCGTTCGGGTAAACCCATGGTCGCATGAACGTTGGTGGTTTGCTATTTTTAGAAACCATGAGGCCACGCCTCACGTTCACGCCAAGAGAAGTTTATTCTCGCCTCTCGCCCCTCTCTCTAGAGATTCATTCGTTGTGTGTCGCCTTGACGCTTTGGAGAGGATTCGGCCAAGAAGAAAAAACATCTCCTTCCCTTCCATTCGATCAGGAGACCTTGGAACCTTGCTAGCACAAGGAGCACTAAGGGAGTAGGCGCATTGATGTTATAACCTGCCAGTGCTATTTGTGAAGAAAAAAAAGATGGAACCCTGAGGATGTGTATAGACTACAGGCAGCTTAACCAAGTGACTATCAAGAATAAGTATCCTCTTCCCAGAATTGATGATCTATTTGATCAATTACAGGGAGCGACAGTGTTCTCTAAGATTGATCTGAGATTAGGGTATTATCAGCTTAGGGTCAAGGATGAGGATATATTTAAGACTGCTTTCAGGACCAGGTATGGGCATTTCGAATTTTTAGTTATGCCTTTTGGACTGACGAATGCACCTGCTGTCTTCATGGATTTGATGAATAGGGTATTCCATGAATTGCTTGACTCTTGTGTGGTAGTCTTTATAGACGATATTTTGGTATACTCACGGACTACTTCAGATCATGTCAGTGACTTGCGCAGAGTGCTGGAGGTTCTGAGGAAGAACCGGTTATATGCCAAGGCTAGCAAGTGTGAGTTCTGGCTAGAGAAGATCAGTTTTCTGGGTCATGTGATTTCTGGTCAGGGGGTGTCTGTGGATCCAGTTAAAGTGCAAGCCATCCTCAATTGGGGAAGACCGACTAGTGCTACTGAGATCAGGAGTTTTCTGGGTTTAGCAGGTTACTACCGGCGATTTGTTGAGGGATTCTCCAAGCTGGCGGGTCCTTTAACTAAGTTGACCAGAAAGGAAGCTAAGTTTATTTGGGATGACAAGTGTGAAGAGAGCTTCCAAGAGCTGAAGAGAAGGTTGACTAGTACACCGATCCTCATTATACCTAGTGATGGGGAAAGGTTTACTGTTTATACAGATGCTTCTGGCAAAGGGTTGGGTTGTGTCTTGATGCAGAAGAGTTCTGTGGTAGCCTATGCTTCGAGACAACTGAAGGAGTATGAATTGAACTACCCTACTCATGATTTAGAGTTGGCGGCCGTAGTCTTTGCTTTGAAGATATGGCGCCACTATTTGTTGGGTCAGGAGTTTGATCTGTTCACTGATCACCAGAGTCTCAAGTATATTTTCACTCAGAAGGACTTGAACATGAGACAGAGAAGATGGATGGAGTTGATCAAAGACTATGACTTCTCTATTCAGTATCAGGCTGGAAAGGCCAATGTGGTGGCGGATGCTCTGAGCAGACATCCAGTTACTTCAGTAGCTGCTTTACGAGTCAGTGAGTGGCGGTTACTGCAGGAGTTCAGCGATCTCAGGATCAGTGTTACTCCTAGAGTTCAGTCGGGTTATGTGGCTTTTCTCAGAGTACAGTCTGCTTTGTTGCAGAAGATCAGAGATCAGCAGTCTATGGATCCGAGATTAGTTCAGATCAGGGATAGTTTGGTTGATGGCGCAGTTCAGGATTTTAGCCTGTCTGATGATGGTATTCTTCGGTTTCGTGGAAGGGTATGTGTCCCTGAGGAACCGAGCTTGAGGAAAGAAATATTGGAGGACAGCCATAACTCCAAATATTCTCTACATCCTGGTGTGACTAAGATGTATCAGGACCTCAAGAAAAGCTTTTGGTGGCCGGGTATGAAGAAAGAAGTGTTTGATTTTGTCTCTAGGTGTTTAACCTGTCAGACTGTGAAGGCTGAACACCAGAAGCCTGGTGGTTTGTTGCAGCCCCTTCCTATTCCTGAGTGGAAGTGGGAATGCATCAGTATGGATTTTGTATGTGGTTTGCCCAGAACCAGATTGGGTCATGATGCTATTTGGGTGATTGTTGATAGACTCACTAAATCAGCCCATTTTCTTCCGATTAAGATGACTTATTCTCTAGAGAGACTGGCTAGATTATATATTGATGAGATAGTCAGACTGCATGGAGTGCCTGTTGATATCGTGTCTGATAGGGACTCTCGGTTTTTGTCCAGATTTTGGAAGAGTTTACAGGAGGGTTTGGGTACTAAGTTGAGTTTTAGTACAGCATACCATCCTCAGTCTGATGGCCAGACGGAGCGTACTATACAGACTCTAGAAGATTTGTTGAGAGCCTATGTGGTGGATTGGAGTTCTGAGTGGAACCGGGATCTATCTTTGATAGAGTTTACTTATAATAATAGTTTCCACTCCAGTATTCAGATGGCTCCTTATGAGGCTTTGTATGGGAGAAGGTGTAGGACTCCCTTGTGTTGGGAGGAAACTGGTGACAGAATGATTTTGAGATCTGATGCAGTACAGGAGACTACTGATAAGGTCAGAGAGATCCGGGATAAACTGAAAATTGCTCGGGACAGACAGAAGAGTTATGCTGATGACCGTCGTCGTTCCTTGGAGTTTATGGTAGGGGATCATGTGTTCTTGAAGGTGTCACCTACTAAGGGTGTTATGAGGTTTGGCAAAAAGGGCAAGTTGAGCCCTAGGTTTGTAGGCCCTTTTGATATTATTGAGAGAGTTGGTCCAGTGGCTTACCGATTGGCTTTACCTCCTGCTATGGATCATGTGCATAATGTATTCCATGTCTCTGCTTTGAGGAAATATCATCCTGATCCATCTCATGTGTTGGAGTTGGAACCTCTTCAGATTCAGAGTGATTTGACTTTTGAGGAAAGACCTCTCCGGATTGTGGATAGAAAAGATAAAGTCCTGAGGAACAAGACTATACCTTTGGTAAAGGTTATCTGGGGAAATCAGTTAGTTGAGGAGGCGACATGGGAGACTGAAGCTGATATGAGGAAATTTTATGCTTACCTCTTTGATGATATGGATGCTGAGCTTTAGAGGACTAAAGCTTTATAAGGAGGGAGGGATGTAAGATCCAAGGATCTTGAGTCATGGTAAGCATTATTTTTGAATTAAATAAAATTATTGACTGTGATATTTTATTATGATTCAAGTAAAATTTATTGAATGCTAATTAACTAGCTTATTGATTGTTAATTATTTGATTTGTGATTGGTTGTTAATTTATGGTAAATTAATTAGAGATTAATGGTTGATTATTGGTTGTTAATTTAGGATAAATTAATTAAATCCTTATTGGATATTAATTAAATCCTTATTGGATTTCGGTTAAGTGCTTGGTTATTTGTAAGTTAATTAAATTAATTAGTTAACTAGCTTATTGGATGTTAGTTTAACTCTTATTGGACTTTCACTTAAACTAAGGGATTATTGGGTTTTTAAAAATTGAATTATTGGGTTAATGGGTTAAACCTTTTTGAATTAATGGGTTAGAGGGTTAAAACCTTAAAAACCGAAATTTAAATAGGTAATTTCGGTTAGGGTAGAGTTTTGGCGATTTTGGCTTGGAGAAAAACTTTGGGCGACGGCTTGAAGAACTTAGGCGATTCTTGAAGAGTTCTTGAGGCGATTTTAGTGATTTCTCCATCTCTTTCCCTTTGGCGAATTATTCCTTGGTGTTTGGTAGCATCTTTCAAAGCCTTAGACGAATTTTTGGAAGGGTTTTTCTTATTGGTGTTCACGGTTCAAGGTGAGTGGGTTGTCTAATTGATTTCTATCTATTTGTTGGTGTTAATTGATGAGTTAGATGATATATTCGCTTGTTGGAAATCTTACTATGCTAAAACCGAATTTTGTAAGGTTGATTATATCATGAAAACTGAATTTTGTAAAGTTGATTATATGATGAAAACCGAATTTTGTAAGGTTGATTATATCATGAAAACCGAATTTTGTAAAGTTGATTATATGATGAAAACCGAATTTTGTAAGGTTGATTATATCATGAAAACCGAATTTTTCAAAGGTGATTATATGATGATTATTTAACCGAAAATTTGTATGAAATTTAAGGTATTTTTATAGAAATTTTGGTAGCATTAAATCATTGAATTTTGAGTATGAAACTCTTGTTAGTTATAGTTAAACCGAAATCAACTTTGGTAACATTAAGTCAATGATGTTTGTAGCATGAATGAAAACCGAAACCTTATTGATGGTAGCTAAACCAAAATAATCTTGATGATTGTTTATGGAAACCGAAAATTGTAATAAGGAATTTAAGGTATTCTCCTATGGAATTTAGGAAGCTTTAAACCAATGTTTTTGAGCATGATATTCATGTTAACTAAGGTTTAGAATTTTAGTAGACGATATGATATGTTAACCGTGGGTTATATGTAGAGATTTGTAAAATAAATTGTATGATTTCATGTTTTAGTTTTATGTTAATTTTTATGGATGCTTGTTAACTACAATGTTGAGAAATTGTTTGAGAAATTTGGGTGATAACCTAGTAAAGTTTGACTGAACTAATCAGCATGAAACCTAAGGACCACACTACATTATATGATTGTTAATATTATGTAATTGTGTGATTTTTAAATATTAGGAGTTTATGTGATTTTTGGAATATTATGTTGTTATGTAAATTGTGAACATTATGTGGTTATGAGATTTTTGAAAATTATGTGATTATGAGAATTTTGAATATTATGTGTTGTGTGTTGGTTAGGACTAAGGCTAGGTGTAACTATGAACTCAAGGGGATAGTCCTTATGTGTTATGTTAAGGGTTTGAATTTCAGCCCTGTATTGTGATATGTGAGGAGGTTGATGTTCAGCCTGCCTATTATGATTATTGTGATGGGGGTTGATGTTCAGCCTGCCCGATATGATTTTTGTGATGACTATCCTAGAGTATAGTTGACACTTAGGAGTCCACCTTTGTGAAATATGTTCACCTATGTGAAATATGAAATAAGATGTGTCTGTTGTCCAGTAGGAACCTTTTGGGAGAACGGGTTTTGACGCAAAGTGCCATGTCTTGGTCAGACAGGGGCCACCTCTTGATGTCATTACTCTTTTATGTGATGGGGTAATATAAGACGCAAAGTGCCATGTCTTGATCAGACAGGGGCCACCTCTTGATGTCATTACTCTTTTATGTGACGGGGTGATATAAGACGCAAAGTGCCATGTCTTGATCAGACAGGGGCCACCTCTTGATGTCATCACTCTGATGTGTTATGGGGTGATAGAGCAAAGTGCCACGTCGTGACCTGACGGGGGCCACCTCTTGATTCTACTCACTATCCATGTTTATGTGTTGCACGAGATTTTGCAGCTCCCAGTGCTTTGGCCAAGCCGGGTTAGACCATATTGGTCACTACTGAATATGCTGGACAACTAGGTTAATTAAGTATGGTGTGTTTAGTTGGTTTAGAATATATGTGTTTAATTGGGTTAGAGTAAAACTCTAGAACCTGAATTTGTTATATGCTAGTGTGTACATTTAACTGCCTATATGACTTCTGTTTCTTTATTTTGTTATATGTTGACATAATGTTCTGTTAAATATTTTTAAAAATAATCTGCCTATATTTTTGAATGTATGTTATGGATGGTCGATTTAGACTATCCACTCACTGGGCTGTGTAGCTCACCCCTCACTATTTTCAGGCATAGAGCAGGGGCGCATGTCTTGAGTGCATTGGCGTGGATAATTATGCTGTTTGCTGTTTTAAGAATTTTTATGCTTAATTCTTGGGGCCGGTTGTGGCCTTAACATAAACTATATGAACTATGTGAATCATGAGACTATGTGAACTATGTGAAGTATGTTGCCAGTTATGGCAGTCTTATGAGTTTGATTTTTGTGTCACCGCGGGCTTCAGCCTGGTTTCGGTGTTTGGTATGAGTTTATAAAATCGATTTTGTGATTTTGTTTTGAATTTCGGCTTGTTGTATATTCTGTGCAATCGGTTTTGATATACCCTGTAACTTGCATATGTCTAGTGCAAGTATTGCCTGGTGGCAGGTACCTTTATGGATTTTATGAATTTGAATCGGTTTTGATATACCCTGTAACTTGCATATGTCTAGTGCAAGTATTGCCTGGTGGCAGGTACCTTTATGGATTTTATGAATTTGAATCGGTTTTGATATAACTGTTGCCTTGCATATGTCTAGTGCAAGGATTGCGTGGTGGCAGGTACCCTTATGAGATTTGAGTTTTGTGAATTTGTGTGTATGGATTTATGGAAATTTTTCAGATCGTGTTTTCTTGAACTCGGTTTTACCTAGCATATGATCGATCTTAATGAAACATCCTGTATCATTTGACGCAAAGTGCCATGTCTTGGTCGGACAGGGGCCACCTCTTGATGTCATAACTCTTTTATGTGATGGGGTAATATAAGACGCAAAGTGCCATGTCATGATCAGACAGGGGCCACCTCTTGATGTCATTACTCTTTATGTGACAGGGTGATATAAGACGCAAAGTGCCATGTCTTGATCAGACAGGGGCCACCTCTTGATGTCATCACTCTGATGTGTATGGGGTGAGGGAGCAAAGTGCCACGTCATGACCTGGCGGGGGCCACCTCTTGATTCTACTCACTATCCATGTTTATGTGTTGCATGCGGCTCCCAGTGCTTTGGCCAAGCCGGGTTAGACCATATTGGTCACTACTGAATATGCTGGACAACTAGGTTGCTTATGTGTTGGTGTGTTTAGTGGTTTAGAGTATAACTCTAGAACCTGAGTTTGTGAACCTAAGTTGTTATGTGTTTAGTTGGTTTAAAATATATGTGTTTAATTGGGTTAGAGTAAAACTCTAAAACCTGAGTTTGTGAACATGAGTTTGTTATATGCTAGTGTGTACATCTGACTGTCTATATGATTTCTGTTTCTTTATTTTGTTATATGTTGACATAATGTTCTTGTTAAAGATTTTTAAAATAATCTGCCTATATTTTTGAGTGTATGTTATGGATGGTCGATTTAGACTATCCACTCACTGGGCTGTGTAGCTCACCCCTCACTATTTTCAGGCATAGAGCAGGGGCGCATTTCATGAGTAACATTGGCGTGGATATTATGTTTGCTGCTTAAGAACTTTTATGCTAAAATTTTCTGGAGCCGGTTGTGGCTAAACCATATGATTTATATGAACTATGTGAACTATGTGATGTGAACCATGTGAACTATGTGAATTTGTGTTGCCAGATTGTGGCAGTTAACTGAGTTTGATTTTTGTGTCACCGCGGGCTTCAGACTGGTTTCGGTGTTTGGTATGGGTTTATAAAATCGATTTTGTGATTTTGTTTTGAATTTCGGCTTGTTGTATATTCTGTGCAATCGGTTTTGATATACCCTGTAACTTGCATATGTCTAGTGCAAGTATTGCCTGGTGGCAGGTACCTTTATGGATTTTATGAATTTGAATCGGTTTTGATATAACTGTTGCCTTGCATATGTCTAGTGCAAGGATTGCGTGGTGGCAGGTACCCTTATGAGATTTGAGTTTTTGTGAATTTGTGTGTATGGATTTATGGAAATTTTTCAGATCGTGTTTTCTTGAACTCGGTTTTACCTAGCATATGATCGATCTTATATGAAACATCCTGTATCATTTGTGAATTGTGCCATTTGTTTGGGGTTAAGAATGTGGGATGTTACAATTGATCACCTTGTGTGCGCACCATTTGGAGGAGAAGCGTTTGACTCTCTACTTCCTAGACGCCATCCAAGAAATGGCATCGGTAAGGATCGATTCTCATGTATACAAAAATAAAGTTGATCATACTGCATGCATCGATCTAGAAACCTTTTCCGCTGTGTAAAACCTCTGCATGCGCCTATTAGGGTTTCGCCCCCTTCGTAGTAGGGGACTTTTAGAAAGCACAATGATCTTATGTGGTAAACGCCCATAAAAGCCTAAGAGAAACCCTAGTTTTACACAAGTCTTCACTTGATCTCTTTATGGGTCTCTTGCATTTCATCTGGCCCAGACCGAGCCTAAGCGCCTGTGCTAGAGTCGAACTCTAGACCTCCCACCTGGTGAAGCCACTTGCTGCAAGCGCCTCTGCCATGTGTGCTCTGTGCTCATGTCTGATTAAAATACATTTTAATCTATCTAGACATGATTTGACGCGCAGGTCAAATATACATTATCATAAATTAAAATGTGATTCGCAGATCACAATAAAATTTACTTTTAATTAATTCCAGGCACGCAGGCCCCAGCACAGCACACAAAAAGGGGCAACCCACATAAGATTAAATAAACATCCATGCATGTTATAACATACAAACATGTGATCCAAACAGAAAATAAAAATTTTTTGAAAAAACCCCATGGGATCAATTTTATTTCCTTATGTGCCCTACTACCTTACAACGGTACATTAATAGGTATCCACTCATCAGGCCAAGTCAGACCCACTGCCCTTGCATGCACCCAGTCATAACTAACTTGCGTCGACCATGTGGTCAACTATGCATGCCTTAAGGGCTGAACGTCCCACATGATTTCTGGCAAACGGGTGTGACCCCGGGCCTTAATCATGATCGTTCACTTGGCGCCTCAATCAGACATCGCTACACGCCCTTCTGCAGTCGACCTATAGCCACCTATATGCTTGCGCATAGGTGCTATCTGGCCGACCCATCTAGGCTGTCAGATGGTCTTATCAGGCTGTTGGGTCCAGACTTGACTGACGACTTCAAACCTATTAACCCGTCTAAGGATTTAAAGTAGGCGCCGATAGATCTATGTGAGGGGCGCGCATGATGTTATGTTTTGATTGAAAAAACTATGATAAGCGCAAACAAACACATAACATGCGCAAGCTACCTAACATACATGCAAATCTAACACATAGCATGTAGTCATTTTTCGCATGAGAACTAAAGCATGCGATTCTTATAGATCTATCAAAAACTTAAAACAACCATGGATCACATCAAGATAGTGATTATATGCATCAAGCCAAAACTCCGCTCTGATACCAATTGAAAGTGTCGAAACCTAAGTCACATGCTCTTCTAAAATTTTTCGCATGGGCGGAAACTTGGTTTCATGAAGATCGCATGGCTTATAATATAATCAACTATGAAACAAGAGGGGATGTTACCATGGCCATGAGTGGCGGCTTGGAAGAAGATAGAGGGCGAGCGGCTCTCCTCCAAAGAAGTTGCACACAAGATGTTGAAGGCTTACTCCCTTGTGCTCTTTGTGCTAGCAAAGATC
Organism: Costus lasius; assembly: GCA_027563935.2. Taxonomy (NCBI): domain Eukaryota; kingdom Viridiplantae; phylum Streptophyta; class Magnoliopsida; order Zingiberales; family Costaceae; genus Costus; species Costus lasius. The sequence continues at coordinate 31,223,636 of CM050448.1, forward strand.
CAAGGAGTCCCCTGATCGTGCAAGAGAAGATGTGTTTCTCTACTCGCTGGCTGAATTTTCTCCTTGGCGTGAAGAAGCTTCACCACGAGAGGAGCAAGAGGAGAAGATGGGGTGAGCGACGTTACAACGTGGAGGCGTTTTTTCAATTTGGAAAACCGACTTCCAAATATAGTAAGTGCTCAATGTCTCATGCGTTCACTCCAAGTGAACCATCGAAACCTTCCTTCTCGCTTTGAACGAAGCATTCACAAAGTGAACCGGTTCTATTTCATTCGGTTCAATTGTATTTGGTTCAAAGACCAAATCAAACCAAACCATGGTCTAGATCTCATATGAACTAGATGGCTCAAGATCTAACCACACATCTCTTGATGCTCTTGATCTCATCGATCAAGCATCAATTCTCCCGATCGAAGCTTACCGATCTCAAGCCCTAATCAATCAAACATGATCAGACCAGATCTCACTTCCAATCAGAGTTTAAACTCTTTTAAACTGAACTAGAACAATTCAGTCCACACGATCTAACATAAGTAAGCCATATCATCAAATTGTGCGACCCTAAGGGTTTCCTTCAACGTCGGTAACGATAACTTACGTTATCACGATCAGAGAGGGGTATCTAGCAACACTTCACTGTCTCCCGATATGAAGGAAAGAGTCTTCCAAGACTACACCCAAACCATAGCACAAGTGTGAATCCAATTCACTTAACATACATGTTTCCTTTGCCACTGGATGTTCTCGTTGGACAAGCGTGTCAAGCCTGTAACACCAACATGATGAGAGTGGTTAGATCAGATGAACATAGTCATCTGGGTATGGCCATACACTTTCTCAACCATCTCATCCAGGGGGCCCCAATAGAACATCACACTCCAACAAGGAGAGGCAATCCTATATCTATCACTAATGCCCTAACATGACTCATGCCCATTATCCAAGATAATCTATAACCATTATATTTCAAATGATATTGAACTACCTCAAGACAATGCCAATCATCATTTAGAACCACATGTGATCTCAAGTCAGAGGAAATATGCCACTTGCTTGCATATAAGGATTATTCACATTGTGACAAACAATTGAATATCCTAAGTAGGGTCTGTCCAGTACATTCAATGCACCTATGAGTCTACATCTTATTCCATGCTCGAAGCACCCTATAAGATTAGAAACATATTAGTCTCAATGATATCAAGGCTGTCTCATGTTCACCAAGATATCTCGACTAAGGACAATGTTAATGTCAGCCAAGCTGAACACCATTAAGACATTATTCAGAAGTATACATAACAGCAGCAGATAATGTAACAACCTGAATAACAACCATTGCCTTTATAAACATAGTTTATACATGATACTGAAACAATCCCAAAGGCCTCAAACATTAGCCTTAAGGGCATAGCCCAACAATAAGGCTCGGTCGAAAGCCATACTACCAATAAAACATGGGATAGAAAAACTACCTAGATCATTCAATTTTGGTGGCAACCTGTTTTGAGTAACAGCACTACATTCCTCAGTTAAAGCCACAGTACCATAGTTCTCTATCTTTCTTTTGTTAGACAAGATTTCTTTCAAAAATTTAGCATATATGGGCATTTGAGATAAAGCTTCAGTAAATGGTATGTTAATGTAAAGCTTTTTCAAAACATCAAAAAATTTCTCAAATTGCTTATCTAACTTTTCTTGCACTAACCTTTGGGGAAAAGGTACTGGTGGTCTATAGGGTGGAGGTAGATTAGTCTTAGAATCATCTTCTTTACATGGCACATCCCCTTTTGGTTTACTTCCCTTTTGAGGTGTTAAACTAGGTAGGGTTTGTTCATGTTCAAAAGATTTTTCTAATTCTAATTCCTCATCATGATCATTAATAGACTCTTTCTCCTTAAGTTCTCCTAATTGTCTCCCACTTCTAGTGATAATGGCATTGCAATGTTCCCCAGAGCTTAATCTAAATATTTGTTCTTCTAGAATTTTATTGCACGCCACTAAGGATTCTAATTGAGAAGCAAGATGACTAACAGATTCTTCAAGATCCTCGAATTTTTTTGTGTTTTGAATTTGCAACGATTGAATTAGGCTAGCTGAAAATTTCTCTAGCATGGGTTCACTAACCTCTTCAGTCAAGGATTGTTGATCCTCATTCTCATTCTTACCATGTTGATGACAATATAACATTCCTTCATCTGGAGCCCATTGGCTATGATTCAAGGACATCTCCTCAAGCAACTTGAAAGCATCGTCAAATGTTCTACTCATCAAGGCTCCCCCTGCGACAGCATCAATAATCATACGGGTATTATAAACTATGCCATAATAAAATGTCTGAATTAGAAACTCATTTTCAAAGCCATGGTTAGGACACTTCTGTTGTAAATCATTGAATCTCTCCCATGCCTCGCTAAGTGATTCTCCACTCTTCTGTTGAAAGTTCATGATTTGATTCCTCAATTGGATAGTCTTGCTTGGTGGAAAATATTTCATTAGAAAAGCTTTTGATAATTGTTCCCATGTTGTGAAGGTATTGGGTTGATGAGAATGCAACCAAGATCGTGCTTGATCCCTGAGAGAAAAAGGGAACAATCTTAGTTTTAGTGCGTCATCAGAAACTCCATGAATTTTTATGGTATCACAATATTCAAGAAAGATATATAAATGTGAATAAGGATCTTGAATTGATGGTCCTCCAAACTGGTTCTGTTGGATCATAGCCAAGAAGGTAGGGTTAATTTCAATGTTGGAGGCCTCAATTGCAGGTCTAGCAATGCTAAATTGTATCTTTTGAGGATTAGGGGCTGCATAGTCCCTCAGTGATCTTTAATCAGCCATTAGAAATGAATTTCCTGTGCACACTAGAGCAAACTGATCAAATGATGTAGGTAAACAGAAAAGAATAAAAAGATAAAACATAAATAAAACCTAGTCTAGCAATAATTTCAATATCCTCAATATTGACAAAACTAAGGTCCCCGGCAATGGCGCCAAAAACTTGATAGGGTTCCGCAAGTGCACGGAATTATCGAAGTAATAAAAGATATCGAACCCACAGAGACCTATGTTGTCAAATACTGATCAATTGATTTTTCACTATCTAGGTAATCGAATGAAAGTCAGGTAAATATCGCTTACACACGGAAAGATACTATCAGAGAGAGAAAACTAGTACTAGGGTTTCATTCACTATAATTTCTATGACTAGACATGAATAAAGAATTCATCTGTTTAATTTTATCATGATGAAGATGCAAATTACTACTAAAAAAAAAGGATTGTTTCACTCTCGTGCTAACAACCATGCAGGGATTAATCTTCGCTTTTGCGCAAGATTCATCCCAACGCTGAAGATAAGTAAATCATTAATCAATGAACTCAAGGATCACTTTCATGCATCCGAATTCTAGGTTGATATTCTCTAGTGGAATCTCAAGGATCACTTTCATGCATCCGAGCCTCAACACTAGTTTTACTCATGGATCTCCAACGTTCCGATCCTCACTTTCGTGCAAGATCTCCACGTTTGACAATTAGACTCTATCTGTAGATTCATGTTATTATCATGGTAATTAATCTACTAGAATTGAACAATTGGATCTAACCTAAGGAAGGGTTCCTAACATTCAATTCTAGGGTTCTGAATTCTCAAGAAATTACCTTTCAGTCAATAGCGAAAATTTTAAAAACATGATTAGTAACATGGATCTATAGAGACTCTAAGCACAAATATCACATGAGCAAAATCATCATGCTAAGATTAAACGCAACGAAATAGTGAAAGAATAGTCATCTAGTCAATAAAATTCAAGTGAATTACTCCCCCATGTCGCAAGAGTAGTTTAAGCTAGCATGGTAAAGGAGTTACAAAATTCCATAATTTCAGAAGTTCAAAAATCAATGAAAGAAGAGTTTTGGGAAAATAGAGGACGGCTGTGAAGTATTTCACAGCCGTAATTTCGATTGATCTCGGTAAATAGTGGTTGTCTCCCTTCTTTCCTTGAATTCTCCTTCGATTGATCTCCTTTTCTTCTGAAACCTCTGGTACATCGTCTCCTCCTTCAGATGTAGCTTTCGTATGAATTTCACGACCGGAGATGCCCTAGATTCGTTGCGGTGGCAAAACCCTAGGCGGCGGCGTGAATGATGATTTCTTCCTCGACAGTCGACGAAAATTGCGGCTTTCGGTGTGTGTGTACTCCTCCCGTCAAAAGCTCCCTTTCTGCTGTTTACAGCATCGAACATAAAGGTTTGGATCATCCTCAATCTTCTCCGCAAAAATTGGGTGTCGAAATTGACCTGGGAGTCGTGTTCAAAACACGAAATACGGCAGTGTAATAGTTTACGACACTACCGTAAAATTGGTCGAGTTTTCTGTTCTGATGTCGTCTGAGAAATACGGCACCGTAATCTGGTTTACGGTACTGCCGTAAAATCGGCTAAACTCTCTGTTCGGAATTGACTGGAAAATACGGCCCGTGTTATATTTTACGGTGGCGCCGTAAAATCAAGTAAAGTTTCTGTTCTGAAGCGCCCTGAAATACGGTACCGTAAGCTGGTTTACGATACTGCCGTAAAATCTGAAAAACCTTCTATTCGGAAACTTCTCAAAATACAGCAGTGGCTCGGATTTTACGGTAGCGTATGAAAATACGGTACCGTAAAATAGGTTACGGCACTGCCGTAATTTGCTGAGTTGCTTCGTTTTGCGTGAAATTTCTTGGGTGATTTCCTCTTGATGATGGTAACTCTTCTATGTGTTTGATTTTGCTTGAAAACTCCTTGAAATAATGCCTTTTTGCCTGAAAATCATGAGAAACCAAAATAGAAGTAGACTTTGCAATATTCAATGAATTTAGCATGAAAACAAGTAAAAGATCATCAATTTAGCATGAAAAGATATACAAAATGATACAAAATATACTATATATTTTGGTGTCATCAATGTCGTCGCTTCGATTCCAAAGTTATTTCGATTTCCTGCTTTCACATAAGTAAATCCCACTACCGTCGGTGGGTCAGGTCCGCCTGTCTTTTCATTTCATTGTGTGCATTTCCGCTGTGATTTCTATCTTTCCCCACGGGAATCCGTACATCAGAGGCGTGGGCGTTCCTTGTCTTTGGTTTGTTTTAGGTGTATGGGCGTGCAAGCTGTGCCCCGTGAATCTGTAGTCCCCCAAATTACAGCAATGCTCTGATATTATGTTAGATGGTGAAAATACGGTACCGTAATATAGATTACGGCCCTACCATATTTTGGCCTAAAGCTCCAATCTTCATGAAATTTGACATGTAATATTTTCTTGATGGTGGGAATTCATTCATGCATCTGGAATTGCTTGAAAATGCTTGAAAATCGTTCCTTTTTACCTAAAAATCATCAAAAACCAAAAAGAGTGTAGATTCCGCAGTATTTGATAAAAAAGGCATAAAAATAAGCAAAGATGTAGGAATATGACACAAAAATACCAATGAATTGGCACAAAATTTTCTATAAATTTCGGTGTCATCAAACACATAAGGCTCAAACTTTGCTTGCCCTCAAGCAAAAATTAAAAACTGATCATAGGCATAGACTTTCTCATGAAGAATAAATTTCTAAAATACAATCACTAATGAAAAATTTCCACCAATTGATTCATAAAATTTTAAACAGACATATCATCCTTTGAATTCAATTCTCAACATCCACAACTTTATCAAATAAAACTTTGCAACTTGTACAAAAAACAGAATCTCAATTACATGAATTCACCCATCTTTCAGTTTAAATTTATCATACTTTTGTTTACAAGAATAGGATATCCAAAATCTTTTTCCACTCAAATTTTTCTTTTCTTCTCTTTTTTTTTCTTTTCTTTTTAGATGGCATGTATCCACATAGATACACACTTTTTATTCTTTTTGCATCATTCACATTCTCTAATTCGATTACCACCTTTTTTTTCTGGTGACGAAGTTAGAGTACACTGACCACATAATCAATGTAATAGAACTCATGTCTTTTTAGTAGAAAGAATCTTACTAAAGACAGCGGAGTTAATGTGAATCGATTTCTCTCTATTATTTTTTTCTTTTTCATACTTCAACCCATGTTCTTTGGTACCACTGTCAATTTTGCACAATGCCAAGTAGGGGAGTCACTCACTATTTTTTGGATCTTGGATTCTTTCTTCCCAACAAATAGCAAATAGACTAAACATCAATTAGATTAATCAATTGACATCAATTCAAAAATTATACTCATATGCTGATTTTATTCAAAAAGTAGTTTCACTTTCAAATCAAATTCTTCAAATAACATATTTACCCAAAATTTCATTCATCAATCAATGAAAAATTTCAAAAGCAAATATGTATTAGAGAAATAAATTCAACATTATAGATCTAGACCTAATCACAGGCATGGATTTATTCATCACCAAAAGAATCTCACTATCAAAAATAAATTCTTCAAAAATAGTTAGGCCACAAATCAATCTCAAGAACAGCATATACATCATCAATCACCAAATCACAATGTCATATCATATCATTAAGCATGCAAGTATGCACCTCCACAAGGTGCTCAAAGTGTTAAAATAGTCATCAAAACAGAGTAAGGTAGCAATGGCAGACACAAAAGTTTGGAGGAGTCATCCTTCCCCATAAAACATGAAACATCAATAAGACAAGGAAAATAAAAATGCAAAGTAGTAAGGGAAAGTGATACTCACAAAACTCTACTTGTCATCGGCATCGTTTTCGATCTCTTTCGTATCCTAGGGGACAGACTTGTCGGCTCAGGAACAGGTGAAACATAGGTGACAAATTCGAAGAATGGGCGTGGTATGGTGTACACAGTAAAAACATTAGCTTCTCTCTTCTATCTCTCTCTCTCTCTCTCTCTCTCTCTCTCTCTCTCTCTCTCTCTCTCTCTCTCTCTCTTTTCTTCTCTTTTTTTTCAAAAAATGGTACCGTAATAATCGTTACGGCACTACCGTAAAATAGGATAAATCATTGAAACTCTCGAGAAGATTTGGAGTGAAATTACGGTACCGTAAAGTTACTTACTGCAGTGCCGTAATTGCTTCAAAACATTCTGGTCAAGAAAATTTGAAAATATGGCCCGTAATTTTCATTACGGTAGTGCCGTAATTTACGCCAAATTTGATTTTTCCTACAAAAAGAGAAGAAAAATTAATTCTAAAGGCAAAAGTAAAAATACAGAAAAGTAAATGAGAATGAAATGAAGAAAGAGTGCTTGGGTTGCCTCCTAAGAAGCACTAATTTAAAGGTCATTTGCTTGACCGTTCGGCACTCGGATTTAATCGTGGTTCATCAAGGTAAAACTTTTCCTTTTCTTCAATATGCTCTTCTTGATAATAATGCTTCTACCTTTGACCATTAACCTTAAATTCTCCTATTTTCTCACTCCATATGTCCACATCTCTGTAAGGATAAGTTTTCTTCACCTGAAAAGGCCCAGACCATCGAGACTTAAGTTTTCTAGGAAAAAGTTTCAATCTAGAATTGAATAAAAGAACAAAGTCACCTAGTTGGAACTCCCTTCTGAAAATATGTCGATCATGCCATCTTTTAGTCATCTCCTTATAAATTCTTGCATTTTCATATGTAGAGAGTCTAATCTCATCTAGCTCATTTAATTGTAGCCTCCGTTTTTCACCTGCATTCTTCAAATCGAAATTCAGCATTTTGATTGCCCAGAACGCCTTATGCTCGAGCTCTATAGGAAGGTGACATGATTTTCCATAAATCAATTGAAAAGGAGACATTCCTATTGGTGTTTTGAAAGCAGTCCGGTAGGCCCACAATGCATCATCAAGTTTGAATGCCCAATCTTTTCTTATGCATGACACTGTCTTTTCCAAAATTCCTTTGATTTCTCTGTTTGATATCTCAACTTGTACACTTGTTTGGGGGTGATAAGGTGCTGCAACTCTATGACTCACCCCATAATTTCTGAGTTAGGCTGAGAACTTGTGTTCAATGAAATGCGAGCCTCCATCAGTAATCACTACTCGTGGCGTCCCAAATCGTGGGAAGATAATTTTTTTGAACATTTTTACAACAACCCTGGAATCATTAGTAGGGGAAGCAAGAGCCTCAACCCATTTTGATATATAATCAACTGCCACAAGAATATATTTGTTACCTCTAGAAGATGGAAAAGGTCCCATGGCATCTCATGTCTTCTGTTAATGTTACCTGTCTTTTGGCATCTATCACAAGATAAAACAAAGTTTCTAGCATCTTTAAAAATGGAAGGCCAATAAAATCCTGATTGCAACACTTTGAAAGCAGTCTTCTGAGTACCGGCATGACCACCATAAGAGGATCCATGACATTGAAACAATATATCTATGATTTCTTCTTTGGGTACACATCTTCTAAAAATGCCATCTGCACATCTTCTAAACACATAAGGCTCATCCCAAAAATAGTGCTTTACCTCAGCCAAGAACCTCTTCCTTCTTTGGTAACTCAAATCAGGAGGAAAAACATTAGCTACAAGGTAATTTATTATGTCAGCATACCAAGGGGCTCTGATTTGTTCAATGGCTAGGAGTTGTTCTTCAGGGAAGGAATCATTGATTACATCATTCTTTTCAGTATCCACCATTATCCTTGAAAGATGATATGCAACAAAGTTTTTTGATCCCTTTTTGTCTTTAATTTCTAAATCAAACTTCTGCAAGAGTAAAATCCATCTGAGCAAGCGTGGTTTACTATCCTTTTTCTGCATTAAATATTTTACTGCTGCATGATCCATGTACACCACCACTTTAGAGTTAATCAAGTATGATCTAAATTTGTCAAAGGCAAATACTATAGCTAAGAGTTCCTTCTCAGTGGTAGTGTAATTCCTCTGTGTTTCATCCAAAGTCCTGCTAGCATAGTGAATAACATAAGGCTTTTTATCTTTCCTTTGTCCCAAAACTGCTCCTATTGCATAATCACTAGCATCACACAAGAGCTCAAAAGGCAAATCCCAATCTAGAGGCTGAATAATAGGTGTTGAAACCAAAGCCTTCTTTAATTCCTGAAAAGCAGATAAACAATCTTCATCAAAAGAAAATTTAACATCTTTATAAAATAAATTTGTAAGAGGTCAAGCAAGTTTAGAGAAATCCTTGATGAATCGCCGATAGAATCTTGTATGTCCTAGAAAGCTTTGGACCTCCTACATTGTGGTGGGTGGCTCTAATTTCTCTATCACCTCAACTTTGGCTTTGTCCACTTCAATTCCTCTTTCTGAAATCAAGTGGCCCAAAACTATCCCTTGCTTAAGCAAGAAATGACATTTCTCCCAATTAAGCACAAGGTTAGTTTCTTCACACCTCTGCAAAACCCGTGATAAATTAGCCAAACAAATGTCAAAAGAAGAACCGTATACAGAGAAATCATCCATAAATACATCCATAAAGTCCTCAATAAAATCAGAAAAAATAGCCATCATGCATCTTTGAAAAGTAGCAGGTGCATTACATAAACCAAAAGGCATTCTCCTATATGCAAAAGTTCCATATGGGCAAGTGAAAGTGGTTTTATCTTGATCATCAGGATGTATAGGAATTTGGAAAAAACCAGAATATCCATCTAAGAAACAAAAGTGAGAATGGTTTGCCAGTCTTTCAACCATCTGATCAATAAAAGGTAAGGGAAAGTGGTCTTTTCTTGTTGCAGCATTCAAATTTCTATAATCTATGCACATGCGCCAACTAGTAACAGTTCTAACAGGAATCAATTCATTATCTTTGTTTTTCATGACGGTTACCCCTCCTTTATTAGGAACACAATGTACGGGACTTACCCATTTGCTATCAGAGATAGGATAGATAATACATGCATCAAGTAATTTCAGAACCTCTTTCTTTACAACTTCTTTCATAGAGGGGTTAAGTCTTCTTTGGAAATCTGCATGTGGCTTTGGATAATAGCACTACATTCTTCAGTAAGAGCCATAGTACCATAGTCCTCTATATTTCTTTTATGAGACAAAATTTCTTTCAAAAATTTAGCATATGTGGGCATTTGAGAGAAAGCTTCAGTAAAAGGAATGTTAATGTAAAGCTTTTTCAAAACATCAAGAAATTTCCCAAATTGCTTGCCTAATTTTTCTTGCACTAACCTTTGGGGAAAGGGTATAGGTGGCCTATAAGGTGTAGGAGAATTAGGTTTAGAAATATCTGTCGGACATGGCACATCTCCTTTAGGTTCATCACCTTGTTGAGGTGGCAAACTAGTTTGGGACTGCTCATTTCTAGAGGGATTTTCTAAATCTAACTCACGGTCATGTTCATTACTAGGCTCTTTTTCTTTATCTTCAACTCTCCCCGTTGGTTCATATAATTGCCTTCCACTCCTAGTAACGATAGCATTACAGTGTTCCCTAGGGTCCAATTCCGGTATTTGATCTTCTAGAGTTTTTTTGTAAGTAGCTAAGGATCCTACTTGAGAGGTAAGATTACTGACCAATCCCTTAAGATCTTCAATCTCTTTATTTCGATTTGACATTAATTGATTTTGATTAGCCATAAACTTCTCAATCATGGGCTCCACACTAAAAGAATTTACCTCTTTAGTCAAGGTTCGTGATGCTGGAGCATCTTTAGGAAATTAATTATGTTTTAATATCATGCTTATTTGTTTTGCTATAATTAGGATTAATCTAGGTTTTACTTTCTAAGCATTTTAAATTCCTAGTTAATGTATTAGGTTCTCTTAGTTTAGAATATTTTGTCCTCAACCTCAAGTCAAAATGTCAACGCACCTCAAAGTCAAAGTTAAGAGAGTCAACATCTCAAAGAAATCCAAAGTCCAAATCAAGTCAAAGCTCAAATCCAATATCAGTCAACATCAAATCCCAAATTAACATGCTTCTCAATCCTCAGCCGAATCATGCAGCCACTCCACCATCCAAGTCAACATCTCTTCAACAGGTCCAAATACATGCTTCAAATTCCAGCTGCACCAATCTCGTCCAAAAGTCTCGGCCACAAAGATTCTTCAAAGCAAGGCACCTCTCCAACAGCCAATGGGATGCAAGCAAATCTCTACAAGCCATTATCCCATATTATTCCACCTGCATGCGCCAAGGAATGCCATTACTTCACTTGCATGCTCCTAGCCACGCCTTCACGTCTCTCATCCGAAGCCTTCCCAAGAGATATTTTGACCAAGCAATAATCAAAGCAGCCGTCCACTTCAGCCAATGAAAGGGCTGGAAAAAGATTGCGTCTCCATCATCTCGCACGACTCCTGGGTTAATCCAACCACTAGAAATGAGGAGACTTATGCCATTAATGACACAGGTTTCAATGATATTTATCCTTATGGCATTGATGACACAAGAAACGAGGAGACTTATCACATCTTTCTATGGTATTTGACATTATGATGTATTTAATATTTTGTTAATATTGGACGACCCGATCTTGGACATATGTCACGATCTGATCCGTCCAAATAGCTTTATATAGGCCTCTATGCTATTGTAATACAGTTCAGTTAAGTTCAAGTGAAGTTAAGTATATTTTTGGAACCTTCGTGGTGTTGTCTTCCTCCTTGGGAGGTTAGGGTTAGGGAATGTAGTCCCTTCTCTCCCCCCTTAGCTTGCTAAGCTAAGGGTTTCCTCTCTCTTTCTCTTCTCCCTCATCTCTTCTCTTCTCTAGTGCCTCCACCCTCCATTCCGCGTCAATTGGTATCAGAGGCAGGTTCTCTTCTCTTCTTGGGTTTCCTCTCTTCTCTTCTCCAACTTCCGTTCTGCGTCAGTTCGCCATCCCTCATTCTCATTCTTACCATGTTGATGACAATATAGCATTCCTTCTATAGGAGCCCACTGGTTAAGATTCAGGGCCATCTCCTCAAGCAGGGTAGAAGCATCTTCGATTGTTTTGCTCATGAGGGCTCCTACTGCAGCAGCATCAACAGTCAGATGGGTATTATAAAGTAAGCCATTATAAAATGTATGAATTAAAATCCAATCTTCAAGACCATGGTGAGGACACTTCCATTGTAATTCGTTGAACCGCTCCCATGCCTCACTGAAAGGTTCGCCATCCCTATGTTCAAAACTTGTAATTTAATTTCTCAACTGGATGGTTTTGCCGGGTAGAAAGTACTTGATGACACCAAAATATATAGTATATTTTGTATCATTTTGTATATCTTTTCATGCTAAATTGAGGATCTTTTACTTTTTTTCATAATAAATTCATTGAATATTGCAAATTCTACTTCTATATTGGTTTCTCATGATTTTCAGGTAAAAAGGCATTATTTAAAGGAGTTTTCAAGCAAAATCAAACACATAGAAGAGTTACCATCATCAAGAGGAAAACACCGAAGAAATTTCATGCAAAACGGAGCAAGTCAGCAAATTACGGTAGTGCCGTAACCTATTTTACGGTACCATATTTTCATATGCTACCGTAAAATCCGAGCCACTGCCGTATTTTGAAGAGTTCCCGAATAGAAGGCTTATCGGATTTTACGGCAATACCGTAAACCAGATTATGGTACCGTATTTCAGAGCGCTTCAGAACAGAAACTTTGCTTGATTTTATGGCACCCCCGTAAAGTATTACACAAGCCGTATTTTCCAGTCACTTCCGAACAGAGAGTTCAGCCAATTTTACGGCAGTACCATAAACCAGATTACGGTGCCATATTTTCCAGACGACATCAGAATAAAAAACTCGACTGATTTTATGGTAGTGCCATAAACTATTACACTACCGTATTTCTGTTGTTGAACGTGATTTCCAGGTCAATTCTGAAGTCCGATTCTTGCGGAAACGATTGTAGGTGAACCAGAGCTTTATATTCGAAGCCGTAAGAAGCAATCGAGGAGCTTGTGATGAGAGGATTACACACACACCAAAAGGCCCAATTTTCATCTACTATCGAGGGAGAAATCACGATTCATGCCACCGCCTAGGGTTCCGCCGCCGCGACCAATCCAGACCACCTCCGGCCATGATTTTCATACTAAAGTTTCATCTGGAGGAGGAGACAAAAGAGAAGGAGATCAATCGAAGGAGAATTCAAGGAAAGAAGAAGGACAGCCACTGTTCACCGAGAGCTTTTGAAATTACGGCTGTGAAATACTTCACAGCCGTCCTGTATTTTCCCAAAACTCTTCTTTTTCTGATTTTTGAACATTCTAAAACTATGGAATATTGTATTTTCTCCACCATGCTAGCTTAACTACTTTTGGGACATGGGGGAGTAATTCCCTTTGATTTTCTAAATTACTAGATAATCTTTTACTTTCATCATAATTATTCTACTTTGATAATTTTACCTATGCGCTTGCTACTCTAAGATTCTCCTTAGTTTATTTCTTGCCATCATGTTTAGAATTTTCGCAATAAGGACCGAAAGGTGATTTGCTAGAGAACTTGGAACCCTAAAATTAATTAATAGGAACTCATCGTAGGAAACTAGGTTAAGTTATTGTTTCTTTATTTTAGAAAGCTAAATTGCCATGATGATAATATAAAAGTTAGGATTGAGTTATTGTGTCAAACGTTGAGATCTTGTTGATGTATATGCCCTGCAGACCAATGTATGGACATGGTCAGGCATTGTTTGAATGTACTTTGATAGAATTATTATTCTATATATAGAGGCATGGTCGTTATTATGCAGACTTCTCTACCTGCGTTGATGTATTGAGTTGCATATATAATGTCCCAGGAGTTTGGATTGGATCCATTCTCATAAGCTATCCCCAGACAACGTACCATAGCAGATATGGGACAGCTTTGGTACATGTGAGACTGGTGTATGGGCTGGTTAGGTGCGTGGCACAGTAGCGCAGACATACAGGTGCATTGGATGCACTGGAGTGATCCACCGTGAGGATTGACTTGTCTAGTCAACAAGTCAATCTCACATGCAAGAGGTTTGCATTGATCCTTAGACTTGAGGTATTCATGTCTAGATTTGATGATGGATATGCTTTGATACAGTCTTACGTCTCTCCATAATTGGGAGACCAAAACGACTGTCATTGGGCATGTCATAAGTCACGTAGAGACATGGATGACCAATAGTAGGATTTGCCCCTTCTTTATTGGAAGCATGATATCCACTCGGGGGCGCCCCACCTTATTGGTGCATGACAGGAATGTGTGGCCACACTTGTTGAGTCATGACCAATGCATTGGATTAATAAACTTGAGACTAATCCAATAGCAGGATATCAGTTTAGGCAAAGGGATCTATAATGCAATGGGAATCCTCGTTGCTTGTTAGGAGTTGTTGCCATAATGACTTAAGTCCTATGACATGGGTAGTAGTGATGTGTTGCTAGATACCCCTCACTACTTATGATGTTTACATCATTGCCATCGTCATATGGATCCTACGGGGTCACACGCAATAGACTCTTGACGTTGCTTTAATCAGAAGCCTTATGATCAAGTTATTGGATAACATGGATCAATTTGGAAGATTTCATCAGCGCCAATGGGCCTGATGAGTTGGAAGAAAGTTATTGGAGCCAAACTTCATTTTTGGCAGGTTGACCCGAAATTGACCTAGATTGGTCACATTTGGATTAGGGTTGCATTGGATTGGATCCAATGGCTTAATCAACCCATGCAATGAAGTTTGGGCTAACTCATTATCCAATGAGGCCCAATAATAAGTTGTCATGAAGAGATTAGAGGCTAAAAGGGCATAATGGGGAGAAATCTCACCCCATTGGCGCCTAGGGGCATAATGGGGTGAGGGAGGCGCCTTTGCTTCATTATGGAAGTAAAGGGCGCCTAGCCCTTCTTCCTAGGATGGAATGCATGCCTTTAAGGCATCTCTTGGGCTGATATGGCTATAGGGCAAATAAGGATAGGTTGAATGAGGTTTATGGAAAAGTCTTGGAGACTTTCCTTGCCACAAACCCCCTTCATCCTAGCCGCCCACTTGGCATGATGTTGGCCCTCCCTAAACCGCCTCTTGACCTTATAAATAAGACCCTAGCCGCCCCCTCTAAAATGTTAACTCCTTGGAGGCGTGAAGACACATAGAGAGGCGTGAGCAAGGGCAAAGGGTGACAACTTGAAAGTGGCGCAACCCTTCTTCCTCCTTGAAGCCGCAAGCCTTCTTCTCCTTCTTCACCTCTTGACGTAACTTGGAGAAGGGCTTGGTGGCGACATCTCTTGGAGAGAATTGGAAGCTTAGGGTGGCGACAACTTGAGAGCTTGGAGCTCTCCTTCTTCATCAAGGAGCGCAATCTCCTTCAACCGCAAGTTCTTCTTCTTCTCCCTCTCTTCTTGGCGCAAGGACTCTTAGTGCTTGGTGGCATCTCCTTGCCACAAGTCCTCTTCGTTCCTTGGCCATAGGTGCACCTTGCTTGAAGGTGGCGCATGCAAAGAAGAAGAAGGAAGTACTTGGCGCATCATCCTCTTCCTCATCTCTTCTTGGCGCTTCTACCTTGGAGGTGGCGCAAGACTTGAAGAGAGTGATAAGGCTTGATTCTCTTCCCGAGGCTAGCACCAAGCGTGGAAGGGAGCAACGATAAAGGAGTCGACGTGTGGATACTTGTAGAGGGCGAGCACTTGATCGTCTTCAACATGGCTTCGGCAACTAGACAAGCAAAAGAGGTACATCTCTAACACATCCTTGTGTCTTCTCTCTCGCATGGATCGTTGGGACCGGAATATGTTTCGGGTGTAATGATTCTTCCGCTGCGTCCTGGGACGGCAAAAATTTTATATTACACCCGGTATTCCCTAACAGATCTTGCACGAAAGTGAAAATCAGAACGTTGGAGAACCATAGGTAGAACGTGTGTTGAGTCTCAGATGCACAAAAGTGATCCTTGAGTTCTTTGTCTGATGATTTACCTATCTTTAGCCTAGGATAAATCTTACGCGAAAGCGAGGATTTATTCTTGCATGGTTATCTGCACGAGAGTGAGATAATCCCTTTTTAGGTAAATTATGTCTTTATCAAAATTGAATTTGATTGATGAATATCTTTGTACATCTAGTCATGAAAATCTAAGTGAATGAAACCCTAGTCCCAATTTTCTCTCTCTGATAGTATGTCTTCCGTGTGTTTGCGATATTTACCTGACTTTCATTCGACTACCTAGATAGCAAGAAATCAATTGATCAGTACTTGACAACATAGGTCTCTATGGGTTCGATATCTCTCTTTATTACTTCGAGTATCTGTGTACTTGCGGAGATAACAACAAGTGTGGTAATTAAATAAGTTTTTGGAGCCGTATTAGGGGGTGACAAGTCCCTGTGCGCCATCACTTAGGTTTTGGTTGCGACTTTAGAAATAAGTTTAATTCACCTACTTGTTGGGATACAACATGTTTTTGGCATCGTTGCCGGGTACCTTAGTTTTGTCAATATTGAAGACATTGAGATTATTGCTAGACTAGGTTTTATTTAATGTTTTTATTTATTTCTATTATTTTCTATTTTTCTTGAAATCACTTGATCTGATTACTTTGCATGCGCAGAAGTCTTAGGTCAAGACCACTTGTTCCATTGGATCCTGAAATCAATAAAACACTTAGAGTGCACAGGAAATTGAGATTAGAAGAGACATCACAAGAAGACTTACAAGAGATATCTCAAGAGACATCACCAGAAGAAATTGCAGAGATGGGGGATAATCAGAGAACACTTAGGGACAATGCAGCCTCTAATCCTCAAGAAATTCATTCAACCATTGCTAGACCAACAATAGAGGCTAATAACTTCGAGATCAAACCTGCTTTTATTTCAATGATTCAACAGAACCAGTTTGGAGGTTCTCCTCTGGAAGATCCCAACCAACACTTGTCTTTATTTTTTGAATTATGCGATACTATCAAAATAAATGGTGTTTCTAATGATGCTTTGAAATTAAGACTTTTTCCTTTTTCTCTTAGGGACCGGGCAAAGACATGGCTTCATTCTCATCCAACCGGTACCTTCACAACTTGGAATCAACTGTGAAATTCCTTCTTGACGAAATACTTCCCCCTAAGCAAGACACTTCAATTGAGAAATCAAATTACAAACTTTTCACAAAAAGATGGAGAGTCATTCAGTGAGGCCTGGGAGAGATTCAATGAACTACAGCGGAAGTATCCTCACCATGGCATTGAAGATTGGGTTTTACTGCAAAATTTTTGCTATGGATTATCAAATAATATCAAATTAACTATGGATGATGCTGCAGGTGGAGCTCTTATGAGCAAAACACCAGATGCTGCCTTCAGACTGCTAGAGGAGATGGCATTGAATCACAATCAATGGACTGCTCAGAGAGGAGTACTTTACAAGCCTTCTCAAGGTAAGGGTAATGGTGATGGATGGAGATCCTTAGCAGAGAAGGTAGACTTTTTGTGCAGTAAGTTTAATTCTATGCAGACTGCTTCTATTTCTTCTATCATTTGTGAAATTTGTGGCAATGATGGTCATTCTTCTGAAAATTGTAGAATAGTTGCTGATCAGGGTAATGAACATGTGAATGCTATAGGGAACAATAATTAAAATAGATCTAATAATCCCTATTCTAGTACATATAACCCTGGATGGAGAAATCACCCCAACCTTTCATGGAAAAACAATAACAATGTAGGGGGAAACACTGAGAATAAAGGATATCAAAGACCAAATCAGAATTTTAATCAAAATCAAAATCAAAATCAAAATTCAAATATAGAATCCATCCTTGAAAAAATTATGACCAGTCAAAATCAGTTCATGTCAAATCAAAATAGACAAATTGGAGAGTTTATGACTAAGCAAGACCAACTCATGTCAAATCAAAATAGACAAATTGAAGAATTTAAGGAAAGTTTTCATCAAATCAACTCCAGATTGGAGAGAGTAGAAGCCCACAACAAAATTCTTGAAAATCAGATTGCCCAGCAAGCTAGTGCACCTTACAGACCCCCTAGGAAATTGCCTGCAAAACCTGAGATAAACCCTAGGGAGCACTGTATTGCCATCATGACTAGAAGTGGGAAACAACTAGGAGAACCTAGAGGGAGGTTTGAAAACACTGAAAAAAGGCTTGATGATATTGAAGAGGAATTAGAGTTAGGAGAATCCTCTTCACATGAGGAACCCCAAACTTGTTTACCACCTCAAAAGGGTGATAAACCTAAAGGAGATGAATCATGTGAAAAAGACAATCCTAAACCTAATTTTCCTGCTCCTTACCAGCCACCTATACCTTTTCCTCAAATGTTAGTTCAGAATAAATTAGACAAAAAGTTTGGCAAATTCCTTGAAATCCTGAAAAAGCTTTATGTTAACATCCCATTTACTGAAGCTATTTCTGAAATGCCGTCTTATGCCAAGTTTTTAAAAGAGATTTTGTCTAACAAAAGAAAATTAGATGATTATGGCACATGCACTGTTACTTTAACTGAAGATTATAGTGCTATCATACAGAACAAACTACCACCTAAACTGAAGGATCCAGGTAGTTTTTCTATACCTTGTTCAATAGGCACTATGGCTTTTGACCGAGCCTTATGTGACCTAGGTGCCAGTGTGAGTCTAATGTCTCTTTCTACTTACAGGAAACTAAATCTTGGAGAGATAAAACATACATCCATATCCTTACAGCTCGCGGATTCATCGGTAAAGTATCCTGTAGGTATATTAGAGAATGTTCCTGTACAATTGGTATGTTTTTCATTCCTGCAGATTTTGTAGTGTTAGACATGGAGGAAAATTCTAGAAATCCTATAATTCTTGGTAGACCACAATTGACCACTACTAAGGCAAACATAGATGTGAAAGAAGGAAAGATTACTTTTGATATATGTGACAACAAGATTGAATTTAATCTTAATGATTCATTGAACAAACTTTCATACTTAGGATCTTGTTATAGTATTGAGATATTTAATGATGATATTTATGATGTTTCAAGTTTGTTTGATGAAACCTTAAATAATGAATCTAATCATCTTTCTGAGGGTATTGATAAGAAATTGCAGAAGAAAAAGACAAGGAGAAAGAGAAAAAGAGGAAGCTCTAGATTGATTGACAAAATATAAGGGATTCTGAGCAAATTTGGATACTATTTCAAGATTTAGCCTTATGTTGAAAAATCAGGAGTGCAATTCAGGAGTTCACGATCAAATCCGAGTGTTAAAGGGTCAAGCTAATGACCTTTAAATTAGCGCTTCTTGGGAGGCAACACAAGCTTTCTAATCTCTATTTTGTTTTCTTTAACTTAATTTTAGCTTAATACTAATTTTTTCTTTTATTTTTGTAGGAAAATCGAGATTTGATGCAAAATACGACACTACCATAAAGTCTATTACGGTATAATATTTTCGGTCGGCTTTTGATCAGAGAGCTACGGCAAAATTATGGCACTACCGTATACTTTAACACGGTACCGTATTTTGTCGTCAAAAATCACTCGAGAGTTCTGTCATTTTTACGGCAGTGCCGTAAGTTATTTTACGTGCCGTAATTTGAGTTTTTAGATTTTCAAAAAAAAAAAAAAAAACTATTTGATTTTTACGGCGGTACCGAAAACTATTTTACGGTACCGTATTTTCAAACCAATTTCTACCCGAGAGCAGTCGAGATTTTACGGCAGTGTCGTAAGACATTACACTACCGTAATCTATTTTTTGGCACGCGAGTCCTGTGCCGTATTTAGGGTTTCTGCCGAGCCATTTTTAGGGTTCTTACCCTCGTTTTCGCTCGTTCTTCCGCCGTTCTCACCTCTCCGATCGTCTCCAACCGCCTGTGGACGTCGGCGACCTTTCCCGTTCAACTCTCGCCGTCGATTAGGTACTCGATTCACTGGTTTTTCCGCTTTAACGAGTTTTTATTCAGTTTTTGCCCCTTTCACTTGTTCTCGCTCGATTCTAAACCATTTAGAGTGATTCTTGGTTCCATTTACTCGTTAGGCGATGAACTTTCAACCCTTTGCTGTTTGAAAAGAGTTTGGACTGTTTCTGCCACCGATTTGAGCTGAAACGTGTTGAATGTTTTCAAAATTACTATTCAGCGACATGCTTTGTTTTTATGATGATAGAATATGTTGATGGGATGCTCGTGGGCTTGATTTGAACTATTATATTGTTATGTCGTCATTAAATTATGAGTTTGCAGTTTGTGTATACACTCATGGCACCAAGGACAAAGGCAATTTTTCCAAGGAGGAAAGGGAAAGCCCCTGCAGAGCCATCTCAGCCACAAAACCCCCATGGAATCATATTCATGAACGAAATGTAGGAATCTAGATACAATAAACTGTTGGAAAGAAGAATCGTCAATACCAAATATGCCGATCAGAGGACTCTTGAAGCCTTGGGGCTTTATGATGATATGCTTTGGATGTTTGAGAGAATACAAGCCAGGAAGTTCTTCCAGATGACTCCGCACACCTATCTTCCACTTGCTTTGGAATTCTTGAGTAGTTTGATCATAGACTTAAAAGAGTATTCCAATGGGCCTGCTGATGGGGAAATCACATTTAGATTAGCAAATGAGGAAAGAAAACTTAAACTGCACGAAATCTGGGACATATTTGGACTGAGCACAGGAGGGTACACTGAGATACCCCTAGGATTCATGGAGAACATATTTTGGAACCAGATCACCAATGAGAACCACTTTTATGCTGTCTCTGCCAGAGCCTCAAAAATCATGAACCCTTGCATCAAGTATGCTCATCGGGTTCTAGCACACACAGTATTTGGGAGAGGAGATAGTGATGGCATGGTCCGTCAGCATGAACTCTATTTTCTTTGGGGGATGCTCAGTGGATTCGCAGTTGATGTTGCTTACTTCATGATCAAGCACATGGATAAGGTGGCCAAAGCGACTAGAGGATCTGTTGTGATAGGTGGTTTGATTACTCCTATAGCTAGATATTTTGGGATTGAGCCCTATGGAGTTGAGTTGGCAAGAGGAAATGCATGACTTCACATTGAGTCTTGCATAGCAATGAAAATGATTGTTAGAGAGGGAGACATTTTCTGTTTGGTCCTTGGACCAAATGTCCCTCCTCTACCTTTACCTCATGTTGAGAAGACTACGGTCAGAGAAAGAGCCAACTAGAAGTTATCTCCCAGTGCAGCTGAGGCAGCCTTTACTCCACCACTGGAAACAGTTCCACCGCCACCCACCTAGGGTGGAAGGGCGTGATCCCTATGGGATGGAGTCACCTCCTCATGATTCTTCTCAGCCCGCTGGTACTTCCTCACATGGGACGAGGGGTGGTTTTCCCAGCCATCATGATCCAGGCATTCAGGCACTTACAGCATAGATGTACAACCAAGAACGTCACCAGGAGAGAATGGAAGAGACTCTAGGGCACATCCAAAGGGATATGGAGAGATTGTGCAATCATATGGAAGACATGGGCAACTTCCTTTATGACCGTTTTGGTTATGCAGATCACAGAGACTTTGGATATCAAGGTGATCAAGAAGGAGGAACGCCCTACTATGATCCTATGGAGGCTGCTGCTAGAGATTCTGAGGCTACACGGTCAGATGGCGACGAGTAGATGCTTTGTGAGTATCATCTTCCCTTACTTCTTACTATTTTGTTCATCTTATCTTATTGATGTCTTATGATTTAATGGGAAGGATGATGCTCTACAACCACCACCACTGCTACTATGATCGACACGCTTATTTTTATTATTTCTTTCGATGTGGTTATATGATAACTATCGATATTCTGATTTACTTTTCGATATGGTTGTACTACATGATGATGATATTATTTCTTTTTGACATGATGTGATGTTGAAAATATTTTGATTAATGTGATATATGGTCATGTTTTGAGATATGTTGATGATTTTTGATGATGAATGAACTCAAATTCATGATTAGAGATATAGCCCTATCATGTTAAATTTTTTTCTTCAATACATATTTGTCTATTGAAATATGACATTAGTTGATGCATGAAATTTTAGGTAGATGTATTGTTTGAAGAATAATATCTAAAAGTAAAACTTTTCTTTTAAATAAAATGAGTATATGAGTATGATTTGTGAATTGATATCAATTGATCAACCAAATAGATATTTAGTCTATTTTGCTATTTGTTGGGAAGGAAGAATCCAAGATCCACAAAAATAGTGAGAGATTCCCCTACTTGGCTCTATGTAAAATTGATAGTGGTACCTAAGACATGGGTTGAAGTCTATGCATGAAAAATAATGAGAGATAAAAAGAATAAGACTCCTCTACTTGGCACTATGCAAAATTGATAGTGGAACCGAAGATAAGAGTTGAAGTCAAAAATAAAAAGTGTGTATCTAAGTGGGTACATGCCATCTTTACAAAAACAAACAAAATACATAAAAAAAATTATGTGTGGAAAAAGATCTTGGAAACCTAATTCCTGTAAACAAAAGCATGATAGATTTGAACTGAAATTGGGTGAAGTCTTAAGATTGAAAATTCTAATTATTATACATGTTGCGAAGTTTTATTTGATTGAATTGTGGATCTAGAGGATTGAGTTTTAAGGATGATATGTTTATTTGAATTTTTATAAATCAATTGATAGAATTTTTCATTGATAGGTTATATTTTAGAAATTCATTGAGCATGAAGAGGTTATTCTTTTAATCAAACTTTGATTTCAAATTTTGATTTTTGCTTGAGGACAAGCAAAGTTTGAGCCTTATGTATTTTGATGACACCAAAATATATAGTATATTTTGTATCATTTTGTATATCTTTTCCTGCTAAATTGAGGATCTTTTACTTGTTTTCTTGCTAAATTCATCGAATATTCCAAAGTCTACTTCTATTTTTGTTTCTCATGATTTTTAGGTAAAAGGCATTATTTCAAGTAGTTTTCAAGCAAAATCAAACACATAGAAGAGTTACCATCATCCAGAGGAAATCACCCAAGAAATTTCACGCAAAACGGAGTAAGTCAGCAAATTACGGCAGTGCCGTAACCTAAAATCTGAGCCACTGCCGTATTTTGAAGAGTTCCCGAAGATAAGGCTTATCGGATTTTACGGCAGTACCGTAAACCAGATTACGGTACTGTATTTCAGAGCGCTTCAGAACAGAAACTTTGCTTGATTTTACGGCACCCCCATAAAGGATTACCTGGGCCGTATTTTCCAGTCACTTCCGAACAGAGAGTTCAGCCGATTTTATGGCAGTACCATAAACCAGATTACAGTGCCGTATTTCCCATACGACATCAGAACAGAAAACTCGACTGATTTTATGGCAGTGTCGTAAACTATTACACTGTCGTATTCCTGTTGTTGAACGCGATTTCCAGGTCAATTCTGAAGTGCGCTTCTTGCGGAGACGATTGCGGGCGACTCAGATCTTTATATTCGAAGCCGTAAGAAGCAATCGAGGAGCTTGTGACAAGAGGATTACACACACACACCGAAAGCCCCAATTTTCATCGACTGTCGAGGGAGAAATCATGATTCACGCCGCCTCCTAGGGTTCCGCCGCCGCAACCAATCCAGACCACCTCCGGCCATGATTTTCATACTGAAGCTTCGTCTGGAGTAGGAGACAACGTGCTAGAAGTTTCAGAAGAGAAGGAGATCAATCGAAGGAGAATTCAAGGAAAGAAGAAGGACAGCCACTATTCACCGAGAGCTTTTGAAATTACGGCTGTGAAATACTTCACAGCCGTCCTGTATTTTCCCAAAACTCTTCTTTTACTGATTTTTGAACATTCTAAAACTATGGAATATTGTATTTTCTCCACCATGCTAGCTTAAACTACTTTTGGGACATGGGGGAGTAATTCCCTTTGATTTTCTAAATGACTAGATAATCTTTTACTTTCATCATAATTATTCTACTTTGATCATTTTACCTATGCGCTTGCTGCTCTAAGATTCTCCTTAGTTTATTTCTTGCCATCATGTTTAGAGTTTTCACAATAAGGACCGAAAGGTGATTTGTTAGAGAACTTGGAACCCTAAAATTAATTAATAGGATCTCACCGTAGGAAACTAGGTTAAGTTCTTGTTTCTTTATTTTAGAAAGCTAAATTGCCATGATGATAATATTAAACTTAGGATTGAGTTATTGTGTCAAATGTGGAGATCTTGCATGAAAGTGAAGATCGGAACGTTGGAGAACCATAGGTAGAACGTGTGTTGAGTCTCGGATGCATGAAAGTGATCCTTGAGATTCCACACGAGGCAATCAACTTAGGATTCGGATGCATGAAAGTGATCCTTGAGTTCTTTGTCTGATGATTTACCTATCTTTAGCCTGGGATGAATCTTGCGCGAAAGCGATGATTTATTCTTGCATGGTTATCTGCACGAGAGTGAGATAATCCCCTTTTTAGGTAAATTTTGCCTTTATCATATTAGAATTTCATTGATGAATATTTTATTTCATATCTAGTCATGGAAATCAAAGCGGATGAAACCCAAGTCCCAGTTCTCTCTCTGATAGTATTTTTTCGTGTGTTTGCGATATTTACTTGTCTTTCATTCGATTGCCTAGATAGTGAAAAATTAATTGATCAGTACTTGACAACATAGGTCTCTGTGGGTTCTATATCTTTCTCTATTACTTCGAGTATCCATGCACTTGCAAAGATAACAACAAGTGTGGTAATTGAACAAGTTTTTAGAGCCGTATCAGGGGGTGACAAGTCCCTGTGCGCCATCACTTAGGTTTTGGCTGCGACTTTAGAAATAAGTTTAATTTACCTACTTGTTGGGATACAACAGTACTTCATTAAGAAAGCCATTGATAGTTGTTCCCATGTGGTGAAGGTACCGGTAGGTCGAGAATATAGCCAAGAAGGCGCTCGGTCCCTATGAGAAAAAGGAAACAATTTTAGTTTTAATGCATCATCAGAAATTCCATTAATTTTGATGGTGTCACAATATTCAAGAAAAATATATAAATGTTGATAAGGATCTTCAATTGGTGACCCTCCAAACTGATTCTACTGGATCATAGACAAAAACGCAGGACTTATCTCGAAATTATTAGCCTCAATAGCTGGTCTGGCGATGCTAAAGTGTAGCTCCTGTGGGTTAGGGGCTGCATAGTCCCTAAGTGATTTCTGATTTGCCATCAGATCTAAATTTCCTGTGCAGTCTAAAGCAGATATGTAAAATAACTCAAGTAAACAGAAAAGAATAGCAAGATAGAACATAAATAGGAAACAAATGAAACCTAGTCTAGCAATACTTTCAATATCTTCAATATTGACAAAAACCAAGGTCCCCGGCAACGGCGCCAAAAACTTATTGTAGTCCGCAAGTGCATGGATACTCGAAGTAATAAATAAAGATATCGAACCACAGATACCTCAATAGTCAAGCACCGAATAATTAAGTTCTTACTATTTAGGCAATCGAAATTATGCAAGTGAACGAATGAAAGCTAACGAAAATATCAGAGAGAGAAATTGAGACTAGGGTTTCATCCTCTTTAATTTCTATGACTAGATATGAGTAGTGATTCGTCAGTTTAATTTTATCATGACAAAGATATAATTTACTTCATAAAAGGATCATCTCACTTTCGTGCAGACAATCATGCAGGGACCGATCTTCGCTTTCCCGCAACATCTATCCCAAGCTGAAAATAAGTAAATCATCAATCAAAGAACTCAAGGATCACTTTCATGCATCTGAATTCTGCGTTGATTATCTCAAGTGCAATCTCAAGGATCACTTTCGTGCATCCAAGTCTCAACACAAGTTCTACTTATGACTCTCTAACATTCCGATCCTCACTTTCGCCCAGGATCTCCTCGTTTGATAAATTAACTCAATCCTAGATTCATATTATTATCATGGCAATTATTCTTCTAAAATCAAGAAACAAGAACTAACCTAATTTCTTACAGTAAGTTCCTAACATTCAATTCTAGGGTTCCATGTTCTCAAGCAAGTCACCTTTCAGTCCTTATTGTGAAAACTCTAAAACATGATTAATAACATGAATCTATGGAGAATTAAAGAGCAATTATCACATAAGTAGAATTATCATGCTAAAATTATACATGACGAAGTAATGAAAAGTTTATCTAGTCATTAACAAAATCAAAGGGAATTACTCCCCCATGTCCCATAAAAGGTTTAAGCTAGCATGGATGAAAGATTACAATAATCCATAGTATCAAAGTGTAGGAAATCAAGAAAGAGGGGAAAAACAAATAACCACACGGCTATAATGGAAATTACAGTCGTAATTACGCGTGTGAATAGTGTCGGCGCTGAGTATCTTCTTGATTTCTCCTATGATCGAGATCTTCTCACTCTGAAACTTCTGGGGTATGTTCTCCTACTCCAGGCAAAGCTTCCCATCAAATTTCATGGCCGGAGATACGATATATGCTTCCCAGCGGCAAA
Source organism: Costus lasius (assembly GCA_027563935.2). Classification (NCBI taxonomy): domain Eukaryota; kingdom Viridiplantae; phylum Streptophyta; class Magnoliopsida; order Zingiberales; family Costaceae; genus Costus; species Costus lasius. The sequence goes on from CM050448.1 coordinate 31,249,970, forward strand.
ACCTAGGGCGGCAGCGTGAAACTCGATTTCTCCTTTGTTAGTGGATGAAAATTAGGGCTTTTGGTGTCTCCCTCCTCGTCCCGTTGAAAGCTACTCCTTTGCTTCTTGCCGATCTTCAAAATATGGCATGGATCGTCCGCAATCGTACGCGCAAAAATCGGGCTTCAAAATTGACCGTGGAAATCGGGCGTTAACGATAGAATTACGGCTGTGGTTTCTATTACGGCACTGCCGTATTTTCTTTAAGTTCTTCTGTACTGGATTCGACTAGAATTACGGTACCATGAAATTACTTACGGCAGTACCATATTTTTTCCAAATCTCTCGGCTCAGAAATTGCTTCAAAATACAGCACCGTGGAAATGGTTATGGCCCTACCGTAAAATCTGGAAATCTCTTGGGTGAGAAATAGACTGAAATTACGGCCCGTGAAATTCCTTACGGTAGTGCCATAATTTCTGAAAAACTTTCTAGGTGAAAACTCCCCAAATTACGGTAGCGCTCTAATATTACGGTAGCTGGTGAAAATATGGTACCATAATATAGATTACGGCCCTGCCGTATTTTGGCCTAAAGCTCCAATCTTCATGAAATTTGACATGTAATCTTTTCTTGATCATGAGAATTCATTCATGCATCTAGAATTGCTTGAAAACGGCTAAAAATCGTGCCTTTCTACCTGAAAATATCAAAAACCAAAAAGAGTGTAGATTCCACAGTATTTGATAAAAAAAGACATAAAAATAAGCAAAGATGTAGGAATATAACACAAAAATACCAATGAATTAGCACAAAATTTACTATAAATTTTGGTGTCATCACCCCTAAAGTGCATGCTAAGCTTAAAATATGCTACGTGAGCATGCTAAATTGCTATGAGGTTAGTGCGCTACATTATGTAGTTGAGTGCCGTTGAACTCTTTCTTTGCGTTTGTGTTGCCCCGATCGAACTCGACGTTGATTTCTTCGTGTTTTTTGCTGCATTTTCGAAGCGCTTTTAACTTCCCTCGTCTAAAGACCCTCTCTCGTTTTCGCGTGCATTGTGTAACACCCTAGAGTACGGCTTTAAGGACCATCACACCTACTATAGCTTCATAAATCAGCCTCATGCTTTTCATAAGCTTCATTCTAAGCCACTGAGGCCGAGCATAGAAGTGGTTCAGGAATAGGTTGATCATGGACATAGAGCTTCCTCTCGAGCTTGAGCACAGTTCTCAAGTTCATATACCAAGCCATTAAATTGGATCCAACCAACTTATCCTTTTCCTTATTCCATATGAGGCTTCACATCCCACGAGGGTGGGATGAGATGCACAAAGTGAGCCATATTTCTAAAGGTGGGCATGCCGGCCAATTGCTCTTAGCAACTCCCCTTATTGAGACAGTCTAGGCATTTCTTGTCAAGCGAGGGCTGGATACAGCATGAAACCCTAGCCTCTCAATGATGCCTCTTGCGTTTCATCATGTGCCTAGCACAAATGAAAATCTAGTCAAGTCCGTTCCTAACCATTATGCTGAGGGGCAACGAGTTTTCTTGTGAAGGCACGCCCGAATTAAAACTGGACTGGGAACTATTGTCACCACACACCTTCTATAGATAAGTGGGTGTGTCCCACGAGGGTGAGAAACAGTTCACAACACCACTGATCGATAGCTTGATGAGGGCTATACGTTAGAAGGCTACTAGACTTGATATTTTAATGAGGGTTTTTGAGGTCTCATCATCTTAGTTTTATCTTATGTCTAACATTACAGGCATACAATCCTATAGTGATAACATAACAATAAAACATCATAGGCATGCTTTGCTTCAGTAGATAATGAAAGTAGTAAAGGGATTGTTAGGGAATACTAGGTGTAATTTAAAATTTTATAGTCCAAAGACGCAGCGGAAGACACATTACACCCGAAATATATTCCTTCACCAAGGACCCATGCAAGGGAAATAACACAAGGATGTGTTAGGGATAGTACTCTTTTGCTCGCTAGGATGATGATGCCAAGTTGAAGATGATCAAGCGCTCGTCCTCTACATGTATCCATGCGTCGACCTTCTCAACGTTGCTCCCTTCCACGCTTGGTGCTAGCCTCGGGAAGAGAAGATCACCTCTTGGAATCTCCTTCTTCTTCCTCCTTGTTCTCCACGCCAACAAGTCCCTTTGCCTGAAGACTCTCGGCCAAAACAACAAGAAGAAGAGAAGAGAGGGTGGTGCTCCACAAGAGGAAGAAGGGGGGGGGGGGCTGCAATTCTAGGGCTTGCGAAAATCCTAGGAAAATCACCAAGCCTTGAATAGAATTCTGCATCTAATAAGAGGGGGCGCATACCCCTTCTTTTATAACTTATCAAGGCTCCACTGCCACCCCTCTTGCCATATATGCACTTGGCGCAATTCCTCCACGGAATTGCCTTAAGTGATTAGCCACAATGTCTCTTGAATTGGTGCAATGAAAGGCTTGGAAAATATCAAGCTTCTTGCCTTATCAAGTGAGCATATTTGAGTTCCAATCTAATTAGGACTTTCCATATACTATTGGCCGAATTCATGCTTGAATTAATCAAGCCTTACACGCCAATATGTCAGCCCTAAGCATCCATGAAATCTTCCAAATATGAAAGCCAAATACCATTAGGATTCATTCATGTCATTGGCGCAAATTCCATATATGGAATTATGCCATGCGCCAATTACAAATCCTACTCCCATTAGGATTCCAACTTACCACAATTATATTTAATCCACAACTCCTAATTGGATTTGGATTTTATCTCTAATTTGGTATTGGATTTAAATCCTTATTGGATTTAAATCCTTATTGGATTTGGATTTGCGCCCAACACAATGGGCCTTATCCAAATCCAATTCCCATTAGGATTTGAATCCTAGTTGGATTAGGATTTGCCCCCAACCACTATGGGCCTTATCCAAATCCACATTCTTATTAGGATTTGAATCCTAATTGGATTAGGATTCTAACTCCTAGTAGAATTAGGATTCCAACTCCTAATTACATTAGGATTCCAACTCCTAGTTGGATTAGGGTTCTAATTCCTAATAGGATTAGGACTCCAACTCCTAATTAAATTAGGATTCCAACTCCTAGTTGGATTAGGATTCTAATTCCTAATAGAATTAGGACTCCAACTCCTAATTAAATTAGAATTCCAACTCCTAGTTGGATTAGGATTCCAATTCCTAATAGGATTAGGATTCCAACTCTTAATTAAATTAGAATTCTAATCCAACTTGGTTTATAATCCCAAGTCCAAGTCCAACTCCCATACAGAGTACAAACTTGGCTAGGATATACATAAATACATGAATCCCAATTGGACTCAGATTCAACCATGAATCTGTCTTGCACTCAGAATCAGAAAGAACTCAAATATATTCCAAGATATCCAGATGAAAATACAACGTCAAGAGTCTATTGCGTGTGACCCGTAGGATCCATATGACGATGGCAATGATGATTAAACATCATAAGTAGTGAGAGGTATCTAGCAACACATCACTACTACCAATGTCATAGGACTAAAGTCATCTTGGCAATCAACCCCCTAACAAGCAATGAGGATTCCCATGCAATCTAGATCTCTTTGCCTGAACTGATATCCTGCTGTTGGATTAGTCTCATATTTATTAATCCAATATATTGGTCATGACTCAAATAGTATGGCCATACATGCATTCTTACAGAGAGATGTAAGACTGTATCAAAACACATCCATCATCACATCTAGACATGAATACCTCAAGTCTAAGGATCAATGTAAACCTCTTGCATGTGAAATTGACCTGTTGACTAGACAAGTCAATCCTCACGATGGATCACTCTAGTGCAACTAATGCTGAAGCACCTGTATGTCTGCGTTACTATGCCTCGCTCCTAACCAGCTCATACACCTGTCCGATATGCACCAAAGCCGCCCCTTATCGGCTAAGGCACCTTGACTGGGATTACATTAAGAATGGATCCAACCAAACTCATGGAACATTATTCATGCAATTCAATACATCAACGCAGGTAAAGTAATCTGCAAAATAACGACCATGCCTTTATCAATTCTATCAAAGTACATTCAAATTGTTGGTGAATATGCCCTGAAGACCAATGTATGGACATGGTCAGACATTGTTTGAATGTACTTTGATATAAATAATATTATTAATAGAGGCATGGTCGTTATTATGTACACTTCTCTACCTGCGTTGATGTATTGAGTTGCATAAATAATGTCCCAGGAGTTTGGATTGGATCCATTCACATAAGCTATCCCCAGTTAAGGTACCTTAGCAGATATGAGACAGCTTTGGTACATGTGAGACTGGTGTATGGGCTGGTTAGGTGCGGGGCACAGTAACGCAGACATACAGGTGTATTGGATGCACTAGAGTGATCCACCATGAGGATTGACTTGTCTAGTCAACAAGTCAATCTCACATGCAAGAGGTTTGCATTTATCCTTAGACATGAGGTATTCATGTCTAGATTTGATGATGGATATGCTTTGATGTAGTCTTACGTCTCTCCGTAATTGGAATACCAAAACGATTGTCATTAGGCATGTCATAAGTCATGTAGAGACATGGATGACCAATAGTAGGATTTGCCCCTTCCTTCAGAGGAAGCATGATATCCACTCTGGGGTGCCCCACCTCATTGGTGCATGACAGGAATGTGTGGCCACACTGATTGAGTCATGGCCAATAGATTGAATTAATAAACTTAAGACTAATCCAATGGCGGGATATTAGTTCAGGCAAAGGGATCTATAATGCATGGGAATCCTTTTTGCTAGTTAGGGAGTTGTTGCCAAATGACTTAAGTCCTATGACATGGGTAGTAGTGATGTGTTGCTAGATACCCCTCGTTACTTATGATATTTCATCATCATTGCCATTGTCATGTGGATCCTACAGGGTCATACACAATAGACTCTTGGTGTTGTTTTATGATCTGGATATCTTGGAACATATTTGAGTTCATTCTGATTCTAAGTCCAAGATAGATTCATGGTTGAATCTGAGTCCAATTGGGATTCATGGGTTTATCTATATCCTGGCCAAGTATGTACACTGTATGGGAGTTGAACTTGGACTTGGGACTATAAACCATGATGGATTCGAATCCTAATTTAATTAGGAGCTGGAATCCTAATCCTACTAGGAGCTAGAATCCTAATCCTATTAGGAATTGGAATCCTAATCCAACTTGGAGTTGGAATCCTAATTTAATTAGGAGTTGGAATCCTGATCCTATTAGGAGTTAGAATCCTATTCCAACTAGGAGTTGGAATCCTAATTAGGAGTTGGAATCTTAATTCTTCTAGGAGTGAGAGTCCTAGTCTAACTAGGATTCAAATCCTAATAAGAATTGAATTTGGATAAGGCACATAGTGGTTGGGCACAAATCCTAATCCAACTAGGATTCAAATCCTAATGGAAATTGGATTTGGATGAGGCCCATTGTGTTGGGCGCAAATCCTAATCCAATAAGGATTTAATTCCATGGGCCCAATTAGTATTGAAATCCAAATCCAATTAGGGATTGCGGATTAAATCTAATTGAGGCAAGATTAGATTCCTATTGGAAGTAGGATTCATGACTAACGCATAGGATAATTCCATGAATGGAATTTGCGCCAATGTGATGATTGAATCCTAATGGAATTTGTTTCTCATAGATGGAAACAATCTTGGACGTGTGGACTAATATATGGGCGAATATTGCTTGATTAATTCAAGCAAGAAATCAGCCATGTATATATGGTAAGTCCTAATCAAATTGGAACTCAAATATACTCTCTTAATTAGGCAAGAAGCTTGATTCTTTCTAAGCTTCAACTTGCGCTAATTCAAGAGGGGTGGCGGCTGTTTTCTTATGGCAATTCCTTGTAGGAATTGCGCCAAAAACAAAGAAGGAAAGTGGAGGGGTGGCTATGACTTGATGGCTTATAAAAGAAGGGGTTTGCGCCCCCTCTTGAGTGGATTTTTGGATGAACATCAAGTGCAGAATTTATTCTTGAGGCAAGGCAACTTGGAGTTGCGCATGCCTTGAAGCCCTAGCCGCCCTCTCCTTCTTGTGGAGCACCACCCTCTCTTATCTTCTCTCTTCTCTTGGCTAAGAGTCTCCTTGGAGGAGTCTTGTTGGCGTGAAGTAGAAAGGGAGAAGGAGAAGGAGAATCCAAGAGGTGATCTTCTCTTCCTGAGGCCAGCACCAAGCGTGGAAGGGAGCAACGTTGAGAAGGTCGACGCGTGGATACTTGTAGAGGACGAACACTTGGTTGTCTTCAACTTGGCACCTTCATCCTAACAAGCAATAGAGGTACTCACCCTAACACATCCTTGTGTTCTCTCTCTCGCATGGATCTTTGGGAAAGGAATGTGTTTTGGGTGTAATGCTTCTTCCGCTGCGTCCTGGGACTGCAAAAATTTTAAATTACACCCGGCATTCCCCAACAGTGGTATCAGAGCAACTTGCGAGAATCACAAGGTGTACGTTTGCTTGTGTGAAAAAATTTTGGAAAATTTTTCTTTCATCCATGCGCGTTTCACCTAGAAGGCGCTTTCATCCAATATTCTCTTATCGATTTTTATGGCCAAAATTTGGATTGTGTTTATGATGTATTTAAGACCAAAGGCGTACGTAATTTTGTCAAGTAGGACGGGCATTGTGTCTTCGGACTGGCCGGGTCTCTTGATCTGACAAAATTGCCAGCCGATAGGGTCCATGAAATCATCATTAAACTTGATCCCAATTTTAGCATAAATTTGATAGAGAGAGTGTTTTGGATGTAGTTGGCGCATAAGGGGATAAAATTTGATTATTCCAATTTTTCAAATTTTATATATGCGCCACTTGTCTCTTCCATGGGTTGATATGGTCATAGCGAGTGCCCTCCTGTGTTGTGATGTGGAAGCATGTTTCCACTTGTGATGAATGCTTGTAAAATCCTTTTCCACCTGCGTGTGGTTCTCTCCCTATCTTAATGTAAATTTTTCATCTTGTTTTAGAATAGATGTGGAATTATAAGATAGGTTAAGACTTCATCAAGACAACAAGGTGTCTTCTTCAACTGAAGTCAGAAGTGGCGCCAGCTTTGGAAGCTTGGTAGTGGACTTGCGGTTAAAGGAAGGATGCTAGCTTTCAGATTCTGGCATGGGCTGATCTACTTAAGGGACTCGCAACCCTTGGATGCATGATGGCATATCACATGGCTCGTGATATGTTAAATGTATGAAAAAGGCTATGACCATATCGACCATAATAGCATGCCTGTGATGGTTTATTATTCTGTCCTTAGCATGCCTGTGATGTTTTTCCTTTTGCTGCCACAACCATAGGAAAACAACACGCTAGAAAAGAATAAAACAAACATGCAAAAACTCTCAATGCAACATCAAGTCGGTAGCCTTCTAACGCGTAACCCTCATCAAACTATCGATCGGTGGTGTTGTGAACTATTTCCCACCCTCGTGGGACACACCCACTTATCTTTAGGAGGTGTGTGGTGGCAATGGTTTCCCCAGTCCGTTTTAACCGGGCGTGCCTTCGCAAGGAAACTCGTTGTCCCTGGGCATAACGGTTAGGATCAGACTTGACTAGTTTTTCATATGTCACTGAAATGATGAATCACTAGAGGCAGCTGTTGAGAGGATAGGGTTCTGTGTTGTATCCAGCCCTCGCTGGACACAGAGCGCCTAGTCTGTCTTAACTAAGAGGAGTTGTGCTCGGCACAATTGGCTGGCATGCCTACCTTAGGAAGCATGGGACTCTCTGTGCACCCCAACTCACCCTCGTGAGTCACGGAGACCTCATGTGAAATTAGGATCCTACTCACTTATTTCCATGTTGAGTTTGAGAGTTATCAACTTGTTAAGAAAATAGTGGGAGCATAGCATTTAATCTAAGTGCTTGCTAAATGCTTTATCATAGTATTTATTTTGCTTATTTTGCTTATTGTAGATGATACCATCTCCTGAGCCTAGATTGAAACTTTGTAAAAATAAACTGGATGGAACAAATTGGACAAGATGGTTCGGAATTTTGACTAAAATGCTAGAACATGAGAAAATGATGTATCTTCTTGAAAGACCTCCAACCCAGCCTTGTATTTATTTTAGTACAGAATGGGAGTGGAATGTCTATCTTGAACATTGTGTAGATAGTGAACATTACACTGCTCTTGTTTTGAGGTGCATGACCCCTGAGGTTCGGGTTGAGTGTGATGAGATGAGGATTTATGATATCATCATACATCTTCGAGGTCTCTTCACACCAGGCACATCAAATAATGATCAAGAGAGTGTTGTTGGATCTTTTGGGTGTTTGCCTAAATCAAGGAATGACCATGGTTCTGTATCTTCGAAGCGAAAACTTCGGAAGACTGGTAATGCATGGAAATTTCAGGATGGATTAAGGCCCTAGAAGAGCGTGGCACAAAAGAAGGGATGTAATCCATCTGCTTCAGGTATTGTGTTACTGAGGTCTTTATGTCTACTTCTTATTCATGGGTACTGGGTACCGCATGAGGAGCTTACATATGTTTTTCCATATGCAGGGGCTCAAAAGAAGTAGGACAATAAGGCTTGGTGGGATCGACTTTCGAGTCAGGGACGGAGCATTGGATGCTGCTGTTGATGTCATCTCACTGCCTTCAAGACTTTAACTAGAACTTTGCTATTATATACCAGCTTTTGTATTAGAACATTATGTCCATTATTTTGAATGGATTTTCAGTTTGAAATAAATTGGTATTTCTATATATCTGGAATGTTCTATGGAAGTGGTGCAATTGATAATAGCTTGTAGTTCTGTGTGTGACACTAAATAGATCAAATCCAATGATTCAATTAATACCATCACTTTGCATTGTCTCTTGAGTCATTTTAATTTCACATCCAAGAAGTCCATGGACTATTGGGGTCATTATCCCTTGAGGATTATGATACATGTGAGTTTTGATGAACAAGATGACAGGTGCTGCCTTCACCTTAAATGGTGGATGGAGAAGTGGCTTGTTGGATCTATACACAGCAATGTGTGTGGACCCATGGAAACAAGCACGAAGAGGTATTGTATACTTCATTAAGTATGGATATGTCTTATCCAAACACAACTTTGGAGAAATCCAAAAGGTTCAGAAATGAAGTGCTAAATCAAAATTGGAGGATCTATTAAACACTTTGATTGGATCAAGGTAGTAAGTGAAGAATTTGATGACTATCCTAAGGAGTGTGGGGTTATCTCACAGCTTGCTTGGAATACAACAACTGTGTGGTGAAATTCAAAGAAAGAAAGAGGAACACATTGGATGTGGTTCCATCTTTGAATAGTCATGCAAATTTACTTCCTTTAGAGGCCATGCAAGCAACTGTTATGACACTCCATAGTATGTGTTTGTGGAGCACTGAGAGTGCTATTTCTATCCTAGTGAGAACAAATTATTTGTTGTTCAAACTGCTGTCTTTCTTGGGGAGATTTTTCTTTTGAAAGAAGCTAGTGGGAGTAGATTTGATTAGGACGAGGTCCAAAATCAGCCACAAACAATTAGACACAGATGGAAAGTTATTGCACATGCAGGTTGAAAGTCAACCTGAGGTTCAAGTAACACAGGAACCACATAAGTCTGGATGGATTCGAAATGCTGGGCATGACGAATTTTTCATCATGGATGAACCTAAGACTTATGAGGAAATGGAAGTGGTCGGTGGACCAGATTCCAAGAAATGGCTAAGCACCATAAGAACCATAATGGACTCCATGTCTACTAATCAAGTGTGGGACTTGATTGAGCCGCCAAAGGGGTAACACCCTTAGGCTGTAATTGGATCTTCAAGGAAGATAGAAATGGAAGGTAACAATGTTACCTATGATGACAAGCTACTGAATGAAATTTCAGATAAGTCCACTAGGTGGATAGTGATGAAATTTTTCACAAATAGCTATGTTTGAATCCATTAGGTATTTGCTTGTTATAATTGCATATTCTGTTATAGCGTGTTATGAAAAAGTGCTTTTCTTAATAGACGTTTGGAAGAGAATGTCTATATGGAATTAGCTGGAAATTTTTCATACAATGGCCATAAAGATATGCATGGTCTTATGCAAGTATCCTGTGTTTGCAAGAAGATCAGTGGGAGCATCATAGTGTTTCTTGTTCTACTAGATTGACGGTATTACGCTCACATGAAATGACATTCTAGCTCTTCATGCGGTGAAGTGAATGCTAGGGAAGTATTTCGAGAAGAATGATCTAGGGAATGATGCCTACATCCTAGGCATGAGGATCTATAGATAGAGATCCAAGAAAGTCATTATCCTTTAGTCAATCTACGTTCATCTAAAAGTTTTCTGGAGAGGTTCATATTGGGTGATTCCAAAAGTTGATACCTTCCACGAAGATATGGTCTGACTCTCACAAGGATGCTATGTCCTCTGATACAGCTGGAGAGTAATAACATGGGTCTATAATCCTGATACATGGTGTATAGGATGGATCATGTTTTGTGCAAAGTGCACAAGACCATATGTAGCGAATGCTTGGAGCATGGCCAGAAAGTTTCAATCAGATCCTAGTGTTCTACACTGGATAGCTGTGATAGCAATCCTTTAAATACTTGGGAAGTACAAAGGATTGAGGTCTAGTCTATCATAGACAGGAAAAATTTTGTGTACTGGAGTATACTGATACTTCGTTCCAGTCTAATGACTATATTTCATAGCCAGGATTTGCATTTGCCTTATTGTGGAGATGTAAGCTGGAAGAGCTTTGTGGAAACCACAGTAGAAAATTCTACAATTAAGGCTGAGTACATTGCAGCTTCTTGTGGCAGCCAAGGAAGCAGCTTCATTCACATGAACTTGATTTAGTTCCTGGTGCAAGATGGTTCAGTATGATTCTTACTGGAGCCATAGCATAAGAGAGGGAACTTGGCAATGAAGTATGTACTGCAGTAATATCATCTGATCTTGGAGATCATGGATAAGGATGATGATTCAAATTTGCAAAATAAACACAGACAGCAATCTAGAAAACCCACTGACATAGCCTCTAGCGCAGTGGAAGCTAAATAAGTCATACTAGAGACATAGGGAATGATTAAACATCAGTTGCCCTTGGTCTTAGTGCAAGTGGGAGATTGTTGGCGTATATGCCGTGAGAACCAATGTATGGACATGGTCAGGCATTGTTTGAATGTACTTTGATATAAATAATATTATTAATAGAGGCTAGGTCGTTATTATGCAGACTTCTCTACCTGCGTTGATGTATTGAGTTGCATAAATAATGTCCCAGGAGTTTGGATTGGATCCATTCTCATATGCTATCCCCAGTCAAGGTACCTTACAAGATATGGGACAGCTTTGGCACATGTGAGACTGGTGTATGGGCTGGTTAGGTGCGGGGCACAGTAACGCAGACATATAGGTGCATTGGATGCACTAAAGTGATCCATCGTGAGGATTGACTTGTCAAGTCAACAAGTCAATCTCACATGCAAGAGGTTTGCATTGATCCTTAGACTTGAGATATTCATGTCTAGATTTGATGATGGATATGCTTTGATGTAGTCTTACGTCTCTCCGTAATTGGGAGACCAAAACGATTGTCATTGGGCATGTCATAAGTCATGTAGAGACATGGATGACCAATAGTAGGATTTGCCCCTTCCTTCAGAGGAAGCATGATATCCACTCTGGGGTGCCCCACCTCATTGGTGTATGACAGGAATGTGTGGCCACACTGATTGAGTCATGACCAATAGATTGGATTAATAAACTTGAGACTAATCAAATGGCGGGATATCAGTTCAGGCAAAGGGATCTATAATGCATGGGAATCCTCGTTGCTGGTTAGAGAGTTGTTGCCAAATGACTTAAGTCCTATGACATAGGTAGTAGTGATGTGTTGCTAGATACCCCTCGCTACTTATGATGTTTCATCATCATTGTCATCGTCATGTGGATCCTACGGGGTCACACACAATAGACTCTTGGCGTTGTTTTATGATCTGGATATCTTGGAACATATTTGAGTTCATTCTGATTCTAAGTCCAAGACAGATTAATGGTTGAATCTGAGTCCAATAGGGATTCATGGGTTTATCTATATCCTGGCCAAGTATGTACTCTGTATGGGAGTTGAACTTGGACTTGGGACTATAAACCATGATGGATTCGAATCCTAATTTAATTAGGAGCTGGAATCCTAGTCCTATTAGGAATTGGAATCCTAGTCCAACTAGGAGTTGGAATCCTAATTCAATTAGGAGTTGGAATCCTAATGCTATTAGGAATTGGAATCCTAATCCAACTTGGAGTTGGAATCCTAATTTAATAAGGAGTTGGAGTCCTAATCCGATTAGGAGTTAAAATCCTATTCCAACTAGGAGTTGGAATCCTAATTATGAGTTGGAATCTTAATTCTTCTAGGAATGAGAGTCCTAGTCTAACTATGATTCAAATCCTAATAAGAATTGGATTTGGATAAGGCCCATAGTGGTTGGGCAAAAATCCTAATCCAACTAGGATTCAAATCCTAATGGAAATTGGATTTGGATGAGGCCCATTGTGTTGGGCACAAATCCTAATCCAATAAGGATTTAATTTCATGGGCCCAATTAGTATTGAAATCCAAATCCAATTAGGGATTGTGGATTAAATCTAATTGAGGCAAGATTGGACTCCTAATGGAAGTAGGATTCAAGATTAACACATAGGATAATTCCATGAATGGAATTTGCGCCAATGTGATGATTGAATCCTAATGGAATTTGTTTCTCATAGATGGAAACAATCTTGGATGTGTGGACTAATATATGGGCGAATATTGCTTGATTAATTAAAGCAAGAAATCAGCCATGTATATATGGTAAGTCCTAATCAAATTGGAACTCAAATATACTCTCTTAATTAGGCAAGAACCTTGATTCTTTCTAAGCTTCAACTTGCGCTAATTCAAGAGGGGTGGCGGCTGTTTTCTTATGGCAATTTCTTGGAGGAATTGCGCCAAGAACAAAGAAGGAAAGTGGAGGGGCGGCTATGACTTGATGGCTTATAAAAGAAGGGGTTTGCGCCCCCTCTTGAGTGGATTTTTGCATGAACATCAAGTGCAGAATTTATTCTTGAGGCAAGGCAACTTGGAGTTGCGCATGCCTTGAAGCCCTAGCCACCCTCTTCTTCTTGTGGAGCGCCACCCTCTCTTATCTTCTCTATTCTCTTGGCCGAGAGTCTCCTTGGAGGAGTCTTGTTGGCGTGAAGTACAAAGGAAGAAGGAGAGGGAGAATCCAAGAGGTGATCTTCTCTTCCCGAGGCTAGCACCAAGCGTGGAAGGGAGCAACGTTGAGAAGGTCGACGCGTGGATACTTGTAGAGGACGAACACTTGGGCGTCTTCAACTTGGCACCTTCATCCTAACAAGCAATAGAGGTACTAACCCTAACACATCCTTGTGTTCTCTCTCTCGCATGGATCCTTGGGAAAGGAATGTGTTTCGGGTGTAATGCTTCTTCCACTGCGTCCTGGGACTGCAAAAATTTTAAATTACACCCGGCATTCCCCAACACAAATAATGCCGGACCATGTTCATATATTGGTCTGTAGGGCATAAACAATAATAGGGATGATGTGATCATAGCCTATTCAAGACATTGAACCAACCCACGCCAACAGGGGTTCAACTCTTGACCTAGGACACAAGCCCCAAAAAACTAGACCTAGCCTAGCCAACCTCTAGCTTGATATTCAAGGTTGGCTCCAAGGTCCACCACACTATGGTTTAGCTCTCAAACCCTAGAGGTACCCCTAGGGAATCCCCAGAAGCACCCATAAAGGTTCGGCCAAAACCATGGGTCTTCTTAAGGTGCGCCACCTAGATTGATTCTTGTTGCACCATTAGCAAGATGCACAACCAAGCAAGTGTTGGGAAACCTCAGGGATATTTTATAATTTTTTACAGAGATTACAATACAAGCACAGCGGAATAATATCCATGAAATAGGCCGGTTCCAAAAACCCAATGAAGATCGTCTTGCGAGGGGGTTGACACAATGAGATAGTAAATACCTAGAGCAAGAGGAGGCCGATGTTGAGGTAGGCATCCAAGTGTTCGCCCTCTATAGTCTCGCACACATAGATGCCTCGAGTCCTCTTCTTCTACGCCTGGTGCTAGCCTCGGGAAGAAGATCCAAGCCTTTGGAGATCTTCTACTTCACTTGCGGCACTTCCAGAAGAAGTTGCGCCAAGGTGAGAGGTAGAAGAAGAATGCCGCTGAGCCCTAGCCCCTCTTGCGCCAAGAAGAGATGAAGATGAAGGCTTGTAGCTCTAATGGAGATCAAGCTGCCAAGAGGGTTCTTCCAATCTTGCGCTAAGAGGAGAAGAAGAAGAAGTGGCGGCTATGGAAGAAGGTGCGCCAAGACCTCTATGCTCTCGCCAATCAATTGTTCATGCCAACAAATTGTTGTCACTTGCACTCGCATATGACATCTCATATATAGGCAAGAGAGAGGGGGCGGCAAGAAGAGGTGTAGGCACAACTCCAATGAAGAAATCGGCTAGGGTTAAGGGGAGGAAGCAATTAGGGTTTTAGATGAAAGGAAAGTCTCCATGACCTTTCCATTAATCTCTTCCCCTCTTCCATATGCGCCTAGAGCTTACCAAATAAGTTCTAAGGCCATATACGCCCAAGCATTTCCTTAGAGGCATGCTTTCCTTCCAAGGAACAAAGGGCTAGGCGCCAATTGCTTCCTAAGGAAGCATTAGGTGCCTACTTCTCCCCATTATATCCCTTAGGCGCCAATGGGGATGATTTCTCCCCATTATATCCTTTAAGCCCATTATCTCCTCATGGCAACTTGTTATTGGGCCTCATTGGGAAATGAGCTAGCCCAAACTTTATTACATGGGTTGATTAAGCCATTGGATACAATCCAATGCAACCTTAATCCAAATATGACCAATCTTGGTCAATTTCGGGTCAACCTGCCAAAAATGAAGTTCGGCTCTAATAACTCTCTTCCATCTCCCAAATAGATTTGAGCTATCCAATAACTAGATCATAAGGCTTCCCGATCAATACGAGAACTCGAGTATCAAGGTGTGCGACCCTGTAGGTTCCTCTGACGTTGGCAGTGTTAACCAAAGATCACCACAAGTAGTGAGTGGCACCTAGCAGTGCATCACCGCTACCCAAGTCATCGAAATGGATATTGACATTGACATCCCCATCATTGCAACTAGGTACAAATACATTACAGTCCCTTTGCCAAACTGATATCCGATTGGACAAGTGTGTCATCACTTGTTTTCACCCAATCACATGGTCATGACTAAATTAGGTTCTCACCTGGGTATGGCCATACACTTTCAGTCATAGAACCATAGAGGAGCTCAATGGATATCAAGCTTCCCTTAGGAAGGGCAAATCCTCTGTCTATACATTGACATTCTCATATGGGTTGTGACATACTCAATGACAACAGTTATAACCTCCCATCTACGGCGAGGTGTTAGGTTGTTTCAAAGCATGTCCCTAACCATATAGAAGAGTCAATGACCTCAAGTCTAAGGATCAATGCATCTCCTATCACTTATGAGGATAACTCATGACACCAAGTCATTGCCTCACAGCGGGTCGATCCAGTATATCCACCACTTATATACTCATATGTCTGCGTTAGCACCACGTGTCTAATCAGCCCATATACTAGTCTCTCAAGTACCATAGCTGTCCCATATCCACTAAGGTACTTTGACTGGGGACATTAGTTTGAGCACAGATCTAATCTGTCTCCAGGGACATTATCATGTAAGTACACAATTGTATATGTAGACAAACAATAATAATGACAATGCCAGAATGATATATAAATATTAGGTCTCAGGGCATATACACCAATAATCTCCCACTTGCACTAAGACCTACAGGTTGAGGAATGTCAACCCCATATCCCTAGCATGACCATCATGCTTCTGCTGCGCCAAAGCCTTGGCCAGTGGGTCTGCTAGATTGTTCTCTATGTCAACTCTGCTAATCTTCGCATCACCTCGATCAATGATCTCTCTGATCAGGTGAAATCTTCTGAGTATGTGTTTGGACCTTTGATGAGACTGTTGTTCCTTAGCTTGTGCAATTGCTCCATTGTTGTCACAATAGAGCTCAATGGGATCCACTACACTTGGAACCACCTAAAGTTTAGAAATGAACTTCCTTATCCAAATAGCTGCTTTGGCTGCCTCAGAAGCGGCCACATACCCAGCCTCGGTTGTAGAATCAGCTATGGTGGATTGCTTGTGTTGGTGTATATGCCCTGAAGACCAATGTATGGACATGGTCAGGCATTGTTTGAATGTACTTTGATAGAATTATTATTCTTTATAGAGGCATGGTCGTTATTATGCATACTTCTCTGCCTGCGATGATGTATTGAGTTGCTTAATTAATGTCCCAGGAGTTTGGATTGGATCCATTCTCATAAGCTATCCCCAGACAAGGTACCATAGTAGATATGGGACATCTTTGGTACATGTGAGACTAGTGTATGGGCTGGTTAGGTGTGGGGCACAGTAACGCAGACATACAGGTGCATTGGATGCACTAGAGTGATCCACCGTGAGGATTGACTTGTCTAGTCAACAAGTCAATCTCACATGCAAGAGGTTTGCATTTATCCTTAGACTTGAGGTATTCATGTCTAGATTTGATGATGGATATGCTTTGATGCAGTCTTACGTCTCTCCATAATTGGGGGACCAAAACGATTGTCATTGGGCATGTCATAAGTCATGTAGAGACATGGATGACCAATAGTAGGATTTGCCCCTTCCTTCAGAGGAAGCATGATATCCACTTTCGGGTGCCCCACCTCATTGGTGCATGACAGGAATGTGTGGCCACACTGATTAATTCATGATCAATAGATTGGATTGATAAACTTGAGACTAATCCAATGGCAGGATATTAGTTTAGGCAAAGGGATCTATAGTGCATGGGAATCCTCGTTGCTTGTTAGGGAGTTGTTGCCATAATGACTTAAGTCCTATGACATGGGTAGTAGTGATGTGTTGCTAGATACCCCTCACTACTTATGATGTTTACATCATTGCCATCATCATATGGATCCTACGGGGTCACACGCAATAGACTCTTGATGTTGCTTTAATCATAAGCCTTATGATCAAGTTATTGGATAACTTGGATCGATTTGGAAGATTTCATCAGTGTTAATGGGCCTGATGAGTTGGAAGAGAGTTATTGGAGCCAAACTTCATTTTTGGCAGGTTGACCCGAAATTGACCTAGATTGGTCACATTTGGATTAGGGTTGCATTGGATTGGATCAAATGGCTTAATCAACCCATACCATGAAGTTTGGGCTAACTCATTACCCAATGAGGCCCAATAATAAGTTGTGATGAAGAGTTGTGTGTGGCATAAATTGCTTCCTTTGGAAGGAAATGGTGCCTCCCCCTTCATCCTTTGATGGTATCTTGCCTCTATGGTAAGTGTTGGGGCTGATATGGCTTGAGGACTCTTTTGGAAAGAGCTTGGGCGCATACGAGAAGTAGGGAGATGTTTATGGTAAAGTCTTGGAGACTTTCGTTATCTCATAAACCCTACATGCACCCAAAGCCTTACCCTAGCCGAATAACTCTTGCATGTTGCGCCTAGCCCTTCTTACTTGGATGGAATGCATGCCTCTAAGGCATGTCATGGGCTGATATATTGCTTGGGGCGCAAGACAAGATCTTGGCGCATAAGGAAGGGTTGAATGGGTTTAAGGAAATGTCTTGTAGACTTTCCGTGTCACAAACCTTTTCATCCTAGCCATACACTTGGCATGATCCTAGCCCTTGCCATAGCCGCCTCTAGTCCTATTTATAGGAACCCTTACCGCCCCTTCTCATGTTCGACTCCTTGGAGGTGTGAGGATACATAGAGAGGCATGAGCAAGGGCAAAGGGCGACAACAAAGGCTTGGCGCAACCTGTTGGGAAACCCCGGGGACATTTTACAATTTTCAGAGTTATGGACATACATTTTTCGCAGCGGAAGAATGTCCCCGAAACAGGCCGGTCCCAAAAAGCCAGTGAAGATCGCAAGCAAGGGAGTCGACACGATGAGTTAGGAAATACCTTAAGAGCAATGTAGAGCGATGCCGATGTAGGCGCCCAAGTGTGCGCCCTCTGCAGTCTCACACACACGGATCTCTTGAGTTCTCTTCTCCCACGCCCGGTGCTAGCCTCGGGAAGAAGATCCAAGCCTTAGTTCTCTTCTTGAATGCTTGCGCCACCTCCAAGGTAGAAGCGCCAATTGAAGAAGAAGAGAGGAGAAGGGAGAATGCCGCCAAGCCTTTCCTTCTCTTGCGCCAAGGAGGAAGAAGGGAAGAAACTCGCGGTTATGGAAGAAGATGCGCCCTTGTCCCAAGCCTTTCGCCCCTCCTCTTGTGTTCACGCCTTCAAGGATTGATTACCCACAAGAGGGGGCGACTAGGGTCATATTTATAGGGCAAGAAGCGGTTAGGGTAATGGCTAGGATCATGACAAGTGTAGGGCTAGGATGAGGAGGTTTGAGATAAGGAAAGTCTCCAAGACATTTCCATAATTCTCATTCAACCTTACCTTTTGTTCCCACGCCTTTCCTTGTGCGCCAAGGCCTTGCCTTGTGCCTCAAGCAATGCCATAGAGGCATGCATTCCATCCTAAGAAGAGAGGGGGAGGCGCCCTTTACTTCGATAATGAAGCAAAGGCGCCAACATGACCCCATTATGCTCCTAGGCGCCTAATGGTTCATGTTTCTCCCCATTATACCCTTTTAGCCTCTCATCTCTTCATGAGAACTTGTTATTGGGCCTCATTGGATAATGAGCTAGCCCAAACATCATTGCATAGGTTGATTAAGCACTTGGATCCAACCCAATGCAACCCTAATCCAAATGTAACCAACCATGGTCAAATACGGGTCAACCGGCCAAAAATGAAGTTTGGCTCCAATAACATTCTTCCATCTCATCAGGCCCATTGGCGCTGATGAAATCTCCCAATTAGATCCGAGTTATCCAATAACTCGATCATAAGGCTTCCCGATCAATACGAGAACTCAAGTATCAAGGTGTGCGACCCTGTAGGTTCCTCTGACGCTGGCAGTGCTGACCAGAGGTCATCACAAGCAGTGAGTGGCACCTAGCAGTGCATCGCTGCTACCCAGGTCATTGGAATGGATATCGACATCGACACCCCCCATCATCGCAACTAGGTACAGATGCATTACAGTCTCTTTGTCGTACTGATATCCGATTGGACAAGTGTGTCACCACTTGTTTTCATCCAATCACATGGCTATGACTAAAACAGGTTCTCACCTGGGTATGGCCATACACTCTCAGTCATAGAACCATATAGGAGCTCCATGGATATCATGCTTCCTTAGGGAAGGGGCAAATCCTATGTCTGTCCATTGATCTTCTCATATGGGTCGTGACATGCTCAATAACAACCGTTATGACCTCCCAGCTACGGCAAGGTGTTAGGTTGTATCAAAGCAAGTCCCTAACCATATAGAATGATCAATGACCTCAAGTCAAGGGATCAATGCATCTCCTGTCACTTATGAGGATAACTCATGACACCAAGTCATAGCCTCATAGCGGGTCTATCCAGTATATCCTCCAATGATATACCCATGTGTCTGCGTTAGCACCACGTGCCTAACCAGCCCACATACCAGTCTCTCAAGTACCAGAGCTGTCCCATATCCACTGAGGTACATTGACTGGGGATAATTATTTGAGCACAGATCCAATCTGTCTCCAGGGACATTATCATGTAAGTACACAGTCGCAGGTGTAGTCAAACAATGATAACGACAATGCCAGAATGATATATAAATATCAATGTCAAGTAGTATATAAGTTGACCAAAACTAGGTCCTAGGGCATATACACCAACAATCTCCCACTTGCACTAAGACCTAGAAGTTGAGGAATCTCAACCCCATATCTCTAGCGTGACCATCATGCTTCTGCTGCGCCAAAGCCTTGGTCAATGGGTCTGCCAGATTGTTCTCTGTGTCTACTCTGCTAATCTTGACATCACCTCTGTCAATGATCTCTCTGATCAGGTGAAATCTTCTGAGTATGTGTTTGGATCTTTGATGAGACCGTGGTTCCTTGGCTTGTGCAATTGCTCCATTGTTGTCATAGTAGAGTTCAATGGGATCCATTGCACTAGGTACCACTTGAAGATCACATAAGAACTTCCTTATCCAAACAGCTTCCTTGGCTGCCTCAGAAGCAGCCACATACTCAGCTTTGGTTGTAGAATCTGCTATGGTGGATTGCTTGAAGCTCTTCCAACATACAGCGCCTCCATTTATCTTGAACACATAGCCGGCCTGCAATCTAAAGTCGTCAGGGTCAGACTGGAACGATGCGTCAGTATAGCCCTACATACTGAGCTCTTCCTGTCCCCCATAGACCAAGAACAAATCCTTAGTTCTTCTCAGATACTTTAGGATGTTCTTTACAGCCACCCAGTGCTGTAGACCTGGATTGGATTGGTATCGGATGGTTATGCTCATAGCATATGCCACATCTGGTCTACTACATAACATTGCATACATGATCGATCCTACTGCCGGAGCATAAGGAATTCGACTCATGTCATCCCTCTCAGCCTGTGTTGTAGGACACTGGCTCTTTGAGAGAGTAAGGCCATGTCTCACTGGAAGGTATCCTTTCTTGGATTGCTCCATGTAGAACCTCTCCAGTACCTTATCAATGTAAGTACTTTGACTAAGGGCCAAGAGCCTCTTGGATCTATCCCGGTAGATCCTCACGCCTAGAATATAGGCGGCCTCCCCTAAGTCTTTCATCTCGAAACACTTCCCCAACCATGTCTTCATAGCTTGAAGACTAGGGATGTCGTTTCCGATGAGCAATATGTCGTCAACATACAAGACCAGAAAAATCACCAAGCTCCCACTGAATTTTCTGTATACACAGGCGTCATCTTCGCTTTTGATAAAGCCATAATCTCTCATGGCCTCATCAAATCGAAGATTCCAACTTCGAGATGCTTGCTTTAATCCATAAATGGACCTCTTTAGCCTGCAGACCTTATTAGCCTCTGCAGGATGGATGAAGCCATCAGGTTGTGTCATATATACATCCTCAGTCAGCTTCCCGTTAAGGAACGCTGTTTTCACATCCATCTGCCATATCTCATAGTCATGATATGCAGCTATAGCAAGCAGAATCCGAATGGATTTAATCATGGAAACTGGCGAGAAGGTTTTATCATAGTCCACCCCGTGGACTTGTTTAAATCCTTTAGCCACTAGTCTTCCCTTATAGGTGACTATTTTGCTATCCATGTCTGTCTTCTTCTTGAAGGCCCATTTACATCCTATGGGTTTTACCCCATCAGGCAGCTCAACCAAATCCCAGACTTGGTTAGCCGACATGGAATCCATCTCAGATCTCGTGGCGTCAAGCCATTTCTCGGAGTCTGGTCCACTGACCGCCTCATCATAGGTTCTAGGTTCATCCTCAATGATGAAGATCCCATCGTGTTGGGTCGGTAGCGATCCTTACCTTTCAGGTGCACGACGAATTCTCCCAGACCTACGCGGGACCTGTGTCTGAGCCTCAGGTTGCCTAGCAACTGGTGCAGGTAGCTCAGATTCCATCTCTTTGTCTTGTGCTTGTACTTGGACCTCATCCAAGTCAAACTTCCTCCCACTAACTTCTTTCATAAGAAATTCTTTCTCTAGAAAGACAGCACCCCGAGCAACAAAAACTTTGTTCTCGGTTGGGACATAGAAGTAGTATCCTTTAGTTTCCTTAGGATACCCCACAAACACACACTTATCTGATCTAGGTTCTAGCTTGCTAGAATCCTGACATTTGACATAAGCCTCACATCCCCAGATCCTGATAAACGTGAGATTAGGGCGTCTTCCACTCCACACCTCGTATGGTATTTTGGAGACACTCTTAGATGGAACATTATTCAGTATTAGAGAAGCTGTTTCTAGTGCATGCCCCCAGAATGATGAAGGTAGAGTTGCATGACTCATCATGGATTGAACCATATCCAATAAAGTTTGATTTCTCCTTTCAGACACACCATTCCATTGAGGTGTTCCAGGAGGAGTGAGTTGGGATATGATCCCACACTCTCTCAGATAGTCAAAGAACTCTCCGCTCAGGTATTCTCCACCTCGATCTGATCGAAGAGCTTTAATGGATCTTCCAAGCTGGTTCTCTACTTCATTCTTGAACTCCTTGAATTTCTCAAAGGATTCAGATTTATGTCTCATTAAGTAGACATAACCATACCTACTGAAGTCATCAGTGAAGGTAATGAAGTAGTTGTACCCTCCTCTGGCTTGTTTATTGAAGGGTCCACACACATCAGTATGTATGAGATCCAATAAACCTTCTGCCCTCTCACCAATCTTGGTGAAGGGCTCCTTTGTCATTTTCCCTAATAAACAGGGTTCACAAGTATCAAATTCCTCCAAGGAACTTGAATCTAACAATCCATTTGCATGGAGTTGTTGGATGCGATTCTTGTTTATATGGGCTAATCGATAGTGCCATAGGAAAGCACCAACTGAACCACTCAGTTTGGTCCTTTTATTGCTTATGTTACAAATAGAACTTTCCATATCCAAGATATACAGACCATTGCATAAAGTACACTTCCCATAGAACATATTTGCAAATGAAAAAGAACAGGAGTTCTTATTTATTTCAAATTTAAATCCTTTCCTCGCCAAGCAAGGAATGGATACAATGTTCTTTGTTAGCGAAGGTACACAAAAGCAATTGTCTAGTTCTAATTGAAGTCCAGAAGGCAAGGAGAGAGTCAAAACGCCTACAGCAACAGCAGCAACCTGTGCCCCGTTTCCAATGCGTAGGTCAATCTCTCCAAGCCGCACCGATCTACTTTTCTTGAGCCCCTGCATATTTGTACAAATATGAGCTCCACATGCGGTATCCAATACCCATGACATAGAAGTAGAAAGGTTGACTTCTGTAACATAAATACCTGAGCTAGAAGTTAAGGCCAAGCCTTGCTTCTCCTCATTCTGAAGCTGCCTGCAGTCCCTTCTCCAGTGGCCCTGCTCGCCACAGTGAAAACACCTCTGTTCCTTTGACTTCTTCGCCCTTTTCTTCAGTGCTTTGGTAGGACCTCTGGAACTGCACTTAGCACGTGCCTTACCCTTCTTCTTTATCTTCTTGGTCGCAGGAACCAAAAGAACAGAATTGGGTTTGGTCTTACCCATCTCTCGCTCGGCTGTTTGGAGCATATTCATCAATTCCTCCCGTGTGCATTCAATCCAGTTCATGTTGAAGTTAATGATAAACGGACTGAAGCTAGGGGGCAGGGAATAAAGAATTAGATCCACAACCAGCTCGTTGTCTATGGTGTGTCCCAGTCTTCTGAGATGATCCACATTCCCAATGAGTTTGAGAACATGGGGTCTCACTGGTGCACCTTCAGACAACTTGCACCGAAAGACTGCTTTGGCGGTGTCAAATCTCTCAGTTCTAGCCTGAGCCTCGAACATCTGTTTCAGACGAGTAATCATCTGAAAATCGTTATGCTCCTCATATTGCACCTGCAGTTCAGGTGCCATACTGGCTAGCATAAGACATGCAACCTCCAAAGAGTCATCCTGATGCTTTCTATAAGCATCTCTGTCTGCCGTTCGGGCATTAGGCGGAGGAGCCGTAGGAAGAGGCTGTTCAAGGACATACAGCTTCTTCTCGAGCTTGAGGACTATCCTCAAGTTCCGATGCCAGTCCATAAAGTTAGTTCCAACTAACTTATCCTTGTCAAGGAGTGATCGCAGTGATAATCCGCCAGTGTTCGTAGCCATTGTTCTACAACACCCAAGAAACAGCAGATTAGTACTACTTCGAATCATTTAAACTGGACTTGTTTTAAATGATTTCTGCTCTCACTATTTTAAATTCGCATTGACAACCCACAACGTCAATCGGGAAGTTTAAGACTTCCTAGTGAGATGGGATCCTTATTTCACATGAGGCTTCGCGTCCCACGAGGGTGGGATGAGATGCACAAAGTAACCCATGCTTCCTAAGGTGGGCACGCCGGCCGGTTGCTCCAAGCAACTCCCCTTGTCGAGACAGTCTGGGCATTTCATGTCCAGTGAGGGCTGGATACAACATGAAACCTTTACCTCTCAACGATGCCTCTAGACTTTCATCATGTGCCCAGCACATGTGAACTTCTAGTCAAGTCCATTCCTAACCATTATGCCCAGGCCCAACGAGTTTCCTTGCGAAGGTACGCCCAGGTTAAAACTGGACTGGGGAAACCATTGCTACCACGCACTTTCTAAAGATAAGTGGGTGTATCCCACGAGGGTGGGAAACAATTCACAACTCCACTGATCGATAGCTTAGTGAGGGCTACACGTTAGAAGGCTACCAGACTTGATATTTTAGTTGAGGGTTTTTGTTTAAGGTCTCATCATCTCAGTTTTATCTTATGTCTATCATTACAGGCATGCAATCCTATAGTGATAACATAACGGTAAAACATTTCAGGCATGCTTCTGCAGATAATAATAAAAGCAGTAAAGGATGATGTGATCATATCCAATACAAGACATTGAACCAATCCATGTTGGTGTATATGCCCTAGGACCTAGTTTTGGTCCATCTTTGTACTACTTGACTCTGATATTAATATATATCTTTCTGGCATTGTCGTTATCATTGTTTGTCTACACCTGCGATTGTGTACTTACATGATAATGTCCCTGGAGACAGATTGGATCTGTGCTCGAATTATAATCCCCAGTCGATGTACCTTAGTGGATATGGGACAGCTATGGTACTTGTGAGACTGGTATGTGGGCTGGTTAGGCACGTGGTGCTAACGCAGACACATGGGTATATCATTGGAGGATATACTGGATAGACCCGCTGTGAGGCTATGACTTGGTGTCATGAGTTATCCTCACAAGTGACAGGAGATGCATTGATCCCTTGACTTGAGGTCATTGACCATTCTATATGGTTAGGGACTTGCTTTGATGCAACCTAACACCTTGCCGTAGTTGGGAGGTCATAACGGTTGTCATTGAGCATGTCACGACCCATATGAGAAGGTCAATGGACAGATATAGGATTTGCCCCTTCCTTTGGGAAGTATGATATCCATGGAGCTCCCTTATGGTTCTATGACTGAGAGTGTATGGCCATACCCAGGTGAGAACCTGTTTTAGTCATAGCCATGTGATTGGATGAAAACAAGTGGTGACACACTTGTCCAATCGGATATCAGTACGGCAAAGAGACTGTAATGCATCTGTACCTAGTTGCGATGATGGGGATGTTGATGTCGATATCCATTCCAATAACCTGGGTAGCAGCGATGCACTGCTAGGTGCCACTCACTGCTTGTGATGACCTTTGGTCAGCACTGCCAGCGTTAGAGGAACCTACAGGGTCGCACACCTTGATACTCGAGTTTTCATATTGATCGGGTAGCCTTTAGATCGAGTTATTGGATAACTCTGATCTATTTGGGAGATTTCATCAGCGCCAATGGGCCTGATGAGATGGAAGAAACTTATTGGGGCCAACTTCCATTTTTGGCATATCGATCAAATTAACCATGGTTAGCCTCATTTAACCATGGGTTAAATTGGATTGGATCCAATAGCTTGGTTAACATGCATAATGGACTTTGGGCTTGGCCCATTGCTTAGTTGGGCTTGCTAATAAGTTGTATTGAAGGGCTAAGAGGCTTGAAGGGTATAATGGGGATGAATTAATGGGATAGGCGCATATGGGATTCTAGTTGGACTAGAATTTGCGCCTATGCCTTGTTTGGTATCTCCTAGGTGATTAAATCAAATTGGATTTGATTAAATCACACAAGATAATTGATTGGATTATGTTTGACAATTGTGGGCTGATTATTAACATAATTAGAGTCCTAATTGGATTAGGACTTGCGCCCAAGCCACATTAGGCAATCCATCATATTGCCTTGACTAGGTCTAGGCGCATGGATGGGATTAATGCCTCATATGGCATGATATGGGCGCATATGGCTGATGCTTGCTTTGGCAAGTCTTAGGCGCATATGGGAGTGGAGATTTAATCAATATATTTGATTGGATTATCTCCTAGAATCATGCCCTAATTGTCAACACTTGCCATTCTCCCCTAACCGCCTCTTGCTCCTATAAATAAGCCCTTGCCGCCCCCTCTCTTCATGATGCTAATTCCTTGGAGGCGTGAAGCATTAGAGGGCGACAGCTTGGAGAGCTTAGAGCTCTTCTTCTTCCATCAAGGGCGCAAGCATGCTTCTCCTTTTCTTTCCTTGGCACAAAGGAACAAGAAGGCTTGCGGCGTTCTCTTATCCTTCCATCTCCTTGGCGCATCACATCTTGGTGGTGGCGCAAGTTGCTTGGAGGACTCTCCTAAGGTATGGATCTTCTTCCCGAGGCTAGCACCGGGCGAGGAAGAAGAAAACTTGAGGAATCCGTGTGTGCGAGACTGCAGAGGGCGAACACTTGGGCGCCTTCATCGACATAGGCTTCCAATTGCTTAAAGGTACTTACTATAACATCGTGTCGACTCCCTCGCAAGAGATCTTCACTGGGTTTTTGGGACTAGCCTGTTTCGGGGACATTCTTCCGCTGCGTAAAATGTATGCCCATGGCTCTGAAAATTGTAAAATGTCCCCGTCGTTTCCCAACAGTGGTATCAGAGCTACTTGCGAGCCTCGAACGATGTTCTTTCATGCTTTTCATGCTCACATGCCATATCTACATTTTCGCATATTGCATAGATGTTGGCGCATGATTTTTCTTTAAGTAGAAAAATTGTAGGTCTCTTGTTTCTTACTTCTAATTAACTTCTTGTGGTTCTTTGCTCTCTTCATGTGATGGGATAGACCCATACGTGGAAGAGAAAATTTCTCCTCTCATAGTAGGATAGACCTATCTTGAGAGACTTGTTGGAATAGGGCATGGACTGGGTGATTGCCCTTATCCTAGCAAGTTAGGGATTGCAAGGAGGGCAACCGGTATGCCTCTTGTAGACTCCTGAGAGAAACTTAGAATCAAAGATTTGTGATATGAAGGGAAGGAAGAGAGACATGTTTTATGAAAAAGTAAAATTTCAGATTTTATGTTTTTCATGAGCATATAGAATTGCATGAGTAAGTACTTGATTATGCATGATGTTGTGGTCATATATCAAGCCCCTTAACATGCCTGTGATGTATCCTTGTGAGGCCTGCGTGCCGCTTTTCTTTTTGCTTTTAACTAAGAAGAAGATTAGGATGGCGCATCTACTTGGAGCAAGGTGCATGCTTGCTTGGTTGCGCATCCTTGCATGATGGCGCAACAAGCTTCAAAGGTGGCACATCCTTGCATGGGGCGCAAGTTAGGGTTTGGCCGAGCCTTGTGCTTGTGTGCTATCCCTCTTGTGGCTTGCTAAATGGCGCACCTTCCTTGGAGGAAGACCATGGCATTGGCCGAACCTTGTGGGTATACCCCTAGGGTTTGAGAGCTAAACCATGGGAGAATGACCTTGGAGCCAACCTTGAAGATAGAGCTAGAGGTCGGCTAGGCTAGGTCTAATCTTGGGGCTTGAATCCTAGGTCAAGAGTTGAACCCCTTTTTGGCATGGATTGGTTCAATGTCTTGAATGGGCTATGATCACATCATCCTTTTATTGCTTTCTTTACAAAAGCTAAAGCATGCCTGTGATGTTTTATCGTTATGTTATCACCATAGGATTGCATGCCTGTAATGATAGACATAAGATAAAACTGAGATGATGAGACCTTAAACAAAAACCCTCAATTAAAATATCAAGTCTAGTAGCCTTCTAACGCGTAGCCCTCACTAAGCTATCGATCAGTGGAGTTGTGAATTGTTTCCCACCCTCGTGGGACACACCCACTTATCTTTAGAAAGTGCGTGGTGGCAATGGTTTCCCCAGTCCAGTTTTAACCTGGGCATGCCTTCGCAAGGAAACTCGTTGGCCCTGGGCATAACGGTTAGGGATGGACTTGACTAGAAGTTCACATGTGCTGGGCACATGGTGAAAGTCTAGAGGCATCGTTGAGAGGTAAGGGTTTCATGTTGTATCCAGCCCTCGCTGGACATGAAATGCCTGGACTGTCTCAATAAGGGGAATTGCTTGGAGCAATCGGCCGACGCGCCCACCTTAGGAAACATGGGTCACTTTGTGCATCTCATCCCACCCTCGTGGGACGCGAAGCCCTGTGTGGAATGAGGATCTCATCTCACTAGGAAATCTTGGATTTCTCGATTGAATTTGTGGGTTGTCAATTTGATTAAAAATAGTGGGAGCCATGGTCATTTAAAAGGCAAGTCCAGTTTAAATGACTCGAAGTAGTACTAATCTGCTGTTTCTTGGTTGTTGTAGAACAATGGCTATGAACAATAGCAGTTGGTCACTGCGATCTACCCTGGATAAGTTGGTCGGATCCAACTTACTGGATTGGTATATGAACTTGAGAATCGTGCTCAAGCTCGAGAGGAAGCTTTATGTTCTTTAGCGTCTTATTCCTGAGCCACTTCCATGCTCGGCCTCAGCGGCTGAGAGGGATGCTTATGATAAGCATCAGGTTGATACTTTGGAGGTTGCTAACCAACATGTCACTTGAATTTAAAGGGTGATATGAATCGAAGAGTGCCTCTGAAATTATTTTAATCTAAGGCAGCTCTTTGATGAATTGGTTGAGCTCAATCCTGCTAAAGTTGATATTCAGTGTGTTGAGCCGAAAGGCTTGACCAAGGAACTGAAATTAAAGATGGATATGATCAGGAATAATAGGTGCTATTCATGTGGAGGACCACCTCACATGTTGAAGGACATGTTGCAACTTCAGAATGAGGAGAAGAAAGGCAAGGCCTTGTCTTCATGCTCAGGTATTTATGTTACCGAAGTCAACCTTTCTACTCCTATGACATGGGTATTGGATACCGCATGTGGAGTACAAATATGCAAAGGCTCAGAAAGGATAGATCGGTAAGGCCTAGAGAGATTGACCTACCGATAGGTAACAGGGCACAAGTTGCTGCTGTTGCTGTAGGAGTTTTTCTCCCTGCCTTCTGGACTTCAGTTAAAGCTAGACAATTGCTATTATGTACCTTCCCTTACCAAAACATTGTATCCACTCCTTGCTTGGCAAAGAAAGGATTTAGGTTTGAAATAAAAGAGAACTTGTGTTCTTTTTCTTTTGCAAACATGTTTTATGGGAAGGGTACTTTGTGCAATGGTCCGCATGTCTTGGACATGGTTAGCTCTATTTGTAACATAAATAATAAAAGGACCAAACTGAGTGGTTCAGTTGGTGCTTTCCTACGGCATTGTCAATTAGCCCATATAAACAAGAATCGCATTCGACAACTCCATGCAAATGGGTTGCTAGATTCGAGTTCCTTGGAGGAACTTGATACATGTGAGACTTGTTTATTAGGGAAAATGACAAAGGCGCCCTTCACCAAGACTGGTGAGAGGGCAGGAGGTTTGTTGGATCTCATACATAGTGATGTGTGTGGGCTATTCAATAAACAAGCCAAAGGAGGGTATAACTACTTCATCACATTTACTGATAACTTCAGTAGATATGGTTATGTCTACATGATGAGACATGAGTCTGAATCCTTTGAGAAATTTAAGGAGTTCAGACATGAAGTAGAGAACCAGCTTGGTAAATCCTTTAAGAATCTTCGATCGGATCGTGATGGAGAACACCTGAGCAGTGTATTCTTTGACTATCTGAGTAAGTGTAGGATCCTATCCCAACTCACTCCTCCTAGAGCACCTCGGTAGAATGGTGTATCTGAAAGGAGAAATCGAACCTTGTTGGACATAGTTCGGTCTATGATGAGTCATGCAACTCTACCTCCCTCATTCTGGGGACATGCACTTGAAAAAGCTTCTCTAATACTGAATAATGTTCCATCTAAGAGTGTCTCAAAGATTCCATAAGAGGTATGGAATGGGAGACGCCCTAATCTCACTTTTATCAGGATCTAGGGATGTGAGGCTTATGTCAAACGTCAGGATTCTAGCAAGCTAGAACCTAGATCTGATAAGTGTATGTTTGTGGGGTACCCTAAGGAGACTAAGGGTTACTACTTCTATATTCCCACCGAGAACAAAGTTTTTGTTGCTCGGGGTGCGGTCTTTCTAGAGAAAGAATTTCTCATGAAAGAAGTTAGTGGGAGGAAGTTTGACTTGGACGAGGTCCAAGTGCAACCACAAGACATAGAGATGGGAACCTGAGCCACCTACAGCGGTTGCTAGGCAACCTAAGGCTCAGACACAGGCCCCACGTAGGTCTGGGAGGTTTCGTCGTGCACCTGAGAGGTACGGGTCACTGCCGACCCAACACGATGGGATCTTCATCATTGAGGATGAACCCAGAACCTATGATGAGGCGGTCAGTGGACCGGACTCCGAGAGATGGCTTGAGGCCATGCGATCCGAGATGGATTCCATGTCGGCTAACCAAGTCTGGGATTTGGTTGAGCTGCCTGATGGGGTAAAACCCATAGGGTGTAAATGGGTCTTCAAGAGGAAGACAGACATGGATGGAAAAATTGTTACCTATAAGGGTAGACTAGTGGCTAAAGGATTTAAACAAGTCCACGGGGTGGACTATGATGAAACCTTCTCGCCAGTTGCCATGATCAAATCCATTCGGATTCTGCTTGCTATAGCTGCATATCATGACTATGAGATATGGCAGATGGATGTGAAGACAGCATTCCTTAACGGGAAGCTAACTAAGGATGTGTATATGACACAACCTAATGACTTCATCCATCCTGCAGATACTAGTAAAGTCTGCAGGCTAAAGAAATCCATTTACGGATTAAAGCAATCATCTCGAAGTTAGAATCTTCAGTTTGATGAAGCTGTGAGAGATTATAGCTTTATCAAAAGCGAAGATGACGCCTGTGTATACAGAAAATTCAGTGCGAGCTTGGTGACTTTTCTGGTCATGTATGTCGATGACATACTGCTCATCGGAAAGGACATCCCTAGTCTTCAAGCTGTGAAGACATGGTTAGGGGAGTGTTTCGAGATGAAGGACTTAGGGGAGGCCGCCTATATTCTAGGCGTGAGGATCTACCGGGATAGATCCAAGAGGCTCTTGGCCCTTAGTCAGAGTACCCACATTGATAAGGTCCTGGAGAGGTTCAACTTGGAGCAATCCAAGAAGGGATACCTTCCAGTGAGACATGGCCTTACTCTCTCAAAGAACCAGTGTACCAACACAGAGCCTGAGAGAGATGACATGAGTCGAGTGCCCTATGCTTCGGCAGTGGGATCGATCATGTGTGCAATGTTGTGTACTAGACCAATTGTGGCTTATGCTATGAGCATAACCAGCCGATACCAATCCAATCCTAGTTTGCAGCACTGGGTGGCTGTAAAGAATATCCTTGAGTATCCTGAAAGGGACTAAGGATTTATTCTATAAAGTCTACGGGGACAGGAAGAACTCAGTGTGCAGGGCTTCACTAATGAGTCGTTCCAGTCGGATCCTGACGACTTCAGATCGCAGACCAGCTATTAGTTTAAGATGGTTGGAGGTGCTGTATGCTGGAAGAGTTTCAAGCAATCCACCATAGCTAATTCTACAACCAAAGCTGAGTATGTGGTTGCTTCTGAGGCAGCCAATGAAGCCGTTTGGATCAGGAAGTTCTTTTCTGAACTTCAGGTGGTTCCAAGTGCAATGGATCCCATTGAGCTCTACTATGAAAACAATGGGAACTGCACATACTAAGGAACCACGGTCTCATCAAAGGTCCAAACACATACTCAAGAGATTTCGCCTGATCAAAGAGATCATTGATCGAGGTGATGTCAAGATTAGCAGAATTGACACAGAGAGCAATCTAGCCGACCCACTGACCAAGGCTTTGGCGCAGCAGAAGCATGATGGTCGTACTAGAGATATGGGGTTGAGGTTGCTCAACCTCTAGGTCTTAGTGCAAGTGGGAGATTGTTGGTGTATATGCCCTAGGACCTAGTTTTGGTCCATCTTTGTACTACTTGACTCTGATATTAATATATATCTTTCTGGCATTGTCGTTATCATTGTTTGTCTACACCTGCGATTGTGTACTTACATGATAATGTCCCTGGAGACAGATTGGATCTGTGCTCGAATTATAATCCCCAGTCGATGTACCTTAGTGGATATGGGACAGCTATGGTACTTGTGAGACTGGTATGTGGGCTGGTTAGGCACGTGGTGCTAACGCAGACACATGGGTATATCATTGGAGGATATACTGGATAGACCCGCTGTGAGGCTATGACTTGGTGTCATGAGTTATCCTCACAAGTGACAGGAGATGCATTGATCCCTTGACTTGAGGTCATTGACCATTCTATATGGTTAGGGACTTGCTTTGATGCAACCTAACACCTTGCCGTAGTTGGGAGGTCATAACGGTTGTCATTGAGCATGTCACGACCCATATGAGAAGGTCAATGGACAGATATAGGATTTGCCCCTTCCTTTGGGAAGTATGATATCCATGGAGCTCCCTTATGGTTCTATGACTGAGAGTGTATGGCCATACCCAGGTGAGAACCTATTTTAGTCATAGCCATGTGATTGGATGAAAACAAGTGGTGACACACTTGTCCAATCGGATATCAGTACGGCAAAGAGACTGTAATGCATCTGTACCTAGTTGCGATGATGGGGATGTCGATGTCGATATCCATTCCAATAACCTGGGTAGCAG
Organism: Costus lasius; assembly: GCA_027563935.2. Lineage (NCBI taxonomy): Eukaryota > Viridiplantae > Streptophyta > Magnoliopsida > Zingiberales > Costaceae > Costus > Costus lasius. The sequence goes on from CM050448.1 coordinate 31,282,776, forward strand.
CGATGCACTGCTAGGTGCTACTCACTGCTTGTGATGACCTTTGGTCAGCACTGCCAGCGTTAGAGGAACCTACAGGGTCGCACACCTTGATACTCGAGTTTTCATATTGATCGGGTAGCCTTTAGATCGAGTTATTGGATAACTCTGATCTATTTGGGAGATTTCATCAGCGCCAATGGGCCTGATGAGATGGAAGAAACTTATTGGGGCCAACTTCCGTTTTTGGCATATCGATCAAATTAACCATGGTTAGCCTCATTTAACCATGGGTTAAATTGGATTGGATCTAATAGCTTGGTTAACATGCATAATGGACTTTGGGCTTGGCCCATTGCTTAGTTGGGCTTGCTAATAAGTTGTATTGAAGGGCTAAGAGGCTTGAAGGGTATAATGGGGATGAATTAATGGGATAGGCGCATATGGGATTCTAGTTGGACTAGAATTTGCGCCTATGCCTTGTTTGGTATCTCCTAGGTGATTAAATCAAATTGGATTTGATTAAATCACACAAGATAATTGATTGGATTATGTTTGACAATTGTGGGCTGATTATTAACATAATTAGAGTCCTAATTGGATTAGGACTTGCGCCCAAGCCACATTAGGCAATCCATCATATTGCCTTGACTAGGTCTAGGCGCATGGATGGGATTAATGCCTCATATGGCATGATATGGGCGCATATGGGTGATGCTTGCTTTGGCAAGTCTTAGGCGCATATGGGAGTGGAGATTTAATCAATATATTTGATTGGATTATCTCCTAGAATCATGCCCTAATTGTCAACACTTGCCATTCTCCCCTAACCTCCTCTTGCTCCTATAAATAAGCCCTTGCCGCCCCCTCTCTTCATGATGCTAATTCCTTGGAGGCGTGAAGCATTAGAGGGCGACGGCTTGGAGAGCTTAGAGCTCTTCTTCTTCCATCAAGGGCGCAAGCATGCTTCTCCTTTTCTTTCCTTGGCGCAAAGGAACAAGAAGGCTTGCGGCGTTCTCTTCTCCTTCCATCTCCTTGGCGCATCACATCTTGGTGGTGGCGCAAGTTGCTTGGAGGACTCTCCTAAGGCATGGATCTTCTTCCCGAGGCTAGCACCGGGCGAGGAAGAAGAAAACTTGAGGAATCTGTGTGTGCGAGACTGCAGAGGGCGAACACTTGGGCGCCTTCATCGACATCGGCTTCCAATTGCTTAAAGGTACTTACTATAACATCGTGTCGACCCCCTCGCAAGAGATCTTCACTGGGTTTTTGGGACTAGCCTGTTTCGGGGACATTCTTCCGCTGCGTAAAATGTATGCCCATGGCTCTGAAAATTGTAAAATGTTCCCGGGGTTTCCCAACAATCCATGCCATGAAATAGGTTCAATTCTTGTCCTAGAACTCAAGCCCCAGAAACTAGACCTAGCCTAGCCGACCTCTAGCTTGAACTTCAAGGTTGGCTCCAAGGTCATTCTCTCATGGTTTAGCTCTCAAACCCTAGAGGTACACTTTAAAAGTTCCCCATAGGTTCGGCCAATGCCATGGTCTTCCTCCAAGGAAGGTGCGCCACCATGCAAGGGGCCAAGACCTTTTGCGCCACCAAGCAACCAAGCACCAGCTTGCATGTGCCACCTTGCATGCTTGCGCCATCAAGCATGATGCGAGCATCAAGGTCCAAGAAGGATGCGCCTAGCCCTTAATCTTCCTCTTAATTTTTACAAAAATAATGAAAAAGATGGCACGCAGGCTGCACAAGGATACATCGCAGGCATGCAAGGGGGGGGGGGGGCTTGACTAATGATCACAACATCATGCACAATCAAGGTGTTTACTCATGCAATTCTACATGCTCATGAAAAACATAAAATCTGAAATTTTACTTTTTCACAAAATCAGTTTCTTTTTCTCATCTTCTTCTCACAAGTCTTTTGGTTTATTGCGATTTATTTTTCATGATGATTTCAGAGATCCTTTCGGCTGGCAATTTTGTCAGATCAAGAGACTTGGCCAGTCCGAAGACACAATGCCCGTCCTACTTGAAAAAATCACGTGCGCCTTCGATCTTTAAATCAAACAAGAAAAATAGTCCAAAAATTCCAAAAGAGATTGAGAGGATGATAGAAACAAGAAACCCTAATTTTTCTACTTTTAGAAAAATCGATTGCCATGCATCATGCTATTTACGAAAATAGAGATATGGCATGTGAGCATGGAAGAAAAGCATAAAACATCGTTCGAGTCTTGCATGTCCCTCTGATACCACTGTTGGGAAACCCCGGGGACATTTTACAATTTTCAGAGTTATCGACATACATTTTTCGCAGCGGAAGAATGTCCCCGAAATAGGCCGGTCACAAAAACCCAGTGAAGATCGCAAGCAAGGGAGTCGACACGATGAGTTAGGAAATACCTTAAGAGCAATGTAGAGCGATGCCGATGTAGGCGCCCAAGTGTGCGCCCTCTGCAGTCTCACACACACGGATCTCTTGAGTTCTCTTCTCCCATGCCCGGTGCTAGCCTCGGGAAGAAGATCCAAGCCTTAGTTCTCTTCTTGAATGCTTGCGCCACCTCCAAGGTAGAAGCGCCAATTGAAGAAGAAGAGAGGAGAAGGGAGAATGCCGCCAAGCCTTTCCTTCTCTTGCGCCAAGGAGGAAGAAGGGAAGAAACTCGCGGTTATGGAAGAAGATGCGCCCTTGTCCCAAGCCTTTCGCCCCTCCTCTTGTGTTCACGCCTTCAAGGATTGATTACCCACAAGAGGGGGCGACTAGGGTCATATTTATAGGGCAAGAGGCGGTTAGGGTAATGGCTAGGATCATGACAAGTGTAGGGCTAGGATGAGGAGGTTTGAGATAAGGAAAGTCTCCAAGACATTTCCATAATTCTCATTCAACCTTACCTTTTATTCCCACGCCTTTCCTTGTGCGCCAAGGCCTTGCCTTGCGCCTCAAGCATGCATTCCATCCTAAGAAGAGAGGGGGAGGCGCCCTTTACTTCCATAATGAAGCAAAGGCGCCAACATGACCCCATTATGCCCCTAGGCGCCTAATGGTTCATGTTTCTCCCCATTATACCCTTTTAGCCTCTCATCTCTTCATGAGAACTTGTTATTGGGCCTCATTGGATAATGAGCTAGCCCAAACATCATTGCATAGGTTGATTAAGCACTTGGATCCAACCCAATGCAACCCTAATCCAAATGTGACCAACCATGGTCAAATACGGGTCAACCTGCCAAAAATGAAGTTTGGCTCCAATAACATTCTTCCATCTCATCAGGCCCATTGGCGCTGATGAAATCTACCAATTAGATCCGAGTTATCCAATAACTCAATCATAAGGCTTCCCGATCAATACGAGAACTCAAGTATCAAGGTATGCGACCCTGTAGGTTCCTCTGACGCTGGCAGTGCTGACCAGAGGTCATCACAAGCAGTGAGTGGCACCTAGCAGTGCATCGCTGCTACCCAGGTCGTTGGAATGGATATCGACATCGACACCCCCATCATCGCAACTAGGTACAGATGCATTACAGTCTCTTTGTCGTACTGATATCCGATTGGACAAGTGTGTCACCACTTGTTTTCATCCAATCACATGGCTATGACTAAAACAGGTTCTCACCTGGGCATGGCCATACACTCTCAGTCATAGAACCATATAGGAGCTCCATGGATATCATGCTTCCTTAGGGAAGGGGCAAATCCTATGTCTGTCCATTGATCTTCTCATATGGGTCGTGACATGCTCAATAGCAACCGTTATGACCTCCCAGCTATGGCAAGGTGTTAGGTTGTATCAAAGCAAGTCCCTAACCATATAGAATGATCAATGACCTCAAGTCAAGGGATCAATGCATCTCCTGTCACTTATGAGGATAACTCATGACACCAAGTCATAGCCTCATAGCGGGTCTATCCAGTATATCCTCCAATGATATACCCATGTGTCTGCGTTAGGACCACGTGCCTAACCAGCCCACATACCAGTCTCTCAAGTACCAGAGCTGTCCCATATCCACTGAGGTACATTGACTGGGGATAATTATTTGAGCACAGATCCAATCTGTCTCCAGGGACATTATCATGTAAGTACACAGTCGCAGGTGTAGTCAAACAATGATAACGACAATGCCAGAATGATATATAAATATCAATGTCAAGTAGTACATAAGTTGACCAAAACTAGGTCATAGGGCATATACACCAACACAACCTTCTTCCAAGTGGCCGAAAGACCTCCTCTTCTTCTTCTCCTCTTCTTGGCGCAAAGAGAAATTGGGCTTGGTGGCTTCTACTTCTATTGTTGCAAGCTCTCTCCCTCTCATTGCCATTGACGCACCTTGCTTGAATGTGGCGCAAGCAAAGAAGAAGAAGGAAGTACTTGGCACATCTTCTTCCTCCTCATCTCTTCTTGGCGCTTCTACCTTGGAGGTGGCGCAAGATCTGAAGAGAGTGACAAAGGCTTGATTCTCTTCCCGAGGCTAGCACCGAGCGTGGAAGGGAGCAACGTTCAGACGGTCGACGCATGGATACTTGTAGAGGGCGAACACTTGGGCGCCTTCAACATGGCTTCGGCAACTAGACAAGCAAAAGAGGTACATTTCTAACACATCCTTGTGTCTTCTCTCTCGCATGGATCCTTGGGACCGGAATATGTTTCGGGTGTAATGATTCTTCCGCTACGTCCTGGGAGTGTATTATTTTTAAAAATTACACCCAGTATTTCCTAACAGCTTGAAGCTCTTCCAGCATACAACGCCTCCATTCATTTTGAACACATAGCCTGCCTATGAACTGAAGTCATCAGGGTCAAATTGGTACAATGCATTAGTGTAGCCCTGAACACTGAGCTCTTCCTGTCCCCCATAGACCAAAAATAAATCCTTAGTTCTTCTTAGATACTTTAGGATGTTCTTTATAGCCACCCAGTGCTGCAGACCCAGATTGGGTTGGTATCGGCTGGTTATGCTCACTGCATAAGCCACGTCTGGTCTAGTACACAACAATGCATACATGATCGATCCCACTACCGAAGCATAGGGCACTCGACTTATGTCATCCCTCTCAGCCTGTGTAGTGAGACACTGGCTCTTTGGGGGAGTAAGGCCATGTCTCACTGGAATGTATCCTTTCTTGGACTGCTCCAAGTTGAACCTCTTCAGGACCTTATCAATGCAGGTGCTCTGACTAAGGGCCAGGAGCCTCTTGGATCTATCCCGGTAGATCCTTATGCCTAGAATATAGGTGGCCTCCCCTAAGTTTTTCATCTCGAAACACTTCCTCTACCATGTCTTCATAGACTGAAGACTAGGGATGTCATTGTTGCTATTACCGCATGCGCACGGCTATATCGGTGCAGTAAGAATATCGTTCCCACAGGGACGGAGAATTGAGTATTGACAATTCTATCGATCAAAAGCTAGACTATCAAGTTCGGGTGAATATTATGAACTAAGGGAAATCGGTGAAATAACGATCAGTAATCTAAGAAAATTCTAATGATGTACGACGAAAGACGATTGACAATGATTAAAAGACATCAGAGATCATGGGTTCACCACTCAATTAAATTAAAGGATGCACGATAATTACCACACATGATCTAAAGAAAAATGCCTGGAAAGTAATCACCGCTTCTTAGTGCATGAAAATAACCCACATCTAGTATAGTAGCTGCCTCTCGACGCGCTACTATAGCATAGATGGATTCAAGCAACCGTGGCCTTTTCTTCGTGTAGGATCCTAGCTCTCGCTACAAACCCTACACGATCGCTCCAAGGAATGTCTGTAATAGTGGTTCTTCACAAATTACTCTAATGTCGTTTGAGAGATTAATTCAAAACAACATGCATATAAATCTCCAAGGAATCAAATAGATGCCCAAAATATAATATTAGAAATATTTTTTTATCATCACAATCCAGAAATCTAAGAAAGGGCTACACCCTGATCTCCGACTAAAAAGTTTAATCTATCATTATCATGGATTTACACAAAGATATTTCAAGAAAGTACATCAAGAAGAAGGGGAAAAAGGGTTAGAATCGAATCCAAACTCAAAGATAGACCTTCTCCTTCACTGTCAATCCAGATAGAAGCCTCTAAGGATGCTGGTCGCCTCCCCCAAATCGTCTCCTCCCTGATCGCCAGTCGCCGCCACACCAAGAAAAAGAAGTCCGCTCCTTACGCCCTGCCGATTTTTCCTCTTTTTGCCCTATTTCTTTCTGTAAAAAACCTGGCCAATCCTATCCATCAGATGCCTCTTCAAATTACGGATCTAACGGCGCTGGTTTAACCCGAATCCATTAAGAAATGAATAAGTTATGCCCTTTTTAGTGCAAGGGGGTCGCACAATGGCTGAAGAAAGCTGCACAAGTTCCACAGGCGAGGTTTGCGTCGCTGGGTCGCCCGAGGAAGATACTGTGGAGAAACTGAGTTGCGACTGCGCTACTTACAGAAAGTTCCTTGGGTGAGGTTTTCATCACTAGGTCCCCCGAGGAAGTTTCTGTGGAAAGGTTGTCTTGCGAAGCTGGCTGCCTCCAGAGAGTTCCTCGGGTGCGGTTTTCATCGCTGGGTCACCCGTGAAACTCATGGAAGACTCCGATCAAGCTGAAATTTGGTGTGCCGACTTGTTTTCGCCTTCCGAATCATCCGGTAACCTCAGAATCGTCAAATAAGTGACAAAATAGGGTGATTTAACCTAAAAATCATTGAATGCAGGAAATGGTGAAGATTCCGAAGCAAATTAAGAGATAAGCACAAAAAGTGGACAAACAAGATAAAAATACCCCGATTCCCACCGAATACCAGCAAAAATATACTCAAAAACTCTATATAAATGCGAGGTATCAAAATCTCCCATACTTAAATCCTTGCTTGTCCTCAAGCAATGAAAATAATAGAGCCAAGTAATAAGAATCAGATACTCAACTTGAGAACGAATTTAGATGAAAACGCTAAGCTCAACCATTTCCCATTTAGATTTCAAAATCCAAGCAATTGGTTCATCCTCAAGAATCAAGTCAAAAGATCTCACAGTCGAAACAAGTTAAAGATTCATATCATGTAGGATGCAAAGAACCACAGTGTAGTATATGAGTTTTGTTTACCTTGCAAGAACAACCATACTACTAGCTAGGAAAGGAGAGTACAATGCATGAGATCCCCTCGTTATTTGGTGGCCTATCTACAACATAGTTGCTTTCTATTTCTCTCTTTTCTTTTCTTTTCTTTTTTTTTTGTGTGGCCTTTAATGGAGTGATGTAAGCAACGTACCTAAACAGTTGTCAACTTCCCTCTTTTGATGTTTCGGTAGGTTGAGAACAAGTTTAGGTTTACATGACTCATGTCTATATCCGTCTTACGGTCTATAGCTCAGCGGAGTCATGTTCCTTAAATCTTTTTTTGCCATCTTCTTTTTTTTTATATATATATCCGAAATAAGTTTTGTGGTAAGGATGAAATAAAACATGGAAAGGAGGGTATCTGAAACACTGAATCTGTCATCTTCACAAGTAATAAGGCCACTCGAACAAGCTAACCAAAATCAAACACATCATTGAAGTTACTAAACATACCGCAGTCAATAAAACTTCAACTAAATTCCAGTATGTTACCCTATGATTCTCATCCATTGGAATTCCCAAATGCAGAATTTTATAAATCTAAATAAGGTTGCGAAAAGTCAAAGCATACCCAAGTAAGTCATTCACAAGAAGAACAAAAATCATCACATCTTACCAATTGGACCTATCAACTTCATGATTGAAAACAAGCAAGAAAAGCGTAAGATCACGAATCCACATATTCAGTACAGAGAATTCAAGTTTCCAGCATAGCAAGGTAGTTGATTTCTTGAATAAAGTAAGTTTTTGTCTAACTAATGTAAACGGTAAAAGCATAGTAAAAATTATAAGTTCAAAACTACCCCCCCCCCTCACAGCAAAATAAGGCATCGTCCTTGATGCCAAAATAGGAGAACAAGATGATGCACAAAAATGGGGGAGGTATAGAGAATTCACAAAGCTAATCGTGGGTGTCATCCCCCGCGTCGCTAAGGTCGTCGGAGGCATCAGAGGGATCCTCAAAAGAATCTGGGACATCGTGCATGTGCTGGTCCTCATCATGAGGAGAGCGAAGGAGGTCGTAGATACATTGGACATTGTCCATCAGCACCTCGATTTGGAGCCCCTGGGTCCGTTGGTTCTGTAGTAGTTGTTGGAGGAGCTCATGCGTGGAGGGCTCCTGAGACGATCGAGGGACAGGCCCCGATGTAAAGGGGGCGGGGGCACCAGTGGACAGAAGTCAAGTGGAGGGCCCCTCCAGTTTCCACGGCTGTGCTCTTGTTCGCTTGGTAGGCCACGGAAGATACTGAGGAACAACTAAGCTTTAGCTCGCGCAGACTACAGAGTGTTCCTCGGGGTGCGGTTTTGATTACTGGGTCTCCCGTGGAAGAAACAGTGGAGAAACTATCTTAAGCTTGCGTCGCTTACAGAGGGTTCCACGGGTGCGATTTTGGTTGTTGGGTCGCCCGTGGAATTATGCAAATAACGCGATTGACCCCCAAAAACTCCCAGATCATCCCTGGACAATTTCAAACATAGAATTAATCTCCAAGAGGCAACCATAATAGAATAGGAGCAAATACCACCTCAACACTATCACAAAATTAGCAAAATGTCATCAAAATGTATCACATGAAACCCATCATTGAAAACGCAGAGGAACCGGCTCTAGAAGATAATCAAAATAGTAGCAGCAGCATGGTGCCGTAACAACAGGAACAAAATACCATCAAGTGATCTACCCAAAAGGATTAGCAAGTGATCTACAAAGGTAAAAATTCCATCCCAGCTGTACCATAATACCATCAAGGTGTCATCAAGACACAAGACATAAAAACCATAAATGAAAATTCCCTGAAGTAAACCACCGAAGAGTTGGCAAAGCAAACACATGGTGAAGGAGACAACATAGTGGGAAGAAAAGTAAGCAAGTAATCAACTAACCAAAATACCACCACAACAAGACTAATGAAAATACCGGTAAGTAAACTACCAAAAAGGACTAGCAAGACAAGGAAGAAAGCTTGGGTTGCCTCCCAAGAAGCGCCATTTTTAAGGTCTTTGGCTTGACCCTAGTGTCGTGTCAAGGTGGGGCTGAGGGGTCGGAAGGACGGACAACGCTCCACTTTTCAAGCGACACATGAACAAAATGTGGAGAGGGTATTTCTCCATCAGAATCATTACGTGGAACGTCCCCCTGGGATTGCATTAGGTCTTATAAATTCTCCCCATACTTTCTAGATATCTGCCCACAAGAAACTCTCAAAACTCCATGGTTAGGACCTTGTTTAGGACCAGGACACGGTGATCCTCCTTCAGGAACAGTAACCAGTGAATTAGATAAGTCTGAACCAATTTCAAAGCCCACTAGGAGTTGAGCGGGGTGCTGTGCAAGCGTCATAAGAGAGTCTCTAGAGTATTTCTTTTGACCAGTAGCTTCCAAACCATAACCATCATAATGCTTAGTTGCTCCAACACTGTGTTGTCTATTCTCTGATGGTTTTGGTTTTGAAGTCGAGATACTGGCTGCATTTTTCCAGCCATCCAACTCCACTTTGTTCAGCCTGACTTCCTCATTTGCAACATCTACTGGAATGATGTTTGGGATAGTGGTTGGACTATTGATATTTTCTGACTTACTAATAATTCCGTGCTTGATCTCAGGAGCTTTATATGCATTATAGAGGTCAGATGCGCCAGCACCATTAGCTTTGGAAAATAATTCTTTTCTATTCTTCTTTTTAGATGTAATCTTAGGCTTCCAAGTTTTAAATGAAGGCTTCTCCTTTTTCCCTGAGCGGGTAACAGCACCCAATCCATCACTAGAATCAAAAACTTCAGGTTCTAACTTATTTTCCACATTATGCAAGTGCAAGTTCTCTTGAACCTTGTCGGCCAACTTATCCTTTAGGGCACTTGTTTCTCTCTGAAAGTGGTCTTTATTAAAATCATGCTAGGAAACTTTCTCTATAAGTCCAAGATTTTCATATTTAAGCTTGTCTAGTTTCTCATACTGAAGATCTTTTTCGGATCTAATCATTTCACCCTTTGAATAGGCTTCAGATAACTTTTTGCATGGCTCCTCTAAATTAACCTTGACCATCTGAGAAGAATCCCCAATGTTCTTGATCTTCATTTGTAGTGCATCTCTTTCCTGCTGAACCACGATAAGTAAATTTCCTAGCCATTCAATCCTGTCCCCTGGGTCCAACATACTCGATTGTGGAGGCATCTCAAATTTATTAAGCATTTTCTCCCATTTATCCACAAGGCAATTTCTCTGAACTAGGGATTGCTCTAGCATATCATTTTGCTCAGCTAAATCAGAAAACTTTCTTTCAAGTGTCTCGTATTTAGCTTTCAATTCATTAAAATATGAATTAGAAATTGCCTGTTGGCCATCTCGCCAAGAATCCACGACCATAAAACCAGCATTAGGAGGTGGTCTCCCGGTGGAACTTTTCTGATCCCAATCGGTTACAGCAACAATTTTGGATAGCTACTTAATTTTCTCAATTATATCTCTAGAATGGGATTGCTTAGGCAAATCCAAGTCTTCCAGTATCCCTTCAATCCTTTGTAGAATAGAGTCCTTGAGAAGAAAAGAATCTCGCAGTGCAGTGGGAGAATTCCATATGTACGGAAGCTCAGATTCTGGTGTCTCTATTCTATCAATCTCTGAATAATCCAGAAGCTTCAAAATCTCCTTTTTTACCATTCCTTTTAAGTTTGGGTTAAGCCGTCTTTGGCCTTCAACGTTGGGTTTGTAGCCTTCCTCCAAAAATGTCCACAGGCTATGCGGTAACTGTTTGAACTCAACCTCTTTGTCATCTTTTACCGCGGTAAGTGGTTGTTTGAGGTTGAAACACTCCAAGGGGTTCAAGTTATAGAGAGGGGTGGTATCCGGTGGTTGTGAGCATGTATCAACTTCAAATTCAGCCTCTTCTCCCCTTTCACTCCCAGGTAGATATTCCTCTAAAGAATTAGAGTTATTGCTAATGGTACCTGTGCTGCCCAACTCGTCCTTCACAACATCTACACAATAGCAGGTCCCTGCAAAAGAAGGACGGTTTAGACATTCAAAAATATTAAAATCAATAACATCCTCACCGACATTCAACATGAGCTTTCCATTTTTGACGTTGATTACAGCACCAGCTGTAGCCCAGAAGGGTCGGCCAAGAATTATGGGATGTCGGGCATCCTCTTCCATCTCCAACACAACGAAATCCACCGGAATAATGAATTTACCAACTCTAATCGGTACATTCATTAATATGCCCATTGGGGGCCGAACCGAATGGTCGGCAAGTTGTAATGAGACACTTGTCTTCTTCAATTCCCCCAGATCCAATTTCTTGCAAATTGAGAGTGGTATAAGACTCACACTGGCTCAAAGGTCGCATAGAGCGCGATCAAAGCTCACGTTCCCAATCTGACACGGGATTGAGAAACTGCCTGGGTCTTTTTCCATGTCCAAATTCATCCGAGGCTCATCAAGTTGCTTCTCACTGTGTATAGTGATAGCATTGCAACTCTCTCTGGGATTCGCCTCGGGTTGAGATGGTAGTTTCCCAGGGTGTCTCCCGTAAGTGGACGTGAGGTGGGCTAGTTGACTTTCCACCATCCTGTTGTGAGCTTCCATAGTATCTATTCTTGAGTCAAGTCGACTTATAGAGTTTCAAAAATTCTCATTGGCCTTCTCTTGGGCATTGAGAAACTTTTCCAAGGTTAGCTCCAAAGAAGATTTCTGTGGTTGTGGTGGTTGTGAAGCAGATGGTTGACTTTGTGGAGCAAAAGGCCTCGGTTGGAATCCAGGTGGTTGAGTTGCCCTGTAATTCTGCGGTTGTTCCAAATTCTTATTTTGAAACTGATTCTGAGTTCGATTGAGACTTGTTCTATAAGAGAAATTTGGATGGCTCCTCCATCCCGGATTGTACGTAGTAGAATATGGATCAAATTGTGGCCTTTGATTGTAGCTTCCCAATGCTTGGACTTGTTCTGTCCGTGGATCATTCCCTTGAGGCATCAAAATATGACATTCATTCATGTTATGCCCAGTGACTCCACATATCTCACAGACGACATTAATAGGTTCAGTAGATTGTAATCCAAAAGAATCAAGCTTTTTCGATAGGGAGTCTACTTTTGCTGCTAAACTATTAAGAGAATCTATCTCATACTTCCCTGGTGCCAAAGCCCTAGACGTGTTGCCCCTTTCTCCTGACCAAGAGCAGTGATTCATGGACATATCTTATAGTAATTCAGTGGCTTCTTCCAAGGTCCTGTTCATAAGTGCCCCGCCTGCGGTAGCATCTACCGTAAGTCTAGTGTTGTAACTGAGTCCATTATAAAAGGTGTGTATGAGGACCCATCTCTCTAGGCCATGGTGAGGGCATAGCCTTAGCAGCTCTTTGAATCTCTCCCATGCTTCATACAATGATTCACCGTCTCATTGAGTGAAGCTAGTAATTTGGTTCCTTAATTGCACTGTCTTACTGGGAGGGAAATATTTTGCTAGGAAAGCTCGTGATAGTTCCTCCCAAGTAGTTATGTTCGCTGGATTGAGACTGTGCATCCAACTTCTTGCTCTATCTCTAAGGGAGAATGGGAAGAGTCGCATCCTGACTGCATCATTGGTAACTCCATTCATCTTCAAGGTGTCACAATACTCCAAGAAGATAGATAGGTGTTCGTTTGGATCTTCAGTCGGCGATCCCCCAAATTGGTGTTGTTGTACCATTCCTATAAGTGATGGCTTCAACTCAAAATTATTTGCAGATATAGGTGGGCATGTGATGCCAGTGTGCCACCCTTCTACATTCGGTGTTGCAAATTCCCTCAAAGCTCTGTTGTTGTTTTCCTCAGCCATTGCGAGATCAAGATGTATTGGGTTGATATCTATTGGTACTTCTTCTCTCTGTAACCTCCCTCCTTTCCTCAACCACTAATAAGTCCTTTCAATTTGTGGTTCTGATTCCTGTAGATCACCAGGTACAATATCGCTTTGCATATAACAAAAAAAAGGAATCAGTAGAGGTGAGTACTAGTTAACAAAACAAGGTCTAGAATGGAAAAGAAAAAATAATATGATTATAACTAGTGAAAGTAAACTAAAAGCAGTAAAAGAAAATAAAAGGTCTAGTCTATTGATTTCTAGAATTAGATCAATATCAATTGACTACCGTCCCCGGCAATGGCGCCAAAAACTTATTGCTATTACTGCAAGTGCACGGCTATATCGGTGCAGTAAGAATATCATTCCCACAGGGACGGAGAATCGAGTATTGACAATTCTTTCGATCAAAAGCTAGACAATCAAGTTCGGGTGAATATTATGAACTAAGGGAAATCGGTGAAATAACGAGCAGTAATCTAAGAAAATTCTAATGATGTACGACGAAAGACGATTGACAATGATTAAAAGACATCGGAGATCATGGATTCACCACTCAATTAAATTAAAGGATGCACGATAAATATCTAATAATTACCGCACATGATCTAAAGAAAAATGCAAAGAAAGTAATCACAGCTTCTCAGCGCATGAAAATAACCCACATCTAGTATAGTAGCCGCCTCTCGACGCGCTACTATAGCATAGATGGATTCAAGCGACCGTGGCCTTTTCTTCGTGTAGGATCCTAGCTCTCGCTACAAACCCTACACGATCATGTTTGTGTATATGCCCTAAAGACTAGTGTATGGACATGGTCAGGCATTGGTTGAATGTACTTTGATAGAACTATTACTCCTTTTATAGGCATGGTCGTTATTATGTAGACTTCTCTACCTGCGTTGATGTATTAAGTTGCATAAATAATGTCCCAGGAGTTTGGATTGGATACATTCTCATAAGCTATCCCCAGACAAGGTACCTTAGCAGATATGGGACAGCTTTGGTACATGTGAGACTGGTGTATGGGCTGGTTAGGTGCGGGGCACAGTAACGCAGACATACAGGTGCATTGGATGTACTGGAGTGATCCACCGTGAGGATTGACTTGTCTAGTCAACAAGTCAATCTCACATGCAAGAGGTTTGCATTGATCCTTAGACTTGAGGTATTCATGTCTAGACTTGATGATGGGTATGCTTTAATACAGTCTTACGTCTTTCCGTAATTGGGAGATCAAAACGACTGTCATTGGGCATTTCATAAGTCATGTAGAGACATGGATGACCAATAGTAGGATTTGCCCCTTCCTTATTGGAAGTATGATATCCACCTCGGGGCGCCCCACCTTATTGGTGCATGACAGGAAAGTGTGGCCACACTTGTTGAGTCATGACCAATGCATTGGATAATAAACTTGAGACTAATCCAATGGCAGGATATCAGCTTAGGCAAAGGGATCTGTAATGCAATAGGAATCCTCGTTGCTTGTTAGGAGTTGTTGCCATAATGACTTAAGTCCTATGACATGGGTAGTAGTGATGTGTTGCTAGATACCCCTCACTGCTTATGATGTTTACATCATTGCCATCGTCATATGGATCCTACGGGGTCACACGCAATAGACACTTGACGTTGCTTTATTCAGAAGCCATAGGATCAAGTTATTGGATAACTTGGATCCATTTGGAAGATTTCATCAGCGCCAATAGGCCTGATGAGTTGGAAGAAAGTTATTGGAGCCAAATTTCATTTTTGGCAGGTTGACCCGATATTGACCTAGATTGGTCACATTTGGATTAGGGTTTCATTGGATTAGATCCAATGGCTTAATCAACCCACGCCATGAAGTTTGGGCTAGCTCATTATCCAATGAGGCCCAATAATTAGTTGTCATGAAGAGGAATTGGCGTAAAAGGGTATAATGGGGAGAAATCTCACCCCATTGGCGCCTAGGGGCATAATGGGGTGAGGGAGGCGCCTTTGCTTCATTATGGAAGTAAAGGGCGCCTAGCCCTTCTTCCTTGGATGGAATACTTGCTTCTAAGGCAAGTCTTGGGGCTGATATGGCTTGAGGACTCTTTTGGAAAGAACTTCGGCGCATATGAGAAGTAGGAAGATGTTTATGGTAAAGTCTTGGAGACTTTCCTTATGAACCCTACATGTACCCAAACTCTTGCCCTAGCCGAATTCTTCATGTTGTGCCTAGCCCTTCTCCTTGGATGGAAAGAATGCCTCTAAGGCATGTCTTAGGCTGATATGGCCATTGGGCAAATTAGGATAGGTTGAATGAGGTTTATGGTAAAGTCTTGGAGACTTTCCTTACCTCAAGATCCCTTTATCCTAGCCGCCCACTTGGCATGATCCTAGCCATTGTCCTTGCCGCCTCTTGTCCTATTTATAGGACCCCTTACCGCCCCTTCCAATGTTCGATTTCAAGGAGGCGTGAACATACATAGAGAGGCGTGAGCATGGGCAAAGGGTGACAACAACAAAGGCTTGGCGCAACCTTCTTTCAAGTGGCCGAAAGATATCCTTTCTTCTTCTCCTCTTCTTGGCACAAAGAGAAATTGGGCTTGGTGGCTTCTCTTTCTATTGTCGCAAGCCCTCTCCCTCTCATAGCCATTAGCGCATCTTGCTTGAAGTTGGCGCAAGCAAAGAAGAAGAGGGAAGTTCTTGGCGGCATCTTCCCTATTCCCTCCTTGGTGCAACTTCTCTTGAAGGTGGCGCAAGTGGAGTGAAGGCTTGATTCTCTTCCCGAGGCTAGCACCGAGCGTGGAAGGGAGCAACGATCAAGGAGTCGACGCGTGGATACTTATAGAGGGCGAACACATGGGCGCCTTCAACATGGCTTCGACATCTAGACAAGCAAAAGAGGTACATCTCTAACACATCCTTGTGTCTTCTCTCTCGCATGGATCCTTGGGACTGGAATGTGTTTCAGGTGTAATGCTTCTTCCGCTGCGTCCTGGGACTGCAAAATTTTAAATTACACCCGGCATTCCCTAACAGTGGTATCCGAGCTACTTGCGAGAAACACAAGGTGTACATTTGCTTGTGTGAAAAATTTTTGGAAAATTTTTCTTCTATCCATGCGTGTTTCACTTAGAAAGCGTTTTTCATCCAATCTTCTCTTCTCAACTTTATGGCCAAAACTTGAATCTTGTTTATGCTTGATTTAAGACCAAAGGCGCACGTAGGTTTTGTCAAGTAGGACGGGCATTGTGTCTTCGGACTGGCCGGGTCTCTTGATCTGAGAAAACTGCCAGCCGATAGGGTCTATGAAATCATCATGGAACTTGATCTAAATTTTGGCATGAAATTGGTTAAGAGAGTGCTTTGGATGATGTTGGCGCATAAGGTGCTAAAATTTGACTTTTCCGGATTTTCAAATTTTACATGCGCCACTTGATTGGGTTAATATGGTCATAGCGAGTGCCCTCCTGTGTTGTGATGTGGAAGCATGTTTCCACTTGTGATGAATGCTTGTAAAATCCCTTTCCACCTGCGTGTGGTTCTCTCCCTATCTTGTTGTAAAAGAATTTTTCATCTTGTTTAGAATAGATGTAGAGTTATATGATAGGTTAAGGCTTCATCTTGACAACAAGGAGTCTTCTTCAATCGGAGTCAGAAGTGGCGCCAGCTTTGGAAGCATGGTGATGGACTTGCGGCTGAAGAAGGACACATGCTTTCAGCTTCTGGCATGGGCCGATCTGCTTTAGGGACTCGCAACCCTTGGATGCACGATAACATGTCACATGGCTCGTGACAAGTTATGTGTATGAAAAGGGCTATGACCATATTGACCAAACTAGCATGCCTGTGATGGTTTATTATTTTGTCCATAGCATGCCTGTGATGCTTTTCCTTTGCTGCTTGAACCAAAGGAAAACTGCATGCTAGAAAAGAATAAAACAAACATGCAAAAAAACTCTCAATTCAATATCAAGTCGATAGCCTTCTAACGCGTAGCCCTCATCAAACTATCGATCGGTGGTGTTATGAACTGTTTCCCACCCTCGTGGGACACACCCACTTAACTTTAGAAGGTGTGTGGTGACAATGATTTCCCTAGTCCAGTTTTAACCTGGGCGTGCCTTCGCAAGGAAATCTGTTGGCCCTGGGCATAACGGTTAGGACCAGACTTGACTAGTTTTTCATATGTCATTGACATGATGAAATACTAGAGGTAGCTGTTGAGAGGATAGGGTTTTGTGTTGTATCCAGCCCTCGCTGGACACAGGGCGCCTAGTCTGTCTTAACTAAGAGGAATTGTGCATGGCACAACTGGCTGGCATGCCTACCTAATGAAGCATGAGACTCTCTGTGCATCTCAACTCACCCTCGTGAGTCGCGGAGACCTTATGTGAAATTAGGATCCTACTCACTTATTTCCATGTTGAGTTAGAGAGTTCTCAACTTGTTTTGGAAGTAGTGGGAGCATAGCATTTAATTTAAAAGTCCTTGTTAAATGCTTTATCACAGCACTTATTTTACTTATTTGCTTATTGTAGAAGGCATCTCCTGATCTAAGATTGAAACTTTATAAACATAAACTGGATGGGACAAATTGGACAAAATGGTTCAAGATTTTGTCCAAGATACTGGAACAAGAAAATAAGGTGCATCTTCTTGAAAAACCTCCATCCCAGCCCAGTGTATATTTCACTAATGACTGGGAGTGGAATGTCTATCTTGAACATTGTGAAGATAACGAACAGTACACTGCTCTTGTCTTAGAGTGCATGACCCCAGAGGTCAAGGTTGAATGTGATGAGATGGGGATCTATGATCTAATCATACATCTCAAAGGTCTCTTCACACCATGCTCTATAGACAATGATCAGGAGAGTTCTGTTGGATCTTCAGAATGTGTGCCTGAATCTGAGAAAGACCATGGTTCTGTATCTTCGAAGCTAATACTTCGGAAGACTGGGAATGCATAGGTATTTCGAAGAGGATTAATGGCCAAGAAGAGCATGGCAAAGAAGAAGGGATGTAATCCATCCGCTTCAGGTATTGTGTTACCGAGGTCTTTTGTCTACTTCTTATTCATGGGTACTGGGTACCGTATGAGAGGCTCACATATGTTTTACATGTGCAGGAGCTCAAAAGAAGTAGGACGAAGAGGCTTGATGGGATCGACTTTCGGGTCAGGGACGGAGCATTGGATGCTGCTGTTGATGTTATCTCACTGCCTTGAAGACTCTATATAGAGCTTTGCTATTATGTATCAGCTTTTGTATTGGAACATCATTCCTTTTGGAAAGGACTTTAGTTTGAAATAATAAATAATATTTTTTAAATCTGAGATGTTCTATAGAAAGTGATACAGTTGACAATAGTTTGTGGTTCTATATGTAACACAAGATAAGATCTAATGATTCAATAAAACATCCTCTTATAGCATTTTCTCTTGAACCATAGAACAATGGTCACATCCAAAGGTCCATGGACTATTGGGGTCATTGTCCTCTCAGGACTATGATACATGTGAGCCTAGTTCAAAGGAACAATGTGACAGATGCTGCCTTCACCGGAAAAGATGGAAGGAATAAGTGACTTGTTGGATCTATGACACAGCAATGTGAGTGGACCCATGTAAACAAGCACTAAAAGGAGTTTTATATATACTTCATTAGGTATGGGTATGCCTCACGCAACCCAAGAACTTTGGAAAAATCCAAGAAGTTCATAAATGAAGTATTGAGTTAAATTGAAGGATCTATCAAAGCACCTTGATTGGATCAAGATGATTAGTGGAGAATTTGATGACTGTCCTAAGAAGTGTGGAGTTATCTCACAGCTTACTTAGTACACCACTGTGTGGTGAATTTCAAAGAAAGAAAAAGGAACACATTGGATGTGGTTCCAACTTTGAATAGTCATGCAAATATACTACTATGATGCCATGCAAACAGATGTACTGCTACTCCATAAGAAAATGTCTAAGTTAGCTTTTGAGTTGCGAACTGCAAATATCCCATTTCTTCAATGGAATTGGGAATGTAATATGCAGTGATTCAAAAGTATGTATTTGTGGTGCACTATAGAGTGCTAATTCTATCCCATGGAGAACAAAATATTTGTTGCTCAAAATGCTGTCTCTCTTGAGAAAGTATTTCTTTTGAAAGAAGCTAGTGGGAGTAGATTTGATTTGGACAAGGTCCAGAATCAACCACAATATAATTAGACACACATGGAGAGCAAAATCTCACATACAGGTTGAAAGTCAACCTGAGGTTCAAGTAACACAGGAATAACATAAGTCTGGATCGATTCGATATGCTGGGCATGACGAATTTTTCATCAAGCATGAACCTAAGACTTATGAGGAAATGGAAGCGGTCGGTGGACCAGATTCCAAGAAATGGCTAAGGGCCATGAGAACCATAATGGACTCCATGTCTGCTAATCAAGTCTGGGACTTGGAAGAGCTGCCAAAAGGGGTAATTCCCACAGGCTGTAAAATAAATCTTCTGGGAAGATAGACATGGAAGGTAACATTGTTACCTTAAAAAGGCAAGCTAGTGAACAAAAATTTCAGGCAAATCCACTGGGTGGATAATGATGGAATTTTTCACCAATAGCTGAGTTTTAAGTCCATTAGGAATCTGCATAATTGCATAATCAGTTATGGCATGTTGTTATGAAAACTGCCTTTCTTACGTGGACGTCTGAAAAGATATCTGTAAGGAAATAGCCAGAAGGTTTTCATATCAAGGCCATAATGACATGCATGATGCAAGCATGGTTGAAATAGCCTGTGTTTACAAGAAGATCAGTGGGAGCACCTTAATAGTATTTCTTGTTCTAGACGATTGATGATATTCTCCTCACATGGAATGACATCTCAGCTCTTTACATGGTGAAGAAGAGAAAGATATGTATTTCGAGAAGAATGATCTAGGGAATGATGCCTGCATCCAAGGCAAGAGGATCTATAGATAGAGATCCAAGAAAGTCATTGCCCTTTAGTCAATCTATGTTCATCCAAGAGTTTCTGGAGAGGTTTATTTTGGATGATTCCAAATATTAATACCTTCCAGAAAGATATGGTCTGATTCTCTCAAAGATCTTGTGTCCTTTGACACAGATGGAGAGTAATAACATGGATCTAAAATCCTGATACATGGTGTATGGGATGGATCATGATTTGAATATCATACTCAAGACCATTTGTGGCAAATGCTTGGAGCATAGCCAGCTAGTTTCAATCAGATCTTAGTGTTTGACACTAGATAGTTGTGAAGGCAATCCTTATATGTATACTTGGGAAGTATAAAGGATTGAAGTCTAGTCTATGATAGACAGGAAAGAATTTTGTGTACAGGGGTACACTGACACTTCGTTCCAGTCTAGTGACTATTGATCACAGCCAGGAGTTGCGCTTTGCCTTGTTATGGTGTTGCATGCTGAAAGAGAATTATGCAAACCAAGGAGGCAGCTTCATTCATTTGAACTTGATCTAGTTCATAGTGCTTGATGGTCCAGTATAGTTCTTACTGGGACCATAGCATAGGAGAATGAACTTAATGCTCAAGTATGTACTGCAGCATATCATCTGATCTTAGAGATCATGAATAAGGATGATGATCAAATTTGTTAAAATAAACACAGATAGCAATCTGGAAAACCCACTGACCTAGCCTCTGGCGTAGCGGAAGCTAAAAGGGTCATACTAAAGACATTGGAACTGAGTAAACACCAGTTGTCCTTGGTCTTAGTGCAAGTGGGAGATTGTTGGTGTATATGCCCTAAAGACCAGTGTATGGACATGGTCAGGCATTGGTAGAATGTACTTTGATAGAACTATTACTCCTTTTATAGGCATGGTCGTTATTATGCAGACTTCTCTACCTGCGTTGATGTATTAAGTTGCATAAATAATGTCCCAGGAGTTTGGATTGGATCCATTCTCATAAGCTATCCCCAGACAAGGTACCTTAGCAGATATGGGACAGCTTTGGTACATGTGAGACTGGTGTATGGGCTGGTTAGGTGCGGGGCACAGTAACGCAGACATACAGGTGCATTGGATGCACTGGAGTGATCCACTATGAGGATTGACTTGTCTAGTCAACAAGTCAATCTCACATGCAAGAGGTTTGCATTGATCCTTAGACTTGAGGTATTCATGTCTAGACTTGATGATGGGTATGCTTTAATACAGTCTTACGTCTCTCCGTAATTGGGAGATCAAAACGACTATCATTGGGCATTTCATAAGTCATGTAGAGACATGGATGACCAATAGTAGGATTTGCCCCTTCCTTATTGGAAGTATGATATCCACCTCGGGGCGCCCCACCTTATTGGTGCATGACAGGAAAGTGTGGCCACACTTGTTGAGTCATGACCAATGCATTGGATAATAAACTTGAGACTAATCCAATGGCAGGATATCAGCTTAGGCAAAGGGATCTGTAATGCAATAGGAACCCTCGTTGCTTGTTAGGAGTTGTTGCCATAATGACTTAAGTCCTATGACATGGGTAGTAGTGATGTGTTGCTAGATACCCCTCACTGCTTATGATGTTTACATCATTGCCATCATCATATGGATCCTACGGGGTCACATGCAATAGACTCTTGATGTTGCTTTATTCAGAAGCCTTAGGATCAAGTTATTGGATAACTTGGATCCATTTGGAAGATTTCATCAGCGCCAATGGTCCTGATGAGTTGGAAGAAAGTTATTGGAGCCAAACTTCATTTTTGGCAGGTTGACCCGATATTGACCTAGATTGGTCACATTTGGATTAGGGTTACATTGGATTAGATCCAATGGCTTAATCAACCCACGCCATGAAGTTTGGGCTAGCTCATTATCCAATGAGGCCCAATAATTAGTTGTCATAAAGAGGAATTGGCTTAAAAGGGTATAATGGGGAGAAATCTCACCCCATTGGCGCCTAGGGGCATAATGGGGTGAGGGAGGCGCCTTTGCTTCATTATGGAAGTAAAGGGCGCCTAGCCCTTCTTCCTTGGATGGAATACTTGCTTCTAAGGCAAGTCTTGTGGCTGATATGGCTTGAGGACTCTTTTGGAAAGAACTTCGGCGCATATGAGAAGTAGGAAGATGTTTATGGTAAAGTCTTGGAGACTTTCCTTATGAACCCTACATGTACCCAAACTCTTGCCCTAGCCGAATTCTTCATGTTGCGCCTAGCCCTTTTCCTTGGATGGAAAGAATGCCTCTAAGGCATGTCTTAGGCTGATATGGCCATTGGGCAAATTAGGATAGGTTGAATGAGGTTTATGGTAAAGTCTTGGAGACTTCCCTTACCTCAAGATCCCTTTATCCTAGCCGCCCACTTGGCATGATCCTAGCCATTGTCCTTGCCGCCTCTTGTCCTATTTATAGGACCCCTTACCGCCCCTTCCAATGTTCGATTTCAAGGACGCGTGAACATACATAGAGAGGCGTGAGCAAGGGCAAAGGGTGACAACAACAAAGGCTTGGCGCAACCTTCTTTCAAGTGGCCGAAAGATATCCTTTCTTCTTCTCCTCTTCTTGGCGCAAAGAGAAATTGGGCTTGGTGGCTTCTCTTTCTATTGTCGCAAGCCCTCTCCCTCTCATAGCCATTAGCGCATCTTGCTTGAAGTTGGCGCAAGCAAAGAAGAAGAGGGAAGTTCTTGGCGGCATCTTCCCTATTCCCTCCTTGGCGCAACTTCTCTTGAAGGTGGCGCAAGTGGAGTGAAGGCTTGATTCTCTTCCCGAGGCTAGCACCGAGCGTGGAAGGGAGCAACAATCAAGGAGTCGATGCGTGGATACTTGTAGAGGGCGAACACATGGGTGCCTTCAACATGGCTTCGACATCTAGACAAGCAAAAGAGGTACATCTCTAATACATCCTTGTGTCTTCTCTCTCGCATGGATCCTTGGGACTGGAATATGTTTCGGGTGTAATGCTTCTTCCGCTACGTCCTGGGACTGCAAAATTTTAAATTACACCCGGCATTCCCTAACAGATCACTCCAAGGAATGTCTGTAATAGTGGTTCTTCACAAATTACTCTAATGTCGTTTGAGAGATTAATTCAAAACAACATGCATACAAATCTCCAAAAAAAATGGTGAAGATTCCGAAGCAAATTGAGAGATAAGCACAAAAAGTGGACAAACAAGATAAAAATACCCCGATTCCCACTGAATACCAGCAAAAATATACTCAAAAACTCTATATAAATGCGAGGTATCAGTCATTCTCGATGAGCAGTATGTCATCGACAAACAAGACGAGAAAAGTCACCAAGCTCCCAATGAATTTTCTGTATACACAGGCGTCATCTTTACTTTTAATAAAGTCATAATCTCTCGCGGCTTCATCAAACCAAAGATTCCAACTTCGAGATACTTGCTTTAATCAATAAATGGATTTCTTTAGCCTGCAGACCTTATTGGCTTCTGCAGGATGGATGAAGCCATCAGGTTGTGTCATATACACATCCTCTGTCAGCTTCCCATCAAGGAACATTATCTTGACATCCATCTGCCATATCTTATAGTCATGATATGCAGCTATAGCAAGCAGAATCTGAATGGATTTGATGATGGCAATTGGCGAGAAGGTTTCATCATAGTCCACCCCATGGACTTGTTTGAATCCTTTAGCCACTAGTCTACCCTTATAGGTAACTATGTTGCCATCCATGTCAGTCTTCCTCATGAAGACCCATTTACACCCTATGGGTTTTACCCCATCAGGTAGCAAATCCCAGACTTGGTTAGCCGACATGGAATCCATCTTAGATCGCATGGCTTCAAGCCATCTCTCAGAGTCCAGTCCACTGACCGCCTCATCATAGGTCCTGTGCTCATCCTCAATGATGAAGATCTCGTCATGTTGGGTCGGCAGCAACCCATGCCTCTCAGGTGCATGATGAATCCTCCTAGACCTACGTAGGACCTATGTCTGAGCCTCAGGTTGCCTAGCAACTGATGTAAATGGCTCAAGTTCCATCTCTTTGCCTGTGGATGCATTTGGACCTCGTCCAAGTCAAACTTCCTCCCACTAACTTCTTTTATGAGAAATTCTTTCTCTAGAAATACAACACCCCGAGAAACAAAAAATTTTATTGTCGGTGGGAACATAGAAGTAGTAACCCTCAGTTTCCTTAGGGTACCCCACAAATAGACATTTATCATATCTAGGTTCTAGCTTGCTAGAATCCTGATGTTTGACATAAGCCTCACATCCCCAGATCCTGATAAAAGAGAGGTTAGGGCGTCTCCCACTCCATACCTCGTATGGAATCTTGGAGACACTCTTAGATGGAGCATTATTCAGTATAAGAGAAGTTGTCTCATGTGCAATACCCCAAAATGAGGGTGGTAGAGTTGCATGACTCATCATGGACCAAACCATATCCAACAAGGTTCGATTTCTCCTCTCAGACACACCATTCCATTGTGGTGTTCTAGGGGTAGTGAGCTGGGATAGTATCCCACACTCTCTCAGATAGTCGAAGAACTCACCGCTCAGGTACTCTCCACCACGGTCTGATCGAAGAGTCTTGATGAATCTACCACGCTGGTTCTCTACTTCATGTTTGAACTCCTTGAATTTCTCAAAGGATTCAGATATAACCATATCTACTGAAATCATTACTAAATGTGATGAAGTAGTTGCACCCTCCTCTAGCTTGTTTACTGAATGGCCCACACACATCACTATGTATAAGATCCAATAAACTTCCTGCCCTCTCACTAGTCTTGGTAAAGGGCACCTTTGTCATCTTCCCTAATAAACAAGGTTCACATGTATGAAATTCCTCCAAGGAACTTGAATCTAACAACCCATTTGCATGGAGTTGTTGAATGTGATTCTTGCTTATATGGGCTAATCGACAATGCCATAGGAAGGCACCAACTGAACCACTCAGTTTGGTCCTCTTACTATTTATGTTACAAATAGAACTATCCATGTCCAAGACATATAATCCATTGCTTAGAGTACCCCTCCCATAAAACATGTTTGCAAATGAAAAAGAACAAGAGTTCTCCTTTATTTCAAACTTAAATCCTTTCTTTGCCTAGCAAGGAATGGATACAGTGTTTTTAGTAAGTGAAGGTACATAATAGCAATGATCTAGTCCTAATTAAAGTCCAGAAGGCAGGGAGAGAGTCAAAGTTCCTATAGCAACAGCAGCAACTTGTGCCCCGTTTCCAACCCGTAGGTCAATCTCTCCAGGCCGCACCGATCTACTTTTCTTGAGCCCCTACATATTTGTACAAATATGAGCTCCGCATGCGGTATCCAATACCCATGACATATAAGTAGAAAGGTTGACTTCGGTAACAAAAATACTAGAGCATGAAGACGATGCCCTGCCTCTCTTCTTCTCATTCTGAAGTCGCACCATGTCCTTCATCATGTGAGGTAGTCCTCCACATGAGTAGCACTTGTTATTCCTAATTCTTTCCATTTTTATCTTCAATGTCTTAGTTAAGCCTTTCGGCTCAACACATTGAATGTCTACATTAGGAGGGTTGAGCTCAACCAATTCATCAAAGAGCTGCCTTATATTAGATATAATCTTAGAGGCACTCTTACATTCATATTACCTTCTAAATTCAGGCGATATGTTGGTTAGCATTAAATTAGCAACCTCCAAAGTATCAGTCTGATGCTTATCATAAGTATCCTTCTCAATCGCTGAGGCTGAGTATGGAAATGGCTCAGGAATAGGCTGCTCAATGGCATAGAGCTTCCTCTCGAGCTTGAGCACAGTTCTGAAGTTCATATACCAATCCAGTAAGTTGGATCCAACCAACTTATCTCTTTCCAGGATAGATCACAGTGACCATCTGCTATTGTTCATAGCCATTCTTCTACAACAACCAAGAAACAATAGATTAGTACTACTTTCAGATCATTTAATCTGGACTTATATTAAATGATCATGGCTCCCACTATTTTAATCGAATTAACAACCCACAAAGTCAATCGAGAAATCTAAGATTTCCTAGTGAGATGGGATCCTTCTTACATATGAGGCATCGCGTCCCACGAGGGTGGGATAAGATGCACAAAGTGACCCATGCTTCTTAAGGTGGGCACGCCAGCCGATTGCTCTAAGAAACTCCCATTTTTAAGACGGTCTAGGCATTTTATGTCCAGCGAGGGCTAGAAATAGCATGAATCCCTAACCTCTCAACGATGCCTCTAGAGTTCCACCATATGCCCAGCACATATGTAAATCTAGTCAAGTCCATTCCTAACAGTTATGCCCAGGGCCAACGAATTTCCTTGCGAAGGCACGTCTAGTTTAAAACTGGACTGGGAAAACTATTGTCACCACACACCTTCTAAAGATAAATGTGTGTGTCCCACGTGGGTGGGAAACAGTTCACAACACCACTGATCGATAGTTTGATGAGGGCTACGCATTAGAAGGCTACTAGACTTCATATTATGAGTGAGGATTTTTGAGGTCACATCATTTTAGTTTTATCGTTTGTCTAACATTACAGGCATGCAATCCTATAGTGATAACATAACGATAAGACATTACAGGCATGCTTTAGAAGAAAAGCAGTAAAGAGATGATGTGATCATAGCACATTCAACACATTGAACCAACCCATGCCAAAAGGGGTTCAACTCTTGACCTAGGACACAAGCCCCTAAAACTTGACCTAGCCTAGCCGACCTCTAGCTTGATCTTCAAGGTTGGCTCCAATGTCCTCCTTTTCATGGTTTAGCTCTCAAACCCTAGAGGTACTTTTAGGGAAACCCTATAAGCATTCTCATGGGTTCAGCCAATGGCATGGATCCTCCTCCAAGAAAGATGCGCCACCTTGCAAGCCACAAGAGGGATAGCTCACAAGCACAAGGCTCGGCCAAATCCTTACTTGTTCCCCCATGCAAGGATGCGCCACCTTTGATGAAGCTTGTTGCGCCACCATGCAAGGTGAGCAAGCTTCATGCATGCGCCATGCTCCAAGTAGATGCGCCCCTAATATTCTTCTTATGATTACAAAAGCAAAAAGAAAAGCGGCACGCAGGCCTCACAAGGATACATCATAGGCATGCAAAGGGGCTTGACTAATGATCACAACATCATGCACAATCAAGTACTTACTCATGCAATTCTACATGCTCATGAAAAACATAAAATCTGAAATTTTACTTTTTCATAAAACAAGTTTCTTTTCCTCATCTTCTGATCACAAATCTTTTGGTTATTTACAATTAAGTTTCATGATGATTTTATAGACCCTATCAGCTGGCAATTTTGTCATATCAAGAGACTCGGCCAGTCCGAAGACACAATGCCCGTCCTGCTTGACAAAACTACGTGCGCCTCTTGATCTTAAATCAATCTCAAAAGTAATCCAAAAATCCAAAAGAAATTGATTAGAGGATAGGAGCAAGAAACCAACAATTTTTTCCTACTCAGAAAAATCATGTGCCATGTTAATATGCAATTTGCGAAAATTAAACATGGCATGTGAGCATGAAAAGCATGAAAGAATATCATTCGAGGCTCGCAAGTCACTCTGATACCACTGTTGGGAAACCCCGGGGATATTTTACAATTTTTCACAGAGATTACAATACAAGCACAGCGGAATAATATCCCCGAAACAGGCTAGTCCCAAAAACCCAGTGAAGATCGTCTTGCGAGGGGGTCGACACGATGAGATAGTAAGTACCTAGAGCAAGAGGAGGCCGATGTCGAGGTAGGAGCCCAAGTGTTTGCCCTCTACAGTCTCGCACACACGGATGCCTCAAGTCCTCTTCTTTCACGCCTAGTGCTAACCACAAGAAGAAAATCCAAGCCTTTGGAGATCTTTTGCTTCACTTGACCCACTTCCAGAAGAAGTTGCGCCAAAGTGAGAGGTAGAAGAAGAATGCCGCCAAGCCCTAGCCCCTCTTGCACCAAGAAGAGATGAAGATGAAGGTTTGCAGCTCTAATGGAGATCAAGCCGCCAAGAGGGTTCTTCCAATCTTGCGCCAAGTGGAGATGAAGAAGAAGAAGTGGCGGCTATGGAAGAAGCTGAGCAAAGACCTCTATGCTCTCGCTAATCAATTGTTCACGCCAACAAATTGATGTCCTTTGCACTCGCATATGACATCTCATATATAGGCAAGAGAGAGGGGCGGCAACAAGAGGTGTAGGCGCAACTCCACTGAAGAAATTGGCTAGGGTTAAGGGGAGGAAGCAATTAGGGTTTTAGATGAAAGGAAAGTCTCAAAGACCTTTCCATTAATCTCTTCCCCTCTTCCATATGCGCCTAGAGCTTACCAAATAAGTTCTAAGGCCATATACACCCCAAGCATTGCCTCAGAGGCATGCTTTCCTTCCAAGGAACAAAGGGCTAGGCGCCAGTTACTTCCTAATGAAGCATTAGGCACCTACTTCTCCCTATTATACCCCTTAGGCACCAATGGGGATGATTTCTCCCCATTATACCCTTTAAGCCCATTATCTCTTCATGACAACTTGTTATTGGGCCTCATTGGGTAATGAGCTAGCCCAAACTTCATTACATGGGTTGATTAAGCCATTTTATCCAATCCAATGTAACCCTAATCCAAATGTGACCAATCTTGGTCAATTTTGGGTCAACCTGACAAAAATAAAGTTCGGCTCCAATAACTCTCTTCCATCTCATCAGGCCCATTGGCGCTAATGAAATCTCCCAAATAGATCCGAGCTATCCAATAACTCAATCACAAGGCTTCCCGATCAATACGAGAACTCGAGTATTAAGATGTGCAACCCTGTAGGTTCCTCTAACGTCGGCAGTGCTGACCAAAGGTCACTACAAGCAGTGAGTGGCACCTAGCAGTGCATCATTGCTACCCAAGTCATCGGAATGGATATCGACATCGACATCCCCATCATTGCAACTAGGTACAGATACATTATAGTCCATTTGCCAAGCTGATATCCGATTGGACAAGTGTGTCATCACTTGTTTTTACCCAATAACATGGCCATGACTAAAGCAGGTTCTCACTAGGGTATGGCCATACACTTTCAGTCATAGAACCATAGAGGAGCTCCATAGATATCAAGCTTCTCTTAGGAAGGAGCAAATCCTCTGTCTGTACATTGACCTTCTCATATGGGTCCTGACTTACTCAATGACAACCATTATAACCTCCCAACTACGGCGAGGTGTTATATTGCATCAAAGCATGTCTCTCACCATATAGAAGAGTCAATGATGTCAGGTCAAGGGATCAATGCATCTCCTATCACTTATGAGGATAACTCATGACACCAAACCATTGCCTCACAGTAGGTCGATCCAGTATATCCACCACTGATATACCCATATGTTTGTGTTAGCACCACGTGCCTAACCAGCCCATATACTGGTCTCACAAGTACCATAGCTATCCCATATCCACTAAGGTTCATCGACTAGGGACAAGGGTTTGAGCACAGATCCAATCTATCTCATGGGACATTATCATGTAAGTACACAATCGCAGATGCAAACAAACAATGATAATGACAATGCCAGAATGATATTTTTATAGGAAATATCTTTAAGTAGTATGTAAAGTAGACCATAACTAGGTCTCAGGGCAAAAACACAAACACCAGTCTGACCCTGATGACTTCAGATCGCAGGCAAGTTATGTGTTCAAGATGAATGGAGGTGCTATATGCTGGAAGAGCTTTAAGAAATCCACTATAGCTAATTCTACAACTGAGGCTGAGTATGTCACCACGTCTGAGGTAGCCAAAGAAGCCGTTTGGATATGGAAGTTCATTTCTGATCTTCAGGTGGTTCCAACTGCTATGGATCCCATTGACCTTTATTGTGACAACAATGGGGCTATTGCACAGGAAAAGGAACCACGGTCTCATCAAAGATTTCACCTGATCAGAGAGATTAGTGATCAAGGTGATGACAAGATTAGCAGAGTTGACATAGAGAACAATCTAGTAGACCCACTGACCAAGGCTTTGGCGTAGCAGAAGCATGATGGTCATACGAGGGATATGGGAGATTGTTGGTGTTTATGCCCTAAGACCTAGTTTTGGTCTTTACTTTGTACTACAAGACATTGATATTTCTTATATATCATTCTGGCATTGTCGTTATCATGTTTAGTTTACATATGCGATTGTGCTCTTACATGATAATGTCTCTGGAGACATACTGGATCTGTGCTCGAACTCTTGTGCCAGTCAATGTACCATACTGGATATGGGACAGCTCTGGTACTTGTGGGACTAGTATATGGGTTGGTTAGGCACGAGGTGCTAACACAGACAAATAGGTATATCAGTGGTAGATATGCTGGACCGACCCGCTGTGAGGGAATGACTTGGTGTCATGAGTTATCCTTACAAGTGACAGGAGATGCATTGATCACTTGACTTGAGGTCATTGACTATTCTATATGGTTAGGGACATGCTTTGAGAAAACCAAATACCTCACCATAGTTAAGAGGTCATAATGGTTGATATTGAGTATGTCACGACCCATATGAGAAGGTCAATGTACAGACAGAGGATTTGCTCCTTCCTGAGGGAAGCTTGATTTCCATGGGGCCCCCCATGGTTCTATGACTAAAAGTGTATGGTCATACCCAGGTGAAAGCCTGATTTAGACATTACCATGATATTGGGTGAAAATAAGTGGTGACACATGATGACACCAAAATATATAGTATATTTTGTATCATTTTAGATACCTTTTCATGCTAAATTGAGGATCTTTTACTTGTTTTTATGCCGAATCTACCAAATATTGCAAAGTCTACTTCTATTTTGGTTTTTCATGATTTTCAGGCAAAAAGACATCATTTTAGGGTGTTTTCTAGCAAAAGTAAACACATAGAAGAATTCTCATCATCAAGAAGAAGATACATGACAAATTTCACGCAAAACGGAGTAACTCACCAAAATACGGTAGTGCCGTAACCTATATTACGGTACCGTATTTCCATACTATACCGTAATATCAGAGCACCTACCGTAATTTGGGAAACCTTTAGATCAGAAGATTGTGCGAAAAATATGGCACTGCCGTAAGATTTTACACAGCCGTATTTTGGAGCACTTTCGAAACAGAGACCATTGTTGAAATTACGGCACTACTATAATTTATTACACGGGCCATATTTTCCAGACGCTTTTGACCAGAGAGTTCAGCCAATTTTATGGTAGTACCGTGAACCATATTACGGTGCCGTATTTCCCAGCACTTTTAGAACAGAACACTCGACCGATTTTACGGTAGTGCCGTGAACTATTACACTACCGTATTTCTGTTTTTGAACTCTACTCCCAGGTCAATTTCGACGCCTGATTTTTACGGAGAATATTGCAAGCGATCCAGAGCTTTAAATCGGATGCCATAAGAAGAAGAAGGAGAGATTACGATGAGAGGATCACGTAGACCCACTATCGAGGGAGAAATCACAATACATGCCACCGCTTAGGGTTCCGCTGCCGCGACCAATCTAGAGCACCTCCGGTCGTGATTTTCATACAGAAGCTTCGCCTGGAGAAAGAGACAACGTGCCAGAAGTTTCAGAACGAAAGAAGATCAATTTGAGGAGAAATCAAAGGAAGAAGAAGTGCCACCACTGTTCACCACTTTCATTGCAAATTACGGCTGTGAAATATTTCACAGCCGTGCTGTATTTTCCTAAAACTCCTTTCTTGTTGATTTTTGATCTTCTGAAATTATGGTATTTTGTAATTCCTTCACCGTGCTAGCTTAAACTTATTTTGGGACATGGGGGAGTAATTCCCTTTGATTTTCTTAATTACTAGATAATCTTTTACTTTCATCATGATTATTCTACTTTGATAATTTTACCTATGCGATTCTTGCTCTAAGATTCTCATTAGTTTGCTTTTTGTCATCATGATTTAGAGTTTTCGCAATAAGGACCGAAAGGTGATTTGCTTGAGAACTTGGAACCCTAAAATTGATTAATAGGAACTCACCGTAGGGAAACTAGGTTAAGTTCTTATTTCTTTATTTTAGTAAGTTAAATTGCCATGATGATATTAATGAACTTAGGATTGAGTTATTGTGTCAAACGTGGAGATCTTGCACTAAAGTGAGGATCGGAACGTTGGAGAACCATAGGTAAAATGTGTGTCGAGTCTTGGATGCACGAAAGTGATCCTTGAAATTCCACTCGAGGCAATCAACTTAGAACTCGGATGCACGAAAGTGATCTTTGAGTTCTTTGATTGATGATTTGCTTATCTTCAGCTTGGGAAGAATCTTGCGCGAAAGTGAAGATTTATCTCTACGTGGTTATCTACATGAAAGTGAGATAATCCCTTTTTGAAGCAAATTGAGTCTTCATCATGTTAGAATTCGATTTATGAACATCTTTATATATCTAGTCGTGGAAATCCAAGAGAATGAAACCCTAGTCCCAATTTCTCTATGACATTATTCTCCCGCGTGTTTTCGCTCTCTGCTTGCCTTTCTCTTTTTCCATTGCCTAGATAGGAAGAAATCAATTATTAGGTACTTGACAGCATAGGTCTCTCTGTGGGATCGATATTTTCTTTATTACTTCGAGTATCTGTGCACTTGCGAACACTACAAGTTTAGGGACAACAAGTTTTTGGAGTCGTGTCAGGGAGTGACAATAGCCCTGCCAACACTTTTGGCCGCGACACTTGAAACGAGTCTGCCTGCTTGTATTTAAAAGTGTGTCCTTTCGGATCACATCAAGTTTTTGCCGCCGTTGCTGGGGAGACCTTAGTTTTGTCAATATTGAAGATATTGAGAGTATTACTAGACTAGGCTTTATTTACTTTTTTTGTTGAAATCACTTGATCTATCTATTTTGCATGCACAGGAGTCTTAGGTCAGGACCACTTGTTCCATTTGATCCTGAAATCAATAAAACACTTAGAGTGCACAGGAAGTTAAGACTGGAAGAAGATTTACAAGAAACATCACAGGAGATACAAGAAGAAATCGTGGAGATGGCAAACAATCAAAGAACATTGAGGGACTATGCAGCCCCTAATCCACAAGAAATTCACTCAAGCATTGCTAGACCAGCGATAGAGGCTAACAACTTTGAAATTGAGCCTGCTTTTCTTTCAATGATACAACAAAATCAGTTAGGAGGATCTCCACTGGAGGATCCAACCCAACATCTTGCTTTATTCTTAGAACTTTGTGATACCATAAAAATTAATGGAGTTTCTAACGATGCACTGAGATTGAGATTATTTCCTTTTTCTCTTAGGGACCGGGCGCGATCATGGCTTCAAGCTCAACCAACTGGAACCTTCACAACTTGGGATCAACTGTCAAATTCTTTCCTGATGAAATACTTCCCTCCAAGCAAAACAATTCAGCTGAGAAACTAGATAACAAGTTTCCAACTAAAAGATGGAGAATCTTTCAGTGAGGCATGGGAGAGATTTAATGAATTACAACGGAAGTGTCCTCACCATGGCATTGAAGATTGGGTCCTATTGTTGGGGTATGCCCTTAAGGCTAATGTTTGAGGCCTTGGGATTGTAACAGTATCATGTATAAACTCTTTTGTTTATAAAGGCAATGGTTATTATTCAGGTTGTTACATCATCTGCTGCAATGTGTGTTCTTCTGAATAATGTCTCAATGCTGTTCAGCTAGGCTGACATGCTATATGTCCTTAGTCGAGATATCTTGGTGAACATGAGACAGCCTTGATATGATTGAGACTAATATGTGTTCTAATCTTATAGGATGCTTTGAGCATGGAATAAGATGTAGACTCATGGGTACATTGGATGTACTGGACAGACCCTACTAGGATATTCAATTGCTTGTCACAATGTGAATAATCCTTGTTTGCAACAAGTGGCACATGTCCTCTGACTTGAGATCACTTGTGTTTCTAAATGATGATTGTCATTGTTTTGAGATAGTTCAATATCATTTGAAACATAATGGTTATAGACTATCTTGGATAATGATCATGAGTCAGGTTAGGGCACTAGTGATAGATACAGGATTGCCGTCTCCTTGTTTAAGGAGTGTGATGTTCTAAAGGGGCCCCCCTGAATGAGATGATTGAGAATAGTGTATGGCCATACCCTGATGACTATGTTCATCTGATCTAATCATGCTCATCATATTGGAGCTACAGGCTTGACATGCTTGTCCAATAAGAACATCCAGTGGCAAAGGAAACATGTATGCCTAGTGAAGTGGATTCACACTTGTGCTGTGGTTTGGGTGTAGTCTTGGAAGACTCTTTCCTTTATATCGGGAGACAGTGATGTGTTGCTAGATACCCCTCACTGATCGTGATAACGAAAGTTATCATTACCGATATTTAAAGGAAACCCTCAGGGTCGCACAATTTGATGATATGGCTTACTTAAGTCAGATCGTGTGGACTGAATTGTTTGGGTTTAGTCTGAAGGGATTTGATCTCTGATTATAAGTGAGATCTGGTCTGATCATGTTTGATTGATTAGGGCTTGAGATCGGTAAGCTTCGATCGAGAGATTTGATGCTAGATCGGTGAGATCAACAGCATCAAGAGATCAACGGTTAGATCTTGAACCTTTAGGGTTTATTGTGATCTAGACCATATGGCTTGGGTTAATTGGTCTTGGACCAAACCAACATTGAACCGGCTCATGAATGAGCGCATGGTTCATGGGAGATGAGTTAAGCGCTTGGTTCACTTAAGGGTGAACGCTTGAGCCTTGACTACTTTCCATTTTGGGAATTCGGTTTCCAAATGGATTGTATGTAACGCCTCCACATTAGTGTGGGAGGTTACTCTCTCGCCGAACTCTCTCTTGTGTAGGTTTCTCCATCTTTCGGTGGAGAGCGCTTGACGAAAAGAAGAGAAGGAAGTCTCGGCCAAGCTTGATCTCTCATCATCCTCACGCGACAAGGACCCTTTGAAGCACTTTACTAGCACAAAGGATTCAAAGGAGCAAGCCATCTTCATTTGTTGTGTGCGTCACCTTTGGAGAAGGAGCACTTGCGTCTTTGCTTCCAAGGCACCATCCATTCGATGGCATTGGTATGATCTCCTTCTTGATCTATTCAATCTATCAAAGTTGATCATATGAGCATATAAGCGATTGTGTTGTTGAAACCCTAGCAAAACATGCATGCGCCCCCTAAATTAGGGTTTCATCTGCTTGCGCTCCCCCTTGAAGGGGACTCTTCAATTGGTATCAGAGCTAGGATCTTATATGGTTCATATGATTGCTATGTATGTTATGTGATCCTTGTATGCTTAGATCTTCCTTACATGCGAGATTTACATGTAAAGTTTGTACATGCCGAAACTTGTATGTTTCCTTGGCGCATGTATGTTGGTTGCGCTTCTATTATGTTGTTGTAGTTGTTTTTCTAAAAAAAAACTAAATGACATGCGCGACTTTCACTAGATCCAAGCCGCACCTACAATAAACCCTTAGATGGGTTGATGGGGTTGAAAGCATCATCTAGTATAGATCAAATTAGTCTGATCAGACCATCTGACAGCCTAGATGGATCGACCAGATGGCACCTGTGCGTAAGCACGAGGTGGCTATAGGTCGATTGCATCACAGGCGTGTAGCGAGGTCTGGTTGAGACAACCAGCGAACACACATGAGTTAGGCCCGGGGTCACACCCGCTTGCCAGAACTCATGTTGGCTGTTCAGCCCTTGGCGCATGCATGGTTGACCATTAGGTCAACTCGAGTCAGTTAGGACTTGGTGCATGCAAGGGCATGGATCTAACTAGATTGATGAGTGGATCCCTATCAATGGACCGTTGTAAGGTTGTAGGGCACATAAGAAAATTAAAATTGATGCCAATGGGTTTTCGAAATTTTATTTTCTTTGTAATGGATCACATGATTGATTGAATGATGCCATGATGCTTGTTTATTTAATCTTATGTGGGTTGCCCTTTAATGTGTGCTGTGCTGGGGCCTGCGAGCCTGGTAAATTGTAAATTATTATTTTTGTGATCTGCGAATCACATTTTTAATTAATTTATTGTTTAATTGACCTGCGAGTCAAACTTGTCTAGATAGATTAAAATGTAGTTTAATTAGACAAGAGCACAAAAGCACACATCGCAGAGGTGCATTCAGCTGGTGGGCGCACCTGAGCTGCATTGAGCGCTAGGGCCCTGGGTTGGACCAGATGAGATGCAAAAGACCCAACAAGAGCAAGTGAAGACTTAAGTTGATTTAAGGTCTTACTTAGGCTCTATGGGCTTTTACCACATAAGATCAGCATGCTTTCTACTTATTGCTTATAATTAGAATTGCATGTTTAGTTATCTTCTGCTATCACCATAGGGTTTGCATGATAGGTAAGAAGATAAAAGACCGTTAAAATCCAACGCTAAAATATCAAGCTCGATAGCCTTCTGACGCGAAACCTCACTGTTCTGACTATCGTTGGAGCCGTGTTGTACCCACTCAGTGGGCACGTCCATCTATCTTCAGACGGTGCAGGATTACACCTGCGTGTTACAGAGAAGGGATTTATCGCTTCTCGTTGCTCAGCATAGCACGTGGTGGTCCAGGGAGTAAGTCGGGTTAGCTTGACCATGTAGGCTACATATGTGGCGCATATGGTAGCACATGGAGGCAGCCATCTGTGGGATCAGAGACTGTGTTGTACCAACTCAGTTGGCACAGTCTGCTGGATTGCCCAGATGAAGGGGAATCGCACGGGTTGGCGATTGGTAGGGACTGCCTACCAGAAATTAGTGCTTGTACTCTCTGTGCATCTTATCTCGCCTGAGCGGGACGCGGAGACCAAGTATGAAATCTGGATCCCATCTCACTAAAAGAGTTCTACTCTTTCGGGCTGTTTTGCTGGATTTTTCAGCCAGATAAAATAGTGAGAAAAAGAATCATTCTTAAGTCCTGATTGATTCTTAACATTGATACTGACCTTGCTGTTCTTGCATTGTTGTAGATTCCTGCAGCAACGAACACCATGAGCTTCAATGTGCGATCCCTACTGGAAAGGGAGAAGTTTGCTGGGCCAAACTTCTCAGACTGGTTCGGACACCTTAAGATCGTTCTTAAGGCAGAGAGGAAACTGTATGTCCTCGAGACGGCTGTGCCGCCTCAACCCGCTGTGAACGCCGCAAGGGCGGTTCGTGATGCCTATGAAAAGCATGTCAATGATAGCATTGATGTCGCTTGCCTGATGCTAGCGTCTATGACGCCACCGCTGCAGCGTCAGCATGAGGATATGTCGGCTATAGAGATTATAGCGAACCTCAAGATGCTGTATGCTGCACAGGCGAGGACAGAACGCTATAATCTGACCAAGCTTTTCTTTCAGAGCAAACTGGCTGAAGGGAGCCCAGTGGGAGCTCACATGCTCAAGATGATTGGGCACAAGGAGGCTCTAGAGAAACTGGGGCATACCATCAACCAGGAGCTTGCTGTAGACATTATTCTGCAGTCTCTCCTGCCCTCTTTCGATGCGTTCATTATTAACTTTAATATGAACAAAATCGATTGTACTCCGGCAGAGCTGCTGAATATGCTCTTGACTACTGAGGAGACTCTGAAGGGAAAGCCTTCAACCTCTGTCTTGATGGTTCCTTCGAGGAACAAGAAGAAGGGGAAGAAGGGCAAAGCCCCTGTCAAGAGTTACAGCAAGGCTCTGAAATAAAAAGTTAAGCGGTCAAAGGAATACAGATGTTTCCACTGTGGCCAGCTGGGTCACTGGAAAAAGGACTGTAAAGCGCTCCAAGGAGATAAGAGGGGAAGCTTCGCTTCTGGCTCAGGTATATACGTGACGGAAGTCATGGTTTCATCTTCTTCTATATCATGGGTGTTGGACACTGCATGTGGAGTTCACATTTGTTCAAATGTACAGGAACTCAAGAGAAGAAGACAGGTGGGACAGCATGAGGTGGACCTACGAGTTGGAAACGGGGCACGGGTTGCTGCTGTTGCTGTAGGGGATTATTACATCTCATTACCATCTGGCATTGTATTAGAATTAAACAATTGTTATTTTGTACCCTGTATTACCAAAAATATTATCTCTATTCCTGCTCTTGTCAGGAAAGGGTTTTCCTTTGAATGCAAGATTTCAAAGTGTTATCTTACTCTTAATAATATTGTTTATGCTACTGGTTCAATTAACAATGGGTTATTCATGTTGGACATGGAATATTCTATACAAAACATTGATAATAAGAAAGCCAAGTATGCTGATGACAGCACCTTGCTATGGCATAGTCGTTTAGGCCATATTAACAAGAAGCGCATTAAGCGGTTGCATGATCATGGACTGCTGGGATCATTCTCCTATGAGGAGATTGATACATGCAAAGCTTGTTTAATGGGTAAAATGACGAAGTCACCTTTTCCTCATAAAGGTCAAAGTGCTTCAGGTTTACTTGACCTTATACACAGTGATGTGTGTGGGCCATTTAGTAAACATGCCAGAGGTGGCTATTCGTACTTCATTACCTTTACTGATGATTTCAGTAGATATGGGTATGTCTATCTGATGAGACATAAAAGTGAATCTTTTGACAAGTTCAAAGAGTTCAAAAATGAAGTACAGAATCAGCTAGGCCGAAATATCAAGGCACTTCGTTCTGATCAAGGTGGAGAATACTTGAGTCATGCGTTTACTGACTATCTAAAAGAGTGTGGGATTATCTCACAGCTCACTCCGCCAGGAACACCGCAATGGAATGGTGTGTCCGAGAGGAGGAACAGAACCTTACTGGATATGGTTCGTTCTATGATGAGTCAGGCTACTCTACCTTACTCCTTTTGGGGTTTTGCACTGGAAACAGCTGCAAAGGTACTAAACCGAGTGCCATCCAAGGCCGTTTCAAAGACTCCATATGAGTTATGGTATGGGAAACAGCCTAGCTTGACATTTATCAGGATCTGGGGTTGCGAGGCTTATGTCAAAAAGCTCGCCTCTGGGAAACTAGAGAGCAGATCTGAGAAATGTATCTTTGTCGGATACCCTAAGGAAACTAAGGGTTATTATTTCTACGATCTCAAAGAGAACAAGGTATTTGTTGCTCGGACGGCCATCTTTCTTGAGAAGGAATTTCTTCTGCAAGAGGCCAGTGGGAGAGAAATAAAGCTGGATGAGAATCCAGAGAAAGGGCAAAGTAGTCAAGCACAGTTGGATGAGCCTGAGCCAGTTGAGCAGGTTATTGAACAACCTGAGGCTCAGATATCACGGGAACCGCGAAGATCGGGAAGGATCCGTCATCAGCCTGAGCGCTATGACGGAGTCTACATCATTGATAATGATGAACCCCTCACTTATGCGGATGCGGTCAGTGGACCGGAGTCAGCTAGATGGCTTGAAGCTATGCGAGCCGAGATGGACTCCATGTCAGATAACCAAGTCTGGGATTTGGTTGATCCGCCTCCGGGAGTTATCCCTATAGGCTGTAAATGGATCTTCAAGAAGAAGATTGACATGGATGGTAATGTGGTTACCTATAAAGGCAGGCTTGTTGCGAAAGGTTTCAAACAAATCTACGGGATAGATTATGATGAAACTTTCTCTCCTGTAGCCATGTTTAAGTCTATTCAGATTCTTTTCGCGATAGCTGCATATTATGATTATGAGATCTGGCAAATGGATGTGAAGACCGCTTTCCTTAATGGAAATCTGGATGAGGATGTGTATATGACACAACCAGAAGGTTTCACTAATCCATCAGATCGTCATAAAATATGCAAGTTAAAGAAGTCCATTTATGGACTTAAACAAGCATCTAGAAGCTGGAATATTCGTTTTGATGAATCAATCTCTGAGTTTGGTTTCATCAAGAATGAAGATGACCCGTGTGTATATAAGAGGTTTAGTGGGAGCGTAATTACATTCCTAGTCCTCTACGTCGATGATATCTTAATCATTGGAAACGATATTCCTGAACTGCATGCTGTTAAAGCATGGTTAGGAAAATGTTTTCAGATGAAAGATCTAGGAGAAGCAGCCTATGTATTAGGTGTGAAGATCTACAGGGATAGATCTAAGAGGCTTCTCGGGCTGTGCCAGAGTACTTACATCGATAAAGTCCTGGAGAGATTTCATTTAGAGAATTCTAAAAGAGGATATCTTCCAGTCAGACATGGTCTGAATCTTTCAAAGAGTCAGTGTCCACAAACACAGACTGAGAAAGATGAAATGGACAATACGCCTTATGCTTCGGCTATTGGGTCCATTATGTATGCGATGTTGTGTACTCGCCCAGACGTCGCTTACGGGTTAAGCGTGACCAGTCGATTCCAAAGTAATCCAGGTTTGGCGCACTGGATTGCGGTCAAGAACATTTTAAAATATCTGCGGAGGACCAAAGATATGTTCTTGATATATGGTGGTCAGGAAGAACTCAGTATAGAAGGATATACTGACGCTTCGTTCCAGTCGGACCAGGATGATTTCCGATCGCAATCAGGCTATGTTTTTAGCTTGAATGGTGGAGCAGTGGTGTGGAAGAGTTTCAAACAGTCTACTGTTGCTGATTCCACAATAGAAGCCGAGTATGTTGCAGCCTCGGAAGCATCCAAGGAGGCAGTGTGGATTCGTAAGTTCATGAGAGAACTTGGTGTTGTTCCTTCGAGTGCAGATCCTTTGGTTATCTTCTGTGATAACACTGGAGCCATTGCACAAGCAAAGGAACCACGGTCGCACCAGAAGTCCAAGCACATACAGAGACGGTTTCACTTGATCCGGGAGATCATTGATCGTGGCGAGATCAAAATATGCAAGGTTCACACAGACGACAATCTGGCTGACCCGCTTACCAAGCCTCTGGCGCAGCAGAAGCATGAGAAGCACTGTAATAATATGGGTTTGAGATTTCTCAACCATTAGATTAAGTGCAAGTGGGAGATTGTTAGGGTATGCCCTTAAGGCTAATGTTTGAGGCCTTGGGATTGTAAAAGTATCATGTAATAAACTCTTGTGTTTATAAAGGCAATGGTTATTATTCAGTTTGTTACATTGTCTGCTGCAATAACTGTGCTTCTGAATAATGTCTCAATGCTGTTCAGCTAGGCTGACATGCATATGTCCTTAGTCGAGATATCTTGGTGAACATGAGACAGCCTTGATATGATTGAGACTAATATGTGTTCTAATCTTATAGGATGCTTCGAGCATGGAATAAGATGTAGACTCATGGGTACATTGGATGTACTGGACAGACCCTACTAGGATATTCAATTGCTTGTCACAATGTGAATAATCCTTGTTTGCATCAAGTGGCACATGTCCTCTGACTTGAGATCACTTGTGTTTCTAGATGATGATTGTCATTGTTTTGAGGTAGTTCAATATCATTTGAAACATAATGATTATAGACTATCTTGGATAATGATCATGAGTCAGGTTAGGATACTAGTGATAGATAAAGGATTGCCGTCTCCTTGTTCAAGGAGTGTGGTGTTCTAAAGGGGCCCCCCTGAATGAGATGATTGAGAAAGTGTATGGCCATACCCAGGTGACTATGTTCATCTGATCTAATCATGCTCATCATATTGGAGTCACAGGCTTGACACGCTTGTCCAATAAGAACATCCAGTGGCAAAGGAAACATGTATGCCTAGTGAAGTGCATTCACCCTTGTGCTGTGTTTTGGGAGTAGTCTTGGAAGACTCTTTCCTTTATATCGGGAGACAGTGATGTGTTGCTAGATACCCCTCACTGATCGTGATAACGAAAGTTATCGTTACCGACATTTAAAGGAAACCCTCAGGGTCGCACAATTTGATGATATGGCTTACTTGAGTCAGATCGTGTGGACTGAATTGTTTGGGTTCAGTTTAAAGGGATTTAATCTCTGATTGTAAGTGAGATCTGGTCTGATCATGTTTGATTGATTAGGGCTTGAGATCGGTAAGCTTCGATCGAGAGAGGTGATGCTAGATCGGTGAGATCAGGAGCATCAGGAGATGAACGGTTAGATCTTGAACCTTTAGGGTTTATTGTGATCTAGACCATATGGCTTGGGTTAGTTGGTCTTGGACCAAACCGACATTGAACCGGCTCATGAATGAGCGCATGGTTCATGGGAGATGAGTTAAGCGCTTGGTTCACTTAAGCGTGAACGCTTGAGCCTTGACTACTTTCCATTTTGGGAATTCGGTTTCCAAATGGATTGTATGTAACGCCTCCACATTAGTGTGGGAGGTTACTCTCTCGCCGAACTCTCTCTTGTGTAGGTTTCTCCATCTTTCGGTGGAGAGCGCTTGACGAAAAGAAGAGAAGGAAGTCTCGGCCAAGCTTGATCTCTCATCATCCTCACGCGACAAGGACCCTTTGAAGCACTTTGCTAGCACAAAGGATTCAAAGGAGCAAGCCATCTTCATTTGTTGTGTGCGTCACCTTTCGAGAAGGAGCACTTGCGTCTTTGCTTCCAAGGCACCATCCATTCGATGGCATTGGTATGATCTCCTTCTTGATCTATTCAATCTATCAAAGTTGATCATATGAGCATATAAGCGATTGTGTTGTTGAAACCCTAGCAAAACATGCATGCGCCCCCTAAATTAGGGTTTCATCTGCTTGCGCTCCCCCTTGAAGGGGACTCTTCACCTATTGCATACTTTTTATAATGGATTACTCTATAACACCAAACTAACTGTGGATGCTGCTGTAGGAGTAGCTCTTATGAGCAAAACTATGGATGCTACCTTTAAACTGCTGGAGGAGATGGCTCTCAATCACAATCAATGGACTTCTGAGAGAGGAGTACTGTACAGACCTTCTCAAGGTAAGAATGAGAGCGATGGATGGCGATCCTTAACAGAAAAGGTAGATTCTTTATGCAGTAGATTTGATTCTTTTAAAATGCAAGCTGCTGCTGTTTCCTCTATCACTTGTGAAA
Organism: Costus lasius; assembly: GCA_027563935.2. Taxonomy (NCBI): domain Eukaryota; kingdom Viridiplantae; phylum Streptophyta; class Magnoliopsida; order Zingiberales; family Costaceae; genus Costus; species Costus lasius. Next base: position 31,325,533 of record CM050448.1, read on the forward strand.
TTTGTGGTAACATCGATCACTCATCTGAAAACTGTAGAGTTGTTGTAGATCAAGGGGATGAACATGCCAATGCTTTAGGTACTTATAGTCAAAGTAAAACCAATGATCCCTACACTAGTACTTATAACCCTGGATGGAGAAATCACCCCAACCTTTCATGGAGAAACAATAACAATGAAAAAGGACAAACTGAGAATAGATGATTCCAAAGGCCCAATCCAAACCAAAACCAAAACATAAATCAGAATTGTAGTGTAGAATCCATGTTTAAAAAAATTATGGCAAATCAAAATCAGTTTATGTCTAATCAAAGCCAAATCCTGACAAATCAAAGTAGACAAATTGAAGAATTTAAAGAAAATCTTAATCAAATCAACTCCAGATTAGAAAGAGTAGAGGCACATAATAAGATTTTAGAAAACCAAATTGAACAACAAGCTAGTACTTCTTATAGACCCCCTGGGAAATTGCCTGCTAAATCTGAGATAAACCCTAGGGAGCATTGTAATGCCATCATGACTTGAAGTGGGAAACAACTAGGAGAGCCTAAAGGGAAGGTTAAATTTAAGGAAAAAGAGTCTTATTATAATCATGATGAGGAATTAGAATTAGAAAAATCCTCTAAACATGAACAAACCCTACCTAGTTTAACACCTCAAAAGGGTGATGAACCAAAAGGGGATGAGCCATGTAAAGAAGATAATTCTAAGTCTGATTTGCCTCCACCCTACAAACCACCAATACCTTTTCCACAAAGGTTGGTTCAGAATAAACTAGACAAATAATTTGGCAAATTCCTTGAAGTCTTAAAGAAGTTTTACATTAATATTCCATTTACTGAAGCTATTTCTCAAATGCCTTCATATGCAAAGTTTTTGAAAGAAATATTGTCTAATAAGAGAAAGTTAGATGATTATGGTACTTGCACTGTAACATTGACTGAAGATTGTAGTAAGGTCATTCAAAATAAACTGCCACCAAAACTGAAGGATCCAGGTAGTTTTTCTATCCCTTGTTCAATTGGCACTATGGCTTTTGACTGAGCCTTATGTGATTTAGGTGCAAGTGTAAGTCTAATGCCTCTTTCTATTTACAGGAAACTGAATATTGGAGAGCTGAAACCTACATCCGTATCTTTACAGCTCGTGGATTCATCGGTAAAGTATCCTCTAGGTATCTTAGAGAATGTTCCAATCAAGATAGGTGAGTTTTTCATACCTGCAGATTTTGTAGTTTTGGACATGGAGGATGATGACACCAAAATATGTACTATATTTTGCTTCATTTTAGATACCTTTACGAACTAAATTGAGGATCTTTTACTTGTTTTTATATTGAATCCATCAAATATTGCAAAGTCTACTTCTATTTTAGTTTTTTTATGTTTTTCAGGCAAAAAGGCACTATTTAACGTGTTTTCAAGCAAAATCAAATACATGGAAGAGTTACCATCATCAAGAGGAGATCACCCAAGAAATTTCACGCAAAACGGAGTAACTCAGCAAATTACAGCAGTGTCGTAATCCATTTTACGGTACCGTAATTCCAGACAGTACCGTAAAATCCGAGCCCTGCCGTATTTTGAGAAATTTCCGAATAGAAAGATTTTTGGATTTTATGGCACCTGCCGTAAGCAATATTATGGTACCGTATTTCAAAGAGCTTCAGAACAGAAACTTCACCTGATTTTACGGCACTACCGTAAGAAACTACACGGGCCGTAATTTCCAGACGTTCGCGAACAGAGAGTTCAGCCGATTTTACGGCACTACTGTAAACCAGATTACGGTGCCGTAATTCCACGACAACATCGGAACAGAAGACTCAAGCGATTTTACGGCAGTGTCGTAAGACATTACACTTCCGTAATTTCTGTTCTGAACGCGACGCCCGAGTCAATATCAACGCCTGATTCTTGCGGAATAGATGGCGAGCGGTCCAGAGCCTTAAATCAGATGCCGTAAGAAGTAGAGGGAGAGATTTTCACGAGTGGATTACGGAGAGACCAAAAGCCCCAAATTTCGTGCACTGTCGAGGGAGAAATCGCGATCAACGCCGCCGCCTAGGGTTTCTCCACCGCTCTCGATCTAGACGTTCTCTGGCCATAATTTTCATACTGAAGCTTCGTCTGAAGGAGGAGAGAACGTGCCAGAAGTTTCAGACCGAAAGGAGATCGATTGGAAGAGAAATCGAAGAACAAGGAGTCGCCGGCACTGTTCATCGACGGTTCTTGCAAATTACGGCTGTGAAATACTTCACAGCCGTGCTGTATTTTCTAAATTTCTCTTTTACTTCGATTTTTGATCCTCTAAAACCATGATCTATTGTAATTCCTTCATGATGATAGCTTAAACTACTTTTGGGACATGGGGGAGTAATTCACTTGATTTCCAATGACTAGATGACTATTTTTACTATTTCGTTGAGTTTAATATTACCATGATGATTTTGCTCATGTGATAATTGTACTTAGACTCTCTATAAGTTCATGTTACTAATTATATTCTTAGAATTTTCGCTTGAGACCGAAAGGTAATTGCTTGAGAATTTGGAACTCTATAATTGCATGTTAGGATCCCTTCCTTAGGTTAGATCTAATTTGATCTGTTCTAGTAGATTAATTGTCATAATTATAACATGAACCTATAGATCAAGTCTATTTGTCAAACGTGGAGATCTTGTGCGAAAGCAAGGATCAGAACATTGGAGATCCATGAGTAAAACTAGTGTTGAGACTCGGATACACGAAAGTGATCCTTGAATCTCCACTAGAGATTATCAACATTGAATTCGGATGCACGAAAGTGATCCTTGAATTCATTGTTTGATGATTTACTTATCTTCAGCGTTGGGAAGAATCTTACGCGAATGCGAGGATAAATTCCTGTGCGGTTGTTTGTACGAAAGTGAAACAACCCTTTTATTTAGTAAATTACATCATCATCATGATAAATTTAAACTAACGAAATCCTTATTCATATATAGCTCATAAAAGTTAAAGTGAACGAAACCCTAGTCCCAGCTTTTCTCTCTGATAATTCCGTTTTTTGCTTTCAATTTCTATTCTCACTACTTCGATTAGCCTAGATAGTAAGAAATCAGCTATTTAGTATTCGACAACGTAGGTCCCTATGGATTCGATACTTTCTTTATTACTTCGAGTAACCATGCACTTGCGGATAACAACAGAGGAAAATTACAAAAACCCTATAATTCTAGGTTGACCACTGTTAGCCACTACTAAAGGAAACATAGATGTGAAAGAAGGAAAGATCACTTTTGATATCTGTGAAAACATTATTGAATTTAATCTTAATGACTCTTTGAATAAACTTTCTTACTCAGGATCATGTTGTAGTGTTGAGGTGATTGATGATATTGTTTATGATGTTTGCAATTTATTTGATGAATCCTCAAATATTGAAATTGACAAATCATCTGAGGTGATTTTGACCAGAGAGATGTTTGCACAAATACAGCACGGCCGTGGGAAAATACACAGTGCCGTGTTTTCTGCTTGGATTTCACAGAAGAAAAATACGGCACTGTTATAATCCGAATACGGTACCGTATTTGTAAACCAGATTCTTGACTTTTTCTGGTTGATTTTGTGCAGGCCATAACTTTTGATCCAGAAGTCCAAATTAAGATCCGAAAGATGCTACGGGCTAGTCTTTAAGAGAGGAAGACAACGAGGTAAAAAAAAGAACTTTTATCTAGTATTGAGAGAGAAATTTAAATAATGGTGCTCAGGGTTTGGCTTCACGCCGAGAGGCGTGGAGGCCACCTCGGGTTGTGATTTTTACACTGAAGCCTCACCTGGAGGAAAGGAGGATGCACCAGAAGTTTTAGAGTGTTTGGAGTCTGGTCAGAGGAGAAATCAAAAAAATAGCGGTGACAGCGCTGTTCAAAGTTGTGGTTCAATATTTTTATTTGGTACTTAACAATAAGGTACTTAACAATAAGTTTTTTATTGTTAAGGTCTCTGTGGTTCAATATTTGGTACTTAACAATAAGGTCTCTGTGGTTCAATATTTTTATTACTTCGAAGTATCCGTGCACTTGCGGACACAACAAGTTTTTGGCGTCGTTGCCGGGGACCTTAGTTTTGTTAATATCAAAATAGTTGTTATTATTGCTAGACTAAGTTTTATTTGTTTTAGATTTAACTTTGTTTTTTTTTTCTTTTTGCAGGTTTTGGATTTTCACAGTTGTGATAGAACTAATAATTTCTGAAATTTGTGAATTTACTTGTGTTTTAGATTTTCTATTTTTTTATATATTCTGAAAAAAATAGTTCTTATTGATTGGTGTTGAATTATCTCTCTGCTTGATAGATTTGATAAATATGTATTTTCATCACAACTCTTGGGCAACTGAAAGAGGTAAGGTGTACATGCCACAAAATGATTCACGTTGCACTCTTGCAGATATATCGAAATTACACTCCTATTTTGTTACATGTAACATTTGTAAATCATCTGATCACTATACTTCTGATTGCAAATTTTTAATTCCTCCAAATTCTAATTCTTCATGGTATCTAGATGATCATTATGAATCTAGTTGGGAAAATCAAACTTCTTTTTATGGTGATTGCTCAAACAATAATTATGAACCATGCTTTGAGAAAACTGAAAAATCTAGTTTAGAGGGCATGCTTGAGAAATTCATGAGTTCACAATTGAAACAAAATGATGAAATGAATGAGAATATGAAACAAATCAGTTCTAGGCTTGAAGATACAATAAGGCAAGTAGGTTCTAGGCTTGATGATTTATGTGCTAATACTGAAATGTTAGAAAACTAGATAGCACAACAAAATTGCTTGTTTGAATTTGATTTGGAAACTGAGGAAGTTGATTTAGAAAATTCTCCCTCTGATTATGATTGTTTTGAGATTGAGCCTTATGTTAACATTCATGAATCTCACTCTGATTTGATGATTGTAAAATTGATTCCTTTGATAGTTTAGTTGAGGAAAAGTTTGAAGAAATTGAAATTGAAAAACCTTCTTTTGATGATAATTCTGATTTTGATGTAAATTTATATATGGTTAAATCTGATAAGCATGATGAAGGTTCGAAAATTATAGACATTAATGAACCCCACTGTGATCTTGGTGATATTTTTGAAATTAATGATAAATCTCTTGTGGTAAACCCTGATTCTATTAATTCTTTTTCATATGATTCTGATTTTGACTCTTCTGATGATGAATTATTTGTGGGGAAGCATGAGGAAATTAATTTTGAAGAGTCTCATCTTGATTTTGTTGATAATTTTGACATTGAAAAATTGTTTGATGGTGAGCATGAGGAACTTGATAAAAATTCGAATGTTGCAAAAATTGATGTATCTCACCATGTTGATGCTTTGCCCATATCTATTGCTCAATCTTTTGATTTAATTGAAAATTTGTGCTTTATTGAGGAATCTAATGAAAGACATAACAATTATTATGATGATCCAATGCTTGAATATTTTGATAAAAGTCCTATTGTGATTGAAAAGATAAACTTGAAGAAAGGACTGATGATTTTACTCTCTGATAAATTTAGGAAGATCATTGAATATCCTTCATGTGAAGATTTTCATTTTGATTTCTGCATATTTAAGAAAGCCACTTTAATTGTGATTTATATGCAATTCTGGATTTGTGGATTTGTGGCTAAGCTTTATGGACAAAGAAAATGCAAAAAATTATTTGCGATCTATTTTGGTACTGATTCACCTGCTTCACCATGATATTGATTTTTGGTCAAGCTAATGACTTAAAATTAGTGCTTCTTGGGAGGCAACCTAAGTACTCTATCTTAGCATAGTTTCTTTTATCCTAGTTTTTTTAGAATTAATTTTTCTGTTATTTTTGAAAAAAAAAAACCTGCTTTCTTCTCTCTGCAGTTTGCTTATTGAGTAGGTGTTTTCTAGCTGCGATTTTAAGAAACTGGGTTGAGAAACTTTTTGATCTTTTGCACAACATTGAACTACTTATCGTTTTCTATCATCTGGATATTTTTTCTGAATTTTATAGTCCATAGATCATTCTAAAACACCTAGCAAATTTTCGATTATGATTAATTTCTGCAGCAGTTTTTTCTGACTAATCTGATTAGCACTTTTGCAGCTAGTTTTTAATTTGCTTAAATAACTTGAAACCCTGATTTTTCACTGGGAATTTGAAGTTCGTGTGTCATTCTATCTCGTGGATAAATTATTTTCACGAAAATATTTTCTGATCATTCTAGGACACATAGCAACTTTTTGAATTTTATTAACTTTTGTGCAGTTTGTGCAGTTTTTATTCTGAGTAGCCTTCTTTCTGTTGATGCCCTAAATTTCTGATAGATTTTGATCCTTTGATTTTCACACGTCTGAAAAGAATATCTCTTATTCTATTACGTGGTTCTGTCCATTTTCTATTTGAATCATTAAATCTTATTTTTGGGTAGGGCTACTTTTCATAAAAAATTCAAAAACTGCACTGTTTGCTTGCAACTTGTTATTGCTTCTTTTGCCTCCATATTCAGAAATCTTCAAGGGAAACTGTCTTCCACCTCTTGCGGAGCATCACCAGCAACTTCATGCTTCTTCTACTGCCTCTATTTCCATTGATTTGAATTATTTATGCAGTAGACTCTTCATTAGTGACTGATTTTTTTTTATCTATGCAGTGCTATCTCTCGCACCACCGGCCGACGATCTCACCTACAGGACTATATTCTCTAGTAGGCCACTATAGATTACTCACTCTACTGTCAGCACCATCATCATTGCTAGCAGCTCTTCAGCTAGCTTCTGTTCCATATCTGCTTCTCGCTTGCATCAGATCTTTTCACCTGCACCCTTTTGGACCATTGATGATACCTCTGATTTCCCTTTGAAAAGATTATTGTTCTATTTTCATTTGATTTAAGTAAGAGATTATTTTTTGACCTGAGCCTTATGTATCTTAAATTGTGCAGGTAAAATTTTCAAAAGGCACACCTTTGGACCTTACGGCATTTGCCTCAACACTAATTTTGATCTGAGCCTTATGTATTTTTGGTCAGAAATTGCTATATAGTTTTGTGAGTATTGTTTACACTCTCTTGTATTCATGATTAATTCATATGGTTGCAACTTTGAATTGTTATCACTTTACACCCTTTGCATTGTTTGAGCCTTATCTGATTATATGGACCAATCATGTTACACTTTTGACTATGATTATATGAGTTTTCATGCTTCACACCTTTTGCATTGAATTAGAGATTTATTTAGGAAATGATAAGATTGATAAGTTGATGATATGTTTTTCTTAAATGGGTAGATTTTTCTATAATGATGAATATTTATGCATGCCTATGAATGAAGATATACCTATTATGTTGAATTTATTTATTCAATATATATCTACTTGTTGAAATTATCCATTGATTGATGCATATGTTTTGGGTAGGTATGTTGTTTGATGAACGTAATCTAAGAGTGAAGCATCTTTCTTGAATAAAATGAGCATATGAGTGTAATATTTGAATTGATGTAAATTGATTAACCTAGTTGATGTTTGGTTTATCTTACTATTTGTTGGGAAGAGGGAATACATGATCCACAAAAATAGTGAGAGACTCCCCTACTTGGCACTGTGTAAAATTTACAGTGGTACCTAAGAGATTGGTTGAAGTCTATATATAAAAAAAAGAGAGAGAAGAAAAATAATAACAATGACTCCTCTACTTGGCACTGTGTAAAATTAACAGTGGTACCGAAGATAAGAGTTAAAGTCCAAATAAAAGTGTGTATCTATGTGGGTACATACCATCAAAAACACAAAAAAAAGAGAGAGAGAGGAGCAAGAAAAGAGAGATTCTGTGTGGAAAAAGATCTAGGAAACTTTATTCCTGTAAACAAAGGTTTGATAGATTTAAACTCAAAATTAGGTGAATTCATGAGACTGAAATTCTTTTCATTATGCGAGTTGTGAAGTTTTATTTAATCAAAGTTGTAGATCTTAAAGATTAATTTCAGAGAACGATGTATTTATCTAAAATTTTCTGCAAAAAGTTGATGGAATATTTCATGAGTGATTATATTTTAGAAATTTATTTTTTATAAAAGAGCATATTTTCCATACTTAGCATTGTTCTTTATTTTATTTGCTTGAGGACAAGCAAAGTTTGAGCCTTATGTGTTTGATGACACCAAAATTCATAGTATATTTTGTGTCATTTGATGTGTCTTTTTGTATCATATTTATGTTCTTTTGCTTGTTTTTAAGCCTTATTTGTCAACTATTGCAGAATCTACACCATTTCTTATTTTTGATCATTTTCAGGTTAAAAGTGCCATATTTTGATGGATTTTGAAAGATTTGAATACACCAATGGATTCCAGACGTCGAAACAAAGCTAACCCTCAAATTACAAGTCAAAAGGATGCTCCTAACTAAAATACGGCACTACCGTGTAAATATACACGGTACCGTATTTCACCGCTTTCAACCAGACGAAAATACGGCGCTGCCGTATTTTGCCCCAGAACGTTCACGGTACCGTATTTTGTGCTGATTTCATCTAGAAGACCTAAGCAAGAATACGGCACTACCGTGTAGAAGTACATGGTACCATAATTTTTGGCGATCCAGAACAGAAAGTTTCAGCAGAAATACGGCACTACCGTATTTCAATACGGCACTACCGTATTTCACTCCGATTTCATCACGGTACCGTATTTTCCATTGATTTTGACCAGAGAGATTTTTGCACAAATACGGCACGGCCATGGGAAAATACACGGAGCCGTGTTTTCTGCCCGGATTTCATAGAAGGAAAATACGGCACTGCCGTAATCCGAATACGGTACCGTATTTGTAAACCAGATTCGTGACTTTTTTGGACTGATTTTGTGCGGGCCATGACTTTTGATCCAGAAGTCCAAATTGAGATCCGAAAGATGCTGCGGACTCGCCTTTAAGAGGAGAAGACAGATGAAGAGAAAAAAAGAACTTTTATCTAGTATTGAGAGAGAAATTGACAGAAAGGAACTTAGGGTTTGGCTTCACGCCGAGAGGCGTGGAGGCCACCTCGGGCCGTGATTTTTACACTGAAGCCTCGCCTGGACGAGAGGAGTACGCATCAGAAGTTTCAGAGCGTTTGGAGTCTGATAAGAGGAGAAATCAATAAAACAGCGGTGACAGCGCTATTCAAAGGCAATTACGGTGCTGTAATTTCGATTACAGCACCGTGTTTTTTAACTTCTACCCATCTCCTTTGATTTCTGATACTTTGAAACTATGGTTGATTTTAATCTTTTCTCCATGTAAGATTAATATTTTTATGGGAGATGGGGTGTAATCCCCTTGGTTTGTTAATGACTAGAAAACATTAACTTTTGTCATGATAATTTTAATATGATAATTTTACTTTTGTGATTGATTGTTCTTTAATTCTCTTTAGTTTTATAAATATCAACATGCTTTAGAGTTTTGCGAAATAGACCGAGAGGTTGATCGTTTGAAATTCGGAACCCTAGGAATCGTTGAGTTTGGAACTATCGTAAGAGATTAGGTAGTTCTTCGAATTATGATTTTTAGTAATTTTATTGCCATGTTGAATTTCTAATACTTTGGATTGAGTTAATGTGTAGACTTGATTTGATCTTGCACGAGAGTGAGGATCGAGTCGTCGAAAAACCATAAGTAAAACCTGTGTTGAGTTTCAGGATGCACGAGAGTGATCCTTGAGATTCCACTTGAGATGATTGACTTAGAATTCAGATGCACGAGAGTGATCCTTGAGTTCTTTGTTCAATGATTCACTTATTTTTAGCAATGAGAATAGAACTTGCACGAGAGTGAGGATCGGTTATCTGCATGATTGTCTGCACGAGAGTGAGACAATACCTTTATGAAGTGAATTAGGTCTTTATCATAATAAAATTAAACTGACAACCTTTATTTCCTTCTAGTCATTAGAAATTAAGGTGGATGAAACCCTAGTCCCATGTTTATCTCTCTGATCATCTTTTAGCATACTTTTCTGCATCTTTTACTTGCATCATATTCGATTTTCTTAGCTAGTGAGAATACAATTATTTGGTACTTAACAATAAGGTCTCTGTGGTTCGATATTTTTATTACTTCGAAGTATCCGTGCACTTGCGGACACAACAAAAGCTGATGGAACTCCTTTGAGATAGAAGCTGGAATTTGCTAGAAATGGGAAGGCAGAATTCTGCATTTGGAGGGCTGTCTTGGAGGACTATCCCTTGCGCTGATGGCTGACCTCTTTCCTCAATTGGGCTACTGATAGGGCTAGTTAAAGCTGCACTTGTCTTCTTACTTCAAAAGGGAAATGGCAGTTGTGGAGTGAAGACAAGCTCCACTTGGCTGCCACCTAGGATGGGTGGATCTTTGAGTAGCTTTGTTGAGGGTACTTCACCAAATGGGGGCTGATTTGGTTTACGTGCCTCCTTGACTTTAGCTTGGCTTGGCTTGACTTGAGCTCAAAATTTGATTAACCTAATCTATTACATCAATTGGTTGAACTAACCTACCATACATAAGTGGCGGAACCTAGTGAATGTAACTACTTGGCGTAATTTTAAGGGTGGATCTAACCTACCACATGATGCAACCTAATCTAATACATAATAGATAAAATGGGGCTCTAAGGAAGCCATGTCTAGTGGCTAGGATAGCCATACCTCGAGGGCTTCTTTCGAACCCAGGTGGACCTCTGAAGGTCCTACCTCGGTCCCACATCAAAGCAACAGGGGCAGTCCCGGTTGATGTGACTGGTCTGACCTCAATTGTGACATGGGCCAAGTGGGATGGCTGCGAGAGGGGCCATACCCTTCTCATCTAGAGAGGGTAAATGCAGGGTCCTCGTTAAGATTACATCGGATGCCTAGCTCATTGAAACGAGTGTGATACTCGTCGACGGTGTCCCTTGGGAAATGGCACAGTAAGAGTCAATGAAGTAGGAGATGATTCTAGTGTTTGAAAATGAAGATCGGTATGGAACTTAAAACATTAGAGAAACTGGGGCATGCGATTCTAACAAAATCAGCAAGTAAAGGAAAGAGCAAGAAAAGAAGGATAGAAGTCACCTTGTGGCCCCTATTAGGGAAGGGGCCTAAACCCCTTTCTTTGTCCTCGCTCCCGAATCTTGGCGATGAGGCATAGAAGAGGGTATTTAAATGTCCTACATTCAAATCAAATGAGCTAGGCAACCGAATATGATGAAAGCGCAAACGAAAATTGTATGAAATATCAGAGAGAGAATCTAGGACTAGGGTTTCATTCACTTTAATTTTCATGACTAGATATGAATAGATGTTTGTTAGTCTAATTTCATTATGCTAATTTCATTATGATAAAGACATAATTCACTTAATAAGGAAATCATCTCGCTTTCGCGCAGACAGTTTACATGAACCAATCCTCACTTTCGTGCAGGATCGATTCGATTGTTAAATAAAAGTGAATCATCAACAAAAGACTCAAGGATCACTTTCATGCATCCGAATTCTAAGTTAATAATCTCAAGTGGAAACTCAAGGATCACTTTCGTGCATCCGAATTTCAACACATGTTCTGCTTAAGGTTCTTCAAAAATCTAATGTTCAATTTCTTGCAATGTTGTCTTGTTTGTTTCATTAACTCAATCCTAGATCAGATTATCAATCATGGCATTAAACTTCTAAAATTAAGAAATAAGACCAAACCTAATTTCTTACGATGAGTTCCTAACATTCAATTTTAGGGTTCCAAGTTCTCAAGCAAATCACCTTTCGGTCCTTATTGCGAAAACTCTAAAACATGCTTGATAATATGAATCTACAGAGAATTAAAGAGCAATTATCACAGAAGCAAAATTATCGTACAAAAATTATACTTGACGAAATAATGAGAGATTCATCTAGTCATTAAGAAATCAAAGGTAATTACTCCCCCATGTCCCAAAAGAAGTTTAAGCCAGCATAGTAGAAAGATTACAATAATCCATAGTATCAGCAGATCAAAAATCGAGGAGAAAAGGGAAAATAACTTTACAGCACGGCTGTAATGGAAATTACAGCCGTAATTCCTGGCATGAATAGTGTCGGCGGCGACTTCTTCGTTGATTTCTCTTCCGATCGATCTCCTTTCGCTCTAAAACTTCTGAGTTATCTTCTCCTCCTCTATGCACAGCTTCCCTTCAAATTTCACGGCCGGAGATGTGCTGTACACTTCCCCGCGGTGAAACCTAGGGTAGCGGTGGAAAACTCGATTTCTCTCTAGGAAGTGGATGAAAATTAGGGCTTTTTGCCTCTGTGTCTTCTCCTTTTTCTAAACTCTCCCTTTGCTTCTTACGGATCTTCAATTTATGGCCTGGATCGTCCGCAATCGATCCCGCAAAAATTGGGCTCCAAAATGTTCGGAAAAATCGCGAATCCTGGTTACAATTACGACCGTGAAAATGGTTTCGGCGGTGCCGTAATTTCAACAGAAACTCTTGGTACATAAATCATCCAAAATTACGATACCAAGAAATGCATTACGGCAGCGACGTATTTTCATCAAATCTTTTGGGTGAGAAATCGACTCGAAATATGGCCCATGAAATCCATTACGGCAGCACCGTAAAATCCATCAAGCTTTCTGTATAAAATCGAACCCAGATTATGGCCCGTGAAATCCATTACGGCAGGGCCGTATTTTTCATAAAATTTTCTGTATGAAAACGTCCCACAATACGGCAGCACTCAGAAATTACGGCAATACCGTGGTTTGTTCTGTAGATGCAGTGAAACCACGGTACCGTAATTTCGATTACAGTAGTGCCATAATTTTGGTTTGAGCTCTATTCTTCGTTGAATTTGACATGTAATTTTCTCTTGATGGTGGGAATTCATTCATGCATCTGGAATTGCTTGAAAACGCCTGAAAATTGTGCTTTTTACCTAAAAATTATCAAAAACCAAAAAGAGTGTAGATTCCGCAGTATTTAATAAAAAAAGGCATAAAAATAAGCAAAGAGTGTAAATATGACACAAAAATATCTATCAAATGGCACAAAATTTACTATAAATTTCGGTGTCATCAAACACATAAGGCTCAAACTTTGCTTGTCGTCAAGCAAAAATCAAAAATTGATCATAGGAATAGACTTTCTCATGAAGAATAAATTCCTAAAATACAATCACTAATGAAAACTTTCACCAATTGCTTCACATCACCCTTTGAATTCAATTCTCAAGATCCTCATCACCCTTTTGCAACTCGTATAATAAAAAGAATTTCAATCTCAAGATATCATTCTGTTTCAGTTCATAACTATCATACTTTTGTTTGGAGGAATCATCCTTCCCTATAAACATGAATCATCAATAAGATAAGGAAAATGAAATACAAAGTAGTAAGAGAAAGAGATACTCACAAAATCTACTCATCATTGTCCGATCCAATCTCCTCAATCTCCTGAGTAGCTGCATCCATTGGGTCATCCTGCTGCCCTCCATGGTAGCCTCCATAAACTCCACCCCTCCTAGAATCCTAGAATCCAAAGTGGTCATATAGAAAATTGCCCATCTCTTCCATATAGTTGCTGAGATTCTCCACATCGTGATGAATATGGTGCATGGTGTCCTGCATCTGCCCCATGGAACCAAGCATCTTCTCCATCCGATGCTCCTGTTGGTACATTTGGGCGGAGAGAGCCCGAAATCCAGGGTCATAAGCACTAGAGAATCCTCGGTCAGAAGCGCAATGTGAGGATGAATCTGCAGCTCCCTGAGATGGTGGATCCATACCCATGCCAAATGGGTCATCACTACCACCCCAGGTGGGTGGTGACGAGATGGTATCGAGAGGTGGTGGCATAGCAAAATCTGCATCATCAGGAGTCAACTTCCAACTGGCTTGGTTCCTCACAGGGGTCTTCTCAGTGTTGGGTAGTGGTAGTTTCAGACCTCCAGGCCCAAGAACCAAAGAGAAGATGTCACCCTCTATAACTATCATCTTCATGGCCATGCATGACTCCATATCCAATATAGAGTTCCCTCTGGCCACTTCAGTTTCATAAGGTTCCACATTCAAAAACAAGGCTATAGGTGTGATGAAACCACCTATCACAATGGCACCTTTCTTGGCCCTCGCTACTTTATCCATATGCCTCACAAAAAAGAAAGCCACATCCAAAGAATATCCATACAGCATACTCCACAGAAAGAAGAGCTTAGACTGTCTCACCATCCCATCACTATCACCTCTACCAAAGACTGTGTGGGCAAGTACTCGGTGTACACATTTGATGCAGGGGTTGGTAATATTTGATGTCTTGGCTGAGACCGCATAAAAGTGAACCTCTGAGGTAATCTGATTCCAAAATACACTCTCTACATAGCCAAGTGACACACTGGTATGTCCTCCTGATCCAAGCTGAAAAATAGATCTGAGGTCCCTCATGGTAAGCTTCCTCTCAATATAGGCTATGCGGAAGGCGATCTCACCTTCGGCATGCTTGTCAGTAAACTCCTGTAACTCCATATCAAAGCTGCTCAAGAACTCCAGTAGCAATGGTAAATATGTCTGTGGAGTCATCTGAAAGAACTTCTTGGCCCTGATTTGGTCGAACATCCAAAATACATCATCATACAAGCCAAGTGCCTCCAAGGTTCTTCTATCAGCATACTTTGTATTTACCACCATTCTCTCCACCAGTTTGTTGTATCTCGATTCCTGAACTTCATCCCTAAAGAAGATGCCATAGGGATTTGGTGGTGTGGAGGACTCAGCTGGTCCCTTGCACCTTCTCTTTGAGACTACTGTCTTAGTCTTAGGTGTCATTCTCAATTCAAGAGTGAACTATGACTGCAACTTAGATGATAGCATAATATAGTAAAGATTGAACTCTAATAACACTTTCAACATGAACATCATTACTCAATAAGCATCATAGAACCAAAAATTAGTTGAATCCAAGCTTAAAATAGAAATTTCAGATAGAGAACATGGTGTGAACAGTAAATCTAAAGAACTTCAACAAATCTAGCTTGTTTAAGCTCAAATCACTCACAAAAACTGGTCAAAAACCTCTGGAAACTAACAAAGAAAGTTTGCCGGTCGTCTAAGAAGCAAATGGAACAGAAGATTTCAGAAATCGACTTAGAAATGAGGAGAAACGAAGAAAGGGGCGAAAACACTCGTGAAACTTGCTAAATCAGAGAAATTGGGCGAGAGAGTACTAGATTAGTGGCAAAAATCAGACGAGAAAGGCCGCCGGCATGTTCTGAAGGTCAGAGAAGGTCGGAGGTCGGCGCACGACAATGGGTGAAAACCTTGAAAACGGCACGGAAACCCTAAAAAATGACACGTATATCGCATAGGGCCGATAGAATTACGGCCGTAATTTAGCTTACGGCAGTGCCATAAACTGGTGGATTTGAAAAACACGTGCCGTAATGTCAAAATGGTAGTGCCGTAAAATCGTTCAAACTCTCAGGTCAAAAACATGCCTTGATTACGGTACCGTGAAAAAGATTACGGTACCGCCATAATATCCAAAAAAACTCTCGGATCAAAAATCAGTAGCAAATACGGTACCACCAAAATGTTTACGGCACCGCCGTAATATGCTTGAAACTTTCATCAGAGAAAATGCTCAAGAATACGGTGCCGTGAAATTAAAAACGGTAGTACCGTAAATTCGACAATTTTTTTTGAATGAAAATAAATAAAAAAATCGGCTCAAAAATATGGCATCGTAAGAATTATTACTACAGTGCCGTGAAACGCAAAAAACTCTTGGGAAGATTTTAGAGTCAAAATACGGCTCGTAAAAATACTTACCGTAGTGCCGTAATGGCATCTCAACTCTCTAGTCGAAAATGGACTGAAAAATGGTACCGTAATGTGCGTTACGGTAGTGCCGTAATTTGCGCCAAAACTTGTTTTACCTACAAAAAGAAAAGTAAAGTTAGTTCTACGAGCAAAAGTAAAAAATAAAGTAAAATAATAGAGAGAAAACTAAAGTTAGAATGCTTGGGTTTCCTCCGAAGAAGCACTAATTTAAAGGTCTTTAGCTTGACCCTTCTACACTCGGATTTGATCTTGATTTCTTCTATTTACACTCTGATTTTTCTTTAAGTTGAGCATCACTTCGAATCACATAAGGCTAATTCATGAAACAATGTCCAAATTTACTCAAGAATTTTCTTCCTTGATCAAGTAATCTAGAGCCTCTTTTTCTTCTTCTTCTTTTCAGAATTTGAATCTCTTTTCTCCTGAATTCCTCTATCCACATCCTCAGAAAAAGTGTCAGTTTCAATATTAGAGGATTCATCAAATAAATTATGAACATCAATGACAACATCATCTACTATATCAACACTACAACACGATCCAAAATATGAAAGTTTGTTCAAATAATTAGCAAGATCAAACTCAATTATATTTTCACAGATATCAAAAGTGATTTTTCCTTTCTTAACATCTATATGTGCTCCAGCTGTAGTCAAAAAGGGTCTACCAAGGATGATAGGATTTTTATGATTTTCTTCCATGTCAAGGACTACAAAATCTGCAGGTATAAAAAATTCACCTACCTTGATTGGAACATTCTCTAAAATACCAATAGGATACTTTACCTGTTAGGGTCCCCTTCTAGGGGGAGCGAGAAACCCTAAGGTGAGTACCCCTTTCGAGAGGGGGGGCGCAAGTGACCTTTCTTTGTCTTAGCAGCGGAATTAGGGTTTCACATTTGATCGCATGCTATACATTCATATGATCAACTTAAACATCAAGTGAAAGATGCGTTACCATGGCCATGAGAAGGAGGCGGCTTGGAAGCAAAGACCAAGAGAGATCTTCTCCACAAGTGACGCACACAAGAAGAGAGATGGCTTCTTCTTGTTGATCTTTGTGCTAGCAAAGATCTTCAAGTGTCCTTGCCGAATGGAAGGGATGGGAGACGAGATCTTGCTTGGGCGAGAGCTCCACACGTTCGTCCACCTCTTCTCCACACGCAAATTGCAAGAAGCCAAGCGAAGTGAAGTCAAGTGGTGAACGGCTTGGCGTTAGGCGTTTTGAAGAAGAGGCCTTGATGACTTACCATAAATGGAAGCATGCACTCATAAACGACCAAAACGCCTTCACCCTTTCGAACCATGCGTTCACATAAGTGAACCGGTTCTCTTTTGGTTCAATTGCATTTGGTTCAACAAACCAAATCAAATAAGCCCAAGCCCCCTTTGGTCTAGATCATATCAAACCCTAAGGTTCAAGATCTAACCGTTCATCTCCTGATGCTCCTGATCTCACCGATCTAGCATCACCTCTCTCGATCGAAGCTTACCGATCTCAAGCCCTAATCAATCAAACATGATCAGACCAGATCTCACTTACAATCAGAGATTAAATCCCTTTAAACTGAACCCAAACAATTCAGTCCACACGATCTGACTCAAGTAAGCCATATCATCAAATTGTGCGACCCTGAGGGTTTCCTTTAAATGTCGGTAACGATAACTTTCGTTATCACGATCAGTGAGGGGTATCTAGCAACACATCACTGTCTCCCGATATAAAGGAAAGAGTCTTCCAAGACTACTCCCAAAACACAGCACAAGGGTGAATGCACTTCACTAGGCATACATGTTTCCTTTGCCACTGGATGTTCTTATTGGACAAGCGTGTCAAGCCTGTGACTCCAATATGATGAGCATGATTAGATCAGATGAACATAGTCACCTGGGTATGGCCATACACTTTCTCAATCATCTCATTCAGGGGGGCCCCTTTAGAACACCACACTCCTTGAACAAGGAGACGGCAATCCTTTATCTATCACTAGTATCCTAACCTGACTCATGATCATTATCCAAGATAGTCTATAATCATTATGTTTCAAATGATATTGAACTACCTCAAAACAATGACAATCATCATCTAGAAACACAAGTGATCTCAAGTCAGAGGACATGTGCCACTTGATGCAAACAAGGATTATTCACATTGTGACAAGCAATTGAATATCCTAGTAGGGTCTGTCCAGTACATCCAATGTACCCATGAGTCTACATCTTATTCCATGCTCGAAGCATCCTATAAGATTAGAACACATATTAGTCTCAATCATATCAAGGCTGTCTCATGTTCACCAAGATATCTCGACTAAGGACATATGCATGTCAGCCTAGCTGAACAGCATTGAGACATTATTCAGAAGCACAGTTATTGCAGCAGACAATGTAACAAACTGAATAATAACCATTGCCTTTATAAACACAAGAGTTTATTACATGATACTTTTACAATCCCAAGGCCTCAAACATTAGCCTTAAGGGCATACCCTAACAATCTCCCACTTGCACTTAATCTAATGGTTGAGAAATCTCAAACCCATATTATTACAGTGCTTCTCATGCTTCTGCTGCGCCAGAGGCTTGGTAAGCGGGTCAGCCAGATTGTCGTCTGTGTGAACCTTGCATATTTTGATCTCGCCACGATCAATGATCTCCCGGATCAAGTGAAACCGTCTCTGTATGTGCTTGGACTTCTGGTGCGACCGTGGTTCCTTTGCTTGTGCAATGGCTCCAGTGTTATCACAGAAGATAACCAAAGGATCTGCACTCGAAGGAACAACACCAAGTTCTCTCATGAACTTACGAATCCACACTGCCTCCTTGGATGCTTCCGAGGCTGCAACATACTCGGCTTCTGTTGTGGAATCAGCAACAGTAGACTGTTTGAAACTCTTCCACACCACTGCTCCACCATTCAAGCTAAAAACATAGCCTGATTGCGATCGGAAATCATCCTGGTCCGACTGGAACGAAGCGTCAGTATATCCTTCTATACTGAGTTCTTCCTGACCACCATATATCAAGAACATATCTTTGGTCCTCCGCAGATATTTTAAAATGTTCTTGACTGCAATCCAGTGCGCCATACCTGGATTACCTTGGAATCGACTGGTCACGCTTAACCCGTAAGCGACGTCTGGGCGAGTACACAACATCGCATACATAATGGACCCAATAGCCGAAGCATAAGGCGTATTGTCCATTTCATCTTTCTCAGTCTGTGTTTGTGGACACTGACTCTTCGAAAGATTCAGACCATGTCTGACTGGAAGATATCCTCGTTTAGAATTCTCTAAATGAAATCTCTCCAGGACTTTATCGATGTAAGTACTCTGGCACAGCCCGAGAAGCCTCTTAGATCTATCCCTGTAGATCTTCACACCTAATACATAGGCTGCTTCTCCTAGATCTTTCATCTGGAAACATTTCCTTAGCCATGCTTTAACAGCATGCATTTCAGGAATATCGTTTCCAATGATTAAGATATCATCGACGTAGAGGACTAGGAAAGTAATCACGCTCCCACTAAACCTCTTATATACACACGGGTCATCCTCGTTCTTGATGAAACCAAACTCAGAGATTGATTCATCAAAACGAATATTCCAGCTTCTAGATGCTTGTTTAAGTCCATAAATGGACTTCTTTAACTTGCATATTTTATGACGATCTGATGGATTAGTGAAACCTTCAGGTTGTGTCATATACACATCCTCATCCAGATTTCCATTAAGGAAAGCGGTCTTCACATCCATCTGCCAGATCTCATAATCGTAATATGCTGCTATCGCGAAAAGAATCCGAATAGACTTAAACATGGCCACAGGTGAGAAAGTTTCATCATAATCTATCCCGTAGATTTGTTTGAAACCTTTCGCAACAAGCCTGCCTTTATAGGTAACCACGTTACCATCCATGTCAATCTTCTTCTTGAAGATCCATTTACAGCCTATAGGGATAACTCCCGGAGGCGGATCAACCAAATCCCAGACTTGGTTATCTGACATGGAGTCCATCTCGGCGCGCATAGCTTCAAGCCATCTAGCTGACTCCGGTCCACTGACCGCATCCGCATAAGTCAGGGGTTCATCATTATCAATGATGTAGACTCCGTCATAGCGCTCAGGCTGTCGACGGATCCTTCCCGATCTTCGCGGTTCCCGTGATATCTGAGCCTCAGGTTGTTCAGTAACTTGTTCTACCGGCTCAGGCTCATCCAACTGTGCTTGACTACTTTGTCCTTCCTCTGGATTCTCATCCAGCTTTATTTCTCTCCCACTGGCTTCTTGCAGAAGAAACTCCTTCTCAAGAAAAATGGCCGTCCGAGCAACAAATACCTTGTTCTCTTTGGGATCGTAGAAATAATAACCCTTAGTTTCCTTAGGGTAACCGACAAAGATACATTTCTCAGATCTGCTCTCCAGTTTCCCAGAGGCGAGCTTTTTGACATAAGCCTCGCAACCCCAGATCCTGATAAATGTCAAGCTCGGCTGTTTCCCATACCATAACTCGTATGGAGTCTTTGAAACTGCCTTGGATGGCACTCGGTTTAGTACCTTTGCAGCTGTTTCCAGTGCAAATCCCCAAAAGGAGTATGGAAGAGTAGCCTGACTCATCATAGAACGAACCATATCAAGTAACGTTCTATTTCTCCTCTCGGACACACCATTCCATTGCGGTGTTCCTAGTGGAGTGAGCTGTGAGATAATCCCACACTCCTTCAGATAGTCAGTAAACGCATGACTCAAGTATTCTCCACCTCGATCAGAACGAAGTGCCTTGATATTTCGGCCTAGCTGATTCTGTACTTCATTCTTGAACTCTTTGAACTTGTCTAAAGATTCACTTTTATGTCTCTTTAAATAGACATACCCATATCTACTGAAATCATCAGTAAAGGTAATGAAGTACTGATAGCCACCTCTGGCATATTTACTAAATGGCCCACACACATCACTGTGTATAAGGTCAAGTAAACCTGAAGCCCTTTGACCTTTGTGAGGAAAAGGAGACTTCGTCATTTTACCCATTAAACAAGCTTTGCATGTATCAATCTCCTCATAGGAGAATGATCCCAGCAGTCCATGATCATGCAACCGCTTAATGCGCTTCTTGTTAATATGGCCTAAACGACTATGCCATAGCAAGGTGCTGTCATCAGCATACTTGGCTTTCTTATTATCAATGTTTTGTATAGAATATTCCATGTCCAACATGAATAACCCATTGTTAATTGAACCAGTAGCATAAACAATATTATCAAGAGTAAGATAACACTTTGAAATCTTGCATTCAAAGGAAAACCCTTTCCTGACAAGAGCAGGAATAGAGATAATATTTTTGGTAATACTGGGTACAAAATAACAATTGTTTAATTCTAATACAATGCCAGATGGTAATGAGATGAAATAGTCTCCTACAGTAACAGCAGCAACCCGTGCCCCGTTTCCAACTCGTAGGTCCACCTCATGCTGTCCCACCTGTCTTCTTCTCTTGAGTTCCTGCACATTTGAACAAATGTGAACTCCACATGCAGTGTCCAACACCCATGAAATGGAAGAAGAAGATAACATGACCTCAGTCACATATATACCTGAGCCAGAAGCAATGCTACCCCTCTTATCTCCTTGGAGCGCTTTACAGTCCTTTTTCTAGTGACCCAGCTGGCCACAGTGGAAACACCTGTTGTCCTTTGACCGCTTTACCTTCTGTTTCAGAGCCTTGCTGTAACTCTTGACAGGGGCTTTGCCCTTCTTCCCCTTCTTCTTGTTCCTGGAAGGAACCATTAAGACAGAGGTTGAAGGCTTTCCCTTTAGAGTCTCCTCAGTAGTCAAGAGCATATTCAGCAGCTCTGCCGGAGTACAATCGATTTTGTTCATATTAAAGTTAATAATGAACGCATCGAAAGAGGGCGGGAGAAACTGCAGAATAATGTCTACAGCAAGCTCCTGGTTGATGGTATGCCCCAGTTTCTCCAGAGCCTCCTTGTGCCCAATCATCTTGAGCACGTGAGCTCCCACTGGGCTCCCTTCAGCTAGTTTGCTCTGAAAGAAAAGCTTTGTCAGATTATAGCGTTCTGTCCTCGCCTGTGCAGCATACAGCATCTTGAGGTTCGCTATAATCTCTATAGCCGACATATCCTCATGCTGACGCTGCAGCGGTGGCGTCATAGACGCTAGCATCAGGCAAGCGACATCAATGCTATCATTGACATGCTTTTCATAGGCATCACGAACCGCCCTTGCGGCGTTCGCAGCGGGTTGAGGCGGCACAGCCGTCTCGAGGACATACAGTTTCCTCTCTGCCTTAAGAACGATCTTAAGGTGTCCGAACCAGTCTGAGAAGTTTGGCCCAGCAAACTTCTCCCTTTCCAGTAGGGATCGCACATTGAAGCTCATGGTGTTCGTTGCTGTAGGAATCTACAACAATGCAAGAACAGCAAGGTCAGTATCAATGTTAAGAATCAATCAGGACTTAAGAATGATTCTTTTTCTCACTATTTTATCTAGCTGAAAAATCCAGCAAAACAGCCCGAAAGAGTAGAACTCTTTTAGTGAGATGGGATCCAGATTTCATACTTGGTCTCCGCGTCCCGCTCAGGCGAGATAAGATGCACAGAGATGACAAGCACTAATTTCTGGTAGGCTGTCCCAGCCAATTGCCAACCCGTGCGATTCCCCTTCACCTGGGCAATCCAGCAGACTGTGCCAACTGAGTTGGTACAACACAGTCTCTGATCCCTCAGATGGCTGCCTCCATGCGCTACCATATGCGCCACATATGTAGCCTACATGGTCAAGCTGACCCGACCTACTCCCTGGACCACCACGTGCTATGCTGAGCAACGAGAAGCGATAAATCCCTTCTCTGTAACACGCAGGTGTAATCCCGCACCGTCTGAAGATAGATGGACGTGCCCACTGAGTGGGTACAACACGGCTCCAACGATAGTCAGAACAGTGAGGTTTCGCGTCAGAAGGCATTACGTGCTTGATATTTTAGCGTTTGGATTTTAACGGTCTTTTATCTTCTTACTATCAGGCAAATCCTATGGCTATAGCAGAAGATAAATAACTCATGCAATTCTAATTATTAAACAATAAAAGAAAGCATGGATCTTATGTGGTAAAAGCCCATAGCCTAAGTAAGACCTTAATTAACTTAAGTCTTCACTTGCTTTTCTTGGGTCTTTTGCATCTCATCTGGTCCAACCCAGCGACCTAGCGCTCAATGCAGCTCAGGTGCGCCCACCAGCTGAATGCGCCTCTGCGATGTGTGCTTTTGTGCTCTTGTCTAATCAAATACATTTTGATCTATCTAGACAAGCTTGACTCGCAGGTCAATTATACAAATTAATTAAAAATGTGATTCGCAGATCACAATAAAAATTAATTTACAAGTTTAATTCCAAGCTCGCAGGCCCCAGCACAGCACACATTAAATTGGGCATCCCACATAAGATTAAATAAACAAACATCATGGCATCATGCAATCAACATGTGATCCATTATAAAGAAAATAAAAGTTTTGAAAACCCATTGGCATCAATTTTAATTTTCTTATGTGCCCTACAACCTTACAACGGTCCATTGATAGGGATCCACTCAACAATCTAGTTAGATCCATGCCCTTTCATGCACCAAGTCCTAACTGACTCGAGTTGACCTAATGGTCAACCATGCATGCGCCAAGGGCTGAACAACCAACATGAGTTCTGGCAAGCGGGTGTGACCCCGGGCCTAACTCATGTGTGTTCACTGGTTGTCTCAACCAGACCTCGCTACACGCCTGTGATGCAATCGACCTATAGCCACCTCGTGCTTGTGCACAGGTGCCATCTGGTCGATCCATCTAGGCTGTCAGATGGTCTGATCAGACTATGTGGATCTAACCTAGAGGGTGACTTCAACCCCATCAACCCGTCTAAGGGTTTATAGTAAGTGCATATAGATCTAAATGTTTGCGCGCAAGTAGATATAAGTTTTGATGAAATACCATTCAACATACTTAACATGCGCCAACAAGAACATGCATAAACATGAACATCACACATGCGCCAAACACCTAAAACCTCGCATGTGGTTGCGCATGTGAAATAGATCTATACTAACAAGGATCACAAAACAAACAAAGCAATCATATGAACATATATTAACCCCTCTGATACCAATTGTTAGGGTCCCCTTCTAGGGGGAGCGAGAAACCCTAAGGTGAGTACCCCTTTCGAGAAGGGGGGCGCAAGTGACCTTTCTTTGTCTTAGCAGCGGAATTAGGGTTTCACATTTGATCGCATGCTATACATTCATATGATCAACTTAAACATCAAGTGAAAGATGCGTTACCATGGCCATGAGAAGGAGGCGGCTTGGAAGCAAAGACCAAGAGAGATCTTCTCCACAAGTGACGCACACAAGAAGAGAGATGGCTTCTTCTTGTTGATCTTTGTGCTAGCAAAGATCTTCAAGTGTCCTTGCCGAATGGAAGGGATGGGAGACGAGATCTTGCTTGGGGGAGAGCTCCACACGTTCGTCCACCTCTTCTCCACACGCAAATTGCAAGAAGCCAAGCGAAGTGAAGTCAAGTGGTGAACGGCTTGGCGTTAGGCGTTTTGAAGAAGAGGCCTTGATGACTTACCATAAATGGAAGCATGCACTCATAAATGACCAAAACGCCTTCACCCTTTCGAACCATGCGTTCACATAAGTGAACCGGTTCTCTTTTGGTTCAATTGCATTTGGTTCAACAAACCAAATCAAATAAGCCCAAGCCCCCTTTGGTCTAGATCATATCAAACCCTAAGGTTCAAGATCTAACCGTTCATCTCCTGATGCTCCTGATCTCACCGATCTAGCATCACCTCTTTCGATCGAAGCTTACCGATCTCAAGCCCTAATCAATCAAACATGATCAGACCAGATCTCACTTACAATCAGAGATTAAATCCCTTTAAACTCAACCCAAACAATTCAGTCCACACGATCTGACTCAAGTAAGCCATATCATCAAATTGTGCGACCCTGAGGGTTTCCTTTAAATGTCGGTAACGATAACTTTCGTTATCACGATCAGTGAGGGGTATCTAGCAACACATCACTGTCTCCCGATATAAAGGAAAGAGTCTTCCAAGACTACTCCCAAAACACAGCACAAGGGTGAATGCACTTCACTAGGCATACATGTTTCCTTTGCCACTGGATGTTCTTATTGGACAAGCGTGTCAAGCCTGTGACTCCAATATGATGAGCATGATTAGATCAGATGAACATAGTCACCTGGGTATGGCCATACACTTTCTCAATCATCTCATTCAGGGGGGCCCCTTTAGAACACCACACTCCTTGAACAAGGAGACGACAATCCTTTATCTATCACTAGTGTCCTAACCTGACTCATGATCATTATCCAAGATAGTCTATAATCATTATGTTTCAAATGATATTGAACTACCTCAAAACAATGACAATCATCATCTAGAAACACAAGTGATCTCAAGTCAGAGGACATGTGGCACTTGATGCAAACAAGGATTATTCACATTGTGACAAGCAATTGAATATCCTAGTAGGGTCTGTCCAGTACATCCAATGTACCCATGAGTCTACATCTTATTCCATGCTCGAAGCATCCTATAAGATTAGAACACATATTAGTCTCAATCATATCAAGGCTGTCTCATGTTCACCAAGATATCTCGACTAAGGACATATGCATGTCAGCCTAGCTGAACAGCATTGAGACATTATTCAGAAGCACAGTTATTGCAGCAGACAATGTAACAAACTGAATAATAACCATTGCCTTTATAAACACAAGAGTTTATTACATGATACTTTTACAATCCCAAGGCCTCAAACATTAGCCTTAAGGGCATACCCTAACATTACCGAGCTGTCAGCGAGCTGTAAAGATATGGATGTTAGTATAAGCTCTCCAATGTCCAGGTTTCTACAAATAGATAAAGGCATTAAGCTTACACTGGCTCCTAAATCACATAAGGCTCGGTCAAAAGCCATACTTCCAATAGAACAAGGTATAGAGAAGCTACCTGGATCCTTCAGTTTTGGTGGCAATTTATTCTGGATAATAGCACTACAATCCTCAGTTAAAGCCATAGTACCATAGTCCTCTATTTTTCTTTTGTTAGACAATATCTATTTCAAGAATTTTGCATATGATGACATTTGAGATAAAGCTTCAGTAAAAGGAATATTAATGTAAAGTTTTTTCAACACTTCAAGAAATTTGCCAAATTGTTTGTCTAATTTTGCTTGCACTAACCTTTGGGGAAAGGGTATAGGTGGCTTATAAGGTGGAGGTAAATTAAGTTTAGAAGCATCATTCTGACATGGCTCATCACCTTTTGGTTCATCACCCTTTTGAGGTGGCAAACCTGTTTGGGCTTGCTCATGTACAGAAGATTTTTCTAACTCTAATTCATCATCATGATCATCATTAGGCTCTTTTTCATTATTCACAACTCTCCCTTTGGGTTCCTCTAATTGTCTCTCACTTCTAGTGATGATAGCATTACAGTACTCCCTACAGTTTGGTTCAAGTTTAGCAGGTAATTTTCCTGGGGGTCTATAAGAAGTGCTTGCTTGTTGTGCTATCTGTCTCTAAAATCTTATTGTGTGCAACAACACCATCCAATCTAGAGTTAATTTGCTTAAAGCTCTCTGTAACTTCTTCATTTTGTCTCATATGGGCACCCATGAATTTTTCAAACATGTCTTCTAAGCTAGATTTTTGGGGTTGGCTCTGATTTTGTTGACTCTGCTGGTACCCTCCATTTTCATTCTACTCACTAGCATGATTGTTACTCTTCCAAGACAAGTTAAGATGGTTCCTCCAACCAGGGTTGTAGGTATTAGAGTAAGGGTCATTATTTCTACCTTGATTGTAACCCCCTACTGCATTAATTTGCTCACTACCCTGATCAATAATAACCTTACACTTTTCAGCATAGTGCCCATAATTCCCACATACATCACAAGTAACAGAAGAAATAGCAGCAGTTTGCATCTGAAAAGAATCAAAATAATTACACAATGAATCTACCTTTTCTGCTAGAGAACGCCAACCATCACCATCATTATTACCATGAGGAGGACGATACAGCACTTCTCTCTCAACAGTCCACTGGTTGTAATTTAGCGCTATTTCTTCAATCAGTGCGTAGGCATCTTCAATGGTCTTCTTCATCAGTGCTCCTCCTGCAGCAGCATCAATAGTAAAGCGAGTGTTGTAAAGCAAACCATTATAGAAAGTTTGAATTAAAACTCAATCTTCTAATCCATTGTGAGGGCACTTACATTGTAACTCATTGAAGCGCTCCCATGCTTCACTAAGTGATTCACCATCCCTCTGTGCAAAGCCCGTGATCTAGTTCCTTAACTGAATCATCTTACTGGGTGGCAAGTATTTCAGCAAGAAAGCCTTTGACAATTGCTCCCAAGTGGTGAATGTTCCAGTCGGATGAGAATGTAGCCATGTTTTTGTTCGGTTCCTAAGGGAAAAAGGAAACAATCTCAGTCTAAGTGCATCATCAAATACACCATTAATTTTTATGGTATCACAAAATTCAAGAAAAAGAGATAAGTGTTGATTAGGATCTAACAAAGGAGATCGTCCAAACAGATTCTGTTGGATCATTGACAAGAAAGCTGGTTTAATCTCAAAATTGTTTGCATCAATCGCAGGTCTAGTTATACTGCAACGAATTCCCTGTATATTCGGGGCTGCATAATCTCTAAGTGTTCTTCTCTTAGCCATGACAGATTCTTCTTCTCTCTCCTCTGCAAACTTCAATTTCCTGCACAATCTAAGAGTTTTGTTAGTTTCGGGATCGAAAGGAACGAATGGTCCTGACCTAAGATTCCTACGCATAAACAAGTAGAAGACCAAATAAGCTTAGAATTTGTAGAAAATAGTAGATGCAAGTCCCCTTCAAGGGGGAGCGCAATTTCAAAGTCCCCTTCAAGGGGGAGCGGAAACAAGATGAAGCCCTAAATAAGGGGGTGGGGGCGCATGTAGATGTTTTTAGGGGATTCATCATCAAGATCGCATGTAGTCATATGATTAACTTATGTGAACGAAAAAGAGATCACAAGGTGTCATACCGATGCCATTAGAGTGGATGTCGGTTTGGAAGCAAAAGACCAAATGAGATCTTCTCCACAAGCGACGCACACAAAGTGATGTTGCTTACCCCTTGTGAATCTTGTGCTAGCAAGCCTCTTCAAGGGTCTTTGCCGTATGAGAAAAGGGGAAGAACTTCTTGCTTGGCGAGAGAGTTTTCTTCTCTTCACCTTGTCGTCAATTCACCACGACACCAAAGAGAGTTTCGCTAGAGGTGAGTGTGTAACCTTCCACACTAATGTGGAGGCGTTACATGCATTCAATCTTTGAAACCGATTTCCCAAAAAGGTAAGTATTCAAAGCCTCATGTGTTCACACCAAGTGAACCAACGAATCTCCTCTTTGAACCAAGTGTTGAACCGGTTCTTTGATTTGGTTCAATCGAATTTTGTTCAATCACCAAATCAAATCAAGCCAAGCTACGATCTAGACCTTCTATGAACCAAATGGCTCATGATCTAACCGTTCATCTTCCGATGCTCTAGATCTCACGATCCAGCATCCAATCTCTCGATCGAAGCTTACCGATCTCAAGCCCTAATCAATCAAACATGATCAGTCCAGATCTCACTTACAATCAGAGACTAAAGCCCTTTAAACTGAACCCAAATAATTCAGTCCACACGATCTGACTTAAGTAAGCCATATCACCATATTGTGCGACCCTGAGGGTTTCCTTTATATGTCGGTAACGATAACTTTCGTTATTACGATCAGTGAGGGGTATCTAGCAACACATCACTGTCTCCCGATTTAAAGGAAAGAGTCTTCCAAGACTTCACCCAAACCACAGCACAAGTGTGAACCCACTTCACAAGGCATAAATGTTTCCTTTGCCACTGGATGTTCTTATTGGACAAGCATGTCAAGCTTGTAACTCCAATATGATGAGCATGATTAGATCAGATGAACATAGTCATCTGGGTATGGCCATACACTTTCTCAATCATCTCATATAGGGGGGCCCTTTAGAACATCACACTCCTTAAACAAGGAGACGGCAATCCTTTGTCTATCACTAGTGCCCTAACCTGATTCAAGCTCACCATCCAAGATAGTCTATAATCATTATGTTTCAAATGATATTGAACTACCTCAAGACAATGACAATCATCATTTAGAAACACAAGTGATCTCAAGTCAGAGGACATGTGCCACTTGCTGCTTACAAGGATCATTCACATTGTGACAAGCAATTGAATATCCTAGTAGGGTCTGTCCAGTACATCCAATGTACCCATGAGTCTACATCTTATTCCATGCTCGAAGCATCCTATAAGATTAGAACACATATTAGTCTTAACCATATCAAGGCTGTCTCAAGTTCACCAAGATATCTCGACTAAGGACATATTGACTGTCAGCCTAGCTGAACAGCTTTGAGACATTATTCAGAAGTACACTTATTACAGCAGACAAGGTAACAAACTGAATAACAACCATGCCTTTTATAAACACAAGAGTTTATTACATGATACTTATACAATCCCAAAGGCCTCAAACATTAGCCTTAAGGGCATACCCCAACAATCTCCCACTTGCACTTAATCTAATGGTTGAGAAATCTCAAACCCATATTATTACAGTGCTTCTCATGCTTCTGCTGCGCCAGAGGCTTGGTAAGCGGGTCTGCCAGATTGTCATCTGTATGAACCTTGCATATTTTGATCTCGCCACGATCAATGATCTCCCGGATCAAGTGAAACCGTCTCTGTATGTGCTTGGACTTCTGGTGCGACCGTGGTTCCTTTGCTTGTGCGATTGCTCCAGTGTTATCACAGAAGATAACCAAAGGATCTGCACTCGAAGGAACAACACCAAGTTCTCTCAAGAACTTACGAATCCACACTGCCTCCTTAGATGCTTCCGAGGCTGCAACATACTCGGCTTCTGTTGTGGAATCAGCAACAGTTGACTGTTTGAAACTCTTCCACACCACTGCTCCACCATTCAAGCTAAAAACATAGCCTGATTGCGATCGGAAATCATTCTGGTCCGACTGGAACGAAGCGTCAGTATATCCCTCTATACTGAGTTCTTCCTGACCACCATATATCAAGAACATATCTTTGGTCCTCCGCAGATATTTTAAGATGTTCTTGACTGCAATCCAGTGCGCCAAACCTGGATTACTTTGGAATCGACTGGTCACGCTTAACCCGTAAGCGACGTCTGGGCGAGTACACAACATCGCATACATAATGGACCCAATAGCCGAAGCATAAGTCATATTGTCCATTTCATCTTTCTCAGTCTGTGTTTGTGGACACTGACTCTTTGAAAGATTCAGACCATGTCTGACTGGAAGATATCCACGTTTAGAATTCTCTAAATGGAATCTCTCCAGGACCTTATCGATGTAAGTACTCTGGCACAGCCCGAGAAGCCTCTTAGATCTATCCCGGTAGATCTTCACACCTAACACATAGGCTGCTTCTCCTAGATCTTTCATCTGGAAACATTTTCCTAACCATGCTTTAACAGCATGCAGTTCAGGAATATCATTTCCAATGATCAAGATATCATCGACGTAGAGGATTAGAAATGTAATCACGCTCCCACTAAACCTCTTATATACACACGGGTCATCTTCATTCTTGATGAAACCAAACTTAGAGATTGATTCATCAAAACGGATGTTCCAGCTTCTAGATGCTTGCTTAAGTCCATAAATGGACTTCTTTAATTTGCATATTTTATGACGATCTGATGGATTAGTGAAACCCTCAGGTTGTGTCATATACACATCCTCATCCAGATTTCCATTAAGGAAAGCTGTCTTCACATCCATCTGCCAGATCTCATAATCGTAATATGCAGCTATCGCGAAAAGAATCCGAATAGACTTAAACATAGCCACAGGTGAGAAAGTTTCATCATAATCTATCCCGTAGATTTGTTTGAAACCTTTCGCAACCAGCCTGCCTTTATAGGTAACCACGTTACCATCCATGTCAATCTTCTTCTTGAAGATCCATTTACAGCCTATAGGGATTACTCCCGGAGGCGGATCAACCAAATCCCAGACTTGGTTATCTGACATGGAGTCCATCTCGGCTCGCATAGCATCAAGCCATCTAGCTGACTCCGGTCCACTGACCGCATCCGCATAAGTAAGGGGTTCATCATTCTCAATGATGTAGACTCCGTCATAGCGCTCAGGCTGTCGACGGATCCTTCCCGATCTTCGCGGTTCCCGTGATATCTGAGCCTCAGGTTGTTCAATAACCTGATCTACTGGCTCAGGCTCATCCAACTGTGCTTGAACACTTTGTCCTTCTTCTGGATTCTCATCCAGTTTTATTTCTCTCCCACTGGCCTCTTGCAGAAGAAACTCCTTCTCAAGAAATATGGCTGTCCGAGCAACAAATACCTTGTTCTCCTTGGGATCGTAGAAATAATAACCCTTAGTTTCCTTAGGGTAACCGACAAAAATACATCTCTCAGATCTGCTCTCTAGTTTCCCAGAGGCGAGCTTTTTGACATAAGCCTCGCAACCCCAGATCCTGGTAAATGTCAAGCTAGGCTGTTTCCCATACCATAACTCATATGGCGTCTTTGAAACTGCCTTGGATGGCACTCGGTTTAGTACCTTTGCAGCTGTTTCCAGTGCAAAACCCCAAAAGGAATATGGAAGAGTAGCCTGACTCATCATAGAACGAACCATATCAAGTAACGTTCTATTTCTCCTTTCGGACACACCATTCCATTGCGGTGTTCCTGGCGGAGTGAGCTGTGAGATAATCCCACACTCCTTTAGATAGTCAGTAAACGCATGACTCAGGTATTCACCACCTCGATCAGAATGAAGTGCCTTGATATTACGGCCTAACTGATTTTGTACTTCATTTTTGAACTCTTTGAACTTGTCAAAAGATTCACTTTTATGTCTCATTAAAAAGACATAACCATACCTACTGAAATCATCAGTAAAGGTAATGAAGTACTGATAGCCACCTCTGGCATGTTTACTGAAAGGCCCACACACATCACTGTGTATAAGGTCAAGTAAACCTGAAGCCCTTTGTCCTTTGTTAAGAAAAGGTGACTTCGTCATTTTACCCATCAAACAAGCTTTGCATGTATCAATCTCCTCACAGGAGAATGATCCCAGCAGTCCATGATCATGCAACCGCTTAATGCGTTTCTTGTTAATATGGCCTAAACGACTATGCCATAGCAAGGTGCTGTGATCAGCATACTTGGCTTTCTTGTTATCAACGTTTTGTATAGAATGTTCCATGTCCAACATGAATAACCCATTGTTAATTGAACCAGTCGCATACACAATATTATCATAAGTTAAAACACACTTTGAAATCTTGCATTCAAAGGCAAATCCTTTCCTGACAAGAGCAGGAATAGAGATAATATTCTTGGTAATACTGGGTACAAAATAACAATTGTTTAATTCTAATACAATGCCAGATGGTAAAGAAATGAAATAGTCTCCTACAGCAACAGCAGCAACCCATGCCCCGTTTCCAACTCGTAGGTCTACCTCATGCTGTCCCACCTGCCTTCTTCTCTTGAGTTCCTGTACATTTGAACAAATGTGAACTCCACATGCAGTGTCCAACACCCATGAAATAGAAGAAGATGAAACCATGACTTCCGTCACGTATATACCTGAGCCAGAAGCGATGCTTCCCCTCTTATCTCCTTGGAGCGCTTTACAGTCCTTTTTCCAGTGACCCAGCTGGCCATAGTGGAAACACCTGTTGTCCTTCGACCGCTTCACCTTCTGTTTCAGTGCCTTACTGTAGTTCTTGACAGGGGCCTTGCCCTTCTTCCCCTTCTTCTTGTTCCTAGAAGGAACCATTAAGACAGAGGTTGAAGGCTTTCCCTTCAGAGTTTCCTCAGTGGTCAAGAGCATATTCAGCAGCTCTGCCGGCGTACAATCGATTTTGTTCATATTAAAGTTAATGATGAACGCATCGAAAGAAGGCGGAAGAGACTGCAGAATAATATCTACAGCAAGCTCCTGGTTGATGGTATGCCCCAGTTTCTCTAGAGCCTCCTTGTGCCCAATCATCTTGAGCACATGAGCTCCCACTGGGCTCCCCTCAGCCAGTTTGCTCTGAAAGAAGAGCTTCGTCAGATTATAGCGTTCTGTCCTCGCCTGTGCAGCATACAGCATCTTGAGGTTCGCTATAATCTCTATAGCCGACATATCCTCATGCTGACGCTGCAGCGGTGGCGTCATAGACGCTAGCATCAGGCAAGCGACATCAATGCTATCATTGACGTGCTTTTCATAGGCATCCCGAACCGCCCTTGCGGCGTTCGGAGCGGGCTGCGGCGGTATTGCCGTCTCGAGGACATACAGTTTCCTCTCTGCCTTAAGAACGATCTTAAGGTGTCCGAACCAGTCAGAGAAGTTCGGCCCAGCAAACTTCTCCCTTTCCAGTAGGGATCGCACATTGAAGCTCATGGTGTTCGTTGCTGCAGGAATCTACAACAATGCAAGAACAGCAAGGTCAGTATCAATGTTTAGAATCAATCCAGGACTTAAGAAAGATTCTTTTCTCACTATTTTGTCTGACTGAAAAATCCAGTAAACAGTCCGAAAGAGTAACACTCTTTTAGTGAGATGGGATCCAGATTTCATACTTGGTCTCCGCGTCCCGCTCAGGCGAGATAAGATGCACAGAGAGGACAAGCACTAATTTCTGGTAGGCTGTCCCAGCCAATCGCCAACCCGTGCGATTCCCCTTCATCTGGGCAATCCAGCAGACTGTGCCAACTGAGTTGGTACAACACAGTCTCTGATCCCACAGATGGCTGCCTCCATGTGCTACCATATGCGCCACATATGTAGCCTACATGGTCAAGCTAACCCGACTTACTCCCTGGACCACCACGTGCTATGCTGAGCAACGAGAAGGGATAAATCCCTACTCTGTAACACGCAGGTGAAATCCAGCACCGTCTGAAGATAGATGGACGTGCCCACTGAGTGGGTACAACACGGCTCCAACGATAGTCAGAACGGTGAGGTTTCGCGTCAGAAGGCTTTCGAGCTTGATATGTTAGCGTTGGATTTTAACGGTCTTTTATCTTCTTCACTATCATGCAATTCCTATGGTGATAGCAGAAGATAAATAAATCATGCTGTTCTACTTATATAAGCAATAAAAGAAAGCATGCATCTTATGTGGTAAAAGCCCATGAACCCTAGTAAGACCTTAATTTTACTTAAGTCTTCACTTGAGCTCTTTTGCATCTCATCTGGTCCAACCCAGGGCCCTAGCGCCAAGAGCACCTCAGGTGCGCCACCATCTGAATGCCCCTCTGGGATGTGTGCCTTTGCTCTTGTCTAATCAAATACATTTGATCTATCTAGACAAGTTAGACTCACAGGTCTATTATACAATAAATTAACTAAAAATGTGATTCACTGATCACAATAAAATTAATTTACAGGTGTAACCAGGCACGCAGGCCCCAGCACAGCACACAATTAACATGGGCAGCCCACATAAGACTAAATAAACAAACATATGCATCATTCAACATGTGATCCAATTAAAAGAAAATAAAAATTTTGAAAACCCCATTGGCATCCATTTTTAATTTTCTTATGTGCCCTACAACCTTACAATGGTCCATTGATAGGGATCCACTCATCCATCTAGTCAGATCCTTTGCCCTTGCATGCACCGAGTCCTAACTGACTCGAGTTGACCTAATGGTCAACCATGCATGCGCCAAGGGCTGAACCACCTTCAAGAGTTTTGGCAAGCGGGTGTGACCCCGGGCCTAACTCAGGAGTGTTCATTGGTTGTCTCAACCAGACCTCGCTACACGCCTTTGATGCAGTCAACCTATAGCCACCTTGTGCTTGCGCACAGGTGCTATCTGGTCAACCCATCTAGGCTGTCAGATGGTCTGATCAGACTTTGGATCTAACATAGAGGTGACTTCAACCCCATCAACCCATCTAAGGGTTTATAGTAGGCGCCACTTAGATCTAGTGAGGCGCGCAAGTGATAAAGTTTGTTAAAAAATACAACAACTACCAACATGCGCCACCATACTTCACACATGCGCAAAGGAGTACAAAAATTACATCATGTATTTTCATCACTACTTAACATGTAGATGCGCAAGTGCTTCCTACTAGATCTATTTATCAAACACAAACAAGGATCACAATATGCGCAAGCAATCATATGATACTACATGAATCCTGCTCTGATACCATTTGAAAGTCCCCTTCAAGGGGGAGCGCAATTTCAAAGTCCCCTTCAAGGGGGAGCGGAAACAAGATGAAGCCCTAAATAAGGGGGTGGGGGCGCATGTAGATGTTTTTAGGGGATTCATCATCAAGATCGCATGTAGTCATATGATTAACTTATGTGAACGAAAAAGAGATCACAAGGTGTCATACCGATGCCATTAGAGTGGATGTCGGTTTGGAAGCAAAAGACCAAACGAGATCTTCTCCACAAGCGACGCACACAAAGTGATGTTGCTTACCCCTTGTGAATCTTGTGCTAGCAAGCCTCTTCAAGGGTCTTTGCCGTATGAGAAAAGGGGAAGAACTTCTTGCTTGGCGAGAGAGTTTTCTTCTCTTCACCTTGTCATCAATTCACCACGACACCAAAGAGAGTTTCGCTAGAGGTGAGTGTGTAACCTTCCACACTAATGTGGAGGCGTTACATGCATTCAATCTTTGAAACCGATTTCCCAAAAAGGTAAGTATTCAAAGCCTCATGCGTTCACACCAAGTGAACCAACGAATCTCCTCTTTGAACCAAGTGTTGAACCGGTTCTTTGATTTGGTTCAATCGAATTTTGTTCAATCACCAAATCAAATCAAGCCAAGCTACGATCTAGACCTTCTATGAACCAAATGGCTCATGATCTAACCGTTCATCTTCCGATGCTCTAGATCTCACGATCCAGCATCCAATCTCTCGATCGAAGCTTACCGATCTCAAGCCCTAATCAATCAAACATGATCAGTCCAGATCTCACTTACAATCAGAGACTAAAGCCCTTTAAACTGAACCCAAATAATTCAGTCCACACGATCTGACTTAAGTAAGCCATATCACCATATTGTGCGACCCTGAGGGTTTCCTTTATATGTCGGTAACGATAACTTTCGTTATCACGATCAGTGAGGGGTATCTAGCAACACATCACTGTCTCCCGATTTAAAGGAAAGAGTCTTCCAAGACTTCACCCAAACCACAGCACAAGTGTGAACCCACTTCACAAGGAATACATGTTTCCTTTGCCACTGGATGTTCTTATTGGACAAGCATGTCA
Organism: Costus lasius; assembly: GCA_027563935.2. Lineage (NCBI taxonomy): Eukaryota > Viridiplantae > Streptophyta > Magnoliopsida > Zingiberales > Costaceae > Costus > Costus lasius. The sequence continues at coordinate 31,361,779 of CM050448.1, forward strand.
AGCTTGTAACTCCAATATGATGAGCATGATTAGATCAGATGAACATAGTCATCTGGGTATGGCCATACACTTTCTCAATCATCTCATATAGGGGGGCCCTTTAGAACATCACACTCCTTAAACAAGGAGACGGCAATCCTTTGTCTATCACTAGTGCCCTAACCTGATTCAAGCTCACCATCAAAGATAGTCTATAATCATTATGTTTCAAATGATATTGAACTACCTCAAGACAATGACAATCATCATTTAGAAACACAAGTGATCTCAAGTCAGAGGACATGTGCCACTTGCTGCTTACAAGGATCATTCACATTGTGACAAGCAATTGAATATCCTAGTAGGGTATGTCCAGTACATCCAATGTACCCATGAGTCTACATCTTATTCCATGCTCGAAGCATCCTATAAGATTAGAACACATATTAGTCTTAACCATATCAAGGCTGTCTCAAGTTCACCAAGATATCTCGACTAAGGACATATTGACTGTCAGCCTAGCTGAACAGCTTTGAGACATTATTCAGAAGTACACTTATTACAGCAGACAAGGTAACAAACTGAATAACAACCATGCCTTTTATAAACACAAGAGTTTATTACATGATACTTATACAATCCCAAAGGCCTCAAACATTAGCCTTAAGGGCATACCCCAACAGTAGAAAATCAGAATCTATCACAGAAAATAAAAAATAGAAACAAAAAGCTTAGTCTAGCAATACTATCGATTATATCACTATTAACAAAACTAAGGTCCCCGACAACGGCGCCAAAAATTTGTTGTGTCCGCAAGTGCACGGATACCAGAAGTAATAATTAAGATATCGAACCACAGAGACCTCGTTTACCAAATACCGAATAATTAATTTCTTACTAGCTAGGCAACCGAATATGATGAAAGCGCAAACGGAAATTGTATGAAATATCAGAGAGAGAATCTGGGGCTAGGGTTTCATTCACTTTAATTTTCATTATTAGATATGAATAGATGTTCGTCAATCTAATTTCATTATGATACAGACAGAATTCACTTAATAAGGAAATCATCTTGCTTTCGCACAGATAATTTACAAGAACCAATCCTCACTTTCATGCAGGATCTATTCGATTGTTAAATAAAAGTGAATCATCAGCAAAGGACTCAAGGATCACTTTCATGCATCTGAATTCTAAGTTAATAATGTCAAGTGGAAACTCAAGGATCACTTTCGTGCATCCAAATTTCAACACAGGTTCTGCTTAAGGTTCTCCAACAATCTAATATTCAATTTCTTACAATATCATCATGTTTGTTTCATTAACTCAATCCTAGATCAGATTATCAATCATAGCATTAAACTTCTAAAATTAAGAAATAAGAACAAACCTAATTTCTTATGGTGAGTTCCTAACATTCAATTTTAGGGTTCCAACTTCTCAAGCAAATCACCTTTCGGTCCTTATTGCGAAAACTCTAAAACATGCTTGATAATATGAATCTATGGAGAATTAAAGAGCAATCATCACAGAAGCAGAATTATCGTACTAAAATTATACTTGACGAAATAATGAAAGATTCATCTAGTCATTAAGAAATCAAAGGAAATTACTCCCCCATGTCCCAAAACAAGTTTAAGCTATCATGGTAGAAAGATTACAATACTCCATAGTATCAGAGGATCAAAAATCAAGGAGAAAAGGGAAAACAACTTTACAGCACGGCTGTAATGGAAATTACAGCCGTAATTCCTGGCATGAATAGTGTCGACAGTGACTTCTTCGTTGATTTCTCTTTCGATCGATCTCCTTTCGCTCTAAAACTTATGGGTTATCTTCTCCTCCTCTATGTGTAGCTTCCCTTCAAATTTCATGGCCGGAGATGCGCTGTACGCTTCCCAGCATCGAAACCTAGGGCGGCGGTGGAAAACTCGATTTCTCTCTAGAAAGTGGATGAAAATTAGGGCTTTTTGGCTCTGTGTCTTCTCCTCTGTCTAACCTCTCCCTTTGCTTCTTACGGATCTTCAATTTATGGCCTGCATCGTCCGCAATCGATCGCACAAAAATCAGCCTCCAAAATGTCTGGAAAAATCGCAAATTTGGGTTACAATTACGGCCGTGAAAACAGTTACAGCGGTGTTGTAATTTCGGTAGAAACTCTTGGTACAGAAATCATCCGGAATTACAGTACGATGAAATGCATTACGGCAGTGCTGTATTTTCATCAAATCTTTCGGGTGAAAAATTGACTCAAAATACTGCCCATGAAATCCATTACGGTAGCACCGTAAAATCCATCAAACTTTCTGTATAAAATCGAACCCAGATTACGGCCCGTGAAATCCGTTACGATAGGGCTGTATTTTTCGTAAAATTTTTTGGATGAAAACGTCCCAAAATACGGCAGCACTCAGAAATTACGGCAGTACCGTGGTTTGTTCTGTAGATGCAGTGAAACCACGTTACCGTAATTTCGATTACGGTAGTGCCATAATTTTGATTTGAGCTCTGTTCTTCGTGGAATTTGACATGTAATCTTCTCTTGATGGTGGAAATTCATTCATGCATCTGGAATTGCTTCAAAACGCCTGAAAATCGTGCCTTTTTACTTGAAAATCATCAAAAACCAAAAAGAGTGTATATTCCGCAGTATTTGATAAAAAAAGGCATAAAAATAAGCAAAGAGTGTAAATATGACACAAAAATATCTATCAAATCGTAAAAAATTTACTATAAATTTCGGTGTCATCAACATGCTAAGGGCGCATGCAAGTGTTTAATTAATGCATGAAGGGGCTGGTTGGTGCATGGCTTCTTATTGGTGGATGAAGGGGTGCTTTGATCCTCATTGGTGGAGAATGGAGGCTGATTTGATTTTAAAATTTGGAAATGGCGCCCTTGGTGTTTTGAGGCTGGTTTGGGCACCAATCCATGTCATCATGATGAGGTGGATTGAGGTGGCATCCAAGTGGCTTGGTGGTCTTTGGAGATGGTGCCAAGATGGATGAAACCTTTGATGGATGGTGGATATTGCTTGATCTTGAAGAGTTGGATGGAGGGCTGATCTCAAGTGGATTGTTGCTTTGTTGGATGGTGGATCTTGATTGCATCATTGAAGAGCTAGATGGAGGGCTGATCTTGAGTCTCGGGAAGGAGTTGGTGCCTTGTAGTGAATTACAGGTGCAATAAACCCTAGGCTACAAACAATCTACTACATCATCTAGGAAATTAAAAATTACTTAAAGAAAATAAAATCCTATGCTAGCCCTATTCTAAAGCAAGAAATGAAAGTAAAGACAATCATAATTAAATCCCGAAGATGCTCCTGCATCAGCTTTCTCGGGGGCAAAAGAATTCTTCTCCGAAGAATTAAAAATGAGGTCCCAAGCTATAGCTTTTGGTGGCCAACCCAAGGTATAAAGATCATCTTAGTTAGGGAAACCTAGGTGATCTTTAATATTGAATTCCAGATTTGGGGGCCACCCCAATGTATGAATATTATCTTCAGCTTTCTTGATTTTGTGAACCCTGCCAATAAGTGAAAGATTTTTGAAAGTAGCTATTTTCTCACATGTAGCACTAATAAATGATTTGAAAATATGATATTCAAATGTAATAGCTTTAAATGAGAAACATGACAAGTATGACCAAGGAATCACAGGCATTAAGCTTGATTTTATTTGTAAATTATGATTTGGAAGAATTAAGCCAATATCAAATTCATGAGCAATTTTTGTTAAGGAATACCGGGTGTAATTTTAAAATTTGCAGTCCCAGGACGCAGCGAAAGAATTATTACACCCGAAACATATTCCGGTCCCAAGGATCCATGCGAGAGAGAAAACACAAGGATGTGTTAGAGATGTACCTCTTTTGCTTGTCGAGATATTGAAACCATGTTGAAGACGCCCAAGTGTTCGTCCTCTACAAGTATCCATGCATCGACTCCTCAATGTTGATCCCTTCCATGCTTGGTGCTAGCCTCAGGAAGAGAAGATCACCTCTTGGAATCTCCTTTCTCTCCCTCCTTTGTTCTTCATGCTTACAAATTTCCTCCAAGGAAACTCTCGGCCAGAGAGGAGGAAGAAAAGGGTGGTGGTGCTCCCTCCTTTGCTCTTCACGCCAACAAGTTTCCTCCAAGGAAACTTTCGGCCAAAGAAGAGGATGAAGGATGATGGCTCAACTCTAAGGAAAGATGGCGGCTAGGGCTTGAGAACTTGCGCCACTCCAAGTGGAAGTTCTCTTGCTCTCGGCTTGAGAAGATGCGTTAAGAGAGAAGGGCGGATGCCCCTCCTTTTATAACCATGCTGCCCCTAACTGCCTCCATACTTTCCTTCTATGTTTATGGCTCAATTCCTCCAAGGAATTAGTCTAATAATTCAGCTGCCACTTCCCTCTAATTAGCGCATATAGAAGCTTTGAATTAATCTAGCATCTTGCCTAATTAAGAGGGGATACTTGAATTCAAGGACTTTCCATATTTGATTATTGCATAAATGACTTGAATTAATCAAATCATATTTTCCCACAAATCAGTCCACACGTCCAAGAGGGTTTCCAAATTTAGGAAACTGAATCCTACAAGGATTCTTATCCCTCATTGGCGCAAATTCCATAAGTGGAATTATCTGATGCGCCAAGTCCAATTATAATTCCCATTAGGATTCAAACTTGCCTTAATTAGATTTGATCCACAATTTCTAATTGAATTTGAATCTTATCACTAATTTAGGCTTATGAATAAAATCCCTAATTGGATTAGGATTTGCGCCCAACACTATGGGCCTCATCTAAATCCAATTCCTAATGGGATTTGAATCCTAGTTGGATTAGGATTTGCGCCCAACCCTTGTGGGCCTTATCCAATTCCAAATTCTTATTAGGATTTGAATCCTAATTGGATTAGTATTCCAACTCCTAATTAGATTAGGATTCCAACTCCTAATGGAATTAGGATTCCAACACGGTATAAACCCATGAATCCCAATTGGACTCAGATTCAACCATGAATCTGTATTGGACTCAGAATAATGAATTCAAATATTTTCCAAGATTTCCAGATCATAAAACAACGTCAAGAGTCTATTGCGCATGACCCTGTAGGATCCAAATGACGATGGCAATGATGACAGATAATCATAAGTAGTGAGGGGTATCTAGCAACACATCACTACTACCCATGTCACAGGACTAAGTCATATGGCAACAACTCCCTAATAAGCAACGAGGATTCCTATGCATTATAGATCCCTTTGCCTAAACTGATATCCTGCCATTGGATTAGTCTCAAGTTTATTAATCCAATCTATTAGTCATGACTCAATCGGTGTGGCCACACATTCCTGTCATGCACCAATGAGGTGGGGCGCCCCAGAGTGGATATCATACTTCCTATGAAGGAAGGGGCAAATCCTACTATTGGTCATCTATATCTCTACATGACTTATGACATGACCAATTACAGTCGTTTTAGTCTCCCAATTACGGAGAGATGTAAGACTGCATCAAAGCATACCCATCATCAAATCTAGACATGAATACCTCAAGTCTAAGGATCAATGCAAACCTCTTGCATGTGAGATTAACTTGTTGACTAGACAAGTCATTCCTCACGGTGGATCACTCCAATGCATCCAATGCACCTGTATGTCTGCGTTACTGTGCCCCGCACCTAACCAGCTCATACACCAGTCTCACATGTACCAAAGCTGTCCCATATCTGCTAAGGTACCTTGACTAGGGATAGCTTATGAGAATGGATCCAACCAAACTCCTGAGACATTATTTATGCAACTCAATACATCAACGCAAGTAGAGAAGTTTGCACAATAACGACCATGCCTCTATAATAATTCTATCAAAGTACATTCAAACAATGCCTGACCATGTCCATACATTGGTCTGCAGGGCATATACACCAACAATCTCCCACTTGCACTAAGACCAAGGGCAACTGATGATAGTCAGTTCCAATGTCTCTAGTATGACCTATTTAGCTTCCGCTGTGCCAGAGGCTATGTCAGTGGGTTTTTCCAGATTGCTATCTGTGTTTATTTTAACAAATTTGATCATCATCCTTATCCATGATCTCTAAGATCAAATGATATGCTGCAGTACATACTTGAGTACTAAGTTCCTTTACTTATGCTATGGCCCCAGTAAGAACTATACTAGACCATCAAGCTCCAGGAACTATATCAAGTTCAAATGAAGTTGCTTCCTTGGCTGCCACAAGAAGCCACAATGTACTCAGCCTTAATTGTAGATTTTGCCATTGTGGTTTGCATAATGCTCTTCTAGCACACAATACCTCAACGAGGCAAGGCGCAAATCCTGGCTGTAATCAATAGTCATTAGACTGGAACGAAATATCAGTGTACAGTACACAAAATTCTTCCTGTCTTTTATAGACTAGACTTCAATCCTTTATACTTCCCAAGTATATATAAGGATTTCTTTCACAGCTATCCAGTGTCAAACACTAGGATCTGATTGAAATTTACTAGCTATGCTCCAAGCATCTGCCACAAATGGTCTTGTGCATATTACACCAAGCATGATCTATCCTATACCCAATGTACTAGGATTACAGACTCATGTTACTGCTCTCTAGCTATATTGAGATGACATAGTATCCTTGAGAGAGTCAGACCATATCTTCCTGGAAGGTATCATCATTTGGAATCACCCAATATGAACCTCTCCAGAAACTCCTGGATGAACATAGATTGACTAAAGGGCAATGACTTTCTTGGATCCTTATCTATAGATCCTCATGCCTAGTATGTAGGCATCATTCCCTAGATCATTCTTCTCAAAATACTTCCCAAGCCTTGACTTCACCATGTGAAGAGCTGGGATGTCATTTCAAGTGAGGAGAATATCATCAATCATCTAGAACAAGAAATATTATAAGGCTCCCACTGATCTTCTTGTAAACACAGGCTCATGCTTGCATAAGACCATGCATATCTTTACGGCCTTGATATGAAAACCTTTCAGCTATTTCCATATGGACATACCCTTACAGACGTCCATTAAGAAAAGCAATTTTTCATAACAACATGCCATAACAGAAAATGCGATTATAACAAGCACATACCTTAATGGACTTCAAACACAGCTATTGGTAAAAATTTCATCACTATCCACCTAGTGGATTTGCTTGAAATTTCTATTCACCAGCTTGCCTTTAAGGTAACAATATTACCTTCCATGTCTATCTTCCTAGAAGATTTATTTACAGCCTATGGGTGTTACCCTTTTGGCGGCTCATCCATGTCCCAGACCTGATCAGCAGACATGGAGTCCATTACGATTCTCATGGCGCTTAGCCATTTCTTGGAATCTGGTCTATCGACCACTTTCATTTCATCATAAGTCTTAGGTTCATCCTTGATGAAAAATTCGTCATGCCCAGCATTTCGAATCCATCCAGACTTATGTGGTTCCTGTGTTACTTGAACTTCAGGTTGACTTTCAACCTGTATGTGAGATTCAACTCTCCATTTGTGTCTAATTGTATTGTGGTTGATTCTGGACCTTGTCCCAATCAAATCTACTCCCATCAGCTCCTTTCAAAAGAAATATCTTCTTAAGAGAGACAGCAGTTTGAGCAACAAATATTTTTATTCTCTTTGGGATAGAAATAGCACTCTACAGTGCCCCACAAACACATACTTTTGAATCACTACATATTATAATCCCAATATCTATTGATGAAATGGGATATTTGCAGTTTCCAACTCAAAAGCTATCTTAGGCACACTTTCCAATGGAGTGACAGTACATCTGTTTGCATGGCGTCATAGAAGTATATTTGCATGACTATTCAAAGATGGAACCACATCCAATGTGTTCCTCTTTCTTTCTTTGAAATTCACCACACAATGGCGTTCCAAGTAAGCTGTGAGATAACCCCACACTCTTTAGGACACTCATCAAATTCTCCACTAATCACTTTGATCCAATCAAAGTGCTTTAATAGATCTACCAATTTGATTCAAAACTCCATTTGTGAACTTCTTGGATTTCTCCAAAGTTCTTGGATATGGCATACCCACACCTAATGAAGTATACAACACGTCTTAGTACTTGTTTACATGGGTCCACACACATTGCTGTGTAATAGATCCAACAAGCCACTTGCCCATCAATCCTTTTGGTGAAGGCAGCATCTATTACTTTGTTCCTTTGAACAAGGCTCACATTTATCATAATCCTAAAAGGATAATGATCCCAATAATCCATGGACCTTTGGATGTGACCATTGTTCTATGGTTTTAGAGACAATGTTATAAGATGGTGTTTATTGAATCATTGGATCTGATCTTGTGTTACATATAGAACCACGAACTATTATCAATTGTATCACTTCAATAGAACATCTCAGATTTAAAGTAAAATATCATTTATTATTTCAAACTGAAATCCTTTCCAAAAGGAATGATGTTCTAATACATAAGCTGATACATAATAGCAAAGTTCTAGATAAAGTCTTCAAGGCAGTGAGATGATATCAACAGCAGCATCCAATACTCTATTCCTAACCCGAGAGTCGATCCCACCAAGCCTGATCGTCCTACTTCTTTTGAGCTCCTGCATATGAAAAACATATGTAAGCTCCACATGCGGTACCCAGTACCCATGAATAAGAAGTAGACAAAAGACCTCAGTAACACAATACCTGAAGCAGATGGCTTACATACCTTCTTCTTTGCCATGCTCTTCTTGGGCCTCAATCCTCTTTGAACTACCCATGCATTCCTAGTCTTCCGAAGTATTAGCTTCGAAGATACAGAACCATGGTCATTCTCAGATTCAGGCACACATTCTAAAGATCCAACAGAACTCTCTTGATCTTTTAAAGTGCATGGTGTGAAGAGACCTCGAAGATATATGATGATATCATAAATCTCCATCTCATCACACTCAACTTGGACCTCAGGGGTCATGCACGCTAATACAAGAGCAGTGTACTGTATACTATCTTTACAATGTTCACCATAGACATTCCACTCCCACTCAGTAGTAAAATAAATACTGGGCTGGGATGGAGGTCTTTCAAGAAGATGCACCTTATTTTCTTGTTCTAGTATCTTGGACAAAATCTTGAACCATTTTGCCCAGTTTGTCCCATCCAATTTGTTTTCATAGAGTTTCAATCTTAGATTAGGAGATGCCATCTACAATAAGTAAATAAGTAAAATAAGTACCATGATAAAGCATTTAACAAGGACTTTAAATTAAATGCTATGCTCCCACTATTTCCAACACAAGTTGAGAACTCTCAAACTCAACATAGAAATAAGTGAGTAGGATCCTAATTTCACATGAGGTCTCCGCGACTCACGAGGGCGAGTTGGGATGCACAGAGTGATCTCATGCTTCTTTAGGTAGGCATGCCAGCCAATTGTGCCGTGCAAAATTCCTCTTAGTTAAGACAGACTAGGCATTATGTGTCCAGCGAGGGCTGGATATAACACAGAACCCTATCCTCTCAACAGCTGCCTCTAGTGATCCATCATGTCAGTGACATATGAAAAACTAGTCAAGTCTGATCCTAACCGTTATGCCTAGGGTCAACAAGTTTCCTTGCGAAGGCGCGCCCGGTTAAAATGGACTGGGGAAACCATTGCCACCACACACCTAAAGATAAGTGGGTGTGTCCCACGAGGGTGGGAAACAGTTCACAACACCACCGATCGATAGTTTGATGAGGACTACGCGTTAGAAGGCTATCGACTTGATATTGCAATGAGAGTTTTGCATGTTAATTTTATTCTTTTCTAGCATGTAGTTTTCCTATGGTTATGGCAGCAAAGGAAAAACATCACATGCATGCTATAGACAAAATAATAAACCATCACAGGCATGCTAATATGGTCGATATGGTCATAGCCCTTTTCATACACATAACTTATCACGAGCCATGTGACATGTTATCGTGCATCCAAGGGTTGCGAGTCCCTTTAGTAGATCAGCCCATGCCAGAAGCCAAAAGCATGTGTCCTTCCTTCAGCCGCAAGTCCATCACCACGCTTCCAAAGCTGGCGCCACTACTGACTCCGGTTGAAGAAGACTCCTTGTTGTCAAGATGTAGCCTTAACCTATCTTCTAATTCTACATCTATTCTAAAAAGATGAAAAATTTTACATCAAAATAGGGGGAGAACCACGCGCAGGTGGAGAGAGATTTTACAAGCATTCATCACAAGTGAAAACATGCTTCCACATTACAACACAGGAGGGCACTCGCTATGACCATATCAACCCAATCAAGAGGCAAGAGGCGCATATAAAATTTGAAAAGCCGAGCAATATCAAATTTTAATTACCCTATGCGCCAACATCATCCAAAGCACTCTCTTAACCAAATTTATGCTAAAATTAGATCAAGTTCCATGATGATTTCATAGACCCTATCGGCTGGCAGTTATTGTCAGATCAAGAGACCCGGCCAGTCCAAAGACACAATGTTCGTCCTACTTGACAAAACCACGTGCGCCTTTGGTCATAAATCCATCGTGAACACAATCAAATTTCAGCCATAAAATTGAAAAGAGAAGATTGGATGAAAAACGCTTTCTATGTGAAATGCGCATGGATAGAAGAAAAATTTTTTAAAAATTTTTCACACAAGCAAATGTGCACCTTGTGTTTCTCGCAAGTAGCTCTGATACCACTGTTAGGGAATACCAGGTGTAATTTTAAAATTTGCAGTCCTAGGATGCAGCGGAAAAATTATTACACCCGAAACATATTCCGGTCCCAAGGATCCATGCAAGAGAGAAAACACAAGGATGTGTTAGAGATATACCTCTTTTGCTTGTCGAGATATTGAAACCATGTTGAAGACGCCCAAGTGTTCGTCCTCTACAAGTATCCACGCATCGACTCCTCAACGTTGCTCCCTTCCACGCTTGGTGCTAGCCTCGGGAAGAGAAGATCACCTCTTGGAATCTCCTTTCTCTCCCTCCTTTGTTCTTCACGCTTACAAATTTCCTCCAAGGAAACTCTCGGCCAAAGAGGAGGAAGAAAAGGGTGGTGGTGCTCCTTCCTTTACTCTTCACGCCAACAAGTTTCCTCCAAGGAAACTTTCGGCCAAAGAAGAGGATGAAGGATGATGGCTCAACTCTAAGGAAAGAGGGCGGCTAGGGCTTGAGAACTTGCGCCACTCCAAGTGGAAGTTCTCTTGCTCTCGGCTTGAGAAGATGCATTAAGAGAGAAGGGTGCATGCCCCTCCTTTTATAACCATGCTGCCCCTAACCGCCTCCATACTTTCCTTCGACGTTTATGGCTCAATTCCTCCAAGGAATTAGTCTAATAATTCAGCAGCCACTTCCCTCTAATTAGCGCATATAGAAGCTTTGAATTAATCTAGCATCTTGCCTAATTAAGAGGGGATACTTGAATTCTAGGACTTTCCATATTTGATTATTGCATGTATGACTTGAATTAATCAAATCATATTTACCCACAAATCAGTCCACACGTCCAAGAGGGTTTCCAAATTTAGGAAACCGAATCCAACAAGGATTCTTATCCCTCATTCGGGCAAATTCCATAAGTGGAATTATCTCATGCGCCAAGTCCAATTATAATTCCCATTAGGATTCAAACTTGCCTTAATTAGATTTGATCCACAATTCCTAATTGAATTAGAATCTCATCACTAATTTAGGCTTATGAATAAAATCCCTAATTGGATTAGGATTTGCGCCCAACACTATGGGCCTCATCTAAATCCAATTCCTAATGGGATTTGAATCCTAGTTGGATTAGGATTTGCGCCCAACCCTTGTGGGCCTTATCCAATTCCAAATTCTTATTAAGATTTGAATCCTAGTTGGATTAGGATTCCAACTCCTAATGGAATTAGGATTCCAACACCGTGTAAACCCATGAATCCCAATTGGACTCAGATTCAACCATGAATCTGTCCTGGGCTCAGAATAATGAATTCAAATATATTTCAAGATTTCCATATCATAAAACAACGTCAAGAGTCTATTGCGTGTGACCCCGTAGGATCCAAATGACGATGGCAATGATGACAGATCATCATAAGTAGTGAGGGGTATCTAGCAACACATCACTACTACCCATGTCATAGGACTAAGTCATATGGCAACAACTCCCTAACAAGCAACAAGGATTCCTATACATTATAGATCCCTTTGCCTAAACTGATATCCTGCCATTAGATTAGTCTCAAGTTTATTAATCCAATCTATTGGTCATGACTCAATCGGTGTGGCCACACATTCCTGTCATGCACCAATGAGGTGGGGTGCCCCAGAGTGGATATCATACTTCCTATGAAGGAAGGGGCAAATCCTACTATTGGTCATCTATGTCTCTGCATGACTTATGACATGCCCAATTACAGTCGTTTTAGTCTCCAAATTACGGAGAGACGTAAGACTGCATCAAAGCATACCCATCATCAAATCTAGACATGAATACCTCAAGTCTAAGGATCTATGCAAACCTCTTGCATGTGAGATTAACTTGTTGACTAGACAAGTCAATCCTCACGGTGGATCACTCTAGTGCATCCAATGCACCTGTATGTCTGCGTTACTGTGCCCCGCACCTAACCAGCCCATACACCAGTCTCACATGTACCAAAGCTGTCCCATATCTGCTAAGGTACCTTGACTGGGGATAGCTTATGAGAATGGATCCAACCAAACTCCTAGGACATTATTTATGCAACTCAATACATCAACACAGGTAGAGTAGTCTGCACAATAACGACCATGCCTCTATAATAATTCTATCAAAGTACATTCAAACAATGCCTGACCATGTCCATACATTGGTCTGTTGGGCATATACACCAACAATTTTGCTATATAGTTTTTCATTTAAAAAAATGATGATGTCATGTGAAGCATATGCATAGTCATCGTATCATCAACACAGATTTCAAATTTGAAAGCATCATAGCAAAAGACTTTGTGCATCATTGGGTAGTCCTTACTTGGGGAAAGTGTGTCCATTAAAGTATGGTTGGAGATCATTGGTGGTTTAGGACAAAGTTCAATCTTGGGTTCCCATGGTATGATTGGAAGTGTTGTCAAGTCAAGAGTGGGGGTGGGTTGGAGTAATTCTAGAGGTGGGGTTTGATCAAGCTCCGGGTTCAAGAGTGGCGGTTCTTGGGACAGGTCACTAGAGGATTCGGTAGTAGTTTGGTCAAGAGGTGATTCATGTTCAGCTTGCATAGCTTTCTTAAGATTTTCAATTAGGTCAAGTTTAGGAGAGGGTTGAGGTGTATCTAAGGATAATGTTGGATGTTCTGGTCTAGGCCCTAAAAGTGATGGCAATGAGGAGGGTCCTAGCAGGTACCTATGGCAAACTATGGGTCTAAGAGGGATCAAGCTATGGCTCAGCTCACTAAAGGTGTTCAAGTGGGTAGTTTTGATTTGGTCAATCACAAGAACCTCTACTTTATACTCTCTTTTTGGCTCATAACTAGTGGTAAGGGCTTGAGAAATTCCTGGAAGATGGGTTCCCTTAAGGTCCTCATGGTCTGGTTCAATATTATCCTTATGAGTGGGGTTAGACTGGGGTAACTCTAGGGGTGGGGTCAGTTCACTTTCAAATTCAAGTTCAAATTCAAATCCAGGTTCAGGTTCAGAATTGGATTCAGAGTCAGAATCAGTTTCGGAGTTTGGTAAAATGGCTATATCAGCTTCCCCAAGGTCATCCTCACTAGTATGATTAGGAACATAGATGTTTTCTTCCTTTTCTTTTTCAAATTTCTAGGCAAGTAGGTTCATGGCTTGTTGACACAGATCCCTCATCACAGATAATTCATTTTTAATTTGCTTACTTTGCCTCTCTCGAGCCATCTTGATGTCGTACTCAATCCATTGTGCTTGGTTGTAGGCATCATCTATGTTTCTAATTGAGTAGAGTAAGACAAGGATTCCCTAATCTCCCTTTCTAATCCTCTTATAAACAGATCTGTACGCTTCCATGTTTCCTCAAAGAATTCAAAATTTAAGTGTGATTCATCAAACCTTTCTATTTATCTTTTCACCGAATCATTCCCTTGGGTCCAGTCACTTATATTTTCACTACAATTTGATGATCTCTTATAAGCATATGTCATTTGACCATAGTGTGGGGATATGTATTTTTCTCCTAATCATCGTTTCATCTCTATCCAGTTATCTATGGGTGCTATACCTCTCCTTTCAAGTTGCTTCTCTACACTGTTCCAAAATACTAAGGCAGTCCCTCTAAGCAAGAAGCGTGCACATTTCACCTTGCTTCGTTTAGGCACAAATTGACATTCAAAGTATTGTTCCACAAGGGATTCCCATTCTTGGTATCCTTGTGTATCAGTGTTACCATAAACAAGGGAGGGTTCATCCTAGCTGATAAGTCATATTCTAATTCATAATGTGGGGTAGGGTGTTGTTGTTTTTGAGAATTTTCTAATGTATCCAATCTTGTTGATATTTCCCTTGTCATTTTGATTATTTCAGATTTTGTAGCTTGTGACCCTTTAGAAGTATGAAAATCAAGGTTACTCCTATGTTGGTTTGGATCATTTGGTTCATAGGTTGCCCTAGGGATGTATTCATGAGTGCAAGCATAGTGTTGTTCATATGATTGGGTATAGGCTTGTTAATATTTATTTGTTCCTCTTGACATGTTGTTAACTTGATTTGAAAGTGAACAAGAATAGAGAACAAAACTAAGCAAGCAAATTCAGATTAAACAAGTGGGTAATGCACACAATTTCAGCAGCACATTCAAAATAAATTTAGGAACTATAGGGCATGTAAATGAGCATACAAGTTGCAAATGTTCAAATTTTATGTGACGCACAATCATGAATGTTGAGAGCAGATATAAGTGATCAACAGCAGCATCAGCAATTGGAATAAGATTCAACAAATTTCAGCATATATAACAGTAGGTTTTCATTGCAAGTTTGATGAAAGAACAAGCAAACAACACTCAGGCCATTGATTTCACGTTTAGCACACACAATCATGTCGTTAGCTGCAATCAGAATTCAGCAAGCTCTTATGTTTGAAAACAGATTGTATTATTACTAACTCAGAGATCCAGCTATGCAAGTAAGCTACAGTAAACTCAACAAAATTCAGCTTTGTACAGAAATTTCAAAGAGGTAAACAGTAGCTGGTTGCTGTGACCTTGAAGATGTGAATCAGTAGGGAAGATCAGAGGGTTCTCTATAGTTTCAGAGAGCCTCTAATCCCTCCTATCTTCACACAAACGCAGCAGGAAATACGGATGGTAAGGAATAGTAATTCGAAAATTCTAGCTATGTTCCAGGTCTTCAAAGAAGTTAGCAGCACTTGTTTTGCCGTAACTCTGAAGGTGTGAACACAAGTGAAGCAGATCAGAGGGCATCCTATAGATTAGATAGCCCCTAATCCCTTTTATCACCACAGAAACGCAACAATCAATAAAGCTAGTAAGGAACAGTTGCAGAAATCTCAGCCTTCTTATTAACTCAAGCTCTCGGCCACAACAATGATTATGTTGTACCGAAGCTTGTGCAGCTAGAGGTCCTGAATACTACCTATTAATGAGGTAGTGTGAGGATCACTTGGATCAAAAACTCCAAGCAAAGTTCTAAGAACAAAATTTAGGAAAATCAAATGCAGGAAATCAGCGAGAGATTCAATCAATTTGCAGACGTAAATCCAGATTTCAGCAAGGTTCTTAAGCAGTTTTTTTTTGTCAGATTAAAACCAAAGAAATCAGCAAGGTCTTCAGAGGTTTGCTCTTACAACCACACAACACCAAAAACACAACAAGTTTTCAGAGAAGACTCAGAAAGTTCCGTAAGCAGTTTGCAGAATTTCAGCAGAACAGTAAACAGATTAACTTGCTTGAGGGGTTTGTTCTCAACCAACCTTACACTAAAGTTTATAACAATCTCCTCAGCAGCTATATAGCTTATAGTGCTGCTTAGATGCAAGTTTGATCGGTCCAAACTACCAAAATCAGAAAGCACAAAACTCAGCAAACAGAGGACAAAAACTCAGATTGGATTAAAATAGAGCAGCTTGGGTGAGGGGTTTGTCCTCAGCCAACCCTTGGTAAATCCTGCATCAATCCTCACGGCAGCTATATGGATTGATAGTGCCGATTGGAATTTGATCACAGAACACTTTGTCACTAGAAAATCAGAATGGAAATCTATTCAAACAGAGAATGACTCTATGCGCAAAAATCATATAGCTCAAGAGACCATTTCTTCATGACAAGAGAGTGAGCTACCTATTGATTAGGTAATCCCTTTCTCAAGTCATAACTCATCATAAACCAAAAATCACAACATGTTGAAAATCATTTAAGATTATAAACCTTATCCAACAAAATACACAAAGCATATGACCGAAATTCGCAGACAAGTTCAAAAACACATAATAAGCAAGAAACCTAAACATGCAACTTTGAGCACCTAGAGTTTGCTCTGATACCACTGAAGTAGGAGATGATTCTAGGGTTTGAAAATGAAGATCATCTCTAGTTGTGGAGCGGTATGGAGCTCAAAACATTAGTGAAACTAGGGCATACAATTCTAACAAAATCAGCAAGTAAAGGAAAGAGCAAGAAAAGAAGGATAGAAGTCACCTTGTGGCCCCTATTAGGGAAGGGGCCTTAACCCCTTTCTTTGTCCTCGCTCCCGAATCTTGGTGATGAGGCATAGAAGAGGGTATTTAAATGTCCTACATTCAAATCAAATGAGCAAGGGGAGGATGAAATACATGTGTCCCCAAACTCCCCATAAACTACAACAAGAATGTCTTTAGGAGTATTCTTGATCAAGTATTCAATGTTGCTTTCTTTTGCTTGGCGTTGAAGATGGAGGAGATCAGCTTGTTGGTGGCATCAAACACATGAGAACTTCAAGGAGAGGAGGCTAGCTTTGATGGAGGAGAAGTGTTGTGTCCTCAAGTGTACGAATACTTCGAAGTAATAAAAGATATCGAACCATAGGGACCTACGTGTTAGGTACCGAATAGTTGTTTTCTCACTAGCTAAGCAAACTAAATATGATGTAAGCAAACGGTCGAAAAGTGTACAGATTATTAGAGAGAAAAAAGTTTGGGACTAGGGTTTCATCCACCTTAATTCCAATGACTAGATGGAAATAATTGTTCGTCAATTTACTCTTAATATGATAAATATAAAATCTACTTTTTAAAGAAATTGTCTCGCTCTCGCGACAAAAATTTACAAAGAACAACCCTCACTCTCGCGATTGATTTATTCAATGCTAAAGATAAGTAAACCTTGATAAAGAGATTTAAAATCACTCTCGTGGCTTAACTCTCAGCGTCAAAATCTCAAGTGAAACTAAATATTCTCATATCTTAGATTCACAGGTTTTACTTAAGGGTTTCCAATAATCCAATACCTAATCTCTTAGCATATTATCATGACTAAGTCAATAATATTTTCTAGATCAGTGTTTCAACAAGAAATTAAACTTCAAAATTCTAGAAATAAGAACAAACCTAATCTCATAGCATAAGTTCCTAAATCTCAATTTTAAGGTTCCAAGTTTAACAAATCACTTTTCAATCCATGTCACAAAACTCTAACACTTGTTGATAATTGAAACTAGAAAAGATTAAAGACAATTTGTCACTTAAGTAGAATTATCATAACAAAAATATCTTGATGAAATAAGGATCATCCAGTCATTAAGAAATTAAGGGGATTACACCCCCATGTCCCAAGAAAGTTGCATACCATGGAGTTAAAAATACAATAAAAAATCATAAAAATATAGAAAAAGAGAGAACAAGGGTTTATTATAATCACAAGGGTGTGAAAAATTTCACAGCTTGTGATTTTGTAGATTTTCGGTTGCTACAGTGCTGCTACAATGCCTGTGAATAGTAACATTGCTACAGTATATCGCGAAAATCAACTTCCGTTTGAAATTTGTTTATCTGATTTCTCTCTTGTTTGAACTCCTTTCGATCTGCAATTTTTTGTGTATCCTCTCCTCCCTTGGGTGAAGCTCTCTTGTAAATTTTACGGCGTAACGTGGACTCTACGCCTCTCGGTGAGAGGCTGAGCCTTAAGGATGCCCTTCTTTATTTCTCCCTCGATTGGTGATGAAATTGGATTCCCTTTGCTCTCAAATTTTCTCCTCGATTTATAGAACACTCTCCTTTTTACGGCTTTTGAATTGGTGCCCTGGATATTTTGATTTTGCATCGCAAAAATTGGGCTTTCAAGCGGCTGCGGAAGACTCGACAACTTTATAATTACAGCCATAATTTTTATTATGGTACTGCCGTAATTTGGTTCTGTGAATTCTGGGTCAAAAATTATAGCCTGTAAAAATAATTACGGTAGTGCCGTAATTTCTTCTGTGTATTTTTGGGCAGAAATTATGGTCTGTAAAAATACTTACGGTAGTGCCATAATTTCTTCTGTGTAGAATCTCCAAGAAATTACGGCCCATAAAAATTATCACAGCAGTGGTGTAATCTGGGTAGAAAATTACACCCATAAAAATAATTATGGCAGGGGTGTAATTCTCTGACTTTCCCCGATTTGCATGAAAATTGACGAGCAGCTTTGTCTCGATGTCTGGAATTCATTCGTGCACTCAGATATTTCAAAATCCATCAAATTTAGGTACTTTTTACCTGCAAATGATCAAGAACGAGAAAAGGTGTAGATTCCGCAATATTTGATAAATAAGGCTTAAAAACATGCAAAAGAACACAAATATGACTCAAAAAGACCAATCAAATGACATAAAATATACTATGAAGTTACGTGTCATCAAATACATAAGGCTCAGACTTTGCTTGTCCTCAAGCAAATGAATAGAATAAAGAATAATGCTAAGTATGGAAAAATATGCTCTTTTATGAAAAATTTTCGTGTCATCTCCTCCCATCAAGTGATGGGGGAAGACACTGGTCTACCAACTAACGCTCGATGTTCGTCCAATATAGCTGGGTAGAGCCGATGTGTAAAAGGCGAACGTAACTTACCTTCATGTGTTCAGACATAACACTCCACTCAAAGTAGTTATCAATGACGGCGGCCCAATCAAGGAAGCCATGGGGATCTAGGCTGCCATGGAAGAGCAACAGGTCAATGCATATGACCTAGCTGATTTCGTCATCCTCGCGGTTACGTGGAGTAGGGTGTCGTGGGGGAGGGGCATCCTCAGCCCACATAGACTCATCAGCAAAGGGGTCAAAACGTGGTGACTCGTTAGCGTGCACCTGTAGCGGGGCCAACAGAGGGGGAACACTAAGTGTGGTTCAGCCCACAGCGGGCTTAGACTGGAGTTCCACTACACAGTCTGTGAGGTCCTGGACCGAGGTCATAAGGCGCTGAAGCACCACTTCCATCGCTTCGAAGCATATGGACAATGACTTTACCGACTCTACCCTATCCTGAGTACTCTCTTCGCTCACTGCAGGCACCTGGGTAGGGGGGTTCTGGTAGTTAGTTCCTGACCTAGTTGTCATGATGCAGGGGGTATGAGATGTATGCTGAAAATAAGAACCGAGAAATCTAAGATGGAATGCAGTGGGAGACCAGTGAAGCTAGACGAGAGTTAGCTTTAACCTCGCTCTGATACCAAATTTGACACAGCGGATGTATAGGAGGGGTTGTCCTTAGCTCAATACTCTAAGGGGGTGGAAACCATGATGTGAAAAATCGTTCGAGGGTCTTGAGATGAGGGAAGGAAAAATCGCGTCGGAGGGAAATTTGGGAAAACCGATGGAAATCGTGCTGCTTACTAATTCGCTAGTAGAGCACATTTCAAGCATGCATGCATGCGCAGTCGGATTTCCTCACAATGCAGTAAAGGGAAGGGCGTTCACGCACCCTAGACGAAGCCGGACGGTGTCAAAGCTGGGCGCTCCTGGAGAGTCGCAGGAGCTAGGGACTGATCGGCGCACTCAAGGACACAACAGGTAACAGAAGAGGTGCCCAGAATGATTCGTTGTCACTCCGGCCCTTTTGATTGAATTAAAATGCAGTACAGAGAAAGGAACGAGAGGACTCACAGGCGAGACTCCCGGAGTTTGCTGGACCTAGACCTTCGCGTGGGGGAAGGCTTCTACTACAACAAAGCTGCCAAATAAACTAGCCCTCTGCCCTCTTTTATAAATCAAGAGGGAGGGGAGTCACACACAAAACAGCTGAGGGTTGTTGGATAAGCCAACAACTCCTAACAAACTAAAAGGGGTCAAGATGCCCTTTAACAAACTAACGTAACAACTAGCAACTACCGTAGGCAGGGAATCTGCAGGGTTGGTGGGCGTAGGATGGCTGGTAGGTGCCTGGATCACACATCTTGGGTTGTTGTCTGGGCCGAGTGATGGACTAAACCATCTCCGAGCAAGCTACCATGAAGCAGCAAGACTTGCTGATCGTGGGCTAGTTCGGGACGTTGTTGGTCATCTCTTGGGCTGAGTTAAGGACCCGGTTGTGGTAACGGTCGATTGTGGGCTCTTGCGGTGGTCCTCGGGGAAGACTCGCCATGGGGATAGGGTGGATGGACTCCGTAGAGGCAGTGGATGGGCTGAGAATCCCCACATATCAGTCCGGATGTGTGATGAACACTATGAACGTTGAACGATAGGCTGAACAGAGCTTTTCTGCACTTCTGGGCAAATTACGGTAGGGGTGTGGAAATTTCCACGGGCCATAATTTTGGTTGAAAAACTGGCAGAGGCGTTTACGGCGGGGGTGTGAAAATTTTTAGGGACCATAATTTTGGCTGGAATCTGGGCAACAGTTTCTGGGCAAATTACGGCAGGGGTGTGGAAATTTCCACGGGCCATAATTTTGGCTGGAAAACTGGCAGAGGCTTTTACGACGAGGGTGTGGAAATTTTTAGGAGTCGTAATTTTGGTTGGAATCGAAGTAGCAGTTTCTGGGCATTTTACAGCAGGGGTGTGGAAATTTTCACAGGCCATAATTTTGGCTGGAAAAATGGCGGAAGCTTTTTCGGCGGGGGTGTGGAAATTTTTAGGGGCCGTAATTTCAGCTGGAAAACTAATAAAAGCTTCTATTTGAGATAAAAATTTTTGGGTGTCTTCCTCATGCTATGTAGAGGCTTCCTAGGTGTCTTCTAGGGGTGTTGGGTCACACCCATATGCTTCCATGACTCCGTCAGGATGTCGATGTCGATATCCATTCTAATGACTTGGGTAGCAACGATGCACTGCTAGGTGCCACTCACTGCTTATGATGACCTTAGTTCATCATTGCCAATGTCAGAGGAACCTACAAGGTCGCACACCTTGATACTCGAGTTCTCATATTGATCGGGAAGCTTTATGATCAAGTTATTGGATAGCTTAGATCGATTTGAGAGATTTCATTAGCGCCAATGGGCCTAATGAGATGGAAGAAATTTATTGGGGCCAAACTACATTTTTGGCATATTGAGCAATATTTACCATGGTTAGCCTCTTTTGACCTTGTGTTACATTGGATTGGATCTAATGGCTTGGTTTGTTGGTGTATACGCCCTAAGACCTAATATTGGCCTATATTTGTACTTCTTCACTCTGATATTTATATATCAGACTGGCACTGTCGTTATCATTATTTGTCTACATCTGCAATTATGTACTTACATGATAATGTCCCTGGAGACAGATTGGATCTGTGCTCAAATCAATGTCCCCAGTCAATGTACCTTAGTGTATATGAGACAGCTATGGTACTTGAGAGATTGGTATATGGGCTAGTTAGGAACGAAGTGCTAACGTAGACATGTGGGTATATCAGTGGTAGATATACTGGATAGACCCGCTGTGAGGCAATGACTTAGTGTCATGAGTTATCCTCACAAGTGATAGGAGATGCATTGATCCTTAGATTTGAGGTCATTGACTCTTCCATATGGTTAGGGATATGCTTTGATGCAACCTAACACCTCGCCGTAGCTGGTGTGTTATAACGGTTGTCATTGAGTATGTCACGACCTATATGAGAAGATCAATGTACAAACAAAGGATTTGCCCCTTCTTAAGGGAAGCTTGATATCCATGGAGCTCCTCTATGGTTCTATGACTGAAAGTGTATGGTCATACCCAGGTAAGAACCTGATTTAGTCATAACCATGTGATTGAGTGAAAGCAAGTGATGACACACTTGTCCGATCGGATATCAGCTTGTCAAACCATGTGATTGGGTGAAAGCAAGTGACTATAATGTATTTGTACCTAGTCGCGATGATGGGGATGTCGATGTCGATATCCATTCCGATGACTTGGGTAGCAGCGATGCACTGCTAAGTGCCACTCACTGCTTGTGATGACGTTGGGACATCACTGCCAACATCAGAGGAACCTACAGGGTCGTACACCTTGATACTCGAGTTTTCGTATTGATCGGGTAGCCTTTAGATCAAGTTATTGGATAACTCAGATCTATTTGGGAGATTTCATCAGCGTCAATGGGCCTGATGAGATGGAAGAAACTTATTGGGGCCAACTTCCATTTTTGGCATATTGACCAAATTAACCATGGTTAGCCTCATTTGACCTTAGGTTAATTTGGATTGGATCCAATGGCTTGGTCAACATGCATAATGGACTTTGGGCTAGGCCCATTGCTAAGTTGGGCTCACTAATAAGTTGTCATGAAGAGATTAGAAGCTAAAAGGGTATAATGGGGAGGAAACTTATCCCATTGGAGCCTAGGGGCTTAATGGGGATAAGTTGGTGTCTTTGCTTCATTATGGAAGTAAAGGGCGTCTCCCCCTTCATCCTTGGATGGCAACCTTGCATCTATGGCAAAGGTTGGGGCGTTTTTGGCTTGGAGGACATCTTTGTTATGTCCTTGACGTAAGGGGCTGATTATTTACTTAATGAGAATCCTATTTGGAATAGGATTTGCGTCCAAGCCAAATTAAGAAGACATTCATGATGGCTTGACCTAGTCTTGGCGCATGCATAGCTGTTATGCCTCTTTAGGTAACCTTTGGGCACATATGGCTCTATGCTTGCTTAGGCAAGGCTTGGGCACATATGGATGAAGGGATTTAGTCAACTTAATTGAATGAATAAATCCCTAGAATCATGCCCTAATTACCTACACTTGCCATCTCCCCAAGCCGCCTCTAAGTTCTATAAAAGAGACCCCTTGCCACCCCCCTCTTGGTGTACAAAATCTCTTGGAGGCGTGAAGGCATAGAGGGGAGACAACTTGAGAGCTTGGAGCTTTCCCTCTTCCATCAAAGTGTGCAAGCAAGCTTCTTCTCCTTCCTTCTTTCTTTCCTTGGCGCAAGGGAGCAAGAAGGCTTGCGGCTCCTTCCTCTTCTTCTTCCCTTGGCGCCACTTCTTCTTGGTGGTTGGCGCAAGTGATCAAGAGGCTCTCCTAAGGCTTGGATCTTCTTCCCGAGGCTAGCACCAGGCGAGGAAGAAGAGAGCTCGAGGCATCCATGTGTGTGAGACCGCAGAGGGCGAACGCTTGGGCGCCTACCTCGACATCAACATCACGCTTGCTCTAGGTACTTACTTTCACATCGTGTCAACCCCCTCGCTTGACGATCTTCACTAGGTTTTTGGGACTGGCCTGTTTCGGGGATATTCTTCCGTTGTGCAATGTAATATGTAACGTCCATCTCTGAAAATTATAAAATATCCCCGGGGTTTCCCAACATGGTTAACATGCATAATGAAGTTTGGGCTAGGCCCATTACCCAATGGGGCTTGCTAATAAGTTGTAATAAAGAGATAAGAGGATAAAAGAGTATAATGTGGAGGATTTTATGGCATAGGCGCATGAAGAGTCCTAGTTGGACTAGGATTGAAGCGTATGGCTTGATTGGTATCTTCCAAGTGATTGATTGAGATTGGATTTTGATCTAATCACTTCAGATATTAATTGAGATGTGTTAGGCGCATGTGGGGCTGATTATTTACATAATTAGAGTCCTAATTGGATTAGGACTTGCGCCCAAGCCACATTAGGCAAACTTCCATCATCTCTTGACCTAGTCTTGGCGCATGCATGGAATTTGTGCCTATTTAGGTAAGCATGGGGCGCACATGGCTGAAGCTTGCATTGGCAAGGCTTAAGTGCATATGGAATTAATTATTTGACAAAGATAATTGATTGAATAATTCCTCAAATCATGCCACAATCACATACACCTTCCTTATACCCCTAAATCGCTTCTTGCTCTTATAAAAGAGACCCTAGCTGACCCCTTTATGCATGCAATCTCTTGGAGGCATGGACAACTAGAGGGGCAACGGCTTGGTGATCTTTGGAGTTCTTCTTCCATCAAAGGCTGCAAGCAACTTCTCCTTCCTTTCCTTGGCATAAGGTGAAAGAAGGCTTGGCGGCATCATTTTCTTCTTCTTCCCTTGGCGCCTCTACTCCTTGGTGGTTGGTGCAAGTGATCAAGAGGCACTCCCTTGGCATGGATCTTCTTCCCGAGGCTAGCACTGGGCATGGAAGAAGAGGACTCAAGGCATTCATGTGTGTGAGACCGGCATCATGTTGACTCATAGGCACTCCCTTGGCATGGATCTTCTTCACGCTTGGCCGCCTACACCGGCATTGCTCTACATTGCTCATAGGTACTTTCTCCTCTCATCATGTTGACTCCCTCGCAAGAATTTGATCCATTAGGTTTTTGGGACCAGCCTATTTCGGGGATATGCTTCTGCTATGTAACTTTGTTGTATAAAATTTTAAAATATCCACGGGATTTCCGAACACATAGCCCTCTGCGATTTTATGATTTAATCAATGATTTTTGTCTATTGAAGTGTTTACTTGTCCTTGATCCATTTATTGTTGCATTTATTACATGTTTATTATTGGCCATGATTTATATGCTTTAGATGTTGCATGATGTACTGAAAGGTGAACTGCGACGTCAAATCTGCAATTTTCGGATAGGCCGATTCAATCATGAGAGTAGTTCGAATCGATTTGAGAGATTTTTACTTAGATTTGTCAAGAACTCATTGGATTTATCTTGAGTTAATAACCACGAAAGTAGGGGATTAACTTGGGCAAGCACCGAGTTGTGCCGCTAAAAGGGGGCAATCTGTACATGCAAACAGATCCCCTTCAGCACGGTAAAACCCTTCTTTAGATGAATTTTGTTCATAGAATCATTCAATCTAGAGCAGTTAACCCAAAATCCCAATCTCTCAAAACTTGATTACAACCCTATTGTATTTCATTACTCTTTTCAGCAGCTTAGTTTGGTTAAGTTTAAATTCAACCCTCTTCTAATTCATCTAGCAAACGATTTTAAGACAAGTTGGTACTTGGCCACTGGTCCATGTCGAATGATATTATTTTATTACTTCATTAGGCCGTGCACTTACGGCGAGCCCATCAGTACCCTAAACTATTTACGGGTAATTAACAATGAGTGTTTACATTCATTGAAAGTTATATCCTAATAAACAAAAAGTCTTATAAATATTTATAACTTGAATTTGAAAAATAGTCACAACATAAATTTAACTTAACCAAATTTGACCCTACAAATGTTGGCACACCTACCGGGACCTGGCTTCTCCTTTCATCTTTGATATTTATACATATAACTTTTTTTTCCTTTTTTTTTTGGTTGTCATGGTAGCTCTTATGATGACAACAAGGACTTTTTTATTTGGTTGGAGGAACATCTTTGAAAGATAACCCTTCAGAGTACAATCACTCTATAGCAACCGGTGAATCGCCAGGTGAGTGGGAGTAATGACCAGCCTAAAAGAAAATCATTACCTAGCCTATCACAAAAGGCTAACGATAAAGGCACATCAAGTCCATTTATAGCTGTCAGTTTGCCAAAAACTAAAATTCAGAGCATTGCTGTAATACCCCGGTTTAGTCCCATATTGGAAGTGGGAGAAAACCTTATATAGTATATAAGGGTTAGTGGACTTGCTATTGTTAACTTGGGCTTAAGCATTTTAATAGATTGGGCCAAATTGCAAATCGGCTCACTAAGTTAATAAATAGTTTGCTTACTAAGCGGATTGTAACAAATGGTATCAGAGCAAAACTTAGTCCTAAGCATGGTGAGAGGCCAATAGGAAAGGGCTACCGAGGATGGTGGAGCCACCTTTGGGCTGACCTCACATGCTGCCGACTAAGGGATGATCCTTGGGCATGTGTTAAGGTTTGGGCTTGACGAAGACGTCAAGTCTTAAGTAGGGGAGATTGTAATACCCCGGTTTAGTCCCACATTGGAAGTGGGAGAAAACCTTATATAGTATATAAGGGTTAGTGGACTTGCTATTGTTAACTTGGGCTTAAGCATTTTAATAGATTGGGCCACGTTGCAAATCGGCTCACTAAGTTAATAAATAGTTTGCTTACTAAGCGGATTGTAACAAACTAAGTTAATAAATAGTTTGCTCACCTATGATTCATGTTCTTTTTCTTTTTACCCACTCATACTCCTTTGTCCATGCAGAAACTTCTACGATGATGACTAAGGTGAACATTTTCATTTAGGGAATGATGAATTTGCATTTTTGTTTGGTTTTATTTCTAGGTGGTAAATTTCATTTATACCCCATCCAAAGACTCTAAGGTTATTAAGAAAGCCAAGACTTCTGCAAACAAAACTGCACAGAAGACGTTCTTTAGAAAAATGAACTCGAAAGATATCACGAAAACCAAGGTTACGTCAAGTAAGGCCATTACCACTGCTCAAAGTGATTAACCCTCTTTTACTGTTAATTTGGGCAAGTTTTGTATCTCTAGATCAGAACAAACTAGAAAACAAGAAAGGTAAAGTGCACGGCTTGTAAAGCAAGGTCATGTTTAACAGTAAAGGTAAAGTGCACGGCTTGTTTTTTTATGATTACCTCTCCCTTATTTCACCAACTAACATACGAGACAAAATTATAATTGAGCTAAGAAAGTAGCTTAAAAAGAGAGAGGGATATATACGCCCTAATGGCAAAATTCATAGCAAGTGATTTCTTGGCTAAGACCTAATAAAGGATTATACAATATGATACAATACCAAGCACTAGCATTCCCCAAATATCCTCATCACCAACTAGATAAGAAAATACTACTCCTACCATAACAAGGAAGGAGGTGAAATATTTAGTAGTAGATGAATTGAAACATATGGAGATCAACAAATAACACTCAATAAACAGAGGGGAAGACCCTACACTCTAGTGTTTGATGGTATACCATACCCTGGGGGGTATACAGTGCAAAATTTTAAAACATTAAATGGGGTAGGCAATCAAGAACATATTGCCCATTTTGTTGCTACATATGGTTACACGGGAAGCAATGATGTGTTGTTATTATGAAAATCCCCACAAAGCCTCATAGAAGTCTCTTTTGAATGATATTATTCTTTAGAAAGAGGAACTATTAAAACATGGGCTGATATGGAAGACATGTTATGTAGGAAGTTTGCAGTGGTAAGTGATAGAATCATGATTGCCAATTTAGCAAATGTGAGAAGGAAAAAGGACAAAATAGTATTAAAGTATATCAAACAATGGCATAACCTTATCATCAAGTGTGCAACCACTGAAACAAGTTCAAGATGTGGGGTAATTAATAAGTAATATCGACAATTGGATGACGCATTTTTTTGCACAAATAGCATCAATACCTTTTGAAGAACCGATCACTCAAGTGGCCAAGCTCGAAAGGATGAATCCTCAGGTTAAATCAGGCTTACAAGTTTTCAAGTTCAAAAATAAAGAGCCAAGAAAAAATGATCCTAGAATAGGCTATATCAATGTTGCTAACAAAGGAAGGAAGATAGAAGTTCATAATGCTCATCAAGACAACAAAATAAAGAGTCATTGGTCATAATGAAGGAAATAGACCAATGACTATTAAAGAAAAAAACAACTTGTACTCTTTTAAAAAGGAGAAAACTATGAAAATCTTCAAGGATGCCCTTAAGAGCGGGCTTCAACTACCAGAGCTACGATGCCTATATGAGGTTAATACGACTGATGACCCTAACTACTGCCATTATCACTATATGCTGGGATATACCATAGAAGATTGCTATATATTCAAAGACTGGGTTGAGAGACAATATAAGCTAATGAGTACTCTATCCAAGCAGGTGCTAAATGAGATCCCGACTGAACAAACAAATCTTGTTGAGTTAGAAAGCTCAAGTTCGCCATCAACTGACTTTGAAGGATGGAATACTGTATTGCCTAAAAAGACCATGCAGCTTTTACAAAGACTACGACAGATGCCAGTCATTATGTGGAAGGATCTTATTTCCCCCGCAATGCATACTCCCTGAACCTCAAGCATCTTCAAATGAGATGTATAAGAAGAAAAATTGATGGCTAAAAAAGAAAAACAAGAGGCATGTTTCTTCGATGCCACTGCAAGAAAAGACAGACATTCAAAAATACATCGACTCACTTGACAACTCTGGGCAATGGAGAGCATTCTACAAGTTTCAATTTCATAGTCTTCTTCTTCTATGAGTTTATCCCACTAGGTGATTGATGACACCAAAATATATAGTAATTTTTGTGCCATTTCATGAATGTTTTAGTGTCATATTCATAGACTTTGCTTATTTTTATACCTTTTTTTATCAATATTTGTGGAATCTACACTCTTTTCTGTTTTTGATGATTTTCAGGCAAAAAGGCATGTTTTTCAGTCGATTTCGAGCAAACCAGATGCATAATTGAATTCACAACATCGCGAGGGGATCACACGTTAAATTTTAGAAGAATCAGAGCTTCAGAGCAAATTACGGAACCCCCAATATGACTTTTACGGTACCATAATTTGACTGCAGACTCATATCAAAATTACGGTACCCCCGTAACTATCTTTACGGTGCCATAATTTTGAGTTTTCTAGAATAGAGAAATTTGAGACATTACGGCACTGCCGTAAATATCTTAACGGTGCCATAATACGGGCATGATTCTAACCAGAGACTTGATGAAGATTACGGTACTGCCATAAGAAAGTTTACAGTATCGTAATGCTGGATGGTTTTCAACCCAAGAGATTTCAGACATTACGGTAGCACCGTAAAGTCATTTATGGTACCATAATTCTAGATAATATTGAAGCTGAGAACTCACCATCTAGATTACGGCCATGCCGTAAAATCCTTTACGGTCGTAATTGCATTTCAAAAATACGATTTTTATGGGTCTGAATCTTGCGCGGACCATAACTTTTGATCCAGACCTCTAAATTGAGATCTGAAAGATGTTACAGACTTGTCTTTAAGAGGAGAAGACGCACGAAGTGGGAGAAGGAATTTTTATCCACTATTAAGGGATAAATAAATAGAGAGGCATCTAGGGTTTGGCCTCATGCTGAGAGGCGTAGAGGGCACCTCAGGCCGTGATTTTCATGTAGAAGCTTCGCCTAGAGGAGAGGAGGACACACCAGAAATTTTAGAGCAAAAGTAGTTCAATCGGAGGAGAAATCAACAAAACACTGTGCGCCGCCGCTGTTCGTCGCAGATTACGGCCGTAAAAACCTTTACGGCTGTACCGTAATTTGTTCTCTACCTCTATTTTGATTTCCTACACCATGGATTATTGTACCTCTTCTTCCATGCACGCTTAAACATACTTTTAGACATGGGGGTGTAATCCCCTTGATTTTTAATGATTAGATAAACTATTATTTTAGTCATGATAATCCTTGTTGCGATAATTCTACTTATGTGATGAATTGTCTTTAATTCTCCTTAGATTTTACTGTCATGCATGTTTTAGAGTTTTCGCAATGAGACTGAAAGGTGATTTGCTTGAGAACTTGGAACCTTAGAATCTTATTTCTTGATTTTAGTAGTCTTATTGCCATGCTTGATAATATGAATCTAGGGTTGAGTTATTATGTTAAACATTGATAGATCTTGTATGAAAGTGAAGATCGGTCTGTTGGAAAACCCTAGGTAGAACCTGTGTTGAGACTCGGATGCACGAAAGTGATCCTTGAGATTCCACTTGTGATTATCAACAAAGAACTCAGATGCACGAAAGTGATCCTGAGTTCTTTGATTGATGGTTTACTTATTTACAACATTGGGATAAATCTTGTGTGAAAGCAAGGATTGGTCCTTGCATGATTATCTGCACGAAAGTGAGATAATCCTTTTATGAAGTAAATTAAGTCTTTATCATGATAGGATTTGATTGATGACCTTTTATTATATCTAATCATTGAAATTAAGGTGGATGAAACCCTAGTCCCAGTTTATCTCTCTGAATATTTTCCCGTGTATTTATTGTTTATTCGCATCATACTCGGTTTGCTTTGCTGGTAAGAATACACATATTTGGTATTTAACACGTAGGTCTCTGTGGGATCGATATTTTCTTTATTACTTCGAGTATCCGTGCACTTGCGGACACTACAAGTTTAGGGACAACAAGTTTTTGGAGCTGTATCAGGGGGTGACAGATCCCTGTGCGCTAAACACGTTTTGGCTGCGACTCCTTAAATTAGTCTACCTACTTGTATTTAAAAGTGTGTCCTTTCGGATCACATCAAGTTTTTGGCGTCGTTGCCGGGGAATTTGTTTTGTTAATATCAAAATAGTTGTTAGTATTGCTTGACTAAGTTTTATTTATCTTAGATTTAACTTTGTTTTCTGTTTTTGCAGGTTTTGGATTTTCACAGTTGTGACAGAACTGTGATATCTGAAGATTTGTGAATTTGCTTTGGTTTTAGATTTTTTTATTTTTTTTATTTTGAAAAAAAAATAAAAAGTTTTATTTGATTGGTATTGGATTATCTTTCTGTCCTTGATAGATTTGAAGATGTCTTTTAATTACAACTCTTGGGCAACTGAAAGGAGAGAGGAATACATGCCATACAAAGATGATTCATCATGCACTATTCAAGATAAGTTAAATCAAATTTTAGACTCTTGTAAGCAACCGGCTATAACATCTTATTCTTCTAGTAGATGTGATATTTGTGGATATTTTGATCATTATTCCTTTCATTGCCAATTTTTAAATCCCAATTTATCATGGAACGAATCTTATCAATTGTATTCTAGATGGGAAAATCACCAAACTTCTTTTTATGATGATTGTTCAAATCATGTTTCTAAACCATACTTTGAGAAAATTGAAGAATCTAGGTTAGAGACCATGCTTGAGAAAATATTGGCCAACCAAAATCAATTCATGCAAACCACAAATAAAGAAATTGAAAACCTTAAGGAAACCCAATTAGCACAACAAGCATG
Organism: Costus lasius; assembly: GCA_027563935.2. Taxonomy (NCBI): domain Eukaryota; kingdom Viridiplantae; phylum Streptophyta; class Magnoliopsida; order Zingiberales; family Costaceae; genus Costus; species Costus lasius. The sequence goes on from CM050448.1 coordinate 31,392,979, forward strand.
TTTATTTGAGTTTGAAACTGAAGAAATTGATTTAGAAAATTCTCCCTCTGCTTATGATTGTTTTGAGATTGAGCCTTTTGTGAATATTAATGAATCTCACTCTGATTTTGATAATTGTGAAATTGATTCCTTTGATAATTTAATTGTAGAAAAGTTTGAGAAAATTAATTTTTTGATGATATATCATTTGATGAAATTGATTCTTTTGATGATATATCATTTGTGGTTAAATCTAATGAGCTTGATAAAGGTTTGAAAATTACAGACATTGATAAGCCCCACTTTGATTTTGGTGATATTATTGAAATTAATGATAAATCTTTTGTAGTTAACTCTGATTCTATTAATTCTTTTGTGAACATTGATAAATCTCATTATGATTTTTCCTATGATTCTGATTTTGACTCTTCTGATGATGAATTATTTGTGGGGAGGCATGAGGAAATTAATTTTGTAGAGTCTCATCTCAATTTTGATGATTATTTTAAAATTGATAAATAATTTGATGATGTGCATGAGGAATTTGAAAAAGATTTGAATGTTACAAACACTAATGAATCTACTCTGATGTTTTGCCCATATTTAATATTCACTCTTCTGATGTATTTGAGAATTATGCTTTATTGAGGAATCTAATGAATGACATAAAACTTATTGTGATGATCCAATGCTTATATCTTGTGATCAAAGTCCTATTGTAATTGAAGACATGAATTTGAAGAAAGGACTTATGATTTTGCTCACTAACAAAAATAGGAAGATCATTGAAAATTTTGATTTTGATTTCTGCATATTTAAGAAAGCCACTTTGATTGTGATTTATATGCAATTCTGGATTTTTGGATTAGTGGCTAAACTTTTTGGACAAAGGAAATGCAGAAAATTATTTGCTCTTTACTTTGGTACTGATTCACCTACTTCACCATGAGATTTGATTTTTTGTCAAGCTATGGACCTAAAATTAGCGCTTCTTGGGAGGCAACCCAAGCATTTTTACTTAGCTTAGTTTCTTATATTCTCGTTTATTTTTAGAATTAATTTTTCTTCTCTTTTTTATAGGGGAAAGCAAGTTTTGGCACAAATTACGGCACTGCCGTAATCGAGTTTACGGTACCGTATTTTCGGTCCATTTTTGACCCGAGTGTTTATTGCTTTTACGGTGGTACCGTAAGCAATTTTACGGTGTCGTAATTTGTGAATTTTGAATTTTTGAATTTTGAATTTTTTTTTAAAAAAAAATTCTGACTGATTTTACGGCAGTACCGTAACCATGTTTACGGTACCGTAATGCCTGCATATTTTTGACGCGAGAATTTGTGTCAATTACGACACTGCCGTAAAAATCTTTACGCCCGTAATCTTTGAACTGCAGTTTGCTTATCTAACTAGGTGTTTTATCGCTACGATTTTAAGAAACTGGGTTATGAAAATTTTTTATCTTTGGAACAACATTGAAGTACTCATCTTTATCTATCATCTGGATATTTTTTTTCTGAATTTTAAAGTCCATGGATCATTCTAAAACTCATAGCAACTTTTCGATTCTAATAAATTTCTGCAGCAGTTTTTTCTTTTGAATATTCTGATTAGCACTTTTGCAGCAAGTTTTTAAGGTGCTTTAATGACTTGAAACCCTGATTTTTCACTTGAAATATAAAGAACATGTGTTGTTCTATCTTGTGGATTAGTTGTTTTCTTGAAAATATTTTCTGATCATTTTAGGAAGCATAGCAACTTTTCAAAAATGATTAACTTTTGTGCAGTTTTCGCAGTTTTGTAATCTGAGTAGCCTTCTTTTTGTTGATAGCCTAAATTCCCGAAAGATTTTGATCCTTCAATTTTTATACACCTGAAAAGAACAAGTTTCATTCTACCACACGGTTCTGCCCATTTTATTTTTGGATCATTAAATTTTATTCTAGGGCATGGCTACTTTTCATAAAAAATTCAAAAACTGCTTGGTTTGCTTTCTACCTGTTATTGCTTCTTTTGGCTCCAGATCCAGAAATCTTCAAGAGCAACTGTCTTCCACTTCTAGCCACCACTGCATCTGCCTCTAACATCACTGTTTCTAGCCGTCGACACTGGATTATACCCTCTGCAGATTCTTGCTTCTTTTGCTGCCTCTTATTCTATTGATTTTATTTATTTATGCAGGAGACTCTTCATTAGTGACTGATTTTTTTTATCTATGCAGTGCTATCTCTCGCACCCACCGGCCGACGATCTCACCTCTAGGACTGTAGTCTCTAGCAGGCCACTAGAGATTACTTACTCTACTGTCGGCACCATCACCATCATTGCTAGGAGCTTTTCAGCTAGCATCTGTTCTACCTCTGCTTCTCATCTGCATCGGCTCTTCCTCTGATTTTTCCTTTGAAAATTTTTTTAAGTAATAGACTATTTTTTGAACTGAGCCTTATGTATCTTAAATTGTGCAGGTAAAAGTTTCAAAAAGCACATCTTTGGACCTTGCAGCATCTACCCCGACACTATTTTTGGTCAGAGCTTGCTATATTGTTTTATGAGTATTGTTTGCACCCTCTTGTGATTATTTGATTTGATTATCTACACTTTTCTTCTCCTCAAAATTCTATCACTTTGCATTCTTTGCAATGTTTGAGCCTTATGTGATTACATAGACCTATCACTTACATCTTTTGACTATATGAGTTTGATGCTTCACACTTTTTGCATTGATATTGATATTTTTATGTTTAAAATTTTTATGACTTGAATCCATGTGATGAGAGGTGTGTGGATTTTTTAATGATGATCAATGAATTCATGTATGAGATTAGGACTACACCTATTATGTTGAATTTATTTTTCTAATACATATCTGCTTTTGAAATTTTTCATTGATTGATGAATGAAATTTTGGGTAGATATATTGTTTGATGAATTTGGTTTAAAAGTGAAACTACTTTTTTGAATAAAACTAGCATATGAGTATGATTTTTGAATTGATGTTGAATGTTTAATTTAGTTGATATTCATGCTATTTGCTATTTGTTGGGAAGAAAGATTCCTTGATCCATAGAAATAGTGAGAGACTCCCCTACTTAGCACTATGTAAAATTGATAGTGGTACCTACGACATGGGTTGAAATCTATGTCTAGAAGATGATGAGAGAGAAAAAAAATAAGACTCCTCTACTTGGCACTGTGCAAAATTGACAGTGGTACCGAAGACAAGAGTTGAAGTCTAAAATAAAAAGTATGTATCTATGTGTGTATATGCTCAAAGATAAAAGAAGAAAAAAGAGAGAGGCAAGAAAAGAGAGATTATGAGTGGAAAAAGATCTTGGAAATCATATTCCTGTAAACAAAAGTTGATAGCTATGAAGTGAAACTGGATGAAGTCTTGAGATTGATATTCTACTTATTGTATACATTGCGAAATTTTATTTAATTAAGTTGTAGATATCGAGGATTGAATTCAAAGGGTGATGTGTTTATTTGAAATTTTGTGAAGCAATTGGTGTAATTTTTCATTAGTTATTGTATTTTAGAAATTTATTCTTTACGAGAAAGTCTATGCCTATGATCAATTTTTGATTGTTGCTTGAGGACAAGCAAAGTTTGAGCCTTATGTGTTTGATGACACCAAAATATATAGTAATTTTTGTGCCATTTCATGAATGTTTTTGTGTCATATTCATAGACTTTGCTTATTTTTATGCTTTTTTATCAATATTTGCGGAATCTACACTCTTTTCTGTTTTCGATGATTTTTAGGCAAAAAGGCATGTTTTTCAGTCGATTTCGAGCAAACCAGATGCATAATTGAATTCACAACGTCGCGAGGGGATCACACGTTAAATTTCAGAAGAATCAGTGCTTCAGAGCAAATTACGGCACCCCCAATATGACTTTTACGGTACCGTAATTTGACTGCAGACTCATATCAAAATTACGGTACCCCCATAACAGTCTTTACGGTGCAGTAATTTTGAGTTTTCCAGAACAGAGAAATTTGAGACATTACGGCGCAGCTGTAAATATTTTTACAGTGTCGTAATACGGGCGTGATTCTGACCACATACTTGATGAAGATTACGGTACTGCCATAAGAAAGTTTACGGTACCGTAATGCTGGATGGTTTTCAACCCGAAAGATTTCAGACATTACGGCAGCACCGTAGAGTCATTTACGGTACCGTAATTCCAGATAATATTGAAGCCGAGAACTCACTATCTAGATTACGGCCGTAATTGCATTTCAAAAACGCGATTTTTACGGGTCCGAATCTTGCGCGGACCATAACTTTTGATCCAGACCTCTAAATTGAGATCCAAAAGATGTTACGGACTTTTCTTTAAGAGGGGAAGACGCACGATGTGGGAGGAGGAATTTTTATCCACTATCTAGGGAGAAATCAACAGAGAGGCGTCTAGGGTTTGGCCTTACACTGAGAGGCATAAAGGGCACCTCAGGCTGTGATTTTCATGTAGAAGCTTTGCCTGGTGGAAGGGAGGAAACACCAGAAGTTTTAGAGCAAAAGGACTTCAATCGGAGGAGAAATCAACAAAACACCGTGCGCCGCCGCTATTCGTCGCAGATTACGGCCGTAAAAACCTTTACGGCCGTACCGTAATTTGTTCTCTACCTCTGTTTTGATTTCCTACACTATGGATTATTTTACCTCTTCTTCCATGCACGCTTAAACATACTTTGGGACATGGGGGTGTAATCCCCTTGATTTTTAATGATTAGATAAACTATTATTTTCGTCATGATAATCCTAGTTGCGATAATTCTACTTATGTGATGAATTGTCGTTAATTCTACCTACTTGTATTTAAAAGTGTGTCCTTTCGGATCACATCAGTGATAAAATGTCACAACTTAATAAGCTCAGACAAGTTTTGTTCGTATTTGTTAAGTGAGTCGATGTATTTTTGAATGTCTGTCTTTTCTTGTAGTAGAGTTAGAAAAATAGGCCTCTTGTGGCTGAGCCTTCCGGCCTTCACCCCTAACTTGATTTTTAGAGTTCAAAATGTGATTCCTCAGTCCAAAGGCTAAATTAGAGATTAGGGAAAGGTTATTAAAGAGAAGGAGAGGCTATTCTAGATTATCACATGCACACAAAGGAAATGGGGGGGGGGGGGGGGAGGGATTACAGTCGGCGTTGCTAGGGTTCAAATTTTTGCCGAGAGGTATCACAAGCACTGTCACAATTCGTCACACCCCTATGACGACAGTGAAGTGAACCAAAATTTTTATTTAAAATTTTATTTCACTTCCTTGATTTGTAAAACTCCTTCATCTTGAATTATTGATGTGAAATCATATTTTTGATAGTGTAAATCTTTATTTTCGAGACTGAGAGAGTAACCCTATGATGTTTTGATGACTTAAATAATTATTTCTCTACATTGTCAATTGTCTAAGTCTTGTTAATTTATCTTTTTTGATTTATTGCATTTGTGATTATCTAGACTTAGATTGTTGCATGTCTTAGGGAATATAACATGAATTGAGAGGTGACTTATAAACCCAGATCCCATTAATTAGACCTTAGATTTAGACTACGAGAGTAGCTAGGTTTTAGCAACCTAATTAATGAAGCAAACTCTGCATGCAATTAATCTAGTTTTTGTAATTGCTTTGTTTTAAATAAAATAATTACACTGAGAGGTAAATTAAATTGTTAGAAGCCCTTAGATTCGAGATGTTTTTCATTTGTTCCTTTTCAAACTCATTTTACAGATTGACTCATATTATATCTGTCACCCTTCATAATAGGTGCCACACTTGGTGAACAATCTTTCATCCAAAATAAATTCTAAGACTATGTCGATATAGGTTTATTATGATAATCCCAAAATGCACTAAGATCTATCTCTATGAATCTTAATTACTAATGACATAAGAAGCGTCACCCATATCCTTCATGTCTAAATTCTTACAAAGAAATTATTTCAAAGCATATAACCTTCCCCTATCATTAGTAGCAAGTAAAATATCATCTACATATAGAACAAGAAAGTAGATTTTGCTCCCACAAACTTTGTGATATGTACAGTGATTCATGGCATTTTCTACAAAACCAAATGAAGAGCTAATATCATGATATTTTAAATACCATTCGCAGGAAGCTTATTTCAATCCATATATAGACTTTTTAAGCTTGCACGCTAAATGCTCACCTTCGCCAAACAAGAATCCTTCTAGTTGTTTCATAAAAACAATCCCCTCTAAATCACCATTCAGAAATGTCATTTTCACATTCATTTAATGTAATTATAATTCAAAATGTGCAACTAATGCCATAATAATTCGAAAGGAATCCTTTTTAGATATAGGAGAAAAGTTTATGTATAATCAATTCCTTCTTATTAAGTAAATCCTTTAGCTACAAGTCTAGCCTTATATCTCTCAACATTACCTAATAGTCATTTTTTGTTCTAAAGACTCATTTACAATCAATGGCTTTTGCAATATTTGGTAGTGTTACAAGATCTTAGACATTGTTAGTTGCCATTGAATTCATCTCATCCTATATGACATCATACTATAATATAGATTTATTATAATTCATAGCTTGTGAAAATATTTCAAGATCATTTTTAGATTTATTATAATGTAGATTCTTGTAGATGCATAATATAATCATTAGGTATTGGTGATCTCCTCTCTCTAGTTGATCTTCTTAATGTTATGCTAACATTTTCCTAAAGAGTTTCCTGAGGAGAATACTGCTCAGCTAATTGCTCCACATTTTTTGATAATTGTGGAACTATTATATCTAGTAGACTATCATTAGCAATGATTTATGAAGTTTCATTAGTTGATTGTTCAACTCATTTGACATTAAGGGGTGCTATGAACAATAATCAACCTATCACTTGTAGTAAGAGCTTGATTATTAGAAATGTCTTTCTCATGGACTAAGTCATGAGATAGATCACTCCCACTCATTAATTCACTATCAAGAAATTTACAATCCTTGATTCCACAAACTATGTTATTTGATGGATAATAAAACCTATATCCCATAGACTTTTCAGCATAGCCAACAAAATACCTTCTTATAGTCCTTGGGTCCAACTTCTTCTGATTTGAATTATAAACTCTTCTTTCGGGAGGCATCCCCAAATGCATATATGTCTTAAACTCAGTTTTCAACATTTTCATAATTCAAATGGTGTATTTGAAAGGGCTTTGGTTGGAATTCAGTTTAATATATATACTTATATACACTGCCATTTTAATAGCTTCAGTCCATAATGATTTAGGAAGTTTAGAGCTACAAATCATACTTTACACCATGTCCAATAATATCTTATTTCTTATTTTTGCCACACCATTTTGATTAGGTGAACCTAGCATGGTGTATTGGGTCACTATCCCATAGTCTCGAAGAAACTTAGCAAATGGACCAAGCGCTTATCCATTCTCAATGTATCTACCATAACACTCTCCACCTCTATCTGATCTTGCTATTTTTATTTGCTTACCATATTATTTCACTACTAATGCTTTAAATACTTTAAAAGCATCTAGTGCTTCACTTTTAATATGAAGCAAGTAGAGATACATGAATTGTGAATAATCATCAATAAAGGTGATAAACTATTTTTAACCACAAGAATATAATTCTGGATGGCAAATATTAGTATGTATGATTTCTAATATGTCTGAACTCCTATCGGCATCTTTCTTTTCCTTGTTGGTCTGCTTTCCCCTTATACAGTCCACAAAAGTATCGAGATCACTAAAAATTTAGAGCATTAAGTATTCCATTAGTTGTCAGTCTTTTAATTATTTTAATAGAAATATACCCTAATCTTTGGTGCCACAACATAGAGGAGTTCTCATTTATAAGACATCATTTAATACCAGCATTAGTAAGCATCATATTGTGAGAAGCATTATTTTATAAGTTAATTTAGAAAAGATCATCAATCATTGTACCATTCCAAACAAGATCAAATCCATAATATAAACTGAAACATGTATCTGAAAATTTAAAAGAATATCCTAAGGGTACAAATCTTGAAACTGAAATCTAAGTTTCCACTTAGAATATAATATGTCTTTTCTAAATTTAAAACAAAACCAAAATTTAGAGTTAATTGACATGTTTCAACTACTTTCAAATGTGATTGTATCTTATTACCTTAATCGATGCACTACTCACTGCCAACTAGATTCCTATGCCTTAGAAAGTCCTGGAAGATATTAGAGATATGGATTGTAGAACCAAAATTAATCCACCAATTGTTATAATATACATCAACCATATTAGATTCATAATATACAAATGAGATAATTACCTTTCTTTTCAAGCCAAATTTTATGTTTGATATAGTCCTTTTTTACATGTCCCCTCTTTTTACAAAAGAAACATTTGATTTCCTTTATGACATCAAATTTGACTGGTATCACACTTTTCCTTTTTTTTTATTTGACATATATTTTATTCTTTTCTTTTACTATCATATGTGCCCTTTCACCTAATTCCATCACCAACCTCTCTTCCTCTTAAACACACATAGTCAAAAGTTCATTAATTGTCAATTAATATTTATGTGTGTTATATGATATTTTGAAAGGTTCATATTAAGATAGAAGAGAATTGAGTATAAAATGGACAAGAAGGATCTAGACATCTCAACTTCAAGAGACTTAATTAAGCCGCAATATCCCTCATTTGCATGATGTGCTCAAGCATACCTTTAACACTTGTGAGCTTTATTGATGACAACTTTGTCATTAGCATGCTGGCAAGAGCTTTATTAGAAAACTCAAATTGTTCATCAATAGTCTTCAATAAGTCTCTAGCATAATTACACTCTCCAATAGAACCACGCATACTAGCATTATTTTTGTATTTATATACATCATGCTAAGGCAATTTGATCGCTCCCAACCTTCATAAAGAGTAATTTCATCCTAAGTGCTAGAATTAGAAGGTGCAAGTGGTTCATATTTATGAATAGCATAATCAATATCTATCCATTCTAAGTAGAGAAAAATTCTTTCTCTCTATATTTTATATCTATCACCATTGAGTTAATGAATTTCATATTTGATATCAGAAAAATTCACAGGTTGTATAAACTGCATCAATTAAAATACATATCCTTATAGTAAAGAAAAAGTTTGAGGCAAAGACGCAAATACATGTATTTAACAATGTAAAAATAAGCTACATAATTTTCATGCATAGATTAAATAACAATTAAAATTGCTTATGGGTTGAGCTTTAATCAAAATTCACACATATTATTTATGATGCACTTATCAAATTATATTCCTTTTCTTCAACCATATGGGCAAATTAAAAAAAATAACTTGATATTTCATCCTAATTAATTATAAAAAATATAATAAAAATTTATGTAGGATAATTTTTATTGTATTAAATATAATTAATCACCATTGATCTCATCCTATTACATGTGATCGTAGACTCATGTATAATTTATCATAATTAAATATGTTGGGGATATTCTTTAATTAATAAAAAATATATGACTCTTAGTTTACGCAAGTAACCAAAAGAGATTTAGCAAAAATTCTACACATTCATAAATAATATTGCACTAAATTTTTGCATAAATTATCAACAAGTTGAACTAGCATGCATATTGAATTTCCAAAATATGTGACGGAAATTTAAACTGAAAAATTATATAGTTTAATAATTATATGTCATTAAATCAGAATATATATAAAAAATATATATAATAATTCTTAAATATGCGATTGGAGAAAATGACATAAATATTCAATCAATTGAATTAATCTGAGTTTTTAAAAAATGCACATATAATCACCCACCATGTGGTTGATTATCCTAGATCATTGCATACACTCAACAAGACTTTAGGGATGGCGCATGTCTAAGGAAAAAGTTTTAGGAATCAATAATCAAGCACATCCAAAGAACATGTTGGATAACACATTATGCATACATCCAAAATGAATTTGGTTAGCACCAATCACACACATCCAAAATAATTTCATTAGGTAGGATCTACCTCAAAGGCACAAGTATAGTGGTGTAAATAATCTCCTTAAAGTATGAAATAATTCAAAACAATGAGAAATAAATCTCAATTTTTTAATACCAACAAGACAGAGGCAAATAATACTCTAATACCAACTAGAAAATATAAAAAAAAATTAAAATACATATCTAATAATTTAATAATATGTGGAAGCATAATATTAGATCAACATACCTCTAGCCATTATTCTCTCCAATTTATCAATCACAATACTTCTCTTTTTACTTCACATCGTGCAAAAAATATTGAGCTCTAGCAAACTTCTAAGATGGTGTAGCCTTGATATTTGCCAAGTGCATGATCTCTCTCACACTCAGCTGCTCAATCATAGACTTTCTTGCCATTAAAAAATGTCATGACACAACCTATATTTTTAGATGATTTGGATCTAATTTTGGTAGATCACTTACCCATATTCTAATTATTTAATAACAAAATTAGAGACATGAGTTACACCCAAGTTCTAAAAATAATATTAAATATTTTTTTATTTATTTAATAATAACATTAGAGACACATGTTACACCCCATGTTCTAAAATGTTATTAAATAATTCTTTATTAGTTACAATATCAGGCAACTACTTACACTTAGGGCCTATTTTTTGGGAGGGAAGAAAACTAAGGTGGAAGAGAAACATAGAAGGATAGAAATATTGGTTCTATTTTCTCCTCATGTATGTTATTGGGAGGAAAGAAAATAAAGAGAATTATTAATTTCCAATCTTATCTATTATAATACCTTTTGCATAAAATTATTTTTTATTATCTTTTTATTTATTAAATAATTTTTTTAATATATTATATTTTATTTATTATATTTTATTTATTATATTTTATTAATAAAATTATTATACTAATATCAAATCAATTTATTATACCACACTACAATCTAGACAAATACAAACCAACAATTAGATGATGCAACAAATTTTTATGACTCAACAACAAATTTTTTAACTCACTCAGCAACAATTCACTTGTACCAAATATCATCTTGATAGAATTGTGATAGACCTGAAGCAGAATGAATTCCAAAAATATATTAAAAAAAAAGAAAAACAACAAGTACCTACAAAGTAAACAAAAACATCAACAAGCCACATTGCAATCTCATCAAATACAAACCAACAATTAAAACTTGCAAATTTAGATTGTTAAATCAAAATACCAATAACTGTAACACTACATAGTGTCAACCATCAAAATAAGAAATCCAGCTATACAATACCAAGTTCTATCCACCAAGGATCAAATGTCAAAACAAAGTAAACATCACCATTAAAGTAAACATCACCAATAAATGCACGAGCTATACGATGGCGTGGAACACCATCCATCAGCTCATTAAGGATCTCAAGCCGCATATCTTCTGGAGATGCAAAGAAGATTTGTGTGCTCTCTTTGCTTTTTCCAAGTGTGACAAATGCACGAGCTATACGAGGGCGTGGAATTCCAATTCTAGTCAACTCTTCATATATTTCTTTTTTTGTGTAGTCTTTCTCTACAGCTTCGGGAATGGTTTGCCTTTCCAAAATGTTGTTGCCTTTCTCCACGCAAATGATTATTCTCTCCAATTGAGCCATTAAGATAAGACCTATAAATAAAATTACATTGTTTAAAGTAATCAATTTATACAAAATATGAGTAAAAAGTATGACTAAAACAAAAGGACAAGCTTATAGATAGATATCAGGATAAAAACAAAAATTTCATTGCATTGATAGAACTAGTTGAATAAAAAGTGGGATCCAACTACCAAAGGAGACTCTACATCAATTTAGACTCATGGAGTGACCTTTCCTCATACCATGCCTTCGTGTGTATGACCCAAATCTGGAACCAATCATTTATGAACCTACCTCTTCCTCATACCATGCTTTCATGTGTATGCCTTCGTGAGTGCTAAGTCTTTCTATGTTATAGACAAAGTTAGAAACTATGAGGTGGAAAATATTGGTTGTTTCCAGTAATAAATTTTCATGAGAAATTCCTTTATGAATTGATATAATAGAAAATTGAATAATGTTCCTCAAAGGCAAGAGAGTGGTACATGCAAAACAAAAGCTCCAGAAAACAATATTGGAAATAAGAAAGATTGTTGATCTAGAAAAGATTAGAATCATTTGATAACTTAGGAAGTTTTAAAATTGTGGGGTCATTTTTGGTCAGGTTAAATATGTTTGACCCTTTCAAATTCACCTTATAAATTAATAAGGTTTTTTTGTTTAATGGGTTATGGCTTCCAATGAGTGCAGACACTTAATTACCCCTGCAATCAGGGTACCTTTGATTAAGAGATCTATATAAATAAACAACATTCAACAAATTGGAGGGCAAAATATTTTATAAATTTCATATCAATACATGGCTCATGAATAACTTAAAATTTGAAGCGATCTTCATCAGTCAAAGAAAGACTTGTCGGTGGATGTCCGATTTTGTAAGAACATGTGGACATTTGAATACTTGGCCCATATGGCTTATGAGTATTTGAGATTTGATATGTATTCGGTCTTGATGACTTGTGAATATTTGAACTTGAGATACTTGGTCTTGATGACTTGTGAGTATTTAAACTTGAGATACTCGGTCTTAATGACTTATGAATATTTGAATTTGACATGTACTCGGCCTTACTGGCTTGTGAGCATTTGAACTTGATTTGTGCTCGGCTTTGATAGCTTGTGAGCATTTGAATTTGATATGCACTCAGCCTTATTGGCTTATGATATGAGCATTTTGATTTAATTTGTGCTCGGCCTTGATGGCTTATGAGCATTTAAATTTAGACATGTGCTCGGCCTTAGTGGCTTATGAGCATTTGGATTTAGACATGTGCTCGGCCTTAATGGCTTGTGAGCATTTGATCTTGATTTATGCTCAACGTTAATAACTTGTGAGCATTTGGGCTTGATTTGTGCTCGGTCTTGATGGCTTGTGAGTATTTGAACTTGATTTGGTACTCGGTCTTAATGACTTATGAGTATTTGAATTTGATTTGATACTCGGCCTTAATGGCTTGTGAGTATTTAAATTTGATATGTGCTCAGCCTTGATGGCTTATGAACATTTGAATTTGATTTGCGCTCAGTCTTAATGGCTTGTGAGCATTGGATTTCTTATGTGCTCGGCCTTAGTGGCTTATCAGCATTTGGATTGAGTTTGTGCTCGGTCTTGATGACTTATAAGCATTTGAATTTCATATGTGCTCGGCCTTGATAGCCTGTGAGCATTTGAATTTGATTGAACTCGGCCTTAACTTATTATGAGCATTTAAAGTTGATTTGTGCTCAGCCTTGACAGCTTGTGAGCATTTGAACTTGAATTTTGCTCGGTCTCGAACTTATGAGCATTTGAACTTGATTTTTGGGGATGGATAATTATTTTATCTTGGAGCATCACATATGCAATATCATATTGAGGAGCTATGCCCCGATGGCAAGCATCAACGTACGCGTCTCCCAAACAATATTATATCATGATATAATCGGTTAGATCAAAATAGGTTGAGTGAGTTGATTAGCTCATATTCAACTTGATGAAATATATGTTTTAATTTAAATCCAAGACTATATTTGGGAAGATTGGACTTAATTTTATAGGGGTAAATACCCAGATTATATTAATGACTGTCCATTTGACTCATGTTGATGAAAATCATCTTTAGCCATCAATATCTGATTTTCTCATGGTCGTTGATCTAAATTCATAGATTTGTTTAAACTAGGACTCGGATCGAAAATCCAATATCATATTTGGAACCATCTGGGTCAATCTAATAGAGATCAACTCCCTGATCATATCAAATGCCAACTGATTGACTTAGATATGTTAGATCATTGTCAGCCGTTGATTATTTAGATCAAATTCATCTTGATCATTCATTTAAATTCACTGATATATTTTAATCTAGAATTCGGATCAAAAATCAGATATCATATTTGAGAATATTAGATTTGAATTAGTAGGGCTCGACTCCTTGATCATGTCTAAAGTCAACCAATCGACCTAGATATACTTAGGTTTCTTTCAACCATTGATTTAGAGTTTAGATCAAACTCATCTTGACCGCTTGTTTTGATTAGCTGATCTGCTTTGATTCAAGTCTCCGACTGAAAATCCGATATCATATCTGGAGAGATCAAGTTTGACTTAGTAGGGATCGACACCTTGATCATGTCAACAGTCAACTGGTTGACCAAGATATGCCCTGATCAATTTTAGCCATCGATTTAGGTTTAAATCTAATTTATCACGACCGTTTATTTAAATTTTCCTATCTATATCAATCCAAGTCTCGGATAGAAAATCCAATATCATGTTTGGAAAGATCGGGTTCGACTCAGCAGGGATCGATACTTATATCATATTAAACGGCAACCAATTGACCTAAATACGCTGTAAACATTCTCAGCCGTTTATTTAAAATTTAGATCTGAGCCGTTAGATTTGAAATGGATGAATCTGATCCGTTGGTTTCAATTTATTAAGGTAGATTGATCGGAGCCGTAAGATTTCGTGTAGAGTAATCACGACCGTTGGATTTGATGCAGATCTGGATCATTGATTTGTTTCTAATAGATCAAGACCATTGGTTTTAATTTTTAAGATCAGATGATCTTGATCATCAGATTAAGATATAAGTAATCATGACCATCGATTTCATTTGGATCTGAACTGTTGATTTCATGAGATGAATCTGATACGTTGATTTGAATTCATTAAACCAGCCAGATCTCAGTCGTTCGATTAAGATTGAAGTGATCTGGATGGTAGACTTTGATGCGATCATGACCATTGATTTAACTAGACGAATCTGACCAGCCGATCCTTTCTTCGTCTCTCTCGACGACTGTGGCGGTGTTCGAAGATTAGAGTTCGTCGCCGCCACCCGATCACTGCACCTCTAGCAAATTGCCTCTACCAGTGTCTTCCCTATATCGAGAAGGCCTCATGGCCGGAGTTTGGTCCCGTCCAGTGACCAATCAGCGGCGAATCGAACGTTCAAAGTTTCATCGGCGAAAACAGAGCCACCAACACAAAGTTGCTTGATTCCAGCGATCAGCCTGTTAAATGGCCAGATCCTTTAGGCTAAAGTTCGCCGGCGTGAGGAGAATATCTAGGCATGATTTGAGCAAGATCCAATGGTCGGATGTGAATTTCGTGTGGTAAAACCTCCGGCGGTAGGCCTGTCCATACTATGGTTCGAACCGAAAAACCAAACCGAACCGTACTTACCGGTTCGGTTCGGTTTTGAACCTAAACGGTTCAGTTCGGTTCGGTTCCAAGGTAGAAAAATTGAATTCGGTTCGGTTTCGGGTTGATGAAATTAAAAACCATGTAAACCGAACCGAACCGATGTTTAATTTAGGGTTTGCCGGTTTGGTACTTTGGTTTGGTTCATTGGTTCATTTGGTTGGGACCGTCTCGTTCTCTACTTCTTCGCAGCTCCGCTGAGGGTGAGGCGCTGAGTCCGCTGCTCAGCTCGCCTGCTTGTGCAATCGTGCTTGTGGCCTCGCGAGTGGCGAGTCCCGACCCTAAAATCCCTAATACCCTATTCGATTTCGTGAATCGCCTCGGGCCAAAATTTCTCCGGCTCTCCGCTGCTCGCCTGCTCTGAGCTCTTGAGTCTCGACCGACTGTCTGCAATCTACTCTCGAGTCTCGATAGACGACAGTCGACTCTCGTCCCAGCCTCCCGAGTCCCGCCCTCGGCCAGCCCTCCCCACCTCCCCCTCCCTGAGTCCCTGACCCTGTCAAGTACTGAAGTACCCTCGACCTCGACGGACGAAGGCTCGAGCTGCTCACGCCATTCAAGCTCGCCAACTCGGAGCTCCAGCCGACCAGCCAGCTCTAAGCCTCCTACTGCTCTGCCACCGCCAGTCTGCCGACTGCTCTCATCTGCTCAAGCTCCACCTCCACTCCACCGACTAGACTGTTGGGAAACCCCAGGGACATTTTACAATTTTTGGCATTATAGAGATTACATACACAGCGGAATAATGTCCCCGAAATAGGCCGGTCCCAAAAACCCAGTGAAGATTGCATGCGAGGGAGTCGACACGATGAGATAGGAAGTACCTGAAGCAAGCAAAGGGATGCAGATGTCGAGATAGGCGCCCACGTGTTCGCCCTCTGCAGTCTCACACACACGGACTTCTCAAGCTCTCTTCTTCCTCGCTTGGTGTAAGCCTCGGGAAGAAGATCCAAGCCTTAGGTCACCTTCAACCAAACTTGCGCCACCTCCAAGGTTGATGCGCGAATGATGAAGATGAGGAGAAGATGTCGCCAAGTCCAAGTCCTTCTTGTGCCAAGAGGAAGATGACTTGCGGCTAGGGTTTGGATGGAAGAAGGAGAGTGCGCCCTCAAGCCTTGCTCTCGCCCCTTTGCCCTTGCTCACGCCTCCAAGAGATTAATTGTGCACGCCAATTGTATATGTGTGTGTGTGGGGGGGGGGGGGCAGTGGCAAGGGGTCCTATTTATGGAGCCAAGAGGCAGTTCATGAAGGGCTAGGATCAAGACAAATGGGCAGCTAGGATGAGAATGTTTGAGGCAAGGAAAGTCTCTAAGACATTTCCATAATCCTCATTCAACCCTTCCATATTCGCTCAAGCCTTCCCTTGTGCGCCAAGGCCTTGCCTTGCACCCCAAGCAATGCCATATGGGCATTCATACCATAAGGGATAAAGGGGGAGGCGCTTATTACTTTTAAATGAAGCAAACTTTGCCACTTCTCCCCATTATGCCCATAGGCGCCTAGGGGAGAAGAGTTGTCCCCATTATACCCATTTAGCCCTTCTTCTCTTTATGATAACTTATTAATGAGCCCAACTTAGCAATGTGCCTAGCCCAAAGTCCATTACCCATATTAACCAAGCCATTGGATCCAATCCAACTTAACCCAAGGTCAAATGAGGCTAACCATGGTTAATTCGGCCAATATGCCAAAAATAGAAGTTGGCTCCAATAAGTTTCTTCCATCTCATCAGGCCCATTGGCGCTGATGAAATCTCCTAAATAGATCCGAGTTATCCAATAACTCGATCATAAGGCTTCCCGATCAATACGAGAACTCGAGTGTCTTGGTGTGTGACCCTATAGGTCCCTTTGACGTTGGCAGTGCTGACCTAAGGTCACCACAAGCAGTGAGTGGCACCTAGCATTGCATCGCTGCTAACCAAGTCATCGGAATGGATATCGACATCGACATCCCCATCATCGCAACAGGTGCAGATACATTGCAGTCCCTTTGCCAAACTGATATCCGATTGGACAAGTGTGTCATCACTTTTTTTTCATCCAATCACATGGCTATGACTAAATCAGGTCTTTACCTAGGTATGGCCATACACTTTCAGTCATAGACCATAGAGGAGCTCCATGGATATCATACTTCTGCAAGGAAGGGGCAAATCCTTTATCTGTCAATTGGTCTTCTCATATGTGTCGTGACATGCTCAATGACAACCTTTATGACCTCCCAATTATGGCAAGGCGTTGGGTTGCATCAAAGCATGTCTCTAGCCATATAGAAGAGTCAATGACCTCAAGTCTAAGGATCAATGCATCTCCTATCACTTGTGAGGATAACTCATGACACTAAGTCATAGCCTCACAGTGGGTCGGTCCAGTATATCCATCACTGATATACCCATATGTCTGCGTTAGCACCGCGTGCCTAACCAGCCCATATACTAGTCTCATGGATACCATAGCTGTCCTATATCCACTAAGGTATATTGACTAGGGACAATATTTTGAGCACAGATCCAATCTGTCTCGAGGACATTATCATGTAAGTACATATTCGTAGATGTAGACAAACATTGATAACGACAATGCCAATAAGATATATAAATATCTTAGTGAAGTAGTATATTGTTTGACCAAATATAGGTCTCAGGGCATATACACCAACAATCTCCCACTTGCACTAAGACCTAGAGGTGGAGGAATCTCAACCCCATATCTCTAGTATGACCATCATGCTTCTCCTGCGCCAAAGCCTTGGTTAGTGGGTCTGCTAGATTGTTCTCTATATCAACTCTGCTAATCTTGACATCACCCCGATCTATGATCTCTCTGATCAGGTGAAATCTCTTGAGTATGTGTTTGGACCTTTGATGAGACCGTGGTTCCTTTGCCTGTGCAATGGCTCCATTGTTGTCACAATAGAGCTCAATGGGATCCACAGCAGTTGGAACCACTTGAAGATCAGATATGAACTTCTTTATCCAAACAGCTTCTTTGGCTGCCTCAGAAGCAGCAACATACTCGGCTTCAGATGTAGAATTAGCTATTGTGGATTGCTTGAAGCTTTTCCAGCATACAGCACCTCCATTCATCTTGAACACATAGCCGGCCTGTGATTTGAAGTCGTTAGGGTCAGACTGGAATGACACATCAGTGTAGCCCTGGACACTAAGCTCTTCCTATCCCCCAGAAATAATTTGGGGATAAAAATCCCAGAAATAATTTAGGAATATAAAAAATCTCAGAAATAATTTGGGGATATAAAAATCTCAAGAATGATTTGAGGATATAAAGATCCTAGGAATAATTTAAGGATATAAAGATCCCAGGAATAATTTGGGGATAAAAATCCCAGGAATAATTTGAGGATATAAAGATCACAGGAATAATTTGAGGATATAAAGATCACAGGAATAATTTGGGGATATAAAGATCCTAGGAATAATATGGGGATAAAAATCCCAGGAATAATTTGGGGATATAAAGATCCCAGGAATGAAATAATTTGGGGATAAAAATACTAGGAATAATTTGGGGATATAAAGATCCCAAAAATAATTTGGGGATATAAAGATCCTCAATTTCTCCTTCTCTCCCTCTTCAATCTCCTCCTCTTTTTTATGTTGCCGAGAGCCTCCCTCCAATATAATTTTTTCTCCTTCTTTCTTTGGCTGAAAACGTCTCCTCTCGTTTTTTTATTTTTTATTTTTTATTTTTATTTTTATTTTTATTTTTTTTTTTTGTCGAGCCCTCCCCTCTAATGCCGAAGATCCCCTCTAATTTCTTTAATGCCGGAGCCAATTCCCTTCTCTCCTTTTTGGTGTAGCCTCTTCTATTCCTGTCTCCCTTTTTTTATTTTTTTTCTCCTCCTTCTCTTCTTGCCGTGAGATATTCTCCTCTTCTCCTTTTTTGTTGCCGAGGCCCTCCAATTTGTCCTTCTCCCTCTAATTGCTGAGAGACACCTCCTTAGACCTCCTTTAGCCGAGACTCCTCTTTTTATGCGTGAGAGGTTTTTTTTTTTGAGAGAAAGTTGTCTTCACTTTCTTTGCCGAAGCTCTATTTTATAATAAATTTTTTGATAAAATTTTAGAAAGCTTCCTTATATGATTTATTTGATTTAATTTCCTTTCTCTTTATTGCTACCGAGCATTTGCTTTGTAAATGATTTGATTTAATTTTTCTGCTTCCCTTATTAGAATAAGCATCTTTCTTTTTTTTTGTGTGCAACCCTTTTTTTGCTATAGCTTATTTCCTTTATTTCGCCTTGATTTTGTTTTGCCTATTATGAATTTCTCCTTCTCTTTTTGGCTGCGGCTTCTATGCTGGAGTTTCCTTTCTAGATTTTTTGGGTGTGTTGGACATCCTTTTTAACTTGATTTGATTTTTTTTGGCTTGCGCATATCAACGTTTCGTATACGCCTTCTTTATGGACAAAATCAAAATTAATTTTGACAAAATTAATTTTGACTTTATTGTTAGAGTGAAAATCCATGGTTCAACAAAAAATATTTGTCAGTTTTCAAAAGCTTCCAACTATTGTCTTTGAAAGAAGTGAACACCCAAATGCTGAGCAATACCTTCTAACAATGGAAATTCCACATAACCATTTATAGAACTTGATTCCAGTATAAAAAGATCCTAAGTGTCAGGAATGGGTTCGATCGGTCTAGACCAAAGCCCAATGGGCCTGGCCCAAACCCAAATCCAGTCCCGCAGCCGAGCCCAAATCCACGAAATAGGAACCGGAGCCCGGGCAAAATCTTTCGGTTAACTCGGGATGCTGACTAGATCTCCGCGCATTCCTCGTCTCCTCCACGTGCATCAAATGCGGGCATTAACACGAGCATGGCGGCGGCGACGTCTTCACCGATTGAACTGGGCGAAGCTTGCGGCGCGACGGGATCTTCGGCAACATCGGCGAGCTTGTCGGCAGAGGACGTGGACGACTCGGAAAGGGGTGCCGAAGATTGCGGACGATGCGGACAGCACAAGGGAGCAAGAGGCGGTGGCTTTCCTTTATAAAGCCATCTGCTGGACGAGCAAAAGAGGGAGAACGAGCATCAAGCGCCACCAGAGATCAGTGAGGCTAGGGCAGCATAACCAAGCTTAAGGGAGCTTGGGGAAGCAACGAGCGAATAGAGAGCTTGAGCGAATTGTAACCGGCTATCAGGGGATCACCGACGAGGGAGGGACGGGGCGTCGGCGGCTAGCGGGCCGGCGGCCAGGGGGTCGGCGGCGAGCGACGAGGGTTCCTATAGTTTAGAACAAGATAATAAGAGCTTCCTTCTTCAGATTTCGTGTTTCCCTATTTCCGGTGTTTCCTCTTTGCGTTCAGCGACATTCCGGCAATGAACGGGACGACGATGGGAGGTGCAACGGCGCTCCCACCCTACCAGGTTTCCTTTCTGGCGAGTCTTTGGGTGCGGATGGTGCTCGATGGAAGGCGCGACGCAGGCGTCGCTGCGGGCGGAATGAAGATGGCGAGGACGCCTTACGTCGTAATCAAATTCGGCGTCGCTTCATTTCAAGGCATCCGAAGCAACAATCAAATTTGACTTTGATTGGGTCAAAATCAAATTCGGCAATCTGAAATCGGCGAGCGTCGGCTGATTTCGCGAGTGTGACGCGGGACGACGTCACCGGCGCAGCGCGGAAGAAAATTGTGAGTTGACGTCGGCGTGACATTAGCAGATTTGGAAAATCGGGTTAATATGGCGCGGCGAATATGATTTTGACTTTGGTCAAAATCAGATTGAGGTAAATTGATTTAGGGTTTGGATTTCTAAATCAGGGTTAGGGTTTTTCGGCCTTTTCTTTCGTGTTTTCAAATTGGGGATAATAATTGAATGGGCAATTAGGGTTTCATATTTGGGGGTGAGGTTTTGTGCCGGAAACCCTAGGGTCTCACGCCCGGTCTGGTGTTCCGTCGGACTACCTTAGGCCGGGGCGTGATAATTGGTATCAGAGCCAGACTATGGGCCTATACCCACAGGTTAGAGTGACACATTGGAGGGACAACGTAGTAAGACGGCTACTTCATGGGGAAGGTGAAGGTTGGGCAGAAGTTCCAGAAAACTTCTCACACAGCATCTGAAATTACTTGAAAACACCTAAAAATAATGCCTTTTTACCTGAAAATCATCAAAAACTAGAAAAGGTGTAGATTCCGCAGTAATTGATAAAAAAGGCATAAAAATAAGCAAAAGAGCATGAATATGACATGAAAATACTCAGGAAATGGCACGAAATTTACTATAAATTTTGGTGTCATCAAACACATAAGGCTCAAACTTTGCTTGTCCTGAAGCAAAAATCAAAAGTTGATCAAAGGAAAAGATTTTCTTATGAAGAATAAATTTCTAAAATACAATCACCAATGAAAAATTTCACCAATTGTTTCATAAAATTTCAAATAGACATATCATCCTTTGAATTCAATTCTCAAGATCTACAACTTAATCAAATAAAACTTCGCAACTTGTACAATAAATAGAATTTCAAGTTCAAGATTTCCTTCAGTTTCAGTTCAAAACTATCATACTTTTGTTTACAGGAATAGGATTTCCAAGATCTTTTTCCATTTAGAATTTTTTAATTCCTCCCTTTTATGCATCGTTTACATTCTCTAATTCGATTACCACCTTTTTTTTTTCTGGTGACGAAGTTAGAGTACACTGATCACATAACCAATGTAATAGAACTCATATCTTTTTAGTAGGAAGAATTTTACCAAACATAGCGGAGTTAATGTGAAACGATTTCTCTCCAAGGTATGTACCCACATAGATACATGCATTTTCTTTTCGGACTTCAACTCTTAACTTAGGTACCACCGCAAATCAACACGGTGCCAAGACAAGGAGTCATTCTCTTGATTTTTTTTCTTTTTCTCTCATTTTGACTTCAACCCATGTCTTTGGTACCACTGCCAATTTTGCGCAGTGCCAAGTAAAGGAGTCATCACTCTCTTTATTTGGATCATAGAATCTTTATTCCCAACAAATAGCAAATAGTATGAATATTAACTAAATTAATCAATCAATATCAATTCAAAAATCATACTCATATGCTAATTTTATTTAAAGAAGTAGCTTCACTTTTTAAATCAAATACATCAAATAACATGTTTACCCAAAATTTTATTCATCAATTAATGAAAAACTCCATCATGAAGATATATATTAGAGAAATAAATTCAACATAATAGGTCTAGTCCTAATCACATTCATGAACAATTTCTCCATCAAAAAAAAATCACACTATTAACAAGAATTTCTTCAGAAATAAACTAGGCCACAAAATAATTACATCAACAAAAAATATACTATTTCATGATCAAAATCACACAAGTCATCATGCATCAGGATACACCTAAACAAGGTGCTCAATATCATACAGCTCAATTGCATCAATTTCAAGAATTCAACTCAAAATATATCAGTACAACCCAATCGAATCAATATCAATATCAGAATGTTATACAACCAAATCGAATACTATAGCAGTCAAATAAGAACAAGCATGATAGCGATGGCAGACACAAAAGTTTGGAGGAGTAATCTCTCCCTATAAAAGTGTGAAACTTCAATAAGATAAGGAAAATGAGGGAAAAAGATACTCACAAAACTCTATTTGTCATCATCTGATCTGATCCCTTCTGTGTCCTCAAGGGGTAGTGGAGTTGGCGTAAGGGCAGGTGAAAACACAAGTGAGAAATCCCAAAAACAGCTGATGAATCATGCACTTAGAAAAAAAATACGGCCGTGATTGTTATTACGGTAGTGCCATAATTTTGACAAGTTGGATAAAATGGCAGTCAGAATAATACAGTAGTGCTGTAGAATGCTAAAAATTTTTTGGTCAAAAATTCAAAATTATGGCACCGTAAAAATGGTTACGGCACTGTCGTATTTTGCCAAAAACTCTCGAGTCGATTTCGGAGAGAAAATACGGCCCGTAAAAATACTTACGACAGTGTCGTAATTGCATAAAAACTTTTTGTTCGAAAATGATCAGAAATACGACACTGTAATTTGCATTACGGTAGTGCCGTAATTTACACCAAAAATCGATTTTACCTACAAAAAGAGAAGAAAAATCAGTTCTAATGGCAAAAATAAAAACCAAGAAAAATAAAAGAGAATGAACTATAGAAAGAGTGCTTGGGTTGCCTCTCAAGAAGCGCTAATTTAAAGGACATTAGCTTGACCGTTCTGCACTCGGATTTGATCGTGGTTCATCAAGATAATATTTCTCTTTTTCTTCAATTAGTTCTTCTTAATAATAATGTTTCAATCTTTGACCCTTAACCTTAAACTCTCATGTTTCCTTACTCCATATGTCTATAGCTCCGTAGGGGTAAGTCTTCCTTATCTGAAAAGGCCCAGACCATCGAGACTTAAGTTTTCCAGGAAAAAGTCTCAATCTAGAATTGAACAAAAGAACAAAGTCACCTGGTTGGAAATCCTTTCTAAAAATATGTCGATCATGTGATCTCTTAGTCCTCTCCTTATTCTTGCATTTTCATAAGCGGAGAGTCTAATCTCATCTAGTTCATTCAATTGTAACCTCCATTTTTCACCTGCGTTCTTTAAGTCAAAGTTTAGTGCTTTGATTGCCCAGAATGCCTTATGCTCAAGCTCTACAGGTAGATGACAAGATTTACCATAAACTAATTGAAAGGGAGACATACCTATTGGTGTTTTAAAAGCAGTCTGGTAGGCCTACAATGCATCATCAAGTTTGAATGCTCAATCTTTCCTTGTGCGTGACACTGTCTTTTCCAAAATTCCTTTTATTTCTCTGTTTGATATCTCAACTTGTCCACTTGTTTGGGGGTGATAAGGTATTATAACTCTATGATTTACCCCATACTTTCTAAGAAAGGCTGAGAACTTATGTTCTATGAAATGTGAGCCTCCATCACTAATTACTACTCGCGGTGTCCGAAACCTTGGAAAGATAATCTTTTTGAACAGTTTAACAACAACTCTGGAATCATTAGTAGGAGAAGCAAGAGCTTCAACCCACTTTGAAAGATAATCCACCGCCACAAGTATGTATTTGTTACCTCTAGAAGATGGAAAGGGTCCTATGAAATCATTCCCCCAGACATCAAATATCTCAACCTCAAGAATGGTGGACAATGGCATCTCATGTCTTCTGTTAATGTTGCTTGTCTTTTGACATCTATCACAAGATAAGATAAAGTTTCTAGCATTTTTAAAAAATGAAGGCCAGTAAAATCCTGATTGCAAAACATTGAAAGCAGTTTTTTCAGTACTAGCATGCCCACCATTAGAAGATCCATGACACTGAAATAATATATCTGTGATTTCCTCTTCAGGTATACATCTTCTAAAAACACCATCGGCACATCTTCTAAAAACATAAGGCTCATCCTAAAAATAGTGTTTTACCTCAGCCAAGAATCTCTTCTTTCTTTGGTAATTTAATTCAGGAGGGAGAACATTAGCTACTAGATAATTCACTATGTCAGCATACCATGGGGCTCTGATTTGTTCGATGGTCAAGAGTTGTTCTTCAGGGAAGGAATCATTGATTATATCATTCTTTTCAGTATCCACCATTATCCTTGAAAGATGATCTGCAACAAAGTTTTCTAATCCCTTTTTGTCTTTAATTTCCAAATCAAACTCCTGCAAGAGTAAAATCCATCTGAGCAAGCATGGTTTACTATCCTTTTTCTGCATTAAGTACCTCACAGCTGCACGATCAGTGTACACCACCACTTTGGAGTTAATCAAGTATGATCTAAATTTATCAAATGCAAATACTATAGCTAAAAGTTCCTTTTCAGTGGTGGTGTAATTCCTCTATGTCTCATCCAAAATCCTACTAGCATAATGAATAATATAAGGCTTTTTCTCCTCTCTCTGTCCCAAAACTACTCCTATTGCATAATCATTGGCATCACACATAAGCTCGAAGGGCAAGTCCCAATCTGGGGGCTGAATGATAGGTGCTGAAACCAAAGCTTTCTTTAGTTCCTAAAAAGTAGATAAACAATCTTCATCAAAAGAAAATTTAACATCTTTACAAAGTAAATTTGTAAGAGGTCTAGCAAGTTTAGAGAAATCCTTGATGAATCGCCGGTAGAGTCCTGCATGTCCTAGAAAGCTTTGAACCTCTTTCACTGTGGTGGGTGGCTCTAATTTCTCTATCACCTCAACTTTGGCTCTATCAACTTCAATCCCTCTTTCTAAAATCAAGTGCCCCAAAACTATCCCTTGCCTAACCATGAAATGACATTTTTCCCAATTAAGCACAAGGTTAGTTTCTGTTAGAGAATACCGGGTGTAATTTCAAAAATTTGCAGTCCCAAGACGCAGCGGAAAAATCATTACACCCGAAACATATTCCTTTCCCAAGGATCCATGCGAGAGAGAAAACACAAGGATGTGTTAGAGATGTACCTCTTTTGCTTGCTTAGTTGTTGAAGCCATGTTGTAGGAACCCAAGTGTTTGCCCTCTACAAGTATCCACGCATCGACCGTCTCAACGTTGCTCCCTTCCACGCTTGGTGCTAGCCTCGGGAAGAGAATCAAGCCTTTGTCACTCTTTTCAAAACTTGCACCACCTCCAAGGTAGAAGCGCCAAGAAGAGATGAGGAAGAGGATGATGCCGCCAAGTTGCTTCCTCCTTCTTCTTTGCTTGCGCCACCTTCAAGCAAGGTGCGCCTATGGCTAAGGAATGGAGAGGGCTTGTGGAAAGGAGAAGCCACCAAGCACTAAGAGTCCTTGCGCCAAGAAGATGAGAAGAAGAAGAACTTGCGGCCACCTTGAAGAAGATTGTGCTCCTTGATGAAGAAGGAGAGCTCCAAGCTCTCAAGTTGTCACCACCCTAAGCCTCCACGCCTCCTTGTATATTAGACCTCATGTCTACAAGCATTGGAACACAAGAGGGGCGACAAGGGGTCCTATAAATAGGACTAGAGGAGGTTTGGGCAAGGGCTAGGATCATGCCAAATGTATGGCTAGGATGAGGTGTCTTGAGGCAAGGAAAGTCTCCAAGACTTTACCATAAACCTCATTCAACCTATCCATAAATGTCCAAGCACTATATCAGCCCAAGACATGCCTCAAATGCATTCTTACCATCAAATGAGAAAGGGCTAGGCGCAACATGCAAGAGGAATTCGGCTAAGCACGAGTATGAAGGGAATTAGGGTTTGGAGGTAAGGTAAGTCTCCAAGACCTTACCATAAACCTCGCCTTTCTTCTCATATGCGCCCAAGCTCTTTCCAAAAGAGCCATCAAGCCATATCAGCCTCAATACTTGCCATAGAGGCAAGATTTCCATACAAGGAACAAAGGGGGAGGCGCCTAATGCTTCCTTATGAAGCAACATGCGCCTACTTCACCCCATTATGCCCTTGGCGCCAATGGGGTGAAATTCTTCCCCATTATACCCTTATTTGCTTATACCTCTTCATGACAATTAGTTATTGGGCCGCATTGGGTAATGAGCTAGCCCAAACTTCATGATAATGGGTTGATTAAGCCATTGGATCCAATCTAATGCAACCCTAATCCAAATGTGACCAATCTAGGTCAATTTTGGGTCAACCTGCCAAAAATGAAGTTTGGCACTAATAACTTTCTTCCAACTCATCAGGCCCATTGGCGCTGATGAAATCTTCCAAATGGATCCAAGTTATTCAATAACTTGATCCTAAGGCTTCTGATTAAAGCAACGTCAAGAGTCTATTGCGTGTGACCCCGTAGGATTCATACGACGATGGCAATGATGTGAACATCATAAGTAGTAAGGGGTATCTAGCAACACATCACTACTACCCATGTCATTGGACTTAAGTCATATGGCAACAACTCCCTAATAAGCAACGAGGATTCCCATGCATTATAGATATCCCTTTGCCTGAACTGATATCCCGCCAATGGATTAAGTCTCAAGTTTATTAATCTAATCTATTGGTCATGACTCAATCAGTGTGGCCACACATTCCTGTCATGCACCAATGAGGTGGGGCGCCCCAAAGTGGATATCATGCTTCCTCTCAAGGAAGGGGCAAATCCTACTATTGGTCATCCATGTCTCTACATGACGTATGACATGCCCAATGACAATCGTTTTGGTCTCCCAATTACGAAGAGACGTAAGACTGCATCAAAGCATATCTATCATCAAATCTAGACATGAATACCTCAAGTCTAAAGATCAATACATACCTCTCGCATGTGAGATTGACTTGTTGACTAGACGAGTCAATCCTCACAATGGATCACTCTAGTGCATCCAATGCACCTGTATGTCTGCGTTACTGTGCCCCGTACCTAACCAGCCCATACAACAGTCTCACGTGTACCAAGGCTATCCCATATCTACTAAGGTACCTTGACTGGGGATAGCTTATGAGAATGGATCCAACCAAACTCCTAGGACATTATTTATGCAACTCAATACATCAACGCAGGCAGAGAAGTCTGCATAATAACTCCCATGTCTTTATAAAGAATAATAATTCTATCAAAGTACATTCAAACAATGCCTGACCATGTCCATACATTGGTCTGCAGGGCATATACACCAACAATCTCCCACTTGCACTAGGACCAAGGGCAATTGATGTTTAATCAGTCTCTATGTCTCTAGTATGATTTATTTAGCTTCCGCTGCGCCAGAGGCTATGTCAGTGGGTTTTCCATATTACTATCTGTGTTTTTTTTTTTACAAATTTGATCATCATCCTTATCCATGATCTCCAAGATCAGATGATATGCTGCAGTACATACATGAGTATTAAGTTCCTTTGCTTGTGCTATGGTCCCAGTAAGAATTGTACTAGACCTTCAAGCACCAGAGACTAAATCAAGTTCATGTAAATGAAGCTGCTTCCTTGGTTGCCACAAGAAGCTGCAATGTACTCAGCCTTAATTGTAGAATTTTGCCATTGTGGTTTGTCTAATGCTCTTCCAGCACACAACACCACAACAAGGCAAAGCGCAAATCCTGGCTGTGATCAATAGTCATTAGACTGGAACAAAATATCATTGTACTTCTGTACACAAAATTCTTCCTGTCTATCATAGATTAGACATCAATCCTTTATACTTCCCAAGTATATATAAGAATTTCTTTCACAGCTATCTAGTGTCAAACACTAGGATCTGATTGAAACTTGCTGGCTATGCTCCAAGCATTTGCCACAAATGGTCTTGTGTATATTACACAAAACATGATCTATCCTATACCCAATGTACTAGGATTACAGACTCATGTTACTGCTCTCCAGCTATGTTAAATGACATAGTATTCTTGGGAGAGTCAGACCATATCTTCCTGGAAGGTATCAATATTTGGAATCATCGAATACAAACCTCTCCAGAAACTCTTGGATGAAGGTAGATTGATTAAAGGGCAATGACTTTCTTTAGGATCCCTTTTCTATAGATCCACTTGCCTAGGATGTAGGCATCATTCCCTAGATCATTCTTCTCGAAATACTTCTTAAGCCTCGTCTTCACCGTGTGAAGAGCTGAGATGTCATTCCGTGTGAGGAAAATATCATCAATCATATAGAACAAGAAAAACTATAATGCTCCCATTGATCTTCTTGTAAACACAGGCTCTTTTCAACATGCTTGCATAACACCATGCATATCTTTATGGCCTTAATATGAAAACCTTTCGGCTATTTCCTTGTAGACATCTATTCCAGACGTCCATTTAAGAAAAGCAGTTTTCATAACAACACGCCATAATTGATCACGCAATTATGACAAGTAGATTCCTAATGGACTTAAAACACAACTATTGGTGAAAAATTTCATCATTATCCACCCAGTGGATTTGCCTGAAATTTCTGTTCACTAGCTTGCCTTTCAAGGTAACAATGTTACCTTCCATGTCAATCTTCCTATAAGATCCATTTACAGCCTGTGGGTGTAACCCCTTTGACGGCTCATCCAAGTCCTAGACTTGATTAGCAGACATGGAGTCTATTACGGTTCTCATAGCGCTTAGCCATTTCTTGGAATCTGGTTCACCGACCGCTTCCATTTCCTCATAAGTCTTAGGTTCATCCTAGATGAAAAATTCGTCATGCCCAGCATTTCGAATCCACCCAGACTTATGTGGTTCCTGTGTTACTTAAACTGCAGGTTACTTTGAACCTGTATGTGAGATTCAACTCTCCATTTACTCTCCATTTGTGTCTAATTATATTGTGGTTGATTCTGGACCTTGTCCCAATCAAATCTACTCCCACTAGCTTCTTTCAAAAGAAATATTTTCTCAAGATAGACAGCAGTTTGAGCAACAAATATTTTATTCTCATTGGGATAGAAATAGCACTCTATAGTGCCCCACAAATTCATACTTTTGAATCACTGCATATTACATTCCTCAATCCTTTGAAGAAATGGGGTATTTGCAGTTTCCAACTCAAAAGTTATCTTAGACACTTCCTTATGGAGTGACAGTATATTTGTTTACATGGCGTCAAAAAGTAGTAAATTTGCATGACTATTCAAAGATGGAACCACATCTAATGTGTTCCTCTTTCTTTCTTTCAAATTCACCATATAGTGGTGTTCCAAGTAAGCTGTGAGATAACCCCACATTCCTTAGGACAGTCATCAAATTTTCCATTGATCACCTTGATCCAATCAAAATGCTTTAATAGATACTCCAATTTGATTCAATACTCCATTTGTGAACTTCTTGGATTTCTCCAAAGTTCTTAGGTTGGATAAGGCATACCCACACCTAATGAAGTATATAACACCTCTTGGTGCTTGTATTCATGGGTCTACACACATTGCTGTGTAATAGATCCAACAAACGACTTACCCTTCAACCCTTTTGGTGAAGGCAGCATCTATCACTTTGTTCCTTGAACAAGGCTCACATTTATCATAATCCTAAAAGGATAATAATCCCAACAGTCTATGGACCTTTGGATGTGACCATTGTTCTATGGCTCAAGAGACAATGCTATAAGAGGGTGTTTGTTGAATCATTGGATCTGATCTCATGTTACATATAGAACTACAAACTATTATCATGTGTATCACTTTAATAGAACATCTCAAATTTAAAGAAAAATATCATTTATTATTTCAAACTGAAATCCTTTCCAAAAGGAATGATGTTCTAATACATAATAGCAAAGTTCCAGATAAAGTCTTCAAGGTAGTGAGATGATATCAACAGCAGCATCCAATGCTCCGTCCTTGACCCGAGAGTCGATTCCATCAACCCTCATCGTCCTACTTCTTCTGAGCTCCTACACATGTAAAACATATGTGAGCCTCACATGCGGTACCCAGTACCCATGAATAAGAAGTAGACATAAAGACCTCGATAACACAATACCTGAAGCAGATGGATTACATTCCTTCTTCTTTGTCATGCTCTTCTTGGGCCTCAATCCTCTTCGAAATACCCATGCATTCCCAGTCTTCCGAAGAATTAGCTTCGAAGATACAGAACCATGGTCATTCTCAGATTCAGGCATACACTCTGAAGATCCAACAGAACTCTCCTGATCTTTGTCTATAGAGCATGGTGTGAAGAGACATTTGAGATGTATGATAAGATCATAAATCCCCATCTCATCACACTCAACCTTGACCTTTGGGGTCATGCACTCTAAGACAAGAGCAGTGTACTGTTTGTTATCTTCACAATGTTCAAGATAGACATTCCACTCCCACTCAGTAGTGAAATACATACTAGGCTGGGATGGAGGTCTTTCAAGAAGATGCACCTTATTGTTCGAGTATCTTGGACAAAATTTTGAACCACTTTGTCTAATTTGTCCCATCCAATTTGTTTTTATAGAGTTTCAATCTTAGATTAGGAGATGTCATCATCTACAATAAGCAAATAAGTAAAAATAAGTACTATGATAAAGCATTTAACTAGGACTTTAATTAAATGCTATGCTCCCACTATTTCCAAAACAAGTTGAGAACTCTTAAACTCAACATGGAAACAAGTGAGTAGGATCCTAATTTCACATGAGGTCTCCGTGACTCACGAGGGTGAGTTGGGATGCACAGAGTGATCTCATGCTTCTTTAGGTAGGCATGCTAGCCAATTGTGCCGTACACAACTCCTCTTAGTTAAGACAGACTAGGCGCCCTGTGTCCAGCGAGGGCTGGATACAACACAGAACCCTATCCTCTCAACAGCTGCCTCTAGTGATTCATCATGTCAGTGACATATGAAAAAGTAATCAAGTTTGATCCTAACCATTATGCCCAGGGTCAACGAGTTTCCTTGCGATGGCGTGCCTGGTTAAAACAGACTAGGGAAACCATTGCCACCACACACCTCCTAAATATAAGTGGGTGTGTCCCACGAGGGTGGGAAACAGTTCACAACACCACCGATCAATAGTTTGATGAGGGCTATGCGTTAGAAGGCTATCGACTTGATATTGTATTGAGAGTTTTTGCATGTTTATTTTATTCTTTTCTAGCATGCAATTTTCCTATGGTTATGGCAGCAAAGGAAAAACATCACAGGCATGCTATGCACAGAATAATAAACCATCATAGGCATGCTAGTTTGGTCGATATGGTCATAGCCCTTTTCATACACATAACTTGTCACGAGCCATGTGACATGTTATCGTGCATCCAAGGGTTGCGAGTCCCTGAAGCAAATCAGCCCATGCCAGAGGCCGAAAGCAAGTGTCCTCCCTTCAGCCGCAAGCCCATCACCATGCTTCCAAAGCTGGCGCCACTACTGACTTCAGTTGAAGAAGACTCCTTGTTGTCTTGATGAAGCCTTAACCTATCTTATGATTCTACATCTATTCTAAAACAAGATGAAAAACTTTACATCAAGATAGGGAGATAACCACATGCAGGTGGAAGAAGATTTTACAAGCATTGATCACAAGTGGAAACATGCTTCCACATCACAACACAGGAGGGCACTCGTTATGACCATATCAACCCAATCAAGTGGCGCATGTAAAATTTGAAAAGTCGGGAAAAATCAAATTTTAGCCCCTTATGCGCCATCATCATCCAAAGCACTCTCTTAAGCAAATCTATGCTAAAATTTAGATCAAGTTCCATGATGATTTCATAGACCCTATCGGCTGGCAGTTTTATAAGATCAAGAGACCCAGCCAGTCCGTAGACACAATGCCCGTCCAACTTGACAAAACACGTGCGCCTTTGGTCTTAAATCAATCATAAAACACAATCAAATTTCGGCCATAAAATTGAAAAGAGAAGTTTAGATGAAAAACGCTTTCTAGGTGAAACGTGCATGGATAGAAGAAAAATTTTCCCAAGCTTTTTCACACAAGCAAACGTACACCTTGTGTTTCTCGCAAGTAGCTCTGATACCATTGTTGGATAATACCGGGTGTAATTTAAAAAATTTGCAGTCCCAGTATGATGACACCAAAATATATAGTATATTTGGAATCATTTTAGATACTTTTTCATGCTAAATTGAGGATCTTTTACTTGTTTTTATGCTGAATTCATCAAATATTGCAAAGTCTACTTCTATTTTGATTTCTCATGTTTTTCAGGCAAAAAGGCGCTATTTTAGGAGTTTTTAAGCAAAATCAAATACAAGGAAGAGTTCTGATCATCAAGAAGAAGTCACCCAAGAATTTTCACGCAAATCGAGGCAGAGAACCCAAAATACGATAGTGCCGTAAGGTATATTACGGTACCGTATTTTTCACGGCTACCGTATTATCGAGATCACGGCCGTATTTTGGTAGTTTACCAAACAGAAGGCTTTCGCGAAATTACGGCACCGCCGTAAGAATTTACACGGCCGTATTTTGGGGTGCTTTCGGAACAGAGACCTTTGCCGAAATTACGGTACCGCCGTAACCCATATTACCGGCCGTATTTTCGAGCGTCTTCAGAACAGAAAGTTGCCCTGAAATTACGGCACTGCCATAAACATTTATATGGGCCATATTTTCTGAGACGACATTGCCACAGAAGACTCAAGAGATTTTACGGCACTAGCCGTAAACAACTACACTGCCGTAAAACCTATTTTGAATGCGACGCCCAAGTCAACTTCGACGCCCGATTTTTGCAGAGATGATTGTGGGCAATCTAGAGCTCTAAATTGAATGTCCTAAGAAGCAAAAAGGGAGCTTTGGATGAGAGGATTACGGAGAGACCAAAGGCCCCAATTTTGATCGACCGTCGAGGGAGAAATCGCGATCCACGCCGCCGCTGAGGGTTTCGCCGCCGCGCTCGATCCAGACGACCTCCGGCCGTGATTTTTCTACCGAAGCATCGCCTGGTGAAGGAGACAACGTGCTAGAAGTTTCAGATCAAAAAGAGACAAATTGGAGGAGAAATCAAGGGAAGAAGGATCGCCACCACTGTTCACGCCTTCTTTTGTAAAATACGGCTGTGAAATACTTCACAGCCGTGCCATATTTTCTAAAAACTCTTCCTTTTGTTGATTTTTGATTTTCTAAAATTATGGAATATTGTATTTCCTTCGTCATGCTAGCTTAAACTACTCTTGGGACATGGGGGAGTAGTTCACTTGACATTTAATGATTAGATAACTTCTTTTTCAATATTTCGTTGAGTTTGATTTTAGCATGATGATTTTGCTCATGTGATAATTGTGTTTAGACTCTCTTTAAGTTCATATTATTAATTATGTTCTTAGAATTTTCGCTTGAGACTGAAAGGTAATTGCTTGAGAATTTGGAACCCTAGAATTGCATGTTATGATCCCTTCCTTAGGTTAGATCCATCTTGATCTTTTCTAGTAAAATAATTGCCATGATTATAACATGAATCTATAGATCGAGTCTATTTGTCAAATGTGGAGATCTTGTGCGAAAGCAAAGATCGGAACGTTGGAGGTCCTTGAGCAAAACTAGTTGCGAGACTCGGATGCACGAAAGTGATCCTTGAGACTCCACTAGAGATTCTAGAGCTCGGACGCACGAAAGTGATCCTTGGGTTCATCCTTTGATAATATCTTCTTCATGATGAAATTGAATCAACGAAATCCTTATTCATGTCTAGTCATAAAAGTTTAAGTGAACGAAACCCTAGTCCTAGCTTTTCTCTCTAATAATCCCGCTTTTAGTTACCGATTGCTATTCTCATGATCTCGACTTGCCTAGATAGTAAGAAATCAACTGTTTAGTATTCGACAACGTAGGTTCCTATGGATTCGATACTTTTTTATTACTTCGTATACCCGTGCACTTGCGGTTTAACAACAGTTTTTGGTGCCGTTACCAAGGATTAGTCCAAGGTACACGCGTGCCAGATTTGTTGTGTTCCCTTTCGGGCTATCAAGTTTTTGGCGCCGTTGCTGGGGACCTAAGTTTTGTCGATATTAGAGACGTTGAGAGTATTGCTAGACTAGGTTTTATTTATGTCTTATCTTTTTATTCTTTTCTGTTTACTTGCATCATTTAATTAATCTGCTCTAGTGTGCACAGGAAATTCAATTCTGATGGCTGATCAAAGATCATTGAGGGACTATGCAGCCCCTAATCTTCAAGGGATACACTTTAGCATTGCTAGACATGCAATTGAGGCCCCCAACTTTGAAATTAACCCCGCCTAATGCTTGTGGAGGCGGGAGTAGCGTAATGCTTCCTTATAAAGCAACATGTGCCTACTTCACCCCATTATGCCCTTGGCGCCAATGGGGTGAAATTCTTCCCCATTATACCTTTATTTGCTTATACCTCTTCATGACAATTAGTTATTGGGCCTCATTAGGTAATGAGCTAGCCCAAACTTCATGATAATGGTTTGATTAAGCCATTGGATCCAATCCAATGCAACCCTAATCCAAATGTGACCAATCTAGGTCAATTTTGGGTCAACCTGCCAAAAATGAAGTTTAGCTCCAATAACTTTCTTCCAACTCATCAGGCCCATTGGCGCTGATGAAATCCTCCAAATGGATCCAAGTTATTCAATAACTTGATCCTAAGGCTTCTGATTAAAGCAACGTCAAGAGTCTATTTCGTGTGACCCCGTAGGATCCATATGACGATGGCAATGATGTAAACATCATAAGTAGTGAGGGGTATCTAGCAACACATCACTACTACCCATGTCATTGGACTTAAGTCATATAGCAACAACTCCCTAACAAGCAACAAGGATTCCCATGCATTATAGATATCCCTTTGCCTGAACTGATATCCCGCCATTGGATTTAGTCTCAAGTTTATTAATCCAATCTATTGGTCATGACTCAATTAGTGTAGCCACACATTCCTGTCATGCACCAATGAGGTGGGGCGCCCCAAAGTGGATATCATGCTTCCTCTCAAGGAAGGGGAAAATCCTACTATTGGTCATCCATGTCTCTACATGATTTATGACATGCCCAATGACAATCGTTTTGGTCTCCCAATTACGGAGAGACGTAAGACTACATCAAAGCATATCTATCATCAAATCTAGACATGAATACCTCAAGTCTAAGTATCAATGCATACCTCTTGCATGTGAGATTGACTTGTTGACTAGACGAGTCAATCCTCACGGTGGATCACTCCAGTGCATCCAATGCACCTGTATGTCTGCGTTACTATGCCCCGCACCTAACCAGCCCATGCACCAGTCTCACGTGTACCAAAGCTGTCCCATATCTGCTAAGGTACCTTGACTGGGGATAGCTTATAAGAATAGATCCAACCAAACTCCTGGGACATTATTTATGCAACTCAATACATCAACGCAGGTAGAGAAGTCTGCATAATAACGACCATGCCTTTATAAAGAATAATAATTCTATCAAAGTACATTCAAACAATGTCTGACCATGTCCATACATTGGTCTGCATGGCATATACACCAACAGTTTCTTCACACCACTGCAAACTGATGACACCAAAATTCATAGTATATTTTGTGTCATTTCATGTGTCTTTTTATGTCATATTTATGCTCTGTTCCTTGTTTTTAAGCCTTAATTGTCAAATATTGCAGAATCTACGCCATTTCTTCTTTTTGATCATTTTCAGGTGAAAAGTGCCATATTTTGATTGATTTTGAAAGATTTGAGCACACCAATGGATTCCAGACATTGAAACAAAGCTACCCCTCAAATTTCAAGTCAAAACAAGCCAAATTGCAAAAATACAGCACTACCATATTTTCTGGACAAACTCCCACGGTACCGTATTTCTCAGCAGATGTTTTGGGTGAAATACGGCACTGCCGTATGAAACCTCACGGTACCGTATTTTTCAGCAATTTCAACCAAAAAGTTTTAGTGAGAATACGGCACTGCCGTATATTCGGGCAACATTATCACGGTACCGTATTTTCTGCCCAGAACTTACAGAAGGAAAATACGACACTACCGTAATCAGAATACGGTACCGTATTTTTAAACCAGATTCGTAACTTTTTCGGGCCGATTCTTGCGCGGGCCATAACTTTTGATCCAGAAGTCCAAATTGAGATCCGAAAGAAGTGACGGACTCGTCTTTAAGGGGAGATGATGCACGAAGTGAAAGCACGAATTTTTATCATGAATTAAGAGAGAAATAGAGGGAGGCGTCCTTAGGGCATGGCCTCGCGCCGAGAGGCGTAGAGGGCACCTCAGGCTGTGATTTACACTAAAGCTTCGTCTGGAGTAGGGGAGCATGCCAAAGAAGTTTTAGAGCGTTTGGAGTCCGATCGAGGAAGAAATCATCAAAACAGTGATGGCAGCACTGTTCACACGCGAAATTGCGGGTTGTAATTCAATTACAACCCTGTTTTGTAACTTTTATTCCCTTTCTTTGATTTCTATTCACACTGAATCTATGGTTTATTGTAATCTTTCCTCCATGTGAACTTAGACATATTATGGGACATGGGTAGTAATTTTCCTTGATTTTTAATGACTAGATGACTTTTATTTAGTCAGAATAGTTTTGTTATGATAATTTTACTTATGTGATGATTGTCTCTAATTCTCCTTATTTTTATAAATATCAGCAAAGTTTTAGAATTTGGCGAAATAGACTAAGAGGTTGATTGTGAAATTCGGAACCCTAGAAATCATCGAGTTTGGAACTTATTGTAAGAGATTAGGTTTGTTCTTTGAATTCTGATTTTTAATGATTTTATTGCCATGTTGATAATTTGAATCTAGGATGAGTTATTGTGTTAGACTTGATTTGATGCTGCAAGAGATTGAGTATCGAATAATCGGAGAACCTTAAGTAGAACCTATGTTGAGTTTCAGAATACACGAGAGTGATCCTTGAGATTCCACTTGAGATGTTTGACTTAGAATTCGGATGCACGAGAGCGATCCTTGAGTTCTTTGTTCAATGATTTACTTATTTTCAGCATTGGATAGATCTTGCACGAGAGTGAGGATTGGTCCTTTGTATGATTGTCTACGCAAGAGCGAGATGATCCTTTTATCAAGTAAATTATATCTTTGTCATATCAGAATTAGACTGACAACCTTTATTTCCTTCTAGTCATTAGAATTAAGGTACATGAAACCCTAGTCCCAGTTTTTCCCTCTGATCATCTTTAGCGTGTTTTCTGCATATTTTAGTTCAATCATATTCGGTTTGCTTAGCTAGTGAGAAAATAATTATTTGGTACTTAACAATAAGGTCTCTGTGGTTCAATATTTTTATTACTTTGAAGTATCCGTGCACTTGCGGACACAACACAAACCTCGAGATAAATTAGCCAAACAATTATCAAAAGAAGAATCATATACTGAGAAATCATCCATAAATACATCCATAAAGTCCTCAATAAAATCAGAAAAAATAGCCATCATGCATCTTTGAAAAGTAGTAGGTGCATTACATAGACCAAAAGGCATTCTCCTATATGCAAAAGTATCATACGGGCAAGTGAAATTTGTCTTATCTTGGTCATCAGGGTGTATAGGAATTTAGAAAAATCCAGAGTATCCATCTAAAAAACAAAAGTGAGAATGGTTTGCAAGCCTTTCAACCATTTGATCAATAAAAGGTAAGGGAAAATGGTCTTTCCTAGTAGCAGCATTCAATTTTCTATAATCTATGCACATGCGCTAACTAGTAACAGTTCTAACAGGAATTAATTAATTGACTTTGTTTTTCATGACAGTTACCCCTCCTTTCTTAGGAACACAATGTACAGGACTTACCCATTTACTGTCAGAGATAGGATAGATAATACCTGCATCAAGTAATTTCAAAACCTCCTTCTTCACAACTTCTTTCATAGAGGGGTTAAGTCTACTTTGAAAATCTGCATATGGCTTGTGTTCCTCTTCCATCAAGATCCTGTGCATACAAAAAGAAGGGTTAATTCCTTTTAAGTCATCAATTGTGTACCCAATTACCTTTCTATGAATCCTTAATTATTTGAGAAGCAAATCTGTCTCCCTTTTCCCAAGCTGTGCATCAACAATAACAGGGTAAGTAGAATCAGGACCAAGAAATTCATAACGAAAGTTATCAAGTAAAGCTTTAAGTTCTACTTTTGGAGCCTTCCTTTCTTCACTCTTTTCATTATCACAAGCACTGCAGTCTAACAATTCATCAATTTCAGAATTGGTCTCTACCTTAGAATCAAGAGCAGAATCTAAATCAGAATCATATTCAAAGGTTTCAACAAACAAATCATTAAGATCATAGATAGTGTCATCAACAGCATGTATACTACAACAAGATCTAGAATTCGATGGGTTTTTCATGGTCTCATTCAAGTCATACTCAATTCTTTCATCCCCAATATTAAGTGTAAGCTTACCGTTCTTTACATCAATAAGTGCTCCTGCTGTGGCTAAGAATGATCTACCAAGTATGATGGGGATTCTTGCATCTTCCTCCATCTCAAGGACTACAAAGTCTAATGGACAATGGCATTAGACTCACACAAACACCCAAATCACATATGGCTCGGTCAAAAGTCATGCTCCCAATAAAACAATGTATAGAGAAACTACCTGGATCTTTTAATTTCGGTGGTAACTTATTTGGATAATAGCACTACATTCTTCAGTAAGAGCCACAGTACCATAGTCTTCTATCTTTCTTTTATTAGAAAAATTTCTTTCAAAAATTTAGCATATGTGGGCATTTGAGATAAAGCTCAGTAAATGGAATGTTAATGTAAAGCTTTTTTTCAAAACATCAAGAAATTTCACAAATTGTTTCTCTAATTTTGCTTGCACTAACCTTTGAGGAAAGGGTATAGGTGACCTATATGTTGGTGTATATGCCCTTAAGACCAATGTATGGACATGGTCAGGCATTGGTTGAATGTACTTTGATAGAACTATTACTCTTTATATAGGCATGGTCGTTATTATGCAGACTTCTCTACCTGCGTTGATGTATTGAGTTGCATAAATAATGTCCCAGGAGTTTGGATTGGATCCATTCTCATAAGCTATCCCCAGATAAGGTACCTTAGCAGATATGGGACAGCTTTGGTACATGTGAGACTGGTGTATGGGCTGGTTAGGTGCGGGGCACAGTAACGCAGACATACAGGTGCATTGGATGCACTGGAGTGATCCAACGTGAGGATTGACTTGTCTAGTCAACAAGTCAATCTCACATGCAAGAGGTTTTGCATTGATCCTTAGACTTGAGGTATTCATGTCTAGACTTGATGATGGGCATGCTTTAATACAGTCTTACATCTCTCCGTAATTGGGAGACCAAAACGACTGTTATTGGGCATGTCATAAGTCACGTAGAGACATGAATGACCAATAGTAGGATTTGCCCCTTCCTTCTGAGGAAGCATGATATCCACCTCGGGGCGCCCCACCTTATTGGTGCATGACAGGAGAGTGTAGCCACACTTGTTGAGTCATGACCAATGCATTGGATAATAAACTTGAGACTAATCCAATGGCAGGATATCAGTTTAGGCAAAGGGATCTATAATGCAATAGGAATCCTCGTTGCTTGTTAGGAGTTGTTGCCATAATGACTTAAGTCCTATGACATGGGTAGTAGTGATGTGTTGCTAGATACCCCTCACTACTTATGATGTTTACATCATTGCCATCGTCATATGGATCCTACGGGGTCACACGCAATAGACTCTTGACGTTGCTTTAATCAGAAGCCTTATGATCAAGTTATTGGATAACTTGGATCAATTTGGAAGATTTCATCAGCGCCAATG
The DNA here is from genome assembly GCA_027563935.2 of Costus lasius. Classification (NCBI taxonomy): domain Eukaryota; kingdom Viridiplantae; phylum Streptophyta; class Magnoliopsida; order Zingiberales; family Costaceae; genus Costus; species Costus lasius. Next base: position 31,433,386 of record CM050448.1, read on the forward strand.
GGCCTGATGAGTTGGAAGAAAGTTATTGGAGCCAAACTTCATTTTTGGCAGGTTGACCCGAAATTGACCTAGATTGGTCACATTTGGATTAGGGTTGCATTGGATTGGATCCAATGGCTTAATCAACCCATATCATGAAGTTTGGGCTAGCTCATTATCCAATGAGGCCCAATAATAAGTTGTCATGAAGAGGGAATTGGCTTAAAGGGTATAATGGGGAGAAACCCAACCCCATTGGCGCCTAGGGGCATAATGGGGTATGGGTGGCATAAATTGCTTCCTTTGGAAGGAAGTGGCGCCTCCCCCTTCATCCTTTGATGGTATCTTGCCTCTAAGGCAAGTCTTGGGGCTGATATGGCTTGATGGCTCTTTTGGAAAGAGCTTGGGCGCATATGGATAGTAGGGTAAGGTATATGGTAATGTCTTGGAGACTTACCTTACCTCAAACCCTAATTTCTCCCAAGAAACCACCCTAGTCGAATTCCTCATGCTTGTTGCGCCTAGCCCTTCTCCTTAGATGGAATACATGCCCCTAAAGCATGTCTTGGGCTGATATGGCCATTGGGCAAATTAGGATAGGTTGAATGAGGTTTATGGTAAAGTCTTGGAGACTTTCCTTACCTCAAGACTCCTTTATCCTAGCCGCCCACTTGGCATGATCCTAGCCATTGCCCTAGTCGCCTCTAGTCCTATTTATAGGACACATTGTCGCCCCCTCTTGGGTTGGCTCTCTTGAAGACGTGGAGTCTCATACACAAGGAGGCGTGGAGGTTTAAGGAGGCGACAACTTGAGAGCTTGGAGCTCTCCTTCTTCATCTAAGAGCGCAACCTTCTTCCTTCTTGTAACCGCCAGATCTTCTTCTCTATCTCTTCTTTGCGCAAGGAGTCTTTGTGCTTGGTGGCGTTTTCTTGCCACAAGCCCTCTTCGTTCCTTGACCATAGGCGCACCTTGGAGGTGGCGCAAGCAAAGAAGAAAGGGGAAGCCCTTGGCGGCATCTTCCTTATCCCCTCCTTGGCGCAAGTTCTTTTGAAGTGGCGCAAGTGAGGTGAAGGCTTGATTCTCTTCCCGAGGCTAGCACCAAGCGTGGAAGGGAGCAACGATCAAGGAGTCGACACGTGGATACTTGTAGAGGACGAGCACTTGAGCGTCTTCAACTTGGCACCTTCATCCTAACAAGCAATAGAGGTACTAACCCTAACACATCCTTGTGTTCTCTCTCTCGCATGGATCCTTGGGAAAGGAATGTGTTTCGGGTGTAATGCTTCTTCCGCTGCGTCCTGGGACTGCAAAAATTTTAAATTACACCCGGCATTCCCTAACACTATATGGTGTTGGAGAATTAGGTTTAGAAATATCATTCTAACATGGCACATCACCTTTAGGTTCATCACCTAGGTGAGGTGGTAAACTAGTTTAGGATTGCTCATGCTCAGAAGATTTTTCTAAATCTAATTTATCATCATGTTCATTACTAGTCTCTTTTTCTTTCTTCAACTCTCCCTTTTGGCTCATATAATTGCCTTCCACTCCTAGTAATGATAGTATTACAGTGTTCCCTAGGGTCTAATTTAGGTATTTGATCTTCTAGAGTTTTATTGTAAGCAGCTAAGGATCCTACTTGAGATGTAAGATGACTAACCAATCCCTTAAGATCTTCAATCTTTTTATTTTCATTTGTCATTAATTGATTTTGACTAGCCATAAACTTCTCAAGCATGGAATCTAAACTGAAAGAATTTACCTCTTCAATCAAGGTTCGCCATCCCTCATTCTCATTCTTACCATGTTGATGACAATACAGAATTCATTCTTTAGGAGCCCATTGGTTATGGTTCAGGGACATCTCTTCAAATAAGGTGAAAGCATCTTCAATGGTTCTGCTCATGAGGGCTCCTCCTACAGCAGCATCAACAATTAGATGAGTATTATAAAGTAGGCCATTATAAAATGTATAAATTAAAACCTAATTTTCAAGGCCGTGGTGTGGACACTTCCATTGTAAATCGTTGAAACGCTCTCATGCCTCGCTAAAGGATTCGCCATCCTTCTGTGTAAAGCTTGTAATTTGATTTCTCAACTGGATGGTTTTTCCGATTGGAAAGTACTTCATCAAGAAAGCATTTGATAGTTGTTCCCATGTGGTGAAAGTGCCGGTAGGTCGAGAATGTAGCCAAGAACGCGCTCGGTCCCTGAGAGAAAAAAGAAACAATCTTAGTTTTAATGTATCATCAAAAACTCCATTAATTTTAATGGTGTCACAATATTCAAGAAAAAGATATAAATGTTGATAAGGATCTTCAATTGGTGATCCTTCAAACTGATTCTGCTGGATCATAGACAAGAAAGCAGGATTGATCTTGAAATTATTGGCCTCAATAGCTGGTCTGGCGATGCTAAAGTGTATCTCCTGTGGTTAGGGGCTGCATAGTCCCTAAGTGATCTCCAGTCCGCTATCAGATCTAAATTTCCTATGTAGCCTAAAGCAGATAGATCAAATAACTCAAGTAAACAGAAAAGAACAAAAAGATAGAACATAAATAGGAAATAAACAAAACTTAGTCTAGCAATACTTTCAATATCTTCAATATTGACAAAAACCAAGGTCCCCGACAACGGCGCCAAAAACTTATTGTGTCTGCAAGTACATGGACACTCGAAGTAATAATTAAGATATCGAACCACAGAGACCTCATTTGCCAAGTACCGAATAATTAATTTCTTACTAGCTAGGCAACCGAAAATATGAAAATAAACTATCGAAAGCTACACAAAAGTATCAGAGAGAAAAAACTAGGACTAGGGTTTCATCCACCTTAATTTCCATGACTAGATATGAATAGATGTTCGTCAATCAAATTTTATCATGATAAAGATATAATTGATTTCATAAAGAAATCATCTCGCTTTCGCGCAGACAATTTACAAAGAACCGATCCTCACTCTCATGCAGGATCTATTCAATGCTAAAGATAAGTAAATCATTGATAAAGAACTCAATGATCACTTTCGTACATTCGAATTCTAAATCAATCATCTCAAGTGGAAACTCAAGGATCACTTTCGTGCATCCGAATCTCAACACAGGTTCTACTTAAGGTTCTCCAACAATCCTATACTTGATTTCTCACAGTATTATCATGTTTATCACAATAACTCAATCCTAGATTCAGATTATTAACATGGTATTATACTTCTAAATTGAGAAATAAGAACAGACCTAATTTCTTACATTCAATTTTGGGGTTCCAAGTTCTCAACGAATCACTTTTCGGTCCATATCATGAAAACTCTAAAACACGCTAACAATATGAATCTATGGAGAATTAAAGGCAATCATCACATAAGTAGAATTATCTTGGTAAAATCATCATGACAAAAGTAAAAATAATCTAGTCATTAAAGAAATTAAGGGGAATTACTCCCCCCATGTCCCAAAAGATGTTTACGCTAACATAGTTGAAGAATTACAATAATCCACAGTATCAGAGGATCAAAAATCAAAGAGAAGGGGGAAAACAACTTTACAGCATGGCTGTAATAGAAATTACAGCCGTAATTTCGGCAGTGCATAATGTCGGTGATGAGTGTTCCATTGATTTCTCCTCCGATCGATCTCCTTTCATTCTGAAACTTCTGGAGTATCTTCTCCTCCTCTATGTACAGCTTCCCCTCAAATTTCACAGCCGGAGATGCATTGTACGCTTCCCGGTGGTGAAACCTAGGGCGACGATGAAGAACTTGGTTTATCTCTAAATCATGGATGAAAATTAGGGCTTTTCATGTGTGTCTCCTCTCCATGATCTCGTCAGTATTTCCCTTTTTACGGATCTTCAATTGATGGCCTGGATCATCCAAAATCATCAGTGCATGAATTGAGCTTCAAATAGTCCGAGAAAATGGCGTATGCAGGTTATAATTACGGCCGTGTAAATGGTTACGACAGTGCTGTAATGTCAGCAGGAAGTCGCAGTACAAAAATTGTTCGGAATTACAGTACCGTGAAATTGATTACGGCAGTACCGTATTTTCATCAAATCTCTCGGGTGAAAAATTAACTCAAAATACGGCCCATAATATCGGTTACGGCAGTACCGTAAAATCCACCAAACTTTCTGTACGAAATTGAACTCATATTATGGCTCGTGAAATCCATTACGGTAGGGCCATAATTTCTGCAAAACATTCTGTTCAAAATCATCCCAAAATACGGCATCACTCAGAAATTACGACAGTACCATGGTTTGTTCTATAGGTGCAGTGAAACCACGGTACTGTAATTTTGATTACGGTAGTGCTGTAATTTTGTCTAAAGCTCCAATTTGCGTGAAAATTGACATATAATCTTCTCTTGATGGTAGGAATTCATCCATGCATCTGAAATTACTTGAAAACACCTAAAAATAGTGCCTTTTTACATGAAAATCATTAAAAACTAGAAAAGGTGTAAATTCTGCAGTAATTGATAAAAAAGCATAAAAATAAGCAAAAGAGCATGAATATGACATGAAAATACTCAGGAAATGGTACTAAATTTACTATAAATTTTGGTGGCATCACATAACCAAGCTCAGGGGAGCTTGAGGAAGCAACGAGCGAATAGAGAGCTTGAGCGAACTGTAACCGGTGATCAGGTGATCACTAGCGAGGGAGGGACGAGAGCGTCGGCGGCGAGTGACGAGGGTTTCTATAGTTTAGAACAAGGTAATAAGAGCTTCCTTCTTCAGATTTCGCATTTCCCTGTTTCCGGTGTTTCCGCTTTGCGTTCGGCAACATTCCGGCGACGAACGGCCTCCAGACGACGATGGGAGGTGCAACGGCGCTCCCACCCTACCAGGTTTCCTATCTAATGAGTCTTCGGGTCCGGGCAGCGTCGACGGAAGGCGCGACGCAGGCAGCGCCGCGGGCGGAATGAAGACGGCTAGGACGCCTTACATCGACGTTCGTTTTCAAGGCATCTGAAGCAACAATCAAATTTGATTTTGACTGGATCAAAATCAAATTTGGCAATCTAAAATCGGTGAGCGTCGGCTGATTTCATGAGTGGGACGTCGTCAGTGGCGCAGCGCAGAAGAAAATTGTGGGCTGACATTGGCGTGACGTCAACAGAGGAGGAAAATCGGGTTAATACAGCGTGGCGAATGTGATTTTGACCTTGGTAAAAATTAGATTGAGGTAAATTGATTTAGGGTTCGGATTTCTAAATTAGGGTTAGAGTTTTTCGGACTTTTCTTTTATGTTTTCAAATTGGGGATAATAATTGTACGGGGAATTAGGGTTTCATATTTGGGGGTGAGGTTTTGTGCCAGAAACCCTAGGGTCTCACGGCCGGTCTAGTGTTCCGTCGGACTACCTTAGGTCGGGGCGTGACACTAAGTAAGTTGAAGCATTATACGCTTAATACTGTTGGTGTATATGCCCTTGGACCCGTTGTTGGTCATCTTGTACTACTTGACATTGATATTTAACATATCATTTTGGCAATGTCGTTATTATGCTATGTTTACATCTGCGATTATGTACATGGATAATAATGTCCCTGGAGACAGATTGTATCTGTGCTCAAACGGTGTGTCCCCGGTCGAATACCTGAGTGGATAAGGGACAGCTCTGGTACATGTGAGACTAGTATATGGGCTGGTTACGCACGGGGTGCTAATGCAGGCATATAGGTATATCAGTGGTGGATATACTGGACCGACCCGCTGTGAGGCTTTAACTTGGTGTCATGAGTTAAGCTCACAAGTGACAGGAGATGTATTGATCTCTCGACATGAGGTCATTGACTCTTCTATATGGTTAGGGACATGCTTTGATACAACCTAATGCCTCGCCGTAGCAGGGAGGTCATAACGGTTGTCATTGGGTATGTCACGACCCATATGAGATGATCAATGGACAGACATAGGAATTGCCCCTTCCTATGGGAAGCTTGATATCCACGGGGCCCCCCCTATGGTTGCATGACTGAGAGTGTATGGCCATACCCAGGTGAAAGCCTGATCTAGTCATGACCATGAGATTGGGTGAAAACAAAGTGGTGACACACTTTGTCCAATCGGATATCAGTTTGGCAAAGAGACTGTAATGCATCGGTATCTTGTTGTGATAATGGGGATGTCGATGCGATATCCATTTCGAAGACTTGGATAGCAGCGATGCACTGCTAGGTGCCAATCACTGCTTGTAATGACTAGGTTCATCACTGACAACATCTGAGGAACCTATAGGGTCGCACAACTTGAAACTCAGGTTCTCGTATTGATCGTGCAGCCTATTGATTGAGTTATTGGATAACTCAGATCTGTTTGGGAAAATCCATCAGCACCACTGTGCTAGATGAGATGAAAGGAATCTTTTGGAGCTAACTTGTTTTTTGGGCCTAGTAGGCCAAATGGGCCCAATAGACCAAGTTGGGCCAATAGGCCAAATTGGCTCAATGAGCCATTTGGGCCAAATGGGCCAAATGAGATAGGCGCAAGTCACTTGGAGTGAGCTTGGCGCATATCTTTGAGGAAGACAAATCCAAGTGGCGCATCTCACTTAAAGATAGAAGCTTGGAGCTTCTCACTTTGAATGGGTGAATGAACTTGGGCAGATGGGACTTGGAGTGGACGAATTGGGTTTTACCACTTGAAGAGGTGTGTCTCTTCATGAAGTGGTGTGCCTCTTCACTTGTGAAGAGGTGCATCTATTCATGGGTATATAAACCCCCTAGCCCCCCTTTTGTCGGGTTACACTCTTCCCTCCTCTTCCCTTTGTCGCCACTCTTGAGACATTCGACCATTGAGAGAGTTGGACTCTCCTCCTTGCTTGGTTCAGTTCTTGCAAGCTCCTTGTCGCCCTCCTCCCCAAAGTTGGACTTTGGCTTGGGTTGATTCCTGTTCGGATCATGGTGGAGTGCTTCAAGAGTTGGACTCCGACGAAGCTCCACCTCCTCTCCTTGGCATCTCCTCTGGAGTTGGCGCAAGTGTTTGAGGAAGTCTCCCAAAGGCGTGGATCTTCTTCCCGAGGCTAGCACCGGGCGTGGAAGAAGAGGATTCGAGGTTCGGCTGTGTGCTTCAAGAGTTGGACTCCGACGAAGCTCCACTTCCTCTCCTTGGCATCTCCTCTGGAGTTGGCGCAAGTGTTTGAGGAAGTCTCCCAAAGGCGTGGATCTTCTTCCCGAGGCTAGCACCGGGCATGGAAGAAGAGGATTCGAGGTTCGGCTGTGTGCGAGACTCCAGAGGGCGCACATTTGGGCGCCTGCATCGCATCACTTAATTCACTTCAAGGAATCATCTCCTACTCGCCATGTCGATCTCCTCGCAAGACTCAATCTTCTGGGTTTTTGGGACTGGCCTGTTTCGGGGATTGCTTCCGCTGTGCTTGTCTGTAAAAATTTAAAATCCCCAGGGTTTCTCAACTGTGGTATCAGAGCCATCTTGCGAACTCGAACGGTGTTTTATGCTTTTATTGTATGCTCACATGCCATCTAAATTTTTTTGAAAAATTGCATATGCGCATGGATTTTTCTAAGTAGGAAAAATCGTAAGTTTTTCGTTCCTGACATCTATTCGATCTCTTTGGTTTTTCTCTTTCTTCACATGGTGGGTTAGACCCATATGTGAGAGAATTAATTTCTCCCCACGCATGTAGGATAGTCCTACTGTGTGGGACTTGTCGAAGATTATGGGCATATGGTTGTCCTAATCTTGGCAGGTTAAGGATTGCAAGGGTAGACGGCAAGCGTGCTTGGAGCGTGCATGCGTCACTTGTGAACTCCTGAGAGAAACGAAAAGTCCTAGATTTGCGAACGGACGTTGAGGTTGAAAGACATGTTTTCTAAGAAACTAAAACTGAAGTTTTATGTTTTCATGAGCATATAGAAAAGCATGAGATGATTGTGCATCATGTTATGGTCATAGTCAAGCCCCTTGTATGCCTGTGATGTATTTATGTGAGGCCTGCGTGCCACTTTTTCTTTTTGTTTTGTAAACGCACAAAGAAGATTAGGGGCGCATCCCTCATGGAGCTTACATCTTGGCGCATCAACCATGATGGCGCATCTTGCTTGGTGGCACAAGTAAGGGCTTGGCCGAACCTAGGGTTCGAGAGCTATCCCTCTTAGCACAAGCATGATGGCGCATCATGCATGGAGGAGCCACCAAGGTTTTGGCCGAACCCTAGGATTTATGTGCTATGCCTTGGTGTGGAGGACCTTGAAGCCGCACTTAAAGATAAAGCTTGGTGGCGGCTAGGTTAGGTCTTGTTGGGGCTTGTCACCTAGGTCAAGCATTGAACATCCTTTGGCATGTGATGGTTCAATGTGTTGATTAGGCTATGACCACATCACTTGTTTACTGCTTTTGATATCTGTTAAAGCATGCCTAGATTGTTAGGGAATGTCGGGTGTAATTTAAAATTTTGCAGTCCCATGACACAGCGGAAGAAGCATTACACCCGAAACATATTCTGGTCCCAAGGATCCATGAGAGAGAGAAGACACAAGGATGTGTTAGAAATGTACCTCTTTTGCTTGTCTAGATGTCGAAGCATTGTTGAAGGCGCCCAAGTGTTCGCCCTCTACAAGTATCCACGCGTCAACTCCTTGATCGTTGCTCCCTTCCACGCTTGGTGCTAGCCTCGGGAAGAGAATCGAGCCTTAGGGTATCTTTATTTCTCTTGCGCCACCTCCAAGATGAAAGTGCCAAGAGGAGATGAGGAGGAAGATGATGCCGCCAAGTTGCTTCCTTTCTTCTTCTTTGCTTGCGCCACCTTCAAGCAAGGTGCGCCTATGGCCAAGGAAGGGAGAGAGCTTGTGGCAAGGAGATGCCACCAAGCACTAAGAGTCCTTGCGCCAAGAAGAGAGGGAGAGGAAGAAATTGCGGCTCCAAGGAAGAAGTTTGCGCCGAGCTTTGATGTTGTCGCCCTTTGCCCTTGCTTTCGCCCCTCTATGTGTGTTCACGTCTCCAAGAATTCATTGTCTAGAGAGGGCGACAATGGGTCCTATAAATAGGACTAGAGGCGGTTTGAGCAAGGGCTAGGATCATGCCAAGTGTATGGCTAGGATGAGGTGTCTTGAAGTAAGGAAAGTCTCCAAGACTTTACCATAAACCTCATTCAACCTATCCATAAAAGTCTAAACACTATATCAGCCCAAGACATGCCTCAAATGCATTCTTACCATCAAAGGCTAAGTGGCTAGGCGCAACATGCATGAGGAGTTTCGGCTAGGGTAAGGGTTTTGGGAGAAACTAGGGTTTGAGGTAAGGTAAGTCTCCAAGACATTACCATATACCTCTTCCTTATGTCCATATGCGCCTAGGAACTTCCCATAAAAATTCTCAAGCCACATCAGCCCCAAGACTTACCTTAGAGGCAAGTATTCCATCCAAGGAAGAAGGGCTAGGCGCCCTTTACTTCCATAATGAAGCAAAGGCGCCTCCCTCACCCCATTATGCCCCTAGGCGCCAATGGGGTGAGATTTCTCCCCATTATACCCTTTTAAGCCAATTCTTCTTCATGAGAACTAATTATTGGGCCTCATTGGATAATGAGCTAGCCCAAACTTCATGGCATGGGTTGATTAAGCCATTGGATCTAATCCAATGCAACCCTAATCCAAATGTAACCAATCTAGGTCAATTTCGGGTCAACCTGCCAAAAATGAAGTTTGGCTCCAATAACTTTCTTCCAACTCATTAGGCCCATTGGCGCTGATGAAATCTTCCAAATGGATCCAAGTTATCCAATAACTTGATCCTAAGGCTTCTGAATAAAGCAACATCAAGAGTCTATTGCGTGTGACCCCGTAGGATCCATATGACGATGGCAATGATGTAAACATCATAAATAGTGAGGGGTATCTAGCAACACATCACTACTACCCATGTCATAGGACTTAAGTCATTATGGCAACAACTCCTAACAAGCAACGAGGATTCCTATTGCATTACAGATCCCTTGCCTAAGCTGATATCCTGCCATTGGATTAGTCTCAAGTTTATTATCCAATGCATTGGTCATGACTCAACAAGTGTGGCCACACTATCCTGTCATGCACCAATAAGGTGGGGCGCCCCGAGTGGATATCATGCTTCCAATAAGGAAGGGGCAAATCCTACTATTGGTCATTCATGTCTCTACATGACTTATGACATGCCCAATGACAGTCGTTTTGATCTCCCAGTTACGAAGAGACGTAAGACTGTATTAAAGCATACCCATCATCAAATCTAGACATGAATACCTCAAGTCTAAGGATCAATGCAAACCTCTTGCATGTGAGATTGACTTGTTGACTAGACAAGTCAATCCTCACAGTGGATCACTCCAGTGCATCCAATGCACCTGTATGTCTGCGTTACTGTGCCCCGCACCTAACCAGCCCATACACCAGTCTCACATGTACCAAAGCTGTCCCATATCTGCTAAGGTACCTTGTCTGGGGATAGCTTATGAGAATGGATCCAATCCAAACTCCTGGGACATTATTTATGCAACTCAATACATCAACGCAGGTAGAGAAGTCTGCATAATAACGACCATGCCTCTATAAAGAGTAATAATTCTATCAAAGTACATTCAACCAATGCCTGACCATGTCCATACATTGGTCTTTAGGGCATATATACCGACAATCTCCCACTTGCACTAAGACCAAGGGCAACTGATGTTTGGTCAGTTCCAATGTCTCTAGTATGACCCATTTAGCTTCCGCTGCGCCAGAGGCTAGGTCAGTGGGTTTTTCCAGATTGCTATCTGTGTTTATTTTATCAAATTTGATCATCATACTTATCCATGATCTTTAAGATCAGATGATATGCTGCAGTACATACTTGAGCATTAAGTTCCTTCTCCTATGCTATGGTCCCAGTAAGGACTATACTGGACCATTAAGCATTATGAACTAGATCAAGTTCAAATGAATGAAGTTGCCTCCTTGGCTGCCACAAGGAGCTGCAATGTACTCAGCCTTATTTGTAGAATCTTGCCACTTTGGTTTGCATAATGCTCTTTCAGCACACAACACCATAACAAGGCAAAGCGCAACTCCTGGCTGTGATCAATAGTCACTAGACTGGAACGAAGTGTCAGTGTACCCTTGTACACAAAATTCTTTCCTGTCTATCATAGACTAGACTCCAATCCTTTATACTTCCCAAGTATAAGGATCGCTTTCACAGCTATTTAATGTTAAACACTAAAATCTGATTGAAAATTTGCCGGCTATGCTCCAAGCATTTGCCACAAATGGTCTTGAGTATATTATTCAAAACATGATCCATCCTACACACCAAATATCAGGATTTTAGACCCATGTTATTACTCTCCAGCTGTGCCACAGGACACAACATCTTTGAGAGACTCAGACCATATCCTCCTGGAAGGTATCAATATTTGGAATCATCCAATATAAACCTCTCCAGAAACTCTTGGATGAACATAGATTGACTAAAGGGCAATGACTTTCTTGGATCTCTATCTATAGATCCTCATGCCTAGGATGCAGGCATCATTCCCTAGATCATTCTTCTCGAAATACATATCAAACATTTTCTTCACCATGTGAAGAGCTGAGATGTCATTCCATGTGAGGAGAATATCATCAATCATCTAGACAAGAAATACTATTAAGGTGCTCCCACTGATCTTCTTGTAAACACAGGCTATTTCAAAACATGCTTGCATAACATCATGCATATCTATATGGCCTTGATATGAAAACCTTCTGGCTATTTCCTTATAGATATCTTTTCAGATGTCCATGCAAGAAAAGCAGTTATCATAACAAGATTCCATAATTGATCGTGCAATTATAACAAGCAGATCCCTAATGGACTTAAAGCTTAGCTATTGGTGAAAATTTCATCATTATCCACCCAGTGGATTTGCCTGAAATTATTGTTCACTAGCTTGTCTTTTAAGGTAACAATGTTACCTTCCATGTCTATCTTCCTAGAAGATTTATTATAGCCTGTGGGAATTACCCCTTTTGGCAGCTCATCCAAGTCCCAGACTTGATTAGCAGACATGGAGTCCATTATGGTTCTCATGGCCCTTAGCCATTTCTTGGAATCTGGTCCACCGATCGCTTCCATTTCCTCATAAGTCTTAGGTTCATGCTTGATGAAAAATTCGTCATGCCCAGCATATCGAATCGATCCAGACTTATGTTATTCCTGTGTTACTGGAACCTCAGGTTGACTTTCAACCTGTATGTGAGATTTTGCTCTCCATGTGTGTCTAATTATATTGTGGTTGATTCTGGATCTTGTCCAAATCAAATCTACTCCCACTAGCTTCTTTCAAAAGAAATACTTTCTCAAGAGAGACAGCAGTTTGAGCAACAAATATTTTGTTCTCCATGGGATAGAATTAGCACTCTATAGTGCACCACAAATACATACTTTTGAATCACTGCACATTACATTGCCAATTCCATTGAAGAAATGGGATATTTGCAGTTTGCAACTCAAAAGCTAACTTAGACACTTTCTTACGGAGCAGCAGTACATCTGTTTGCATGGCATCATAGTAGTATATTTGCATGACTATTCGAAGATGGAACCACATCCAATGTGTTCCTTTTTCTTTCTTTGAGATTCACCACACAGTGGTGTACTAAGTAAGCTGTGAGATAACTCCACACTTCTTAGGACAGTCATCAAATTCTCCACTAATCATCTTGATCCAATCAAGGTGCTTTAATAGATCCTTTAATTTGACTCAATACTTCATTTGTGAACTTCTTGGATTTTTCCAAAGTTCTTGGGTTGCGTAAAGCATACCCACACCTAAATGAAGTATATATAACTCCTCTTAGAGCTTGTTTACATGGGTCTACTTACATTTTGTGTATTAGATCCAACAAGCCAATAGTCCTTCCATCCTTTACGATGAAGGCAGCATCTGTCATATTGTTCCTTTGAACTAGGCTCACATGTATCATAATCCTGAAAGGATAATGATCCCAATAGTCCATGGACTTTTGGATGTGACCATTGTTCTATGGTTCAAGAGACAATGCTATAAGAGGAATTTTATTGAATCATTAGATCTGATCTTGTGTTACATATAGAACCATAAACTATTGTCAATTGTATCACTTCAATAGAACATCTCAGATTAAAGAAAAATATTATTTATTATTTCAAACTGAAGTCCTTTCCAAAAGGAATGATGTTCTAATACATAAGCTGATACAATAATAGCAAAGTTCTATATAAAGTCTTCAAGGCAGTGAGATGATATCAACAGCAGCATCCAATGCTCCGTCCCTGACCCGAGAGTCGATCCCATCAAGCCTCTTCGTCCTTCTTCTTTTGAGCTCCTGCATATGTAAAACATATGTGAGCCTCACATACGGTACCCAGTACCCATGAATAAGAAGTAGACAAAAGACCTCGGTAACACAATACCTGAAGCGGATGGATTACATCCCCTCCTCTTTGCCATGCTCTTCTTGGCCATCAATCCTCTTCGAAATACCCATGCATTCCCAGTCTTCCGAAGTATTAGCTTCGAAGATACAGAACCATGGTCTTTCTCAGATTCAGGCACACATTCTGAAGATCCAACAGAACTCTCCTGATCATTGTCTATAGAGCATGGTGTGAAGAGACCCTTGAGATGTATGATTAGATCATAGATCCCCATCTCATCACATTCAACCTTGACCTCTGGGGTCATGCACTCTAAGACAAGAGTAGTGTACTGTTCGTTATCTTCACAATGTTCAAGATAGACATTCCACTCCCAGTCATTAGTGAAATATACACTGGGCTGGGATGGAGGTCTTTCAAGAAGATGCACCTTATTTTCTTGTTCCAGTATCTTGGACAAAATCTTGAGCCATTTTGTCCAATTTGTCCCATCCAGTTTATGTTTATAAAGTTTCAATCTTAGATCAGGAGATGGCTTCTACAATAAGCAAATAAGTAAAGTAAGTACAATGATAAAGCATTTAACAAGGACTTTAAATTAAATGCTATGCTCCCACTACTTCCAAAACAAGTTGAGAACTCTCTAACTCAACATGGAGATGAGTGAGTAGGATCCTAATTTCACATAAGGTCTCCGCGACTCACGAGGGTGAGTTGAGATGCACAGAGAGTCTCATGCTTCCTTAGGTAGGCATGCCAGCCAATTGTGCCATGCACAATTCCTCTTAGTTAAGACAGACTAGGCGTCCTGTGTCCAGTGAGGGCTGGATACAACACAAAACCCTATCCTCTCAACAGTTGCCTCTAGTAATTCATCATGTCAATGACATATGAAAAACCAGTCAAGTCTGGTCCTAACCGTTATGCCCAGGGCCAACAAATTTCCTTGTGAAGGCACGCCCAGGTTAAAACTGGACTGGGGAAATCATTGTCACCACACACCTTCTAAAGATAAGTGGGTGTGTCCCACGAGGGTGGGAAACAGTTCACAACACCACCGATCGATAGTTTGATGAGGGCTACGCGTTAGAAGGCTATCGACTTGATATTGAATTGCGAGTTTTTGCATTTTTGTTTTGTTCTTTTCTAGCATGCAGTTTTCCTATGGTTATGGCAGCAAGGAAAAACATCACAGGCATGCTATGGACAAAATAATAAACCATCACAGGCATGCTATTTTGGTCGATATGGTCATAGCCCTTTTCATACACATAACTTGTCACGAGCCATATGACATGTTATTGTGCATCCAAGGGTTGCGAGTCCCTGAAGCAAATCAGCCCATGCCAGAAGCCGAAAGCTAGTGTCCTTCCTTCAGCCGCAAGTCCATCACCAAGCTTCCAAAGCTGGCGCCACTCTGATATCGATTGAAGAAGACACCTTGTTGTCTTTGATGAACCTTAACCTATCTCATGTAAACAATTCTACATCTATTCTAAGGAAAGATGAAAATTTTACATCAAGAAGGGGAGAACCACATGCAGGTGGTAGAAAGATTTTACAAGCATTCGTCACAGGTGGAAACATGCTTCCACATCACAACACAGGAGGGCACTCGCTATGACCATATCAACCCATGGAAGAGACAAGTGGCGCATATATAAAATTTGAAAAACCGTAATAATCAAATTTTATCCCCTTATGCGCCAACTCCATCCAAAGCACTCTCTTTATCAAATTTATGCTAAAATTGGGATCAAGTTTCATGATGATTTTATGGACCCTATCGGCTGGCAATTTTGTCAAATCAAGAGACCTGGCCAGTCCGAAGACACAATGCCCGTCCTACTTGACAAAACTACGTGCGCCTTTGGTCTTAAATCCATCATAAACACAATCCAAATTTCGGCCATAAAAATTGATGAAAGAAGTTTTAATGAAAGCGCCTTCTAGGTTAAACGCGCATGGATGAACGAAAAATTTTCCAAAAATTTTTCACACAAGAAAATGTACACCTTGTGTTTCTCGCAAGTAGCTCTGATACCACTGTTAGGGAATGCCGGGTGTAATTTAAAATTTTGCAGTCCCAGGACGCACCGGAAGAAGCATTACACCCGAAAGACATTCCGGTCCCAAGGATCCATGCGAGAGAGAAGACACAAGGATGTGTTAGAAATGTACCTCTTTTGCTTGTCTAGATGTCGAAGCCATGTTGAAGGCGCCCAAGTGTTCGCCCTCTACAAGTATCCATGCGTCGACTCCTTGATCGTTGCTCCCTTCCACGCTTGGTGCTAGCCTCGGGAAGAGAATCAAGCCTTAGGGTATCTTTATTTCTCTTGCGCCACCTCCAAGATGAAAGCGCCAAGAGGAGATGAGGAGGAAGATGATGCCGCCAAGTTGCTTCCTTTCTTCTTCTTTGCTTGCGCCACCTTCAAGCAAGGTGCGCCTATGGCCAAGGAAGGGAGAGAGCTTGTGGCAAGGAGATGCCACCAAGCACTAAGAGTCCTTGCGCCAAGAAGAGAGGGAGAGGAAGAAATTGCGGCTCCAAGGAAGAAGTTTGCGCCGAGCTTTGATGTTGTCGCCCTTTGCCCTTGCTTTCGCCCCTCTATGTGTGTTCACGTCTCCAAGAATTCATCGTCTAGAGAGGGCGACAATGGGTCCTATAAATAGGACTAGAGGCGGTTTGAGCAAGGGCAAGGATCATGCTAAGTGTATGGCTAGGATGAGGTGTCTTGAAGTAAGGAAAGTCTCCAAGACTTTACCATAAACCTCATTCAACCTATCCATAAAAGTCTAAACAATATATCAGCCCAAGACATGCCTCAAATGCATTCTTACCATCAAAGGCTAAGTGGCTAGGTGCAACATGCATGAGGAGTTTCGGCTAGGGTAAGGGTTTTAGGAGAAACTAGGGTTTGAGGGAGGTAAGGTAAGTCTCCAAGACATTACCATATACCTCTTCCCTATGTCCATATGCGCCTAGGAACTTCCCATAAAAGTTGTCAAGCCATATCAGCCCCAAGAATTACCTTAGAGGCAAGTACTCCATCCAAGGAAGAAGGGCTAGGCACCCTTTACTTCCATAATGAAGCAAAGGCGCCTCCCTCACCCCATTATGCCCCTAGGCGCCAATGGGGTGAGATTTCTCCCCATTATACCCTTTTAAGCCAATTCTTCTTCATGAGAACTAATTATTGGGCCTCATTGGATAATGAGCTAGCCCAAACTTCATGGCATGGGTTGATTAAGCCATTGGATCTAATCCAATGCAACCCTAATCCAAATGTAACCAATCTAGGTCAATTTCGGGTCAACCTGCCAAAAATGAAATTTGGCTCCAATAACTTTCTTCCAACTCATCAGGCCCATTGGTGCTGATAAAATCTTCCAAATGGATCCAAGTTATCCAATAACTTGATCCTAAGGCTTCTGAATAAAGCAACATCAAGAGTCTATTGCGTGTGACCCCGTAGGATCCATATGACGATGGCAATGATGTAAACATCATAAATAGTGAGGGGTATCTAGCAACACATCACTACTACCCATGTCATAGGACTTAAGTCATTATGGCAACAACTCCTAACAAGCAATGAGGATTCCTATTGCATTACAGATCCCTTTGCCTAAGCTGATATCCTGCCATTGGATTAGTCTCAAGTTTATTATCCAATGCATTGGTCATGACTCAACAAGTGTGGCCACACTTTCCTGTCATGCACCAATAAGGTGGGGCGCCCTGAGTGGATATCATGCTTCCAATAAGGAAGGGGCAAATCCTACTATTGGTCATTCATGTCTCTACATGACTTATGACATGCCCAATGACAGTCGTTTTGATCTCCCAATTACGGAGAGACGTAAGACTGTATTAAAGCATACCCATCATCAAATCTAGACATGAATACCTCAAGTCTAAGGATCAATGCAAACCTCTTGCATGTGAGATTGACTTGTTGACTAGACAAGTCAATCCTCACAGTGGATCACTCTAGTGCATCCAATGCACCTGTATGTCTGCGTTACTGTGCCCCGCACCTAACCAGCCCATACACCAGTCTCACATGTACCAAAGCTGTCCCATATATGCTAAGGTACCTTGTCTGGGGATAGCTTATGAGAATGGATCCAATCCAAACTCCTGGGACATTATTTATGCAACTCAATACATCAACGCAGGTAGAGAAGTCTGCATAATAATGACCATGCCTCTATAAAGAGTAATAATTCTATCAAAGTACATTCAACCAATGCCTGACCATGTCCATACATTGGTCTTTAGGGCATATACACCAACATAGATGTGTTTTATCGTTTTGTTATCACTATAAGATTGCATCTCTGTAATGTTAGACAAAAGATAAAACTAAGAGGATGAGACCTCAAAAACCCTCAAAATAATATCGAGTCTGTAGCCTTCTGACGCATAGCCCTCGTCAAGCTATCGATCAGTGGTGTTGTGCACTGTTTCTCACCCTAGTGGGACACACCCACTTATCTTTAGAAGGCGTGTGGTGGCAATGGTTTCCTGAGTCCAGTTAAAATCCTGGACGTGCCCTAGCAAGGAAGCTTGTTGGCCCTGGGCATAACGGTCAGGACAGACTTGACTAGATTTCATATGTGGTGGCCACATGATGGAATTCTAGAGGCAGCCTCGAGATATTAGGGTTTTATGTTGTTCTAGCCCTAGCTGGGCACGAAATGCTTGAACTGTCTTGAGAAGGGGAATTGCCCTGGGGGCAATCGGCCGGCGTGCCTACCTTACGAAGCATGAATCACTTTGTGCATCTCATCCCACTCTAGTGGGAGGCGAAGCCTCGTGTGGAATAGGGATCCCATCTCACTAGGAAATCTCGGATTTCTGGATTGACTTTGTGGGTTGTCAATTCGATTAAAATAGTGGGAGCCACGATCATTTAATGCAAGTCCAGATTAAATGATTTGAAGTAGTACTAAACTGCTATCTTGCTTGTTGTAGATCAATGGCTACGAACAATAGCAGATGGTCACTGCGATCTATCCTAGAAAAGGACAAGTTGGTTGGATCCAACTTGATGGACTGGTATCGGAACTTGAGGATTGTCCTTAAGCTCGAGAGGAAGCTCTATGTCCTTGAGTAGCCTATTCCAGAGCCACTTCCATGCTCGGCCTCAGCGGCTGAGAAGGATGCTTTTGATAAGCATCAGGCTGATACTTTGGAGGTTGCTAATTTGATGCTAACCAACATGTCACCTGAATTTAGAAGGCAATATGAATCTAAGAATGCCTCTGAGATTATTTCTAATATAAGGCAGCTCTTTAGTGAATTGGTTGAGCTCAACCCTCCTAAAGTAGTCATTCAATGTGGTGAGCCGAAAGGTTTGACCAAAGTGCTGAAACAAAAGATGGAAAGGATCAGGAATAACAGGTGCTATTCATGTGGAGGGCCACCTCACAAGTTGAAGGACATGGTGCGACTTCAGAACGATGAGAAGAGAAGCAAGGCTTCGTCTTCTGGCTCAGGTATTTATGTTACCGAAGTCAACCTTTCTACTTCTATGCCATGGGTATTGGATACCGCATGCGGAGCTCATATTTGTACAAATATGCAGGGGCTCATGAAAAGTAGATTGGTGCGGCCTGGAGAGATTGACCTACGTATTGGAAACGGAGCACAGGTTGCTGCTGTTGCCGTAGGACTTTTGACGCTCTCCTTGCCTTCTGGACTTCAACTAGAGTTAATTAATTGCTATTATATACCTTCTCTTACCAAAAACATTGTATCTATCCCTTGTTTGGCAAGGAAAGGATTTAAATTTGAAATAAAAGAGGACTCTTGTTCTTTTTCATTTGCAAATATGTTTTATGGGAAGGGCACATTGTGAAATGGATTATATGTCTTGGACATGGATAACTCTATATGTAACATAAATCATAAAAGGATCAAACTTAGTGGTTCAGTTGGTGCGTACCTTTGGCATTGTCGATTAGCCCATATAAACAAGAATCGCATTCAACAACTCCATGCAAATGGATTGTTAGATTCAACCTCCTTGGAGGAGTTTGATACTTGCGAGCCATGTTTATTAGGGAAAATGACAAAAATACCCTTCACCAAGATTAGTGAGAGGGCAGGAGGTTTGTTGGATCTCATACATAGTGATGTGTGTGGGTCATTTAGTAAACAAGCCAAAGGAGGGCACAACTACTTCATCACATTTACTGATGACTTCAGTAGATATGGTTATGTCTATTTGATGAGACATAAGTCCAAATCCTTTGAGAAATTTAAGGAGTTCAGACATGAAGTAGAGAACCAGCTTGGTATATCTATTAAGGCTCTTCGATCAGATCGTGGTGGAGAGTACCTGAGCGGTGAGTTCTTTGACTATCTGAGGGAGTGTGGGATTCTATCCCAACTCACTCCTCCTGGAACACCTCAATGGAATGGTGTGTCTGAAAGGAGAAATCGTACCTTGTTGGACATGGTTCGATCTATGATGAGTCATGCAACTTTACCACTCTCGTTTTGGGGATATGCACTAAAAGCAGCTTCTACGATACTGAATAATGTTCCATCTAAGAGTGTCTCCAAGATTCCATTCGAGGTATGGAGAGGGAGGAGACCGCATCTCTCTTATATCAGAGTCTGGGGATGTGAGGCTTATGTCAAACGTCAAGATTCTAGCAAGCTAGAACCCAGATCTGATAAATGCATGTTTGTGGGGTATCCTGAGGAAACTAAAGGATATTACTTCTATATTCCCAGCGAGAACAAAGCTTTTGTTGCTCGAGATGATGTCTTTCTAGAGAGAGAATTTCTCATGAAAGAAGTCAGTAGGAGGAAGTTTGACTTGGACGAGCTCCAAGTACAACCACAAGACACGGAGATGGAACCTGAGCCACCTACACTGGTTGCTGGGCAACCAGAGGCTCAGACACAGGCCCTACGTAGGTCTGCGAGGATTCGTCGTGCACCTGAGAGGTACGGGTCGCTGTCGACCCAACACGACGGGATCTTCATCATTGAGGATGAACCCAGGACCTATGATGAGGCGGTCGCTGGACCAGACTCCGAGAAATGGCTTGAGGCCATGAGATCCGAGATGGATTCCATGTTGGCTAACCAACTCTGGGATTTGGTTGAGCTACCTGATGGGGTAAAACCTATAGGGTGTAAATGGGTCTTCAAGAGGAAGACTGACATGGATGGCAACATAGTTACCTATAAGGGTAGACTTGTGGCTAAAGGATTCAGACAAGTTCACGGGGTTGACTATGATGAAACCTTCTCGCCAGTTGCCATGTTCAAATCCATTCGAATTCTGCTTGCTATAGCTGCATATCACGATTATGAGATATGGCAAATGGATGTAAAGACAGCGTTCCTTAATGGGAAGCTGACCGAGGATGTGTTTATGACACAACCTGATGGTTTCATCCATCCTGCAGAGGCCAATAAGGTCTGCAGGCTAAAAAGATCTATTTATGAATTAAAGCAAGCCTCTTGAAGTTGGAATCTTCGATTTGATGAGGTAGTAAGAGATTACGGCTTTGTCAAGAGCGAAGATGACGCCTGTGTATACAGTAAATTCAGTGGGAGCTTGATGTGGGGTGAAGACACGTGTTGTGCAAACCAGAAAATGATATAAAGATCTAACAGGAAAGAGATCACTGCAGCAATATAATAACTACAGCAATATAGCCATTCAGATTATTCTGTGAAAATAGTATAGGAATTTTAACAGATTGCAAATGTTGACATATCTTGCAGGTTGATCCTTTGTCATCTAGGTTGAATATACTTATCTGGCTTGTGGACAAAGATTTGGTCTTTCTGATGGATCCACATATTAGACATAGAGGTCTTTCCGAGCGTGTTAGAAACCTGCAACAAGAAGCTTAATTAGACTAGATATTTAGTAAACAGAACCTAGCAGGAAAGAGATATGGAAACAGGCAAGCATGGTTTGCGCCATTCGATGATGCCGGAGCCAGGGGTCGTCGGCGACTCTGATACATCAGGTGGCGGAGAAGGTGATGCGGCATCGGAGCACTGGCAGAGGCGGAGAAACGACTGTTCAGGTGGAACTGGGGAAGCTGCAAAAGGAGGCGGCTGTTCGAGCAGAACAGGGGAGGCTGGCAAACATAACAGGGATGGTCGGTGTTCGGCCGGTAGAGCACGAACCCAGAACCTGTTACGACTGTAGGTCGTGATGATGAAGGCAAAGGGATGGCCGGAGTTTGGACGCGGACGGTGGTTGGTCGGAGGAGGACGGTGCTGGAAGGCGGAGACGCGCTTGTTCAGCAGAACAGGGGATGCGCGCGGGCGGAACAGGGGCAGCCGGAGATCATCGGAGACGGCAAAGTCTCCCGACCTGCTACAACTGGAAGCTCTCCTGACCAAGGCGAACGGGTGGCCGGAGTTTGGGATCGATCGGTGACTGATCGGAGGAGATCGACGGCGATCAGTGGTGAAGGGCAGAAACAGGGGCGTGAGCTGAGGCGTCACCGGAAATCTTCCGATTCCGGCGATCGGAGAGGTGGATGGGCAGATCTCGGTGGCTGAAGCTTCTTCAGGGAAAGGAGAAGTGGTGGCCGAAGTCTTGTGAGGATCCGACGGTTGGATCGCCGGCGGCGAGATCACAAAATGACGGAAGTCTGCAGGTTTGCTGGGTGTGCGATGTTGGCAGCGGAGCAGGAGAATTAGGGGAAGAAGGAGAGATTAGAGAAGAAAGGAAGAGGGAGGGGCTCAGCCCTACAAGGAGGAGAAGAGGAAGGCAGTGGCGACTCAAGCGCCGGAGGGGAAGAAGGAGACATCCGATCGAATTAAACAAACACTATTTCCATTAATCTTCACTTAAAAACTTCTACAGGGAGATTACATGCTCAAATAGGCTGGATTTCTACCCGTTGCTACTGTATTCTTCATCTTCACGCAAGCTGCAACGGTCGTTTCCTTCCAATGGCATCTCCCTTACGTAAGCTTTGTTGTTTCACCAAAATCTGCAGCTTTCTTCTGCGTGATCTTCTGACTTGGGCTTGCCAAATATTTGGGCTGCTGTTCTTTGTTGGGCTGGCCATGAGTGTAGCTCTAAATCCTCTTCCTTAGCTAGTTGGGTTGTGTTTAAACTCAAGCTGAACTTCGGCTGACTTTTAGTAGCTTGAGCTTTGAGCTAGACATTGATGTGTGCACCCAGTTTGACTTGGTCTCATATTAATCACATAGCAAACAAAACAATAAGGATTAGTGACTCATTATAACTTAGGATTGCATTTAAAATTTAGACATAAACATTGACTAAGTCTATGTTCAATCAAGGTTTACAATGATTATACAAAATTTGACTAAGTCAAATATCATGGCAAAAATGCTCCTGCATCAGACACCCCTGGTTCAAGTGTTTCTACTCCTGGAGAAACTTAGGGTAATTAAAAAAAACTAACAACAATTAAACTACTAGAATGAAGACTGATAACTTTATCACGCTCAGGTGGGGGCCTATCAATGTATTCATCTTTGAGGATAGGTAGGAAGAGAAGCTGTTCATACATGGATTTAGTGGGTTGTTTTGTTCTAACCCCTAATGTACTTCTCACATTCAATAAGCAGGGTGATAGAAAATTCATATTGGCATGCTCATGTTTTCTTTTATAGCATCCAAATAGAAGAGAGGAAGGAATAACAAAATCATATGCATTCAATGGGAGTTGTGTTGGAGAGAAATTAATACCCATAAAATTAAAATATTGCATGTCATGGTTCATGGGAGGGGCAATCACAAACTCAATTGGCTCTAAAGATTTAGGCATCACAAAGTCAAAATGTTCAAGTTGAGTGGTTTCTATGTGTGCCTTAAATGTGTGGGTAGAAGGGTTTAAGATACAAGACTCAAGGCTCATAGGATCTTCAAATTCTAAGGTTTCTCCTAATGGTTTAGAATGAGGGTCCAAGTCAATTTCAAAAAGAGCTAACTTAGGTGTAAAGTGTGGTTCATAAAGATTTATGGACTTGTGTTCAATTTGGCTCGCCAAGTCATCAATGATAAATGTTCCAAACTTAAGTTGTGTTATGCCTAATGGAGTCTCTATGGGCAATTGATTCTCACATAAATTAATAATGGGTTCCTTAGTTGGAATAAATGTGGTAGACTCAAGTTGAGGCATGTTTTCTAAAGAACCTATGGGTATGGGCCCTAAAATTGAAGGTAAAGGTACTTCATGATTTATTTCTTCAAATTTAGTGGTTTCATCAAGACATGGTTTAGGTTCTAAAGTAGGCTCTAAGGTTTGGTTGAACTCTGGAGGATTAGGACTCTCTTGTTTAACTTGTAAGTGGGGCTTTCTTAATTTCTCCATTGATTGTTGCAACTTTTTCATTTGCTCCTTGAACTCATGTTGCAACTTTTTAGTTTGCTCCCTTAACTCATCATAAGGGTGAATTATGTGTGGCATCCCTTTATGAATAAAACTATAACTCCAAGGGTTGTGAAAATAATGTCCTTGATAATCATGCATGAATTCATTCCCTAATAAGATGTCAAATCCTTCTAAACTCATTACATCACACCAAATTTCAGTTTTCATATTGCCTAATTGAATAGGAACTAAGCATTGAAAGTCAACTAAAGTTGTAGTCAAATCAGCCCAAGTTATGCAATAAGGGTTAGGATTTTTTTCTATGGTAAGGCCAAATTTTTCAAGGGATCTAGGAGATATGATATTGTACTTGACAAAATGATCAATAATAGTTTTACATTTTAAACCATTGCACAAAGTGTATGTTGTGAAACAACTAGGCCTATGAGTAAGAACCCTATATTTAAATGTTGTAAAACTAAGTGTAAGAGCCTTTCGTTCCCTAACAGTTATTAGTTCTGTTCTAGCTATAACTTCCTGTTGAGTAAAATAACGCATGATGATAAACAAGAAAATTAATGCTAGAAATGACTATTGTTTAAGTGCAGTGCAGGAATACTATTTCAGCAGGTAGAAAATAGTATATCAGCGTCAATTCAAATCAATTTCAGCATATGGATGTGCAGAAAGTATGCTCGTTGAAGATTGCAATTTGATTAAGAACAGAAACTAGGCTGAAAACAGGTAGGAAGATTCAGCATTCAAGTGCAGAATTTATAGTTATAATCAAT
The DNA here is from genome assembly GCA_027563935.2 of Costus lasius. Lineage (NCBI taxonomy): Eukaryota > Viridiplantae > Streptophyta > Magnoliopsida > Zingiberales > Costaceae > Costus > Costus lasius. Next base: position 31,457,880 of record CM050448.1, read on the forward strand.
GCAGCACTTATGGATGTTGTAAACAGAAATATGTTGGTGTTATCCAAGCTGCAGTTTGACAGAAATTAAGTGCAGAATTCAGCGTAGAAAGCAGTAACTCAGAGGCAATTTCAAGAAAACTGCAGCACATGTAGGTGTTGAAAACTAATTTAGGTAGTGGCTGCAATTTGATGCAGGTTAAGTGCAGCAAGAAGGAGGAAATGTTCAAAATCTGTTGGTGCTGAAAATTCAGAATTTCAGACGCAGTTTTGTGCAGATTATGGAATGGATGATCAGAACTTGAGCAAACAAGTGCAGTAGTTTGCTGCGTTGATGAGAAACTTTGCAAACTCAGTGAGGGAAGATGCAGCAATTTGGTTTGCTGTCCTAAACTGAGGTTTACAAGGATCTGTGTTGCTGGAGTGGCTGAAAATCAATGAGAATGTCAAGGTGATCAAAATCAGATTGCTTGCAGAATATGGTTTGCAGAATTTTGGTTGCAAGCGCAGTTAGGTGTGGCAATTAAGTATGCTGTCCTGAACTGAATTTGATAAACTTTCATCATTTGTGGCCATGTTTGAATTGGCACAATAATGAAATTCTGCACTGCTAAAATCAGAAAAGTTTCACTAAAACATCAAGCACAGAAGTTCAGAGTTTACTTGTAAATTCAGTCATGGGCTGTGCAGCAATTAACTTTGTTGTTCCAACCATTCAACAAGTGAAAGCAACAAATTTTCAAATTAGAGATGCTGATTTGTCCCCACAAAAATATCAGAATATTAAGTTCAATGATCAGAAAATCAGAAATATAGGAACTTTAAAAACAAAGAGCAAAGTTAAGGATCGATGTGGACAGACAAGAGTTGACCACTTAATCTGCTCTGATACCAAGCTGATGTGGGGTGAAGACACGTGTTGTGCAAACCAGAAAATGATATAAAGATCTAACAGGAAAGAGATCACTGCAGCAATATAATAACTACAGCAATATAGCCATTCAGATTATTCTGTGAAAATAGTATAGGAATTTTAACAGATTGCAAATGTTGACATATCTTGCAGGTTGATCCTTTGTCATCTAGGTTGAATATACTTATCTGGCTTGTGGACAAAGATTTGGTCTTTCTGATGGATCCACATATTAGACATAGAGGTCTTTCCGAGCGTGTTAGAAACCTGCAACAAGAAGCTTAATTAGACTAGATATTTAGTAAACAGAACCTAGCAGGAAAGAGATATGGAAACAGGCAAGCATGGTTTGCGCCATTCGATGATGCCGGAGCCAGGGGTCGTCGGCGACTCTGATACATCAGGTGGCGGAGAAGGTGATGCGGCATCGGAGCACTGGCAGAGGCGGAGAAACGACTGTTCAGGTGGAACTGGGGAAGCTGCAAAAGGAGGCGGCTGTTCGAGCAGAACAGGGGAGGCTGGCAAACATAACAGGGATGGTCGGTGTTCGGCCGGTAGAGCACGAACCCAGAACCTGTTACGACTGTAGGTCGTGATGATGAAGGCAAAGGGATGGCCGGAGTTTGGACGCGGACGGTGGTTGGTCGGAGGAGGACGGTGCTGGAAGGCGGAGACGCGCTTGTTCAGCAGAACAGGGGATGCGCGCGGGCGGAACAGGGGCAGCCGGAGATCATCGGAGACGGCAAAGTCTCCCGACCTGCTACAACTGGAAGCTCTCCTGACCAAGGCGAACGAGTGGCCGGAGTTTGGGATCGATCGGTGACTGATCGGAGGAGATCGACGGCGATCAGTGGTGAAGGGCAGAAACAGGGGCGTGAGCTGAGGCGTCACCGGAAATCTTCCGATTCCGGCGATCGGAGAGGTGGATGGGCAGATCCCGGTGGCTGAAGCTTCTTCAGGGAAAGGAGAAGTGGTGGCCGAAGTCTTGTGAGGATCCGACGGTTGGATCGCCGGCGGCGAGATCACAAAATGACGGAAGTCTGCAGGTTTGCTGGGTGTGCGATGTTGGCAGCGGAGCAGGAGAATTAGGGGAAGAAGGAGAGATTAGAGAAGAAAGGAAGAGGGAGGGGCTCAGCCCTACAAGGAGGAGAAGAGGAAGGCAGTGGCGACTCAAGCGCCGGAGGGGAAGAAGGAGACATCCGATCGAATTAAACAAACACTATTTCCATTAATCTTCACTTAAAAACTTCTACAGGGAGATTACATGCTCAAATAGGCTGGATTTCTACCCGTTGCTACTGTATTCTTCATCTTCACGCAAGCTGCAACGGTCGTTTCCTTCCAATGGCATCTCCCTTACGTAAGCTTTGTTGTTTCACCAAAATCTGCAGCTTTCTTCTGCGTGATCTTCTGACTTGGGCTTGCCAAATATTTGGGCTGCTGTTCTTTGTTGGGCTGGCCATGAGTGTAGCTCTAAATCCTCTTCCTTAGCTAGTTGGGTTGTGTTTAAACTCAAGCTGAACTTCGGCTGACTTTTAGTAGCTTGAGCTTTGAGCTAGACATTGATGTGTGCACCCAGTTTGACTTGGTCTCATATTAATCACATAGCAAACAAAACAATAAGGATTAGTGACTCATTATAACTTAGGATTGCATTTAAAATTTAGACATAAACATTGACTAAGTCTATGTTCAATCAAGGTTTACAATGATTATACAAAATTTGACTAAGTCAAATATCATGGCAAAAATGCTCCTGCATCAGAGCTTGGTGACATTTTTGGTCCTGTTTGTCGACGACATACTACTCATCAGAAATGACATCCCTAGTCTTCAAGCTGTGAAGACATGGTTGGGGAAGTGTTTCAAGATGAAAGACTTAGGGGACGCCGCTTATATCCTAGGCGTGAGGATCTACCGGGATAGATCTAAGAAGCTCCTGGCCCTTAGTCAGAGTATTTACATTGATAAGGTCCTGGAGAGGTTCAGCTTATAGCAATCTAAGAAAGGATACCTTCCAGTGAGACATGGCCTTATTCTCTCCAAGAGCCAGTGTCCCGTCACACAGGCTGAGAGGGACGACATGAGTCAAGTGCCCTATGCTTCGGCAGTAGGTTCGATCATGTACGCGATGTTGTGTACTAGACCAAACGTGGCTTATGCTGTGAGCATAACCAGCCGATACCAATCCAATCCAGGTCTGCAGCACTGGGTGGCTGTAAAGAACATTCTATGTTTCTGAGAAGAACTAAAGAATAGTTCTTGGTCTATGGGGGACAGGAAGAGCTCAGTGTTTAGGGCTACACTGAGGCATCGTTCCAGTCTGACCCTGATGACTTCATATCGCAGACAGGCTATGTGCTCAGATTGAGTGGAGGTGCTATGAGCTGAGAGAGCTCTAAGCAATCCATTGTAACTGATTCTATGACCGAGGCTGAGTATGTCGTTGCTTCTGAGGCAGCCAAAGAAGTCGTTTGGATTCGGAAGTTCATTTCTGAACTTCAGATGGTTCCAACTACTGTGGATCCGATTGAGCTCTATTGTGACAACAATAAAGCGATGGCACAGGCAAAGGAACCACGGTCTCATCAAAAATCCAAACACATTCTCAGTAGATTTCACCTGATCTGGGAGATCATTGATAGAGGTGATGTCAGGATAAGCAGAGTTGACACAGACAATAATCTAGTAGACCCACTAACCAAGGCTTTGGCGCAGCAGAAGCGCGATGGTCATGTGAGGGACATAGGGTTGAGATTTCTCAACAACTAAGTCTAAGTGCAAGTGGGAGATTGTTGGTGTATATGCCCTTGGACCCGTTGTTGGCCCATCTTGTACTACTTGACATTGATATTTAACATATCATTTTGGCAATGTCGTTATTATGCTATGTTTACATCTACGATTATGTACATGGATAATAATGTCCCTGGAGACAGATTGTATCTGTGCTCAAACGGTGTGTCCCCGGTCTAATACCTGAGTGGATAAGAGACAGCTCTGGTATATGTGAGACTGGTATATGGGCTGGTTACGCACGGGGTGCTAACGCAAGCATATAGGTAGATCAGTGGTGGATATACTGGACCGACCCGCTGTGAGGCTTTAACTTGGCGTCATGAGTTAAGCTCACAAGTGATAGGAGATGCATTGATCTCTCGACTTGAGGTCATTGACTCTTCTATATGGTTAGGGACATGCTTTGATACAACCTAACGCCTCACCGTAGCAGGGAGGTCATAACGGTTGTCATTGGGTATGTCACGACCCATATGAGAAGATCAATGGACAGACATAGGATTTGCCCCTTCCTGCGAGAAGCTTGATATCCACGGGGCCCCCCCATGGTTGCATGACTGAGAGTGTATGGCCATACCCAGGTGAAAGTCTGATCTAGTCATGACCATGAGATTGGGTGAAAACAAAGTGGTGACACACTTTGTCCAATCGGATATCAGTTTGGCAAAGAGACTGTAATGCATCGGTATCTTGTTGCGATGATGGGGATGTCGATGCGATATCCATTCTGAAGACTTGAGTAGCAGTGATGCACTGCTAGGTGCCAATCATTGCTTGTAATGACTAGGTTCATCACTGCCAACGTCTGAGGAACCTACAGGGTCGCACAACTTGAAACTCGGGTTCTCGTATTGATCAGGTAGCCTATTGATTGAGTTATTGGATAACTCAGATCTGTTTGGGAAAATCCATCAGCTCCACTGTGCTAGATGAGATGAAAGGAATCTTTTGGAGCTAACTTATTTTTTGGGCCTAGTAGGCCAAATGGGCCCAATGGGCCATTTGGGCCCAATAGACCAAGTTGGGCCAATAGGCCAAATTGGCTCAATGAGCCATTTGGGCCAAATGAGATAGGCGCAAGTCACTTGGAGTGAGCTTGGCACATATCTTTGAGGAAGACAAATCCAAGTGGCGCATCTCACTTAAAGAGAGAAGCTTGGAGCTTCTCACTTTGAATGGGTGAATGAACTTGGGCGGATGGGACTTGGAGTGGACGAATTGAGTTTTACCACTTGAAGAGGTGTGTCTCTTCATGAGGTGGTGTGCCTCTTCGCTTGTGAAGAGGTGCACCTATTCATGAGTATATAAACCCCCTAGCCCCCCCCCCCCTTTTCGGGTTACACTCTTCCCTTTGTCGCCACTCTTGAGACATTCGGCCATTGAGAGAGTTGGACTCTCCTCCTTCCTTGGTTCAGTTCTTGCAAGCTCCTTGTCGCCCTCCTCCCCAAAGTTGGACTTTGGCTTGGGTTGATTCCTATTCGGATCGTGGTGGAGTGCTTCAAGAGTTGGACTCCGACGAAGCTCCTGTTGGGGTATGCCCTTAAGGCTAATGTTTGAGGCCTTGGGCTATTATCAGTATCATGTATAAACTATGTATATGTTTATAAAGGCAATTATTGTTATTCAGATTGTTGCATTATCTGCTGCTGTATGTATACTTCTGAATAATGTCTCATTGGTGTTTCAGCTTGGCTGACATGCAGTATTGTCCTTAGTCGAGATATCTTGGTGAACATGAGACAGCCTTGATATGATTGAGACTAATATGTGTTCTAATCTTATAGGATGCTTCGAGCATGGAATAAGATTTAGACGCATAGGTGCATTGGATGTACTGGACTGACCCTACTTAGGATATTCAGTTTTTGTCACAATGTGAATAATCCTTATAAACTAGCAAGTGGTATACTCCCTCTAACTTGAGATCACTTGTGTTTCTTAATGATGATTGGCATTGTTTTGAGGTAGTTCAATATCATTTGAAAGATAATGGTTAAGGATTATCTTGGATGGTGGGCATGACTCATGTTAGGACACTAGTGATAGATATAGGATTGTCTCTCCTAGTTGGAGTGTGATGTTCTAAAGGGCCCCCTGGATGAGATGGTTGAGAAAGTGTATGGCCATACCCAGATGACTATGTTCATCTGATCTAACCATTCTCATCATGTTGGAATTACAGGCTTGACAGGCTTGTCCAATGAGAACGTCCAGTGGCAAAGGGAACATGTATGCCAAGTGAATTGGATTCACACTTGTGCTATGGTTTGGGTGTAGTCTTGGAAGACTCTTTCCTTCATATCGGGAGACAGTGATGTGTTGCTAGATACCCCTCTCTGATCATGATAACGTAAGTTATCGTTACCGACATTGAAGGAAACCCTTAGGGTCGCACAATTTGATGATATGGCTTACTTATGTCAGATCGTGTGGACTGAATTGTTCTGGTTCAGTTTAAAGGAATTTAAACTCTGATTGGAAGTGAGATCTGGTCTGATCATGTTTGATTGATTAGGGCTTGAGATCGGTAAGCTTCGATCGAGAGAATTGATGCTTGCTTGATCATAGAGATCAAGAGGGTCGAGAGATGTGTGGTTAGATCTTGAACCATTTGGTTTAAAGAGATCAAGACCATGGTGGGTTCGGTTTGGTCTTTGAACCAAATAGAATTGAACCGGTTCACTTGGTGAACGCATGGTTCAATTGAGAGAGGAGTTATCGATGGCTTCAAGTGGAGTTAAACATGGAGTTATGCACTTACTATTTTTGGAAGCCGTTTTCTTTGAGAAAACGCCCCCATGTTCGAACGCCTATCTCTCTCTCTCGCCCCCTCTCCTCTTGTGTGGATGATCTTCACGACAAGAGGAAGTTCGGCCAGCAAAAAGGAGAAAGACATCTCCTCATACACGATCTAGGACTCCTTGGATCTTTGCTAGCACAAGGAATACAAGCAAGAAGTCATCATCTTCTTGTGTGCGATTTCCTTTGGAGAAGAGCCGCTCGCCCTTTCTTCTTCCAAGTCACCACTCAATCAATGGCAATGGTAACGCATCATTTTATCCTTTTATGGTTGCTCATATTATCTTGCCTCTCGATCCTATCAAACCTAGTTTTTCGCCTATGCAAGATCTTCTAGATGCGCATGTGTACTAGGGTTTGACTAACAATTGGTATCAGAGCTAGGGTTTTTGGCTTAATATATATGATCGCCATCTTGTTGTGATCCATGTTTGTTTTATGCGTTGGATAGATCTTCATGATGTCATACGAAAATACATGCTATATGTTAGATGTATTTTGTTTACATTTAAGCTTGCGCATGTAATGTTTGTTTGCGCTCTTCATGATAGTTTTCAACCAAAATATTATCATGCGCGCCCCCTCATTTAGATCTATCTAAGCGCCTGCTTTAAACTCTTAGACGGGTTAACAGGGTTGAAGTCATTAGTCAAGTCTGGACCCAACAGCCTAATCAGACCATCTGACAGCCTAGATGGGTCGGCTAGACAGCACCTATGCGCAAGCAAAACATGTGGCTATAGGTCGACTGCAGAAGGGCGTGTAGCGATGTCTGATTGAGGCACCTAGTGAACGATCATGATTAAGGCCCGGGGTCACACCCGCTTGCCAAAAAATCATGTGGGACGTTCAGCCCTTAAGGCATGCATAGTTGACCACTAGGTCGACACAAGTCAGTTATGACTGGGTGCATGCAAGGGCAGTGGGTCTGACTTGGTCTGATGAGTGGATACCTGCTAATGGACCGTTGTAAGGTAGTAGGGCACATAAGGAAATAAAATTGATACAATGGGTTTTTCTTTTGTTTCGAAAATTTTATTTTCTGATTGGATCACATGTATGCATGTTTAACATGATTGGGTGTTTATTTAATCTTATGTGGGTTGCCCTTATTTTTGTGTGCTGTGCTGGGGCCTGCGAGCCTAGAATTAATTTATAAATTTTGCTGTGATTTGTGAATCACACTTTAATTTATGAAAATGTATAATTGACCTGCGAGTCAAACCATGTCTAGATAGATTAAAATGTAATTTGATCAGACATGAGCTCATGAGCACACATGGCAGAGGCGCTTGCAGTCAGTGGCTTCACCAGGTGGAGGTCTAGAGTTCGACTCTAGAACAGGCGCATACTGCCTGTAGGGCGCTTTGGCCCGAGCTGGGCCAGATGAAATGTAAAAGACCCATAAAGAGCTCACGTGAAGACTTTTGAAAAACTAGGGTTGTACTTAGGCTTTTATGGGCGTTTACCACATAAGATAATTGTGCTTTCTATTTATTATTTTAAGTAATATTAGCACATTAATGTTTATATTCTTCTGCTATCACTATAGAATTTGCATGATAGTAAGAAGATAAAAGGACCGTTAAAATCCAACGACCATATCAAGCTTGATTGCCTTCTGACGCGAAACCTCACTGTTCTGACTATCGTTGGGGCCGTGTTGTACCCACTCAGTGGGCACGCCCAGCTATCTTCAGACGGTGTGCGATTACATCTACATGCTACAGAGAAGGGATTTATCTCTTCTCGTTGCTCAGCATAGCATGTGATGGTCCAGGGAGTAGGTTAGGTCAGCTTGACCATATAGGCTACATATTGAGCATATGATAGCTGTATGGAGGCAGCCATCTGAGGAATCAGAGACTGTGTTGTACCAACTCAGTTGGCACAGTCTTCTGGATTGCCTAGATGAAGGGGAATCGCACGGGTTGGCGATTGGCATGGATGACTTACCAGTGATTAGTGCTTGAACTCTCTGTGTATCTTATCTCGCCTGAGCGGGACGCGGAGATCAAGTATGAAATCTGGATCCCATCTCACTAAAAGAGTTTCACTCTTTCGGGCTGTTTTATTGGATTTTCAGTCAGATAAAATAGTGAGAAAAGAATCACTCTTAAGTCCTGGAATGATTCTAACATGGATACTGACCTTGTTGTTCTTGCCATGTTGTTGATTCCTGCAGCAACGAACACCACAGGGCTCAATTTGCGATCCATACTGGAAAAGGAGAAGTTTGCTGGGCCAAACTTCTCAGACTGGTACAGACAGCTTAAGATTGTGCTTAAAGCTGAGAGGAATGTCCTTGAGTCGGCAATACCGGCTCAACCCGCTGCGAACGCCACAAGAGCGGTTCGGGATGCTTATGAGAAGCATGTCAGTGATAGTACTGATGTCGCTTGCCTTATGCTTGCGTCAATGACGCCCGAGCTACAGCGTCAGCATGAGGATTTGTCTGCTATTGATATTATAGCAAATCTCAAGATGCTGTATGCTGCACAGGCAAGGACTGAACGCTATAACTTGACAAAACTTTTCTTTCATAGCAAACTGACTGAAGGGAGTCCAGTGGGAGCTCACGTACTCAAGATGATTGGGTACAAGGAGGCTCTAGAGAAACTGGGACACACCATCAATCAGGAACTTGTTGTGGACATTATCCTGCAGTCTCTCCCGGCTTCTTTCGATTCGTTCATCATTAATTTTAATATGAACAAGATCGACTGTACTCCGGCAGAGTTACTGAACATGCTCTGCACCACAGAGCAGACTCTTGAGAAGGGAAAGCCTTCATCCTCTGTCTTGATGGTTCCTTCACGGAACAAGAGGAAGGGGAAGAAGGGAAAAACCCCTATCAAGAGCTACAACAAGGCTTTGAAACAAAAGATGAAGCGGTCAAAGGACAATAGATGCTTCCATTGTGGCCAGCTGGGTCACTGGAAGAAGGACTGTAGAGCGCTCCAAGGAGAGAAGAAGGGAAGCAAGCCTTTCACTTCTGGCTCAAGTATTTACGTGACTGAAGTCATGGTAGCTTCTTATATTTCATGGGTGTTGGACACTGCATGTGGAGTTCACATTTGTTCAAATGTGCAGGAACTCAAGAGAAGAAGACAGGTGGGACAGCATGAGGTGGACCTACGAGTTGGAAACGGAGCACGGGTTGCTGCTGTTGCTGTAGGACAATATAACATCTCTTTACCATCTGGTTTTGTATTAGAACTTGACAATTGTTATTTTGTGCCAAGCATAACTAAGAATATTATCTCTATTCCTGCTCTTGTCAGGAAAGGTTTCTCTTTTGAATGCAAAACTTTACAGTGTTGTATTTCATATGATAATATTGTTTATGCAACTGGGTCGATTAACAATGGGTTATACATGTTGGACATGGAATGTTCTGTACAACAAATTGATAATAAGAAAGCCAAGTATGCTGATGACAGCACCTTGCTATGGCATAGTCGTTTAGGCCATATTAACAAGAAACGCATTAAGCGGTTGCATGACTATGGACTGCTGGGATCATTCTCCTATGAGGAGCTTGATACATGCAAAGCTTGTTTAATGGGTAAAATGACGAAGACTCCTTTTACTAATAAAGGTGAAAGGACTTCAAGTTTACTTGACCTTATTCACAGTGATGTGTGTGGGCCGTTTAGTAAACATGCTAGAGGTGGCTATTCATACTTCATTACTTTTACTGATGATTTCAGTAGGTATGGTTATGTCTAATTAATGAGACATAAGAGTGAATCTTTTGACAAGTTCAAAGAATTCAAAAATGAAGTACAAAATCAGTTAGGCCAAAATATCAAGGCACTTCGATCAGATCGAGGTGGTGAATACTTGAGTCATGAGTTTACTGACTATCTGAAGGAGTGTGGGATCATCTCACAGCTCACTCCCCCAGGAACACCGCAATGGAATGGTGTGTCCGAGAGGAGAAATAGAACCTTATTGGATATGGTTCGTTCTATGATGAGTCAGGCCACTCTACCTTACTCCTTTTGGGGATTTGCACTGGAAACAGCTGCAAAAGTACTAAACCGAGTGCCATCCAAGGCCGTTTCAAAGACACCATTTGAGTTATGGTATGGGAAACAGCCGAGCTTAACATTTATTAAAATCTGGGGTTGCGAGGCTTATGTCAAAAAGCTCGCCTCTGGGAAACGGGAGAGCAGATCTAATAAATGTATCTTTGTCGGTTACCCTAAAGAAACTAAGGGTTATTATTTCTACGATCCCAAAGAGAACAAAGTATTTATTGCTCGAACGGCTATTTTTCTTGAGAAGGAATTTCTTCTACAAGAGGCCAGTGGGAGAGAAATAAAGCTGGATGAAAATCCAGAAGAGGGACAAAGTAGTCAAGCTCAGTTGGATGAGCCTGAGCAAATAGAACAGGTTAATGTTCAACCTGAGGCTCAGATATCACGGGAACCGCATAGATCGGGAAGGATTCGTCGTCAGCCTGAGCGCTATGACGGAGTCTACATCATTAATGATGAACCCCTCACTTATGCGGATGCGGTCAGTGGACCGGAATCAGCAAGTTGGCTTGAAGCTATGCGAGCCAAGATGGACTCCATGTCAGATAACCAAGTCTGGGATTTGGTTGATCCGCCTCCGGGAGTAATCCCTATAGGCTGTAAGTGGATCTTCAAAAGGAAGACAGACATGGATGGTAACGTAGTTACCTATAAGGGCAGGCTAGTTGCGAAAGGTTTCAAACAAATCTACGGGATAGATTATGATGAAACTTTCTCTCCTGTAGCCATGTTCAAATCCATCCGAATTATTCTCGCGATAGCAGCATATTATGATTATGAGATCTGGCAAATGGATGTGAAGACCGCTTTCCTTAATGGAAAACTAGAAGAGGATGTGTATATGACACAGCCTTAAGGTTTCATCAATCCATCAGAACGTCATAAAATATTCAAATTAAAGAAGTCCATTTATGGACTTAAACAAGCATCAAGAAGCTGGAATATTCATTTTGATGAATCAGTCTGTGAATTTGGTTTCATCAAAAATGAAGATGACCCGTGTGTGTATAAAAGGTTTAGTGGGAGCGTGATTACTTTCTTAGTCCTCTACGTCGATGATATCTTGATCATTGGAAACGATATTCCTGAACTGCATGCAGTCAAAGCATGGTTAAGAAAATGTTTCCAGATGAAAGATTTAGGAGAAGCAGCCTATGTACTAGGTGTGAAGATCTATAGAGATAGATCTAATAGGCTTCTCGGGCTGTGCCAGAGTACTTACATCGATAAGGTCCTGGAGAGATTTCATTTAGAAAATTCTAAAAGAGGATATCTTCCAGTCAGACATGGTCTGAATCTTTCAAAGAGCCAGTGTCCTCAAACACAGTCTGAGAAAGATGAGATGGACAATATGCCTTATGCTTCGGCTATTGGGTCCATCATGTATGCGATGTTGTGTACTCGCCCAGACGTCGCTTATGGGTTAAGCGTGACCAATCGGTTCCAAAGTAATCCAGGGAAGGCACACTGGATTGCGGTCAAGAACATTTTGAAATATCTTCGGAGAACCAAAGATATGTTCTTAATATATGGAGGTCAGGAAGAACTCAGTATTGAAGGATATACTGACGCTTCGTTCCAATCTGACCAAGACGATTTCCGATCGTAGTCAGGCTATGTTTTTAGCTTGAATGGAGGAGCAGTGGTGTGGAAGAGTTTCAAACAATCAATTGTTGCTGATTCCACAACAGAAGCCGAGTATGTTGCAGCCTCAGAAGCATCAAAGGAGGCAGTGTGGATTTGTAAGTTCATTCAAGAACTTAGTGTTGTTCCTTCGAGTGCAGATCCATTGGTTATCTTCTGTGATAACACTGGAGCGATTGCACAAGCAAAGGAACCACGGTCACACCAGAAGTCCAAGCACATACAGAGAAGGTTTCATTTGATCCGTGAGATCATAGATCGAGGAGAGATCAAGATCTGCAAGGTACATACAGATGACAATCTAGCTGACCCGCTTACAAAGCCTCTGGCGCAGCAGAAGCATGAAAAGCACTGTAATAATATGGGTTTGAGATTTCTCAACCATTAGTTTAAGTGCAAGTGGGAGATTGTTGGGGTATGCCCTTAAGGCTAATGTTTGAGGCCTTGGGCTATTATCAGTATCATGTATAAACTATGTATATGTTTATAAAGGCAATTGTTGTTATTCAGATTGTTGCATTATCTGCTGCTGTATGTATACTTCTGAATAATGTCTCATTGGTGTTTCAGCTTGGCTGACATGCAGTATTGTCCTTAGTCGAGATATCTTGGTGAACATGAGACAGCCTTGATATGATTGAGACTAATATGTGTTCTAATCTTATAGGATGCTTCGAGCATGGAATAAGATTTAGACGCATAGGTGCATTGGATGTACTGGACTGACCCTACTTAGGATATTCAGTTTTTGTCACAATGTGAATAATCCTTATAAACTAGCAAGTGGTATACTCCCTCTGACTTGAGATCACTTGTGTTTCTAAATGATGATTGGCATTGTTTTGAGGTAGTTCAATATCATTTGAAAGATAATGGTTAAGGATTATCTTGGATGGTGGGCATGACTCATGTTAGGACACTAGTGATAGATATAGGATTGCCTCTCCTAGTTGGAGTGTGATGTTCTAAAGGGCCCCCTGGATGAGATGGTTGAGAAAGTGTATGGCCATACCCAGATGACTATGTTCATCTGATCTAACCATTCTCATCATGTTGGAATTACAGGCTTGACAGGCTTGTCCAATGAGAACGTCCAGTGGCAAAGGGAACATGTATGCCGAGTGAATTGGATTCACACTTGTGCTATGGTTTGGGTGTAGTCTTGGAAGACTCTTTCCTTCATATCGGGAGACAGTGATGTGTTACTAGATACCCCTCTCTGATCGTGATAACATAAGTTATCGTTACCGACATTGAAGGAAACCCTTAGGGTCGCACAATTTGATGATATGGCTTACTTATGTCAGATCGTGTGGAATGAATTATTCTGGTTCAGTTTAAAGGAATTTAAACTCTGATTGGAAGTGAGATCTGGTCTGATCATGTTTGATTGATTAGGGCTTTGAAGGTCCCCACAAGGGGGCGAAACCCTATCTCATAGGCGCATATGGGAATGAAGGCAGCGGAAAGGGGGTTTCTAGATCTTGCATGCTGTATGATTAACAAAAATGACCCAATTGCATATAGAGAAGGATCATACCATAGCCATTTCTAGATGGCGCCTTGGAAGCAAAGACCGAACTGGATCTTCTCCAGAGGTGACGCACACAATTGATGTCGCCTACTCCTCCTTGCGATCCTTGTGCTAGCAAGGCCCAAAGATGTCCTTGTCGAGTGGAAGGGAAGAGATGTCTTGGCTTGGCGATTTTTCTCCTCTTCTCGTCAAACTCTTCACCACCCGAATGTTCTCTCGTCAAGAGCAAGAGACAAGGCGACGAACGAAGAGAGGAGAGGCGTGAACGTGAGATGTGGTCACGTAAGAGAAGTGCTATCTAAAAATAGCATGCCACTTCTCTTCATGCGATCATGGGTTTACCCATTCGCAAAACCACTTCACTTTTGAACCATGCGCTCATTTATGAGCCGGTTCATGTTGGTCTGGTTCAAAGACCAAATAAGCCAAGCGACATGGTCTAGACCAAATTAAACCCTAAGGCTCCAGATCTAACCGTTGATCTCCTGATGCTCTTGATCTCACCGATCCAGCATCCATTCTCTCAATCGAAGCTTACCGATCTTAAGCCCTAATCAATCAAACATGATCAGACCAGATCTCACTTACAATCAGAGATTAAATCCCTTTAAACTGAACCTGAACAATTCAGTCCACACGATCTGACTTAAGTAAGCCATATCATCAAATTGTGCGACCCTGAGGGTTTCCTTTAAATGTCGGTAACGATAACTCACGTTATCACGATCAGTGAGGGGTATCTAGCAACACATCACTGTCTCCCGATATAAAGAAAAGAGTCTTCCAAGACTACACCCAAACCACAGCACAAGTGTGAATCAACTCACAAGGCATGCATATTTCCTTTGCCACTGGATGTTCTTATTGGACAAGCGTGTCAAGCTTGTAACTCCAATATGATGAGCATGATTAGATCAGATGAACATAGTCATCTGGGTATGGCCATACACTATTCTCAATCATCTCATCCAGGGGGCCCCTTTAGAACATCACACTCCTTAAACAAGGAGACGGCAATCCTATGTCTATCACTAGTGCCCTAACCTGACTCAAGCTCACCATCCAAGATAGTCTATAACCATTATGTTTCAAATGATATTGAACTACCTCAAAACAATGACAATCATCATTTAGAAAACACAAGTGATCTCAAGTCAGAGGAAATGTGCCACTTGTCGCAATCAAGGAATATTCACATTGTGACAAGCAATTGAATATCCTAGTAGGGTCTGTCCAGTACATCCAATGTACCCATGAGTCTACATCTTATTCCATGCTCGAAGCATCCTATAAGATTAGAACACATATTAGTCTCAATCATATCAAGGTTGTCTCATGTTCACCAAGATATCTCGACTAAGGACTTTACTTCATGTCAGCCTAGCTGAACAGCTTTGAGACATTATTCAGAAGTACACTTATTACAGCAGACAAGGTAACAAACTGAATAACAACCATGCCTTTATAAACATAAAAGTTTATACATGATACTGTTACAATCCCAAGGCCTCAAACATTAGCCTAAAGGGCATACCCCCAACAATCTCCCACTTGCACTTAATCTAATGGTTGAGGAATCTCAAACCCATATTATTACAGTGCTTCTCATGCTTCTGCTGCGCCAGAGGCTTAGTAAGCGGGTCTGCCAGATTGTCATCTGTATGTACCTTGCAGACTTTGATCTCGCCACGATCAATGATCTCCCTGATCAAATGAAACCGTCTCTGTATGTGCTTGGACTTCTGGTGCGACCGTGGTTCCTTTGCTTGTGCGATTGCTCCAGTGTTATCACAGAAGATAACCAAAGGATCTGCACTCGAAGGAACGACACCAAGTTCTCTCACGAACTTACGAATCCACACTGCCTCCTTGGATGCTTCCGAGGCTGCAACATACTCGGCTTCTGTTGTGGAATCAGCAACGATTGACTGTTTGAAACTCTTCCACACCACTGCTCCTCCATTCAAGCTAAAAACATAGCCTGATTGCGATCGGAAATCATCCTGGTCCGACTGGAACGAAGCGTCAGTATATCCTTCAATACTGAGTTCTTCCTGACCACCATATATCAAGAACATATCTTTGGTCCTCCGCAGATATTTTAAAATGTTCTTGACCGCAATCCAGTGTGCCTGACCTGGATTACTTTGGAACCGACTGGTCACGCTTAACCCGTAAGCGACGTCTGGGCGAGTACACAACATCGCATACATAATGGACCCAATAGCCGAAGCATAAGGCGTATTGTCTATTTCATCTTTCTCAGTCTATGTTTGTGGACACTGACTCTTCGAAAGATTCAGACCATGTCTGACTGGAAGATATCCTCTTTTAGAATTCTCTAAATGAAATCTCTCCAGGAC
Source organism: Costus lasius (assembly GCA_027563935.2). Lineage (NCBI taxonomy): Eukaryota > Viridiplantae > Streptophyta > Magnoliopsida > Zingiberales > Costaceae > Costus > Costus lasius. Next base: position 31,473,956 of record CM050448.1, read on the forward strand.
CTTATCGATGTAAGTACTCTGGCACAGCCCGAGAAGCCTCTTAGATCTATCTCTGTAGATCTTCACACCTAACACATAGGCTGCTTCTCCTAGATCTTTCATCTGGAAACATTTCCTTAACCATGCCTTTACGGCATGCATTTCAGGAATGTCATTTCCAATGATCAAGATATCATCGACGTAGAGGACTAGGAAAGTAATCACGCTCCCACTAAACCTCTTATATACACACGGGTCATCCTCGTTCTTGATGAAACCAAATTCAGTGACTGATTCATCAAAACGAATATTCCAGCTTCTTGATGCTTGTTTAAGTCCATAAATGGACTTCTTTAACTTGCATATTTTATGACGATCTGATGGATTAGTGAAACCTTCTGGTTGTGTCATATACACATCCTCATCCAGATTTCCATTCAGGAAAGCTGTTTTCACATCCATTTGCCAAATCTCATAATCGTAATATGCTGCTATCGCGAAAAGAATCCGAATAGACTTAAACATGGCTACAGGTGAGAAAGTTTCATCATAATCTATCCCGTAGATTTGTTTGAAACCTTTCGCAACTAGCCTGCCTTTATAGGTAACTACGTTACCATCCATGTCAATCTTCTTCTTGAAGATCCATTTACAGCCTATAGGGATTACTCCCGGAGGCGGATCAACCAAATCCCAGACTTGGTTATCTGACATGGAGTCCATCTCGGCTCGCATAGCTTCAAGCCATCTAGCTGACTCCGGTCCACTGACCGCATCCGCATAAGTGAGGGGTTCATCATTATCAATGATGTAGACTCCGTCATAGCGCTCAGGCTGTCGACGGATCCTTCCCGATCTTCGCGGTTCCCGTGATATCTGAGCCTCAGGTTGTTCAATAACCTGATCCACCGGCTCAGGCTCATCCAACTGTACTTGACTACTTTGTCCTTCCTCTGGATTCTCATCCAGCTTTATTTCTCTCCCACTGGCCTCTTGCAGAAGAAACTCCTTCTCAAGAAATATGGCCGTCCGAGCAACAAATACCTTGTTCTCTTTGGGATCGAAGAAATAATAACCCTTAGTTTCCTTAGGGTAACCGACAAAGATACATTTGTCAGATCTGCTCTCTAGTTTCCCAGAGGCGAGCTTTTTGACATAAGCCTCGCAGCCCCAGATCCTGATAAATGTCAAGCTCGGCTGTTTCCCATACCATAACTCATATGGAGTCTTAGAAACTGCCTTGGATGGCACTCGGTTTAGTACCTTTGTAGCTATTTCCAGTGCAAATCCCCAAAAGGAATATGGAAGAGTAGCCTGACTCATCATAGAACGAACCATATCAAGTAACGTTCTATTTCTCCTCTCGGATACACCATTCCATTGGGGTGTTCCTGGTGGAGTGAGCTGTGAGATAATCCCACACTCCTTCAGATAGTCAGTAAATTCTCGACTTAGGTATTCTCCACCTCGATCAGAACGAAGTGCCTTGATATTTCGGCCTAGCTGATTCTGTACTTCATTCTTGAACTCTTTGAACTTGTCAAAAGATTCACTTTTATGTCTCATCAGATAGACATACTCATATCTACTGAAATCATCAGTAAAGGTTATGAAGTACTGATAGCCACCTCTGGCATGTTTACTAAATGGCCCACACACATCACTGTGTATAAGGTCAAGTAAACCTGAAGCCCTTTGACCTTTGTTAGGAAAAGGTGACTTCGTCATTTTACCCATTAAACAAGCCTTGCATGTATCAATCTCCTCATAGGAGAATGATCCCAGCAGTCCATTATCATGCAACCGCTTAATGCGCTTCTTGTTAATATGGCCTAAACGACTATGCCATAGCAAGGTGCTGTCATCAGCATACTTGGCTTTCTTAATATCAATATTTTGTATAGAACATTCCATGTCCAACATGAATAACCCATTGTTAATTGAACCAGTTGCATAAACAATATTATCTAAAGACAAAACACACTTTGAAATATTGCATTCAAAGGAAAACCCCTTCCTGACAAGAGCAGGAATAGAGATAATATTTTTAGTAATACTGGAAACAAAGTAACAATTGTCTAGTTCCAATACAAGTCCAGATGGTAAAGAAATGAAATAGTTTCCTACAGCAACAGCAGCAACCCGTGCCCCGTTTCCAACGCGTAGGTCCACCTCATGCTGTCCCACCTGTCTTCTTCTCTTGAGTTCCTGTACATTTGAACAAATGTGAACTCCACATGCAGTGTCCAACACCCATGATATAGAAGAAGATGAAACCATGACTTCCGTCACGTATATACCTGAGCCAGAAGCGAAGCTTCCCCTCTTATCTCCTTGGAGCGCTTTACAGTCCTTTTTCCAGTGACCCAGCTGGCCACAGTGGAAACATCTGTATTCCTTTGACCGCTTAACTTTTTGTTTCAGAGCCTTGCTGTAACTCTTGACAGGGGCTTTGCCCTTCTTCCCCTTCTTCTTATTCCTCGAAGGAACAATCAAGACAGAGGTTGAAGGCTTTCCCTTCAGAGTCTCCTCAGTAGTCAAGAGCATATTCAGCAGCTCTGCCGGAGTACAATCGATTTTGTTCATATTAAAGTTAATAATGAACGCATCAAAAGAGGGCGGGAGAGACTGCAGAATAATGTCTACAGCAAGCTCCTGATTGATGGTATGCCCCAGTTTCTCTAGAGCCTCCTTGTGCCCAATCATCTTGAGCACGTGAGCTCCTACTGGGCTCCCTTCAGCCAGTTTGCTCTGAAAGAACAGCTTTGTCAGATTATAGCGTTCTGTCCTCGCCTGTGCAGCATACAGCATTTTGAGGTTTGCTATCATGTCTATTGCAGACATATCCTCATGCTGACGCTGCAGCGGTGGCGTCATAGACGCTAGCATCAGGCAAGCGACATCAATGCTATCATTGACGTGCTTTTCATAAGCTTCCCGAACCGCCCTTGCGGCGTTCGGAGCGGGCTGAGGCGGTATCGCCGTCTCGAGGACATACAGTTTCCTCTCTGCCTTAAGAACGATCTTAAGGTGTCCGAACCAGTCTGAGAAGTTTGGCCCAGCAAACTTCTCCCTTTCCAGTAGGGATCGCACATTGAAGTTCATGGTGTTCGTTGCTGCAGGAATCTACAACAATGCAAGAACAGCAAGGTCAGTATCAATGTTAAGAATCAATCAGGACTTAAGAATGATTCTTTTCTCACTATTTTATCTTGCTGAAAAATCCAGCAAAACAGCCCGAAAGAGTAGAACTCTTTTAGTGAGATGGGATCCAGATTTCATACTTGGTCTCCGCGTCCCGCTCAGGCGAGATAAGATGCACAGAGAGTACAAGCACTAATCTCTGGTAGGCTGTCCTAGCCAATCGCCAACCCGTGCGATTCCCCTTCATCTGGGCAATCCAGCAGACTGTGCCAACTGAGTTGGTACAACACAGTCTCTGACCCCACAGATGGCTGCCTCCATGTGCTACCATATGCGCCACATATGTAGCCTGCATGGTCAAGCTGACCCGACCTACTCCCTGGACCACCACGTGCTATGCTGAGCAACGAGAAGCGATAAATCCCTTCTATGTAACACACAGGTGTAATCCCGCACCGTCTGAAGATAGATGGACGTGCCCACTGAGTGGGTACAACACGGCTCCAACGATAATCAGAACAGTGAGGTTTCGCGTCAGAAGGCTTACGAGCTTGATATTTTAGCGTTGGATTTTAACGGTCTTTTATCTTCATCACTATCATGCAATTCCTATGGTGATAACTGAAGATAAATAAATCATGCTGTTCTACTTATTTAAACAATAAAAGAAAGCATGGATCTTATGTGATAAAAGCCCATAGCCCTAGTAAGACCTTAAGAACTTAAGTCTTCACTTGCTTTTCTTCATGGGTCTTGTAGCTGCTCATTTGGCCCAAACCAGGGCCCAAGCGCCATTTGCAGCTGAGGTGCGCCCACCAGGGAAAATGCGCCTGGTCCTAGAGTCGAACCCTGGACCTCCCACCTGGTCAAGCCACTGCTGCATGCGCCTCTGCCAAGTGTGCTCAGTGCTCTTGTCTGATTAACTTACAAATTAATCTATCTAGACAAGATTGACACGCAGGTCAATTACATTTTATAAATTAAGTACAAGGTGATGCGCAGATCACAATTAAAAATTAATTTACAAAATAATTTCCAGGCACGCAGGCCCCAGCACAGCACACATTTAACATGGGCAGCCCACATAAGAATAAATAAACATGCATATGGCATCATACATCATTTGATCCAATCATGAAAAATAAAATTTTTTGAAAAACCCCATTGAGATCAATTTTATTTTTCCTTATGTGCCCTACAACCTTACAACGGTCCATTGATAGGGATCCACTCATCATGTCTAGTCAGATCCACTGCCCTTGCATGCACCAAGTCCTAACTGACTTGAGTCGACCCAGTGGTCAACTATGCATGCGCCAAGGGCTGAACAACCATCATGAGTTCTGGCAAGCGGGTGTGAACCCGGGCCTAACTCATATGCGTTCACCAGTTGTCTCAACCAGACCTCGCTACACGCCTGTGATGCAGTCGACCTATAGCCACCTCATGCTTGCGCATGGGTGCCATCTGGTCGACCCATCTAGGCTGTCAGATGGTCTGATCAGACTATTGGATCTATCCTAGAGGATGACTTCAACCCCATCAACCCGTCTAAGGGTTTATAGCAGGGACAGCTTAGATCTAGTGTGAATCGCGCATGTAATATAGTTTTGAGAAAAACATTAGATGCGCCACATACATGCGCAAAGGAGAAACTATGCAATGCATTTTCGCCAACTAACATATACAAGATGTATCGCATGTAACCTTAGATCTAATCATGAGTTCGCAAACAAGGATCACAAAATGGCTTAAGCAATCATAAAACATGCGTTAACCATGGCTCTGATACCAATTGAAGGTCCCCACAAGGGGGCGAAACCCTATCTCATAGGCGCATATGGGAATGAAGGCAGCGGAAAGGGGGTTTCTAGATCTTGCATGCTGTATGATTAACAAAAATGACCCAATTGCATATAGAGAAGGATCATACCATAGCCATTTCTAGATGGCGCCTTGGAAGCAAAGACCGAACTGGATCTTCTCCAGAGGTGACGCACACAATTGATGTCGCCTACTCCTCCTTGCGATCCTTGTGCTAGCAAGGCCCAAAGATGTCCTTGTCGAGTGGAAGGGAAGAGATGTCTTGGCTTGGCGATTTTTCTCCTCTTCTCGTCAAACTCTTCACCACCCGAATGTTCTCTCGTCAAGAGCAAGAGACAAGGCGACGAACGAAGAGAGGAGAGGCGTGAACGTGAGATGTGGTCACGTAAGAGAAGTGCTATCTAAAAATAGCATGCCACTTCTCTTCATGCGATCATGGGTTTACCCATTCGCAAAACCACTTCACTTTTGAACCATGCGCTCATTTATGAGCCGGTTCATGTTGGTCTGGTTCAAAGACCAAATAAGCCAAGCGACATGGTCTAGACCAAATTAAACCCTAAGGCTCCAGATCTAACCGTTGATCTCCTGATGCTCTTGATCTCACCGATCCAGCATCCATTCTCTCAATCGAAGCTTACCGATCTTAAGCCCTAATCAATCAAACATGATCAGACCAGATCTCACTTACAATCAGAGATTAAATCCCTTTAAACTGAACCTGAACAATTCAGTCCACACGATCTGACTTAAGTAAGCCATATCATCAAATTGTGCGACCCTGAAGGTTTCCTTTAAATGTCGGTAACGATAACTCACGTTATCACGATCAGTGAGGGGTATCTAGCAACACATCACTGTCTCCCGATATAAAGAAAAGAGTCTTCCAAGACTACACCCAAACCACAGCACAAGTGTGAATCAACTCACAAGGCATGCATATTTCCTTTGCCACTGGATGTTCTTATTGGACAAGCGTGTCAAGCTTGTAACTCCAATATGATGAGCATGATTAGATCAGATGAACATAGTCATCTGGGTATGGCCATACACTATTCTCAATCATCTCATCCAGGGGGCCCCTTTAGAACATCACACTCCTTAAACAAGGAGACGGCAATCCTATGTCTATCACTAGTGCCCTAACCTGACTCAAGCTCACCATCCAAGATAGTCTATAACCATTATGTTTCAAATGATATTGAACTACCTCAAAACAATGACAATCATCATTTAGAAAACACAAGTGATCTCAAGTCAGAGGAAATGTGCCACTTGTCGCAATCAAGGAATATTCACATTGTGACAAGCAATTGAATATCCTAGTAGGGTCTGTCCAGTACATCCAATGTACCCATGAGTCTACATCTCATTCCATGCTCGAAGCATCCTATAAGATTAGAACACATATTAGTCTCAATCATATCAAGGTTGTCTCATGTTCACCAAGATATCTCGACTAAGGACTTTACTTCATGTCAGCCTAGCTGAACAGCTTTGAGACATTATTCAGAAGTACACTTATTACAGCAGACAAGGTAACAAACTGAATAACAACCATGCCTTTATAAACATAAAAGTTTATACATGATACTGTTACAATCCCAAGGCCTCAAACATTAGCCTTAAGGGCATACCCCCAACAGGCTTGAGATCGGTAAGCTTCGATCGAGAGAATTGATGCTTGATCATAGGGATCAAGAGGGTCGAGAGATGTGTGGTTAGATCTTGAACCATTTGGTTTAAAGAGATCAAGACCATGGTGGGTTCGGTTTGGTCTTTGAACCAAATAGAATTGAACCGGTTCACTTGGTGAACGCATGGTTCAATTGAGAGAGGAGTTATCGATGGCTTCAAGTGGAGTTAAACATGGAGTTATGCACTTACTATTTTTGGAAGCCGTTTTCTTTGAGAAAACGCCCCCATGTTCGAACGCCTATCTCTCTCTCTCGCCCCCTCTCCTCTCGTGTGGATGATCTTCACGACAAGAGGAAGTTCGGCCAGCAAAAAGGAGAAAGACATCTCCTCATACACGATCTAGGACTCCTTGGATCTTTGCTAGCACAAGGAATACAAGCAAGAAGTCATCATCTTCTTGTGTGCGATTTCCTTTGGAGAAGAGCCGCTCGCCCTTTCTTCTTCCAAGTCGCCACTCAATCAATGGCAATGGTAACGCATCATTTTATCCTTTTATGGTTGCTCATATTATCTTGCCTCTAGATCCTATCAAACCTAGTTTTTCGCCTATGCAAGATCTTCTAGATGCGCATGTGTACTAGGGTTTGACTTACAGCTCCACCCCCTCTCCTTGGCATCTCCTCTGGAGTTGGCGCAAGTGTTTTAGGAAGTCTCCCAAAGGCGTGGATCTTCTTCCCAAGGCTAGCACCGAGCGTGGAAGAAGAGGATTCGAGGTTCGGCTGTGTGCGAGACTACAGAGGGCGCACATTTGGGCGCCTGCATCGCATCACTTAATTCGCTTCAAGGTATCATCTCCTACTCGCCGTGTTGATCTCCTCGCAAGACTCGATCTTCTGGGTTTTTGGGACTGGCCTATTTCGGGGATTGCTTCCGCTGTGCTTGTCTATAAAAATTTAAAATCCCCAGGGTTTCCCAACAAATACTTTGTAGTAGAGAGAAGTAATAACAAAATTATTCTACCGCTTTGTCTAAAATATAAATTAAATCAATACATGTGGAACCATTAAGGCATCAACAACTTTCTAATGAGAAGCCAATAACTAAACTGCAAAAGATAATTTACTTAGTTTAAGTGTTTCTTCAAGCTAACGGTTCAAACAAGTTCTATATTTTGCCTATTAAACAAAAGACAAACATCTACAATCTAGAAAAATGTATGGAAATAGATGGTAACCGAGCATTTAGAAGATAACCTAAAAAATTATAAGTCGGAAATTAGAGAAATCAAGATCAGGGTGAAAAATTAAAATGGAGGTTGCGTATTCTGCCTATTAAACAAATAAGTAAATAACTTTCAGCACTAAATAAAACTTTAAGAGCCTTTAAAGTCAATTATCAGGTTATATCTATGAAGATCTAAACAAGATCTCACCTAGATATAGGTTAAGACAATTTATGGCAAGCAAGGTTGATGTGAATAGATTCACCACCTCATTCAATAATCTCTAGAATCACCAAACACGATATGGTGAATTCTTCTTGGATCATATTATGTTCAACCTCCCAAGGTGAGATGATTTTCAATATTGGATAAAGTGTTAATATGTATTTAGCCAATGAACTAGCAAACTATTAACTGCTATTGTTTTGCTTCAATTCATAGTTTTCAAACACGTTAGGATGCAATTCATAGTTTTCTAATCAAGCTAAACTCTACATAATAGATTAGTGCATTATTGGGACTGCAACAAAGCATTCATTTCGATGGACACTCCATTGATAAATGAACAATGGCATTTTTAACAGTATTTTCTTGCTGTATGCATTTCGTAGTTTTTCATTATGGTATCATGCGCGAATTGATAAAGAGAGCAGTGGCATACTTCTACAATGATGGACAGAAGAAAGCTTTGACCGGCAATGGAAGATTTGAAGCGGATGGAAGAGGCGACTGGAAGAGGGCAACTGGAAGAGGCGGAATAGCTTTGCTTCGACCGGCGACTGGAAATGCCAAGATCAGTTGGGTGGAGGAAGATTTGAAGCTTTGACTGGCGACTGGAAGTGGAAGCGCGACTGGAAGAGGAAGGGGCGAGGGCGATGGCCAAGGGAGGAGGGTGACTTGCGATGGCGAGGGCGACTGCTTCACAGCTTCAGAAGGAGCGACTTGCGAGAGGGAGCCTCAAGCTTTTGGAAAAGCTTAACCTAGACACTAGACACGTGAGAGGCGTGCGACGCATGAGTGATTGGTTTTCTCCCCGATTTGGAGAGAAACTAGAATGGGATAAAACTCTTCCTATTTCTCATAATATTTCTTCCCCTCAAATCTGTCTCTCCAATAAAACAAAAGAAAAACCAGTTTCTTTTCTTTCATCCTGATTTTCTCTCTAATAAAATAGGCCCTTAAGCTTGAAGAAAGGGAAACTTAAACAAACAGCAACAAAACTTGCCCCAAGTGCATTGAAACCTGGAGATGGACGAGAAGCGCTAAGAAGAAGGATAATGACCATAGGCGAATGCCGTGGAGGAGGAGGATACGATGGAAGAAAGGGTGATGAGCCTGGGTTTGGTGATGGAGGAGTTGACGGCAGAGACGGAAACGTGTGCTAGGAATCAGAGTTTGGTGGAAGCCATCACAGTCAAAGGTTTAGTGATTTCTAAGGTTTATGGATTCGCCAAACTAAAAGGGTTAAGCTACAAACTAGGCCTCTCTTAGGGGTGAGTATTTGGTTTAGTTTTTTTGGTTTTTATCGATTACCATAAAGTTTAGTAAATTCGGTTCGGTAAAAGAAATTTGATTTCAATTTCGACAATAAATTTTATAAAATTTAATTTTTGGTTTCAATTTTATTTTTTCGATTCAGTAAAAAATCAAATTTACTGATATATATTATTAAATATATAATATATATATTAAAAAATATATTATATTATAACCCAATATTATTATAGTGTAACTAATTACTAAAAGTTAAAACATATTACCCAATACTTAATAACCCAATTACCTATCATCTTAACTAAATCATTAATAATTTAAATTTTTGATAATTTCGATTCGATAAAATTTTAATTTTTAGAAAATTTGATTCTGTTTTGGTTTTTAATATTTTGGTATAAAAAAATTTAGTAAATTCAATTTTAGAATTTATCGAAATGCTCACCCCTAACCTCTCTATTTCAGGCTGGCCTAGTTAAGTGAGTATCCCCCAGGACTAGAATTAAATATTCTCCAAATACAATAAAATTTATAAAATTTAGGTAAACTCTTATTTTTAATATCTAGGAACAATAAAAATATCATCACTATTAATGATAAATATAATTAAAAGGTAATCAAATAAGACAAATATTTTTTACTATGGAAAAATATACTATCATGTTTATCTTAATGAAACATATATATATAATGTAAAAATATTAACATAGAAATTAAAGAAATAATCAAAATTTTAATCGAGTTGCTTAAATCACCTTGGTGGGCAAATCAAAGTGCGAGGACGTTTTGGTGACCCAATTGATTATAATCCCTCAATTGGAAAACAGTCCTCTGTTTGTTAAAAATATTAATGTTTGGATAAATTGATTATAATGGATAAATAATTTGCTACCAACACGCGGGAAGGATGCTTGGCCGTCGAAATGGCAACAAACCAAGACTGAATTTCGGACTCTCGATTCGGTCCATTAGCGAGGCCCAATCCATTAGACACTTGAAGAGGCTTAAAAATCCCTTCGGATTCCAATCAAAATGTTCTGATTGCTCACCGTATCAATCTCAATGAAAAATGTAGACAATTGAAGAAGGGAGAAGAGGAAGGGGCTGACGATGATATTCCAGGGACAGTGATAATGGACACTTCCACATGGTAAAGTAAGGTGTTGCCCACTTTTAGTAACTCCTGCTTCTGTATGTGTTCATAGACCTTCGTGTGTTCATTTGAACCAAGTTTCGACGGCATATATGCTAGTTTTCAAATAAATTTGACTGCGTAAGAAAATATAGAAAAGAAATCAGTAATCTCTTGCATATCAAACACAGTCTATTATACATACGGTGCAAGTTAGCTTCATGCAAATATTCCAGTATGGATGATTTGATGAACCCTTGCGAGTTGCAGGCAAGTACGTCTATAATAAGACATGTTCAACTTGATTTGAGCATCTGTTGTAAACCAAACAAAATGGCTTCAAGCCTACTCAACAAGCTGTTTGATTTTGATTGCATGAATCTGAAAAATCTACTGTTTACTCAAAACAACGAACGTGAGATCTTAGCTTCATATAAATAAACAGTGTCAATAGCAAAGATTAAACTTTCTTGTACCGGTGAAACTTCCAATTCCGCATGGATTCAGCGGCGTAAATTACTGATTCATAGCACTGCTGAAAGAATCCTTGCTGCAACTCTGGAGAGTAAACATAACTAGTTGCTCCAGGTTGTTCATCGCTCTACGGCAATTTCATATTAAGACAATTATAAGCGTTATCAACTTATTGCTTTCTAGATAGCATGTGCTGTGTGTTCAAGTCCATGAACATGAAGACTATAGTGTATTCACATGGTGCCTTATTTAGCCTCTCTAGCTACTTCCTGGCCTGCCAATTATGAGCTCTGTTTCCACCTCCATATCTCGTTGGCCGCCATGATTCGTTGGATCGATATCTCTGGCAGATGTCACTTGCAGTTGTGCTTCTATACGGCACTAAAGATAAATTACCACTATCAAATCTCTTGAAACGATAAGATATATCATCACAGTGCTGGCAAATCTTTGTTTTGACGAATTCTATCAGATGGAAAAATGCAGCAACTTTGGTGGATTAAACTATTTAATAATTAACAAGAGTTGGTTTTATTTTTATGTGACGTACCTCTTCACGCAATTTTACATTCTCGTCCAAAAGTACCCTCACCTGCCATCAATTAGGAGAGACGAGACAATCTTAATAACTCGGTTAGGTTTGAAAATCTCTTGGGTGTGTGGATAAGCACAACACTTCTCTCTCCTGAAGACACTAGAATTACCTTATCTTTTAGTTGCCCAATTTGCTCCAGTAACATTGATTGCTGAAATATTAAGCCTTGTTAGAGGAATAATTTCAACTGGCATTTCAAAAGCAATTGCAGTCATAGTTGAATTAATGTACCTTTCTTCCCCTGACGCTGTGCAAACTTTTCTCGACCTGAGACTCTAACTCGTGCAATTCTTCAAGCGAACATAATTCTAAATCATCACCCAAGAGCTTCCTGGAAAAGTTAAGCTCATTGTTTTAGAAATATTTTTATTCACAGTTATTTTTTTTTATGAATAAGATGCATCTCAAGAGTCAAATCAAGCTAATACCGTTTGTGATTTTCTAGTTGTTCAATCTTCTTAAATATTTCTGTGGCTTCAGATCTCCACTGCTGCAGTAGAGGCAATACTGTTTGAGATTTCCAATTCTATGACAGAGAACTAAAACTTACAAGATACCTGTATTCGAATGGAATTTTGTTACTCATTTATAGTATTTCAAAGTCTAATCTGTGATTCTATGAGCACTATAGAATGATATCCATACTCCGGCACCTCCTTATGCCTGGTAGGAAGACTTATTTCTTGATTCATGTAAAGTTATTTGACAGTTTCATCACTTTGTATGCTGAATATTAGTGTACATGCTTAGGTAATCGACATCAACCTGAATTTTGTTACCTTATGACTAGAAATTGGATTTAGTATACCTTACTTTCCCAGATTAAACAAAAAAATAGCCCTTCAGAAAAAAGGACATTACCTGTACATTTTTCTCTGCTCCTTTCTCGTTGCCATTGACATTCCTTGTGTGCATCTTATACCGATCAATTGCCTTTTCCATACTACAAAGTACTAAAAGCAGGTTAAAATTAACGCCGCGTATAGTATATCAGGTCTGAAAAATATAAAAGAATCTAAATACTTTAGAAATCAGACTTCTCTGTGTAAATTCAATGATTAAACACTTCTTTCAGTAAAAATAAGTTATATGCAATTACCAGGAATCAGTAATTACATCCCCATGCAGCACTAGGAGTAATATAAGTACTTAAACAAAATAAAGGGATAAAAAAATTAGGTACTTGACTAAAACAAATAAAGTTTGGGACCAAAATAAAATTGCACAAATAGTTTAGATGTCATTTGTATAATTTGTCCTATGAAGCACATTTAAGAAAAAAAAAACTAGAGACATTCTTCTTTTCTTCTTCTCTAAAATTTGTGATTCTCTATGCTACATGTAAAAACCCTGTCCACGCAATAAAGCCAATTTGTACCAGTCTAATAAGGAACCAGGGAGGGCAGAGTGGAACAAAAGGAGAAAGAGAAGAAAAAAGCGCAAGCGTACTCATGCATGGTCAGCGGTCTGCTCTATTGGTGTATATGCCCAACCAACTGCTTTGGTCTTATTTGTATATTGTACTATAATTTATTAAGTAATAAAAGACATTGTCGTGTTTTTGCTATAACTAAGTTGAGTATGAAATTATATAATACCATTCTCAAATTATCTGAGTTGGACTTTACCATTCTCAAAGTATCCCCAGGTCGAGTACCTTAGTAAATAGGGGCAACTTTGATACATGTGAGACTAGTATGTGAGTTGGCTGGATACTGAGCATCAATATAATCACACAGGTGCATCAAGCAGGATATACTGGATCGATCCATAATGATTATTGGCTTTTATACAACCTACTGACTTACCATAATAGGGAGATCATAAAGATTGTCATTAGGTGCATTATATGCTATATAAGAAGTATGGTATTCAAATAGTAGGATTTGTCCCTTCTTTCCGAAAGGATGTATGATACCCACATGCCCCACATCTTGGTTTATGACTGAAAGTACATAGTCATACCTAGGTGAACAACTTATCTGTGTCATAACTATAAGATTGGGTCAAACAAGTGTGTCACATGTGTCAAATCAGGATATCAGTTGGCAAAGAGACTATAGTGCATGAGTTGCCTTTTCACTAGATGGAAAGTTGTCGATAGATGACTCATTTCCTCTGATCTAGGTAGTAGCAATGTGATGCTAGATATACCTCACTACTTGTATTGAACTTGGTCGATCATCACTACCAGTGTCATATGGAACCTATGAGGTTGCACATGAAGAAACTTTGGTGATGCAAATTGATTAGATAGTCTTGGATTGAATTATGTTAATAATTCAAGTCTGAATGAAGCTGGATGGAGATAAGCCTAGGCGCCTATCATGAAATAACAAGTAATTATTGTCATGGGTATTCAAACCCAGACTGATTACTTGTTATATGCGTCTGCTTTACTCAATTTATGAGTTAAGCAGATAAATGGGAGATGCGGGGGTTTGACCTTCTGCACTCTTCTTACCTGACTTAGGCACCTACAAGCCAAGACCATGGTCTGGTCTTCGGCTAAATAAGTAGAATGGGGGGTGTTCTATGGTGGTGACATGTGGACCCAGGTTTGTGCCTCTACCTATTATAAATAAGGAGACATAGCCCCAGGCTACGAAAACATTTTGTATGCACCCGGAGCCATCCACTAGAGTAGAGTTGTCTCCCCTCTTCCTCCTATCACCATCCTCTTGCTTTCCTTGCATCCTTCGAGAAAAGAAGAGAGCTTTAGAGGTTTGCTCCCTTCTCCTGAGACTAGCACCAAACATGGACAAGGGCATCACGAAAGAGGTCAATGTCTGGATACCTACAGAGGGTAGACATTTGTGCATCACCTTGACTATCGCCAGCATCCGATCAAGTAAATAAGGTAACACATCTCACACATGTTTGTATACTCCCTCTCATGGATCCTCTAGGTGGGAATGATGTTCTAGGATGAGATAAATTTTTCCAAATGAATTTTTGTCATATTTTGTTTTGAATTTTTGACACAAAATCCATGCTTGATCTATGACCATTGGCGCAAGCATGCATGTCAAGTAGGATTTGTGCACATGTCCTATTTTTTGGACTGGCGCTATCTCTTGATCTGACAGGATATGCTAAACATGTGACTTATTTCAATTAATTCAAGCATAAAACATGACTTTTTGATTAAAATCTAAGCATGCAGATTTGGCCAAATTGCTACCATTTTTTGGACAGCATAATTGTGTGTTGATAAATAATTGTTGTGGATCATTCGGGGGCAGTTGGAAACTAACATCGATTAATTGTGGTTTTAAGTCATGTAGAATCATAATGTTAGTCTTATTTGATTTGGTTAGATATGGTTATAGCAAGCCCTAACATGTGTTATATCTGTGATGTATGCTTCTAATTTGTGCGGCCTGTGTGTCGCCCTTTATCTATTAATTCTCATTATAAAATTTTGGCACATTGAAAAAGGAAATTCCAAGGGCTTGGCGGCTCAAATGGGTCACATGATGGAGTCGGCTTATTAGCATAGGCTGATCTAGGTTAAGGGCTCATTACCCTTGGATGTCCATGTGAGTCACCTTGCTTGTGTCAAGACCATGGACATGAAAAGGGCTATAACCATATCCACTATTAAAGCATGTCTATGTTTGATTCTTTACTTTTATCTTGTCCATAGCATGCTTATTTTTGATGTTTACTATGTTGTTGACACACTATAGGAAACATGCATGCTAGAAAAGATAAAATACGTTGGTGAGACTTGTTTTTATTCTAAAAACTCTATTAAATATCAAGTCTGTATACCTTCTAATTCGTAGCCCTCACCAAACTATCGATCAATAGACTATTTCCCACCCTTATAGGAAACACCTATTTATCTTTAGAAGACGCGTAGTGACAATATGTGGACTTAGTCCCCATAATTTTACAATAGGACATGTCCTAGCAAGACACATGTTGGCCCTCGATATAACAATTAGGTGAGCCTTGACTAGAAGTTTCATATGCCATATCAGCCCTCCTCAACATGAGATACCTAGACTATTCTAGCTCATAGGAATTACACGTGGTGCAATTGGCTAGTATGCTGGCTAGTATGCCTATCTAACAAAGCAAGAGACAACTTTGTGACTGCATCTCTCCCTCGAGGGACGCAGAGCCCCTTGTGAAGTTGGGATCCTATTCTCACTATTCCAAGTTGGCTTGGAGGGTTGCCAATTTGATAAAGTATTAATGGGAGAATAATTAATTAAATGATTTAATCATAGTACTAATCTTATTTTCTATATGATTATAGAGGGATGACAGTACGCCAGCATCCCTCAAACTATGATCAATCCTACCAAAGGATAAGTTGGTATCAGTGTAGGTGGTTTTACAACCTTCAAAACATATTAAGAGAAGAAAATAAGTTGTACCTTCTTGAGCGACCCCTTTCTAAACATCTCATGAGCTGGTGCACTCAATGGAATGTTTATGTAAAACATTCGAACTCATTTGACATCAAATCCATAATGTTCACAAATATTTCTCCTGAATTGCAAACATAATGTGAAGAGTTAGAGGCCTACGATATTATCATTCACCTGAAACAACTCTTCTAGGGATATGATTTGTCATCTAATGGACATGAGATGTTAGTTGGGTCCCGTGAGTGGCCTAAATTAGTGAAGACTGTCTCTTTCGGTTTCTACTAAACCAATGGTTTATAGGACAGGAAAGACTAAATCTTACCTAAAGGTACTCAACAATCAGTGCAAAAGATATAGACGAGAACAAAGTTGCTTCAGTTGTGGCGTTGTTGGTCACTAGAGGGACCACAAGGTGCTCTAAAACATAAAGAAGAGAGCTAACCCCTCTGCTTCTAGTTCAGGTATTTACATTATAGAGATTATTATATCTACTTCTAATTCATAGGTTTTGATACCATATATGGAGCTTACATCTGTATGAATATGCAGGAGCTCAAGAAAAGTAAAATAGTAAAACTTAGATAGATTGATCTTTGAGTTGGGAATGGGGCACAAGTAACTGCTGTAGCTATCGGAGTCATCACCATCTCGCTATCATCTAGACTTCTTTTAGATTTAGATCCTTGCTATTATATACCTTATATTACCAAGAATATTATATCCATCCCTGCGTTAGCCAGGAAGGGATTTAACCTTATAATAAGAAATAACATTTGTTCTTTCTCATTTTCAGGAATGTTTTATGGTAATGGTACATTAACTAATGCTTCATATCTATTAGATCTGGATAGTACAATATGTAACATGAATACCAAAGGGTCAAACCTATCTCTGAAATTATCACTTTGGCCATATAAGCAAGCATCACATACAATAGCTTCATGTAATTGGGCTTGTTGGGGTCATCTATCTTTGAGGACTTTGACACATGTGAGTTATGCCTATTGGGTAAGATGACAATGACACCCTTTACTAAGAAAGTGAGAGGATAGGAGGCTTGTTAGATCTAATACATAGTAATATGTGTGGACGCTGGCCAGAGGTGGATATACGTACTTTATTACCTTTGCTGATGATTTTAGTAGATATAGATATATCTGTCTCTTGAGACATAAATCTAAGTCATTTTAGAAATTCAAAGAACTCAGAAATGAAGTACAAAACTAGTGTGTCTGAATGGAGGAATCTGACTTTGCTTCCCATGGTTCGGTTAATGATGAGTCAGAGAATGCTTCCATCCTCATTATGGAGTTTGTATTAGAAATAGCTGCTCTTACACTAAATAATATTCCATCTAAGAGTACTACTAAAACAACGTATGAAGTATGGATGAGGAAACAACCCAACTTATCATATTTGAGAATATGGGGGTGTTATGCATTTGTCAAAGGCATTAACTCTACTAAATTAGAGCCAAGGTCACAAATGTGTGTATTTGTGGGATATCCGAAACTAAAAGATATTACTTTTATGTCCTTAACTAAGAACAAAGTGTTGTTGCTCGTGCAACTGTCTTCCTAGAGAAGAAATTTCTCTCGAAAGGAGCCCGTGGGAGTGATCTTGATTTGGATGAAGTCCAAAATTAACCGCAAATCTCAGACACTCAGAGGGAAGAGGAACCTTCTCTGCAGGTTGATAGCCAATCTGAGGTACCAAATATGTAGGTTCCATGAAGGTTAGGTAGGATTCATCACCAACTTGAGATATATAGGTTATTATCTTCTGAGAAGGACGAAATTTTCATCATTGAAGATAAACCCAAAACCAATGAGGATGCAGTCTCAGGACCTGACTCTGAGAAAGGACTTAATACCATAAGGACCAAGATAGACTCCATGTCTATTAACCAAGTTTGGGATTTGGTTGAACTAAATAAAAAGGTAAAACCCATAGGGTGCAAATGGGTCTTTAAAAAAATGATTGACATGGAAGGTAACATGGTTACCTATAGAAGTAGATTAGTTGCCAAATGTTTCAAGCAGTTTCATAGGGTGGACTATGATGAAACTTTTCACTAGTTGTCATATTTAAGTCCATTCGGATCCTACTTATTGTGGTTGTGTATCAAGACTGAGATGTGATATATGGATGTAAAAACTATTAAGGGTTTCTGGATGAGAATGTTTATATGACACAACAAGAAGGTTTTATTATGCAAGCTAAAGAAGTCTATATATAGACTTAAGAAAGCTTCTCGAAATTGAAACATCTATTTTGATGAGGCAGTCAAAAAGTATGGCTTTATTAAGAACGAATATAATGTTTATGTATAGAAGAAATTTAGTGGGAGCATAGTAATATTCTTTGTCCTATATGTGGATGATATTTTGCTCATTGGAAACAATATCCCAACTCTTCATGTGGTGAAGACATGGCTTGGGGGTAGTGTTTTGAAATGAAAGATTTAGGGGATGCTATATATATCTTAGACGTGAGGATCTATAGAGATAGATCTAAGAAACTCATCACCCTGAGCTAAGGTACTTATATCCAGAAGACACTAAAAAGGTTCAACTTGGATAAATCCAATAAGGGTAACCTACCAGTGAGACATCGTCCGGTTCTCTCTACAAGCTAGTATACTTTGACACAAACTAAGAGAGATAACATGAGTTGAGTTCCCTGTTCTATGGCAGTAGAATCGATAATGTATGCATCTTTGTGCACCATACCTAATGTGGCGTATGCCCTTAGCATAACTAGTAGATTCTAATCAAATTCAGGTGCTCAGTATTGGATGGCTATAAAAGCAATCCTGAAATACCTTAGAAGGGCTAAGGAGTTACTTTTAGTCTATAGGGGACATGAAGAACCTACACTAATGCTTTATTCCACACTAAACCTCATGACTATTGATCGCAGTCAGTGTTTGTTTTTTGCATAAATGGAGATGCGATCAGCTAAAGAGCTTTAAGCAATCCACCGTCACTGTGGCATACTCAACCACTCAAGCCAAGTATATTACAACTATTGAAGCAGAAAGAAGCAATTTAGAGTAAAAAAATTCAACTAAGGGCTCATCAACAGTCCAAACATGTACTATGGCAGTTTCATGTAAGTAGAGAGATCATAGAAAAAGGTGACACAAATATACAAAATTGACGCATATAACAATTTGGTAGACCCACGGACAAAACCTCTGGTGTAGCAGAAGCTTGAAGGCCATAATACTAGAGACATGGGACTAAGATATCTCAGTTATAATTAGTCTTAATACAAGTGAGAGATTATTGGTGTATATACTCTACAGACCAATTGCTTTGGTCTGATTTGTATACTGTACTATGATTTATTGAGTAATAAAAGGCATCGTCATTGTTGTGTTTTTGCTATACTTGCATTGTGTATGGAATTATATAATGATGTCAGTTTGGACTTTACCATTCTCAAAGTATCCCTGGTCGAGTACCTTAGTAAATATGGATAACTTTGGAACATATGAAATTGATGTGCGAGTTGGTTAGATGTTGGGCATCAATGCAGTCACACAGGTGCTCATTATTGGCTTAGGTGTCACTAAGTCAATTATACTAACTGAAGATATGCATTAGTCCTTTGACTTGAGGTTATTAGCACTTTTATATGGTAAGTGATGAACTTTGATATTAACCTACTGTCTCACCATGATAGTGAGGTCATAATGGTTGTTATTGAGTATATCATAGGCTATATGAGAAGTATGATATTTTCAATAGTAGGATTTGTCTCTTCCTTCCGAAAGAAAGTATGATATCCACATGCCCCACTTCTTGGTTTATGACTGGAAGTACATGACTATACCCGGGTGAACAACCTATCTGTGTCATAACCATAAGATTGGATCAAACATATGTAACACACTTATCCAATCAGGATATCAGTTGGCAAAGGAACTATAGTTCATGAGTTGTCTTTTCACTTGTTGGGAAGTTGTCGATAAATGACTCATTTCCTATGGCTTGAATAGTAGCTATGTGTTGTTAGATACCCCTCACTATTTGTGCTGATCTTGGCCGATCATCACTATCAGTGTCATATGGAGCCTATGGGGTTGCACACGAAGATAGTTTGGTGATGCAAATTGATTAGATAGTCTTGGATCAAATTATGTCAATAATTCAAGTCTGTATGGAGCTAGATGGAGATAAGCCTCGGCGCCTATCATGTAGTAACAAGTAATTATCGTCATGGAAATTCGACCGTAGACCGAATACTTATTGCATGCATCTACTTATGAGTTAAGTAGATAAATGGGAGACGCAGAGGTTCGACCCTCTGCACTCTTCCTTCCTACTTAGGCCCCTACAAGCCAAGACGCATGGTCTAGTCTTCAGCTAAATAAGGAGCAAGGGGGCGCTCTATGGTGGTGACATGTGGTAGGCTTGTAGCCTCAGGTTTGTGCCTCTGCCTATTATAAATAGGGAGGCATAGCCTGGAGCCATCCACTAGAGCAGAGCTATCGCCCCTCATCGTCCTTCCGTCCCCATCCTCTTGCTTTCCTATTGGCGCATCATTCAAGGAAACAAGAGAGCTCTAGAGGCTTGGTCCCTTCTCTTGAGGCTAACACCAGACATGTGAAGTAGTCATTGTGTAGATACTAGTGAATATTTGTGCATCTACACCTTGCTTGTCGCCAACGTCTAATACGTAAACAAGGTAACACATTTCATACATACATTTGTATACTCCTTCCCATGGATTCTCTGGGTGGGAATGATGTTTGGGTGAAGCCTTCCACTGCATACTAGTGCTAAAATTTTAAAAAAATCACCCGGCATTTCCTAATAGCTTCTTCTGCGGCAGAGGTACTGTGCATTCTTCTTTGAGTAGAGGTGGATGTGTGCACTTCAAGCGGAGATAGATGCATACACTACCGAGAGGGGGAAAATGCATGTGCTTGCTGCTTCTTTTTCTTTAGGCGAAGGTGGACATGAGCGATGTTACTCCCGCCCACTTCTTTTTCTATTGCACCCACCCAGTTTAGGCCATTTCCATATGGTACAAACTGGTATAATATAGGTCCAAACCTAGACTAGTTCAGACTCACAAACTAGTTTTCAAACCTTGTCTCTAAGTAACGACGATGGGAAGTAGATCCGTAAGTTGCGTGAGACTGATATTTATCTCCAATCACTGTTATCTTTCTCTACCAGTGATTTCAAGTTCTTGCATATACTTATGATTTTTCTCTTGTTCTTGGAATTTATTATAAAATTAAATGACTTGAATAATCTATTTGTGTAAATTACAAATATCATCCCTAAACTATAGATCCAATTCATTTTAGGTTCATAAATTCAATTTTCTATAACTTGGATCTCTAAACTATTCATATATTACGATCAACTCTGTTTGGAAGAAATGCTTAACAGAATTCTAAATTGGATGACAAAAGAGATATTTTGGAAGGTGCATTCTCAACCTAAATCCATCCTAGTCAAAGAATCTGAATATGATCCAAGTTCAAACCTAAATCCATCCTAGTCAAAGAATCCGAATATGATCCAAGTTCAAATCACTTGTATGGGAAAATCAATCGATTTCAATCAAAAATAGGTCCAAATCTTTCATAATTGCAAACAAAACTTCATCACCCTTGACTTCCATAAGCTATCATTTCAATTAATAATAGGAAAGGAGCTAAGTTGCACCACAGCAGGGAATACACCATTTGTGCATAGCAATAGGGCAAAGAAAAAAAAATGCCTTGATCAAGTTTCATAATTGATTGAATTTGATCCGTGAGGGTCATGTCCAGGGGTCGAATCCTGCTGCAGATGAAATATGCGCGAGAAAACCGGCCGAGATTCGAGGTCCTCTAGACCTGGCTTCATTATGGTCGGCCTAAGGTTGGGCTAGGCTAAAGAGGGCCAAGAGCCAAGGATTGGATCATAACAAATTCCAAATTGAATGAAGAATTATTGGGTGATACATAATGTCTGTTAATTGAAAGTCTTGCTTAGATCAATGACGGAAATATTAAGGAAAATTATATTAAAAAATATAGAAGCCAGTATAATAATTAATAAGTCAATATTAAGTTATCATAATTGATTGAATTTGACAGTCGATAGTGATATTTTGCTAGTAGTGTTGCCATAATCATCGTATGGTATATGCACACTTTTATATCTTTTTCTAAAACTTATTTGGATTGAGTATATTGTCTAACAAATTTTAAACTTATGATTCGAGAATTGATAAGAGATAATCAACTTATTATCTAAAAACTTGAAAAGTTATTACTAAAATCGCCATATCTACATTTCTAAAAATAAAAAGTAAAATCAGGTTAATTACTTTACCAAAACGATTAACATTAAATTAAGAGCAAATTACATAACAATAACTAAACTATGCATGTAGTTCTATTTTGGTAAAATTTTATTTTCTTTCGATTGAGTACAACATTTCAACGAAGTGTTCAAGTATCTTCGTTAATTTTTCACCGCCTAAGAATATTCAAACTACTTGACCACAGGCCTATTACCTAGCAAATCGATTACTATGTGGACAGCAACTTCCATGTGGGCAATAGCTACCACATGGGATATTATATCCAAATAAAAATACTAGGTAGGATCTCATCTAATAGGCAGTATGTAGAGCCTTACTCAGATTGGAAAGGAGTGCTTTGAGTCAACGTTGTGGAATTGCTGCTTTTAGTGGTCAATCATTTTTGGGTTGACAATTTCATGTGTTCGAATTGCGCGCAGGATATCTGACGGAGTCAGGACCACCTCATGGACTCCCCACCAGCCTCGGACGATACCTGGAAAGACTCCCTAGGGCCAGAGGGAGAAGTCCCAGAAATCTCAGCTCAAACAGGTGTCTGCAGCACCAAACAAGGAGAGACACGCCATCAAGAAATACCAAGAGACACCTTGAAGAGGCATTTTGAAGAGACTCTTTGAATAGACATTTTGAAGAGTCATTTTGAAGAGACTCTTTGAAGAGACATTTTGAAGAGGCACTTTGAAGAGACATTTTGAGGAGACACCTTGAAGTCTATATAAGAGAGATGGGTTCTCTTGGGGGAGGTAGTTTTTTTGTGTGAGAATTTCAAGCTTTGTAGTAGCATCTAGTCCACTTTAAACTCCAAGGGTTCTCGCCTAGGGTCCCTTGTCTTGTAATCGTTTTGTGCTTCAATCAAATTTGGTCGCCGGAGTGCCTCCCATCACTCCGGGTGCCGATCTTTGCCTTCAAGGATTGTTTTCAACTTGGGCGCCTAGCCCTTGCCTACCTCTAGGGCGCCTAGCCCTTCGTCTACCATCAGGACTCCTCGTCCTCCTCTCTAACCCGGCCGAAGACTCGCAACGCTCCGCTTCCACAGCCCCGTAAAGGTTCCGTGTGCGCGTGCATGCTCGAAAGTTGGCTCTACGAGTCAAGTAAGTAATTTCCATTGTAGCATCGTGCCCTAGTTTTCTCGGCTATCGGTATTGCTCAAGCAAGTCGCGTTGCGCAGCACGAGTTTCGTCAATTTTCTCGGATTTTTCCCCGTATCGCACGTTTCTTCTTCCCTCGTCTTTTGACCCTCCCACGTTTTCCGCATCATCGTCTCCACCACCTTAGTGTACTGATCTAAGGACCCTCAACCTATTCATCCACTGCGTCAATATCTATTGAACATATAAATAAACTCAAAACATCAACACCAATAGTATAGAAAACAAAAATCCCCTTGTTTCCCTTTTGCTGTCATATCTGTCAAAATTTTCACAATGGTACTTACGGATTGATGATTAACTTTTTAGCGAGAGATTCTGATTTCATACTATAGCAGCATTATATATATATATATATGCACACATGCGTATATCGCAATTAGCTTCGTGAATTTTGATACTAGTTCGTATCACTTATTCTGGACCAAATTTGATAGCAGTTATATTATACAGTACATAACAATTTAAAAATCCAAGTGCTCAGTGGAAAGCATCAAGAAGTCGATTTCTTGAAGAATCATTCATGCATACAAGCATACAACCATTTGCATGTCTCTATATCTATAGACAAGTGAAAAATATGCATGTATTATATGCATACATGCACATATATGTACATTTGTTTCACAAATGAGATATATAATAAATCAAGATTTGTTGAGGTGTACTAGTCCTATCTCGAACTAATAAATATCACACTGGCACTACGTAGTATTGATACCAGATGTGCTGAAAGTATATATACGGGTACAAAATTGATCTCAGATAGGTATATATCATACAGACTGATATACTGGGTGGTGTGGGATGAATTTTTAAACTTTTAAAAAAATAGAAGTCCTACATATCTTTTAGTGTATCTCAAAGTATAGTAGTTTTGTTGAGGTTCTCGGTCTAATTTTGTAAGATTACTTAGCTGAACAATACTTACATTAAGTTTCAAACGATACACATATTTTAGTGCTATTTATTTCATGAACTCTATAATCAGTTTCAATCAAATATACTATTAAAATTTGTAACTAATTTTTTACATGACTGGCATAAGTTGTATATGCCGCAAGCAAAACGTATATGTTATGAGTTCCTTCCCTAGTGGCACCACACTGAATAAAAGAAGTGTTGGGAGGAGAGAGAGAGAGGTCAACATATGGAGGAGAGAGGGATAGGCGATATTGTCATTTTTATGCACAAGTGAGAGATGAGCGGGTGGCACATCCCTGTGTCAACCCACAAGAAAGAGGGAGTAGGGAGAAATTTTATTATTTCTCTTTGCTTATATGTATAATTTTTGCTAATCACAACAAGATTTTATTAAGAAAAATAACAAATAGAACTGAGTGAAATTTTGTAATATGAACTCAAACAGAACTAAAAAAGTTTAAATTTTGTAATATTATGTGTAGTATTTTATATTATGTGCAAATATTTATCCTAATGTATCTGCAACTTTCATACCGTCCAAAAATTACCATTTTTTAGATGAATATAATTCATCCAAAACTTGTTATCCGTAAGATTTCATTCTAATAAGCCTAATTATCTAATTAAGAGAACCGTGAGGCCATCCCCATTTCATCACGATGAATATTTTTTACTATTTTAATGTACATAGACCATGCATTGTGACACACCAAATAACGTTTTTGTATTATCTTTCTTTTCTCTATTTCTCCTCCAAGACTAGTTCATTTTTGCATTTAAACATCAAAAGCACATATGATCAAAATAATTTGAGTACATTCTATTTTAGTTTTAGTTCGATCTAAAGAAATAATCAACCTCACGTATTGCTTTCAAGTGATAATGTATTGGACGACTGTAATTATATCCAAGTAAACTTTGGGTGGCAAATAAGGGGTTGATGTCCTCGTCTTGCTTTCGATTTTTCTATATGTTCCTATTATCCTCTTGGAAGGATGCATTACCCATAGTTTTGTATATCATATAGGCTTTCCAACCTAATCGAGATCTCAAGTGATCCATCTCTATCCAATTATAAAATCAGACAAGAATTAATCCCTTCCTCACCTGTTACAAGTAGTATAATTAGAATACCTCAATGGTCCATTCTCTTTATGGTACAAGGCAGCAGAAAATAATCAGAGTTTTCCTTTAGTGTCCCAAGTTCTAATATGCAATATTTACATGCAAATAATGACTTGTCAATATAATTGCACTCATATCCTTTATTCCCCTAGTTAGATGAAAATAAGACGTCACCTTGACGTGCCTGAGGTTATTAGTTAGTATGGCATATGTGTGTATGTAGGTGTTAATATCTTCCCAACATTTTTATTCTAAACTTGGGACCTAATGCATAATTATTGAACCAACATCGTTGCTGTGATCTTATTCATAATAACTGTAAATGTTGTTGACCTGGATCCTTGTAGAGGACAAACCATCAACCACCAGCGAATTACCATTTTTAACGGATAATTGTGTATGTGTAGCTTATCACCATAAATGTAACAGTCGATGGACTATCTAATTACCAAGTTATTTTCATCTGCTTGTTTCCTCCCCTTGCAGCTGACTTTCTATGGGAAAGGAAAGTGATTGTAGGGGGAAAACAAATTGTTTACAATTATCAATGAGGGGGGATGTTTAAAGTGGCAGTTGCTGGATTAGATGTGTAACATTTCATACAAGGAAAAAAGTGTCTTGCTTAGAGGACGAATTCTCTGAAAGGGAAAAAGGGCAAATGAAAGTTCCCAAAACTTTCTTCGGTTATTATTTTTTTTTCCATCACGCTTTCTCCTCACGCAAAGTTACTGCCATCGACATATAATCTGATCTCACAGATCCTAAAAGAATGGCTTATTAAATCAATCCCATCGTAAATGAGATCGAGGTACGCATAACCCAGATCAAATTAAACCCTAGTAATAGCAACTGCACCGTCGTATTAACGTCTCGAGGCTAGACCAAGATGAGAAGTTCAATCCAATTAAGTGTCGTACGATTTTCGTCGCACGATCCGCAAGGGAACATCTTGACGTAGGCATGCTATGACCTAGCTTTGTACGAAACACCAATTACATAAAAGGTACAGTAGTGTCCAAAAGAAGGAGATGATAGCAGGAGACGAAAAAAGAGAAGGATTTTTTTTTTCCTAAAGCACATGGAAATTCAAAGCTGAGAATTCTAGGGAACGAAATGTCATCAGATTCCAGCTTTTAGAGAGAGGAGAGGAGGAACCTGGAGCTGGAGAACTCGTAGAGCTTCCCGCGGGAGGAGAAGACGATGACGGCAACCTCGGCGTCACATAGCACGGAGAGTTCGTAGGCCTTCTTGAGGAGGCCGTTCCGGCGCTTGGAGAAGGTTACCTGCCGACTGGCCGCGTTCTCTATCCGCCGCATCTCCGTCTTCCCTCTTCCCATCTCGATCTCCTCTTCTTCTTCCTCCTCGTCCTTACTCCTCTCTCTCTCTTCTTCGCACTCCTCAATCTTTGAATCCAACCAGTGAATGAGAGAAGAGAGGGGGGCGAGATAGGAAAGGGAGGATCTCGACCGCAGTGCTGCCACAAAATGGGAAGGAAACGGGTAAAAAAAAGGAAAGAGACTTCGTTGACGGACTATGAAGAAGAATAGTAGACTACTTATTCTCGCTTTGGGACAAGATGCGGGAGGCATCGGATCGTTTCCCGTTCAGGAAAAAACAACAATTTTGCCTGTGGGCAAACAAATGCAAACAGAAACTATTATTATTATTTTACCACATTATAAGCGTCCCAAAGAATCATCACAGCACGAACCAGATCCTTTACCCGCCCATTCACCCGCTCGTCAATTGGGCTGGCCAGTGGGGAGGCCTGTGGCTCCAGCAAACTGTGTCTAGCCCGGGACAACGGAGATGAGAAGAGCGTCTGGCATTCGCTCATCGCGTAGTGGTGGGCAGGCCGAGAGCGGAAAGGAGGAACGACCTGCGTGCTTCGCGTCTCGGTCCGGACACGAAAATGTTTCCCCTGACATACCGGACCGAACTTGGGCACTGATCCTTTGAGCGTCATTAGATGGCATGCGAGGGGTAAGCACGGTGGGACACATGGCCGAGGACGTACGGCGGCGGGTGGTTTGATGTCCGTACAGTTCGCTCAAACTGACACCGAGTGGCCAACCCTCCACCTCCACCCGCGCACTGCAAATGAAAAGAATTTATGTGGGTCCCGCCGTCGCTTTACGCGCGTAGGTGATTGACTCGGTGGCGCCGACGTGGTTGCACAGGAGCGGTGTTGCAGAACGGTGTTGCATCGCTGATGCTGGCGGCGTGGATGTTCGTGCTGCGTCACTGATCGTGCGGAGCCGTTTGTTATGGGTGCCACATGTGCAGTGAGTGGCAGGCCATATGCCCGGAGCACGTATGGCATGCCCACAGCCGCCAACCTGCTTTTCCATTCAAGGAAATTATGGGACCCGTAACAACCTGGCGGCTACATAGAGCCGCTTAGTCGCTTACATATCGTGAAATCGAAGTATTAAAGTAATCGAGTGTTTACTATTACTAATATTTTTGTTTGGGTACTGTGGCGTTCTTATCTGGAGAAGGCAAGTGTGCTAGTTTTTTTAGTAAGGCTTCTATAGCAATTACGTTATTTAGGCCAATTGGTTGGCGTCTTTTAGGGGAACTAAACTAGTGTTTATAATGTCATGTACCTTGTGCAGTGTTATGTCAGTGTTATATATTTTATAGTGGCAAAAAAGTATCTTTAATCCCACACTTGTTAAATCAAAGAAAAAAATAAAGAAGCAGGAGCAAGGATTAATTATATGAGTTTTATGACTTTGGACTATAATAATATTTAATATCTTGATTAGGTATCTTAGGGTACATTATGGGTGGAGTGTGGAATTAGTCACGGCCATGATTGTATCACAGTCTATTCCTTTTTTTTCACTGAAAATTTTATAGCTAGGGCGTGATCTATGTCATGCCCATGATAATCTTGATGGTAGTTGTCATCCCCTAATTCTCCGTTGCCTCCACGTAGGCAAATTCGGCATGAGACTGTGCGCCAATCCAAAATTTTCGGGTGTGTTGGCAGGACCTTAGCCCTAGTTGCGGAAGCATAGCTGCTTACTGGATCATCTTCAACAATGGTGAAGCTACTAGAAGAGACTAGTCAGAATAGGGGAAAACTCTTATATTCTCAGCAATAATAAGAGTTACAAAACCCCTCAAACCCGCTTGTAGGATCCCTCTTGCTCGGAGCTCTCCTAGTTTTGCTCCCTTTCTCTCTCTCACGTTGGCAGCGATTCTCGCCGCCGACTTACAAGCTGTCAGACCTCTCCTCTCAGATATGCTCTCACTTGCCTCTCTCGCCTGGGGGGCCCTCCATGTCCCGGTGTGCTCTCGCCGCACACTTCTTTGTTCTGGACTGGATCTAGATCCCTCGATCGGATCTCTCGAAAGCTCTTCTCCCGGATCCCTCGTCCCTCTCTGATTCGCAGGTGTCTCTTATAGCGAAGAGGTAAGCGTCGCCTCTTTCAGACCTTCCGTGTCTGCTCGTGCTTCATCCGCACCCGAAGTCTCTCACAGGCACCGCTAGGCTTCGTCGATGCCGCCAGGTTCGCTGACGAAGCCTTCTGCCGCATTCGCAACCGTCGCCCACGTCCTCTATTCCAGCGCCACCTCTGCTATTTATATTGAAGGAGACGAAGCTCGCGTCTCCTTCTCCCCTTGAAGCCGCCATCAACCACGGGCTCCCTACCTCCGCAGGATCTACTGAAGACGACGACAAATAGGAAGCCATCTGCTTCCGATTTCGCTACTAAAGACGAGGCCGCCACTTGCCTCGTGTCCGCGTCCGAAGAAGGCGGAGCCATTCGCTGAAACTTGTCGCTTCGCATTTGCTTTGAAGATGGCGGAAGCATCCGCCA
Source organism: Costus lasius (assembly GCA_027563935.2). Lineage (NCBI taxonomy): Eukaryota > Viridiplantae > Streptophyta > Magnoliopsida > Zingiberales > Costaceae > Costus > Costus lasius. Next base: position 31,503,209 of record CM050448.1, read on the forward strand.
GAGCCACCCACTTCTTCCTCCGAGCTCGCCACCGCACGCGCCCGATCTTCTCGGTGAAGGTCGAAGACGACCTCCGAATCTTCCACAGCGAACGAAGTCGCCCGATCTCGCGCACCGAATTCGCCACTGCCTTCTAGGGAAGGCCTACGTTCAGAAAAAAAGTTTTAAGGGCGCTTAAGTGGGAAAAACAGGGTGCCTCGTTTTTTCCTAAAAAATATATATTTTTTTTTTAAAAAATAATGTATATCTTGTAAGCTTTCCAATGATATCAATATTTGGGTATTTTAGATTACATATACGTATAAAATACCTTAACCAATATTAAGTTTTTTATAAAGTAAATAGTGTATTTTGTCATATATGTGATATTGGTTATGGTATTTTATACGTATACGTAATCTAAAATATCAAAATATGATATCATTGGAAAGCTTCCGATTTGGGTCAACGCCCAAATGTTGACTCTCCCTAGATCTATCGTGGAATGGATCTTGATGTGAATATGGGCTGCCGCCCAATCCACCTGCCTCAAGCCTAGCCCATCTGCGATCGGGCATCACAGTAGTCCTCAGTAGGTTTCATGGCTAGGCTATGAAAATTATCACACCTGTGACAATTGTTCTAGATTTCACTGAATTATTCACAGCTAGAACGTGACAATGGTTACACCTGTAATTTGAATTGCTCCAAATGATACGTAAGAATTACGGCCCACCCGTGATAATAATTACGACCATAATTCTAATTGTGCACCTAGAAAAATTGCATCTGTTGATATAACCACCCTAGTAACTGCTTCCTGAACCGTTTTTCTTTAAAAAAAAAAAGAAGAAGAATAAGGAATACGTTTCTTCTTCTTCTTCTCTTGCATTTTCTCAGATACTCTCCTGCTTTATTGAATCCTGAAGGCTACTCCAAAATACTAGAAATTGCCTTTAGGACAGTAGAAATCACACCTCAAGGCTCTCAATTTTCTCTACTTCCAATATTATTTTAAAGATGCAAACAATTGTGCTTTTTTCAATAATTCTAAAAGCAAAATTCTTCTATGGAGGCAGATATAAACCCAAATGTGAAGGTGCAATTTCAAGAAAAAAACTTTCAGACTTGATCGGTTCGATGGGACGAATTACACTTGCTGACAAGACAGGATGTCTTGGCTACTCACTACGTTGAATCTCTACTATCTTGATTCGAACTTACCACTAATTCCAGAAGTTAGACCTATGGATTCAGACGATGTGAAGATCGAATTGGCTAAGAGAGACTGACAAAATGCTTTGTAGAAGATACATTCTCAACTGTCTCACCAGAAGGTTGTATGATGTGTATCACAACTATAAATTGCCTAAAGAGGCATGAGATATGATAGCGCCCACAGATATAGTAGGCGTTTCCCGCAAGTGCACGAGTCTATCGAAGTAATAAAATATCGATCCCACATGGACTAATGGGCAAATACCGACAGATCTCGAAATGGCTAGCTAGACGATGTCGAAATTGGTAAAGTTTAAGATAACGAAATAATTAAAAATGCAGGAATGTAAACAGAGGAAATCACACGAGAGGATTCTAATGAGGAGATGTATCAGGATATGGGTTCACCACATTGACTCCTTACAGTTGAATAGCCAAAATCTATTACCAATGTCCTATCAAGTTCAAGGGACTCAGCTTCCTTATCACGTAGGTAGCTCCCCTCTAATAATCTTGTCCGCTTCCACGAACTAGATTACCAGTTCAATCCATAGGGTTCTAACGTGCGGTCGGACAAGTGTCTTTCCAGAACGTCTAAGATTCTTATAATCCTCGCAAATACGTATCGACCCGCAAGCGAGGTTTTACCCTCCTAGAGATGCTGAACCATACTTGAGGTGATTAAAGACTCAAATGCCCCCTTTCGGGTAGCGTAGGCTTAGCATACAGACGGAATGGATAAACTCTCAACCAAGTGGGTCTGACGTGCGGTCGGACAAGATGCTCTCCGTAGCGTCTGAAGCTCCCTAAAATCTCGCGAGCAAGTATAGATCTGCGAGCGAGTTTTTTCTCCCTAAGATCTGATTTACAAACTTCACCTTAGTGTTTTACTAAGTGAGTATAGACCCGCAGGCAAAGTTTTCTCCTCTAGATCCGATTAACAAACCTCACCTTTGAGACTTAAGGCTCAAGCATACCTTTCCGGATAATGCTTTCCTTTAATCCTACTGGTAAGTACAGCTATGCAAGCGAGAGTTTCTCTTAGAAAAGCTGAATAACTACCCTTACTCGAGGGGTTAAAGGTTCGAGCATATCTTTCAGGGTAATGTAGGCATTGCACGCACACAAGGTCGAGCAAGGACTTTAGCAAATAAACCTAACTATCACAACTAATAAATCGTCAAGGGCTACCCCACATCCTGATTTAGTGTTTAGCCTATCATTATCATCATGAAAGCGCAAACAATAGTCTTGAACAATACACGCATAGGCAAGTTTGTGCAGGAATTACAAAGGAAAGGTAAGATCATACAATACTTTGCATGGATTATACAATAAACGCAGCAAATCGAATGTAACGCAAGAGATCTTTCCTTACAAAACTCTCCTTGAGGTGCTGGCGCAAGAAGGTCTTCAATAGTTGTAGATGCGCAGCCCTCTTCTTCCTATGGCTTTCCTCCTCCCAAGTGCAGCCCCCTCTCGTATGTGATTCCTCTCGTCTTGCTTGTTGAACTCCCCTATCTTAAATAGGATGGAGCTAGATTTGCTGCTGGTGAAAATCTAGAAAATCACTTTTTGTTTTCAGCCACCAGAAATCTGCAGCCTTTCTTCTTCTTCTTTCGATTCCAGCCGCCGCCTTTACCTCCTGTTCTTGCTTCTCTTTGAAGGCTCTTACCCTCCTCTTCCTAGTGGGTTGCTGCTCCTTTCCAAGGTTCTGTAAAGCTTCCATCAACAGCTGCTGTTTTCCAGCTGAAGAAGACTTTGCCGCATCTTCCCATACCCTGCAACCTACAGCTGCCCATCCTCCATGAAATTATGATTGCGTGACCAATTCCACTTCTAAAAGCTGCTCCTTGCTTCCTTTGTCAATGGGGGAGAAAGGTCCTTAATGCCCCTGAACTTCTCTTAGGGTTAGGTCAAAGAAATCTGGGTAAAAATTGTGAATTCGTAACAGGCAGGTCTACGATCTCGGACGAGAATTTGGTCGTGACCCGGTCGTGATTTATCAATTTCAGCTTCAGGCATAACGACGATCACAGGCATGATTCTGATCGGGACCTAGTCGTGATTTCCAACAAAGGCCTCAATGAATCTAAAAGCTTCTGGTTAGGATCATCTTAGTTAGGATGAGCTCCTTTGCCACAAAAGTGCCAGAATCTACCCTTTTGTGGTCGTTTTGACCTGAAAACGTGAAAATACCGAAACAGGTGTAGATTCCATAGATGTATCCAAATAAAGGCAATTATAAGACTTAAAGTCGTGAAATGAGGATGAATTCATTAGTAAAATGGCATGTAAAACTCTATATAAATATGTGTCAACAGAATACCTACGACTTAAATCTTTGCTTGTCCTCAAGCAAATTGGAATGAAATACCATGAGGGTTGTTCAACTGAAGTTATACTCCCCAATGATCTATAAATGCTAAATAATCACAGCTAGTCACAAGGCTTTAAAGTTGTCAAGATAAAAAGCAGAGTATCTAGGTCGAATCCATTGGCAACAATTGTACAACAATATTGGATAAAAATAGTTTCTTACCTCATGAAGCACTAATCCACTTAAAGCACCCAGATGGTAAACTCTTAGGTAGTAGTAAAGGCCTTGCTCATAACCTTGGTACTACCGCCTTCTTTTCTTTTTTGCAGTGCCAAGCTGTAACTTCGGTACCACTGCCTTTCTTTTCTCTTGTTTTTTATTTGCAGTGCCAAGTCACAACTTCGGTACCACTGCCCTTCTCTTCTTTTCATTTTCCTTCTTTTAGTGGCAGTGCCAAGTCAAGACTTCGGTACTGTCATTCTCCGCAAGTGCACGGATACTCGAAGTAATAATTAAGATATCGAACCACAGAGACTTCGTTGTTAAGTACTGGTTAATTTAGTTCTCACTAGCTAAGAAGATCGAGAATTATTAAAACAGCAATCGGACGATGTAGAGGAAAATCTGAATGAGAAAAGCGGGACCGGGGGGTTCATTCATCTTGATATTCATGACTAAAGATTTTTAAGGATTCATCAATCTATTTTCGTTATGGTTAAGATGCAGTTCACTTAAATAAGGAAGTTAACTCGCTCTCGCGCAATCAACTTGCATAGAATTATCCCCACTCTCGTGCAAGATCAGTTCTATGCTAGATATAAACAAACTTTGGTCAAGGAGATTAAGAATCACTCTCGTGCATTCCATCTCAGTACCAAGATCTCAAGCGAAGCTAAGCACTCTCGCACCTTAGTTCCGCAGGTTTTACTCAAGGGTTTCGAACAATTCAACATCTATCTCTAGCATGTTATCATGTCTGAAGCAATAATAATTTCTAGTACAAAACATCAACAAGAATTACGCAACTAAAATCTAAGGTTAGAAACACAACCAATCTCTTGCGAAGGGATCTAATCCTAAATTCTAGAGTTCCAAATTCTATGATATCATCTTCTCAGTCCATAGCATAGAACTCCAAAACATGATGATGCATGATACTGAAAACAATTAAAGGCATTAATCACTTGAGTAAAATAACCATAGCAAAGAATAAATTGATGAAAGAAAAGTCATCTAGTCATTGAAGTATCAAGAGAATTACACCCCTATGTCCCAAGAGAAAATTAAGCTAGCATGGAGGAAGATTCACAACGACACATGGTTTTTGAACGATCAAAGAGAGTAAAGAGGGAGTAAGAGTTACAAAACAGGGTTGCAACTGAATTGCAGCCCGAAATTTGCTTCAAAAATCGCGATGAATAATGTCGCGACCAAACTTTTGATGATTTCTCCCTCGATTGGTCTCCTCTTGTTCTAAAACTTCTGTGGCGTCTTCTTCTTCCCCATACGAAGCTTCCTTTCAAAAATCATGGCCGGAGGTGATCTGTGCAGTGAACGGCGATGAACCCTAGCACGGCGATGATTCTACCGAATTCTCCCCAAATCGTAGCTAAAAATTGTGTCAATTGCTTCGTGTGTCTTCTCCTTTTAAAGACGAGTCTGGCGCCTCTTTTTATTCTAAATTTGGACTCCCAAATCTCCAGAAATCGAGTTTCCAATTCTACCGTGATAAACTCAGAAATCTCGGTTTGGAATTACGGTACCGTATGAGAAATACGACAGTACCGTATTTTGTTCTGTGAAATCTGGGCGTAAAGCACGGCACCGTGTGTTGTCCTACGGCAGCGCCGTATTTGTGCAAAAACCTCTCTGATCAAAATTGATGAAAAATACGGTACTGTGATAAAATCCGGGTGAAATACGGTAGTGCTGTATTTTTGCTGAAAACTTTCTGTTCTGGATGGCCGAAAATCACGGTACTGTGTACTTCTGTACGGCCGTGCCGTATTTTTCTTAAGTCTTCTGTTCGGAATCAGCTCAAAATACGGTACCGTGAGAGTTTCGGGGGAAAATACGGTAGTGCCGTATTTTCATCTGGTTGAAGCGCTGAAATACGGTACCGTGTAGATTTATATGGCAGTGTCGTATTTTTGATAGGAGTATCCTTTTGACTTGAAATTTGATGGGGCGACTCCTCTTCATGGTTGGAACTCATTCATGCATTTGAATTGCTTGAAAACTGGTGAAAAATACGCCTTTTTGCCTGAAATTGATCAAAAACCAAAGATGGTGAAGATTCCGAAGCTTTTGGCTAAAAGGGTATAAAATAAAGTAATGGGATGAAATTATGATTCAAAAGACTACTAAATAAGCATGAAAAATACAATAAAATTTGGAGTCATCAGGTACCACTGCTCTTTTTTCTTTTTTTTCTCTTTTTGTCGGGGCAGTGCCAAGTTGTAACTTCGGTACCACTGCTTTTTTTTTCTTTTTCTCTGTTTCTTGTACGGTGCCAAGTTAGAGGAGCTCGAACCAAAACCAATACCGAGAGTTTCCAAGAGTGGTAAGTGTGTGTCAAGTGGTTTGGGCTAGGATTATCCAAACAAATAGTACTCATGTTGGGATATAGATACTTCCTAGATTCAAAGCTTATCAAAGTTCAATCCTTAAGTGTTCAGTGTATAAGGAATCAAATGACTAGGTGAATTGTTTAGCATCCAAGATACTCTCAATGTAGTGTGGGAATATAAATCAATCATGAATAAGGTAAATGAACAAGAATCAATAATGAATGAGGAAAATATCAATCAATGAAAATAAGAAATTTCAGCTAGGACCTACAACTTAGGCTTTTACGTGTTTAGGAAGTAATCATCAACAAGGTTCAAAGCTTATCGACAAAATCATGAAATCACATTAGATAGATACAACATGTTATCAAAGCATCTAGGTCTATCGGCAAGGCATGAAGAAGTAGATTATGATAGTGCCTTTGTAAAATTGAAGTATTATAAAAGCAAGACACATGTTATGAAGGAAGAGCATATTGTAAACAGAGTTCATAATGTTCGATATACATCCAGCAATAAAAGAGTTTAAAGTTGGCAAGTTTGGTACGACCGCACATCAACAAGGACAGTTCAGCACAACACAAAGTTTACCACACAGTGCATTTCATAAAAACAGTAAAGTGACCCATCAAAATATGTAAATCTCCCCTCCCAAGGCAAAATGTTGCATCGTCCGTGATGCGTATAGTATAGATATGTATCAAAAGGGATGAGGGAGAGACTTACAAAAGTGCAGTTCTATTTGCAGCATTCATCTGGGTCATCATCATTGTCAGATGGGGATGAGTCTGAGATATGAACTATCTTGTCTTGGTCGTCCTCTTCGTGGAAAGGATAATCTGAGAGGTACAAGTGAGGAAACATCTCGAAGGAGTACGTGACCTCGATCTTGTGTGCAATTTGCTTCCCCCACATAAACTAGTCCTAGTGAATAAGCTATAGAATATCATTAGTAGAAGGACAAGTGGCAATCTTTAGTTGGGCACCAGAGGAAGAGCTAGGATCCATGTCGAGTGATGTGGTAGAATCCTCTGGAGCAGTGGGATATGGGTGCAGACGCTAGTCAATGCTGTCCTGGAATTGAGATCGTGGATGCTTGGGCACTTCGTGGGAAGTAGGCGGCCATCGATGAGATACAAGTCCAGAAAATGTCATTGTTGAAGTTGGGAGGCCTGATGCATGATGTCTGTGCAGGGAGTCTAAAAATGTCATTCATATCTATAAGCATCAGCCTGCATTCGGTGTTGGCCAGCTAGAATGCGATAGTTCATGGGTTAGTTTTTAGCGTTAATACCTTCACCTTTATAGAGCTCAGAAATTCCAGTGTCATGCGAATGTAGGTGGGGTGAGTTTATTGCAAGAATCATCCCCAATCGAATTTATGAAAAATCCAGAGGACGTCGTCGAAGATACCTAGGGTGGTGAGCGAAACTGGATCCATGTACCTCGTGTTGATGACCTGGCGACCAGACAGGACCTGGTAATGAGTAGCTTGGAGCTTATAGCATATTTGTATCTTCGCTGGAGCTAGTGTTATCGTAGTGGAGGAGTTGGACGGGAAGCGCTGGCCATTCGCTTTCTCATCAACTTCTTGCGAGGAGGCATGGTTGACGCAAAAGATACAAATGAAGTTGCTGCCGTGAAGCACTAAAAAGCAGGTTATCAAAACAGAGAGTTCGACGAAATGAAGATGAAAAACTTGGAGTGTAGAGATCGCCGAACGAGGTTGGAGAGGTCGCCAAAAAAAAATGAGTAGCGATGACTTGTTGGGGCAGAGCTGGTGGGCTGTGCGAGTTTTGCGGTGGAATGGGAACCCTCAGTGAAAAGGTCGGGCGGCAAGTCAGGATCAGATAGCAGTTTAGGAATTGCGCCCACGACTTTGTTCATGACCCAGTCGTTATCCTCTATGGATGGACCTTTGGGAATAGCTGTTACGGCCATGGCCATAGTCACAACCCCTGTCGTGATTCATTCAGTGGGATTTCTTCATTCAGCTTTGTAAAAATCTCGGTCAAGATTTCCCTCATGACCTGGTCGTGATTCTTCTCGCATATTTTTGGTACTAGTTTTCACGGTCGTGATTTAAATCACTAGGCAGCCGTGATGCTCTCGTCAATGTTATACTTCATTCTGCCTTTTAGAAATTCTGCCCATGATTTTTGTCAGGACCCGCCCGTGATTTCTTCTGGAAGATTTCGTATAGATTTTACGGCCGTGGCTTTAGTCACGGCTCTGCTGTAATTTTCGCGGCAGATAAGTCTTTGTTTTGTCTCTGAGAAATCTCGGTCACGATTTTCAGCATACCCCAATCATGATTTTCTCGCATAATTCTGCGCTGCTAATTACAGCCGTGGTTTTAGTCACCTCCCTGCCGTAATTCTCTCGGCGAAATTCTGATGTTGGCTGAGTGATAATCACGGTTGAGATTTCCGTCATGACCCACCCGTGATTTTTGGAAAAATGACAGAAAACGCCTATCTCCTTAGGATCAGTTTGGGATATACCTGTGTCATTCAAAGTCAAGCAGAAGCATCAATAACCATAGCAAAATAAGCAGGAACATATGAAAACCAAGGAGATAGATAATGTAAATAGTGAAAGGGCTCAACAAGGCCAACATAACACTCCCAAATACAACTACAAACTGAATATTATTGCTGGGACTGAACAAGTGATCAAAGGACGAGCTTGGGCTGCATCCCAAGAGAGCTAATTAAAAATCATCAACTTGACCATAGCTTGTATCATCCCGGTAAGTGATGGTCCGCGAGAGCCATGGTTGGGATCTGTTGTGGTATACATTGCTTGCTCTTCGTTGTAGCCAAAATAGGTCTATGCATCCAGCATGAAAGGGCTTCCTGTACTCATTATCAGATATCAGAATTTTGAAATAAGTAGAACAGAAACTTGTAATCAAGAGAAAAGCCAAATCTGGAGTAGAAAAAAGTAGGATTTTTAAAATTGATCAATACCTCCTTGTGCCATTTTCGAGACATAACAAAATAATCGGATGAACAAGGATTTTAGACCAATCGTCAAGAAAACTCATCAAAACATGTTAATATAACTAAACTATATAAACCATGAAAGCAACTAAAATAAACAAGGAAAAAATGCTGGAAATAAAGTAAACTAGAGTAAGATACTTGGGTTGCCTCCCAAGAAGCGCTGATTTAAGGTCTTTAGCTTGACCAATGCTTGGATATCATGGTGTTGTTGGTAGGTCACTACCATAGTAAAGTGCATAAAGTCTTTTACCTTTTTTGCCATTCTGAAAGAATTCCCACCAAAATAAATATCATGAGTTTCAAAAGCAAGTTGATCACTGTCATGGCAAACATCCTCAGTCTTGGGACAGATTCAAATTCAAATTTCAGCTTTTCACTTATCTCAAGGTTAATGTTGTCAAGTGTCTCAGCTCCTCTGTTTTCTACATCGATAGTTGCATTTAAGTCTTCCAGTTGGGAGTTTACTTGAATATCAATTTCAATCACCTCATGATTATCATCAATCATGTCAATTGCCAATGGGTCTTTGTTGATTTGGGTCACATGAATTTTCTCAACCACTTTGTTCAAGATTTCTTTGTTGTAGCATAACCCAAATTGCTCAACAGGTTTTACTTCAATCAAACTTTGGGGAAAAGGAATCAATGGTTTATACGGTGGCGGTAAAACGCACACTGGTTCCTCTTCGTCAACAATTATGATGCTAGAGTTTGATTCTGCCTCATCCAAATTGATCTCTAATTCACCTTCACCTAACCCGTTGATCTTCACTTGAGGTTCCGCTAATTCTTCCATGGGTTCGGCTAAGGTGATGTCTTGTTGGGCTACATAGTTTTCTAATATTTGGTAGCGTGTGGTTAAATCTTCGATTGCTTCTAGCATATCATTGATTTGTTTAGTTTGATCAACAATAAAGCTCTCAATCCTAGTTTCTAAGTTTGATTTTTGTAAATCTTTGGTTGCTTCCAGTATGTTGTTGATTTGCTTAGTTTGATCAATAAAGTTTTCAATACTAGTTTCTAAGCTTGATTTTTGGGGTTGATCAAATTGCCATTGGTGGAAATTTACAGACTCTCTAGAATTCATTTGCGGCATAAGGTTTGAGTCATTCTCGTAAAAGAAATTTGGGTCATTTCCCCAATCCATATCACAGGTGTTAGAGTATGAGTCGATAGGAAATGGAATCCATAATTGACATTCATAAGAAAAATGACCTATATATCCACAAATATCACAAGAAGCATAAGGTAACATTGTAGGATTGCTAGAATATGGATCAAATGAAATTCCCAATTCGCATTCATGAGTAGAATGACATGTATGTCCACAAATATCACATGAAACATAAGATAACTTTTTTTTTTATTTTTAGAGGTTCTCGATGATAGAAAAAAAGTTCAGCCACAAGAAACAAAAATTACAGAAAATAAAAAGGGTCTAGCCTAGCAAATTTTTAATCTTGTCAATATTGCCAAAATTAGTCCCCGGCAACGGCGCCAAAAACTTGATAGTGCCCACAGATATAGTAGGCGTTTCCCGCAAGTGCACGGGTCTATCGAAGTAATAAAATATCGATCCCACAGGGACTAATGGGCAAATACTGACAGATCTCGAAATGGCTAGCTAGACGATGTTGAAATTGGTGAAGTTTAAGATAACGAAATAATTAAAAATGCAGGAATGTAAATAGAGGAAATCACATGAGAGGATTCCAATGAGGAGATGTATCAGGATATGGGTTCACCACATTGACTCCTTACAGTTGAATAGCCAAAATCTATTACTAATGTCCTATCAAGTTCAAGGGACTCAGCTTCCTTGTCACGTAGGTAGCTCCCCTCCAATAATCTTGTCCGCTTCCATGAACTAGATTACCAGTCCAATCCATAGGGTTCTAACGTGCGGTCGGACGAGTGTCTTTCCACAACGTCTAAGATTCTTATAATCCTCACAAATACGTACAGACCCGCAAGCGAGGTTTTACCCTCCTAGAGATGTTGAACCGTACTTGAGGTGATTAAAGACTCAAACGTCCCCTTTCAGGTAGCGTAGGCATAGCGTACAGACAGAATAGATAAACTCTCAACCAAGTGGGTCTGACGCACGGTTGGACAAGATGCTCTCAGCAGCGTCTAAAGCTCCCTAAAATCTCGCGAGCGAGTACAGATCTGTGAGCGAGTTTTTCTCCCTAAGATCTGATTTACAAACCTCACCTTGGTGTTTTCCTAAGTGAGTACAGACCCGCAGGCAAGTTTTCTCATCTAGATCCGATTAACAAACCTCACCTTTGCGACTTAAGGCTCAAGCATACCTTTCCGGATAATGCTTTCCTTTAATCCTACGAGTAAGTACAACTATGCAAGCAAGAGTTTCTCTTAGAAAAGCTGAATAACAACCCTTACTCGAGGGGTTAAAGGATCGAGCATATCTTTCAGGGTAATGCAGGCATTGCACGTACACAAGGTCGAGCAAGGACTTTAGCAAATAAACCTAACTATCACAACTAATAAATCGTCAAGGGCTACCCCACATCCTGATTTAGTGTTTAGCCTAGCATTATCATCATGAAAACGCAAACAATAGTCTTTAACAATACACACATAGGCAAGTTTGTGCAGGAATTAAAAAGGAAAGGTAAGATCATACAATACTTTGCATGGATTATACAATAAACGCAGCAAATCGAATGTAACGCAAGAGATCTTTCCTTACAAAACTCTCCTTGAGGTGCTGGCGCAAGAAGGTCTTCAATAGTTGCAGATGTGCAGCCCTCTTCTTCCTGTGGCTTTCCTTCTCCCAAGTGCAGTCCCCTCTCATATGTGATTCCTCTCCTTTTGCTTGCTGAACTCCCCTCTCTTAAATAGGCTAGAGCTTCTCTCCTTTTCTCCTTTAATTACCATAGATTTGCTGCTGGTGAAAATCTAGAAAATCACTTTTTGTTTTCAGCCACCAGAAATCTGCAGCCTTTCTTCTTCTTCTTTTGATTCCAGCTGCCTCCTTTACCTCCTATTCTTGCTTCTCTGATGGAGTTGTAGCGTCTCAAAGGTGAGGCGATACTCCTCGATGGTACCCGATCCCCGGTGTAGGCTACTATACTGATCAAGGAGGCGCTACCTATAGGAGGGGGGTACGTATCGCTCACGGAGGCGATACCTCATTTCTTCCCAAGTGGTGATGGGAGGAAGGGCTTGCTGCGCATTTTGGCGCTCCATGTTTGCCCAATGCAAACGCGCAGGGCCTTCGAGCAAGGTGCGCACAAACCTAACGCGTGCGTCGGGATGTGAGTTACTAAGGTCAAAGTAGGAATCGACAGAAGTGACCCAATCGAGGAATTGTGATGGGTCAAGACCACCCGCAAAGGGCGCGGGGGGTGTGCCTAATGAAGCGGTGGATATCGTCCTCCAAGCGAGGGCGCTCGACATGGTGTCAGGTTGGGGCTCTTTGCCCGGCCCAAGCGTGCCCAAAGCAACCATTAGATTGGGGCCCTTGTGCGGCCCATACATCATCCTCATCCAAGGGTTCGTATCCATAACCGAGGTCCCCCTGGGCCTCATGAGGCCGCAGGTGGCCGGACTGATCCCCAAAGACTTGCGGCCGCGGGGGCGCGGTCATTGGGGGGAACTCCCTAGTAGGTGGGGCTGGGTTTGCGGACGGAGGTGGGTTAACCGGGTTGGAGCGCCTATGCTCCAATAGCTCAGGGCGACTTGTGAGGGCATGAATCCCAGCCACAATTTGCTGAAACATCGCGCTTGTATTCCCTTTGTGGGATTCCAAGCGCGCGGACAACGCATCCAACTTGGCATCTACGCGCGCTTCAAGTGCAGCCAACGATTCTAAATGGGTTCTACTCCCTTCCGAGGGTTGGGCCGACACTTGGGTTTCAGGGATGGTTTCCGGATATTGGGACGACATAACTTGTGACTGTGTAGTCACCATGCACAAACAAGGTCGAAAATGACTAAGTGCAGGATGCTGAAAATGCGGAAACGATGTGGAAATATGCGATGCGATGAGTCGGACCGTGCGGACGATAAGAATCGAACGCGCAACCTTGCTCTGATACCAGAATTGGAGCTACTATAGATGGGAGGGTCCTTAAAGCCGTACTCTAAGGGATTACACAATGCCGCGAAAAACGGGAGAGGGTCTTTAGATGAGGGATGTAAAAAGCACTTCGGAAATGCAGGGAAACACGAGGAAGCACGAAGGAATCAACGTCGAGTTCGATCGGGGCAACACAAATGAGAAGAGAACACAATGGCACTCAACTACAGAATTTAACTCACTAACCTCGTAGCAATTTTGCACACTCACGCAGCAAATTTTAAGCTCAGCACGTCGCAATAGGGGACCAGCAGATTCGTAATGCACAGTTCGCACGCCTATGCGCCTGAAATACACCAAAGAACAACACGGAACGTCCACGTCTCCGGCGTACGAATGCCTGTGGAGAAAGGGAAACCACAACGGAAATACAAGAGCGCAACGAAGTGAAGAAACAGGCGAACCTGACCCACCACGAAGGATGGGATTTACTCCTTTGAAAAACTGGAAACGGAACAACGTGGAATCGAGGCACCGGCCTCGACCCGGAAACTCTGAAGGCGAAGCTCCTCCTCGACTCCTACAATGCTGGAGGCTCTCAGCTCACCAGGAGTACTCTACCACCAAGAGAACTAAGGGAGAATGCTGGCCAGCCCCTCTCTTTTATAAGATAAGGTGGGGAAACAAGACAAAGGGGATAGCATCTCAGCAACTAACAACCAAAAAGTGGTCAAGCTGCCACAAAAAGATAAAACAGAACATAATCCTACCAACTACCATCTACTCCTATAGGGGGTGCGGGTCCTTTGATTCTTCAGCGTACGAGGTGGCTGCGACGACGGTTAGACGCGCTCAGAGCACATCACGACAAAGCAGCAGAATTTTGAAGTACTAGGCTACGTAACGATCATCGCGGCCTTCTCTTGGGCCGTGTTGCTGATATGGTTGTGAGGCCCATCTGGAATTGGGCTCTTCGAGGGCTGGTTTGTAGCATCCTTGGGCCGGATCACTTCGGTGTGGATAGAGAGTGGGCTGATAACACCCACGAAGCGGTCCGGTGGGTGAGATGGGCGTTGGGATCGTCGTACTTCTACCTTGTTGGGCCCCTTTGTATCTTCATGAGGTGGGGCAACATGGTAGAGTGGGTTGTATACGTCGAAATGGGGTCATCGGGGCAATTCTGCAGCTTCGGGTGGCTGTCTGTAGGAGTCACGAGGTGTGACTTTCGTCGCTAGGTGACCCGAGGAACATTCTGTGGAAAACTGTCCGCAGGAGTCACGGGGCGTGACTTTCGTCGCTGGGTGACCCAAGGAACAGTCTGTGAGATTTCCGGCTTGTGCATGTGGTGCCGCTTCCGATTCTGAAATTTCATCGGGAAGTCGCCCGCAGAAGTCACGGGGCGTGACTTTCGTCGCCGGGTGACCCGAGGAACTCTCTATGGAAAATCGGACTTGAGCACCTGGTGGTTGTCTGCAGGATTCACGGGGCGAGGTTATCGTTGCTGGGTGCCCCGAGGAACTTTCTGTGGAAAATCGGACTTGAGCACCCGGTGGTTGTCTACAGGATCCACGGGGTGAGGTTATCGTCGCTGGGTGCCCCGAGGAACTTTCTGTGGAAAATCGAACTTGTGCACGTGAAGTCGCCGCTGATTCGGGAAGTTGCTCGCAGAAGTCACGGGGCGTGACTTTCGTCGCCGGGTGACCCGAGGAATTTTCTGTGGAAAATTTTTGGGGCACCATTGCGGCCAGATCTTCCCCTACTTTCATGTCGTATGCTCCTGCATCATTCTCTTTGAAGGCTCTTACCTTCCTCTTCCTAGTGGGCTGCTGCTCCTTTCCAAGGTTCTGTAAAGCTTCCATCAACACCTACTGTTTTCCAGCTGAAGAAGACTTTGCCGCATCTTCCCATACCCTGCAACCTGCAGCCACCCATCCTCCATGAAATTATGATTGCGTGACCAATTCCACTTCTAAAAGCTGCTCCTTGCTTCCTTTGTCAACGGGGGAGAAAGTTCCTTAATGCTCCTGAACTTCCCTTAGGGTTAGGTCAAAGAAATCTGGGTAAAAATCGTGAATTTGTAACAGGCGGGTCCATGATCTCGGGCGAGAATTTGGTCATGACCCGGTCGTGATTTATCAATTTCAGCTTCAGGCATAACGACGATCACATGCATGATTCTGATCGGGACCCAGTCATGATTTCCAACAAAGGCCTCAATGAATCTGAAAGCTTCTGGTTAGGATCATCTGAGTTAGGATGAGCTCCTTTGCCACAAAAGTGACAGAATCTACCCTTTTGTAGTCGTTTTGACCTGAAAACGTGAAAAATACTAAAACAGGTGTAGATTCCATAAATGTATCCAAATAAAGGCAATTATAAGACTTAAAGTCGTGAAATGAGGATGATTTCATTAGTAAAATGGCATGTAAAACTCTATATAAATCTGTGTCAACAAGATACGCTTGAATCCAAAAACAAGCACATGAAGCAAGGTACAGATAGATTTTTGACATTAAAATACTTCGAATTTAACTTTTCTGATAGAATGCTAATTATGGACCAAGTTAGAGAACTAAATATCCTTGTTTCCCAAATGAGTGAATTGCAAATTAAAATTCCTGATGCAATTCCACTGGGAGCGATATTGTCTAAACTTCTAGTTACTTGGAATGATCATAGAAGGAAAATTTTGCATTCAACTGAAAACTATTCAATTGAACAATTCATCACTCATTTACAAATTGACTTTGAGAATAGGACCAGAGATGAATTAATGTTGGGTTGAAAAGTGAACCAAATTTTTATTGCCCCAAATGTGGGGGTATCCTTTGGTGGTCCTTGAAACAATCTTAATATGAAGAAAAAGTTCTTCAAAAGACCTATGAACAATTATAATGTCAAAAAGAATCACCCAAGCTTTTATTATGGGAAAAAAAGACATTATATAAAAGAGTGTAGGTACAAAAGAAATATGGTAAAAAATACTAGCACTCTAGGTGTGAGCAACCATAAAACAAATACGGTTGAAACTGATAATATGGAATTTATTGCAATGATCACATAACTTCATATGGCTTATGTAACTGTGTCCAAAGGTTGGTGGCTAGATTCTGGTGTCACCATTAATGTTTGGAACAACAAATCATTGTTCGAGGTGTACAATTAGCCAAAAGATCCTGAAGAAGTGCTGATGGGTAACCATGTTGCTGCTAATGTTTTAGGCAAAGGGAGTGTGAAACTCAATTTCACCTATGGAAAGAAACTAACACTAATTAATGTATTTCATGTACCTGATCTTAGAAAGAATTTAGTTTCTACAAGCCTATTATGTAAGAATGGTTTTAAGATTATTTTAGAGGCAGACAAAGTTATTGTAACTAAGAATGACATATTTGTGCGAAAAGGATACTCTATGGATAGCATGTTGAAGTTATCTCTTAATGAAATAAATCATGTTGTTGTTTATGTTGTTGACTCTTCCTCTTTATGGCATGCTAGACTAGGACATTTAAATTATGGTTATTTACATTACATATCAAAGCATAACTACATATCTTGCATAGATGATCATATTGGAAAATATAGTATTTGTGTAGAAGCAAAAATGACTAAGAAAACTTATCCTAAAGTTGAAAGAAAAACTGATTTGCATGAACTAGTACACTCTGATATATGTGAATTAAATGGTCAATTAACTAGAGGAGGTAAAAGATATTTCGTAACTTTAATAGATGATTTTTCTAGATTCACATATGTATATCAAATGAGAACTAAAGATGAAGCCTTTGATAAATTCAAGGAATATAAATCAATATTTGAAAATAAAAAGGGAACAAAAATCAAAATGCTTAGATTGGATAGAGGTGGTGAATACTTTGCTGAAACATTTAACTCATTCTATGATAATAATGACTTTGTTTATCAAAGAACTTACATCTCAATAGAATAGGGTAGCTGAAAAGAAAAATAGATCTTTGGTAGACATGGTTAATGTCATGTTATTAAATGCTAAGTTACCTTTCATACTTTGAGGAGAAGCATTATTGGCCACTAGTCATATTTATAACAGAATTCCTTTTAAAAAGTTTAAGGCTTCACCATATGAACTTTGGAATAATGGAAGAAAACATAACTTAAATTATTTTAAAGTGTGGGGGTGTGTTGCCTTTTATAAAACACCTGAGCCACATAAATCAAAGTTAGAGTCAAGAGGAATTAAAAGTGTATTTGCTGGATATGCTCAAAATTCGAAGTCATATAGATTATTAAACCTTGACTCCAACATAATTGTTGAATCAATACATGTTGAGTTTTTTGAAGATAAATTTATAAGTGATGCAAAAGCGACTCAACCTAATTTGATTTCAA
Source organism: Costus lasius (assembly GCA_027563935.2). Taxonomy (NCBI): domain Eukaryota; kingdom Viridiplantae; phylum Streptophyta; class Magnoliopsida; order Zingiberales; family Costaceae; genus Costus; species Costus lasius. The sequence goes on from CM050448.1 coordinate 31,520,716, forward strand.
GTTCTTATGATGTGAGGGTTGAGAAGAAAAGAAAAGAAATTAATGAACCAAGTGAACCAAGAAGAAGTCAAAGGATAAGAATTGAAAATAGATAAAGAATTTGTTTCACCTAATTCATTAATTTTCCTTGTTGAAGGAGATAGAACTAAAATTTTAAACAAAACATCCATGATATGCAATATAGAGAATGAGCCCAATTCATACTATGAAGCAATGGCTTCAAGAGATGCTTCTTTATAGAAAGAAGCTACTTGTGATGAAATGAACTCAATAATATCAAATGGGACATGGGTTCTTGTGGATTAACCACTTGGATCCAAAGCAATTGGATGTAAAAGGGTCTTTAAAAAGAAATATAGACCAGATGGTTCTATACAAACTTATAAAGGTAGATTAGTATCTAAAGGATTCAAATAACAGGAAGGTGTTGATTACTTTGACACATATGCGCTAGTAGCTAGAATAACATCCATTCGATTATTGTTTGCTATAGCTTCAATTAATAAACTATGTGTGCATCAAATGGGTGTTAAGACGACCTTCTTAAATGGTGAACTATCTAAAGAAGTTTATATGGAGCTGTTGGGAAACCCCAGGCATTTTTAACATTTTCATAAAACACAATAGAAGCGATGCCCAAAATGAGTTTTCTAAATCAACAGGACTGGCTTATGAGTGATCCACTGGATGTGATAGAATCGGTACCTTTTACACAATATCAGGAGTGGCCGATGATGATGTTTGAGATGTGCAAGGGAGCGTCCTGTACACTCGTGCACACACGGACTCCTCGAGATCTCTTTTTCCTCACTTGGTGCTAGCTTCAATAAGAAGATCTATGCCTCATAATTCTTCTCAACTTGTGCCACCATCAAGTAGAGTGTGCCAAGGAGAAGAGGGAGATAGGGCACAAGGAGAGGGAAGCTCTACCACTTGCGCCTAACATAGAACCAAGCCCCTTCTTCTTCGAGGATTGTGCCAGCATCCATAGTTGCTCCCATGAAGAAGATACCTCCCTTCATGAAGCACCAATCCACCATGTGAATGCGCAAAGGAAGAGGGAGGAGTTATCACTAGTCATCACTCGTGCTAAGGGAGAAGGAGAATTCGCCATTGAATGTGGCCAACTGCTTCATCCCTTGGAGGGGCAAAGCAGAGGAGAAGTAGTGATGGCGGCTAGGCTTGAGGGAGAGATCATCCTAGGCAGCTAGGGTTTTTTCTCTAAGAGATAACATACTCATATGCGCCTCCTAGCCCCTGTATATATAGAGTTTAGGCGTGGGTCCTACTACTTAAGTCGTAGAATAAATCTAATGGATTTATTCTCTTATATTGAATATAAATATTCAAAATGCGCTTAAGCTATGGACCTCCCCCCCCCCCCCCCAAGATTATGTTTAAATCAAGTCAACAAGCTACCAAATAAATCCGGCATAATTTACGTCACTTGACCCTTTAACTAGACCTAGTCAAATGTAGTCACCCGAGAGTCAACCAAAGTCAATTGACTTCAAAGTGTAATCTCACTCTATAAGATCATCTCCAACTCATTAGATGCATTTGCAAAGCATCAGACTCCCAATCTGATCTGAATCAACTAAATGACTCGATCATAGGCTACTCAATAAATACGAGATCTCGAGCGCTAAGTATGCGACCCTGTAGGTTCCTCCGATATTGGTAGTGATAACCTCACATCATCACAAGTAATGAGTGGCATTTAATTATACATTATTGCTACCAAGTCATCATAATGGAGTCGCCATTGATATTCCCTGAAATTGTGATAAAGTACCTATACACTATAGTCCTTTTGCCGAGCTGGTATCCAGATTAGACAAGTGTATCACACTTGTTTGACCCAATCTAATGGTCATGACTAAATCAGGTTCTCACTTGGGTATGGTCATATACTTTCAGTCATGCATCCATATAGCTTATGATATACCCAATGACAAGCGTTATGACTCCTCTACTATGGCGGAACATTAGGTTGTATCTATTGGGAATCCCTGAGCCTTATAAAAACTTTAAACACAGCGGAAGCGAAGGTCCAAAATAGAATTCCCAGAAACACCAGGACATTCCAATTATGGAAGAGGCAAATCCTCAATTGGCTCACTGAACCTCTCATATAGCTTATGATACACCCAATGACAACCATTATAACTCCCCTACTATGGCGGAGCATTAGTTATATCTATTGGGAATCCCCGAACCTTATAAAAACTTTAAACACAGCGGAAGCGAAGGTCCGAAATAGAATTCCCAGAAACACCAGGATCCCTTACGAGAGAAAACCAAAGGATGTAAAGAGTAGTACCTTGTCAAGTAATTTTAGGAGCAATCGATGATGCAGACGCACAAGTGTATGTCCTCTGCAATCGCACACACATGGGCTCCTCGAGTCCTCTCCAACCTCCACGCTAGGTGCTAGCCCCGGGATATGAGATCCATGATAAGTGTTATTTTTATAAGATTTAAAGTCTTATTCATATAGACTTTTCAGGCTTAAAGTATTGTTTTATGTAATACCCCGGTTTAGTCCCACATTGGGAGTGGGAGGAAAGATTATATAGTATATAAGGGTTAGTGGGCTTGGTATTGTTAACTCGAGCTTAAGCATTTTAATAGATTGGGTCACGTTGCAAATCGGCTCACCAAGTTAATGAATAGTTTGCTTACTAAGCGGGTTATAACAAATGATATTAGAGCAAAACTTAGTCCTAAGCATGGTGAGAGGCCAATAGGAAAGGGCTACCGAGGATGGTGGAGCCGCCATTAGGCTGACCTCACATGCTGCTGACTAAGGGATGGTGGACTTGACGAGGACGTCAAGTCTTAAGTGGGGGAGATTGTAATACCCCGGTTTAGTCCCACATTGGGAGTGGGAGGAAAGATTATATAGTATATAAGGGTTAGTGGGCTTGCTATTGTTAACTCGGGCTTAAGCATTTTAATAGATTGGGCCACGTTGCAAATCAGCTCACCAAGTTAATAAATAGTTTGCTTACTAAGCAGGTCGTAACATTTTATGTCTTAATTTAGTATCTTTTCTCGTAAAGTATGAAATCTTCACTATTTTTTGTTTGTTTGTGAAATGCAAGGTTTATTCCTAAATTTTTGTGAAGATTTTGAAGATTTAATGTTACGAGAATATTCGTCACAGTTCAATGAGGTCACAAGTCAAATTTTGTTTTTTTAGAGTTTTTTTATGGAGATCACGGCCTAGCCGTGAAAGCCATCATGGTCGTGATCATCTCGGCGTTCCAGAGCATCTTTGTTCATAGTAATCACAGCTAGCCCATGACAGGGTTCACGGCCCTGAACGTCAAGTATAAAAAATTTGGCGAAGTCATCACGGTTTGCAGCACAGGCGTGATCTACGTCCATCCTTTTTATGAGCTCATCACGGCTTACTTGTGATGGTCATCACGGCTGTGAAGGACGCTGGCACAAAATCTGACGAAGCAAGCACGGGAGCGCTGCACGAGCGTGATCAATCTCCAAAAATTTTATGCGCTCTTCATGGCCTACCCATGATCGTCATCACGGCCGTGAAGGCATCTCTGCAAATCAGCGAACTTGTCACGGCTTGGCCGTGAGAACATCCATAGATCCCGACCTTCAAGCAGCTTCTCACCAAATCCTACGGTCCTAGAACATAGAAATTGGGAAAAACTCCCAACCAACCTTCCTAACCGCTAAAGGAAGAGATTGAGCCATAAAAAGAGGATTTTTGGGCAGTTATAGGGTTCAAATTTTCAAAGAAGGCGACTAGGGCGCAAAGAGGGCAATTTTATGCATTCAAGGGCTTGTTTGATGGAGTTTCTTCGGGGCTATAGAGAGAAGACCGAAGATTTGATGTCTCCTAACCTTGAATAGTAATTTCCTCTCCTTTTGGATATAATTTCTTAGGTTTTCATTGTTAAACGATATTTATTTTAAAGTAAAACCCTATTTCGAGACTCGGGCATAGCCCGTTGAACAAATATCCACTTGTAAAACATTTTTATGAATCTTAGTGACATTTTCTAGGGAATTGCTTATTTAATTTGAATGTACTTATTACCTATATATGTTTCGGCCAAACATTGTATATGTGTTAAGTGTTACAAGAAGAGCCGAGAGGTAAATCGTAACACTCGACTGTCCAATTTGAACTTATGACTTGAATTACGAGAGTCGTTCAAAGTCACTCGAGGATTTACGATTGTCATAGAGCCCATTGGGTTTTTCCTATGCTAATAAGCCATGAGAGTAGGAGATTAGCTTAGGTAGACACCAGATTACACTTCGAGAGAAGGTAATCTGTACAAGAGGATTAATCGCCTTAAGTGGTTTACTGTCGGATTATGCTTTGAGAGAAGGTAATCTGTTTCCTACTTTGATTTACTTAATGCTTTATTTAAAATCCTTCAATGAGGTGAAACCTAAAGTCTCGAAACTTTCTTAAACTGTAATTCTCATTAAGTCGTTGACTTCTAGATTCGATAATTTAGACTTAAGAATAGTTTTTCAATTTCTTTTTTGAACTGTCTAGCTATCAATGACGCTAAAGGTCGGCACTTGACACCTAGTTCCCTTGAGACAATATTATTACTACCTCGATAGAAATCATGCACTTGAGGTACGCTTATTAAGTTTTTGGCACCGTTGCTGAGGAACCAAGCATTGCCAATATCGACTGAACTGTACACTTGATAGACTAGATAATTTTTATTTTTGTAGCTATTTATTTTTATTTTAATTCATTTATTAATACTTCTTGTCTTCTTTCTTTTCTTCAAGCTTGTATTATTTTCTAGTCTGCTAATCCTGTGTATGCTAAGAACTATAAGAATAGAAAGCTTAGTACCAGAAGATCTAGAAATTGAAAGGACCTTTCGAGTTCAAAGAAAAATCCAAGATCAACAGCTTGAGGAATCCCATCTAAACCCATCTACAATGGACCAGACTCGTTCACTGAATGACTTTGCTGCACCGAATGTACAGGTCTTACACTCCAGCATTATACGACCAGTAGTCGAAGCAAATAACTTTGAGATAAAGCCAGCCCTCGTGCATATGGTTCAGTAGAACTAGTTCAGTGGATCACCTCAAGATTAATGGGGCAACATCTGATGCTATACACTTACCACTCTTTCCTTTTTTCTTCTAGGACCATGCGTGGGCATGGCTACACTCCCTCCCTCAAGGCTCCATCATAATATGGGATCAGCTTTGTCATGTGTTCCTCTCTAAGTATTTTCCACCAAGCAAGACTGCTCAATTGAGGATCCAAATAATAAATTTTAGCTAGAGGGAAGGGAAGTCACTTTACTGGGACCGCTATAAGGAGTTACTGAGAATGTGCCCACATTTATCTGTAGATGCAGTCGCGGAAGGAGTGATGACACCAAAATATATAGTATATTTTGTATCATTTTATATATCTTTTCATGCTCAATTGAAGATCTTTTGCTTATTTTTATGCCAAAATTACCAAATATTGCAAAATCTACTTTTATTTTGTTTTTTATGATTTTCAGGTAAAAAGGCACTATTTTGAGGCGTTTTCAAGCAAAATTGAAGACATAGAAGAGTTACCATCATCAAGAGGAGATCACCCGATAAATTTCACGCAAATTGAAGCAACTGACCAAAATATGGTAGTGTCGTAATATATATTACGGTACCGTATTTCCATACGCTACTGTAATATCGAGCCACTGCCATAATTTGGAGAAATTCCGAACAGAAGATTTTATGATTTTACGACACTATCATAAAAAATTACACAGGCCATATTTTATGGACACTTGAAACCAGAGAATGCAAGCGATTTTACGGCACTGCCGTGAAATATCACACTGCCCTATTTTGGAGCGCATTCAGAATAGAATAAATTGCTAAAATTATGGCACGGCCATAAAATATTTTATGGTACCATATTTTGGGCAATTTTTGACCAGAAAACTGCAAAGAAAATATGGCACTACCGTATTTTAAATTACGGTACCGTATTTTATACGTGGACGCGCGAGTTTTTCGGGCTAAAGCTTGCATGGACCATAACTTTTGATCCAAAGCTCCAAATTGAGATCCGAAAGTTGCTACGGACTCATATTTAAGAGGAAAACACACACAAAGTGAAAGCCCTAATTTTTATTCAGTATCGAGGGAGAAATCTACAGAGAGGCGACTAGGGTTCGGCCTCACACCGAGAGGCATAGAGAGCATCTCAGGCCATGATTTTCACGTAGAAGCTTCGCCTGGAGGAGAAGAGGACACCACAGAAGTTGCGTGGCCACTATTCATAGTAAAATACGGATGTAATTTGTATTACAGCCGTGGTGTATTTTCCTAAAACCTTTTTTCCTTCGATTTCTGATCGTTCTAAACTATGAATTATTATATTTTCTTCTCCATGCAAGCTTAAACATATTTTGGGACATGGGGTTTAATCCCTTTGATTTTTAATGATTAGATACTTTTTATTTCGTCAAGATGATTTTTCCATGATAATTTTACCTATGTGATTATTGTTCTAAAATTCTCCTTAGTTTACTTCTTGTCATCATGTTTAGAGTTCTCGCAATAAGGACCGAAAGGTGACTTGCTTGAGAATTGAAACCCTAAAATTGATAAATAGGAACTCACAATAAGAAATTAGGTTAAAGTTCTTATTTCTTTATTTTAGTGATGTAATTGCCATGTTGATAATTATGAACCTAGGATTAAGTTAGTGTGTGGGGGTATCCTAAGGAAACTAAAGGATATTACTTCTATATTCCCAGCGAGAATAAAGTTTTTGTTGCTCGGGGTGCTGTCTTTCTAGAGAAAGAATTTCTCATGAAAGAAGTCAGTGGGAGGAAGATTGACTTGAACGAGGTCCAAGTGCAACTACAAGACATTGAGATGGAACCTGAGCCACCTGCACCGGTTGCTGGGCGACTAGAGGCTCAGACACAGGCCCCACGTAGGTATGGGAGGATTTGTCATGCACCTAAGAGGTATGGGTCGCTGCTGACCCAACACGACGGGATCTTCATCCTCGAGGATGAACCTAGGACCTATAATGAGGCGGTCGCTAGACCGGACTCCGAGAAATGGCTTGAGGCCATGAGATCCGAGATGGATTCCATGTCGGCTAACCAAGTCTAGGATTTGGTTGAGCTGCCTGATGGGGTAAAACCCATAGGGTGTAAATGGGTCTTCAAGAGAAAGACTGACATGGATGGCAACATAGTTACCTATAAGGGTAGACTTGTGGCTAAAGGATTCCGACAAGTCCACGGGGTGGACTATGATGAAACCTTCTCACCAGTTGCCATGTTCAAATCCATTCGAATCCTGCTTGTTATAACTGCATATCACGATTATGAGATATAGCAGATGGATGTGAAGACAGAATTCCTTAACGAAAAACTGACAGAGGATGTGTATATGACACAACCTGATGGTTTCATACATCCTGGAGAGGCCAATAAGGTATGCAGGCTAAAGAGATCCATTTATGGATTAAAGTAAACTTCTCGAAGTTGGAATCTTCGATTTGATGAGGTAGTAAGATATTACGGCTTTATCAAGAGCGAAGATGACGCCTGTGTATATAGAAAATTCAGTGGGAGCTTGGTGACATTTCTAGTCTTGTTTGTCGACGACATACTACTCATCGGAAACGACATCCCTAGTCTTCAATCTGTGAAGACATGGTTGGGGAAGTGTTTTGAGATGAAAGACTTAGGGGAGGCCGCCTATATCCTAGGCGTGAGGATCTACCGGGATAGATCCAAGAAGCTCCTGGCCCTTAGTCAGAGTACTTAAATTGATAAGGTCTTGGAGAGGTTCAACTTGGAGCAATCCAAAAAAGCATACCTTCCAGTGAGACATGGCCTTATTCTCTCGAAGATCCAGTGTCCCACCACACAGGCTGAGAGGGATGACATGAGTCGAGTACCCTATGCTTCGGCAGTAGGTTCGATCATGTATGCAATGTTATGTGCTAAACCAGACGTGGCTTATGCTTGGAGCATAACTAGCCGATACCAATCAAGTCTAGGTCTGCAACACTGGGTGGCAGTAAAAAACATTCTGAATTATCTGAGAAGAACTAAAGATTATTCTTGGTCTATGGGGGACAGGAAGAGCTCAGCGTTCAGGGCTACACTGAGGCATCGTTTTAGACTGACCCTGATGACATTAGATCGCAGGCAGGCTATGTGTTCAGATTAAGTGGAGGTGCTATGAGCTGAGAGAGCTCTAAGCAATCCATTTGTAGCTGATTCTACGACCAAGGCTGAGTATGTCGTTGCTTCTGAGGCAACCAAAGAAGCTATTTGGATAAGGAAGTTCATTTCTGAACTTCAGATGGTTCCAACTATAGTGGATCCGATTGATGTCTATTGTGACAACAATGGAACGATTGCACAGGCAAAGGTGTTGGTGTATATGCCCTAAAGACCAATGTATGGACATGGTCAGGCATTGTTTGAATGTACTTTGATAGAACTATTACTCTTTATGTGGGCATGGTCGTTATTATGCAGACTTCTCTACCTGCGTTGATGTATTGAGTTGCATAAATAATGTCCCAGGAGTTTGGATTGGATCCATTCTCATAAGCTATCCCCAGACAAGGTACCTTAGCAGATATGGGACAGCTTCGGTACATGTGAGACTGGTGTATGGGCTGGTTAGGTGCGAGGCACAGTAACGCAGACATACAGGTGCATTGGATGCACTGGAGTGATCCACCGTGAGGATTGACTTGTCTAGTCAACAAGTCAATCTCACATGCAAGAGGTTTGCATTGATCCTTAGACTTGAGGTATTCATGTCTAGATTTGATGATGGGTATGCTTTAATACAATCTTACGTCTCTCCGTAATTGGGAGATCAAAACGACTGTCATTGGGCATGTCATAAGTCATGTAGAGACATGGATGACCAATAGTAGGATTTGCCCCTTCCTTATTGGAAGCATGATATCCACTCGGGGCGCCCCACCTTATTGGTGCATGACAGGAGAGTGTGGCCACACTTGTTGAGTCATGACCAATGCATTAGATAATAAACTTGAGACTAATCCAATGGCAGGATATCAGCTTAGGCAAAGGGATCTATAATGCAATGGGAATCCTCGTTGCTTGTTAGGAGTTGTTGCCATAATGACTTAAGTCCTATGACATGGGTAGTAGTGATGTGTTGCTAGATACCCCTCACTACTTATGATGTTTACATCATTGCCATCGTCATATGGATCATACGGGGTCACACGCAATAGACTCTTGACGTTGCTTTAATCAGAAGCCTTAGGATCAAGTTATTGGATAACTTGGATCAATTTGGAAGATTTCATCAGCGCCAATAGGCCTGATGAGTTGGAAGAAAGTTATTGGAGCCAAACTTCATTTTTGGCAGGTTGACCCGAAATTGACCTAGATTGGTCACATTTGGATTAGGGTTGCATTGGATTAGATCCAATGGCTTAATCAACCCATGCCATGAAGTTTGGGCTAGCTCATTATCCAATGAGGCCCAATAATTAGTTGTCATGAAGAGGAATTGGCTTAAAAGGGTATAATGGGGAGAAATCTCACCCCATTGGCGCCTAGGGGCATAATGGGGTGAGGGAGGCACCTTTGCTTCATTATGGAAGTAAAGGGCGCCTAGCCCTTGTTCCTTGGATGGAATACTTGCCTCTAAGGCAAGTCTTGGGGCTGATATGGCTTGAGGACTCTTTTGGAAAGAGCTTGGGCGCATATGAGAAGTAGGAAGATGTTTATGGTAAAGTCTTGGAGACTTTCCTTATGAACCCTACATACACCCAAACCCTTACCCTAGCCGAATTCTTCATGTTGCGCCTAGCCACTTAGCCTTTGATGGTAAGAATACATTTGAGGCATGTCTTGGGCTGATATAGTGCTTGGACTTTTATGGATAGGTTGAATGAGGTTTATGGTAAAGTCTTGGAGACTTTCCTTGCTTCAAGACACCTCATCCTAGCCATACACTTGGCATGATCCTAGCCCTTGCCCAAACCGCCTCTAGTCCTATTTATAGGACCCATTGTCGCCCTCTCTAGATGATGAACACTTGGAGACGTGAACACACATAGAGGGGCGAAAGCAAGGGCAAAAAGGCGACAACATCAAAGTGGCACAACCCTTCTTCCAACAAGTGACCACAAGTCTTCTCCTTCCTCTCCTCTTGGCGTGACTTGGAGAAGGACTTGGTGGCGCAACTTCCCCTTAATCTTCCTCAAGGCCGAAACTCATCTTCTCCCTCTTCTCTTGGAGTAAAGAGGATAAGGAGTTGGCGGCATCTTCTTTGCACTTGGCGCATGAACCTTGGAGGTGGCGCAAGAAGAGTGAAGGAACCCTAAGGCGCGATTCTCTTCCCGAGGCTAGCACCGAGCGTGGAAGGGAGCAACGATCAAGGAGTCGACGCGTGGATACTTGTAGAGGGTGAACATTTGGGAGCCTTCAACATGGCTTCGACATCTAGACAAGCAAAAGAGGTACATCTCTAACACATCCTTGTGTCCTCTCTCTCGCATGGATCCTTGGGACCGGAATGTGTTTCGGGTGTAATGCTTCTTCCGCTGCGTCCTGGGACTGCAAAATTTTAAATTACACCCGGCATTCCCTAACAAAAGGAACCAAGGTCTCATCAAAAATCCAAACACATTCTCAGGAGATTTCACCTGATCTGGGATATCTTTGACAGGGGTGATGTCAAGATTAGCAGAGTTGACATAGACAACAATCTGGTAGACCCACTGACCAAGGCTTTGGCGCAGTAGAAGCGTGTTGGTCATACGAGGGACATGGGGTTGAAATTTCTCAACAACTAAGTCTAAGTATAAGTGGGAGATTGTTGGTGTATATGCCCTAAGACTCGTTGTTGGTCTGTCTTGTACTACTTGATATTGATATTTAATATATCATTCTGGCATTGTCGTTATTATGCTATGTTTACATCTGCGATTATTGTAAGATCCAAGGATCTTAAGTTCTGGTAAGCATTATTTTCTATGATAAATTATGATAAATTATTTGGATTTAAATAAAATCATTAGCTGTGATATTGTATTATGATTTAAATAAAATTGTTGGGTGCTAATTAATTGGCTTATTGATTGTTAATTTGTAATTAATTGATTTGAGGTTATTTGATTGTTAATTTATTGTAAATTAATTAGAGAGTATTTATTTGTTTGTTGGCTGATATTTTATGATAAATTATTATTGGTTGTTCATGTTAAATTAATTAGGATTTATGGTTGTAAATTGTGAGTTAATTAATTAGAACTTATTGGTTAATTAATTAGACCTTATTGGTTAATTAATTTAATCCTTATTGGATGTTAACTTAAATCCTTATTGGATTTTCGGTTAAGTAATTGGTTATTGGATAAGTTAATTAAATTAATTGGTTAACTATGGGATATTGGAATAAAAATTCGAATTAGCTAATTGGGTTTGAAAATTCGAAATTATTAGTTAAGTGGGTTAAACCTATTGGAATTAATGGGTTGAAGGGTTTAAAATTTAGAAACCCAAAGTTTAAGTGGTAAATTCGACTAGGGTGAGATTATTGGCGATTTTGGAGTCTTGAGAAAATTAAGGTGGCGGCTTGGAAGAAATTGGCGACTCTTGGAAAGCTTGGAGACGATTTTTGGTGTTCTTCCTTCATCTTCTTCCCTTGGCCGAAATTCTTGAGTGGGTGGTGGAGTTTCTTTGGCGTCTTCCTAGAAGAATTTCAAAGGCTTTGAACGATTTTGTTGAGGGGATTTTAACCTAAGTTTCAAGGTGAGTGGTGTGTCTTTTTGATTCCTATCAATTGGGTTGTGTTATTTGATGCTTTAGATGGATTAGAAATTTGTAATGTAAAAACCGAAAATTCAAGTCTTATTTTTGTTATAAACCGAAAGTTACAATGGTATGTTTGTTATGGAAAATCGAATTTAAGGATATGTCTTCATGAGATTTTTGTTAACTAGGGGTTTAATTTAAGTTGGAAAGTTTTATCATGCTAAAAAGCGAATTTGTGCTATTTATTTCTGAAAAACCGAAACTTGATTTTAATTTTGATATTGTGGTTAACATGTTTACATGTGAATTGAATCTTGATAATTCTTCATGAAAACATAGTTTAGGGGATTTTTCATGAAAACCGAATGTGAGGCATGTTTCCATGAAAACCGAATTTAGGGTACTTATTGTATGTGATTTTGGTAATATTAAATCAGTGATTTTGGTATGATTTTGGTAATATTAAATCAGTGCTTTATTAGTATGAAATTTATGTTAATTGTTTGTGAAAACTGAATTTTGATGTTTGTAGTTACATGGAATAATGTGTAAAATTATATGGACATATGGTTTAGTTTTATGTAATTTTATGAATGCTTGAGGACATTGGGTGATGATTTAATTTTATGAATGCAATGTTATGTTATAAAACTCATGTTTATTTAATTAAGACCATGTATTCATGTTTGAGAACATTGGGTGATAATTTAGCAAAACTACACTGAACTGACCAGCCTGAAATTTAAGGACTACACTATGTTATGTGATTTTCTATGTTATGTGATGGGTTTTGTGAATTTGGAAAATTATGGATTATGTGAATTTGGAAAATTAGGTGGTTATGTGATGGTTAGGACTAAGGCTAGGTGTAACTATGAACTCAAGGGGATAGTCCTTATGTGATATGTTAAGGGTTTGAATTTCAACCCTGTATTGTGATATGTGAGGGGGTTGATGATCAGCCTGCCTATTATGATTATTGTGATGGGGGTTGATGTTCAGCCTGCCCGATATGATTTGTGTGATGACTATCCTAGAGTCTAGTTTACACTTAGGAGTCCACCTTTGTGAAATATGTCCACCTTTGTGAAATATGAAATAAGATATGTCTGTTGTCCAGTAGTAACCTTTTGGGAGAACGGGTTTTGACCCAAAGTGCCATGTCTTGGTCAGACAGGGGCCACCTCTTGATGTCATTACTCTTTTATGTGTTGGGAATGATATAAGACCCAAAGTGCCATGTCTTGATCAGACAGGGGCCACCTCTTGATGTCATCATTCTCGTTTTATGTGTTGGGAATGATATAAGACCCAAAGTGCCATGTCCTGATCAGACAGGGGCCACCTCTTGATGTCTTCATTCTCGTTTTATGTTATGGCGTGATAGACCAACGTGCCACGTCTTGACCAGGCGGGGGCCACCTCTTGATTCTATTCACTGTCCATGTTTGTGTTGCATGTGATTTGCAGCTCCCAGTGCTTTGGCCAAGCCGGGTTAGACCATATTGGTCACTTTGTGAATATGCTGGACAACTAGGTTAAAAATGTGTTGGTATGTTTAGTTGGTTTAGAATATGTGTGTATAATTCCAGAACTTGAGGTTATTATATGTTGGTGTGTATATTTGACTGCTTATATGACTTTTGCATTGAATTTGTTATTATGTGTTGACATGATATCCTGTTAAAGATTTTTAAAATAATCTGCATATGTTTTTGAGAGTATGTTATGGATGGTCAATTAGACTATCCACTCACTGGGCTGTGTAGCTCACCCCTCGCTATTTTCAGGTGTAGAGCAGGGGCGCAGTTAGCATTATATGGATGCTGTGAATTATGCTTATTGAATTTATGATGCCGGTTGTGGCCTTAATGTGTTTATGCTTATGATGCCGGTTGTGGCTAAACCCTACGAGTTATATGAACTTTGTGAACCATGTGAACTATGTGAAGTATGTTGCCAGTTATGGCAGTCTTATGAATTTGATTTTTGTGGCACCGCGGGCATCAGCCTGGTTTCGGTGTTTGGAGTCAGTTTATAAAATCGATTTTTGTGGATTTGTTTTGAGATTGAAGTTGATGTGTATTTTTGCAATCGGTTTTGATATAACTGTAACTTGCATATGTCTAGTGCAAGTATTGCGTGGTGGCAGGTACCCTTACGAGATTTATGAGATTTGAGTTTTGTGAATTTGTGTGTATGGATTTATGAAATTTTTCAGATCGTGTTTTCTTGAACTCGGTTTTACCTAGCATATGATCGATCTTATATGAAACATCCTGTATCAATTGTGAATTGTGCCATTTGTTTGGGGTTAAGAATGTGGGATGTTACAGAATGGTATCAGAGCAGTTGGCTAGCTAAAACTTAGTTTGGGGGAAAACATGTTTGTGTATTGCTAGACACCTAATAGGTTTATGATTGTTTGCCTGACTATGATATGTGTGTGACTATGATATGCGTGTGTAGGCATTTAAGATGGTGCGAACCAGAGGAAATGCTAGTGATGAGGGCGAGCAGACCCCGAACCTCACGAGAACTATTGAGGCTCTGACTGGCATGGTTCAGCAACAAGGTGCTATGATAGAGAGACAAGCTCAGATGCTGCAGCAGCAGCAGACTCAGCACCAAGAAGCACAACAGCAGCTTTTGCAGCAGCTGACTCGAGAGAGACCCCAGACTACTACTCGGGCAGTGGGGGATGACTCTCAGGAGGGCGCTCACAGGCGCTATGCTTCACTTGTGAGTGAATTCCAGAAACTGGGTCCTAGCTCATTTTATGGAGGCTCAGAATCCAGCACTGCTGAGAACTGGCAGTTGGTCTTGGAAAAGATTTTCCAAGTTATGCGCTGCTCAGATGAGGATAAGCTATGTCTGTCCACCTATATGATGCGTGGCGACGCAGATGAGTGGTGGAAAGGAGTTGTGAGACTAGCAGCAGAAAGACAGGAGACAGTAGATTGGCCTTACTTCCTATCTCAATTTAATGAGAAGTATTTTCCAGATAGCTTGGTAGAGGACCGAGAGGTGGCATTTATTCACCTGGAGCAGGGTGATATGACAGTGGACCAGTATGAGCTACAGTTCACGAAATTGGGAAAGTATGCTCCTCATCTGATAAACACTGAAAAGAGGAGAGCTACTAAGTTTCTCAGAGGTCTCAGATGGGACATTAGAGAGCAGGTTGGTGCTCAACATTTGGAGACCTATGTTGAGACTGTTGGGCGAGCACGCACCATTGAGAGATACATAGCTGAGAGGAATTCTCATGTTGCCGAGGCAGTGGTTCCTGCAGCTGAGGCGGCGGTTCCTCAGTATGGCAGTGGCGGCAAGGGTAAGAAGTACCCTAGGCATAAGGATTACAAGAAGAGCAGGTATAGGCCTTACTCTTACAAGGCACCACAGCAGTCCAGGGATGCACCGCAACAGTTCAGGGGTGCCAGGGATGTAAGAAACAGTAACACTGAGAACGGGACTTGCAGTTATTGTGGGCTCAGGGGACATCTGGTGAAAGACTGTCATAGGAAGAATGGTGTATGCTTCAGGTGTAAGAAACCAGGGCATATGGCTAAGGACTGCAAAGAACCTGAGATACAGCCTAGAGGCGCAGATAAGCCTACAGTCCAGACCCGAGTGTATGCTGTGGCTGAGAAGGATACACGAGCTTCCCGATCCGTTGTGGAAGGTACATTATTTGTATTTGATCAGTTAGCTCGCATATTATTTGACCCTGGTGCAAATTTATCTTTTGTATCTGTTAAGTTTGCTGCATGTTTACCTGTGATACCTAAGGTGATGAACTATGCTGTGTCTGTGAGTACTCCCTTAGGAAAGTCGTTATCTACAGATACTATTTGTACTGACTGTGTAGTACATGTAGAGGGTTATGAGTTTCTGGTAGATCTAATCCTCTTAAACATGCAAGATTATGATGTCATCCTAGGAATGGATTGGTTGTCTTCACATCATGCCTCTGTGGATTGCTTTGAGAAAGTGATCACTTTGAATATGCTTGATGGGAATCGGATTTTTGTGAGAGGTCTAGTGTCAGACCAAGGACCACATGTGATATCTTTCCTGCAGGCCAGGAAGTTACTTGCTAGTGGATGCAAGGGGTATCTTGCACATGTTAAGGTGCAAGAGGATGCTACTTCTGATTTGACTCAGATGGCGGTGGTGAAAGAATTTCCTGATGTATTCTCTGAGGAATTTTCAGGTTTGCCACCAGTTAGAGAAGTGGAGTTTGGCATTGAGTTGGCGCCAGGTACGGCACCTATCTCCAGAGCTCCTTACCGTATGGCTACTTCAGAATTGGCCGAACTTAAGAAACAACTGGAGGAATTGTTAGAGAAAGGGTATATTCGGCCTAGTGCTTCACCTTGGGGAGCGCCAGTGTTGTTTGTAAAGAAGAAAGATGGAACCCTGAGGATGTGTATAGACTACAGGCAGCTTAACCAAGTGACCATCAAGAATAAGTATCCTCTTCCCAGAATTGATGATCTATTTGATCAATTACAGGGAGCTACAGTGTTCTCTAAGATTGATCTGAGATCAGGGTATTATCAACTTAGAGTCAAGGATGAGGATATATTTAAGACTGCTTTCAGGACCAGGTATGGGCATTTCGAATTTTTAGTTATGCCTTTTGGACTGACAAATGCACCTGCTGTCTTCATGGATTTGATGAACAGGGTATTCCATGAGTTGCTTGACTCTTGTGTGGTGGTCTTTATAGACGATATATTGGTGTACTCTCAGACTACCTCAGATCATGTCAGTGATTTGCGCAGAGTACTGGAGATTCTGAGGAAGAATCGGTTATATGCCAAGGCTAGTAAGTGTGAGTTCTGGCTAGAGAAGATCAGTTTTCTTGGACATGTGATTTCTGGTCAGGGGGTGTCTGTGGATCCAGTTAAAGTGCAAGCCATTCTTGATTGGGGAAGACCGACTAGTGCTACTGAGATCAGGAGTTTTCTGGGTTTGGCAGGTTATTACCGGAGATTTGTTGAGGGATTCTCCAAGCTGACGGGTCCTTTAACTAAATTGACCAGAAAGGAAGCCAAGTTTATTTGGGATGATAAGTGTGAAGAGAGCTTTCAGGAGCTGAAGAGAAGGTTGACTAGTACACCGATCCTCATTATTCCTAGTGATGGGGAAAGGTTTACTGTTTATACAGATGCTTCAGGCAAAGGGTTGGGTTGTGTCTTGATGCAGAAGGGTTCTGTGGTAGCCTATGCCTCGAGACAATTGAAAGTATATGAACTGAACTACCCTACTCATGATTTAGAGTTGGCGGCCGTAGTCTTTGCTTTGAAGATATGGCGTCATTATTTGTTGGGTCAAGAGTTTGATCTGTTTACTGATCACCAGAGTCTTAAGTATATCTTCACTCAGAAGGAGTTGAACATGAGACAGAGGAGATGGATGGAGTTGATCAAAGATTATAACTTCTCTATTCAGTATCAGGCTGGAAAGGCCAATGTAGTAGCGGATGCACTGAGCAGACATCCAGTTACTTCAGTAGCTGCACTGCGGGTCAGTGAGTGGCAGTTACTGCAGGAGTTCAGAGATCTCAGGATCAGCATTTCTCCTAGAGTTCAGACTGGTTATGTGGCTTTTCTCAGAGTACAGTCTGCTTTGTTGCAGAAGATCAGAGATCAACAGTCTGTAGATCCGAAATTAGTTCAGATCAGGGATAATCTGGTTGATGGCGCAGTTCAGGATTTTAGCCTGTCTGATGATGGTATTCTGCGGTTTCGTGGAAGGGTATGTGTCCCTGAGGAACCAAGCTTGAGGAAAGAAATATTGGAGGACAGCCATAACTCCAAATATTCTCTACATCCTGGCGTGACTAAGATGTATCAGGACCTCAAGAAAAATTTTTGGTGGCCGGGTATGAAGAAAGAAGTGCTTGATTTTGTCTCTAGGTGTTTGACCTGTCAGACTATAAAGGCTGAACATCAAAAGCCTGGTGGTTTGTTGCAGCCCCTTCCTATTCCTGAGTGGAAGTGGGAATGCATCAGTATGGATTTTGTGTGTGGTTTGCCTAGAACCAGATTGGGTCATGATGCTATTTGGGTGATTGTTGATAGACTCACTAAATCAGCCCATTTTCTTCCAATCAAGATGACTTATTCTTTAGAGAGACTGGCTAGATTGTATATTGATGAGGTAGTCAGACTGCATGGAGTGCCAGTTGATATTGTGTCTGATAGGGACTCTCGGTTTTTGTCCAGATTTTGGAAGAGCTTACAGGAAGGTTTGGGTACTAAGTTGAGTTTTAGTACAGCATACCATCCTCAGTCTGATGGCCAGACGGAGCGTACTATACAGACTCTAGAGGATTTGTTGAGAGCTTATGTGGTTGATTGGAGTTCTGAGTGGAACCGGGATCTATCTTTGATAGAGTTCACTTATAATAATAGTTTCCACTCCAGTATTCAGATGGCTCCTTATGAGGCTTTGTATGGAAGAAGGTGTAGGACTCCCTTGTGTTGGGAGGAAACTGGGGACAGGATAATTTTGAGATCTGATGCAGTACAGGAGACTACTGATAAGGTCAGAGAAATCCAGGATAAGCTGAAGATTGCTCGGGACAGACAGAAGAGTTATGCTGATGACCGTCGTCGTCCTTTGGAGTTTATGGTAGGAGACCATGTGTTCTTGAAGGTGTCGCCTACTAAGGGTGTTATGAGATTTGGCAAAAAGGGAAAGTTGAGCCCTAGGTTTGTAGGCCCTTTTGATATTATTGAGAGAGTTGGTCCAGTAGCTTACCGTTTAGCTTTACCTCCTGCTATGGATCATGTGCATAATGTATTCCATGTCTCTGCTTTGAGGAAATATCATCCTGATCCATCTCATGTGTTGGAGTTGGAACCTCTTCAGATTCAGAGTGACTTGACTTTTGAGGAAAGACCTCTCCGGATTGTGGATAGAAAGGATAAAGTTCTGAGGAACAAGACTATACCTTTGGTAAAGGTTATCTGGGGAAATCAATCAGTTGAAGAAGCGACTTGGGAGACTGAAGCTGATATGAGGAAAAATTATGCTTACCTTTTTGATGATATGGATGCTGAGCTTTAGAGGACTAAAGCTTTATAAGGAGGGAGGAATGTAAGATCCAAGGATCTTAAGTTCTGGTAAGCATTATTTTCTATGATAAATTATGATAAATTATTTGGATTTAAATAAAATCATTAGCTGTGATATTGTATTATGATTTAAATAAAATTGTTGGGTGCTAATTAATTGGCTTATTGATTGTTAATTTGTAATTAATTGATTTGAGGTTATTTGATTGTTAATTTATTGTAAATTAATTAGAGAGTATTTATTTGTTTGTTGGCTGATATTTTATGATAAATTATTATTGGTTGTTCATGTTAAATTAATTAGGATTTATGGTTGTAAATTGTGAGTTAATTAATTAGAACTTATTGGTTAATTAATTAGACCTTATTGGTTAATTAATTTAATCCTTATTGGATGTTAACTTAAATCCTTATTGGATTTTCGGTTAAGTAATTGGTTATTGGATAAGTTAATTAAATTAATTGGTTAACTATGGGATATTGGAATAAAAATTCGAATTAGCTAATTGGGTTTGAAAATTCGAAATTATTAGTTAAGTGGGTTAAACCTATTGGAATTAATGGGTTGAAGGGTTTAAAATTTAGAAACCCAAAGTTTAAGTGGTAAATTCGACTAGGGTGAGATTATTGGCGATTTTGGAGTCTTGAGAAAATTAAGGTGGCGGCTTGGAAGAAATTGGCGACTCTTGGAAAGCTTGGAGACGATTTTTGGTGTTCTTCCTTCATCTTCTTCCCTTGGCCGAAATTCTTGAGTGGGTGGTGGAGTTTCTTTGGCGTCTTCCTAGAAGAATTTCAAAGGCTTTGAACGATTTTGTTGAGGGGATTTTAACCTAAGTTTCAAGGTGAGTGGTGTGTCTTTTTGATTCCTATCAATTGGGTTGTGTTATTTGATGCTTTAGATGGATTAGAAATTTGTAATGTAAAAACCGAAAATTCAAGTCTTATTTTTGTTATAAACCGAAAGTTACAATGGTATGTTTGTTATGGAAAATCGAATTTAAGGATATGTCTTCATGAGATTTTTGTTAACTAGGGGTTTAATTTAAGTTGGAAAGTTTTATCATGCTAAAAAGCGAATTTGTGCTATTTATTTCTGAAAAACCGAAACTTGATTTTAATTTTGATATTGTGGTTAACATGTTTACATGTGAATTGAATCTTGATAATTCTTCATGAAAACATAGTTTAGGGGATTTTTCATGAAAACCGAATGTGAGGCATGTTTCCATGAAAACCGAATTTAGGGTACTTATTGTATGTGATTTTGGTAATATTAAATCAGTGATTTTGGTATGATTTTGGTAATATTAAATCAGTGCTTTATTAGTATGAAATTTATGTTAATTGTTTGTGAAAACTGAATTTTGATGTTTGTAGTTACATGGAATAATGTGTAAAATTATATGGACATATGGTTTAGTTTTATGTAATTTTATGAATGCTTGAGGACATTGGGTGATGATTTAATTTTATGAATGCAATGTTATGTTATAAAACTCATGTTTATTTAATTAAGACCATGTATTCATGTTTGAGAACATTGGGTGATAATTTAGCAAAACTACACTGAACTGACCAGCCTGAAATTTAAGGACTACACTATGTTATGTGATTTTCTATGTTATGTGATGGGTTTTGTGAATTTGGAAAATTATGGATTATGTGAATTTGGAAAATTAGGTGGTTATGTGATGGTTAGGACTAAGGCTAGGTGTAACTATGAACTCAAGGGGATAGTCCTTATGTGATATGTTAAGGGTTTGAATTTCAACCCTGTATTGTGATATGTGAGGGGGTTGATGATCAGCCTGCCTATTATGATTATTGTGATGGGGGTTGATGTTCAGCCTGCCCGATATGATTTGTGTGATGACTATCCTAGAGTCTAGTTTACACTTAGGAGTCCACCTTTGTGAAATATGTCCACCTTTGTGAAATATGAAATAAGATATGTCTGTTGTCCAGTAGTAACCTTTTGGGAGAACGGGTTTTGACCCAAAGTGCCATGTCTTGGTCAGACAGGGGCCACCTCTTGATGTCATTACTCTTTTATGTGTTGGGAATGATATAAGACCCAAAGTGCCATGTCTTGATCAGACAGGGGCCACCTCTTGATGTCATCATTCTCGTTTTATGTGTTGGGAATGATATAAGACCCAAAGTGCCATGTCCTGATCAGACAGGGGCCACCTCTTGATGTCTTCATTCTCGTTTTATGTTATGGCGTGATAGACCAACGTGCCACGTCTTGACCAGGCGGGGGCCACCTCTTGATTCTATTCACTGTCCATGTTTGTGTTGCATGTGATTTGCAGCTCCCAGTGCTTTGGCCAAGCCGGGTTAGACCATATTGGTCACTTTGTGAATATGCTGGACAACTAGGTTAAAAATGTGTTGGTATGTTTAGTTGGTTTAGAATATGTGTGTATAATTCCAGAACTTGAGGTTATTATATGTTGGTGTGTATATTTGACTGCTTATATGACTTTTGCATTGAATTTGTTATTATGTGTTGACATGATATCCTGTTAAAGATTTTTAAAATAATCTGCATATGTTTTTGAGAGTATGTTATGGATGGTCAATTAGACTATCCACTCACTGGGCTGTGTAGCTCACCCCTCGCTATTTTCAGGTGTAGAGCAGGGGCGCAGTTAGCATTATATGGATGCTGTGAATTATGCTTATTGAATTTATGATGCCGGTTGTGGCCTTAATGTGTTTATGCTTATGATGCCGGTTGTGGCTAAACCCTACGAGTTATATGAACTTTGTGAACCATGTGAACTATGTGAAGTATGTTGCCAGTTATGGCAGTCTTATGAATTTGATTTTTGTGGCACCGCGGGCATCAGCCTGGTTTCGGTGTTTGGAGTCAGTTTATAAAATCGATTTTTGTGGATTTGTTTTGAGATTGAAGTTGATGTGTATTTTTGCAATCGGTTTTGATATAACTGTAACTTGCATATGTCTAGTGCAAGTATTGCGTGGTGGCAGGTACCCTTACGAGATTTATGAGATTTGAGTTTTGTGAATTTGTGTGTATGGATTTATGAAATTTTTCAGATCGTGTTTTCTTGAACTCGGTTTTACCTAGCATATGATCGATCTTATATGAAACATCCTGTATCAATTGTGAATTGTGCCATTTGTTTGGGGTTAAGAATGTGGGATGTTACAATTATGTACATAGATGATAATGTCCCTGGAGACAGATTGGATATGTGCTCAAATGGTGTGTCCCCAGTCGAGTACCTGAGTGGATAAGGGATAGCTCTGGTACATGTGAGACTGGTATATGGGCTGGTTAGGCACGAGTTGCTAACGTAGACATATGGTTATATCGGTGGTGGATATACTGGACCAACCCACTGTGAGGCTCTAACTTGGTGTCATGAGTTAAGCTCACAAGTGACAGGAGATGCATTGATCCCTTGACTTGAGGTCATTGACTCTTCTATATGGTTAGGGATATGCTTTGATACAACCTAACACCTTGCCGTAGCAGGGAGGTCATAACGGTTGTCATTGGGTATTTCACGACCCATATGAGAAGATCAATGGACAGACATAGGATTTGCCCCTTCCTGCGGGAAGCTTGATATCCACGGGGCCCCCCTATGGTTGCATGACTGAAAGTATATGACCATACCCAGGTGAAAGCCTGATTTAGTCATGACCATGAGATTGGATGAAAATAAAGTGGTGACACACTTTGTCTAATCGGATATTAGTTTGGCAAAGAGACTGTAATGCATCGGTATCTTGTTGCGATGATGGGGATGTCGATGTTGATATCCATTCCGAAGACTTGGGTAGCAGCGATGCACTGCTAGGTCCCACTCACTGCTTGTGATGACCTGAGTTCATCACTGCCCACGTCAGAGGAACCTACAAGGTCGCACAACTTGAAACTCGGGTTCTCGTATTGATCTGGTAGCCTAATGATCGAGTTATTGGATAACTCGGATCTTTTTGGGAGAATCTATCAACGCCATTGTGCCTGATGAGATGGAAGGGACTTATTGGAGCTAACTTCATTTTTGGGCCAAATGGGCCCAATAGGCTAAATGGGCCAAATGGGCCAAATGAAGTCTAAGCTTGGAGCATGGACCAATAGGCCTCCAAGCCCAATGGGCGTGAAGCCCAGTTGGGGCATGAGGCCTAATGGGCGTTGAGGCCCAATAGGCCATCAGGCCTAATGGGTCATGATAATAAGTTGCCTGGCCCAATAGACATCATGGTGAATTAAATGCTATATTTAATTATGGGAATTAAATTATGTATTTAATTCTGTAATTAATTCTGAGTTTAATGATGAATTTAATTCTGAATTTAAATTTAATTTTAAATCTGATTTTAATTCTGAATTTGAAGAGTCAATCCATTAATGGCCATTATGAAACTTTAATTCAAGGTTTTAATGGGCCATTATGAGACTTTAATTCAAAGTTTAATTCTATAATTAATTCTGAACTTAATTCTATAATTAATGACGAATTAATTCAGACATTAATTTTGAATTTAATTCAGAATGCGAAAGGTTACCATGATTTGTATAAAAGAGAGAGGGAGGGTTGAGAGCTGGCGCCTAGGAGCTTTTGATGCTTGCTTCCTTCTCCTTGGCGCCATCTTCCTCTCTTCTTCCCTCTCCTCTGGGCGGCTACAAGGTTGGACCTTGGTAGCGTTTTTCCATCATCTTGTTCCTCTTGGCGCATTCTCCACTAGTGGGTAGCGCAAGCTCTTGAGGATTTCTCCCAGAGGCGTGGATTTTCTTCCCAAGGCTAGCACCGGGCGTGGAAGAAGAGAACTCGAGCGTTGGCTGTGTGTGAGACTGCAGTGGGCGAACATTTGGGCGTCTGCATCGCATCCTTTTCTTCGCTGCAAGGTATCATCTCCTACTAACCGTGTCGATTCCTTCGCATGACTCGATCTTCTGGGTTTTTGGGACAGGCCTGTTTCGGGGATTGCTTCCGCTGTGTATGTTTTAAAATTTTAAAATCCCCGGGGTTTCCCAACAGTTGGCCCATGTGCAGATGCACGGCCGTGAAGATTGTGAACAAGATTTTTGTGCGACAATCACACCAGGGCCGTGTTATCAGTCTTGGGAAGCATATTTTTTGCCGAAGTTGGATAGCGCCCAGAAGGGGGACATCGCTTCCGGTGGCCTCATCACTCCGATCGTGATAGCTATGGGCATTGAGCCCTATGGGGTGGAGCAAACTCGGGGTAGCTCGCGCATCGACCTCGAGTCTTGCCAGGTGATGAAAATAATTGCCCATGAGGGTGATGCCTTCTATCTTCTCTTTCGGAGGAGTGACTTTACGATGCCTCTACCTAACCTAGTGTGTTAGGGAATACCGGGATCCATGCGAGAGAATAACACAAGGATGTTTTAGAGATTGTACCTCTATTGCTTGTCTAGTTGATGAAGCCAGGTTGAAGATGATCAAGTGCTCATCCTACAAGTATCCATGCATTGACTTTCTCAATGTTGCACCTTCCTCGCATGGTGCTAGCCTCGGGGAGAGAAGATCACCTCTTGGATTCTCCTTCTTCTTCCTCCTTGTTCTCCATGCCTACAAGACTCCTTGTTAGAAGACTCTCGGCCAACAAGGGATGAAGGATGGTGGTGCAACACATGAAGAAGAGTGCGGCTAGGGCTGTAAAGGCTTGTGCAAATTCATGTTGGAATTGCCTTGCCTTGGAGAGGATTATTGCATACATAAGAGGGGCGCATACCCCTTTCTTTTATAGCCAAGCATGCCTCCACCACCCCTACCCTTTCCCTCATTGCTCTTGGCGTAATTCCTCCAAGGAATTGCCATAAGAGTTCTGCCACTTCCCTTCTTGAATTAGCGCAACATGAAGCTTGGAAACAATCAAGCTTCTTGCCTTATCAAGAGAAAGAGTTTGAGTTCAATTATGATTTGGACCTTTCCATATATTATTGGTGCAACTCTTACTTGAATTAATCAAGCCTTTACACACCAACATATCAGTCCCCTAGATTCTAAGATAGTTTCCAATTATGAAAAATGAATTCCACAAGGATTCATACATGTCATTGGCGCAAATTCCATACATGGAATTATGCTATGCGCTAAGTGTGAATTCAACTCCTATTAGGATTCCAACTTACCTCAATTATATTTAATCCACAACTCCTAATTGGATTTGGATTTTAACTCTAATTAGGCCTTGGATTTAAATCCCAATTGGATCAGGACTTGCACCCACCATGATGGGCCTAATCCAAATTGAATTCTCAATAGGATTTGAATCCTAGTTGGATTAGGATTCCAACTCCTAATTAAATTAGGATTTGAATCCAATATGGATTATAATTCTAAGTCTAAATTCAACTCAGATTCAGAGTACAAATTTGACTCGGATTTATTTATGAATCTGACTTGGAGTCAGATTTATCCATGAAGCCTAATTGGACTCAGATTCGACCATGAATCTGACTAGGATTCAGATTCGACCATGAATCTGACTAGGACTCAGATTCGACCATGAATCTATCTTGGACTCATATTCAGATTGAACTCAACTACATTACAAGATATCCTAATCAAAATACAACGTCAAGAGTCTATTACATGTGACCTCGTAGTATCCATGTGACGATGGTAATGATGATAAATCATCATAAGTAGAGAGGGGTATCTAGCAACACATCACTACTACCCATGTCATATGACTAAAGTCATCTAGCAACAACTTCCTAACAAGCAACGAGGATTCCCATGCACTCTAGATCCCTTTGCCTGAACTAATATCCTGCTATTGGATTAGTCTCATATTTATTAATCTAATTTATTTGTCATGACTCAAACAGTATGACCATACATTCCTATCATGCACCAATGTGGTGGGGGGGGGGGCCTGGGTGTGTTGGGAAACCCTGGGGATATTTTATAATTTTCACAGAGAATACATAACAAACGCAGCGGAATAATATCCTCGAAACAGGCCGGTCCCAAAAACCCAGTGAAGATCGTCTTGCGAGGGGGTCGACACGATGAGATAGAAAATACCTTAGGAGCAAGATGAGGCCGATGTCGAGGTAGACGCCCAAGTGTTCACCCTCTGTAGTTTCACACACATGGATGCCTCGAGCTCTCTTCTTCTTCGCTCGGTGCTAGCCACGGGAAGAAGATCCAAGCCTTTGCTCACCTTCTTCTATGCTTGCGCCACCTTCAAAGAAGATGCGCCAATGGAAGAAGAGAAGAAGAAGATACCGCCAAGCCTTCCAACTTGTTGCGCCAAGAGGAGGAAACAAAGAGGAAGCTTGCAGTTATGGAAGAAGGAGGATGCGCCAAACACCTTTGCTCTTGCCTCTACAAGATTGCTCACGCCAATATGATTGTTATCACCCTTACTCTCACATATATCCTGATATATAGAGATAAGGGGTGGCCAAGCAAGGGTGTGGGCGCATCCAATAAGAGAGAGTCGGCTAGGGTATGAATGGGGAGGCAATTAGTGTTGGGGTATGCCCTTAAGGCTAATGTTTGAGGCCTTGGGATTGTATCAGTATCATGTAATAAACTCTTATGTTTATAAAGGCATGGTTGTTATTCAGTTTGTTACCTTGTCTGCTGTAATAAGTGTACTTCTGAATAATGTCTCAAAGCTGTTCAGCTGGGCTGACATGCTGTAAAGTCCTTAGTCGAAATATCTTGGTGAACATGAGACAACCTTGATATGATTGAGACTAATATGTGTTCTAATCTTATAGGATGCTTCGAGCATGGAATAAGATGTAGACTCATGGGTACATTGGATGTACTGGACAGACCCTACTAGGATATTCAATTGTTTGTCACAATGTGAATAATCCTTGTTTGCATCAAGTGGCACATGTCCTCTGACTTGAGATCACTTGTGTTTCTAAATGATGATTGTCATTGTTTTGAGGTTGTTCAATATCATTTGAAACATAATGGTTATAGACTATCTTGGATAATGATCATGAGTCAGGTTAGGGCACTAGTGATAGATACAGGATTGCCGTCTCCTTGTTTAAGGAGTGTGATGTTCTAAAGGGGCCCCCCTTGAATGAGATGATTGAGAAAGTGTATGGCCATACCCAGGTGACAGTGTTCATCTGATCTAATCATGCTCGTAATATTGGAGTTACAAGCTTGACTTGCTTGTCCAATAAGAACATCCAGTGGCAAAGGATATATATGCATGCCTTGTGAAGTTGATTCACACTTATGCTATGGTTTGGGTGTAGTCTTGGAAGACTCTTTCCTTTATATCGGGAGACAGTGATGTGTTGCTAGATACCCCTCACTGATCGTGATAACGAAAGTTATCGTTACCGACATTTAAAGGAAACCCTCAGGGTCGCACAATTTGATGATATGGCTTACTTGAGTCAGATCGTGTGGACTGAATTATTTGGGTTCAGTTTAAAGGGATTATAAGCTCTGATTATAAGTGAGATCTGGTCTAATCATGTTTGATTGATTAGGGCTTGAGATCGGTAAGCTTTGATCGAGAGAGTTGATGCTAGATCGGTGAGATCAGAAGCATCAGGAGATGAACGGTTGGATCTGGAGCCTTAGGGTTTAACGGTGATCTAAACCAATGCTTGGGTTAATTGATCTTTGAACCAAAATTGAAATGCATTCGATTTGCTTGAACCGGTTCACATGTGTGAACGCTTGGTTCATTGGTTGAAAGCGTTTTCTTTGATCGGTTATGAGATCATGGCGCATGATTTCCATTTATGGAAAGTCATGAAGGCCTCAACGCCTTAACGCCCAAAATGCCTCTACACCTCAACGTCAAGGCGTTCGCTTGGTGGTGAACGCACATACTCTCGTGGATTGAGGTAGTTGACGAAGAGGAGGTCTCGGTGAAGGCACCAAGCGATCTCATCCCTTCCATACGTCAAGGACACCTTGGGCACTTGCTAGCACAACGAACGCCAAAGGAAGTAGGCGGCATCTTCTTGTGTGCGTCAACTTTGGAGAAGGTTCATTTGCGCCTTTGCTTCCAAGGCTCCATCAAACCGATGGCTATGGTATGAGATCTTCTTTCGATCTTTACAACGTCTTAAGGTTGATCATATGAACATATATTCATGCGATCTTGATAAAACCCTAATTCCGCTGCCAAAAGAATTTACATGCGCCCCCTTTAGGGTTTGATCTGCTTGCGCTCCCCCTCGAAGGGGACCCTTCAATTGGTATCAGAGCCACGGTTCTGTATATGCTCATTTGATTGCCTTTATGTGATCCTTGTTTGCGTTTGCTATGCTTAGATCTAATCACATGCCGCAAAACTACATGCTAGTTTTATTTAGATGTATGCGCATGTTTGTTGGCGCTTGTTTTGACAAATCAAAATATCATGTGCGCGCCTCATCTAGACCTAAGGCCTTACATTAAACCCTTAGATGGGTTGATGGGGTTGAAAGCATCTTCTAGGTTGGATCAAAATAGTCTGATCAGACCATCTGACAGCCTAGATGGGTTGACCAGATAGCACCTGTGCGCAAGCATGAGGTGGCTATAGGTCGACTGCATCAAGGGCGTGTAGCGAGGTCTGGTTGAGACGGCTACTGAACACACATGAGTTAGGCCCGGGGTCACACCTGCTTGCCGACACTCATGAGGGTTGTTCAGCCCTTTGCGCATGCATGGTTGACCATTAGGTCAACTCAAGTCAGTTAGGACTTGGTGCATGCAAGGGCAGTCGATCTGACTAGATGGATGAGTGGATCCCTATCAATGAACCATTGTAAGGTTGTAAGGGCACATAAGAAAATTAAAATTGATGCCAATGGGGTTTTCGAAAATTTTATTTTCTTTTGGATCACATGTTGATTGTAGGCATATGTTTGTTTATTTAATCTTATGTGGGCTGCCCGTGTTAATGTGTGCTGTGCTGGGGCCTGCGTGCCTGGTTAATTGTAAATTTAATATTATTGTGATCTGCGCATCACTTTTATTTAATTTATAATGTGTAATTGACCTGCGAGTCAATCATGTCTAGATAGATTAAATTGTAAGTTTAATCAGACATGAGCACAAAGCACAGTTGGCAAAGGCGCATGCATCAGTGGCTTGACCAGGTGGGAGGTCCAGGGTTCGACTCTGGGACCAGGCGCATTTTCCCTGGTGGGCGCACCTCAGCTGCAAATGGCGCTTAGGCCCTAGTTTGGGCCAGATGAGCAGCAAAAGCCCCATGAAGAAAAGCAAGTGAAGACTTAAGTTAATTAAGGTCTTACTTAGGCTATGGGCTTTTACCACATAAGATCCATGCTTTCTTTTATTGTTTAAATAAGTAGAACAGCATGATTTATTTATCTTCTGCTATCACCATAGGAATTGCATGATAGTGAAGAAGATAAAAGACCGTTAAAATCCAACGCTAAAATATCAAGCTCGTATGCCTTCTGACGCGAAACCTCACTGTTCTGATTATCGTTGGAGCCGTGTTGTACCCACTCAGTGGGCACGTCCATCTATCTTCAGACGGTGTGTGATTTCACCTGCGTGTTACAGAGAAGGGATTTATCGCTTCTCGTTGCTCAGCATAGCACGTGGTGGTCCAGGGAGTAGGTCGGGTCAGCTTGACCATGTAGGCTACATATGTGGCGCATATGGTAGCACATGGAGGCAGCCATCTGTGGGATCAGAGACTGTGTTGTACCAACTCAGTTGGCACAGTCTACTGGATTGCCCAGATGAAGGGGAATCACACGGGTTGGCGATTGGCTGGGATAGCCTACCAGAGATTAGTGCTTGTACTCTCTGTGCAACTTATCTCGCCTGAGCGGGACGCGGAGACCAAGTATGAAATCTGGATCCCATCTCACTAAAAGAGTTCTACTCTTTCGGGCTGTTTTGCTGGATTTTTCAGCCAGATAAAATAGTGAGAAAAAGAATCATTCTTAAGTCCTGATTGATTCTTAACATTGATACTGACCTTGCTGTTCTTGCATTGTTGTAGATACCTGCAGCAACGAACACCATGAGCTTCAATGTGCGATCCCTACTGGAAAGGGAGAAGTTTGCTGGGCCAAACTTCTCAGACTGGTTCGGACACCTTAAGATCGTTCTTAAGGCTGAGAGGAAACTGTATGTCCTCGAGACGGCTGTGCCGCCGCAACCCGCTGCGAACGCCGCAAGGGCGGTTCGCGATGCCTATGAAAAGCACGTCAATGATAGCATTGATGTCGCTTGCCTGATGCTAGCGTCTATGACGCCACCGCTGCAGCGTCAGCATGAGGATATGTCGGCTATAGAAATTATAGCGAACCTCAAGATGTTGTATGCTGCACAGGCGAGGACAGAACGCTATAATCTGACAAAGCTTTTCTTTCAGAGCAAACTGGCTGAAGGGAGCC
This sequence comes from Costus lasius, assembly GCA_027563935.2. Taxonomy (NCBI): domain Eukaryota; kingdom Viridiplantae; phylum Streptophyta; class Magnoliopsida; order Zingiberales; family Costaceae; genus Costus; species Costus lasius. Next base: position 31,550,982 of record CM050448.1, read on the forward strand.
CAGTGGGAGCTCACGTGCTCAAGATGATTGGGCACAAGGAGGCTCTAGAGAAACTGGGGCATACCATCAACCAAGAGCTTGCTGTAGATATTATTCTGCAGTCTCTCCCGCCCTCTTTCGATGCGTTCATTATTAACTTTAATATGAACAAAATCGATTGTACTCCGGCAGAGCTGCTGAATATGCTCTTGACTACTGAGGAGACTCTGAAGGGAAAGCCTTCAACCTCTGTCTTAATGGTTCCTTCTAGGAACAAGAAGAAGGGGAAGAAGGGCAAAGCCCCTGTCAAGAATTACAGCAAGGCTCTGAAACAGAAGGTAAAGCGGTCGAAGGACAACAGATGTTTCCACTGTGGCCAGCTGGGTCACTGGAAAAAGGACTGTAAAGCGCTCCAAGGAGACAAGAGGGGAAGCATCGCTTCTGGCTCAGGTATATACGTGACGGAAGTCATGGTTTCATCTTCTTCTATTTCATGGGTGTTGGACACTGCATGTGGAGTTCACATTTGTTCAAATGTACAGGAACTCAAGAGAAGAAGACAGGTGGGACAGCATGAGGTGGACCTACGAGTTGGAAACGGGGCACGGGTTGCTGCTGTTGCTGTAGGGGATTATTACATCTCATTACCATCTGGCATTGTATTAGAATTAAACAATTGTTACTTTGTACCCAGTATTACCAAAAATATTATCTCTATTCCTGCTCTTGTCAGGAAAGGGTTTTCCTTTGAATGCAAGATTTCAAAGTGTTATCTTACTCTTGATAATATTGTTTATGCTACTGGTTCAATTAACAATGGGTTATTCATGTTGGACATGGAATTTTCTATACAAAACATTGATAATAAGAAAGCCAAGTATGCTGATGACAGCACCTTGCTATGGCATAGTCGTTTAGGCCATATTAACAAGAAGCGCATTAAGCGGTTGCATGATCATGGACTGCTGGGATCATTCTCCTGTGAGGAGATTGATACATGCAAAGCTTGTTTAATGGGTAAAATGACGAAGGCTCCTTTTCCCAACAAAGGTCAAAGGGCTTCGGGTTTACTTGACCTTATACACAGTGATGTGTGTGGGCCATTTAGTAAACATGCTAGAGGTGGCTATCAGTACTTCATTACCTTTACTGATGATTTCAGTAGATATGGGTATGTCTATCTTATGAGACATAAAAGTGAATCTTTTGACAAGTTCAAAGAGTTCAAGAATGAAGTACAGAATCAGCTAGGCCGAAATATCAAGGCACTTCGTTCTGATCGAGGTGGAGAATACCTAAGTCGAGAATTTACTGACTATCTGAAGGAGTGTGGGATTATCTCACAGCTCACTCCACCAGGAACACCCCAATGGAATGGTGTATCCGAGAGGAGAAATAGAACGTTACTTGATATGGTTCGTTCTATGATGAGTCAGGCTACTCTTCCATATTCCTTTTGGGGATTTGCACTGGAAACAGCTGCAAAGGTACTAAACAGAGTGCCATCCAAGGCCGTTTCAAAGACGCCATATGAGTTATGGTATGGGAAACAGCCAAGCTTGACATTTATTAAGATCTGGGGTTGCGAGGCTTATGTCAAAAAGCTCGCCTCTGGGAAACTAGAGAGCAGATCTGACAAATGTATCTTTGTCGGTTACCCTAAGGAAACTAAGGGTTATTATTTCTTCGATCCCAAAGAGAACAAGGTATTTGTTGCTCGGACGGCCATATTTCTTGAGGAGTTTCTTCTGCAAGAGGCCAGTGGGAGAGAAATAAAGCTGGATGAGAATCCAGAGGAAGGACAAAGTAGTCAAGCACAGTTGGATGTGCCTGAGCCGGTAGAACAGGTTATTGAACAATCTGAGGCTCAGATATCACGGGAACCGCGTAGATCGGGAAGGATCCGTCGACAGCCTGAGCGCTATGACGGAGTCTACATCATTGATAATGATGAACCCCTCACTTATGCGGATGCGGTCAGTGGACCAGAGTCAGCTAGATGGCTTGAAGCTATGCAAGCCGAGATGGACTCCATGTCAGATAACCAAGTCTGGGATTTGGTTGATCCGCCTCCGGGAGTAATCCCTATAGGCTGTAAATGGATCTTCAAGAAGAAGATTGACATGGATGGTAACGTGGTTACCTATAAAGGCAGGCTAGTTGCGAAAGGTTTCAAACAAATCTACAGGATAGATTATGATGAAACTTTCTCACCTGTAGCCATGTTTAAGTCTATTCGGATTCTTTTCGCGATAGCAGCATATTACGATTATGAGATCTGGCAGATGGATGTGAAGACGGCTTTCCTGAATGGAAATCTGGATGAGGATGTGTATATGACACAACCTGAAGGTTTCACTAATCCATCAGATCGTCATAAAATATGCAAGTTAAAGAAGTCCATTTATGGACTTAAACAAGCATCTAGAAGCTGGAATATTCGTTTTGATGAATCAATCTCTGAGTTTGGTTTCATCAAGAACGAAGATGACCCGTGTGTATATAAGAGGTTTAGTGGGAGCGTGATTACTTTCCTAGTCCTCTACGTCGATGATATCTTGATCATTGGAAATGACATTCCTGAAATGCATGCGGTTAAGGCATGGTTAAGGAAATGTTTCCAGATGAAAGATCTAGGAGAAGCAGCCTATGTATTAGGTGTGAAGATCTACAGGGATAGATCTAAGGGGCTTCTCGGGCTGTGCCAGAGTACTTACATCGATAAAGTCCTGGAAAGATTCCATTTAGAGAATTCTAAAAGGGGGTATCTTCCAGTCAGACATGGTCTGAATCTTTCGAAGAGTCAGTGTCCACAAACACAGACTGAGAAAGATGAAATGGACAATACGCCTTATGCTTCGGCTATTGGGTCCATTATGTATGCGATGTTGTGTACTCGCCCAGACGTCGCTTACGGGTTAAGCGTAACCAGTCGGTTCCAAAGTAATCCAGGTCAGGCACACTGGATTGCGGTCAAGAACATTTTAAAATATCTGCGGAGGACCAAAGATATGTTCTTGATATATGGTGGTCAGGAAGAACTCAGTATTGAAGGATATACTGACGCTTCGTTCCAGTCGGACCAGGATGATTTCCGATCGCAATCAGGCTATGTTTTTAGCTTAAATGGTGGAGCAGTGGTGTGGAAAAGTTTCAAACAGTCTACTGTTGCTGATTCCACAACAGAAGCCGAGTATGTTGCAGCCTCGGAAGCATCCAAGGAGGCAGTGCGGATTCGTAAGTTCGTTCAGGAACTTGGTGTCGTTCCTTCGAGTGCAGATCCTTTGGTTATCTTCTGTGATAACACTGGAGCAATCGCACAAGCAAAGGAACCACGGTCGCACCAGAAGTCCAAGCACATACAAAGACGGTTTCACTTGATCCGGGAGATCATTGATCGTGACGAGATCAAAATCTGCAAGGTACATACAGATGACAATCTGGCTGACCCGCTTACCAAGCCTCTGGCGCAGCAGAAGCATGAGAAGCACTGTAATAATATGGGTTTGAGATTTCTCAACCATTAGATTAAGTGCAAGTGGGAGATTGTTGGGGTATGCCCTTAAGGCTAATGTTTGAGGCCTTGGGATTGTATCAGTATCATGTAATAAACTCTTATGTTTATAAAGGCATGGTTGTTATTCAGTTTGTTACCTTGTCTGCTGTAATAAGTGTACTTCTGAATAATATCTCAAAGCTGTTCAGCTGGGCTGACATGCTGTAAAGTCCTTAGTCGAAATATCTTGGTGAACATGAGACAACCTTGATATGATTGAGACTAATATGTGTTCTAATCTTATAGGATGCTTCGAGCATGGAATAAGATGTAGACTCATGGGTACATTGGATGTACTGGACAGACCCTACTAGGATATTCAATTGTTTGTCACAATGTGAATAATCCTTGTTTGCATCAAGTGGCACATGTCCTCTGACTTGAGATCACTTGTGTTTCTAAATGATGATTGTCATTGTTTTGAGGTTGTTCAATATCATTTGAAACATAATGGTTATAGACTATCTTGGATAATGATCATGAGTCAGGTTAGGGCACTAGTGATAGATACAGGATTGCCGTCTCCTTGTTTAAGGAGTGTGATGTTCTAAAGGGGCCCCCCTTGAATGAGATGATTGAGAAAGTGTATGGCCATACCCAGGTGACAGTGTTCATCTGATCTAATCATGCTCGTAATATTGGAGTTACAAGCTTGACTTGCTTGTCCAATAAGAACATCCAGTGGCAAAGGATATATATGCATGCCTTGTGAAGTTGATTCACACTTATGCTATGGTTTGGGTGTAGTCTTGGAAGACTCTTTCCTTTATATCGGGAGACAGTGATGTGTTGCTAGATACCCCTCACTGATCGTGATAACGAAAGTTATCGTTACCGACATTTAAAGGAAACCCTCAGGGTCGCACAATTTGATGATATGGCTTACTTGAGTCAGATCGTGTGGACTGAATTATTTGGGTTCAGTTTAAAGGGATTATAAGCTCTGATTATAAGTGAGATCTGGTCTAATCATGTTTGATTGATTAGGGCTTGAGATCGGTAAGCTTTGATCGAGAGAGTTGATGCTAGATCGGTGAGATCAGAAGCATCAGGAGATGAACGGTTGGATCTGGAGCCTTAGGGTTTAACGGTGATCTAAACCAATGCTTGGGTTAATTGATCTTTGAACCAAAATTGAAATGCATTCGATTTGCTTGAACCGGTTCACATGTGTGAACGCTTGGTTCATTGGTTGAAAGCGTTTTCTTTGATCGGTTATGAGATCATGGCGCATGATTTCCATTTATGGAAAGTCATGAAGGCCTCAACGCCTTAACGCCCAAAACGCCTCTACACCTCAACGTCAAGGCGTTCGCTTGGTGGTGAACGCACATACTCTCGTGGATTGAGGTAGTTGACGAAGAGGAGGTCTCGGTGAAGGCACCAAGCGATCTCATCCCTTCCATACGTCAAGGACACCTTGGGCACTTGCTAGCACAAGGAACGCCAAAGGAAGTAGGCGGCATCTTCTTGTGTGCGTCAACTTTGGAGAAGGTTCATTTGCGCCTTTGCTTCCAAGGCTCCATCAAACCGATGGCTATGGTATGAGATCTTCTTTCGATCTTTACAACGTCTTAAGGTTGATCATATGAACATATATTCATGCGATCTTGATAAAACCCTAATTCCGCTGCCAAAAGAATTTACATTCGCCCCCTTTAGGGTTTGATCTGCTTGCGCTCCCCCTCGAAGGGGACCCTACAATTAGGGTTTAGGGTTAAAGAAATTCTCCAAGAGTTTTCCATAAAACCTTTCCTATTAACCATATGCGCCGAAGACCTTCCTTAGAAGTTCTTCTTGCCATATCAGCCCCAAGACTTGCCTTAGAGGCAAGACTTCCATCCAAGGAACAAAGGGGGAGGCGCCAATTGCTTCCTTATGAAGCAAATTGCGCAATTTATCCCTATTGAGCCCCTAGGCGCCAATGGGATAAGATTTATCCCCATTATACCCTTTTAGCCCATTGTTGCTTCATGACAACTTGTTATTGGGCCTCATTGGATAATGAGCTAGCCCAAACTTCATTGCATGAGTTGATTAAGCAATTGGATCCAATCCAGTGCAACCCTAATCCAAATGTTACCAATCTTGGTCAGTTTCGGGTCAACCTGCCAAAAATGAAGTTTGGCTCCAATAACTCTCTTCCATCTCATCAGGCCCTTTGACACTGACGAAATCTCCCAAATATATTTGAGTTATCAAATAGATCTGAGTTATCCAATAACTAGATCATAAGGCTTCCCGATCAATACGAAAACTCGAGTATCAAGATGTGCGACCCTATAGGTTCCTATGACGTTAGCAATGCTGACCTAAGGTCACCACAAGCAGTGAGTGGCACCTAGCAGTGCATCGCTACTACCCAAGTCATTGGAATGGATATTGACATCGACATCCCCATCATCACAACTAGGTACAGATACACTATAGTCCCTTTGCCAAACTGATATCTGATTGGACAAGTGTGTTATCACTTGTTTTTACCCAATCACATGGTCATAACTAAATTAGGTTGTCAGCTGGGTATGGCCATACACTTCCAGTCATAGAACCATAGAGGAGCTCCATGGATATCAAGCTTCCCTCGGGAAGGGGCAAATCCTCTGTCTGTCTATTGACCATCTCATATGAGTCGTGACATGCTAAATGACAACCGTTATTACCTCCTAACTACGGCGAGGTGTTAGGTTGTATGTTGTGTCCCAATGAGTAGCTAGACAGAAACTTGTCTCTGGCGTTGTCGCCAAAAAATTGTTGTGTCCACAAGTGAACGGATACTCGAAGTAATAAAAAATATCAATCCCACAGAGACCTACGTGTTAAGTCCCAAGTAGTTATATTCTTACTAGCTAAGCAACCGATTTTAATGTAAGTAATGATAAGAAGAGCGTAAAGATAAACAGAGAGAAATTGGGACTAGGGTTTCATCCACTTTAATTTCAATGACTAGATATGAATAATAGGTTGTCAGACTAATTTCATCATGATAAAGACATAATTTACTTCATAAAATGATCATCTCACTTTCGTGCAGACAATCATGCAGGGACCAATCCTCGCTTTCACGCAAGATGTATCCCAACACTGAAGATAAGTAAATCATCAATCGAAGAACTCAAAGATCACTTTCGTGTATCCGAATTCAAAGTTAATCATCTCAAGTGGAAACTGAAGGATCACTTTCGTGCATCCGAGTCTCAACACATTTTCTCCTTATGGGTTTCCAACGCTCCGATCCTCGCTTTCGTGCAAGATCTTTACGTTTAACAAAATAACTCAATCATAGATTCCAATTATCAAACATTGCAATAAAATCACTAGAAATCAGAATTCAAAGAACAAACTTAATTTCTTACGATAAATTCCAAACTCAATGATTTTTTACGGTTCCAAATTTCACAATCGACCTTTCAGTCTATTTCACAAAATTCTAAAACATGCATGACAATAAGAAAACTATGGAGAATCATAGAGCAATCTATCACATAAGTAGAATCATCATAATAAAACTATTCTAACGAAAATAAAAGTTATCTAGTCATAATGAATCAAAGTGAATTACTCTCCATGTCCCAAAATAAGATTAAGCTTGCATAGAAAAAGAAATACAATAAACCATAGTATTAAAGTGTCAGAAATCAAAGAAAGAGGGAGAATTAACGTTACAATACGGCTGTAATAGAAATTACAGCCGTAAATTGCTTGTAAACCCATGGTGAATAGTGCTAATGACGCTCCTTTGCCTTTGAAACTTCTGTGGTGTCCTCTCCTCCTCTAGGCAAAGCTTCAGTGTAAAAATTGCAGCCTGAGGTGACCTCCCCGCCTCTCAGTGCGAGGCCGTGCCCTAAGCACCTCTATGTCGATTGCTCCTAGAATCCCCATAAAAAATAGGGCTTTTGGTCCCTTTATCTTCTCCTCATTGAGAGGAGTCAGCAACTTCTTTCAGATCTCAATTTGGATGTTTGGATCTCAAGATATGGTCCGCGCAAGAATCGGGCCCGAAAAAACTCGCGTGTCCAGGTTAAAATTACAGCCGTAATTTGCATTACGGCAATGCCGTAATTTGGTTCTATGAACCCTGGGTCAAAATTACGGCCCGTGAAAAATATTCTGGCAGTGCCGTAATTTTCGTAAAACTTTCTGGTCGAAAACGTCTGGAAATTACGGCCCGTAAAATGGTTTAAGGCAGGGCCGTAATTTCAGTGAATATCTCTGGTATGAAAGCGCTTCAGATTACGGCCCGTGTAAATTCTTACGGCCTTGCCGTAATTTTTGTAAAATCTTGTGATGAAAAATTAGCCAAAATACGGCAGTGCTATGATATTACGGCAGCGTACGAAATACGGTACTGTAATATCTATTACGACCCTATCGTATTTTGGTTCGTGGCTCCATTGTGCGTGAAATTTGTCATGTATCCTCTTCTTGATGATGGTAACTCTTCCATGTATTTGATTTTGCTTGAAAACGCCTTTAAATAGTGCCTTTTTCCTGAAAATCATCAAAAACCAAAATAGAAGTAGATTTTGCAATACTTGATAAATTTGGCACAAAAATAAGCAAAAGAGCTTCAATTTAGCATGAAAAGATATATAAAATGATACAAAATATACTATACATTTTGGTGTCATCAAAATACATAAGGCTCAAACTTTGCTTGTCCCCAATCAAAAATCAAAAATTGAATAAAAGATAAACTTTTTCATGCTCAATAAATTTATAAAATATAATCATCAATGAAAAATTCCATCAATTGTGTCACAAAACATCAAATAAACATATCATTCTTAAAACTCAACCCTCTAGATCTACATCTCAATCAAATAAAACTTTGCAACTTGTATAATAAATAGAATTTTCAATCTCATGATTTCACCCAATTTTCAATTCAAATCTATCATACTTTTGTTTATAGGAATTAGGTTTCCAAGATCTTTTTCCACACACATTTTTTTATTTATTTTTTTTTATTTTTCATGTATTTTGTTGTTTTTGCATAGATGGCATGTACCCACTTAGATACACACTTTTTTTTTATTTTGACTTCAACTCTTATCTTCGGTACCACTATCAATTTTGCATAGTGCCAAGTAGAGGAGTCTTATTCTTTTCCTCTCTCATTATCTTTTAGATATAGACTTCAACCCATGTCTTAGGTACCACTATCAATTTTACATAGTGCCAAGTGTTGTATGTTCGCAAATGCACAGATACTCGAAGTAATAATTAAGATATCGAACCACAGAGATCTTATTGTTAAGTACCGATGAATTGAGTTTTCACTAGCTAAACAAGTTGAATAATGATGCAAGTGCACAGAAAACTGGGACTAGGGGTTCATCCACCTTAATCCTAGTGACTGGAAGGAAATAAAGATTGTCAATCAAATTTTATCATGATAAAGATTTAGTTTATTTCATAAAAGGATCATCTCGCTCTTGCGCAGATAATCATATAAAGGACCAATCCTCACTCTCATGCAAGATCTATCCAATGCTGAAAATAAGTAAACCATTGAACAAAGAACTCAAGGATCACTCTCGTGCATCCAAATTCTAAGTCAAACATCTCATGTGGAAACTCATGAATCACTCTCGTCCATCCTGAAACTCATCACAAGTTCTGCTTAAGGTTCTTGGACGATCAGAAATTTAATCTCTTACAATTACAAATCAAGTCTAACATAATAACTCAATCCAAAGAATCATAAAATCAGCATGGGAATAAAATCACTAAAAATCAGAGTTCAAAGAACAAACCTAATCTCTTATGATAAGTTCCAAACTCGATGAATTCTAGGGTTCCAAATTTTGCAATCAACTTCTTAGTCTATTTCACAAAACTCTAAAACATGCTGATATTATAAAACTAAGGAGAATTATAGAAAAGTCATCACATAGGCAGAATTATCATAATAAAATCGTCATGACAATATCAAAGAAATCTAGTCATTCAGAGTTAAGGGGATATCATCCCCATGTCCCAAAAGAAGGTTTAAGCTAGCATGAGGGAAGAATTACAACAAAACAAGATTTTGAATGATTAGAAATCGTAAGGGAGGAGTAAAAGTTACAAAACAGGGCTGTAATCTAAATTACAACCCGTAATTTGCCTTGAAGCCGTGATGAACAGTGCCGCGACCACGTTTTTGATGATTTCTCCCTCGATCGATCTCCTATCGCTCTGAAACTTCTGTGGTGTGTTCTTCTTCCCCAGGCGAAGCTTCCTTTCAAAAATCATGGCCGGAGATGGTCTGTGCAGCGAACGGTGATGAACCCTAGCGCGACGGCAATTCTCTCCAATTCTCCCTCAATCGTGAATGAAAATTGTTCCTTTTTATTCGAACCTCTTCCTCTCCTAATGTTGAGACTTCCCCTTCTTTCGGATCTTCAATTGATGCTCTAAATCTTGAGAAATCATGTTTTTAAATATTCGGCGAAAAAATCAAAAATCTGGGTGCAAAATTACGGCACCGTGAAATAATTACGGCAGTGCTGTAATTTTCTCTGTGAATTCTGGGCAGAAACTATGGTACCATGATTTTTATCACGGTACTGTTGTAATGACTCTGAAGGTTTCTGTGTGAAATCGTCGAAAATTACGGTACCGGGGAACTTTTTACGGCAGTGCCGTATTTTTCCAAAAACTTTTGGTTGGACTCGCCAAAATTACGGTACCGTGGTGATTTTACCCAAAAATACGGTAGTGTCGTATTTTCGCTAGAAGGTTCATTTTGACTTGAAATTTGATGTGTAAACTCCTCTTGATGATTAGAACTCATTCATGCATTGAAAGTGCTTGAAAACTGGTGATAATGATACCTTTTTGCATGAAATTGATCAAAAACAAATAATGGTGTAGATTCTGAAGTATTTGGCAAATAAGGTGTAAAAATAAAGCTCAAGATTATGACTCAAAAGACTAGTAAATAAGTGTGAAAAATACTATGAAATTTGGAGTCATCACCAAGTAGGGGAGTCTCTCACTATTTTATGGATTTTGGATTCGTCTTTCCCAACAAATAGCAAAATAGACTAAACATCTACTAGGTTGCTCAATTGATATCAATTCAGTAATCATACTCATATGCTTATTTTATTTAAAGGAGTAGTTTCACCTTTAGATCTTATTCCTCAAATTACACATCTACCCAAAATTTCATGCATCAACCAATGTCAAATTTCAAAAGATAGATATGCATTGAAGAAATAAATCTAACATGATAGGTTTATCAATGAAAATGTTTTAAAAATAGAATCACACCACAAGATAGTAGAAAGTGGATCATGAATAATCATATCATCATACAATCATATCGAAGAAATATCAGTGAGTGATACATCTAAAGCAAATCAAAGATGCAACCATATGAAATAAGGATTTCGTTCACTTTAACTTTTATGACTAGATATGAATAAGGATTTCGTCAGTTCAATTTTATCATGATGAAGATGTAATTTACTTAATAAAAGGATTGTTTCACTTTCGTGCAAACAATCGCACAGGGATTTGTCCTCGCTTTTGCGCAAGATTCGTCCCAACGCTGAAGATAAGTAAATTATCAAACAATGAACTCAAGGATCACTTTCGTGCATCCGAATTTTAGGTTGATAATCTCTAGAGGAGTCTCAAGGATCACTTTCGTGCATCCGAGTTTCGACACTAGTTTTACTCTTGGATCTCCAACGTTCCGATCCTTGCCTTCGCACAAGATCTCCACGTTTGACAAATAGACTCGATCTATAGATACATGTTATAATCATGGCAATTAATCTACTAGAACAGATCAAATTAGATCTAACCTAAGGAAGGGATCCTAACATACAATTCTAGGGTTCCAAATTCTCAAGCAATTACCTTTTAGTCAATAGTGAAAATTCTAAGAACATAATTAGTAACATGGATCTATAGAGAGTCTAAGCACAATTATCACAAGAGCAAAATCATCATGCCAAGATTAAACGCAACGAAATAGTGAGAAAGAAGTTATCTAATCATTAAAAATCAAGTGAACTACTCCCCCATGTCCCAAGAGTAATTTAAGCTAGCATGGTGAAGGAAATACAATATTCCATAATTTCAAAAAATCGAAAATCAACAAAAGGAAGAGTTTTTTAGAAAATAAGGCATGGCTGTGAAGTATTTCACGGCTGTATTTTGCAAAAGAAGGCGTGAATAGTGGTGGCGATCCTTCTTCCTCTGATTTCTCCTCCAATTTGTCTCCTTTCGATCTGAAACTTCTGGCACGTCGTCTTCTTCACCAGATGATGCTTCAGTAGAAGACACACGGCCGGAGATCGTCTGGATCGAGCGCGGTGGCGAAACCCTAGGCGGTGGCGTGTACTCCGAATTCTCCCTCGACAGTTAACCAAGTTTGGGGCTTTTGGTGTCTGGCTAATCCTCTCCTCCCAAGCTCTCCTTTTGCTTCTTACGGCTCTGAATATAAAGCCCTGGATCGCCCACAAGAATCTCCGCAAAGATCGGGCGTGAAGATTGACCTGGGAATCGCGTTCAAACACCGAAATACGGCAGTGTAATATCTCACGGCACTGCCATAAAATCCATCAATCATTTTGTTCTGAAATTGCTGGAAAATATGGCACCATAATTTTGTTTATGGCAGTGCCGTAAAATTGGCTGAACTCTCTGGTCGGATTCGTCAGGGAAATACGGCCCGTGTAATTCTTTACGGTAGTGCCATAATTTTAGGGCAACTTTCTGTTCTGAAGATGCTTCAAAATACAGCCCGTAAACTGGGTTACGGCAGTGCCGTAATTTCGGCAAAAGTCTCTGTTCAAAAAGTGCCCCAAAATACGGCCGTGTAAATCCTTACGGCGGTGCCGTATTTATCAAAAACCTTCTGTTTGGAAAATCACCAAAATACGGCCGTGATCTCGATAATACGGTAGTCGTGAAAAATACGGTACCGTAAAATCCCTTACGGCACTGCCGTATTTTGGGTTCCTTGCCTCGATTTGCATGAAATTTCTTGGGTGACTTCTTCTTGATGATGAGAACTCTTCCATATATTTGATTTTGCTTGAAAACGCCTAAAATAGTGCCTTTTTGCCTGAAAAATATGAAAAACCAAAATAGAATTATACTTTGCAATATTTGATGGATTTAACATAAAAACAAGTAAAAAGATCCTCGATTTAGCATGAAAATGTATCTAAAATGATGCAAAATATACTACATATTTCGGTGTCATCAAACACATAAGGCTCAAACATTGCTTGTCCTCAAGCAAAAATCAGAATTTGAAATCAAAGTTTGATTGAATGAATAACCTTATCATCCTTAATAGATTTCTAAAATACAACTTGTCAATGAAAAATTCTATCAATTGATTTACAAAATTTCAAGTAAATATATCATCCTCAGAATTCAATTTTCTAGATTCACAACTCAATCAAATAAAACTTTGCAACCGTATAATAAATAGAATTTTCAATCTCATGATTTCACCCAGTATCAATTTAAATCTATCATGACTTTTGTTTACAGGAATTAGGTCTCCAAGATCTTTTTCCACACAATTTTTTTTTCTTTTTTATGCATTTTGTTATCTTTCTGCATAGATGGCATGTATCCACAAAGACACATACTTTTTATTTTTGACTTCAACTCTTTTTTCGGTACCACTGTCAATTTTACACAGTGCCAAGTAGAGGAGTCTTATTCTTTTTCTCTCTCATTATTTTTCATATTTAGACTTCAACCCATGTCTTAGGGACCACTATCAATTTTACATAGTGCCAAGTAGGGGAGTCCCTCACTATTTTTATGGATCTTGCATTCTTATTTCCCAACAAATAGCAAAAATAGACTAAGCTTCAACTAGGTTGATCAATTGATTTAAATTCTCAAATCATACTAATATCCTCATTTTATTCAAAAGAGAAGTTTCACCTTTAAATTTTATTCCTCAAATAATATATCTACCCAAAATTTTATGCATCAGTCAATGTCATATTTCAATAGACAAATATGTATTGAAGAAATAAATTTGACATGATATGGCTATATCTTCAATTATGAATTTGAGATCATCAATCATTCAAGTTATCAACAGTATAAATCAAGAGTGAACTCATCATCATCATTACAATATCAAATCATCAAAAATATATCACCATGTATATCATATTAAACATCAGAATATCAAAATATCATACAACCCCATCGAAACACTAAAAATCAATATCATCATCATAATACAACCATATCGAATATCTATCATCAGAATATCATCATACAACCATATCGAATGAGAATAACAATATGCAGTGGTGGCAGTCATGGAAGCATCATCCTTCCCTTCATCATATGAAACAATAGTGAGATAAAGAAAATCATAGTACAGCAAAAAGGTAAGGGAAGATAATACTCACAAAGCCTCTACTCATCATCATCAGATCACGTAGCCTCCGAGTCTCTCGCAGCAGTCTCCTCAGGATCAAAGTATGGGGTTCCTCCCTGATCACCATGATAGCCATAGTCCCTGTGATCAGCATAACCAAAACGGTCATAGAAGAAGTTACCCATGTCTTCCATATGGTTGCATAGCCTCTCCATATCTCTGTGGATGTACCCCAGAGTCTCATCCATCCTATTCAGGCGGCGCTCTTGAGTGAACATCTGTGCTATGAGTGCCTGGAAGCCTAGATTGTGGTGGCTAGCATATCTGCCCATAGGTGTGTGTGAGGAGGTACCAGCTGGCTGTGAAGAGTCATGAGGGGGTGACTCCATCCCATAAGGATCGCTCCTACTACCCCCGGTGGGTGGTGGTACTGTATCAGGTGATGGAATAAAAGCTCCCTCAGCTTCATTAAGACATAGCTTCCAATTGGCCCTTTCTCTAACTGTAGTCTTCTCAATGTAGGGTAAGGGTAGAGGAGAGATGTTTGGTCCAAGGACCAAACAGAAAGTGTCTCCCTCTCTAACTATCATCTTCATCGCTATGCAAGACTCAATATCGAGCCTTGCATTCCCTCTTTCCGTGTCAGCTCCATAGGGCTCTATCCCAAAGTATCTAGCAATAGGAGTAACCAATCCTCCTATCACCACTAATCCTCTGCTAGCTCTGGCCACTTTATCCATGTGCTTGATCATAAAATAGGCGACATCCACTGCGAATCCATTGAGCATCCCCCAAAGAAAATACAGCTCATGTTGACGGACCATGCCGTCACTGTCTCCTGTCCCAAATACTGTGTGTGCTAGAACCCTATGTGCATATCTGATACAGGGGTTCACTATTTTTGAGTCTCTGGCAGACACAACATAGAAATGGCTCTCATGAGTGATTTGGTTCCAGAACACGTTCTCCATAAATCCAAGGGGTATGTCAGTGTAACCCCTAGTGCTCAATCCAAAGATGTCCCTAATTTCTTGCAAAGTAAGCTTTCTCTCTTCATTGGCCATTATGAATGTGATTTCCCCTTATGTAGGGCCATGAGAGTACTCTTTCAACTCAATTATCAGATTGCTCAAAAACTCCAAGACAAGAGGTAAGTATGTGTGAGGAGTCATCTAGAAGAACTCCTTAGCTTTAATTCTGTCAAACATCCATAGCAGATCCTCATAAAGCCCTAAGGCTTCCAAGGTTCTTCTATCAGCATATTTTGAGTTGATGATCTTCCTCTCCAGAATTTTATTGTACCTAGCCTCTCGCATTTCATTTTTGAAAAGAATTCCATGTGGGTTCGGTGGTTGTGAGGATTCAGCAGGGGCTTTCCCCTTTCTTCTTGGTGCAATTGCTTTTGTCCTTGGTGCCATGGACTCAAGCTGCAAACTTATCATTCAAAGCATACAAATAATGATATAGCAGTTTAAATCAGGTCAGTGCATTCAATCAGCTTATTCCACTAGCATATAGAACAGAGTGAAAAAAAAATAGGGTAGAATCATGCATGTAATCTTAATCTCAATACAATATGATAAGCATGGACTATTCTTTCAACATCATCAGTAACGTTAATCAAGTATTTTAGAAGCAAAAATCTGTTTTAAATCTCATGCTAGAACTCAAAATGTCAATGACAGTAATTCTGAATCGTGCACGTTGCGTTTCAGCTCAAATCGATTACAGAAATTGGTTCAAATTCTTTTCAAATAGCACAGGATCGAAAACTCATTCCCTAACGAGTAAATAGAAACATAAATCACTCAAAATAGTTGCAAATCGATCGAGAATGAGTGAAAGGGGTAAAACATTGTGAAAACTCGTCAAAGCAGTAAAATCAGAGAATCGGTTACCTAATCGACGATGAAGATTGAATGGAAAGGGTCGTCGGCGTCCTCAGGTGTCCGGAAAAGGTCGGAGATCCGAAAACGGCGCAAGAATGAGCGAGATCGAGGGTAAAAACCCTAAAAATGGCCCGGTAGAAACCCTAAATACGGTACAGGATTCTTGTACAGAAAGAAAAATATGGTAGTGTAATACCTTACGACACTGCCATAAAATCGTTAAAACACTCTGTTTGAAGACGAAGCAAAATACGGTACCATAAAGAAGTTTACGGTACCGCCGTAACATCTCGACAACATTCTGTTCGAAATGATATCAAAAATACGGTACCATATAATTCAAGCAGTAATGATTTTTTTTTTTTAGAAAAACGAAAAACAAAATTTTAGAAAATACGGCACGTAAAATACCTCACGGTAGTGCCGTAAAAATGAAAGAACACATGGGTTGATTTTGGATCAGAAATATGGTACCGTGCAATCCTTTACGGTCATACCGTAATTTCGTCGCAGCTTTCTATTCGTATGCAGACTGAAATACGGTACCATAAAATCCTTTACGGTACAGCCGTATTTTGCTCCAAATCACGAAAAACCTACAAAAATAAAATAAAAATTTGTCCAAAGCAAAAATCAAGGTAAATAAAACTAAAAAAAGGGTTAGAAAGCTTGGGTTGCCTCCCAAGAAGCGCTAATTTAAAGGTCATTAGCTTGACCCTTTAGCACTCGGATTTGATCGTGAATTCCTGAATTGCTCTCCTGATTTTTTAACATAAGGCTCAATCTTGAAACAGTATCCAAATTTGCTCAGAATCCTTTCTATTTTGTCAATCACTCTAGAGCTTTCTCTTCTTTTCTTCCTCCTTATCTTTTTCTTCTGCAATTTCTCATCAATACCCTCAGAAAGATTGTTAGATTCATTATTTGAGGTTTCATCAAACAAACTTGAAACATCATAAATGTCATCATTAAATATTTCAACGCTACAACAAGATCCTGAGTTTGAAAGTTTATTCAATGAATCATTAAGATTAAATTCAATATTGTTGTCACATATATCAAAAGTAATCTTTTCTTCTTTCACATCAATATTTGCTTTAGCTGTGGCCAATAATGGTCTACCAAGAATGATAGGATTTCTAGAATTTACCTCCATGTCTAACACTACAAAATCTGCAGGAATGAAAAACTTACCTATCTGCATAGGAACATTCTCTAATATACCTACAGGATACTTAACTGATGAGTCCACGAGCTGTAAGGATATTGAAGTAGGTTTCAGCTCTCCAAAATTTAGTTTCCTATAAGTAGAAAGAGGCATTAGACTAACGCTTGCACCGAGGTCACATAAGGCTCGGTCAAAAGCCATAGTGCCTATTGAACAAGGTATAGAAAAACTATCTGGATCTTTCAGTTTATGTGGCAGTTTGTTCTGTATGATAGCACTACAATCTTCAGTTAAAGTAACAGTGCATGTGCCATAATCATCCAATTTTCTTTTACTAGACAAAATCTCTTTTAAAAACTTGGCATAAGATGGCATCTCAGTAATAACTTCAGTAAAAGGAATGTTAACATAAAGCTTTTTCGGGATTTCAAGAAATTTGCCAAACTTTTTGTCTAGTTTATGTTGAACTAACCTTTGAGGAAAAGGTATAGGTGTCTGGTAAGGAGAAGACAAATTAGGTTTAGGATTGCCTTTTTCACATGATTCTTCCCCTTTTGGTTCATCACCCTTTTGAGGTGATAAACAAGTTTGGGGTTTCTTATGTGAAGAAGATTCCCCTAACTCTAATTCCCTTTCATTATCATCAAGCCTTTCTTCAGTGTTTTCAAACCTCCCTCTAGGTTCTCCTAGTTGTTTCCCACTTCTAGTCATAATGGCATTACAGTGCTCCCTAGGGTTTATCTCAGGTTTTGCAGGTAATTTCCCTGGGGGTCTGTAAGGTACACTAGCATGTTGTGCAATTTGGTTTTCAAGAATTTTGTTGTGGGCTTCTACTCTATCCAGTCTATAGTTAATTTGATGAAAACTTTCCATAAACTCTTCAATTTGTCTATCTTGTTTTAGCTCAAACTGATTTTGACTGGTCATTATTTTTTCAAACATGGATTTTATCTCAGAAAATTGATCATTGTTTTGATTCAGATTTTGGTTGGGATTTTGCCTTTGGAATCCTTTGTTTTCAGTATTCCCCCCTACATTGTTATTGTTTTTCCATGAAAGGTTGGGGTGATTTCTCCATCCAGGGTTATATGTACTAGAATAGGGATCATTAGGTCTACTTTGATTATAATTCCCTATGACATTCACATGCTCATTACCCTGATCAACAATTCTACAATATTCAGCAGTATGATCATCATTGCCACAATTTTCACAAGTAATAGCAGAAATAGAAGCAGTTTGCATGGAATTTAACTTACTACACAAAAAATCTACCTTTTCTTCTAAGGATCGCTATCCTTCACTTTCACCCTTACCTTGAGAAGGCTTGTAAAGTACTCCTCTCTCGGTAGTCCATTGATTGTGGTTTAATGCCATCTCCTCTAGCAGTCTGAAGGCATCTTCTGGTGTTTTGCTCATAAGAGCTCCTCCTGCAGCAGCATCCACAATCATTTTAGTCTGATTAGATAATGTAATATAAAAAGTTTGCAGTAAAGTTTGAAGTTCTAGTCCATGGTGAGGGCACTTCCGCTGCAGTTCATTGAATCTCTCCCAGGCTTCACTGAGCGACTCCCCACTTCTTTGTTGAAAGCTTGTAATTTGGTTTCTTATCTACAGTGTCTTGCTTGGGGGAAAGTATTTGTTTAAGAAGGAATTGGACAGTTGATTCCAAGTGGTGAAGGTACTGGCTGGGTGTGAATTAAGCCATGTCTTTGCCCGGTCTCTAAGAGAGAAAGGAAAAAGTCTTAATCTCAATGCATCGCTAGAAACACCATTATATTTAATAGTATCGCATAATTCAAGAAATAAGGCCAAGTGTTGGTTGGGATCCTCCAGTGGAGATCCTCCAAACTGATCTTATTGAAACATTGCAATGAAACCAGACTTAATCTCAAAATTGTTGGCTTCTATTGCTGGCCTAGCAATACTAGAACGGATTTCATAATGATTAGGGGTTGCATAGTCCCTAAGTGTTCTCTGATTGTTCTGATTGTCTCCCATCTCTAATATTTCTTCTTCTAACTCTAGTTGGGATGTCTCTTGCAATTCTTCTTCTAATCTCAACTTTCTGCGCACTCTCAATGTCTTGTTGATTTCAGGATCTAATGGAACAAGTGGTCCTGACCTAAGGCTCCTGTGCATGCAAAGTAGATTGATCAAGTGATTTCAAGAAAAACAGAAAATAACAGAAATAAATAAAAACAGTAAATAAAAACCTAGTCTAGAAATAACCTCAATATCTTCAATATCGACAAAACTATGGTCCCCGGCAACGGCGCCAAAAATTTGATAGCCCGAAAGGGAATACTACAAGTCTGGCATGCGTGTACCTTGGACTAATCCTTGGTAACGGCACCAAAAACTTGATGTTAAACCGCAAGTGCACAGGTATACGAAGTAATAAAGAAAGTATCGAATCCACAGGGACCTACGTTGTCAAATACTAAATAATTGATTTTTCACTATCTAGGCAATCGAATTAAAGTCAAGCAAATATTGCAAATAAACGAGAGAAAACTATCAGAGAGAAAGCTGGGACTAGAGTTTCGTTCACTTTAACTTTTATGACTAGATATGAATAAGGATTTCGTTAGTTCAATTTTATCATGATGAAGATGTAATTTACTTAATAAAAGGATTGTTTCACTTTCGTGCAAACAACCGCACAGGGATTTGTCCTCGCTTTCGCGCAAGATTCGTCCCAACGCTGAAGATAAGTAAATTATCAAACAATGAACTCAAGGATCACTTTCGTGCATCCGAATTCTAGGTTGATAATCTCTAGAGGAGTCTCAAGGATCACTTTCGTGCATCCGAGTCTCGACACTAGTTTTACTCTTGGATCTCCAACGTTCCGATCCTTGCCTTCGCACAAGATCTCCACGTTTGACAAATAGACTCGATCTATAGATACATGTTATAATCATGGCAATTAATCTACTAGAATAGATCAAATTAGATCTAACCTAAGGAAGGGATCCTAACATGCAATTCTAGGGTTCCAAATTCTCAAGCAATTACCTTTTAGTCAATAGCGAAAATTCTAAGAACATAATTAGTAACATGGATCTATAGAGAGTCTAAGCACAATTATCACAAGAGCAAAATCATCATGCTAAGATTAAACGCAACGAAATAGTGAGAAAGAAGTTATCTAATCATTAAAAATCAAGTGAACTACTCCCCCATGTCCCAAGAGTAATTTAAGCTAGCATGGTGAAGGAAATACAATATTCCATAATTTTAGAAAATCAAAAATCAACAAAAGGAAGAGTTTTTTAGAAAAGAAGGCACGGCTGTGAAGTATTTCACAGCCGTATTTTGCAAAAGAAGGCGTGAATAGTGGTGGCGATCCTTCTTCCTCTGATTTCTCCTCCAATTTGTCTCCTTTCGATCTGAAACTTCTGGCACGTCGTCTTCTTCACCAGGTGATGCTTCAGTAGAAGACTCACGACCAGAGATCGTCTGGATCGAGCACGGTGGCGAAACCCTAGGCGGTGGCGTGTACTCCGAATTCTCCCTCGATAGTTAACCAAGTTTGGGGCTTTTGGTGTCTGGCTAATCCTCTCCTCCCAAGCTCTCCTTTTGCTTCTTACGACTTTGAATATAAAGCCCTGGATCGCCCGCAAGAATCTCTGCAAAGATCGGGTGTGAAGATTGACCTGGGAATCGCGTTCAAACACCGAAATACAGCAGTGTAATATCTTACGGCACTGCCATAAAATCCATCAATCGTTCTGTTCTGAAATTGCTGGAAAATACGGCACTGTAATTTTGTTTACGGCAGTGCCATAAAATCGGCTGAACTCTCTGGTCGGATTCATTGGGGAAATACGGCCTGTGTAATTCTTTACGGCAGTGCCGTAATTTCAGGGCAACTTTCTGTTCTGAAGATGCTTCAAAATATGGCCCGTAAACTGGGTTACGACAGTGCCGTAATTTCGGCAAAAGTCTCTGTTCAGAAAGTGCCCCAAAATACGGCCGTGTAAATCCTTACGGTGGTGCCGTATTTTTGCGAAAACCTTCTGTTTGGAAAATCATCAAAATATGGCCGTGATCTCGATAATACGGTGGCCGTGAAAAATACGGTACCATAAAATCCCTTACGGCATTGCCGTATTTTGCGTTCCTTACCTTGATTTGCGTGAAATTTCTTGGGTGACTTCTTCTTGATGATGAGAACTCTTCCATATATTTGATTTTGCTTGAAAACGCCTAAAATAGTGCCTTTTTGCCTGAAAAACATGAAAAACCAAAATAGAAGTAGACTTTGCAATATTTGAGGGATTCAACATAAAAACAAGTAAAAAGATCATCGATTTAGCATGAAAAGGTATCTAAAATGATGCAGAATATACTACATATTTCGGTGTCATCAAAGGCTCAGACCAAAAATAGTGTCGGGGCAGATGCTGCTAGGTCCAAAGATGTGCCTTTTGAAAATTTTTCCTACACAATTTAAGATACAAACGGCTCAGTATAAAAATAGCCTCTAAAAATAATAATGATAAAAATAATTTTCTCAAGGGAGAATCAGAGATGTCGCCGGAGGAATGAAGAGGATGCCGGTGAAAAGAGTGGAGCAGGCAAGAAGCAGAGGTGGAGCAGATGCTATCTGAAAAGCTGCTAGCGATAATGGTGATGGTGCTGATAGTAGAGTGATCAATCTCTAGTGGCCTGCTAGTGACTACAGTCCTATAGGTGAGATCGTCGGCCGATGGGGGCAAAAGATAGCACTGCATAGATAAAAAAAATCAGTCACTAATGGAGAGTCTGCTGCATAAATAAAATCAATAGAAATAAGAGGCAGCAGAAGAACTAAGAGTCTGCTGATGGTATAATCCAATGTCGACGGTTGGAAACAATGATGTTAGAGGCAGATGCAGTGGTAGCTAGAGGTGGAAGCTAGTTGCTCTTGAAGATTTCTAGATCTGAAGGCAAATGAAGCTATAATATGTAGAAAGCAAGTAGAGCAGCCAGTGAATTTTTTATGAAATATAGCCATACCCAAAAATAAGATTTAATGATCCAAAAAGAAAATGGACAGAACCATGTAATAGAATGAAACATGTTCTTTCTGGGCGTATGAAAAATAAAGGATCAAAATCTTTTAGAAATTTAGGGTATCAACAGAAAGAAGGCTAATCAGATTACAAAACTAAAACTGCACAGAAGTTAATCAGATTCAAAAAGTTGCTATGTGTCCTAGAATTGTCAGAAAATATTTTTTTGAAAACAAGTAATCCACAAGATAGAACGAAACATGTTCTTCCAATTCCATGTGAAAGATCAAGGTTTCAAGTCATTAAAGCATCTTAAAAACATGCAGCAAAAACGCTAATCAGAATAGTCAAAAGAAAACTGCTGCAGAAATTAATCAGAATAAAAAAGATGCTATGTGTTTTAGAATGATCCATGGACTTTAAAATTTAGAAAAAATATCCAAATAATAGACAAAGATGAGTACTTCCATGTCGTGCCAAAGATCAAAATTTTTTTCAACCCAGTTTCTTAAAATCGTAGCGAGAAAACACCTAATTAGATAAGCAGACTGCAGAGTTGAAATTACAGGCATAATAAAAATTACGGCAGTGCCATAATGTTTGCAAATGTCTCATATCAAAATTACCCAAAAATACGGTACTGTGAAAAATTATACGGTACTGCTGTAAAATCCATAAAACTTTCTGTTTAAAAATAGACCAAAAATATGGTACCGTAAAATGCATTACGGTAGTACCGTAAAAGAGGTAAAACTCTCGGGTAAGAAATCGCCAAAATTACGGTACTATGAAAAGGATTATGGCAGTGCCGTATTTTTCCCAAAATTCATTTTTCCCTACAAAAAGAAAAGAAAAATTTATTCTAAAATAAACTAAAATAAAAGAAACTAAACTAAGGTAAGAGTGCTTCGGTTGCCTCCCAAGAAGCACTAATTTTTAGGTCATTAGCTTGACCAAAACTCAAATATCATGGCGAAGCAGGTGAATCAGTACCAAAGTAAATAGCATGCAATTTTTTGCTTTTCCGTTGTCCAAAAAGTTTAGCCACTAATTCGAATATCCAAAATTTTAAATAAATCACAATTGACATGACTTTCTCAAATATGAGGAAATCAAAATCAATATTTTCAATTCCAAACAAAGGATATTCAATGATCTTCCTATATTTATCAAAAAGCAAAATCATAAGTCCTTTTTTCAAATTTAAATCTTTAATTGCCATAGGACTTTGATCAAAAGATATAAGCATTAGATCATCAAAATAAAATTTTTGTCTCAAATTAGATTCCTTAATAAAACATAAATTTTCAATGAAAAAAGAAGATTCAACAGTAGATATGGGCAAAACATCAGAGTGAGATACATCAATATTCATAATGTTTAAATATTTTTCAAGTTCCTCATGCCCTTCATCAAACAATTTATCAATTTCAAAGTTATCAACAAAATTAGAGTAAGATTTTTCTAAATTAGTCCACTCATATCCTTCATCAAATTTAACCACGAATGATACATCATCAAACGAATCAATTTCATAATTATCATTAGCATCAAAAGGAGATTTGACAAAATCAATTTTTTCAAACTTTTCCACAAATAAATTATTGAATGAATCAATTTTACAATCATCAAAATCAGAGTGAGATTTATTAAAGTTCACATAAGGCTCAATCTCAAAACAATCATAATCAGAGGGGAAACTTTCTAAATCAATTTTCTCTATTTCTAAGTCAAACTCAAATAAACAATTTTGTTGTGCTATCCGGGCTTCTAACATTTCAGAATTAGCAGTCAAAGATTCTACTTGAGAAGCAAGCTGACTAATTATTCTCTTAAGATCCTCAGTTTTCTTATTTTGATTTATCATGATTTGGCTTTGGTTTGACATGAAATTTTCAAGCATGGATTCTAACCTAGATTCTTTAGTGTCCTCAAAGTATGGTTCAGAAACATGATTTAAGCAATCCTCATGAAAAGAAGTTTGATTTTCCCATCTAGAATTATAATGATCATCTTGATACCATGATGAATTAGAATTTTGAGGCATTAAAATATGGCAATTAGAAGTATAATGATCAAAACAACCACAAATATCACATCTAACAAGAGAATAAGATGTCCTAACAGGGTGCATATAAGAGTCTGATTTATTAGCAAAATAATCTAACTTATACTCAAGAGTGCATAATGAATTATCTTCATACCTTTCATGTGGCATGTATACCTCACCTCTTTCAGTTGCCCACGAGTTGTAATTAAAAGACATATATTCAAATCTATCAAGAACAGAAAGATTATCCAACACCAATCAATCGAATTATTTTTTTTTAAAATATGTAAAAAAAACACAAAACACAAGCAAATACAAAATTTTCAGAAATCACAGTTCTGTCACAACTGTGAAAATCCAAAACCTGCAAAAACAAAAAAACAAAGTTAAATTTAAAATAAATAAAACTTAGTCTAGCAATACTAACAACAATTTTGATATTAACAAAACTAAGGTCATCGGCAACGGCGCCAGAAACTTGTTGTATCCCAATGAGTAGCTAGACAGAAACTTATCTCTGGCATTGCCGCCAAAAACTTGTTGTGTCCAAAAACTTGTTGTGTCCGCAAGTGCACGGATACTCGAAGTAATAAAAAATATCGATCCCACATAGACCTATGTGTTAAGTACCAAATAGTTGTATTCTTACTAGCTAAGCAACCGATTTTAATGTAAGTAATGATAGGAAGAGCGTAAAGATAAACAGAGAGAAATTGGGACTAGGGTTTCATCCACTTTAATTTCAATGACTAGATATGAATAATAGGTCATCAGACTAATTTCATCATGATAAAGACATAATTTACTTCATAAAAGGATCATCTCACTTACGTGCAGACAATCATGCAGGGACCAATCCTCGCTTTCATGCAAGATCTATCCCAACGCTGAAGATAAGTAAATCATCAATCGAAGAACTCAAAGATTACTTTCGTGCATCCGAATTCTAAGTTGATCATCCCAAGTGGAAACTCAAGGATCACTTTCGTGCATCCGAGTCTCAACACATGTTCTACTTATGGATTTCCAACGCTCCGATCCTCGCTTTCGTGCAAAATCTTTACGTTTAACAAAATAACTCAATCCTAGATTCCAATTATCAAACATTGCAATAAAATCACTAAAAATCAGAATTCAAAGAACAAACCTAATTTCTTACGATAAGTTCCAAACTCAATGATTTTTTAGGGTTCCAAATTTCACAATCAACCTTTTAGTCTATTTCGCAAAATTCTAAAACATGCATGACAATAAGAAAACTATGGAGAATCATAGAGCAATCTGTCACATAAGTAGAATCATCATAATAAAACTATTCTGACGAAGATAAAAGTTATCTAGTCATAATGAATCAAAGTGAATTACTCTCCATGTCCCAAAATAAGATTAAGCTTGCATGGAAAAAGAAATACAAAAAACCATAGTATCAAAGTGTCAGAAATCAAAGAAAGAGGGAGAATTAACGTTACAATACGGCTGTAATAGAAATTACAGCCGTAAATTGCTTGTAAACCCGCGGTGAATAGTGCCGGCGACGCTCCTTTGTTGAATTCTCCTCCGTCTGAGATCCTTTGGCTTTGAAACTTCTTTGGTGTCCTCTCCTCCTCTAGGTGAAGCTTCATGTAAAAATTGCTTCCTGAGGTGACCTCCCCGCCTCTCAGCGTGAGGCTACGCTCTAAGCACCTCTCTGTCAATTTCTCCCAAAATTCCTCATTAAAATTGGGTCTTTTGGTCCCTTTATCTTCTCCTCATTGAGACGAGTCCACAGCTTCTTTCAGATCTCAATTTGGATGTCTGGATCTCAAGATATGGTCAGCACAAGAATCGGGCCCGAAAAAACTCGTGTGTCTAGGTTAAAATTACGGCCGTAATTTGCATTACGGTTGCATTATGGCAGTGTTATAATTTGGTTATGTGAACCCTGAGTCAAAATTATGGTCCATGAAAAATATTACGGTAGTGCTGTAATTTTCGTAAAACTTTCTGGTCGAAAACGTCTGGAAATTACGGTCCGTAAAATGGTTTACGGCAGTGCCGTAATTTCAGTGAATATCTCTGGTTTGAAAGCGCTTTAGATTATGGCCCGTGTAAATTCTTACGGCAGTGCTGTAATTTTTATAAAATCTTCTGATGAAAAATTAGCCAAAATACGGTAGTGCTCTGATATTACGGTAGCGTACAAAAATACGGTACCGTAATATCTATTACGGCCTCGCCGTATTTTGGTTTGTGGCTCCATTTTGCTTGAAATTTGTCATGTATTCTCTTCTTGATGATGGTAACTCTTATATGTATTTGATTTTGCTTGAAAACGCCTAAAAATAGTGTCCTTTTACCTAAAAATCATCAAAAACCAAAATAGAAGTAGATTTTGCAATACTTGATAAATTTGGCACAAAAATAAGTAAAAGAGCTTCAATTTAGCATGAAAAGATATATAAAATTATACAAAATATACTATATATTTTGGTGTCATCATTGTATCAAAGCATGTCCCTAACCATATAGAATAGTCAATGACCTCAAGTCAAGGGATCAATGCATCTCCTGTCACTTGTGAGGATAACTCATGACACCAAGTCATAGCCTCACAGTAGGTCGGTCCAGTATATCTACCACTAATATACCCATATATCTACGTTAGCACCTCGTGCCAAAACAGCCCATATACTAGTCTCACAAGTACTAGAGCTGTCCCATATCCACTCAGGTACATTGACCGGGGACAACTATTTGAGCACGGATCCAATCTGTCTCCAGGGACATTATCGTGTAAGTACATGATCGTAGATGTAGACAAACAATGATAATGACAATGCCAGAATGATATAAATATCATAATCAAGTAGTACAAAAGATGGACCGATACAAGGTCTCAGGGCATACACACTAACAATCTCCCACTTGCACTTAGACTTAGAGGTTGAGGAACCTCAACCCCATATCCCTGACATGACCATCATGCTTCTGCTGCGCCAAAGCCTTAGTCAGTGGATCTGCCAGATTGTTCTCTGTGTCAACTCTACTAATCTTGACATCACCTCGGTCAATGATCTCTCTGATCAGGTGAAATCTTCTGAGTATGTGTTTGGATCTTTGATGAGATCGTGATTCCTTAGCTTGTGCAATTGCCCCATTGTTGTCATAGTAGAGCTCAATGGGATCCACTGCACTAGAAACCACCTGAAGTTCAGAAATGAACTTTCTCATCCAAACGGCTTCTTTGGCTACCTCAAAAGTAGCCACATACTCAGCCTCAGTTGTAGAATCAGCTATGGTGGATTACTTGAAGCTCTTCCAGCATCCAATGCCTCCATTCATCTTGAACATATAGTCGGCCTGCGATATGAAGTCATTAGGGTTAGACTGGAATGACGCACTGTGTAGCCCTGAATACTGAGCTCTTCCTGTCCCCCATAGACCAAGAATAGATCCTTAGTTCTTCTCAGATACTTTAGGATGTTCTTTACAGCCACCCAGTGCTGTAAACTTGGATTTGATTGGTATCGGCTAGTTATGCTCATAACATAAGCCACATTTGGTCTAGTATACAACATTGCATACATGATCGATCCCACTGCCGAAGCATAGGGCACTCGACTCATGTCATCCCTCTCAGCCTATGTGGTGGGACACTAGCTCTTTGAGAGAATAAGGCCATGTCTCACTGGAAGGTACCCCTTCTTGGATTGCTCCAAGTTGAACCTCTCCAGGACCTTATCAATGTAGGTACTCTGATTAAGGGCCAGGAGCTTCTTTGATCTATCCGGGTAGATCATCACGCCTAGGATATAGGCGGCCTCCCCTAAGTCCTTCATCTCGAAACACTTCCCCAACCATGTCTTCACAGACTGAAGACTAGGGATGTCGTTTCCGATGAGCAGTATGTCATCGACACACAAGACCAGAAAAGTCACCAAGCTCCTATTGAATTTTCTGTATACACAGGCATCATCTTCGCTTTTGATAAAGCCATAATCTCTCACAGCTTCATCAAACTGAAGATTCCAACTTTGAGATGCTTACTTTAATCCATAAATGGATTTCTTTAGCTTGCAGACTTTATTGGCATCTGCAGGATGGATGAAACCATTAGGTTGTGTCATAAACACATCCTCTGTCAGCCTCCCGTTAAGGAACGTTGTCTTAACATCCATCTGCCATATCTCATAGTCATGATATGCAGCTATAGCAAACAGAATCTGAATAGATTTGATCATGGCAACTGGTGAGAAGGTTTCATCATAGTCCACCCCATGGACTTATTTAAATCCTTTAACTACTAATCTACCCTTATAGGTAACTATGTTGTCATCCATGTCAGTCTTCCTTTTGAAGACCCATTTGCACCCTATGGGTTTTACCCCATCAGGCAGCTCAACCAAATCCCAGACTTAGTTAGCTGAAATGAAATCCATCTCGGATCGCATGGCCTCAAGCCATCTCTCAGAGTCCGGTCCACTGACCGCCTCATCATAGGTCCTGGGCTCATCCTCAATGATGAAGATCCCATCGTGTTGGGTCGGCAGTGACTCATACCTCTCAGGTGCACAACGAACCCTACCAGACCTACATGGGACCAATGTCTGAGCCTCAGGTTGCCTAGAAACTGGTGCAGGTGGCTCAAGTTCCATCTCTGTCTCTTGTGGTTGCACTTGGACCTCGTCCAAGTCAAACTTCCTCCCACTGACTTCTCTCATGAGAAATTCTTTCTCTAGAAAGACAGCACCCCGAGCAAAAAAAACTTTATTCTCGATGGGAACATAGAAGTGTATCCTTTAGTTTCCTTAGGATATCCCACAAATACACATTTATCAGATCTAGGTTCTAGCTTGCTAGAATCCTAACGTTTGACATAGGCCTCACATCCCTAGATCCTGATAAACGAGAGGTTAGGGTGTCTCCCACTCCATACCTCATATGGTATCTTGGAGACACTCTTAGATGGAATGTTATTCAGTATAAGAGAAGCTGTCTCGAGTGCAAAATCCTAGAATGAGGGTGGTAGAGTTGCATAACTCATCATAGATAGAACCATGTCCAACAAGGTTCGATTTCTCCTCTCAGACACACTATTCCATTGAGGTGTTCCAGGAGGAGTGAGTTGGGATAGAATCTCACACTCTCTCAGATAGTCAAAGAACTCACCGCTCAGGTACTCTCCTCCACGATCTGATCGAAGAGTTTTAATGGATCTTCCATCCTGGTTCTCTACTTCATTTTTGAACTCCTTGAATTTCTCAAAGGATTCAGACTTATGTCTTATCAGGTAGAAATAACCATATCTACTGAAGTCATCAGTAAATGTGATGAAGCAGTTGTACCCTCCTCTGCTTATTTACTGAATGGCTCATACACATCACTGTGTATTGTTGTGTCCGCAAGTGCACGGATACTTGAAGTAATAAAATAGATATCGAACCACAGAGACCTACGTGTTAAGTACCAAATAGATGTTTTCTCACTAGCTAAGCAAACCAAATAGGATGAAAGTAAATATGCAGAAAAGTATGCTAAAAGATGATCAAAGAGATAAACATGGGACTAGGGTTTCATCCACCTTAATTTCAATGACTAGATAAGAATAAAAGGTCATCAGTTAAATCTTATTATGATAAAGACCTAATTTACTTTATAAAAGGATCATCTCACTCTCGCGCAGACAATCATACAAAGGACCAATCCTCACTCTCGTGCAAGATCTATCCAATGCTGAAAATAAGTAAATCATTGAACAAAGAACTCAAGGATCACTCTCGTGCATCCGAGTTCTAAGTCAATCATCTCAAGTGGATCTCAAGGATCACTCTCGTGCATCCTGAAACTCAACACAGGTTTTACTTATGGTTTTCCGATGACTCGATCCTCACTCTCATGCAAGATCAAATCAAGTCTAACACAATAACTCAACCCTAGATTCAAATTATCAACATGGCAATAAATTCACTAAAAATCAGAATTCGAAGAACAAACCTAATCTCTTACGATAAGTTCTAAACTCAATGATTTCTAGGGTTCCGAATTTCACAATCAACCTCTTGGTCTATTTTGCAAAGCTCTAAAACATGCTGATATTTATAAAACTAAAGAGAATTAAAGAACAATCAATCACAAAAGTAAAATTATCATTTTAAAATTAAACTTGACAAAAATCAATGTTTTTTAGTCATTAACAAACTAAGGGGATTACACCCCATGTCCCATAAAAAGATCTAAGATTTCATGGTGAAAGGATTACAACAAACCATAATTTCAGAGGATTAGAAAGTGAAAAAGGGGAAGGAAAGTTACAAAACAGGGTTGTAATTGAAATACAACCCATAATTTCGCCTGTGAACAGTGTTGCCACCACTATTTTGATGATTTCTCCCTCGATCAGACTCCAAACGCTCTGAAACTTCTGGGGCATCCTCTCCTACTCCAGATGAAGCTTCGGTTTAAACATCACGGTCTGAGATGTCCTCTACGCCTCTCGGCAAGAGGACAAACCCTAACCACCTCTCTGACGATTGCTCTCTCAATTGGTGATAACAATTGGAGCTTTCTATTCATACGTCTTCTCCTCTTAAAGACGAGTCCGCAGCTTCTTTCAGATCTCAATTTGGAGCTCTGGATCAAAAGTTATGGTCGGCACAAGATTTGGACCCGAAAAACTCGCGAAAGACGGCCCACAATACGGTACCGTGAAAGTTTTACTGTAAAAAATGGCAGTGCCGTATTTTTACCCAGAATTCCGAAATTTTCTGTATAAAATCCTCCAAAAATATGGTACTGTGAGATTTTGTCCCAAAAATACGGTGGTGCCGTATTTTGCCCAAAATCTCTGATTTGAGTAGTCCAAAAATACAGTACCGTGGTAGTTTGTCCAGAAAATATGGTAGTGCCGTATTTTTGCAATTTGTCTCCAAATTTCATGAAAAATTAATGGGTAGCTTTGTTTCAACGTCTGGAATTCATTGGTGTGCTCAAATCTTCCAAAATTCATCAAAATATGGCACTTTTAACCTGAAAATGGTAAAAAATAAGAAATAGTGTAGATTCTGCAATATTTGACAAATAAGGCTTAAAAACAAGCAAAAGAGCATAAAATATGACACAAAAAGACACATGAAATGACACAAAATATACTATGAATTTTGGTGTCATCATGTATAACATCCAATAAACCTCCTGCCCTCTCACCGATCTTAGTGAAGGGCGCCTTTATCATCTTCCCTAATAAACAAGGCTCACAAGTATCAAATTCCTCTAAGGAACTTGAATCTAACAGCCCATTTGTATGGAGTTGTTGGATGCGATTCTTGTTTATATGGGCTAATCGACAATGCCATAGGAAAGCACCAACTGAACCACTCAGTTTGATCCTTTTGTTATTTATGTTACAAATAGAACTATCCATGTCCAAGACATATAATCCATTGCACAAAGTACCCTTCCCATAAAACATGTTTGCAAATGAAAAAGAACAAGAGTTCTCCTTTATTTCAAACTTAAATCCTTTCTCTGCCAAGCAAGGAATGGATACAATGTTTTTAGTAAGTTAAGGTACATAATAGCAATGATCTAGTTCTAATAGAAGTCCAGACAGCAGGGAGAGAGTCAAAACTCCTACAGCAACAGCAGCAACTTGTGCCCCGTTTCCAACCCGTAGGTCAATCTCTCCAGGCGCACCGATCTACTTTTCTTGAGCCTCTGCATATTTGTACAAATATGAGCTCCACATGCAGTATCTAATACCCATGACATAGAAGTAGAAAAGTTGACTTCAGTAACATAAATACCTAAGCTATTAGCTAAGGCCAAGCCTTTCTTCTCCTCATTCTGAAGTTGCTTGCCGTCCTTCCTCTAGTGACCCTACTCGCCACAATGGAAGCACCTCTGTTCCTTTGACTTCTTTGCCTTTTTATTCAGTGCCTTGGTAGGACCTTTGGCACTGCCTTTAGCACGTGTCTTACCCTTCTTCTTCATCTTCTTGGTCGCAGAGACCAAAAGAATAGAATTGGGTTTGGTCTTACCCATCTCACGCTCGGCTGTTTGGAGCATATTCAGTAGTTCTTCCCTTGTGCAATCAATCCGGTTCATGTTAAAATTTATGATAAATGGACTGAAGCTAGGGGGTAGGGACTACAGAATAAGATCCACAACTAGTTTGTTATCTATGGTGTGTCCCAGTCTCTTGAGATGATCCACATTCCCAATCAGCTTGAGAACGTGGGGTCTCACTGGTGCACCCTCAGATAACTTGCACGGAAA
Organism: Costus lasius; assembly: GCA_027563935.2. Taxonomy (NCBI): domain Eukaryota; kingdom Viridiplantae; phylum Streptophyta; class Magnoliopsida; order Zingiberales; family Costaceae; genus Costus; species Costus lasius. The sequence goes on from CM050448.1 coordinate 31,583,243, forward strand.
TACTACTTTGGTAGTGTCATATCTCTCAATTCTAGCCTGAGCCTCGAACATCTATTTCAGATGAGTGATCATCTGAAAAGCATTCTGCTCCTCATATTGCACCTGAAGTTCAGGTGCCATAGTGGCTAGCATGAGACATACAACCTCTAAAGAGTCATGCTGATGCTTTCTAAAAGCATCCCTATCTACCGTTTGGGCGTTAGGCACAAGAGCCACAAGATGAGGCTGTTCGAGAACATACAGCTTCTTCTCGAGCTTGAGGGCTATCCTCAAGTTCCGATGCCAGTCCATAAAGTTAGATCCAACCAACTTATCCTTATCGAGAAGGGATCATAGTGTTAATCCTCTAGTGTTCGTAGCCATTGTTCTACAACCAGCAAGAAATAGCAGATTAGTACTACTTCAAATCATTTAAACTAGACTTGTTTTAAATGATTATGACTTCCACTATTTTTAATCGAATTAATAACCCACAAAGTCAATCAGGAAATTCGGGATTTCCTAGCGAGATAGAATCTTTATTCCACACAGGGCTTTGCGTCCCACGAGGGTGGGATGAGATGCACAAAGTGACCCATGCTTCTTAAGGTGGGCATGCTGACCGATTGCTCTAAGCAATTCCCCTTATTGAGACAGTCTAGGCATTTCATGTCCAACGAGGGCTGGATACAACATGAAACCCTAACCTCTCAACGATACCTCTAGAGTTTCATCATATGCCCAGCACATATGAAAATCTAGTGAATTCTATTCCTAACCGTTATGCCAAGGGCCAACGAGTTTCCTTGCGAAGGCACGTCTAGGGTAAAACTGGACTGGGGAAACCATTGCCACCATACACCTTCCAAAGATAAGTGGGTGTGTCCCACGAAGATGGGAAACAGTTCATAACACCACTAATCGATAGCTTGGTGAGGGCTACGCATTAGAAGGCTACTAGACTTGATATTTTGATTGAGGGTTTTTGAGCTCTCATCATTTCAGTTTTATCTTATGTCTAACATTACAAGCATGCAATCCTATAGTGATAACATAACGATAAAACATCACAAGCATGCTTTAGCTTTTGTAAAGAAAGCAATAAAAGGATGATGTGATCATAGCCCATTCAAGACATTGAACTAACCCATGCCAAAAAGAGGTTCAACTCTTGACCTAGGACTCAAGCCCCTAAAACTAGACCTAGCCTAGTCGACCTCTAGCTTTGTCTTCAATGTTGGCTCCAAAGTCCTCCTTTCCATGGTTTAGCACTCAAACCCTAGAGGTACTTTTAGGGAAACCCTAGAAGCAATCATAGGTTCGGCCAATGCCATGGATCCTCCTCCAAGGAAGATGCGCCATGATGAAGGATGAAAATCCTAAGCCCTAGATCACCTTAGGTATGTGGCTCAAGCAAGGTAACAACATGTGCAGTTTTGGTAAAATAGAGTGGAAGGAGTGCACCTAGGGCCCCCTTAAGGGAAGGGGGCCGAGCCTCTTCTACGTCCTTCAATGCAATGAACTTTGGCCAAGGGTTCTCTGGAGGTTGGAGGTTGTGCTTCTAACTTTTTCAACTCCAGCCAACGACGACAACTTGTGAAGAGGTCGGATTTCAGCAATAGAACAGTAAACCGATAGTTGTGGATGAGGGATGAAGATGCTCGGCAGTGGAGGAAGGCAAGGATGGGCAGAGGAGCAAGCTCAACTCTAGGGGAGCAAGCTCAACCCTCAAACAACACACGCTAACACACAAGATTTTCAGATTTCAAAATATTCAAGTCTAAATGCAAAGTGTTACATGCGCAAGCTTAAAACCTAATCCTCCAATGGTTACATTTTGGGTCATCCTTGGCATCCTCTAGCTGATCCATGGCTATTTGCTGCTAGCTAACGTGATGTACACTCCTTGCGTATGCTGATGTGAGGGCTTGTAGCCGTTGGTGAGGGCTGCTGTTAAGTGGGCTGATGTGTCCTTTGCTCCTTGGTTGATCTTCACGGTGAGTATTTGAGCTGCCAGTAAGTGAGCTGAAGTGTCCTTGATTGATGCTTTGAACTTGACCTCGGTTTGGGTTGAACTTGAGGTAGATGCTGAGCTGATTTAGATGTTGAGCTGACTTTGACCAATTTTGACTAATCCATGCCAAGGCCACATTGACGTTGAAGGAGATAGGTGCTTGCATGTGCATTACATGTGCATAAGACCTAGGCTAGAACAACCTATTACAACCACCAAAAATAAAAACAACGACTTCATAAAATAAATCCTAGGCTAGATTCCTAACTACAACATACCATGAAATGCTGAAATTTAAATAAAGTTTGCAGCGTGCTGAAATTAACAAGTTCAAATATCAACATGCAACAATCTTCCAAAATAACATCAAGCACAATTAAGTCCTTGAAGATGTCCCTACATCAGCTATCTCCGATGGTGAAGAATTCTCCTCCAGAGAATTAAAATTGAAGCATGTGGAGGTTCCGGTGGTAAGCCAAGGGTGTGGAGGTTGTCTCGGTTCCCGGTCCCTACATCAGCTTTCTGGGGGGTTGCAGAATTCTCCTCCGGAGAATTAATGTTGAAGCTCCATTGTGGTTCAGGTGGCCATCCCAATGTATCCAAGTTATCCTCCACTTCTGTAGCATCTTTAGTCCTGTAATTAAAGTACACATATTTGAAAGTACATGTTTTCTTATGTGTATGGGACATATATGATTTAACAACATGATAAACAAACATGAAGCTAGAGAGATAGGCATTAACTGAATGAGATAAGTCCAAGTTTATGATAAAATCAATGTAAGGATTCTTGTTTAGCAATGTTGAAGTATGTTGCAATATAATAAGATAAACAATGCTAGTGTCATGAAAATAACCAAGAGAATATGGAATCATAAGTCTATCATGGTGTGGTGTCAATGTGTAATCAAGGTCACTAGGGATTATTAAACCACTATCAACTTTATGAAAATCCTTACAATGCAACTTTTCATTTAACGCAAAAGATGATTTCATTCGTAGCATATGCATAGTCATGGTATTATCAAAACAAAACTCAAATTTAAAATCATCATGACAGTGGATTAATCTCTTAGAAGTGTCATGTAATTGTTTATTAGTTCCATTTCTAAAAAAATTCAATTACCTTAGGAGTGAATTGTATGTTTTCCTCATGTTTGTCTTCTTTAGTTGAGGGAGTGGCTGAAAAATACCGGCAAGTAGGGTGGGTGACCTGGGAACTTTCTAAGAGAGAACATGAAGTCAAAAGTCCAATTTGGCTAAGGGATATGGGGTGTAGTGGGTAGTCGCCAGCTCTAGTAAGGTAGTCACCAAGGAATGGGCTTAGTGCAAGAGGTGGCATTTGTAAAAATGGGTCAGGATATGGTGCTAAGAACAATAATGGATCAAACACTTCTTCATGAATTTCTTTGGTTGTATCTTTGCTCAAAGTGTGAGGTTTTTCATCAACAACTGCTAAAGCTAATGGGGTGATGTCCATTATCTTCTTAGGGATATATTCGAGTGATTGCAAGGGTGAAGTTTGTTCAGGTTCAGGTTTTGATTCCAAGAGTGTTGATGGTGGCATAGTAGATTCTAGAGGGGGCTGTTGGCAAATATTGTTCATAGTGCAGGATAAGTTTTGAACTGATATTATCTTGGTTTGCCCATGTTTAGTTTCTATCTCTTGTGTCTCTCCATAACTTGCTTCCTTAAGTTCAATGGCTTCATCAAGGCATGTATTTAGCTCTAAAGTAGGCTCTAATATTTGCTTAAGGTCTAAAGGGATTGAACTCTCAGCCTCTTTTTGCAGGGACTGCTGCATAAGTCTCTTAACCTCTCGTATAACCTCTTCAATTTGTTTACCCATCCTATCACAAATGTTAGAGATCTCAGCTTGTATTGGGTTTTCATCCTTGGGGTAAATTATATGTTTTAACCTTTTGTGTATAAAGCTATAGCACCAAAGTTTGTTAAAATAATATCCTTGAAAGTCATGTATAAATTCTGCCCCTAATAAAATGACAAAATCTTCTAAGCTCATAACATCACACCAAATTTCGGTTTTGATATTATCTAACATGATGGGGACTAAGTATTAAAAATCAACTACAGATATAGTAGAGTCATCCCAAGTTATCATGTAAGGATTAACATGTTTTTCTAAGGTAAGGCCAAATTTTTCAATGGATCTAGTGGATATAACATTATACTTGACTTGATGATCAATAACGGTTCTGCTATGATATCCAATGCACAAGGTGTTTGTTGTGAAGCAACTAAGCCTATGAGTGATTATTTTATAACCCCTATCAATGATAAGTTCTCTTTTAGCTATTAATTCCCTTTGATAAAAGTGACGCACCATGTTTAAACGAGCAAATGAACAAGCGGGAAGTGTTTATAAGCAGTGCAGGAATAACTTTTTTAGCATGGAGAAAACGTGTTATCAACACTAGAGTGGTGCACTTAATTGTAGGTTTGAGTGTGCAGATAGAGATGCAGTAGAGTTATAAGTGTTCAGAAAAAGTTTTTCAGCCAGTGCAATGATTTTCAGATGGTAAGGAGCAGTAAATACTAGTAACACTTAGCAATATTCAGCACAAGATACTAACGCTAGTAAACATGGAGGTGCAGTAGATACCAGATGTAAATTCAGGGACATGCGCGAATACCACAGCAATTGTAATTTCAGAATACAGGTTTCAGCTTAGCATGTAAAATTTTAGAATAAGTGAAGTACAGCTTGAGAAGGAATGAATTTGCAGCCTATACCAGATCTAGGTCTCAGCTGAAATTCCAGATTAATAAGGTTGAGTTTCAGCAAGGATTATAGGCACAGCAATTGCAGGAGTCTAAAGTTATCTTAACACAAGAAAAGTAACAACTAACAAGGATTGGTAACCAGCAAGAATAATGTTCAGCAACACAAGTTTAATGGCAGCAGAAGATTCTCAACAGCGACAAAGTTACCAATGTTCAGCACAGTTTTTGTTGAGGAAATGATACCAGATTTTCAAAATACATTGTTATGCATGGCTATAGCAGCAAATGTAAGGTTCAACAATAGATTTAGTAGTGTTCTGGTATTTTCACAAACAACTTCAGTGCAGAACAAGTTCAGCAAGATGGAAACCAAGTTTTGCAAAACTCAGAAAAATTCAGCAGTACAGTACATGGGAAATTTCAGCGAACAAGAGATGGAGTGGTTTCAAAAATGGGAAACAGTTTCAGCAACAACACCCTATCAAGTATGAGCAGATAACCAAGTTCAGCAGTATAAACCCACGTTTATGTTAAGTAACCAGAGGTATAAAGAGCCGATCAAGAAGTGCAGACTGGTAAGTAACAGGATCCCAACAGGAAATCAGGATATCAGGAAATCAAATTGGTATGCGCTTATAGCAGGATAGAGTGCTGGCCCACCTAATGTTGAGATAGACCCACACTTAGATTGCCTCGTGAGTCCAGATTGCCCCATCAGGTTAGGGCCCCAGAGCAAGGAACAAACACCAATATTCAACGAAATGTTCAGCAGCTACAGTAAAATCAGAAGTTTCAGGAACACGGATGAGAGATTAAGCTACTAGCAATAGAATAGTTCGAAGGGGTATTGTGCAGGGACAACAGCAGAAAGTTGAAAACAAAGTCTCATGAGCAAGGACTTCCAACAAATAGGTTTAGTGCAGCGGTTTCAGCACAAATCAGATACGCCCAGCAAACAACAATGAGCACCTAACGTATGCTTTGATACCAATGATGAAGAACAGATTTTATGGCCCTAGATCCCTTAGGTATGTAGCTAGATACGCACCGCAAGCACACGGTGTTATCGAAGTAATATAAAAGATTATCGATCCCATAGGGAACTAGGTCAAGTACCAACTATTCTAATATTTAGAAGCTAAGCAATCCAATTTTGGTGTTTTGAGAATAAAGTAAACTAACTCAACTATAAATAAAATAGGAAAAGCAACGATAAAAACATAAAGGGCGTCTGATTGAGAGATATCTGGACTACGGAATTTACCGCATTGATTGATCTATCTAAACTAGAATTTAGTTGATGCATGAGTTTATCATTTTGCATAAGGAATATTTCCTAAGTTACAGGATGCCCCCTCTCGGTGGTACACCCTGGTGCTTATCCGGAACGGTCTCCTACTCTCGCGGTGGATCATTCCAGATAAACCCAATGAGTTCTATGAAAAATTATGTTACCCTCGAGCGAAAACCAAGCACTCTCGTGTCATGGATTCACAAGTTTTACCTAGGGGTTCCACCGCCATGATCCTCCTCTCGGTATGAATCGCGTCGACTAAAACACAATACTACATGATCAAGGTAATATTATGAAATCAATGCCACTAAGTAAAATATGCTCAGATAATACTCAAAACATCAAGAAAGTTTAGTTCATACAATAGATCAAGTCAAAGGGCTTCATCCGAGCCCCAAATAAGTTTTACGCTACAAAAGCCATACAAATTTGCATAGATCTCTCAAATCGACAAGGAAAACTAGAAACAAAGGCTAAAGAGAGGTAGTAGAAGATGATGCAAACGTTTCCTCCAAGTTTGGTGAAGATCCATTGCGAAATCACCCCAAAATCCTCTCCGGAAGCCCTAGTCGTTGTTCCACTTGCCCTAGCTGCTTCGTTAGTCAATTTCTCCCCGATTAGTGCATAAAAATTGGGGTTTTTATATCCCTTGTGTTCTCCTATGAATAAGCTTTCCAAAAAGTTCTCCCTTGCCAAATTTGGACATCAAACGGGATCAAAATCACTAAAAATCCGATTGGGTGTCGATCAACTCGCCCTAACTCGCTTTTTCCTCGATTGCTCCCAAAATATGAGACAAAAAAGAGGGCTTTTATATCCAAAAGATTTGCCTCTCTGTTAGCTTTCCAAAACATATTTTTTTTTATATTTTTGTGATTTTTATTGGGCCCGAAATTAAAGAAAAGCCGAGTGAGTGTCGGGCTGTACGTTTCTGCGTATTGCCTCAGAGAGAATCACGTGGGGTTCACCTGCCTGTGAAGTCTTCTGTACAGTTCTGTCAGGTAAGAATCACCGGTGAACCCCATGGGGTTCACCAGGCCGTGAAGTTTTCCAATCACGGGTGAACCCCGCCGGGTTCACCTGGCCGTGATTTTCAGGGAAAACTCCAATTGATCCCAAATTTGCTGTGTAGCCTTGTCTCATTACAAGAAATCACTCTATGGCTTTAGAATCTTCAAATAACCTCTAGAAATGAGTGATTTTACCTAAAATTGCATAAAGACAAGGAAAAGTGAAGATTCCAAACAAAGTAATTAAATAAGCCTGAATATTACATAAAAGTATCAGAATATGCCTTGTTTTCAGATAAAATGATATCAGAAAATACTACCAATATGCAAGGCATCATAGCTCAACCAATGTAACAGTAAATCAGATTTCTAACGGTAAATGTTCTAGCACGCAACGTCTAAAGTGGAAATGTTGGATTGGAGGCACCTGAGGCCCCCTTGACGGCAGGGGGCCGAACCCCTTCTTGAGCCTTGTAGCAAGGTCTCGGTTCAGATCTTGAAGCAGCCTTGTCTCTCCCGCCAATGGTCCACATCTCTCCAAGCTTCAGTAGCTTTAACCTTCACGTTAGATTCAAGCACCAGCACTTAGGAACAATGGATGAAGGTTGAAAGGGTGGATACTCAGCAGGTAAGGAGAACTCGGTGGGAAGAGGAAGAAGAGAAGAGAAGGTAGAAGAGAAGGATAAGGAGAGGAGCAAGCTCAACTCTTACACAAGCAAATGCTAACACAAAGTTTCTGGTTTCAAATGCTAATCGACTGAAGAGTGCAAGTGTGTGAATTACAAGACTTTAAACCCTAACCCTCAACGTTTACATTTGTTGGCAACCTTTCATATTCCAAAGTAGAGGTGAACATTGGCATGAGTGGGAGTTGGCTGGCGGTGGCGTGCGGAATACTCTTGCACATGATGAAAAGCTCCTTTGTATATGTTGGCTGAGATACTTGCTAGTAAATGATGCTGTCATGTATGGCTGAGATGATTGCTGATAAGTGATGCTATCGTGTATGGCTGGGATTGCTTGATTTGAGCTGAATGTGGCTGGATGCGATAGCCCTCCTTAGATGAACTTGCCTTGCCCATGCTGAATTGAGACCGAGTCTTGCTGGAATTTGAGTCTTGTTTCCGTTGTTGACTTTGCTTGTAGGTGGGGCTGCATTCTTCATACCGTTGCCAACTTGTTGTTGAAGGGAAAAGGTGATTGTAAGTGCCTCACATGTGTAAGATTCCTAGGCTAAACATCCTACTACAAGCACTACAAAATAAAACAAAGATTTGGAAAGTAAATCCTAGGCTAAATCCTACTACAACAATAATAACAAGTGCTGAAAATAAGATAATGTTGCACCTACAGAAATTAAACAAGTCCCAAAATATCAAAATGCAACAAATTTCCAAAATGATGTCAAACACAGCTAAGTCCTTGAAGATGTCCCTACATCAGCTATCTCCTGCGGTGAAGAATTCTCCTCCAGAGAATTAAAATTGAAGCATGTGGAGGTTCCGGGGGTAAGCCATGGGTGTGGAGGTCATCTCGGTTCCCGGTCCCTACATCACGCCACCTTGCAAGCCACAAGAGGGATAGCTCACAAGCACAAGGCTTGGCCGAACCCTTACTTGCGCCCCCATGCAAGGATGCGCCACCAAGCAAGGTGTGCAAGCTTCATGCATACGCCATGCTCCAAGTATATGTGCTACCCTAATCTTCTTCTTAGTTAAAAGCAAAAAGAAAAAGCGGCACATGGGCCTCACAAGGATACATCACAGGCATGCTAAGGGGCTTGACATATGACCACAACATCATGCACAAACAAGGTATTTACATATGCAATTCTACATACTCATGAAAAACTCAAAATATGAAATTTTAGTTTCTCATAAAACAAGTATCCTTTCCTCATCTTCTTGTCACAAATCTTTTGGTTATTTGCGATTAACTTTTCATGATGATTTCATAGATCCTATCTGTTGGCAATTTTGTCAGATCAAGAGACCCGGCCAGTCCATTAACACAATGCCCATCCTACTTGACAAAATTACGTGCGCCTTTGATCTTAAATCAATCAAGAAAAATGACCCAAAATTCTAAAAGAGATTGACAAGATGATAGGAACAAGAAACTATAATTTTTCTTACTTAGAAAAATCATGCACCATGTGATCATGCAATTTGCGAAAATTGAAACATGACATGTGAGCATGGAAAAGCATGAAAGTACATTGTTCGAGGCTCACAACTTGCCTATGATACCACTGTTGGGAAACCCCGGCGATATTTTACAATTTTTCACAGAAATTACATTTGCACAGCGGAAGAATATCCCCAAAACAGGCTAGTCCCAAAAACCCAATGAAGATCGTCTTGCAAGGGAGTCGACACAATGAGATAGAAAATACCTTAGGAGCAAGATGAGACCGATGTCGAGGTAGGCCCCCAAGCGTGTGCCCTCTCAAGTCTCACACACACGGATGCCTCGAGCTCTCTTCTTCTTCGCTCGGTGCTAGCCTTGGGAAGAAGATCTAAGCCTTTGTGCTCCTTCTACACCACTTGCACCACCTTCAAAGGAAGAGGCGCCAAGCAAGAAGGAGAGGTATGCCACCAAGCCCTAACTCTTTTTGTGCCAAGGGAGAAGAAGAGAGGATGCTTGCAGCTTCAAGGTGGAAGAGATGTGGCTTCAAGGTGGAAGAGATGTGCCACTTGATGTTCACTTGCACCCCTAAGGTTGCTCACGACAAGAGGAGGAAGAGCACTCGCAAAATTCTCATCTAATGAGACAAGGGGCGGCAAGAGGATACATATAGGTGCAATTCATGAAGAGGAATTCGGCTAGGGCAAAGTGAAGTGGGCGGCTAGGGTATGAAGCAAGGAAAGACTCCAAGTCCTTTCCATAAACCCCTAGCCTACTTCCATATGCACCAAGAACTTTCCATACAAGTCCCTTGGGCCATATCAGCCCCATCCCTTGCCATAGAGGCAAGGTTTCCATCCAAGGAACAAGGGGTAAGGTGCCTAAACCTTCCAAAGAAGCAAAAGGTGCCTACTCCTCCCCATTATGCCCTTAGGCACCAATGGGGGGAGATTTATCCCCATTATACCCTTTTAGCCCATTATCTCTTCATAATAACTTGTTATTGGGCCTCATTGGGTAATGAGCTAGCCCAAACTTCATTACATGGGTTGATTAAGCTATTGGATCCAATCCAATGCAACCTTAATCCAAATGTGACCAACCATGGTCAATCTCATCAGACCCATTGGCGCAGATGAACTCTCCCAAATAGATCCGAGTTATCCAATAACTCGATCGTAAGGCTTCTCGATCAACACAAGAACTCGAGTATCAAGGTGTGCGACCCTCTAGGTTCCTCTGACGTTGGCAGTGTTGAACTAAGGTCACCACAAGTAGTGAGTGGCACCAAGCAGTGCATCACTGCTACCCAAGTCATTAGAATGGATATCGACATCGACATCTCCATCATCGCAACTAGGTACAAATACATTATAGTCCCTTTGCCAAATTGATATCCGATTAGACAAGTGTGTTATCACTTGTTTTCACCCAATCACATGGTTATGACTAAATCAGGCTGTCACCTGGGTATGGCCATACACTTTCACTCATAGAACCATAGAGGAGCTCCATGGATATCAAGCTTCCCTCAGGAAGGGGCAAATCCTCTGTCTGTCCATTGACCTTCTTATATGGGTTGTGACATGATCAATGACAACCGTTATTACCTCCCCACTACGGTGAGGTGTTAGGTTATATCAAAGCATGTCTCTAACCATATAGAATGGTCAATGACGTTAAGTTAAGGGATCAATACATCTCATGTCACTTGTGAGGATCACTCATGACACCAAGTCATAGCCTCCCAGCGGGTTGGTCCAGTATATACACCATTGATATACCCATATGTCTGCGTTAGCACCTTGTGCCTAACCAGCCCATATACTAGTCTCACAAGTATCAGAGCTGTCCCATATCCACTAAGATACATCGACTGGGGACAACCATTTGAGCACAGAGCCAATCTGTCTCCAAGGACATTATTATGTAAGAATATAATCGTAGATGTAGACAAACATTGATAATGACAATGCTAGAATGGTATTAATATATATGTCAAGTAGTACAAATGATGGACCGCTACTAGGTCTTAGGGCATACACACCAACAGGCCCTCGCCGACCACCCCTAGATGCACCCCGTGAGGCACCCCGGCCTCGCTTGACTTGGGATGAGAAGGGCAAGGCCCCTCTCACAGCCATCCTATTGTGTCCGCAAGTGCACGGATACTTGAAGTAATAATTAAGATATCGAACCACAAAGACCTCGTTTGTCAAGTATCGAATAATCGATTTCTCACTAGCTAGGCAATCGAAAATAATGAAAGCAAACTATCAGAAACGACACGAAAAAGTCAGAGAGAGAAACTGGGACTAGGGTTTCATCCACCTTAATTTCTATGACTAGATCCAAATAAGTGCTCTTCAGTTTAATTTTATTATGATGAAGATAAAATTTACTTTATAAAGAAATCATCTCGCTTTTGCGCAAACAATTTACAAAGAACCAATCCTCACTTTCGAACAGGATTTATTCAATGTTAAATAAAAGTAAATTATTGACAAAGAACTCAAAGATCATTTTTGTGCATCCAAATTCTAAGTCAATTATCTCAAGTGAAAACTAAATACTTTCATACTTTAATTTTCACACGTTCTACTTAAGGTTCTCCAACGATCTGATACTTAATTTCTTACAATATCATCATGTTTATTTCAATAACTCAATCCTAGGTCAGGTTATCAACATGGCAATAAACTTCTAAAATCTAGAAATAAGAACAAACCTAATTTTTTACGATGAGTTCCTAAATCATGATTCTAGAGTTCCAAGTTCTCGCAAGTCATTTTTCAGTCCATATCTCAAAAACTCTAAATCATGCTGATAAAATGAAACTAGAAAGAATTAAAGGCAATCATCACATAAGTAGAATTATCATAGTAAAATTATCCTGACGAAATAAAATCATCTAGTCATTAAGAAATAAAGGGGATTACACCCCCATGTCCTAAAAAGAGTTTAAGCTAGCATAGTCGAAGAATTACAATAAACCATAGTTTCAAAGGGTAATAAATGAAAGAAGAAGAGAAAATCTACTAACAATACGGCTGTAATGAAAATTACAGCCGTAATTTCGTGTGATGAATAGTAGCGGTGATGCCTCTTTTGTTGATTTCTCCTCCAATCAATCTCCTTTCGCTCTGAAACTTCTGGCGTATGTTCTCCTCCTCTAGGTGCAGCTTCCGCTCAAATTTCATGGCTGGAGATGCACTGTATGCTTCCCGGCGGTGAAACCTAGGGTGACGGTTTTCACCGTGATTTCTCTCTTGAATGTTGATGAAAATTGGGGGTTTTTGTCTGGGTCTCTTCCTCTCGATCAGATGAGTCTTTCTCTTTTTATGGATCTCTAATTTATAGTCTAGATCGTCCACAATCACCCGCGCAAGAATTGGGCTTCAATAAGTCTGGGAAAATCGGCCGTCCAGGGTGTAATTACGGCCATGTAAGTGGTTATGGCAGTGCCGTAATAACTATAGAGTACTTCTGTATAGAAATCGACTAGAATTACGGTCCGTAATATGCATTATGGCAGTGCCGTAATTTCTACAAATCTTTCGAGTTAAAAATCTCTCAAAATTATGGCCCGTAATATTGTTTACGGCCATGCCGTAATATCTGTAAATCTTTCTGTACGAAATTCACCCCAAATTACGGTAGTGCTATGAAATTACGGTAGTGCCGTGGTTTGTTCTGTAGGTTCAGTGAAACCACGGTACCGTAATATTAATTACGGCCCTGCCATAATTTGGCTGGCTTCAATATTTGTGAAAATTGACATATAATCTTCTCTTGATGATGGAGATTCATCTATGCATTTGAATTTACTTGAAAATGCCTTAAAATAGTGCCTTTTTTACCTGAAAATAATCAAAAACCAGAAAAGGTGTAGATTCCGTAATATTTGATAAATAAGGCATAAAAATAAGCAAAAGAGCGTAAATATGACACAAAAAGACCTATTAAATGACATAAAATATACTATGAATTTCCGTGTCATCAAATACATAAGGCTCAAACTTTGCTTGTCCTCAAGCAAAATAAAAAATTGATCAAATGAAAAGACTTTCTCATGAAGAATAAATTTCTAAAATACAATCTCCAATGAAAAATTTCACCAATTGCTTCATAAAATTTCAAATAAACATATGATCCTTTGAATTCAATTCTCACGATCTACAACTTAATCAAATAAAATTTTGCAACTTGTATAATAAGTAGAATTTCAATCTCAAGATTTCCCCCAATTTTAGTTCAAATCTTTCATACTTTTGTTTACAGAAATAGGATTTTCAAGATCTTTTTCCACTCAGAATTTTTTAGTTCCTCCCTTTTATGTATCATCCACATTCTCTAATTCAATTACCACCTTTTTTCTGGTGACGAAGTTAGAGTACATTGATCACATAATCAATGTAATAGAACTCATATCTTTTAAGTAGGAAGAATCTTACACAAGATAGCAGAGTTAATGTAAAATAATTTCTCTCATTGATATGTACCCAAATAGATACATACTTTTTCTTTTTTTTGGACTTCAACTCTTAACTTAGGTACCACCACAAATCAATGCGGTGCCAAGACGAGGAGTCATTCTCTTGAATTTTTTTCTCATCATTTTTTATTTTGACTTCATCCCATGTCTTTGGTACCACTGCCAATTTTGCGCAGTGCCAAGTAAGGGAGTCATCACTCACTCTTATATGGATCATGGAATCTTTCTCCCAACAAATAGTAAATAGGAAGAACATCAACTAAATTAATCAATCAATATCAATTCAAAAATCATACTCATATGCTAATTTTATTTAAAGAAGTAGCTTCACTTTTTGAATCAAATTCACCAAATAACATGTCTACCCAAAATTTCATGCATCAATCAATGAAAAATTCCAATAGGCAGATATATATTGGAGAAATAAATTCAACACAATAGGTCTAGTCCTAATCACAGGCATAAACACATTCATCATCAAGAAAATCATACTATCAACAGAAATTTCAGATATAGATCTCACTATAACATTACAGCATAAAACCATATCAAGAGAAAATTTTGCATATATCCATTCAGAAATAAATTCATACAATCCTTCATGCATCAGTATGCACCCACAAGGTGCTCAATATCAACAAAATATCAATCATTATACAACCCAATTGAATCGATATTAGAAATTCATACTCAGAATATACCAATACAACCCAATCGAATCAATATTAGAACAAATTCAGAATTATAGTGATACAACCCAATCGAATCATGAGAGAGTCAAATAAAAACAAGGCAAGATAGCGCTGGCGGGCACAAAAAGTTTGGAAGAGTCATCCTTCCATATAAAAACATGAAACAACAATGAGATCGGAAAATGGAATTGATGACACCGAAATTTATAGTAAATTTCATGCCATTTTTTATTTCTTTTCGTGTCATATTTATTAACTTTTGCTTGTTTTTAAGCATTATTTGCTAAATATTACGGAATCTACAGAATTTCTTGTTTTTCATGAATTTTGGGTAAAAGTGCCATATTTTGATGGATTTTGAAGAATTTGAGCATACGAATGGATTCAGGACGTCGAAACGAAGCCGCCCACTAATTTTCATGCAAATCGGAGCGAGTTTGAAAAATACACCTCGGGTGTAATGGATATTACGGGTGTAATTTCTGCCCAAAAATATGGCAGTGCCGTAAAAAATAACATGGGCCGTAATTTAGAGCAATTTCTGACCAGAAAGTTCAGTTGATTTTAAGACACTTCCGTAATTTATTTTACGGCCGTAATTTGCACCTGGTCGCGCGACTCTTACGGGCCCGAAACTTGCGAGGGCCATAACTTTTGATCCAGAGCTCCAAATCGAGCTCCAAAAGTTGCTGCGGACTCGTCTTTAAGAGGAAAAGACGCACGAAGAGGAGGGGGGGGGGGAACTTTTATCCAGTATTGAGGGAGAAATCGCTAGAGAGATGGCTAGGGTTTGTTCTCACACCGAGAGGCATAGAGGGCACCTCAGGCCTTGATTTTCATGCAAAAGCTTCGTGTGGAGGAGAAGACAACAGCCAAGAAGTTTCAGAGGAAAAGGAGTTCAATCGGAGGAGGAATTGACGAAATCGGTGGTGACAGCACTGTTCATCGAGTTCTGCTTGCAAAATACGGCTGTGAAATATTTCATAGCCATACTGTATTTTCTAAAACCTCTTTTCCAGTTGATTTTTGATCTTTTGAATTTATGGATTATTGTATTTTCTTCTCCATGCAAGCTTAATACTGTTTTGGGACATAGGGTTTAATCCCCTTGATTTTTAATGATTAGATAACTCTTTTCTTTCGTCATGATAATGTTTGTTGTGATAATTTTGCTCTTGTGATAAATTGTGCTTAGATTCTCTATAATTGCATGTTATTAATTATGTTCTTAGAGTTTTCGCAATGAGACTGAAAGGTGATTTGCTTGAGAGCTTGGAACCCTAGAATTGCATGTTAGGATCCCTTCCTTAGGTTCGATCCATCTTGATCTTTTCTAGTAAAATAATTGCCATGATTATAATATGAATCTATAGATCGAGTCTATTTGTCAAACGTGGAGATCTTGTGCGAAAGCAAGGATCGGAACGTTGGAGATCCATGAGTAAAACTAGTATAGAGACTCAAATGCACGAAAGTGATCCTTGAGACTCCACTAGAGATTATCAACTTAGAATCCGGATGCACAAAAGTGATCCTTGTGATCTTTGATTGGTGATTTACTTACCTACAACATTGAAAATAGATCTTGCACGAAAGTGAGGATCGGTTATCTGCATGATTGTCTGCACGAAAGTGAGACAATACCTTTATCAAGTAAATTAGGTCTTTATCTTGACAAGATTTGATTGACGACCCTTATTTATGTCTAATCGTTAGAATCAAGGAGGATGAAACCCTAGTCCCAATATTTCTCTCTGATTATCTAAGTTAGTGTGTTTTCCATTATTGCTTTACATCATATTTAGTTCGCTTAGTTAGTAAGAATACCACTATTTGGTACTTAACAATAAGGTCCATATGGATTTGATACTTTTCTTTATTACTTCGATAGTTCCGTGGACTTGCGGAAGCCTATCAAGTTTTTGGCGCCGTTGCCGGGGATTAGTCCAAGGTACACGCGTGCCAGACTTGTAGTGTTCCCTTTCGGGCTATCAAGTTTTTGGCGCCGTTGCCGGGGACCTTAGTTTTGTTAATATCAAAATAGTTGTTAGTATTGCTAGACTAAGTTTTATTTTTTTTTAGATTTAACTTTGTGTTTTTTGTTTTTGCAGGTTTTGTATATTCATAGTTATGGCAGAACTGTGATTTCTGAAATTTTTATTTGCTTGTGTTTTAGATTTTCTATTTTTTTCTATATTCTGAAAAAAAAAAATTTGATTGATTGGTGTTGGATTATCTTTCTGTTCTTGATAGATTTGAAAACATGTCTTTTATGAAAAGACCCCTAAATCTAGGGGGCCGAAACCCTAAGGGTGGCGCAAAAGAAAGTTTTCGCATGGGAAGCTAGGGTTTCAACAATAATCGCATATATGTTTATATGATCAACCTCTTATAGTTAGGAATCATACCATAGCCATTTCGATTGGATGGCGTCAAGGAAGAAGAGATTCGAATGAAACTCCTCCAAAAGGTGCGCACACAAGGTGATGCCGCCTACTCCTTGAGATCCTTGTGCTAGCAAGGTTCTTCAAGGGTCTTTGATCGAATCAAAGGGATGAGATGTCTTCTCCCACTCGGCCGAGACCTCTCCAAGACGTGAAGGAAGCTTTTCACCCGAGAGAGAGCGTCGAGAGCAAGAGTCAAAACGTATTGGCGTTTAAGAGAGGTGGCGCATGAAGACTTACTAAAAATAGCAAGCCATGAAGAGCATGCGCCCACTTCTTCATAACCGACAATAACGCTTCAAAGATTGAACCATGCGTTCATTCTCTAGAACCGGTTTAATCTAATTGACCCAACTCAATTTGGTTCAAAGACCAAATCAAAACAGCCCAAGCCATTTGGTCTAGATCATCTTAAACCCTAAGGCTCCTGATCTAACCGTTCATCTCGTGATGCTTTTGATCTCACCGATCTAGCATCAATTCTCTCGATCGAAGCTTACCGATCTCAAGCCCTAATCAATCAAACATGATCAGACGAGATCTCACTTACAATCAGAGTCTAAATCCCTTTAAACTGAACTTAATCAATTCAGTCCACACGATCTGACTTAAGTAAGCCATATCATCAAATTGTGCGACCCTGAGGGTTTCCTTTAAATGTCGGTAACGATAACTCACGTTATCACGATCAGTGAGGGGTATCTAGCAACACATCACTGTCTCCCGATATAAAGGAAAGAGTCTTCCAAGACTACACCCAAACCACAGCACAAGTGTGAATCCATTTCACAAGGCATACAAATTTCCTTTGCCACTGGATGTTCTCATTGGACAAGCGTGTCAAGCCTGTAACTCCAATATGATGAGCATGATTAGATCAGATGAACATAGTCACCTGGGTATGGCCATACACTTTCTCAATCATCTCATCCAGGGGGGGCCCCTTTAGAACATCACACTCCTTAAACAAGGAGACGGCAATCCTATATCTATCACCAGTGCCCTAACCTGACTCATGATCATTATCCAAGATAGTCTATAACCATTATGTTTCAAATGATATTGAACTACCTCAAAACAATGACAATCATCATTTAGAAACACAAGTGATCTCAAGTCAGAGGAAGTATGCCACTTGTTGCATACAAGGATTATTCACATTGTGACAAGCAATTGAATATCCTAGTAGGGTCTGTCCAGTACATCCAATGTACCCATGAGTCTACATCTTATTCCATGCTCGAAGCATCCTATAAGATTAGAACACACATTAGTCTTAACCATATCAAGGCTGTCTCATGTTCACCAAGATATCTCGACTAAGGACATATAGCATGTCAGCCTAGCTGAACAGCATTGAGACATTATTCAGAAGCACAGTTATTGCAGCAGACAATGTAACAAACTGAATAATAACCATTGCCTTTATAAACATAAGAGTTTATACATGATACTGTTACAATCCCAAGGCCTCAAACTTTAGCCTTAAGGGCATACCCCAACAATCTCCCACTTGCACTTAAACTAATGGTTGAGAAATCTCAAACCCATATTATTACAGTGCTTCTCATGCTTCTGCTGCGCCAGAGGCTTGGTAAGCGGGTCAGCCAGATTGTCATCTGTATGAACCTTGCAGATTTTGATCTCGCCTCGATCAATGATCTCCCGGATCAAGTGAAACCGTCTCTGTATGTGCTTGGACTTCTGGTGCGACCGTGGTTCCTTTGCTTGTGCTATTGCTCCAGTGTTATCACAGAAGATAACCAAAGGATCTGCACTCGAAGGAACAACACCAAGTTCCTGAATGAACTTACGAATCCAAACTGCCTCCTTAGATGCTTCCGAGGCTGCAACATACTCGGCTTCTGTTGTGGAATCAGCAACAATAGACTGTTTGAAACTTTTCCACACCACTGCTCCTCCATTCAAGCTAAAAACATAGCCTGATTGCGATCGAAAATCATCCTGGTCAGATTGGAATGAAGCGTCAGTATATCCTTCAATACTGAGTTCTTCCTGACCTCCATATATCAAGAATATATCTTTGGTCCTCCGAAGATATTTCAAAATGTTCTTGACTGCAATCCAGTGTGCCTTACCTGGATTACTTTGGAACCGACTGGTCACGCTTAACCCGTAAGCGACGTCTGGGCGAGTACACAACATCGCATACATAATGGATCCAATAGCCGAAGCATAAGGCGTATTGTCCATTTCATCTTTCTCAGTCTGTGTTTGTGGACACTGACTCTTTGAAAGATTCAGACCATGTCTGACTGGAAGATATCCTCTTTTAGAATTCTCTAAATGGAATCTCTCCAGGACTTTATCGATGTAAGTACTCTGGCACAGCCCGAGAAGCCTCTTAGATCTATCCCTGTAGATCTTCACACCTAATACATAGGCTGCTTCTCCTAAATCTTTCATCTGGAAACATTTTCTTAGCCATGCTTTAACAGCATGCATTTCAGGAATATCGTTTCCAATGATTAAGATATCATCGACGTAGAAGACTAGGAAAGTAATCAAGCTCCCACTAAACCTTTTATATACACACGGGTCATCTTCGTTCTTGATGAACCCAAACTCAGAGATTGATTCATCAAAACGAATATTCCAGCTTCTTGATGCTTGTTTAAGTCCATAAATGGACTTCTTTAACTTGCATATTTTATGACGATCTGATGGATTAGTGAAACCTTCAGGTTGTGTCATATACACATCCTCATCCAGTTTTCCATTAAGGAAAGCCGTCTTCACATCCATCTGCCAGATCTCATAATCATAATATGCAGCTATCGCGAAAAGAATCCGAATAGACTTAAACATAGCTACAGGTGAGAAAGTTTCATCATAATCTATCCCGTAGATTTGTTTGAAACCTTTCGCTACTAGCCTGCCTTTATAGGTAACCACGTTACCATCCATGTCAATCTTCTTCTTGAAGATCCATTTACAGCCTATAGGGATTACTCCCGGAGGCGGATTAACCAAATCCCAGACTTGGTTATCTGACATGGAGTCCATCTCGGCTCGCATAGCTTCAAGCCATCTAGCTGACTCCGGTCCACTGACCGCATCCGCATAAGTGAGGGGTTCATCATTATCAATGATGTAGACTCTGTCATAGCGCTCAGGCTAACGACGGATCCTTCCCGATCTTCGCGGTTCCCGTGATATCTGAGCCTCAGGTTGTTCAATAACCTGATCAACTGGCTCAGGCTCATCCAACTGAGCTTGACTACTTTGTCCTTCCTCTGGATTCTCATCCAGCTTTATTTCTCTCCCACTGGCTTCTTGCAGAAGAAACTCCTTCTCAAGAAATATTGCCGTCCGAGCAACAAATACTTTGTTCTCTTTGGGATCGTAGAAATAATAACCCTTAGTTTCCTTAGGGTAACCGACAAAGATGCATTTCTCAGATCTGCTCTCCAGTTTCCCAGAGGCGAGCTTTTTGACATAAGCCTCGCAACCCCAGATCTTAATAAATGTCAAGCTAGGCTGTTTCCCATACCATAACTCATATGGAGCCTTTGAAACTGCCTTGGATGGCACTCGGTTTAGTACCTTTGCAGCTGTTTCCAGTGCAAATCCCCAAAAGGAGTAAGGTAGAGTAGCCTGACTCATCATAGAACGCGCCATGTCTAGTAACGTTCTATTTCTCCTCTCGGACACACCATTCCATTGCGGTGTTCCTAGCGGAGTGAGCTGTGAGATAATCCCACACTCTTTTAGATAGTCAGTAAACGCATGACTCAAGTATTCTGCACCTCGATCAGAACGAAGTGCCTTGATATTTCGGCCTAGCTGATTTTGTACTTCATTTTTGAACTCTTTGAACTTGTCAAAAGATTCACTCTTATGTCTCATAAGATAGACATAACCATATCTACTGAAATCATCAGTAAAGGTAATGAAGTACTGATAGCCACCTCTGGCATGTTTACTAAATGGCCCACACACATCACTGTGTATAAGGTCAAGTAAACCTGAAGCCCTTTGACCTTTGTTAGGAAAAGGAGACTTCGTCATTTTACCCATTAAACAAGCTTTGCATGTATCAATCTCCTCATAGGAGAATGATCCCAGCAGTCCATGATTATGCAACCGCTTAATGCGCTTCTTGTTAATATGGCCTAAACGACTATGCCATAGCAAGGTGCTGTCATCAGCATACTTGGCTTTCTTATTGTCAATGTTTTGTATAGAATATTCCATGTCCAACATGAATAACCCATTGTTAATTGAACCAGTAGCATAAACAATATTATCAAGAGTAAGATAACACTTTGAAATCTTGCATTCAAAGGAAAACCCTTTCCTGACAAGAGCAGGAATAGAGATAATATTTTTGGTAATACTGGGTACAAAATAACAATTGTTTAGTTCTAATACAATGCCAGATGGTAATGAGATGTAATAATCCCCTACAGCAACAGCAGCAACCCGTGCCCCGTTTCCAACTCGTAGGTCCACCTCATGCTGTCCCACCTGTCTTCTTCTCTTGAGTTCCTGTACATTTGAACAAATGTGAACTCCACATGTAGTGTCCAACACCCATGAAATAGAAGAAGAGGATATCATGACTTCAGTCACAAATATACCTGAGCCAGAAGCGATGCTTCCCTTCTTGTCTCCTTGGAGCGCTTTACAGTCCTTTTTCCAGTGACCCAGCTGGCCACAGTGGAAACATCTGTATTCCTTTGAACGCTTAACCTTCTGTTTCAGAGCCTTGTTGTAGTTCTTGACTGGGGCTTTGCCCTTCTTCCCCTTCTTCTTGTTCCTGGAAGGAACCATTAAGACAGAGGTTGAAGGCTTTCCCTTCAGAGTTTCCTCAGTAGTCAAGAGCATATTCAGCAACTCTGCCAGAGTACAATCGATTTTGTTCATATTAAAGTTAATAATGAACGCATCGAAAGAAGGCGGAAGAGACTGCAGAATAATGTCTACAGCAAGCTCCTGATTGATGGTATGCCCCAGTTTCTCTAGAGCCTCCTTGTGCCCAATCATCTTGAGCACGTGAGCTCCCACTGGGCTCCCTTCAGCCAGTTTGCTCTGAAAGAAAAGCTTGGTCAAATTATAGCGTTCAGTCCTCGCCTGTGCAGCATACAACATCTTGAGGTTTGCTATAATTTCTATAGCAAACATATCCTCATGCTGACGCTGCAGCGGTGGCGTCATAGACGCTAGCATCAGGCAAGCGACATCAATGCTATCATTGACATGCTTTTCATAGGCTTCACGAACCGCCCTTGCGGCGTTCGCAGCGGGTTGAGGCGGCACAGCCGTCTCGAGGACATACAGTTTCCTCTCTGCCTTAAGAACAATCTTAAGGTGTCCGTACCAGTCTGAGAAGTTTGGCCCAGCAAACTTCTCCCTTTCCAGTAGGGATCGCACATTGAAGCTCATGGTGTTCGTTGCTGCAGGGATCTACAACAATGCAAGAACAGCAAGGTCAGTATCAATGTTTAGAATCAATCCAGGACTTAAGAAAGATTCTTTTCTCACTATTTTATCTGACTGAAAAATCCATTAAAACAGTCCGAAAGAGTAAGACTCTTTTAGTGAGATGGGATCCAGATTTTATACTTGGTCTCCGCGTCCCGCTCAGGCGAGATAAGATGCACAGAGAGTACAAGTACTAATCTCTAGTAGGCAGTCCCTGCCAATCGCCAACCCGTGCGATTCCCCTTCATCCGGGCAATCCAGCAGACTATGCCAACTGAGTTGGTACAACACAGTCTCTGATCCCACAGATGGCTGCCTCCATATGGCTAACATATGCCCCATATGTAGCCTACATGGTCAAGCTGACCTGACCTACTCCCTGGACCACCACGTGCTATGCTGAGCAACGAGAAGCGATAAATCCCTTCCCTGTAACACGCAGGTGAAATCACACACCGTCTGAAGATAGATGGGCGTGCCCACTGAGTGGGTACAACACGGCCCCAACGATAGTCAGAACAGTGAGGTTTCGCGCCAGAAGGCATTACGTGCTTGATATTTTAGCGTTGGATTTTAACGGTCTTTTATCTTCTTACTATGAGGCAAAACCTATGGCTATAGCAGAAGATAAATAACTCATGCAATTCTAATTATTTAAACAATAAAAGAATGCAAGCTGATCTTATGTGGTAAAAGCCCATTAAGCCTAGGTAAGACCTTAATACACTTAAGTCTTCACTTGCTTTTCTTCATGGGACTTTTGCTTCTCATCTGGTCCAGCCCAGGGCCCTAGCGCCCATTGCAGCTCAGGTGCGTTCACCAGGTGAATGCGCATGTCCTAGGGTCGAACCCTAGACCTCCCACCTGGTCAAGCCATTAGCTGCATGCGCCTCTGCCAAGTGTGCTCAGTGCTCTTGTCTGATTAAATTACATTTCAATCTATCTAGACAAGATTGACTCGCAGGTCAATTACATCTTATAAATTTAATACAATGTGATTCGCAGATCACAAATAAATATTAATTTATAATTAACCAGGCACGCAGGCCCCAGCACAGCACACATTAAAGGGCAACCCACATAAGATGAAATAAACAAGCATATGGCATCAATCAACATGTGATCCATTACAAAGAAAATAAAATTTTGAAAACCCATTGGCATCAATTTTACTTTTCTTATGTGCCCTACAACCTTACAATGGTCCATTGATAGGGATCCACTCATCATGTCTAGTTAGATCCATGCCCTTGCATGCACCAAGTCTTAACTGACTTGCGTTGACCTAATGGTCAACCATGCATGCGCCAAGGGCTGAACAACCAACATGAGTTCTGGCAAGCGGGTGTGACCCCGGGCCTAACTCATGTGTGTTCACTGGTTGTCTCAACCAGACCTCGCTACACGCCTGTGATGCAGTCGACCTATAGCCACCTCATGCTTGCGCAGAGGTGCCATCTGGTCGACCCATCTAGGCTGTCAGATGGTCTGATCAGACTATTTGGATCCAACCTAGAGGATGATTTCAACCCCATCAACCCGTCTAAGGGTTTACAGTAGGCGCTTAGATCTAAGTGAAGCGCGCAAGATGATATAATTTTTGACAAACAAAAACCTAACAAGCGCCAACACAATATAACATGCACATCACACATGCGCCAACATCTAATAGCATAGTATGTATTTTCGCATGTGATAAAGTAGATCTAAGCAATGCAAACAAGGATCACACAACATGAAGCAATCATATAGACATATAACAACCGCATGCTCTGATACCAATTGAAAAGACCCCTAAATCTAGGGGGCCGAAACCCTAAGGGTGGCGCAAAAGAAAGTTTTCGCATGGGAAGCTAGGGTTTCAACAATAATCGCATATATGTTTATATGATCAACCTCTTATAGTTAGGAATCATACCATAGCCATTTCGATTGGATGGCGTCAAGGAAGAAGAGATTCGAATGAAACTCCTCCAAAAGGTGCGCACACAAGGTGATGCCGCCTACTCCTTGAGATCCTTGTGCTAGCAAGGTTCTTCAAGGGTCTTTGATCGAATCAAAGGGATGAGATGTCTTCTCCCACTCGGCCGAGACCTCTCCAAGACGTGAAGGAAGCTTTTCACCCGAGAGAGAGCGTCGAGAGCAAGAGTCAAAACGTATTGGCGTTTAAGAGAGGTGGCGCATGAAGACTTACTAAAAATAGCAAGCCATGAAGAGCATGCGCCCACTTCTTCATAACCAACAATAACGCTTCAAAGATTGAACCATGCGTTCATTCTCTTGAACCGGTTTAATCTAATTGACCCAACTCAATTTGGTTCAAAGACCAAATCAAAACAGCCCAAGCCATTTGGTCTAGATCATCTTAAACCCTAAGGCTCCTGATCTAACCGTTCATCTCGTGATGCTTTTGATCTCACCGATCTAGCATCAATTCTCTCGATCGAAGCTTACCGATCTCAAGCCCTAATCAATCAAACATGATCAGACCAGATCTCACTTACAATCAGAGTCTAAATCCCTTTAAACTGAACTTAATCAATTCAGTCCACACGATCTGACTTAAGTAAGCCATATCATCAAATTGTGCGACCCTGAGGGTTTCCTTTAAATGTCGGTAACGATAACTCACGTTATCACGATCAGTGAGGGGTATCTAGCAACACATCACTGTCTCCCGATATAAAGGAAAGAGTCTTCCAAGACTACACCCAAACCACAGCACAAGTGTGAATCCATTTCACAAGGCATACAAATTTCCTTTGCCACTGGATGTTCTCATTGGACAAGCGTGTCAAGCCTGTAACTCCAATATGATGAGCATGATTAGATCAAATGAACATAGTCACCTGGGTATGGCCATACACTTTCTCAATCATCTCATCCAGGGGGGCCCCTTTAGAACATCACACTCCTTAAACAAGGAGACGGCAATCCTATATCTATCACCAGTGCCCTAACCTGACTCATGATCATTATCCAAGATAGTCTATAACCATTATGTTTCAAATGATATTGAACTACCTCAAGACAATGACAATCATCATTTAGAAACACAAGTGATCTCAAGTCAGAGGAAGTATGCCACTTGTTGCATACAAGGATTATTCACATTGTGACAAGCAATTGAATATCCTAGTAGGGTCTGTCCAGTACATCCAATGTACCCATGAGTCTACATCTTATTCCATGCTCGAAGCATCCTATAATATTAGAACACACATTAGTCTTAACCATATCAAGGCTGTCTCATGTTCACCAAGATATCTCGACTAAGGACATATAGCATGTCAGCCTAGCTGAACAGCATTGAGACATTATTCAGAAGCACAGTTATTGCAGCAGACAATGTAACAAACTGAATAATAACCATTGTCTTTATAAACATAAGAGTTTATACATGATACTGTTACAATCCCAAGGCCTCAAACATTAGCCTTAAGGGCATACCCCAACATTTTATTCACAACTCCTGGGCAACTGAAAGAGGTGAGGTATACATGCCACAAGGTAAATCTCTTGTAGATCAATTTAACTCTTATATGCAATCTTGTTCTTCTGAATATTGCGTTATTTGTGGATATCCTGATCATTGTTGCTCTGATTGCCCATTTTTAAAACCAAATTTATCATGGCAAGAACAAGATCAATTGTATTCTAGATGGGAAAACCGAACTTCTTTATATGATGATTGCTATGATCATGTTTCTGAACCACAATTTGAATTTGATACTGAGGAACTTGAACTAGAAAAATCCCCCTGTGATCATGATTGTTTTGAGATTGAGCCTTATGTGAATATTATTGAATCTCACTCTGATCTTGATGATTGTAGAACTGATTCATCTGCTAATTTATTTGAGGAAAAGATTGAGAAAATTGAAATTGAAGAACCTTCTTTTGATGATAATTCTGATTTTGATAATATCTTGTTTATGGTTAAATCTGATGAGCATGATGAAGGTTCAAAAATTATAGACATTGATGAGCCCCACTGTGATTTTGGTGATATTTTTGAAATTAATGATAAATCTCTTGTGGTCAACTCTGATTCTATTAATTCTTTTTCATATGATTCTGATTTTGACTCTTCTGATGATGAATTATTTGTGGGGAGGCATGAGGAAATTGATTTTGTAGAGTCTCATCTTGATTTTGATGATAATTTTGAAATTGACAAATTATTTGATGATGTGCTTGAGGAACTTGATAAGGATTTGAATGTTGCAAAAATTGATGAATCTCACCAAGATGATACTTTGCCCATATCTATTATTGACTCTTGTGATTTATTTGAAAATTTGTGCTTTATTGAGGAATCTAATGAAAGACATAAACATTATTATGATGATCCAATACTTGATTCTTTTGATTTAGGTCCTTTTGTTATTGCCACTGAAAATATTAATTTGAAGAAAGGACTTATGATTTTACTTTTTGATAAGCATAGGAAGATCATAAAGATTACTTTGAGTGGATTTGAGAATTTTAATTTCTGCAAATTTGAGAAAGCCACATTAATCATGATTTATGTGAAATTATGGATATCTGGATTTGTGGCTAAACTGTTGGGAAAAAGAAAATGCAGAAAATTATATGCTTTATACTCTGGAACTGATTCACCAGCTTCACCATGATATTGATATTTGGTCAAGCTATGGACCTAAAAATTAGCGCTTCTTGGGAGGCAATCCAAGCACTTTTGTCTTAGTTTAGTTTCTTTTATTTTAGTTTATTTTTAGAATTAATTTTGCTTTTATTTTTGCAGGAAAATCAAATTTTGCGCAAAATACGGCACTACCATAATCTATCTTACACCCGTAATTTGTGTTGATTTCTTCTCCCGAGAGTTTTCTGTATTTTACAGCGGTACTGTATTTATTTTACGGTACCGTATTTTCTGACCGGTTTTTACTTCACGTGCCGTAATCTTGAGTGTTTTCTTTTCAAAATTTTTTTGAAAAATATGGCAGTACCGTAAGGAATTTCATGGTACCGTATTTCCTGATTATTTCTTACCCGAGAGTTCTTTGCAAATTATGGCACTGCCATAACGCATATTACGGTACCGTATTTGTAAACTGCTTCCAGTTATTGAGTAGGTGTCTTCTCGCATTGATTTTAAGAAACTGGGTTACGAAAATTTTTAATTTTTGGCACGACATGGAAGTACTGATCTTTGTCTATTATTTGGATATTTTTGTTGAATTTTAGAATCCATGGATCTTTATGAAACACATAGTAACTTTTTGATTCTGATTAGATTCTGTGCAGTTTTTTATTTTGTAATCTGAGTAGCCTTCTTTCTGCTGATACCCTAAATTCCTGAAAGATTTTAATCCTTTATTTTTCACATACCTGGAAAGATCAAGTTTTATTTTACTTCATGGTTTTGTCTGTTTTCTGTTTGGATCATTAAATCTTATTTTTGGGTATGGATACTTTTCATAAAAAATTCAAAAACTGCTTGATTTGCTTTCTACCTGTCATAGCTTCTTCTCCAGATTTGCAGCACCTCTAGCTACCACTGCATCTGCCTCTGACATCACTGTTTCCAGCCGTCGACACTGGATCATACCACCAGTAGATTCTTATTTCTTTTACTGCCTCTTATTCCATGATATGATTTTATTTTTTGCAGCAAAATCTTTATTATTGACTCTGATATTTTTCATCTATGCAGGATTATCTTCCATAGCCTGACGATCTCACCTCCAGGACTGTATTCTCTAGCAGGCCACTAGAGATTATTTACTCTTATGTCGGCACCATCACCATCATTGCTAGCAGCTTTTCAGCTAGCATCTGTTCCACCAGCACTCTTCTAGACCCTCGATGATATCTCTGATTCTTTCTTTGAGAAAATTATTTTTAAAATTAATTTTTTTTGAGACTTTTTTTTATCTGAGCCTTATGTGAGCCTTATGTACCTTAAATTTTGCAGAAAATTTTCAAAAGGCACATCTTTGGACCCAGTTGCATTGGCCTAACAATGATTGAGCATGATCTATATAGTTTTGTGAGTATCACTTTCACTCTCTTATTAATGACTATTTCTTATAGTGCATCTTTGACTTTATCATATTTATACTACTTATTGGTTTTCTCTTGAAAAATGATTTTATGGATATTTGAAACTCATTGTTTTGATGATGATATTATTCAAATTTGTTGTTAAATTTGATGAGAGCATATAATCCACTTTCTACTATATGATGTCATGATTTATTGATAAAATATCTTCCTTGATGATGTGAGTATTTATACTAGTTATTAGAGAAAAACCCTATCATGTTAGATTTATTTCTTCAATGCATATCTATTTTTGAAATTTGACATTGATAGATGCAAGAAATTTTGGGTAGATGTGTTATTTGAGGAATAAGATCTAAAGGTGAAACTATTCTTTTGAATAAAATGAGTATATGAGTATGATTATTGAATTGATATCAATTGATCAACCTAGTTGATGTTTGGTTTATCTTACTATTTGTTGGGAAGAGGAAATCCAAGATCCATAAAAATAGTGAGAGACTCCCCTACTTGGCACTATGTAAAATTGATAGTGGTACCTAAGACATGGGTTGAAGTCTATGCATGAAAAATAATGAGAGTGAAAAATAATAAGACTCCTCTACTTGGCACTGTGTAAAATTAACAGTGGTACTGAAGACAAGAGTTGAAGTCAAAAATAAAAAGTGTGTATCTAAGTGGGAACATGCCATCTTTACAAAAACAAACAAAATACAAAAAAAAAAAATCATGTGTCGAAAAAGATCTTGGAAACCTAATTCCTGTAAACAGAAGCATGATAGATTTGAACTGAAAACTGGGTGAAATCATGAGATTAAAAATTCTATTTATTATACAAGTTGCAAAGTTTTATTTAATTGAATTGTGGATCTAGAGGGTTGAGTTCTAAGGATAATATGTTTATTTGAAGTTTTGTAAATCAATTGGTGGAATTTTTCATTGATGTGTTGTATTTTAGAAATTTATTGAGCATGAAAAGGTTATTCTGATGATCAATTTTTGATTTTTTTTGCTTGAGGACAAGCAAAGTTTGAGCCTTATGTATTTGATGACACCGAATTTATAGTAAATTTCATACCATTTTATATTTCTTTTCGTGTCATATTTATTAACTTTTGCTTGTTTTTAAGCATTATTTGCTAAATATTACGGAATCTACAGAATTTCTTATTTTTCATGAATTTCAGATAAAAGTGCCATATTTTGATGGATTTTGAAGGATTTGAGCACACGAATGGATTCAGGACGTCGAAACGAAGCCGCCCGCCAATTTTCATGCAAATCGGAGCGAGTTTGAAAAATACACCACGGGTGTAATGGATATTACGGGTGTAATTTCCTCCCAAAAATATGGCAGTGCCGTAAAAAATAACACGGGCCATAATTTAGAGCAATTTTCGACCAGAAAGTTCAGTTGATTTTACTGCACTGCCGTAATTTATTTTACGGCCGTAATTTGCACCTGGTCGCGCGACTCTTACAGGCCCGAAACTTGCGAGGGCCATAACTTTTGATCCAGAGCTCCAAATTGAGCTCCGAAAGTTGCTGCAGACTCGTATTTAAGAGGCAAAGATGCACGACGTGGAGGGGGGGAACTTTTATCCAGTATTGAGGGAGAAATCGCTAGAGAGGTGGATAGGATTTATTCTCACGCCGAGAGGCATAGAGGGCACCTCAGGCCTTGATTTTCACGCAGAAGCTTCGCCTGGAGGAGAAGACAACAGCCCAAAAGTTTCAGAGGAAAAGGAGTTCAATCGGAGGAGGAATCGACGAAATCAGTGGTGACAGCACTGTTCATCGAGTTCTGCTTGCAAAATACGGCTGTGAAATATTTCACAGCCGTACTGTATTTTCTAAAACCTCTTTTCTAGTTGATTTTTGATCTTCTAAATTTATGGATTATTGTATTTTCTTCTCCATGCAAGCTTAATACTGTTTTGGGACATAGGGTTTAATCCCCCTGATTTTTAATGATTAGATAACTCTTTTCTTTCGTCATGATAATCTTTGTTGTGATAATTTTACTCTTGTGATAAATTGTGCTTAGATTCTCTATAATTGCGTATTATTAATTATGTCTTAGAGTTTTCACAATGAGACTGAAAGGTGATTTGCTTGAGAGCTTGGAACCCTAGAATTGCAGGTTAGGATCCCTTCCTTAGGTTAGATCCATCTTGATCTTTTCTAGTAAAATAATTGCCATGATTATAATATAAATCTATAGATAGAGTCTATTTGTCAAACGTGGAGATCTTGTGCGAAAGCAAGGATCGGAATGTTGGAGATCCATGAGTAAAACTAGTATAGAGACTCGGATGCACGAAAGTGATCATTGAGACTCCACTAGAGATTATCAACTTAGAATCCGGATGCACGAAAGTGAT
Source organism: Costus lasius (assembly GCA_027563935.2). Taxonomy (NCBI): domain Eukaryota; kingdom Viridiplantae; phylum Streptophyta; class Magnoliopsida; order Zingiberales; family Costaceae; genus Costus; species Costus lasius. Next base: position 31,613,908 of record CM050448.1, read on the forward strand.
CCTTGTGATCTTTGATTGATGATTTACTTACCTACAACATTGAAAATAGATCTTGCACGAAAGTGAGGATCGGTTATCTGCATGATTGTCTGCACGAAAGTGAGACAATACCTTTATCAAGTAAATTAGGTCTTTATCTTGACAAGATTTGATTGACGACCCTTATTTATGTCTAATCATTAGAATCAAGGAGGATGAAACCCTAGTCCCAATATTTCTCTCTGATTATCTAAGTTAGTGTGTTTTCCATTATTTCTTTGCATCATATTTAGTTCACTTAGCTAGTAAGAATACCATTATTTGGTACTTAACAATAAGGTCCCTGTGGATTCGATACTTTTCTTTATTACTTCGATAGTTCTATGCACTTGCGGAAGCCTATCAAGTTTTTGGCGCCGTTGTCAGGGATTAGTCCAAGGTACACGCGTGCCAGACTTGTAGTGTTCCCTTTCGGGCTATCAAGTTTTTTGAAATTTATAGTAAATTTCATGCCATTTTATATTTCTTTTCGGGTCAGAAATGCAAAGAAGCAAGGAAAAAGGAATACTCACAAAACTCTACTCATCAGCATCGGATCCAATCTCCTCCGTGTTCTCAGCTCTGAACCATTTTTTTTAATGAAACATTATGGTACCGTAAAAATGGTTATGACACTGCCATAATTTTCATAAAAATTCAAAACTCTTGGACCGAAAATCACTCAAAAATACGGCACGGGAATAGACTTATGGTACTACCATAATACGAGCCAAATCTTAGAAACTTTATGTATAAAAATTTCACGAAATTATGGCCTGTAAAACTCATTACGGTAGTGCCGTAAAAGCGATAAAACTTTCTGCTTGAAAATGGACCGAAATTATGGCCCATAATTTGTATTATGGCGGTGTCGTATTTTTGTACCAAACTCAATTTTACCTACAAAAAGAGAAGAAAAATTAACTCTAAAAATAAACTAAAATAAAAGAAACTAAACTTAAGTAAGAGTGCTTGGGTTGCCTTCCAAGAAGTGCTAATTTAAAGGTCATTAGCTTGACCGTTCTACATTCGGATTTGTTTGTGGTTCATCAGGATGAAAATTTTCCCTTTCTTCTTTCTCTTTTTAGTTTTTGAGTCAGCATTCTCCTGAAATCCTCTACTCACACACTCAGAAAAAGTGTCAGTCTCAATATTAGAGGGCTCATCAAATAGATTATGCATATCACTAACAACATCATCTATTACATCAATACTACAATATGATCTTGAATGTGATGCTTTTTTCAATGAATATGTTAAATCAAACTCAATTATATTTTCACAAATATCAAACGTTAGTTTTCTTTTCCTAACATCAATAACTGCACCGGCTGTGGCCAAGAACGGTCTACCAAGAATAATTGGGTTTTTAGAAATTTCCTCCATTTCTAACACTACAAAATCTGCTGGTATGAAATACTAACCTATTTGAACTGAAACATTTTCTAAAATACCAACCAGATACTTTACTGATGAATCAGCGAGCTACAAAGGTATTGAAGTTGGTTTAAGCTCTCCCATGTCCAATTTCCTGCAAATAGATAAAGGCATTAGGCTTACACTAGTACCAAGATCACATAAGGTTTGGTCAAAAGCCACACTCCCAATTGAACAAGGTATAGAGAAACTACCTGGATCTTTTAATTTTGGTGGCAGTTATTCTGGATAATAGCACTACACTCCTCAGTTAATGCCACAGTGTCATAGTCCTCTATATTTCTTTTATTTGACAAAATTTCTTTCAAAAATTTAGCATATGAGGGCATTTGAGATAAAGCTTCAGTGAAAGGAATATTAATATAAAGCTTTTTTAAGACATCAAGAAATTTTCCAAACTGCTTATCTAACTTTGCTTGCACTAGTATTTGGGGAAAGGGTATAGGTGGCCTATATGGTGCAGGTGAACTAGGTCTAGGAAGATCTAACTGACATGTCTCATCACCTTTAAGTTCATTACCCTTATGAGGTGGCGAACTAGTTTGGGACTGCGCATGAGCAGGTTCTGTTTCTAACCCCGGTTCACTGTTATGTTCTGTGTTGGGCTCTTTCTCCTTATCATCTAATCTACCCCTTGGTTCATCCAATTGTTTTCCACTTCTAGTTGTGATAGCATTATAATACTCCCTAGGGTTTGGTTCAGGTTTAGCAGGCAATTTTCCCGCGGGTCTGTAAGAAGTGCTAGCCTGTTCTGCTATTTGATTTTCTAAAATTTTATTGTGAGCTGCTAAAGATCCTACTTGAGAAGCAAGTTGGATAACCAATCCCTTAAGATCTTCAATCTCCTTATTTTGATTTGTCATGAATTGATTTTAACTAGCCATAAAGTTTTCAAGCATGGACCCAACACTAGAATTTTGGGGTTGGTTTTGATTCTGATTTTGTCTTTGTGGATATCCTCTATTCTCAGTTTGTCCCCCTACATTGTTGTTACTTTTCTAAGATAAATTGGGGTGGTTTCTCCATGTAGTGAAGGTACCGGTAGGTCGAGATTGTAGCCAAGAATGTGCTCAGTCCCTGAGAGAAAAAGGAAACAATCTTAGTTTTAATGCATCATCAGAAACACCATTAATTTTAATGGTGTCACAATATTCAAGAAAGAGATATAAATGTTGAGAAGGATTTTCAAGTGGTGATCCTCCACACTGATTTTGCTGTATCATGGACAAGAAAGCTGGCTAGATTTCAAAATTATTAGCCTCGATAGCTGGTCTGGCAATGCTAAAGTGTATCTCCTACGGATTAGGGGCTGCATAGTCCCTAAGTGATCTGCTGTCTGCCATGACTACTTCTTCTTCTTGTCTCTCTTCAAATCTAAGTTTCCTATGCAGTCTAAAGTAGATAGATCAAATAAACTCAAAATAAGTAGAAAAGAATAGAAAACAGAAAATAAAACCTAGTCTAGAAATACTTTCAATATCTTCAATATTGACAAAAACCAAGGTCCCCGGCAACGGCGCCAAAAACTTGTTGTGTCTGCAAGTGCACAGATACTAGGCAATCATTTGTCAAGTACCAAATAATCAATTTCTCACTAGCTAGGCAATCGAAAATGATGAAAGCAAACTATTAGAAACTACACGAAAAAGTCAGAGAGAAACTGGGACTAGGGTTTCATCCACCTTAATTTCTATGACTAGATCCAAATAAGTGCTCGTAAGTTTAATTTTATAATGATAAATATAAAATTTACTTTACAAAGAAATCATCTCGCTTTCGCGCAGACAATTTACAAAGAACTAATCCTCACTTTCGCACAGGATTTATTCAATGTTAAATAAAAGTAAATCATTGACAAAGAACTCAAAGATCACTTTCGTGCATCCAAATTCTAAGTCAATTATCTCAAGTGAAAACTAAATACTTTCATACTTTAATTTTCACAGGTTCTACTTAGGGTTCTCCAACAATCCGATACTTAATTTCTTACAATATCATCATGTTTATTTCAATAACTCAATCCTAGGTCAGGTTATCAACATGGCAATAAACTTCTAAAATCTAGAAATAAGAATAAACCTAATTTCTTACGATGAGTTCCTAAATCATGATTCTAGGGTTCCAAGTTCTCGCAAGTCACTTTTTAGTCCATATTACAAAAACTCTAAATCATGCTGATAAAATGAAATTAGAAAGAATTAAAGGCAATCATCACATAAGTACAATTATCATAGTAAAATTATCCTACCGAAATAAAATCATCTAGTCATTAAGAAGTTAGGGGATTACACCCCCATGTCCCAAAAAGAGTTTAAGCTAGCATAGTCGAAGAATTACAATAAACCATTGCTTCAAAGGGAAAGAAATCAAAGAGGAAGAGAAAATCTACTAACAATACGGCTGTAATGAAAATTACAGCCGTAATTTCGTGTGATGAACAGTAGCGGCGATGCCTCTTTTGTTGGCTGATGACACCAAAATATATAGTATATTTTGTATCATTTTATGTATCTTTTCATGCTAAATTGAAGATCTTTTGCTTATTTTTATGCTTAATTTATTAAATATTGCAAAGTTAACTTCTATTTTAGTTTTTCATGATTTCAGGTAAAAAGTCACTATTTTGAGGCATTTTTGAGCAAAATCAAATACATGGAAGAGTGACCATCATCAAGAGAAGATCACCCGAAAAATTTGAAGCAAATCAGAGCAACACACCAATTTGGTGAATTTTATATTACAGTACCGTATTTCCGTTCGCTACCGTAATATCAGAGCACTGCCTAATTTGGTGAATTTTCTGAACAGAAGATTTTGTGTAAAATACGGCACTGTCGTAAGAAATTACACGGGCCGTATTTTGAAGCACATTCAGAACAGAGAAAATTGCTGAAATTACGGCACTGCCATAAACTTTGACACGGGCCGTATTTTCTAGACGAATTCAACCAGAGAGTTCAACTGATTTTACGGCAGTGCCGTTACGGTGCCATATTATACAGACAATATCAAATCAGAGAACGTGATCGATTTTCCCGCATGGCCGTGAAATATTACATTGCCGTATTTCTGCTTTCGAACACAACTCCGAGGTCAATTTTGAAGCTCGATTTTCGCGAAGAAGATTGTGGATGATCTAGGGCTTTAAAGACGAAGCCGTAAGAAGGAGAGAGGGAGCCTTTGATGAGAGGAACACGAAGACACTGAAAGCCCCAATTTTCATCGACTCTATAGGTTGAAATCACGTTTCACGCGGCTGCCTAAGGTTCTGCCACCGTGACAAATCCAGAGCTTCTCCAGCCATGAAACTCACACTAAAGCTTCGCTTGGAGGAGGAGACAACATCCCAGAAGTTTCAGAATGAAAGAAGATCAATTAGAGGAGAAATCAAGGAAAAAGGAGGCGCCACCACTGTTCATCGATGCCTCTTCTACAAATTACGGTTGTGTTTACTTTCACAGTTGTGGTGTATTCTCCTAAAACACTCTTTTCCTTTGATTTTTGATCTTCTAAAATTATGGAATATTGTATTTTCTTCACCATGTTAGCTTAAACACTCTTTGGGATATGGGGCAGTAATTCCCTTTGATTTTCTTAATGACTAGATACTTTTTGCTTTCATCATGATTATTCTAATTTGATAATTTTACCTATGTGATTATTGCTCTAAGATTCTCCTTAATTTACTCTTTGTCATCATGAATTAGTGTTTTTGCAATAAGGACCGAAAAGTGACTTGCTTGAGAATTTGGAACCCTAAAATTGATTAATAGGAACTCACCGTAAGAAATTAGGTTAAGTTCTTCTTTATTTTAGTAAGTAGAACTGCCATGATGATAATTATGAACCTAGGATTGAGTTATTGTGTCAAACATGGAGATCTTTCACGAAAGTGAGGATCGGAACGTTGGAGAACCATAGGTAGAACTTGTGTTGAGACTCGGATGCACGAAAGTGATCCTTGAGTTTCCACTAGAGGCGATCGACTTAGAACACAGATGCACGAAAGTGATCCTCGAGTTCTTTGTTCGATGATTTACTTATCAGTAGCTTGGGATAAATCTTGCGCGAAAGCGAGGATTGGTCTCTGCATGGTTATCTGCATGAAAGTGCATTAACCTCTTTACCAAGTAAATTAAGCCTTTATCATAATAGAATTTGATTGATGAATTACTTTATACATCTAGTCAAGAAAATCAAAGTGAATGAAACCCTAGTCCCCGTTTTTCTCTGATAGTATTTTTCCGTGTGTTTTCGATCTTAGCTTAACTTCTATTCGATTGCCTAGATAGGAAGAAATCAATTATTTGGTACTTGACAACATAGGTCTCTGTGGGATCAATATCTTATTTATTACTTCGAGTATCTATGCACTTGCGGAGATAACAACAAGTGTGGTAACTCAACAAGTTTTTGGAGCCGTATCAGGGGGTGACAAGTCCCTGTGCGCCAACAATTAGATTTTGGCTGCGACTTCAGAAGTAAGTTTTGTTTACCAACTTGTTAGGATACAACATTGATCTCCTTTCATTCTAAAACTTCTGGGTATGTTCTCCTCCTCTAGGCGCAGCTTCCCCTCAAATTTCACGTCTGGAGATGCACTGTACGCTTCCCGGCAGTGAAACCTAGTGCGATGGTGAAAACTGTGATTTCTCTCTCGAACATTAATGAAAATTAGGGCTCTTTGTGTAACGCCCTTGATTTTCTGAATTATGATTTAAGGTTAGAAATTCAGTTTCTGTATTTTTATCGGTTAAAATTTTGGGATTTTTGCCTAATTGTAGGACTTTTCCCTACAGGGCAAAAATAATTATTTTTGTTGGGGCTTCGAACCCTCAACCTTGACTATTTGCTCCTGGAATTCTTCCACCATGGTGGCGCATATTTCTGTGTTATTGGAGTGGCGCATGGTGGTTAAGCCCAGGTAAGCCCATTAAAGCCGATTTCCACTTAAGTTAATTGGGTTATTGGATCTTGGATCCGTTTGGGGTGGAAAAAAAATAAAAAAAGGGGGAAAATTCGTGAGAGCTCCTCTCCCTCACGATTTTTGGTTTGTTTCTTGCCCTAGCCGCCTGTGTTGTCGCCCCTCACTGTGCTTGGCGCTCCTGCAAAAATTTCTGACGCTGGTGGTGGCAGACTGGTGGTGGACGAACTTTCTGGAGACCCCTGATCCCCTGTTTTGGCGTTTTCTCTGTGGGCGATTTTTCTGGTGAGTAATTCGATCCTAAGGAGTCTAATCCGAATTAAAATTCGTTATTTGCCATGATTATTCGTATGGGGTTGAATTCAAATAATTATAGGGTTTTAAAATCCTGTTCTGCTGAAATCTGCATTCGTTAATCTGACCTTTGTGTACTATAACCCCAATATCTCATGGTCTATAGATCCAAATCGCACGAAATAAATTTTGTATGAAACTAGATACATTCGGCTTTAATTTGAATCTGATATCGACCATATCCGAGCTGTATTCGTATTTCAATCTGTATTGCAATCTAGCTGTACAAAATCAGTTTTCTGAAATTCTGGATTTCGACCTTTATGTGTTCGAACCATCATATCTCCCTAGGTATAGCTCGAAATCTTGTCAAATCAGTTTTATTAGACCGTAGGCTCGAAGAGCTTTATTTTGACTCCCATAACGCCTATTTTCGATTAGTTATTGGATCTGAAATAAATGTCGCAAGTCTGATATATGAATCTGTTTTCTTGAAATCTGAAATTCTGACCTTCTTATGTTCGAACCCTTATATCTTCCTGTCTAAAATTCGAAATCTTGTGAAACCAGTTTTATTGGAAACTAGATTCAGAGAGCTTCATTTTGAATACAATATTGACTAGCTTTGGTTCGAAATTGGACTAAAAATATATTTTGCAAACGGACAATATAAATCTGCTATGTTTTGGTTAGACGAATATTCCTTTGTGAGAAAAATTTACATTGTATGGTTTAACCTCTTAAATTGTGGTCTGTAGTTCTTCTAAAATTTATTTGTTTGATGAGAAATTTTAGAGAAAACAAAATTGGGGATTTAACTAAGAACTTAGGAATTTTCGAAAATATAGTTCGAGCCAATTTTGGGGCTTTTGTCAATTTTCTTCACGAACGTGTAATTAAAATTATCTGTAGTGGGGGACTGAAATTAATTACATGAAATTTGTACATTCTGTTAAGGTTCTGAAAGTGGCGCCCCTTACAGTAATTTTATAGCTCACGGTTTTAGGAATTTTGAGGAGATTATTTCATGAATAATTTCTGTTCTGTATTTAAATGTTTGTTATATGAATAATTTCTGTTCTGTATTTAATTGTTTGTTATGTGGATATTTCCTATTCTGTTTATATGTTGTGAAGTTTCTGAAAACCTTGAATGTGTTAAAACATTTGTGAGAACATAGAATGGTTTGACATGAATTAAGGTTAGTTGTAAGGAATTCACTCATATAATTTCTGTTCTGTGTTTAAGGACTGGATATTGGGGTGTGTCATTTTCTGGTTTGTTAGACTTTGGGCATAATGTAAGAATTAAGTAGTGGTTGATCCTACTTCTCTGTTTCAGTATAATCTGTTCTGTAAAATTATGCCCTAGTGTAGCACTCTTCCGTGTCCTTACCCTCCTTCTGTGGCGCTGTAATGGTGCTGATAGTCTACTACGACCCTTGAGACACTATTTCTGTTCTGGGTATTGGAGGCCAGAGTGCCACGTCCTAACAAGACGGGGGCCACCCACTGATACCTCCTCTACCATTCAGTTCTGGGTTTTGGAGGCCAGAGTGCCACGTCCTAACAAGACGGGGGCCACCCACTGATACCTCCTCTACCATTCAGTTCTGGGTTTTGGAGGCCAGAGTGCCACGTCCTAACAAGACGGGGGCCACCCACTGATACCTCCTCTACCATTCAGTTCTGGGTTTTGGAGGCCAGAGTGCCACGTCCTAACAAGACGGGGGCCACCCACTGATACCTCCTCTACCATTCAGTTCTGGGTTTTGGAGGCCAGAGTGCCACGTCCTAACAAGACGGGGGCCACCCACTGATACCTCCTCTACCATTCTGTTCTGGGTATTGGAGACCAGAGTGCCACGTCCTGACAAGACGGGGGCCACCCACTGATATCTCCTTTACCATTCTGTTTCTGATATGCATGCATTGTCTCGTCCTCGGCAGAGGTGGGGTCAGACCTTCTGTGGTCATCAGGCCTTCTGTGGCCTTTCTGTTTCCGATGTAGACTATCCGTTTGGACTCTGAAAATTCTGATTTTCTGTCTGTCAGTTCTGATTTCTGTAGTTCTGTTTCGATCTGTATTTAGATGTATTAGGCGGTGTGGTTAGTTGGTATGGGTTGGTATATTCATATCCTACCTGTTTGATGCCTATTGTTACAAGTATCTGTATTTGATTGTGTTTGTTTCTGATATGAGCATGCATGTTAAGTTGATTTATCTTATCTGTTAAATAAAAAGAATTTCAACTTAAGTATGATATTTTTGATGTGTACTATGGATGACTTTTAGTGTCTTTTACTCACTGAGCTTTTTAGCTCACCTCCGTTGTTTAAATGTTTTCAGGTGAGACATCAAGACAGTAACCGCTACAGCTAATTGTTATGATGCTAATGTTTGATGTAATTTCTAAGAATTTTCTTCTAAAAATTTATCAGGCCTGCGTGCCTAATTTGTTATGACTTATGTGACACGTTTTATCTCCTGAGGGCTTATGCCTGTTTTCAGGATATTATATTATAGTTGTCTCGTTTAAATTATTGGATACGAGTCTTGGATTCTTTTAGTGAATTGGTTCTTATTTTGAAATGTCCGATTTGAGAGTTATTGTTCTTATTCCGCAATATATCTGAATTTGTGTTTTCCACATATGTGTAGTGTGGACATCTGTTTTATTCCAGGATATGCGTGTCTGTGCAGCAGTAAATTATTATACTTGCTGTCGGATTTTCTGGATTTCCGGATTTCTATTTCCTAGTAATCGATCCTATTCAGTTCTGTGCGGTTTTCTGTTCCGTAGTAATGTCCTTCGATGCCGCTTTCTTCTTGTGTTTTAATGGAAGAGTAAAAAATTTTTGAAACCCCGTATTTTACTTGTATGCGTGTGGGGTGTGATTCTGAGGGATGTTACACTTTGTCTGTGTCTCTTCCTCTCGATCTGACAAGTCTTTCTCTTTTTACGGATCTCTAATTGATGGCCTAGATCGTCCGCAATAACCCACGGAAGAATCGGGCTTCAAAAAGTTCAGGAAAATAAGCCATCCAGGTTGTAATTACGGCAGTGTAATTGGTTACGGCAGTGCTGTAATTTCTGCAAATCTTTTGAGTTAAAAATCTCTCGAAATTTTGGCCCGTAATATTGTTTACGGCCATGCCGTAATATCTGCAAATTTTTTTGTACGAAATTCACCCCAAATTACAGCAATGCTCTGAGATTACGGTAGTGCTGTGGTTTGTTCTATAGGTTCAGTGAAACCACAGTACTGTAATATTAATTACAGCCCTACCGTAATTTGGCTTGTGGCTTCAATCTTTGTGAAAATTGACATGTAATCTTCTCTTGATGATGGGGATTCATCTATGCATTTGAATTTGCTTGAAAATGCCTTAAAATAGTGCCTTTTTACCTGAAAATGATGAAAAACTAGAAAAGGTGTAGATTTCACAATATTTGATAAATAAGGCATAAAAATAAGCAAAAGAGCGTAAATATGACACAAAAAGACCTATTAAATGACACAAAATATACTATGAATTTTTGTGTCATCACATCCCACCTGGCCCATGTTGACATTGCAACCAAACTAGCCACTTTAACCAGGATTGCCCACGTCGCTCCCTGCACATTGCGCCTGAGCGTTGTAACCCCCAGCCCCCTACACCTCGCAACCCACCTACGGCCCAAGAGGTTGGCCCACAGTGTTACTCGGACAATGAGTTGAGCCCATGACCTACCATGGCAACGGTGTGTTGCACCCTTGTCCACACCCCTCCTCCATCCGAGGATTGGAAATGCACGAGCATCTTTTACACTTACATCAAGTGTAACAGTCACTCGTGCAAGATTGTGACCGATGGCAGCAGTAGCCTCAATGTTGTGTTGTGGTCTGCGGTCACCCGCTTCGGCCTCACCTTAGAACCACACCCCGGGCCATACTCTATCGCTTGGGTCGACACCTCTAGTCTTCCCATCACCCACCGTTGTCATGTCCCCATCTACTTCAGGGATTACTCCGGCAAGGTGTGGTGCAACGTCACCTCTATGGATGTCGCCCATGTCCTGCTTGGCCGTCCATGGCTCTATGACTGCTACATCGTCCACTATTGGCAGTCTAACACCTATGTCTTCCAGCACAGGGGATGCAAGATCTACTTGACCCCGGCTCCGCCCAAGGAGCTGTGGGCCTCCATATCCAAGGGCGTCATCATGCCCATTCAGTCGGCCCAACCTGCACCCACGCCGATTGCCCTTGTGCGACCCAGCTCGCTCGTCCGCGAGGCCCATGAGACTAAGGTGGTTTATGCTCTCATGGTGCATGAGGTTTCCTGTGACCCACCCCCTCTGGCACCCGCGATGCTTAAGGAGGTCGTAGCCTCTTGACTGAGTTCTCGGACATCTCCCCCATCGACCTTCCGACCGGCCTCCCATCGGATCGTGACATTCAGCATGTCATTGACCTAGTCCCTGGGGCCTCTTTGCCCAACTTGCCTCACCACCACCTTAACCCCACTGAGCACACGAAGCTCAAGAGGCAAGTTGACGACCTCCTTGCCAAGGGCTTAATCCATGAAAGTCTTAGCCCATGCACTATTCCGGCCTTCTTACACCTAAGAAGGATGACTCTTGGCGGATGTGTATTGATTGCTGGGCAATCAATCACACCACCGTCAAGTATAGGTTTCCCATCCCGTGACTCGATGACATGCTCGACCTTATATCCGGGTCATGTTAGTTTAGCAAACTTGACCTTCGGAGTGGCTACCACCAAATCTGCATCCGCAAAGGGGATGAGTGGAAGATGGCCTTCAAGATGAAAGATGGCCTCTATAAGTGGCTTGTGATGTCTTTCGACCTCACCAATGCCCCTCCACCTTCATGCGCCTCATGAGTCAAGTCCTCAAACCATACATGGGGAAATTTCTTGTCATCTATTTTGATGACATCCTCATCTACAGCCGCACCCATGCCGACCACCTTGAGCACCTCCGCTTGACCTTCGACATCTTGTGTAAGGAGAGTTTGTTCCTCAACACAAAGAAGTGTGCATTTCTGGACACCCAGGTTCAGTTCCTAGGTTTCATCGTGTCCAACCAGGGTCTTATGGTCGACCCCGCCAAGATAGAGGCCATTCGTCAATGGCCCAAACCTAAGTTAGTCACCGAGGTCCGTAGCTTTCTCGGCCTCGCAGCCTTCTACTACCATTTTAACAAAGGGGTTCAGCACCATTGCTTCCCCTATGATGGCTTGCACCAAACACGAGGAATTCTCCTGGACCCCCGTGGCTAGATGTGCATTCCTAGCCTTGAAGGACATCATGACCTCTGCCCCAGTCCTTTGCCTCCCCGACTTCTCGAAAGTCTTCGAGGTCGCCTATGATGCCTTCGGCACTAACATCGGTGACACACTGAGTCAAGAGGGCCACCCCGTCGCCTTCTTCAGTGAGAAACTGAATGAGGTGTGACAACGCTACTCTACGTACGATAAGGAGTTCTATGTGATTGTCCAATCCCTTCGGCAATGGCGTCACTACCTCCTCTATACCGAGTTCATCCTATATAGCGATCACTAGGCCCTTTCCTTCCTTAATGCCCAGAAGAAGCTAGCCCCTTGCCATGTGAAGTGGTTTGAGTTTCTTCAATAATACACATTTGTCATCAACCACAAGGCCCTGTTCTTGCTAGGCTTCTTGCCTCTGACCCGCCGAACTTGCCCTACTATCTTCACGATGGTTACCTTGTCTACAGTAACTGTTTGTGAATTCCCTGCTATTCCCTGCGTGAGCACCTCCTACTTGAGCTCCACGCCGGTGGTACCACTGGGCACCATGGCTGTGACAAGACCCTCGAATTGGCCAAAGACCGTTTCTTTTGGCCCACTCTTCATAAGGACGTTGAACGGGTCATTCACCATTGTGGCACGGGCCAAACCCCGGCCTCCTTACATTGGCCTCTACACCGCCTTACCTGTCCCACATGGTCCATGGCTTGAGGTTAGCATGGACTTCGTCCTAGGTTTACCATGCACGGCCTCGCGCCACGACACCATCTTTGTTGTCGTGGATCGCTTCTCTAAGATGGCACACTTTGTGCCATGTTTGAAAACAGCCAATGCCTCCCACATCGCGCGTCTCTTTGTCATAGAGATCGTCAGACTCCATGGGTTACCCCTCACCATCGTGTCTGACCGCGACACCCGATTCGTCGGTCACATCTAGAAGTCCCTTTGGTCCTTACTTGGCACCACGCTCAAGTACTCGTCTGTGTATTAGCCATAGACTGATGGCCAAACAGAGGTCATGAACCATAGTTTGGGCAACCTCCTGCATTGCTTAGCCGGCAAATTTCCATGCCACTGGGTTGATCATCTCCCCATCGCTGAATTTGTGTATAACAGTGCTTTCAACCTGTCTACCAGGTTGAGTCCTTTCCAAATTCTGCTCGGGCATCAACCTAGAAAACCCATCAACATGCATAACGTCCCTGCTCCCCCTTCCATCCACGAGTCTGCATATGCATTTGCATCCCATATTGTGGGTTTACACGATGAGATTCACCGTTGGATCTTCTTGAGCAATACCCGGTATACAGCTGTAGCCAACAAGCACTGTAGGCCACACCATTTTCAAGTAAGTGAGCAAGTGCTAGTGCGTCTCCACCTTGAGTGTGTGAGGGATAGAGCCAATTGGAAATTGCATGCGCATTGCGATGGGCCCTACACGATTTTGCGAAGGGTTGGTGCCAACACCTATGTCCTCGACCTGCCGGAGGACTCCCTCGTCAGCCCCATCTTCAACATTTCTGACCTCCTTCCATTCCATGCATCACTACCTTCCGGTGCCCCGTCCGACGATACTCCAGTCCCTTCTTCTCTGGAGGAGAATTCTCCCCACCCCGGGGGAATTGATGTAGTCAACGACATATATGGGTGTGACAAAACACCCCTAGAAGACACTTGAGAAGACTCCCTAGAGCCTGATGAGTATCCTCCAGAAAATTCAGCTTAAATGGAGAACAACAGCGAAAATTACGGCCGTGGAAATTTCCACACCTCTACTGTAAAAGCTTCTCCTCATATTCCAACCAAAATTACGGCCGTGGAAATGCCCAGAAACTTCTACCTAGATTCTAGCTGAAATTACCGTCGTGGAAAATTCCACACCCCTACCGTGGAAATGCCTAGAAACTTCTTCCCAAATTCTAGCCGAAATTACGGTCGTGGAAAATTCCACACCCCTGCCATGGAAATGCCCAGAAACTTCTGCCCAGATTTCAGCCAAAATTACAGCCATGGGAAATTCCACACCCTTGCCATGGAAATGCCCAGAAGTGCAAAAGAGCTATGTTTTGCCCACTGTTCATTGCTCACAACGTTCCTCACGCCCTCCTGACTGATATGTGGGGATCATCAGTACATCTACCACCTCAACGGAGTCCCTCCACCCTATTCCCATGGCAAATCTTTCTCGAGGTCCACTGCAAGAGCCCACGACAGACCGTTACCACAACTGGGTCCTCAACTCAGCCCAAGAGATGGCCAACAACGTACAGAATCAGCCCACGATCAGTAAGTTTTGCTATTTCATGGTAGCTTGCTCCGAGATAATCTAGCATGTCAAACTCAGCCTGGACAACGGCCCACAAAGCCTGGCCCATGCAACAGCTTCCCCCTCAAGATGCCCTGCTGGAGTTGGAAGCATCTACTTTTATTTTGTTTGAGGGTATCTTGACTCTCTTTGAGGAAGTTAGAGGTCTTTGGCTTATCCAACAACCCTCAGGTGTTTTGCATGTGTTGTCCCCTCCCTCTTGATCTATAAAAGAGGGCTGAGGGCTTGTTCTTCTTCAGCTTTGTTGTAGTAGAAACCTTCCCCCACACGAAGGTCTAGCTCCAGCAAACTTCGGGAGACTCGGCTGTGAGTCCTCCCATTCCTTCTTCCACTGTACTGCAATTTTCATTCAATTAAAAAGGCCAGAGCGACACCGAATCACCCCGGGTGCCTCTTCTCGTTCACTTTTGTTCCCTGAGAGTCCTATGGTTCCTCCTGTCCTCACCTTCCTTGGTGCCCAGCCAGGAGCGTGTCATCTACAACCTCGTCCAGGGCGCGCGAATGCCCTCTCATTCACAGCATTGTGAAGGGAACCAGTTGCGTGTGCATGCAGTGAAAATTGCCTCTACAAGTAAGGTTAGTATTGCTCAAGTTGCATCTCAGCGGCACGTTATTTCATTAGTTTTCTTGGGTTTCCCTCCAACGTGATTTTCATTTCTCTCGTCTCCAGACCCTCTCACGTTTTCCCCATCATTGTCTCCCCTCCTTAGAGTACGGATTTAAGGACAACCTCACCTATACATTCTGCTGTGTCAGACAACCTTTTATATTACTTTGACATTACCATGCACTTGTGGGACGTGTCAAGTTGTTGGTGCCGTTGCCGGGGAGCAACGGTTAATATTAGTATATTTCTGAGTATTGGTAGACTAAGCTTTATTTTCTTTTTATTGCTTTACTGATATTTGTTTTCATTTCATCTATTACTTACTTGAGCTTCATTACTGTGATTGACATCTTTTTATGCAAAGAAGCTTGCGTGCAGGTGAATTTTTTGAGATAGATCTTGAAATAGAGAGAACTTTCAGAAGAAGCAGGAAACTTAAGCAACTTCAGGGAAAAGAAGATCAAACTCAAATGGAACGTATTCCACTGAACCTGAATAATGATCAAGCACCCCAAGGTGTGGGGAACAACAATAATCGGACGTTGAGGGATTATCCAGCTCCCTTAGTTCAAGGGCTGCAATCAGGAATTGCTAGATCAAATGTAGAAGCCAATAATTTTGAAATTAAACCTGTTTTACTTTCTATGGTTTAACAACATCAATTTGGTGGTTCTCCTCTTGAGGACCCCAACATGCACCTTGCTATATTTTTAGAGTATTGTGATATATTGAAAATTAATGGTGTTTCTATTGATGCTATCAGGTTAAGATCGTTCCCCTTCTCTTTAAGGGACAGAGCAAGGGCATGACTTCATACAATACCTTCAGCTTCCATAAGGACATGGGGAGAATTGTCAGAAGCCTTCCTTTCAAAATACTTCCCTCCATCCAAGACAATATAGCTGAGAAATCAAATCACCAGTTTCATGTAGAAGGATGGAGAATCTTTATATGAGGCTTGGGACAGATTCAAAGAGCTGCAGAGAATGTGTTCACATCATGACATAGAGACTTGGGTTTTAGTTCACACATTTTACAATGGACTGAACTATAACATAAGGCTCACATTTGATGCTGCAGTTGGAGGAGCTTTAATGAACAGAGGAGTTGAAGATGCTATGAACCTCCTGGAAGATATGGAAATGAATCACCATCAATGGTCTTCAGAATGAGGTACGCCTTCCAGGTAGTCAGGTAAACTCGAACTTGATACTTTAACTGCTTTTGCTGCGAAGGTGGATACTTTAACTAAGAAAATTGACTCTTGGTCCGTAAACTCTGTGGATGCTAATTCTTTGTCTTGTGAGATGTGTGGAGTTGCAAGCCATGTAGGTACAGAATGCCAGTTAGGAGATAGTCAATTGACTCAAAATCATCCTGAACATATTAATGCAGTTGGAAACATGAATCCCATGAATAACCCTTATTCCAACACTTACAAACCAGGATGGCGTAACCATCCAAATTTCTTATGCGAACCACCCAACCAATGCAGCCAAGACATGCGCTGCCACAAGGTCAGCCTCCACAAGGAAATTTCAGACAGCCTTCATAAGGGAATTACAAACAACCACCTGGAATTCAAGCCAGAAACTATAATCCACCACAGAAGGCAAACTAGGATTCCCAACTTGACTCCTTCATGACAAACTAGAGCAAATAAATTGAAGGATTAACTAAGATGATGAAAATCATGATGTCAAGAAATGGATTCCTTGGAGACTCATAATAAGATGTTGGAGAATCAACTAGCCCAGCAAGCTAGCTCATCCTCCAGAGCACCAGGGAAACTTTCATCACAACCTGAAGTTAACCCGAGGGAGGATTGCAATGCAATCTCCACTCAAAGTGGCAAACAGCTTGAAGATCCAAAGATGCCAACTAATGACAGAGAAGCAAATGTAACACCAGATACAAGAGATTTGAACCATGAGAAAACGCCGGTAACACATGAGCAGACTGAGGAAGTACAGCCCTATGTGGGACTGCAAGCTTACAAACCTCCAATCCCTTTCCCATAGAGAATTGTCAAAGCCAAACTAGACAAACAATTTGGTAAGTTTTTGGAAGTTCTTAAGAAACTCTATATTAACATACCTTTTTTTTATGCCCTTTCACAGATGCCCACCTATACTAAATTTCTAAAGGACATCTTGTCTAACAAGAGGAAGTTGGAAGAACAAGGAACAGTTGGACTTAATGAGGAGTGTAGTGCGATAATACAAAATAAACTCCCCCAGAAACTCAAAGATCCTGGTAGCTTCTCTATATCTTGCCATATTGGGGAGATGACTTTCTAGCAAGCCTTATGCGATTTCGGAGCTAGTGTCAGCCTTATGCCTCTATCTTTATTTAAAAAGTTAGACTTGGGACATTTGAAGAGTATTAATATTTCTTTACAGCTAGCAGACAGATCAGTTTGCTACCCCGTTGGTATCCTGGAGGACGTGGCAATAAAAGTTGGAGATTATTTTGTTCCTGCAGATTTTGTTGTTTTTGAAATTAATGAGGATGACAGACTTCCTATCATTCTAGGGAGACCTTTTCTTGCTACAGCTAGTGTAGTCATCGATGTCAAAAATAGGAAACTAGATTTGAACATCGATGACAATGTTGTTCAGTTTGATTTGTCTAACTCTTTGAGAAAACCTTCTCTTGCAGGTACATGCTGTAGTGTGGACGTCATTGAGAAAGCTGTGCAACATTTTGAACCTTATAGGAGAAAGGTAGATCTGTTGGAGTTGAGCCTAATAAATGCTGACGAACATGATATTGAGGAGAAAGCCAGAGAGTACACTGCACTTCTGGACTCAGACCCAATCATGGAATTTGCTTCTATGGAGCCAGAAGCAACACCTAAGGATAACCATGAAGAACAAGGGCAGAAGAAACTTGAATTCAAAATCCTACCAAGCACATTGAGATATGAATTCTTAGGTGACAATTATGCTTCTTTAAAGGAACCAGAGGGCTGCGTTAGGGATGCCCAATGGCCCCGTATATCTTCATTATAGTGATGCAGAGGCTAACTGACCTACTTCAGCTTGAAGTCGACCAAGGATACATTAAAATCCACCGAAAATGTAAAATTCCACTCATTACAAACCTTCAATTTGGTGACGATGTCCTTATTTTCTACAAAGCCAACGAGAGTTCAGCTCAAGCAGTAGGACGTGTCCTAAACCAGCTGGCAGAAGAAATGGGCCTTCTTATCAATCAACTCAAATCCCAAATATTTTTCTCAAGTTGTAGCAGTGACATACAACAAAATATAAGCAGGATCCTCGAAATTGAGAAAGGCCTAATGTCGTTCAAATACTTAGGCATCCCAATCTCAAGCAGGAAACCATCTTCTAAAGACTGCTTGCCGCTATTGGATAAAATATGAAAGTACCTAACAACGTGGAAAAGTAAATTGCTCTCATATGCAGGAAAGATTGCACTGATCATGTCAGTGTGTTCGGGGTCATAACATATTGGTGTAGTGCATTCCTTTTACTGACTTCAGCGGAGACAAAGCTCAATTCTATGATATCTGAATTCTTATGGACCACCAACTCCAAAAAAAACAATATCGAAGTTTTCTTGGGACAAAGTCACTAGACCTCGTAGCATGGGGGGATCAGGCTTAAGAAATATCACACAACTAAACAATGCTCTCATTATGAAACATCTATGGAACCTTGCAACCAAGAAATCATCACTTTGGGTCAAATGGGTGCATGAAATTTATTTACAGTTTGAATCCATTTGGTCACTCAGCGTCCAAAAACAATACTCATGGTGCGTCTGGAGCATTCTAAATGTGAGAGAAATTTGCATGAATATGATAGGAGTTCGAATTGCAAACGGGAACTCTACTAAACTATGGCTGGACCCTTGGTTCAACTCCCGCACTCTACATAACCATGTAAATGATTTTAGATTTGAAAGACCTCCAGGCAGGACTACCTTACTTAATGTCCTCATCTGTGACGGGAATTGGAAACTCCCACATCCACATTCCTCATGCCTCATTGAGATCTACAGATCCATTCCCTCTATGATGATTGACCAAACAATAAGTCAAGATCAAATATATTGGAAACCGTCCCCCTCAGGCAATTCACCATAACATCTGAATATTAAGCACAATTCCATCACATGCAGGTTCCTTGGAAGGGCTTGATTTGGTATAAAGGCAGAATACTGAGATTCTCTTTCATCTCTTGGCTCCTATGCCTTAGGTGGCTCCCTACTCAGTATTGATTGCATAAATGGGGGATGATTGGTAGCCAAACATGCCCTCTATGTCTAACCTGCGATGAATCTATGTCTCACTTATTTTTTCAATGTAATGAAATATATGGCGCATGGCAGAGAATTAAAAGAATCCATGAAATTCCGTGTAGGGAGGATTCATGGCCTGAAATCGAGGCGTGCATTTGTGAACTATATTGTTTCTCACATTCTTCCCCCTGATCTTACATTTTAGCAAAAGAAGTTCCTGCATGATGTGAAGTTCTACTACTGGGATGAACCTTATCTTACCGGCGGTGCACTGACGGACTCTACAGATGATGCACCCCTGAAGTTGAGATACATGATGTGCTAACTCATTATCACTCTTCACCGTATGGAGGACACGCTAGAGCGGCCAAAACAGCCATCAAAGTCTTGCAGTCATGTTTATTTTGGCCCTCTATTTTTCTTGATGCTCGACATTTTGCTCTAACTTGTGACATCTGCGAACAAACCGGAAATATCTCAAAGAGGGACGAACTTCCACTGAGCAATATATTGGAGGTGGAGATTTTTGATGTATGGGGGATTGACTTCATGGGGCCTTTCCCATCTTCATGTGGTAAACGGTACATTCTTGTTGCCGTCGACTACATATCTAAGTGGGTTGAAGCTTCCGCAGAGGCTACCAATGGCTCCAAGGTCATTATGAAGCTAATGAAGAGAACGATTTGCCCTAGATTTAGAGTTCCACGCATTTTGTTAAGTGATGGAGGTTCTCACTTTATTGAGTAGTGTTTTGGAGCACTCTTGAAGAAGTATGGTGTAAAGCACAAGATTACCATGCCCTATCATCCTCAGACTAGTGGTGAGGTAGAGATTTCTAATAGAGAGATCAAGCAGATCCTTGAGAAAACTGTATCGAGATCATGAAAGGATTGAACACTTAAATTATCTGATGCTCTATGGGCTTACAAGACCGCATATAAGACACCCCTAGGTATGTCTCCTTTCCAAATCATTTATGGGAAATCTTTCTCACTTACCTGTTGAACTTGAGTACAGGGCATTCTAGGCTGTGAAGCAAATCAACTATGACTTCAAGAGTGCTGGTGAGAAAAGAAAGCTACAACTTGATGAATTGGAAGAGATGCGTCTCTAGGCCTATGAAAACACCAAGATCTACAAGGCACACACCAAATATTGGCATGATAAACGCATTGTGAAGAAAGAATTTCATGTGGGGGACACGGTGTTACTATTCAATTTAAGGCTTCGCCTCTTTCTAGGAAAACTTCAAACAAGGTGGTCCGGCCCCTTTGTGGTACAGCAAGTCCAACCTTATGGTGCCATCAATGGACATAGACTAAAGCATTATTTCGAGGATGAGTGGATTGAGAAAGGGGTTGTTCTTACCCTTTTTGATCCCACAGATTTGGTGACTTAGAAACCTTTCACGGTCGAGCTATTGATCTTAAACTAGCGCTCTTGGGAGGCAACCCAAGTTTTTATTTGCTTGATTCATATTGAGTTGATTTTTAGTTTCTAGTTTATCTTAGATGAGTACTTTGATTGTCTAGTTTTGTTTAGTCTCTTTTGTTGGGTTTTGATCAAGAATTTATGCTGATAAGAGTATTCTTTTGTGTTGTAGGAACCTATTTAGAGAACAGGGTATCCGAGAGGAAACTTCTGAGTCTTACAGAAGACTTCACAGTCTGGTGAACCTCATGGGGTTCACCAGTTTAGTCTACTGTGCGTGATAAAAAATCAGGTTTTCATAGAAATATTCACGGCAACAGAGTGAATTCGGTGATCCAAGATGGCGTATAATGCTTTGGGATGTTAAGTTTCTTATAGAAGACTTCACGGCCAGGTGAACCCCATGGGGTTCACTCGTGAAGCCTACTGTACTCGAGCACAACATTGTTCCTACAGAGAACTTCACTGGTGGGTGAACCTAGCGGGGTTCACTCGTGATTCAGAGTATGCTGAAAACATCCAGAGGACTTCACGGCCTAGTGAACCCCATGGGGTTCACCCGTATTTCTGACAGAGCTGAAATCATCTAGAGAACTTCACTGGTGGGTGAACCCGGCGGGGTTCACCGGTGTTTTCGATTTTCTCTCCATCGTATTTATGGAAAGTCATGGGTAGGGTTTTGCCCAACCCCATGCGCCGCCAGCCCCTTTCATCCCGATTCTCCCTCTCCAAGAGATTTTTCTTTACCTCGACACTCGTGCATGATTACTCCCTCCCTGATCTGCATTTCCCCCAAGGTCTGCACCCTCTAGATCCGCGATTTGCACTGGTTTTCTGGTCTTTTCTCCCCGTATGAGGTATTTTCGTCGCTGCTTACTTATTTTGCCACCGGCTGCCGTTGCTGCTTCCGATCGGCTTGTTTCTCCTCCACGCCACTACTAAGGGACCTGCACAAGCTCTACTGATCTACCATGGCACCCAAGCGGAAAATGGTGGTCTCTCGGTGCCACACTTCGCGCCCAGTTTTAGCTTCCTCAACTAATGAGGATGAGTACACCCCTTCGCGACCGTCGCATCCTCCTAAGCAGCGACCTCAACATCATCAACCCGTGCATCCTTCTTCACGACAGCAAACATCCTCTTCCCGTTAGCCACTGGCCTTTGCTCCCACACCGAATGAGTTCGGCATCATATTTCGCAACGCTGAGCAGCAAGATCATTACGATATGCTCATCCAACACAAGATCATCAATACGTGTTACCTCGATTGAAGTACATTGGGGATGCTTGGGTTACTTGATGACGTGGAGTTCATGTATTCCAATATCGGCTGGGACCAATTTATGCAGATGGTGCATCCCACATACATCGGGATCACACTTGAGTTCTTTAGTTCTATCAACGTATGGGCTGACACCATCCTTGACCAAGATCCTAGTCTACTAATGTTCTGGCTGGCTAACTTGAGCACTCCCTATCTCTATCATAGCTGCGCGGTGTATATGGCTTCCGGGAACCTTGTACGTGTAAGGTACCGATGGACTACTCTGAGCAAGGCTTTTGGGGCGCAATCACAAATGAGCATATATACTTTGCACGTGTTGCTAGGGCTTGTAGCATATGTATTCCGGCCATCCGCTATGTTCATCAGGTTCTGGCCCACACCGTCTTCGGTCATGGGGAAAGTCATGGTATGATCTGTCAATTTGAATTCTTTTACTTATAGTGTATGCTGCATGCTTTTAGGGTCAACTCAGGATGCTACTTGGTGAAGCAATTCATCCGCATGGCACATTCACGCAAGGGGGCGATTGTTATGGGTGGTGTTGTCACCCCACTGGCTGTTTCTCTCGGGGTCATCCCCTATAGTACCGCGGAAGCTAGTAGCAACAACCAGCTCGATATCGAGTCCTGTGTCGCCATGAAACTTATTATTCGCTGTGGTGACTTCTACTGCCTCACTTTCAAAGGAAGTCAGTTTTCCCTCCCTTTGCCAAACACAGAGCGCACCACCATGCGCGTGTGGCAAAACTGGCACATCCAGCCCATCCCTGACTCTTAGCCTGACTCATTGATATAGCACCTCCGACCCTCGATGCCTTCCATTTTGGTGGCTCCTCCTCTACCAAGTCTATGATGGTCCTCTTGCATGAGATGCATGAGGAGCAGCTTCGCCAAGGAGGGGAGGTATTTCACCAGGGCGAGGCACTAGATCAGATGGACACCACGCTCAGCTATCTTCACCAGGAGCAATCCACGCATTAGTCAGCTATGGAGGTGGGGATGTAGCGACAGCACGAGATGATGAGTTCAGTTTGGGAGAAACTTTCTTCCATGGATGATCGGTTGGCCTTTCTCTCTGAAGAGAACATGGAGTGGTTTACTGTCTCTTTAGACGAGGAGGACCAACCCAATTATTTGCACCGCGGCAAGGGCAAGAGCTCTAGAGCTTCTGGCTCTAGGTCACGAAGGAAGAAGTGAACTCCTCATCCTAGCCTCCCACCTACTCCTCTCATGTATCGGGCATTCGCATAGAGAAACTATGCGATATTTAGAGTGGGTGAGCTGTCTTCTTTCTAGTCTCTCATCTTTATTTGCCATGGTTTCCTTTCGATTGGGTATTTATTTTGCTTAGTTTATGTGTTCGCTACTTACATTGACTGGCCGGTTATTTATTTGGCATTGTTCTTATATGCCACTATTCGAGGGTCTAGTCCCATCTTCAGGCCCCTTGACTGCAATATATGACATGTCGATTGTTCGGAATCCCCGGACCTCATAAAAACTTTAAACACAGCGGAAGCGGAGGTCCAAAACAGAATTCCAAAAACACCAGGATCACTTACAAGAGAAAACTGAAGGATGTGAAGAGTAATACCTTATCATGCAATTCCAGTCCGTCCTCTACAATCATGCACAAAACGGACTGTCTCGAGATCCCTCCACTCCACGCACGTGCTAGCTTCGGGAGAGGAGATCCACGCCACTTGATCTTCTCAACTTGCGCCAATGCCAAGGAGAAGAGGGAACGTTGGCGACAAGGAGTGGGTAGCACTACCACCTGTCGCAACCCTTGATGCAAAATCTTTTTATTGTCGTCACCTCGAAAACCCTCACGCCAAGCAGCAGAAGGGAGGCGACAATAAGAGACAAGAGAAGAGTCTGGTACAAAAAATATCCCAGGTGGGCCTCTCTATTTATAATAGCAGAGCCAGACCAACCATGGAGATTTTTCCCATGTGGGATAATGTATATAGGCAACGATTCACAATTAACCAAATCAGCGTCACGGGTTCGAATCCTCGCAGATGCTATTAATTGTAAATTGTTCCCAAGCCTATTAATTAGCCAAGAGAAAAATTCTCTTGCCAATTAATAATTTTATTTTATTCATGTGACTAAAGTGCCAAGCCTAAACTTGCATCAAGACCCTTGTTTAACTCATTTTGACAACACAGGTCAACAGAGGTCAAACATGGTCCACTAGAGTCAACCAGTGGTTAAACATGACCTAAAATAAAATATCATCTCCTCTATAAAAGTCTCAATGCATCAGTTCCCCAAAATGATCTGAATCACACAATGATTCGATCAGAGGCTAAACGATCAGTACGGAATCTCTGACGTCTAGGTGTGCGACCCTGTAGGTTCTTCAGACGTTGGTAGTGATGACTAAATCATCACAAGCAATGAGTGGCACCTAGCAGTACATCATTGCTACCCAAGTCATCAGAATGGAGTCATCATCGACATCCCCTAATACTGCGACAAAGTACAAGTGCAGCTTTGTCCTTTTGTCAACTGATGTCCAGATTGGGCAAGTGTGTCACACTTGTTAATCCCAATTGTCACACCCCTAGAATCGTCATGTTAAAAAAAAAATTTCATTTCAATCGCAGGATTCAAAATATGTCAAATTTGTGCATCACCACTATATACATATCAATTTTCTAGGGTTGCAACAATAACACAATAACAACCAATCATATAGTAATCCCACTGAATTAATATCATAATGAATCACAATTACCAACTTCAAGATGAGAGATCAAAAGCAACCTTTATTTATACATGAACACAAGGTCACATTTTCTTTGCACTTTACAAAACTTCTTCTTAATTAACCTACATTCCCAAAAGAACATATTGATGACACCAAAATATATAGTATATTTTGTATCATTTTGGATATCTTTTCATGCTAGATTGAAGATCTTTCACTTGTTTTCATGCTTAATTCATCGAATATTGCAAAGTCTACTTCTATTCTGGTTTTTCATGGTTTTTAGGTAAAAAGGCACTATTTTTAGGCATTTTGAAGCAAAATCAAATACATAGAAGGATTACCATCATCAAGAGGAGATCACCCAAGAAATTTCACGCAAAACGGAGCAAGTCTGCAAATTACGGCAGTGCCGTAATCCATTTTACAGTACCGTAATTTCAGACAGTACCGTAAAATCCGAGCCCTGCGGTATTTTGAAGAATTTTCGAACAGAAAATTTTTCAGATTTTACGGCACCGCCGTAAACAATATTACGGTACCGTATTTCAGAACGCTTCAGAACAGAAACTTCGCTCAATTTTACGGCACTACCGTAAGAAACTACACGGGCCGTAATTGCCAGACGTTCACGAACAGAGAGTTCAGCCGATTTTACGGCACTGCCATAAACCAGATTACGGTGCCGTAATTTCCAGCCTTTTCAGGAACAGAATACTCGAGGGATTTTATGGCAGTGCCGTGAACTATTACACTGTCGTAATTCCTTATTTGATCACGACGCCCAGGTCAATATTGACGCCCGATTCTTGTGGAGAAGATTGCGAGCGATCCAGAGCCTTAAACTGGATGCCGTAAGAAGCAATGGGAGAGTTGGGAACGAGAGGATTACAGAGAGACCAAAAGCCCCAATTTGCATCCATTGTCGAGGGAGAAATTGCGATTCACGCTGCCGCCTAGGGTTTCGCCGCCTCGACCGATCCAAAGCACCTCCGGCCGTGATCTTCATACTGAAGCTTCGTCTGAAGAAGGAGACTGCACACCAGAAGTTTCAGATCGAAAGGAGATCGATTGGAAGAGAAATCGAAGAAATAGGAGGCGCCGACACTGTTCATCGCTTTCAATTGCAAATGACGGCTGTGAAATACTTCACAGCCGTGCTGTATTTTCTAACCTTCTCTTTTCCTTCGATTTTCGATCTTTTAAAATCATGACTTATTGTAATTTCTTCATGATGCTAGCTTAAACTATTTTTGGGACATAGGGGAGTAATTCACCCGATTTTTAATGACTAGATGACTACTTCTTCACTATTTCGTTGTGTTTAATCTTAACATGATGATTTTGCTCATGTGACAATTGTGCTTAGACTCTCTATAGTTCCATGTTATTAATTATGTTCTTAGAATTTTCGTTATTGACTAAAAGGTAATTGCTTAAATATTTGGAACCCTAGAATTGCATGTTAGGAACCCTTCCTTAGGTTAGATCCTATTTGATCTGCTCTAGTAGAATAATTGCCATGATTATAATATGAATCTATAGATCGAGTTTATTTGTCAAACGTGGAGATCTTGTGCGAAAGCAAGGATCGGAACGTTGGAGATCCATGAGTAAAACTAGTGTCGAAACTCGGATGCATGAAAGTGATCCTTGAGTTCCACTAGAGATTATCAACCAAGAATTCGGATGCACGAAAGTAATCCTTGAGTTCATTGTTTGATGATTTACTTATCTTCAGCATTGGGACGAATCTTGCGTGAAAGCGAGGATCAATCCCTACTCAGTTGTTTGCACGAAAGTGAAACAATTCTTTTATTAAGTAAATTACATCTTCATCATGATAAAATTGAACTGACGAAATCCTTATCATGTCTAGTCATAAAAGTTGAAGTGAACAAAACCCTAGTCCCAGCTTTTCTCTCTGATAATTCCGTTTTTAGTTTCCAATTGCTATTTTTCACCAATTCGATTAGCCTAGATAGTAAGAAATCAATTATTCAGTACTTGATAACGAAGTTCCCTGTGGGATCGATATTTTCTTTATTACTTCGAGTATCTGTGCACTTGCGGACACTACAAGTTTAGGGACAACAAGTTTTTAGAGTCGTATCAGGGGGTGATAGTTCCCTATGCGCTAAATAAGTTTTGGCTGTGACACCTTAAATTAGTCTACGTACTTGTATCTATAAGTGTGTCCTTTCGGATCACATCAAGTTTTTGGCGCCGTTGCCGGGGACCTTAGTTTTGTCAATATTGAAGACATTGAGATTATTGCTAGACTAGGTTTTTATTTACTGTTTTTATTTATTTCTGTTATCTTCTATTTTTCTTGAAATCACTTGATCTTTCTACTTTGCATGCACAGAAGTCTTAGGTCAAGACCACTTGTTCCATTGGATCCTAAAATCAACAAAACTCTTAGAGCGCGCAGGAAGTTGAGACTAGAAGAAGATTCACAAGAGATTCAAGAAGAAGTTGTACAGATGGCAAATAATCAGAGAACATTGAGGGACTATGCAGCCCCTAACCCACGATAAATTCATTCCAGCATTGCTAGATCTGCTATCGAAGCAAATAACTTCGAAATTAAAACTGGTTTTATCTCCATGATCCAACAGAACATGTTTGGAGGATCTCCACTAGAAGATCCAAACTTGCATCTTTCTTTATTTTTAGAATTTTGTGACACTATTAAGATGAATGGAGTTTCTAATGATGCACTCAGACTAAGGTTATTTCCTTTTTCACTCAGGGACCGGGCGAGGATATGGCTTCAATCACAACCAACCGGAACCTTCACAACATGGGAGCAACTATCAAATTCCTTCCTGACAAAATTTTTCCCTCTAGGCAAAACAATCCAGCTGAGAAATCAAATTACAAACTTTCAACAAAGAGATGGGGAGTCATTTAGTGAGGCCTGGGAGAGATTCAACGAATTACAGTGGAAGTGTCCTCACCATGGCATTGAAGATTGGAGTTTATTACAAACTTTTTACTATGCTTTATCAAATAATACCAAATTAACTGTGGATGCTGCTGCAGGTGGAGCTCTTATGAGCAAAACACCTGATGATGCCTTCAGATTACTAGAAGAGATGGCACTGAATCATGATCAATGGAATACCAAGAGAGGAGTACTTTACAAGCCTTCTCAAGGTAAGGGTGAAAGTGATGAATGGCGATCCTTAGCAGAGAAGGTAGACTTTTTGTGCAGTAAGTTTAATTCTATGCAAACTGCTTTTGTTTCTGCTATCACTTATGAAATTTGTGGCAATGATGGTCATACTGCTGAATATTGTAGAATAGTTGTTGATCAGGGTAATGAACATGTGAATGCCATAGGGAATTATAATCAAAGTAGACCTAATGATCCCTATTCTAGTACATATAACCCTGGATGGAGAAATCACCCCAACCTTTCATGGAAGAACAATAACAATGTAGGGGAAACACTGAAAACAAAGGATATCAAAGACCAAACCAGAATCAAAATCAAAATCAGAATTCAAATATAGAATCCATGTTTAAAAAAATAATGGCTAGTCAAAATCAGTTTATGTTAAGTCAAGATAGAAAAATTGGAGAGTTTATGTCTAAGCAAGACCAACTCATGTCAAATCAAAATAGACAAATTGAAGAATTTAAGGAAAGTTTTCATCAAATCAACTCCAGATTGGAAAGACTAGAAGCCCACAACAAAATTCTTGAAAATCAGATTGCCCAACATGCTAGTGTACCTTACAGACCCCTGGGAAGTTGCCTGCAAAACCTGAGATAAACCCTTGGGAGCACTGTAATGCCATCATGACTAGAAATGGGAAACAACTAGGAGAACCTAGAGGGAGGTTTGAAAACATTGAAAAAGGCTTGATGATAATGAAGAGGAATTAGAGTTAGGAGAATCCTCTTCACATGAGGAACCCCAAACTTGTTTACCACCTCAAAAGGGTGATAAACCTAAAGGAGGTGAATCATGTGAAAAAGACAATCCTAAACCTAATTTGCCTGCTCCTTACCAGCCACCTATACCTTTTCCTCAAAGGTTAGTTCAGAATAAATTAGACAAAAAGTTTGGCAAATTCCTTGAAATCCTGAAAAAGCTTTATGTTAACATTCCATTTACTGAAGCTATTTCTGAAATGCCATCTTATGCTAAGTTTTTAAAGGAAATTTTGCCTAGAAAAAGGGAACTAGATGATTATGGCACATGCACTGTTACTTTAAAAGAAGATTGTAGTGCTATCATACAGAATAAACTGCCACCTAAACTGAAGGATCCAGGTAGTTTTTCTATACCATGTTCAATAGGCACTATGGCTTTTGACCGAGCCTTATGTGACCTAGGTGCCAGTGTGAGTCTAATGCCTCTTTCTACTTACAGGAAACTAAATCTTGGAGAGCTAAAACATACATCCATATCCTTACAGCTCGTAGACTCATCGGTAAAGTATTATGTAGGAATTTTAGAGAATGTTCCTGTACAAATTGGTAAGTTTTTCATTCCTGCAGATTTTGTAGTGTTAGACATGGAGGAAAATTGTAGAAATCCTATAATTCTTGGTAGACCACTATTGGCCACTGCTAAGGCGAACATAGATGTGAAAGAGGGAAATATTACTTTTGATATATGTGACAACAAAATTGAATTTAATCTTAATGATTCATTGAACAAACTTTCATACTCAGGATCTTGTTGTAGTGTTGAAATATTTAATGATGAAATTTATGATGTTTCAAGTCTGTTTGATGAAACCACAAATAATGAATCTGACAATCTTTTTGAGTGTATTGATGAGAAATTGCAGAAAAAAAAAGACAAGGAGGAAGAAAAGAAGAGAAAGCTCTAGATTGATTGACAAAATAGAAGGATTCTGAGCAAATTTGGATACTATTTCAAGATTGAGCCTTATGTTGAAAAATCAGAGTGGAAATATAGGAATTCTCGATCAAACCCGAGTGTTAAAGGGTCAAGCTAATGACCTTTAAATTAGCGCTTCCTGGGAGGCAACCCAAATTTTCTAACCTCTATTTTGTTTTCTTTAACTTAATTTTAACTCGATACTAATTTTTCTTTTATTTTTGTAGGTAAATTATGATTTGGAGCAAATTACGGCACTACCGTAAGGTATTTTACGGTATCGTATTTCCAACCTCTTTCGATCAGAAAGTTGCCGTGAAATTACGGTACCGCAGTAAGGTATTTTACAGTACCGTATTTTCGATGAAATTTTATTTTTCAATTTTCTAAATTTTCAATTTTTGACAAAAAAATTTATTTTAAAATTTTGCTTTTTGAGTGTTACAGCAGGTACCGTAAGCTGTTTTATGGTACCGTAATTCCGCGTCATTTTTGAACAGAAAGGTTCTGAGATTTTACGGCGGTGTCGTAAAGGATTTTACGGTACCGTATTTTCGAACCACTTTCGAGCCGAGAGCTTTCGTGATTTTACGGCAGTGCCGTAAGATATTACACTGCCGTAATCTGCTTTCCGACACACGAATTCTGTGCCGTATTTAGGGTTTCTGTCGGGCCGTTTTTAGGGTTTTACCTTCGTTCTCACTTGCTCTCGAGCTACTCTTGAATCTCTGATCGTCTTCGACCTTCAGTGGACACTTGCGACCTTTCCCGTTCAACTCTCGCCGTCGATTGGGTAACCGTTTCACCGATTTTTCTAATTTAATGAGTTTTTTTTTTCAGTTTTCGCTCGTTTTTGCTCCATTCTCAACCATTTTGAGTGATTTTTGTTTCTATTCACTCGTTAGCGGATGAACTTTCAATTCCTTGTTGTTTGAAAAGAAATTGGGTTGATTTAAAGGGTGATTTGAGCAGAAATAGGTTGAAACATGGCAAAGTTACTATTCACTCACGGTTTTGTTGATTTTTGGAGTTTGAGCTGGAGTTATGAGTTGATTTTTGCTTCCTATTTACTTGATTAGTTTTTCTAATGATGTTGGAACTATGATTCATGCTTGCCATATTAAGTTGAGATTGAGATTACTCACTCTGTTTTTACTCTATACTTATGCTTATGATACTTGAAGAGCATGGTAATTGAATAGCCATTGACTTAATCTGAACTGTTATATTGTTATGTTGCCATTAAATTATGAAATTTGCAGTTTGTGTATACACTCATGGCACCAAGGACAAAGATAATTTTTCCAAGAAGGAAAGGGAAAGCCCCTGCAGAGCCATCTCAGCCACAAAACCCCCATGGAATCATATTCAGGAACAAAATGCAGGAATCTAGATACAATAAACTGTTGGAAAGAAGAATCGTCAATACCAAGTATGTTGATCAGAGGACTCTTGAAGCCTTGGGGCTTTATGATGATGTGCTTTGGATGTTTGAGAGAATCCAAGCCAGGAAGTTCTTCCAGATGACTCCGCACACCTATCTTCCACTTGTTTTGGAATTCTTGAGCAGTTTGACCATAGACTTAAAAGAGTATTCCAATGGCCCTGCTGATGGGGAAATTACTTTCAGATTAGGAAATGAGGAAAGGAAGCTAACCCTGCAGGAAGTTAGAGACATATTTGGACTGAGCACAGGAGGGTACACTGAGATGCCCTAGGATTCATGGAGAACATATTTTGGAACCAGATCACCAATGAGAATCACTTTTATGCTGTCTCTGCCAGAGCCTCAAAAATCATGAACCCTTGTATCAAATATGCACATCGGGTTCTAGCACACACGGTATTTGGGAGAGGAGACAGTGACGGCATGGTCCGCCAGCATGAGCTCTATTTTCTTTGGGGTATGCTCAGTGGATTCGCAGTTGATGTTGCTTACTTCATGATCAAGCACATGGATAAGGTGGCCAGAGCGACTAGAGGATCTATGGTGATAGGAGGCTTGATTACTCCTATAACTAGATATTGTGGGATTGAGCCCTATGGAGTTGAGTTGGCAAGAGGAAATGCAAGACTCGACATTGAGTCTTGCATAGCAATGAAAATGATCGTTAGAGAGGGAGACATTTTTTGCTTGGTCCTTGGACCAAATATCCCTCCTCTACCTCTACCTCACATTGAGAAGACTATGGCCAGGGAAAGAGCCAACTGGAAATTATCTCCTAGTGCAGCAGAAGCAGCCTTTACTCCACCACTAAACACAGTTCCACCGCCACCCACCTGGGGTGGAAGAAGTAAGCCTTATGGGATGGAGTCACCTCCCCCTGATTCTTCGCAAGCTGCTGGTACTTCTTCACAGAGATTCAGTGCTGGTTTTGCTAGCCACCACGATCCAGGTTTCCAGGCGCTCACAGCATAGATGTATAATCAAGAACGCCGCCAGGAGAGGATGGAAGAGACTCTAGGGCACATCCAGAGGGATATGGAGAGGTTATGTAATCATATGGAAGACATGGGTAACTTCCTTTTTGACCATTTTGGTTATGCAGATCATAGAGATTATGGATACCAGGGTGATCAAGGAGGAACACCATATTATGCTCCCATGGAGGTTGCTGCGAAAGACTATGAGGCTACACGGTCAGATGGCGATGAGTAGTTACTATGTGAGTATTGTTTTCCTTTACTTCTTTACCATACTGTGTTTTTTCCATATATATCTCATTGATTTTTCATATGATGAAGGGAAGGATGACGCATCCTGATCGCCACCACTGATTTTTGATATGATTACTTGATTTTCAATATGGTTGTATGATGAATATTGATATTCTGATTCACTTTTCGATATGGTTGTACTACATTATGATGATATTAATTCTTGTTGACATGATGTGATGTTGAAAATATCTTGATATATGATTATGTTTTGAGATGTGTTGATGATTTTTGATGATGAATGAACTCAAATTCTTGATTAGAGTTATAGCCCCATCATGTTAAGTTTATTTCTTCAATACATATTTGTCTATTAAAATATGAAATTAGTAGATGCATGAAATTTTGGGTAGATGTATTGTTTAAGGAATAAAATCTAAAGGTGAAAATTTTCTTTTGAATAAAATGAGTATATGAGTATGATTTATGAATTGAGATTAATTGATCAACCTAGTAGATGTTTAGTCTATTCTTGTTATTTGTTGGGAAATAAGAATCCAAGATCCACAAAATAATGGTGAGGACTACCCTACTTGGCACTATGGGAAAGCGCAGTGGTACCGAAGGTCATGGGTTGAAGCAATAAATAGAAAAAGTATGTATCTATGTGGATACATACCATGAGAGAAATCATCTCACATAAACTCCGCTGTCCTTAGTAAATTCTTTCCAAATTAGAGGATATGAGTTCTATTGCATTGATTATGTGATCCGTGCACTCTAATCTCGTCACCAGAAAAAAGGTGGTAATCGAGTTAGAGAATGTGAATGATGCAAAAAGGAATAGAAAAAATATATATCTATGTGGGTACATGCCAAAAAAAAGAGTGGAAAAAGATCTTGGAAACCTAATTCCTGTAAACAAAAGCATGATAGATTGAACTGAAAATTGGGTGAAATCATCAGAGTGAAAATTCTATTTATTGTACATGTTGCGAAGTTTTATTTGATTGAATTGTGGATCCAGAGGATTGAGTTCTAAAGATGATATGTTTATTTGAAGTTTCGTAAATCAATCGATAGAGTTTTTCATTGATGAGTTGTATTTTAGAAATTTATTGAGCATGAAAAGGTTATTCTTTTAATCAAATTTTGATTTCAAAATTTTAATTTTTGCTTGAGGACAAGCAAAGTTTGAGCCTTATGTATTTTGATGACACCAAAATATATAGATATTAAATCAAACATCGAACCAAGCTAAAAGTCTATAAATATGTACCTCTTCAACATTTTCTTCTAGTACCCCAAGGGAAAGCAACCAAAAGTTAACCTGTAAATAGATATTAAATCAAAAGAGTGAGTTATGGAAAACTCAGCAAGATCTATCATGCCCATGGAATGTTGTGATCCGAAAGGACACACTTATAAATACAAGTAGGTAGACTTGTTTAAGGTGTTGCGGCCAAAACCTAAGTGTTGGCGAACAAGACAATTGTCACTCCCTAACACGGCGCCAAAAACTTGTTGTCCCTAACTTTTAGTGTCCACAAGTGCACAGATACTCAAAGTAATAAAGAAAATATCGATCCTACAGAGACCTTATTGTTAAGTACCAAATAGTTGTATTCTCACTAGCTAAGTAAACCGAATATGATGCAAGTAAGTAATCGATAAACACACGGGAAAATAATCAGAGAGATAATTGGGACTAGGGTTTCATCCACCTTGATTTCAATGATTAGATATGAATAGAAGGTCGTCAGTCAAATCTTGTTATGATAAAGACTTAATTTACTTCATAAAAGGATTATCTCACTTTCATGCAGACAATCATGCAGGGACCAATCCTCACTTTCGCGCAAGATTTATCCCAGGCTAATGATAAGTAAATCATCAATCAAAGAACTCAAAGATCACTTTCGTGCATCCGAATTCTATGTTGATTGTCTCAAGCGGAATCTCAAGAATCACTTTCGTGCATCCGAGACTGAACACACATTCTACTTATGGTTCTCCAACGTTCCGATCCTCACTTTCATGCAAGATCTCCACGTTTGACACACTAACTTAATCCTAGGTTCATAATTATCAACATGACAATTACGTCACTAAAATCAAATAATTAAGAACTAACATAAGAGAGTTCCTAATATGTAATTCTAGGGTTCCAATTCTCAAGTCACCTTTCGGTCCTTATTGCGAGAACTCTAAACATGATGACAAGAAGTAAACTAAGGAGAATTTTAGAACAATAATCACACAGGTAAAATTATCATGGCAAAATTATCTTGACGAAATAAAAAGTATCTAATCATTAAAAATCAAAGGGATTACACCCCATATCCCAAAATATGATTAAGCTAGCATGGAAAGAGAAATAAAATAAGTCATAGTTTCAGAAGATCAAAAATCAAAGGAAAAGAAGAGTTAAGAAAATACAGCACGGCTGTGAAATATTTCACAGCCGTATTTTGCAAGGAGGCGTCGATGAATAGTGGCGGCGCTTCCTTTTTCTTTGATTTCTTCTCCAATTGAACCCCTTTTCCGCTGAAACTTCCGGGGTATCGTCTCCCCCTCCAGGAGAAGCTTCAACGTAAAAATCACGACCTAAGTTCGTCTCTACGCTTCTCGGTGTAAAGCCAAACCCAAACCGCCTCTCTATCGATTACTCCCTCAATACTAGATAAAATTCGTACTTTCACTTTGTGTGCGTTCTCCACTTAAAGATGAGTCCGTAGCAACTTTCAGATTTCAATTTGGAGGTCTGGATCAAAAGTTATGGTCCAGGCAATTTTCAGCCCGAAAAACTCACGCGTCCACGTATAAAATACAGTAGTGCCATATTTTCTTTGCAGTTTTCTGGTCAAAAATTGCCCAAAATATGGTACCATAAAATATTTTACGGCCGTGCCATAATTTTAGCAATTTATTCTATTCTGAATGTGCTCCAAACTACGACAGTGCAATATTTCACGGTAGTGCCGTAATTTCGGGAAAATTCTCTGGTCTCAGTTTTCTTGGAAATACGGCACCGTAAAATGCTTCACGACACTGCCGTAGAATCGGCTGAACTCTCTGGTCGAAAATGTCTAGAAAATATGGCAGTGTAATTATTTACGGCAGTACCGTAAAATCACAAAAAGTCTCTGATCTGAAATCCACCAAATTATGGTAGTGGCTCGATATTACGGTAGCGTAAGAAAATACGGTAGCATAATATATATTGCGGCACTACCGTATTTTGGTGAGTTGCTCTGTTTTATGTGAAATTTATCGGGTGATCTCCTCTTGATGATGGTAACTCTTCTATGTCTTCGATTTTGCTTAAAAATGCCTCAAAATAGTGCCTTTTTACCTAAAAATCATGAAAAAACCAAAATAGAAGTAGATTTTGCAATATTTGATAATTTTGGCATAAAAATAAGCAAAAGATCTTCAATTGAGCATGAAAAGATATATAAAATGATACAAAATATACTATATATTTTTGGTGTCATAAAAAACATAAGGCTCAAACTTTGCTTGTCCTCAAGCAAAAATAAAAAATTGATTAAAAGAATAAACCTTTTCATGCTCAATAAGTTTCTAAACTACAATCATCATTGAAAAATTCCATCAATTGTTTCACAAAACTTCGAATAAACATATCATTCTTAGAATTCAATCCTCTATATCCACAACTCAATTAAATAAAACTTTGCAACTTGTATAATAAATAGAATTTTCAATCTCTTGATTTCACCTAGTTTTCAGTTCAAATCTATCATGCTTTTGTTTACAGGAATTAGGTTTTCAAGATCTTTTTCCACACATAATTTTTTTTATCCATTTGTTTGTTTTTATAAAGATGGCATGTACCCACTTAGATACACACTTTTATTTTTGACTTCAACTCTTATCTTCGGTACCACTATCAATTTTGCATAGTGCCAAGTAGAGGAGTCATATTCTTTTTCTCTCTCATTATTTTTCATGCATAGACTTCAACCCATGTCTTAGGTACCACCATCAATTTTACATAGTGCCAAGTAGGGGAGTCTCTCACTATTTTTATGGATCTTGGATTCTTATGTCCCAACAAATAGCAAAATAGACTAAACATCTACTAGGTTGATCAATTGATCTCAATTCTCAAATCATACTCATATACTCATTTTATTCAAAAGAATAGGTTCACCTTAGAGCTTATTCCTCAAATAATACATTTACCCAAAATTTCATGCATCAACCAATGTCAAATTTCAGAGATAGATATGCATTGAAGAAATAAATCTAACATGATAGGGTTTTTCTCTAATCATGAATTTGAATCCATTCATCATCAATCAATCAAGTTATCAACAATATAAAACAAGAATATACTCATCATCACCACAAAATATCATCATAAACACTAAATATATCATCATGTATATTACAACCATATCAAGGATAGCTCATCAGAATATTGAAATATCATAATACAACCTCATCGAAAAAGCATGTGAAATAGAATAGCAGTGTCGGTGGTTATAGAGGTGTAGAAGCTTCAAACTCAACAATCATGAGATGTAAAGTGATATATCCGTATAATCACATAAGGCTCAAACAATGCAAAGGATGTAAAGTGATAGATCTAAGAGAAGAAAAGTGTAGATAATCGTATCAAATCAAATAATCACAGGAAAGTGCAAACAGTACTCACAAAACTATATAGCAAGCTCTGACTAAAAATACATAAGGCTCAGATCAAAAAATAGTGTCGGGCTAGATGCTGCTAGGTCCAAAGATGTGTTTTTTGAAAATTTTACCTGCACAATTTAAGATACATAAGGCTCAGTCTAAAAATAGTCTATAAAAATAATAATGTAAAAATAATTTTCTGAAGAGAGAATCAGAGATGTCGCTGGAGGTCTGAAGAGTGCTGGTGGAAAGAGCTGATGCAGCTGAGAAGCAGAGGTGGAAAAGATGCTAGCTGAAAAGCTACTAGCAATGATGGTGATGGTGCTGACAGTAGAGTGAGTAATCTCTAGTGGCCTGCTAGAGAATACAGTCCTGGAGGTGAGATAGTCGGTCAGTGGGTGTGAGAAATAAAGCTGCATAAATAAAAAAAAATCAGTCACTAATAAAGAGTCTACTGCATAAATAAATCTAATCAATGGAAATAGAGGCAGTAGAAGAAGTAAGAATTTGCAGATGGTATAATCCTGTGTCGACGGCTAGAAATAGTGATGTCAGAGGCAGATGTAGTGGTAGCTAGAGGTGGAAGACAGTTGCTCTTGAATATTTCTGGATCTGGAGGCAAAAGAAGTAATAACAAGTAGAAAGCAAACAGTGCAGCCACTGAATTTTTTAAGAAAAGTAGCCATACCCAAAAATAAGATTTAATGATCCAATGAGAAAACGAATAGAACCATGTAATAGAATAATAAATGTTCTTTTCAGGCATATGAAAATTAAAGGATCAAAATGTGTCAGGAATTTAGGGTATCAACAGAAAGAGGGCTACTCAGATTACAAAACTACACAAACTGCACAAAAGTTAATCAAATTCAAAAAGTTGTCATGTCTCCTAGAATTATTAGAAAATATTTTCATGAAAATAATTAATCCACAAGATAAAATGACACATGTTCTTCATATTCCATGCGAAAAATCTGGGTTTCAAGTCATTAAAGCACCTTAAATACTTGCAGCAAAAACGCTAATCAGAATAGTCAAAAGAAAACTGCTGCATAAATTAATCAGAATCGAAAAGATGCTATATGTTTTAGAATGATCCATAGACTTTAAAATTCAGAAAAAAAAAATATCCAGATGATAGACAAAGATGAGTACTTCGTGATGGTGCCAAAGATCAAAAATTTTTCCAACCCAGTTTCTTAAAATCGCAGCGAGAAAACACTCAGTCAAGTAAGCAGAAAACAGAAAGCAGGTTTCAAATTACGGCACTGTATTATCCCTTACGATACTACCATATTTTCAAAAGACTCTCGGGAAGCAAATCACTCAAAATTACGGCACGTGAAAGATGTTACGGCCCTGCCGTAAAAATTACAAAACTTTCTGTCGTAAATAGACCAAAAATACGGTACCGTAAAACTAATTACGACGGTGCCGTATTATGCGCCAAAACTTGTTTTCACCTACAAAATGAGAAGAAAAATTAGTTCTAAAAATAAACTAAAATAAAATAAAATAAACTAAGGTAAAAGTGCTTGGGTTGCCTCCCAAGAAGCGCTAATTTTAGGTCCATAGCTTGACCAAAACTCAAATATCATGGTGAAGCAGGTGAATCAGTACCAAAATAAATAGCATGTAATTTTTTTCTTTTCCGCTGTCCAAAAATTTTAGCCACTAATCCAAAAATCCAGAATTGCATGTAAATCACAATCAAAGTGGCTTTCTTAAATATGCAGAAATCAAAATCAAAATTTTCAATTTCAATCAAAGGGTATTCAATGATCTTCCTATATTTATCAAAAAGCAAAATCATAAGTACTTTCTTCAAATTCATGTCTTCAATTACAATAGGACTTTGATCAAAAGATGCAAGCATTGGATCATCAAAATAAGTTTTTTGTCTTTCATTAGATTCCTTAATAAAGCATGAATTTTCAAATAAATCAAAATATTCAACAAAAGATATGGGAAAAACATCAGAGTGAGATTCATCAGTGTTTGTAACATTCAAATTTTTATCAATTTCCTCATGCACATTATCAAATAATTTGTCAATTTCAAAATTATCAACACAATCAAAGTAAAACTTTTCTAAATTAGTCCCCTCATATGTTTCATCAGAATTAACCACAAATGATATATTATCAAAAGAATCAATTTCATCAAAAGAGGGTTTTTCAATTTTAATTTCCTCAAACTTTTCCACAATTAAATTATCAAAGGAATGAATTTCATAATTATCAAAATCAGAGTGAGATGCATTAATGTTCACATAACGCTCAATCTCAAAACAATCATAATCAGAAGGAGATTTTTCTAAATCAAGTCCCTCAGTTTCAAACTCAAATAAATATGCTTGTTGTGCTAACTGAGTTTCCAAAATTTCAGAATTAGTAGTCAAAGATTCTTCTTGAAGAGAAGTTTGATTAACTAAACCCTTAAGATCCTCAATTTGCTTTCTTTGATGGGTCATCATTTGGCTTTGACTTGCCATAATTTTTTCAAACATGATTTCTAAGCTAGATTTTTCAGTATCCTCATAGTATGGTTCAGAGACATGATCAAAGCAATCATCATAAAAAGAAGTTTGATTTTCCCAACTAGAATAATAATGATCATCTTGATACCATGGTGCATTGGGATTTGCATGATTTCTAAATTGACATTCAGAAGCATAATGATCATCACATTCACAAATATTACATCTAATAAGAGAAATAGAGTGTAATTTCAATTTATCTGAAATAGAGTGTAATTTCAGAAATCACAGTTCTGTCACAACTTGTGAAAATCCAAAACCTTCAAAAACAAAAAAAAAATAAAGTTAAATCTAAAACAAATAAAACTTAGTCTAGCAATACTAACAACTATTTTGATATTAACAAAACTAAGGTCCCCGGCAACGGCGCTAAAAACTTGTTGTAATCCAAAAGGACACACTTATAAATACAAGTAGGTAGACTTGTTTAAGGTGTCGCGGCCAAAACCTAAGTGTTGGGGAACAGAGCTATTGTCACTCCCTGACACGGCGCCGAAAACTTGTTGTCCCTAACTTGTAGTGTCCGCAAGTGCACGGATACTCGAAGTAATAAAGAAAAATATCAATCCCACAGAGACGTTATTGTTAAGTACCAAATAGTTGTATTCTCACTAACTAAGTAAACCGAATATGATGCAAGTAAGTAATCGATAAACACACGAGAAAATAATCAGAGAGATAACTGGGACTAGGGTTTCATCCACCTTGATTTCAATGATTAGATATGAATAGAATGTCGTCAATCAAATCTTATTATGATAAAGACTTAATTTACTTCATAAAGGGATTATCTCACTTTCGTGTAGACAATCATGCAGGGACCAATCCTCACTTTCGCGGAAGATTTATCCCAGGCTAATGATAAGTAAATCATTAATCAAAGAACTCAAAGATCACTTTCGTGCATCCGAATTCTAAGTTGATTGTCTCAAGCGGAATCTCAAGGATCACTTTCGTGCATCCGAGACTCAACACAAGTTCTACCTATGGTTCTCCAACGTTCCGATCCTCACTTTCGTGCAAGATCTCCACGTTTGACACACTAACTTAATCCTAGGTTCATAATTATCAACATGGCAATTACGTCACTAAAATCAAATAATTAAGAACTAACCTAAGAGAGTTCCTAATATGTAATTCTAGGGTTCCAATTCTCAAGCAAGTCACCT
Source organism: Costus lasius (assembly GCA_027563935.2). NCBI lineage: Eukaryota > Viridiplantae > Streptophyta > Magnoliopsida > Zingiberales > Costaceae > Costus > Costus lasius. The sequence continues at coordinate 31,654,390 of CM050448.1, forward strand.
TTCGGTCCTTATTGCGAGAATTCTAAACATGATGACAAGAAGTAAACTAAGGAGAATTTTAGAACAATAATCACATAGGTAAAATTATCATGGCAAAATTATCTTGACGAAATAAAAATTATCTAATCATTAAAAATCAAAGGCACTCCATGTCCCAAAATATGATTAAGCTAGAATGGAAAGAGAAATACAATAAGCCATAGTTTTCGAAGATCAAAAATCAAAGGAAAAGAAGAGTTAAGAAAATACAGCATGGTATTTTGCAAGGAGGCGTCGATGAACAGTGGCGGCGCTTCCTTTTTCTTTGATTTCTTCTCAAAATGAACTCCTTTTCCTCAGAAACTTCTGGGGTATCATCTCCTCCTCCAGGCGAAGCTTCAGCGTAAAAATTACTCCCTCAAAATGGTCTCTATGCCTCTCGGCATAAAGTCAAACCCTAACCACCTCTCTGTCAATTACTCCCTCAATACAGGATAAAAATTCCTCCTTTCACTTCATGTGTGTTCTCCTCTTAAAGATGAGTCTGTAGCAACTTTCGGATTTCAATTTGGAACTCTGGATCAAAAGTTATGGTCCACGCAAGTTTTAGCCAAAAAATTCGTGCGTCGACGTATAAAATACGGTACCATATTTTAAAATACGGTAGTGCCGTATTTTCTTTGCAGTTTTCTGGTCAAAAATTGCCCAAAATATGGTACCATAAAATATTTTATGGCCGTGAAGTAATTTTAGCAATTTATTCTATTTCGAATGCGCTCCAAACTACGGCAGTGTAATATTTCATGGCCGTGCCGTAATTTCGGGAAAATTATCTGGTCTCAAGTTGTCTTGGAAATACGGCACCATAAAATGCTTCACGGTACTGCCGTAAAATCAGCTGAACTCTCTGGTCGAAAATGTCTGGAAAATACGGCAGTGTAATTCTTTATGGCAGTACCGTAAAGTCACAAAAAGTCTCTGATCTGAAATCCACCAAATTACGGTAGTGGCTTAATATTACGGTAGCGTACGAAAATACGGTACCGTAATATATATTACGGCACTACCGTATTTTGGTGAGTTGCTCCATTTTGCGTGAAATTTGTCGGGTGATCTCCTCTTGATGATGCCAACTCTTCTATGTCTTCGATTTTGCTTGAAAACGCACCAAAATAGTGTCTTTTTACCTGAAAATCATGAAAAACCAAAATAGAAGTAGATTTTGCAATATTTGATAATTTTGGCATAAAAATAAACAAAAGATCTTCAATTGAGCATCAAAAAATATATAAAATGATACAAAATATACTATATATTTTGGTGTCATCATGGAACAAAATATAATTTTGTTACTACATTGGAACATAGAGTTTCATGATAAGTAGCATAAATACTTAACTCGACATGGTAAGTGGCATAAGTCTGTCCAAATGGTATTCAAAGTAGAAGGAGTACATCAAGAACAAGAAGCATATGAATAGCTTAAAAGACTCAAGCATAGGAAGAATAGTAACTTCATGATCTCATGGTATTCATAACATGGAAATTTCATGGTATTCAAACAAAATGTCATAATAGCAAATATGGTATCATATCATGAGTTTCAAATGTCAAAAACTCTATCAAAGTATCGTACACAGAATAGTGGGAACCAAAGCAAATAAAGTCCTCCACATCTGGAAGCTAGACTAATCCACGTCTAGGACAGCCCACAAAGCAAAACGTCAGCAAAGGGCTCGCCATGGCCCAACCAAATGTGAGTGGAGAGAATCTAGAGGTGGCACCCATGGAGATCAAGAGGTGGCCCCCATAACAAAGATGAAGTAACATAATGGCATGCTTGCCTTCACATAGTTGCCCTTACACCATGATCATTGATCCATAGTATCAATGGTCATTATCAAGCTCATTTGATCAAATGTGAAATTTCATGAAGCAAATAAATACAAAGTTGATCAATTCATACCATCATAATCTTGTAGTGTAACACAATAACATAATCTCCCATAAGAGGTAGAATGCAAGGAAAGAGGAGAACATTGCAAGATAAATCAGCCCAAGTCATTCACACGAATTATAGGGACATATGGCATAGAACCATACAAATGAGGAGCCATTGAAACCGTATACAAGTCTACTTTCCAATAAACCATATTTCAAACCATTTGACTAAGGATACCCAAAGATATGGCGATCAAAGTACCAATAGGTCAAACTACCCTATTTCCAGAATTTCAGGGTATTGCACAAGACAATGCGCACTGATTAAGGTACTGAAGCATGTCACATAGAAGCAAGCTATGATCCATTGGAAAGATATGTGAATCTACTTTCGTATACAACAGGAATTTCTCAAAACCAAGTTATCAATGAAAAGTTATAAGCAAAATGGTACAGGTAGGTAAGTCTGAAATTACAGCAACTAGATTTTGTATTGTGCTACATACCTCATACCCTACATCTCCTTAAGTATAGGAACTATTGTATCCGTTGGAAATCTTTTCAAGTGTGCTTTTACAAAAATCAAGTTTCAATTCAAGATCGTTTGCGTAGACAAATTTACATCACAAATACCACCATAGGGTTAGATTTGCATGACCAAATCACCATAAACCATGATTTACCACCCTCCACATTCATTTCCTAACATAAAATCATACAAATTCCATCTAATTGCAATTAGAGGTAGATCAACAAATCAAAATCATAAGTTATACAAAAATATACAAATTTTGAAAATACAAATGTAGGGCAAAACATAGAAACTTGCCTAAATTGAAGTTTTATTCATTTTCTCCTCTTCTTGTCCACTTGAACACCTCCAATCGTCTATCCCTCAAGCCAAACGAAAGTTGCTGGTGAAAAATCTACACTTTCTCTATTTTTCCATAATTGCTTTCCCTAGAAGCTTCAATAGCATGAGGTGTCTCTCCTAATTTTGTCTTTATCATGAGGTGGCAAGGAAGCATGAGGTGTCATCACCACATGAAGTTTCTTCATGCACTCACACGGTGAATTCACTTTTTTCCTTGCCTTGCATGCTAAGCACATGAATCATAACACATTACCTCTTAGCTAATCATATATGCTCTATGTGGTTGAAATTACCTTTTTGCCCATTTCTTTTCACATTATTTCCAATGAATCCTAGTATAAATCTTTAGTTATAGATGCAATATCACTAGAGGAGGAAACTTGAATGTCGCACTTAGCTACCAATTTAAACTTCACGTTTCTCTACAAATAAAATAACTTAGTAGGTATAGATGGCACCACTAATTTTGCCTTGTGCAACTCACATGGAACTTACAAGTAATATTAAAGCGGGGGTATCACATTCTCCCCTCCTTAAAAGAAATTTAGTCCTCTAAATTGCATACCTCAATCCTTGAAAAGGTGTGGGTAGTCCTTTCTCATTTCATCTTCCAGTTCCCATGTAGCCTCTTCAATGGAATGATTTTGCCAAATCACTTTGACCCTGGGAATAACACGATTCCTTAAAATCTTGTCCTTCTTATCCACAATTTGCTTTGGTCTTTCTGGGTATGTTAAATCTTTAGAAATCTCCAAAGGCACATGATCAATAATGTGAGATGGATCTAGATGGTATTTCCTCAATAGAGACACGTGAAAGACATCATGAATATTAGCTAAGGCTGGTGGTAGAGCAATCTTATAAGCAACTGGTCCAAGCCTTTCAAGTATCTCAAAAGGGCCAATGAATCTAGGGCTTAACTTCCCTCTTTTACCAAATCTTATTACACCCTTGTGATATTTTCAAAAAGACATGATCCCCAACCTAAAATTCGAGATCCCTTCTTCGATTGTCAGCATAACTTTTCTAACGACTTTGAGCAACTTGTAATTTTTCTCGTATTAGTTTAATCTTTTCTGTAGTTTCTTGCACCTCATCTGCAACTAGTAGTTTCCTATCACCAACCTCTTCCCAACAAATTGGTGTCCTGCATTTTCTTCCATATAATGCCTCATAGGGTGCCATTTGTATGCTTGAATGAAAGCTATTATTATAGGTAAACTCAATGAGAGATAAGTCACCATCCCATTCACCCTTCCAATCCGTGACATAAGCTCTAAGCAAATCTTCAAGTGTTTGGATCGTTCTTTCAGATTGTCCATCTGTTTGAGGGTGGTAGGCAGTGCTAAATTTTAGTTTTGTGCCCAAGGATTCATGTAGTCTTTTTCCATAATCTTGACAGAAATCTGGGATCTCTATCAGAGATGATGTCCTTTGGAATTCCATGAAGTCTTACAATTTCATCAATATACAATCTTACAAGTTTATCAAGTGAATATGTCATATTAATTGGTATGAAGTGTGCTAATTTAGTTAGCCTATCAACGATCACCCATATAGCATCATATTTCTTTGATGTTCTTAGTAAACCTTAAACAAAATCCATAGTCACACTTTCCCATTTCCATTATGGCACCTCTAATGGTTGTAATTGACCTCCTGGCTTTTGATGCTCTGCCTTGACCAATTGACAGGTTAAACATTTAGAAACAAAATCTGCAATATCCTTTTTCATGCCATCCCACCAATAGTTCTCTTTTAGATCCCTATACAGCTTGGTACTACCTAGGTGTATACAATATTTAGATTTGTGTGCCTCTTCCAATATCATATTTCTCATGTCAGGATCATTTGGCATGCATAATCTATTATGAAATTGCAAAATCCCATCTTTATTGATTTGGAACTCAGGCAGTCGACCTTCCCCAAGTTTCTCTTTTACGGATGATAACTTTGGATCTTCTAATTGTTTTGCAAGTAATTGTTGATGAAAATCAGAACAAACTTTATATGAAGTAAGTAACATCTTGGGTTGTTGAATTTTGATATCAATGGTAAGATTGCAAAATTCCTCAAGCAAGTTCCCTTGTTTTACCATCAAAGTTGCTAACATATGATCGGATTTTCGACTAAAGGCATCAGCTACAACATTAGCTTTACTAGCTTGATAGTGAATTGTACAATCATAATCCTTTAGCAATTCTGTCCACCTCCTTTACCTCATATTCAATTCTTTTTGTGTAAATATGTATTTCAAACTTTTGTGATCCGTATAGATGTCAAATGTTTGCCTATATAAATAGTGTCTCCATATCTTTAATGCAAAAATGATTGCTGCTAATTCCAAATCATGGGTAGGGTAGTTCTTTTCATAGGTCTTTAATTGCCTTGAAGCATATGCAATTACTTTCCCCTCTTGCATTAATACACAACCAAGACCGTTATGAGAACCATCCGTATAGATTGTAAAACCTTCATTACCACATGGAATTGTGAGAATTGGAGCACTAGTTAACCTTTTCTTCAATTCTTTGAAACTCTCTTCACACTCCTCAGTCCATGTAAATTTCACATCCTTTCGCATTAATCTCGTAAGAGGACTTGCAATGTTCAAAAACCCTTCAATGAATCTTCTATAATAACCTACCAAACTCAAGAAACTTCGAATCTCTGATATATTTGTTGGTTGCCTCCAAGTGATGATAGCTTCCACCTTTTTGGGATCCATAGAAATGCCATCGTTTGAAACCACATGCCCTAGAAAATCAATTTCATTCAACCAAAATTCACATTTGTTAAACTTGGCATATAGCTTCTTTTCTCTTAGTATTCCAAGTACCTTCCTCAAATGGTCTTCATGTTCATGCTTGTTTCTTGAATAAACAAGAATATCATCAATAAACACAATCACACATATATCCAATAATGGTTGGAAAATTCTATTCATTAAACCCATAAACACAGCCGGAGCATTAGTCAAACCAAAAGGCATTACCAAAAATTCATAATGGCCATATCGAGTTCTAAAAGCAGTTTTTGAAATATCATTCTTCTTAATCTTGAGTTGATAATAGCCAGATCTCAAATCAATTTTAGAAAAGACTTGTGCCCCTTGTAATTGATCAAATAAATCATCTATTCTAGGAAGTGGACACTTGTTTTTAATTGTTATCTGATTCAGCTGTCTATAATCAATACATAGTCTCAAGGTTCCATCCTTCTTTTTCACAAATAGCACTGGTGCGCCCCATGGTGAAACACTAGGTCGAGTGAACCCCTTATCCAACAACTCTTGCAATTGTTTCTTCAATTCTATCAATTCGGATGGTGCCATTCTATAGGGTGCTTTAGATATAGGAGTTGCACCAGGAATAAGGTGAATACCAAACTCTACCTCTCTATCTGGTGGCAAACCAGGTAACTCATCTGGAAACACATCAAGGAATTCCTGAACCACTGCTATGTCATGCATACTTGTTTCTTTGGTTCGACACTCTTTGACATAAGCTAAATACCCTTCACAACCTTTTTGAAGTAAATGATGAGCATGAATGAAAGATATCAAATAAGGAGGTGAGTCATGAACTACTCCTTTGAAATGAAAAACAGGTTGATCTGGCAAGTTGAAAGTCACAACTTTATAAACTTGCATGGTAAGAGGAAAGCCAATCCATACCAAGGATGATATCATAATCTTGAATGTCTAAAAGGATCAGATTAGCAGGAAGTTCATGTTCTTCAATTGAGACCAAACATGAAGGATAAACATGGTGAGCAATTAATGAATTTCTAGTAGGTGTAGACACATATAAGATGGTATGTAATGGTTCAGGTTGTATAGTCAAAGCATGTGCAAAATGTTGTCAGATATAGGAAAGATTGGAACCAGGATCAACTAACACTTATGCAATTTGTCCAGAAACATAAAGAATACCTTCAACAACTGATTTAGAGGCTCTAGCATCTGGTTTTGAGATAGCATAAACTTTACCATGAGAAATAGGTTTTGGAGGCATTGGTGCTTTCCTTCTGTTATCGGGGCAATCCTTTACTTGATGTCCAAACTTCCCACAAGCAAAACATGCTCCAGTTGTTCTATAACATTGCCTAGTATTATGTTTTCCTCCACTATTGGCACATGGGACATATCTCACTGGTTGTCTAGTCAAGTCAAACCTTGGCAACTTTGATCTTGGGTTAGTAGTCTCACCTCTAAACTCTCTCTTTTGTTTTTGAGCAATGGGCCTAAACTTCTCTCTTTTGTTTCTCAAGTCTTAGATCTCTTCCATATCTTTCTCCACAATAGCTGCCCGATCAACAACCTCAACATATGTTCTTAGTTTTAAAACTGAAATCTTACCACGGATACTTGGCCTCAAGCCTCTTTCAAACTTCTTTGCTCTCTTAGCTTCATCAGCAACTAAATGAGGAGCAAACCTAGAGAGTTTAGTAAATTTTGCATCATACTGCACAACATAAAGATTTCCTTGTATCAATTGTATAAATTCAATTTCCTTTTGGTCCTTCGCACATTCTGGGAAATACTTCTCATGGAATTTCACTACAAATGTTTCCCAAGTTATTACCTCTTGCTTAGCCTCTACCATTCTCTATATCATCTTCCACCAGTGTTCAGCTTCTCCTTCCAGCATAAAAGAAGCAAATGAAACTTTTTGTATATCTGAACAATGTATCACATCAAATATCTTTTCTATCTGCATTAGCCACTTTTTAGCAATCATTGGACTTGGTTCACCAATAAAAGAGGGAGGATTCATTTTCTTAAACTTTTCAATTCCCATATTCTCTGAATTGCTTTGACTACTTGTCCCAACCTCAATAGATTTTTCTCCCCTAGACATTTGTTGTTGCATTAAACTTTCCATAGTATCCAAGGCTTTCAAAACACCACTCATTTGTCTTTGAGACTCATCTGGAGATTGAGAAGACCTCGTCATCTTATATCCCTATGTCATCACAAGTAAACTCCAATTAATCATCAAGACATCATCATTCACGATCTAAACATCAAATTACTCAAATCATGATCATCTAAACATGAACAATCCGCAAAGCATGTTCAAAACATCAAACTTCCTCAACAGATGCTCTGATACCACTAATTGTCACACCCCTAGAATCGTCATGTTAAAAAAAAAAAATTCATTTCAATCCCAGGATTCAAAATATGTCAAATTTGTGCATCATCATTATATACATATCGATTTTCTAGGGTTGCAACAATAACACAATAACAACCAATCATATAGTAATCCCACTCAACTAATATCATAATGAATCACAATTACCAACTTCAAGATGAGAGATCAAAAGCAACCTTTATTTATACATGAACACAAGGTCACATTTTTCTTAGCACTTTACAAAACTTCTTCTTACTTATCCTACATTCCCAAAAGAACATATACAAGAGCATCTCATTTTAGTTCATCACAACCAAGCCAAAAGCACATATACAAAATATCTCATACAACACATTGAACCAAGCTAAAAGTCTATAAACATGTATTTCTTCAACATTTTCTTCTAGTGCCCCAAGGGAAAGCAACCAAAAGTTAACCTGTAAATAGATATTAAATCAAAAGAGTGAGTTATGGAAAACTCAGCAAGATCTATCGTGCCCATGGAACAAAATATAATTTTATTACTACATTGGAACATAGAATTTCATGATAAGTAGCATAAATACTTAACTCGTCATGGTAAGTGGCATAAGTCTGTCCAAATGGTATACAAAGTAGAAGGAGTACATCAAGAACAAGAAGCATATGAATAGCTTAAAAGACTCAAGCATAGGAAGAATAGTAAGTTCATGATGTCATGGTATTCATAACATGGTAACTTCATGGTATTAAAACAAAATGTCATAATAGCAAATATGGTATCATATCATGAGTGTAAAATGTCAAAAACTCTATCAAAGTATCATACATAGAATAGTGGGAACCAAAGCAAATAAAGTCCTCCACGTCTGGAAGCTAGACTAACCCACGTCTGGGACAGCCCACAAAGCAAAACGTCGGCAAAGGGCTCGCCATGGCCCAACCAAATGTGAGTGGAGGGAATCTAGAGGTGGCTCCCATGGAGATCAAGAGGTGGCCCCCATTATTTCTAATGTGGCACTTTGGTCCATGTAGCACTTAGGTCCACATCCACCACCAAATATGGATGGAGTCTAGAGGTAGCTTCTATGGAGATCAAGAGGTGGCCCCCATTGTTTCTAATGTGGCACTTTGGTCCATGTAGCACTTAGTTCCACGTCCATAGTCATAATTCCCACGAATGGGATCAAATCATTTCCCACTATAAGATGTAAGGGCCAAAGAATAATGGTAGCGTAACAAAGACGAAGTAACATAATGGCATGCTTGCCTTCACATAGTTGCCCTTACACCATAATCATTGATCCATAGTATCAATGGTCATTATCAAGCTCATTTGATCAAATGTGAAATGTCATGAAGCAAATAAATACAAAGTTGATCAATTCATACCATCATAATCCTGGAGTGTAACACAAAAACATAATCTCCCATAAGAGGTAGAATGCAAGGAAAGAGGAGAACATTGCAAGATAAATCAGCCCAAGTCATTCACACGAATTATAGGGACATATGGCATAGAACCATATAAATGAGGAGCCATTGAAACCGTATACAAGTCTACTTTCCAATAAACTAGATTTCAAACCATTTGACTAAGGATACACAAAGATATGGCGATCAAAGTACCAATAGGTCAAACTACCCTGTTTCCAGAATTTCAGGGTATTGCACAAGACAATGCACACTGATTAAGGTACTGAAGAATGTCACACATAAGCAAGATATGGTCCATTGGAAAGATATGTGAATCTACTTTCGTATACAACAGGAATTTCTCAGAACCAAGTTATCAATCAAAAGTTATAAGCAAAATGGTACAGTAGGTCAGTCTGAAATTACAGCAACTAGATTTTGTATTGTGCTACATACCTCATACCCTACATCTCCTTAAGTATAGGAACTATTAGATCCGTTGGAAATATTTTCAAGTCTGCTTTTACATAAATCAAGTTTCAATTCAAGATCATTTGTGTAGACAAAGTTACATCACAAATACCACCATAGGGTCAGATTTGCATAACAAAATCACCATAAACCATGATTTACCATCCTCCACATTCATTTCCTAACATAAAATCATACAAATTCCATCTAATTGGAATCAGAGGTAGATCAAGAAATCGAAATCATAAGTTATACAAAAATATACAAATTTTGAAAATACAAATGTAGGGCCAAACATAGAAACTTGCCTAAAGTGAAGTTTTCTTCCTTTTTTCCTCTTCTTGTCCACTTGAACACCTCCAATCGTCTATCCCTCAAGCCAAACGAAAGTTGCTGGTGAAAAAGCAACACTTTCTCTATTTTTCCCTAATTGCTTTCCCTAGAAGCTTCAATAGCATGAGGTGTCTCTCCTAATTTTGTCTTTATCATGAGGTGGCAAGGAAGCATGAGGTGTCATCACCACATGAAGTTTCTTCATGCACTCACACGGTGAATTCACTTATTTCCTTGCCTTGCACGCTAAGCACATGAATCATAACACATTACCTCTTAGCTAATCATACATTCTCTATGTGGTTGAAATTACCTTTTTGCCCATTTCTTTTCACATTATTCCCAATGAGTCCTAGTATAAATATTTAGTTATAGATGCAATATCACTAGAAGAGGAAACTTGAATGTCGCACTTAGCTACCAATTTAAACTTCACGTTTCTCTACAAATAAAATAACTTAGTAGGTATAGATGGCACCACTAATTTTGCATTTTGCAACTCACAACTCACATGGATAACTTGAAAGTCAAACCCTAGTTCACATGCGCATCTAGGAGATCTTGCATAGGCGAAAAACTAGGTTTGATAAGATCGAGAGGCAAGATAATATGAGCAACCATAAAAATGCGTTACCATTGCCATTGATCGAGTGGCGACTTGGAAGAAGAAAGGGCGAGCGGCTCTTCTCCAAAGGAAATCGCACACAAGAAGATGATGACTTCTTCCTTGTATTCCTTGTGCTAGCAAAGATCCAAGGAGTCCTAGATCGTGTATGAGGAGATGTCTTTCTCCCTTTTGCTGGCCGAACTTCCTCTTGTCGTGAAGATCATCCACACGAGAGGAGAGGGGGCGAGAGAGAGATAGGCGTTCGAACATGGGGGCGTTTTCTCAAAGAAAACGGCTTCCAAAAATAGTAAGTCCATAACCCCACGTTTAACTCCACTTGAAGCCATCGATAACTCCTCTCTCAATTGAACCATGCGTTCACCAAGTGAACCGGTTCAATTCTATTTGGTTCAAAGACCAAATCGAACCCACCATGGTCTTGATCTCTTTAAACCAAATGGTTCAAGATCTAACCACACATCTCTAGACCCCCTTGATCTCTATGATCAAGCATCAATTCTCTCGATCGAAGCTTACCGATCTCAAGCCCTAATCAATCAAACATGATCAGACCAGATCTCACTTCCAATCAGAGTTTAAATTCCTTTAAACTGAACCAGAACAATTCAGTCCACACGATCTGACATAAGTAAGCCATATCATCAAATTGTGCGACCCTAAGGGTTTCCTTCAATGTCGATAACGATAACTTACGTTATCACGATCAGAGAGGGGTATCTAGCAACACATCACTGTCTCCCGATATGAAGGAAAGAGTCTTCCAAGACTACACCCAAACCATAGCACAAGTGTGAATCCAATTCACTCGGCATACATGTTCCCTTTGCCACTGGACGTTCTTATTGGACAAGCCTGTCAAGCCTGTAATTCCAACATGATGAGAATGGTTAGATCAGATGAACATAGTCATCTGGGTATGGCCATACACTTTCTCAACTATCTCATCCAGGGGGGGCCCTTTAGAACATCACACTCCAACTAGGAGAGGCAATCCTATATCTATCACTAATGTCCTAACATGACTCATGTCCACTATCCAAGATAATCCTTAACCATTATCTTTCAAATGATATTGAACTACCTCAAGACAATGTCAATCATCACTTAGAAACATAAGTGATCTCAAGTCAAAGGGAATATACCACTTGCTTGCTTACAAGGATTTATTCACATTGTGACAAACAATTGAATATCCTAAGTAGGGTCAGTCCAGTACATCCAATGCACCTATGTGTCTAAATCTTATTCCATGCTCGAAGCATCCTATAAGATCAGAACACATATTAGTCTCCATCATATCAAGGCTGTCTCATGTTCACCAAGATATCTCGACTAAGGACAATACTGCATGTCAGCCAAGCTGAAACACCAATGAGACATTATTCAGAAGTATACATACAACAGCAGATAATGTAACAATCTGAATAACAACAATTGCCTTTATAAACATATACATAGTTTATACATGATACTGATAATAGCCCAAGGCCTCAAACATTAGCCTTAAGGGCATACCCCAACATAACTCACATAGATGAGTTATCCACTATGATTCTTGACCAAGAATAAACACAGAGACTAGATAAAGTCTACCTCTTAGGGACATTGTATATACAAATGTACATATGCACAGATGTACAAACTTGCATAACAACGACAATGCCAGGATAACTCATCTATCAACTAGATGTGATACACATATCCCAATGGACCATTCTGAGGTCCTAGGGCATAAACACTAACAATCTCCCACTTGCACTAGGACCTTGCATTGAGCAACCTCAACACCATGTCATAAGCACAACTACCATGCTCCTGCTACGCCAGAGCATCAGTCTATGGGCCTATTATGATTGTATCAGTGTTCATATCTGCTATATCTCAAGTACCTCTGTCCCCAAGACAAGGTATAAGCATTTGAGTATGCCTGCGAAGTTCAACAAAGAACTCCCACTGCTTCCCAAAAGCATTTACATACTCTGCTTTCAAGTAGCCTGCTCTGAAGTTCCCAAAGCTTCTAGCACCACTACAGGAACAGCTAGACTGTCACTGGTCTGACTAGAACAAGCTACCAAGTGAATACACTGTGCTTTTCCTGTCATTACTGACAAAGAACCACCCCTTAGTTCTACATAGAACCTAAGTGTGTTCCTCACTCCTTATCTAGTGCGGAGCATCTGGACTAGACCTGGTATCTGCTGGTTATGCTCTCGGCACAAACCACATTTGGTCTATAACATAACATCATCGATGTATGTTATCTGACTTAGTACTCAGTGTTTCTTGGACCTATCTAAAAACTCTTAGACCTACCCCATAGGTGATGTCCACTAAGTCATTCATCACATGACATTTCCCAATCATCTCTTTACCAAGTGAAGGATCGGGATATCGTCTTTGATGATCTGTATGTCCCCAACATACAAGACCAGGGATGTCATCAAGCTCACACTGCACTCAAGCACCATAGGATAAAGATTCTCTACATTGAGTTAGGAGTTATCCATAAGTCAAAGCCAGATGAATCTATTCAACCTGTACAGCTTGAGTGTTCTGAGCCTCAGGTTACCCACAACCTATATAACTGGCTCAAATTCCACCTTTGTGCAAGTGTGTCAAATGGCTGATGATGACACCAAAATATATAGTATATTTTGTATCATTTTATATATCTTTTCATGCTAAATTGAAGATCTTTTGCTTATTTTTATGCTAAAATTATCAAATATTGCAAAATCTAATTCTATTTTGGTTTTTCATGATTTTCAGGTTAAAAAGGCACTATTTTGAGGCATTTTCGAGAAAAATCAAAGACATGGAAAAGTTACCATCATCAAGAGGAGATCACTTGACAAATTTCACACAAATCAGAGCAACCAACCAAAATATGGCAGTGCTGTATTCTATATTACGGTACTATATTTTCGTACGATGCCATAATATCATAGCACTGCCGTATATTGGTGGAATTTTCGACCAGAAGATTTAATGAAAAATACGGCACTGCCGTAAAACTTAACACTGTCGTATTTTCAAGCGCATTCAGAACAGAGATAATTCCTGATTTTACGGTACTACCGTAAACTTTGACATGGGCCATATTTTCTAGATAATTTCTACAAGAGAGTTCATCCAATTTTATGGCAGTGCCGAACCATTTTACAGTGTCGTATTTTCCGGACAACATGAGATCAGAGAACGCAAGCGATTTTACGGCATTGCCGTGAAATAATACACTGCTGTATTTCTGCTTTTGAACGCGACTCCGAGGTCAATTTTGAAGCTCGATTTTTTCAGAGAAGATTGCAAATGATCCAAGGCCTTAAACTAAAAACCGTAAAAAGGAAAAGAGGAGCTTTCGACGAGAGGATCAGGAAGACACCAAAAGCCCCAATTTTCATCAACTGTACAGTGAATCAGTTCCAAAGTATAAAGCATGTAATTTTTTGCATTTTCTTTTTCCAAAAATTTTAGCCACTAATCCAAATATCCAGAATTCAAGACAAATCATGATCAATGTGGCTTTCTCAAGTATGCAGAAATTAAAATTTTCAAATCCAGTCAAAGTGATCTTTATTATCTTCCTATGTTTGTCAAAAAGTAAAATCATAAGTCCCTTCTTTAAATTTATGTTTTCAATGGCAATGAGAAAAGGAATTTGATCAAAATATACAAGCAGTGGATCATCATAATAATAGTCTTTCCATTCTACATCAGATTCCTCAATAAAGCACAAATTTTCAAATAAATCACAAGAGTCAATAATAGATATGGGCAAAGTATCATCATGGTGAGATTCATCAATTTTTGCAACATTCAAATCTTTATCAAGTTCCTCATGCACATCATCAAATAATTTGTCAATTTCAAATTTATCATCAAAATCAAGATGAGATTCTACAAAATCAATTCCCTCATGCCTCCCTACAAATAATTCATCATCAGAAGAGTCAAAATCAGAATCATATGAGAAATAAGAATTATCAATGTTTACAATAGAATCAAAGTTAACCTTAGGAGTTTTATCATAAATTTCATCAATATCACCAAAATCACAGTGGGGTTCATCAATGTCTATAATTTTCAACCCTTTATCAAGCTCATCAGATTTAACCATAAACAAGATATTATCAAAATCAGAATTATCATCAAAAGAAGGTTTTTCAATTTCAATTTCTTCAAACTTTGCCTCAACTAAACTATCAAAGGAATCAATTTTACAATCATCAAAATTAGAGTGCGATTCATGAATATTCACATAAGGCTCAATCTCAAAACAATTATAATCAGTGGGGGAATTTTCTAAATCAAGTTTTTCAGTTTCTGGATCAAACTCAAGTAAACATGCTTTTTGTGCTAACTGGGTTTCCAAAATTTTAGATTTAGCAGTTAAAGATTCTACTTGAGAAGCAAGTCGACTAATCATCCCCTTAAGATCTTCAAATATTTTACTGGGATTTGCATGCTTTCTAAATTGACATTCATCAAAATAATGATCATTACCTTTACAAATTTTACAATAAATAAGAGGGAGAGAGTGTAATTTCGTGTATTCTGCAATAGTAAGCTGTGAATAATCTTTAGGCTCACCTTGAGGCATGTATCCCTTACTTCTTTCTAAAGTCCACGAATTGTGATGAAAAGACATATTTATCAAATCTATCAGGAACAGAGAGATAATTCAACACCAATCAAACAAATTATTATTTTTTAGAATATAAAAAAAATAGAAAATCTAAAACACAAGCAGATTCACAAATCTTTAGATATCACAACTCTGTCACAACTGTGAAAAATCCAAAACCTGCAAAAATAGAAAACAAAGTTAAAACTAAAAACAAATAAAACTTAGTCTAGCAATACTAACAACTATTTTGATATTAACAAAACTAAGGTCCCCGGCAACGGCGCCAAAAGCTTGATAGGATTCCGCAAGTGCATGGATTTATCGAAGTAATAAAAATATCGATCCACAGAGACCTACGTGTTAAGTACCAAATAGTTGTATTCTCACTACCTAAGCAATCGAGTATGATGCGAGTAAACAATAGGAAAACGCACAAAATAAGAGATAATCAAAGAGAGATACATGGGACTAGGGTTTCATCTACCTTAACTTCAATGATTAGATATATAAAAGGTTCGTCAATCAAATCTTGCTAAAATAAAGACCTAATTTACTTCATAAAAGGATTATCTAACTTTCGTGCAGATAACCACGCAGAGATAAATCCTCACTTTCGCGCAAGATTTATCCCAGGCTAAAGATAAGTAAATCATCAATCAGAGAATTCAAAGATCACTTTTGTGGATCCGAATTCTAGGTTGATAATCTTTAGTGGAGTCTCAAGGATCACTTTCGTGCATCCGAGTCTCTACACTAGTTTTACTCATGGATCTCCAACGTTCCGATCCTTGATTTCGCACAAGATCTCCACGTTTGACAAATAGACTCGATCTATAGATTCATATTATAATCATGGTAATTAATTTACTAGAATAGATCAAATTAGATCTAACCTAAGGAAGGGATCCTAACATGCAATTCTTGGGTTCCAAGTTCTCAAGCAAATCACCTTTCAGTCTCATTGCGAAAACTCTAAAAACATAATTAGTAACATGGACTTATAGAGAGTCTAAACACAATCCATCACAAAAGTAAAATTATCATAGCAAAAATTATCATGACGAAAATAGAAGAGTTATCTAATCATTAAGAATCAAGGGGATTACACCCCATGTTCCAAAAGAATGTTAAGCTTGCATGGAGGAAAAAATACAATGAATCATAGTTTAGAACAATTAGAAATCAAAGAAGGAGAAAAAAAAAACAACGTTACAACACGGGTGTAATGTAAATTACACCCGTAATTTCGTGATGAACAGCGCTGTCACCGTTGTTTTGTTGATTCCTCCTCCGATCGGACTCCAAACGCTCTGAAACATCTGTGGCGTCTTTCTCTCCTCCAGGCGAAGCTTTGGAGTGAAAATCATGGCCTGAGGTGCCCTCTATGCCTCTCGGCGCGAGGCCAAACCCTTGCCACCTCTCTGGTGATTTCTCCCTCGATACTGGATAAAAGTTTCTCTTTTCCACTTCAAGCGTCTTCTACTCTTAAAGACGACTCCACCACAATTTTTGGATTTCAATTTGGAGCTATGGATCAAAAGTTATGGCCCGCGCAAGATTCGGACTCATAAAAATTACGTTTTTGACTGGGAATTACGGCAGTGTAATATGTTACGGCACTGCCGTAAAATAGCTTAAGTGTTCTATTCTGGAGACGCTGGGAAATACGGTACCGTAATATCATTTACGGCAGTGCCATAATTTCAGTCGAGTTCTCTGGTCTGAAGTGTTCACAAAATATGGCACCGTAAACTTCTTCACGGTGGTGTCGTAAAATCGGTTGAACACTCTGGTCTGAAACGCTAGAAAATACGGCCCGTGTAATTCTTTACGGCAGTGCTGTAAAATCACAAAAACTTTCTATTCGGAAAATCACCAAAATATGGCCGTGTTCTTGATAATACGGTAGCCGTGAAAATACGATACCGTAAAATAGTTTACAGCATTGCCGTATTTTGGTTCTTAGCTTCGTTTTTTGTGAAATTTGTTGTGTGAATTCTTCTTGATGATGGGAACTTTTCCATGTATTTGATTTTGCTTAAAAACGCCCAAAATAGTGCCTTTTTGCCTGAAAATCATGAAAAACCAAAATAGAAGTAGACTTTGCAATATTTGATGGATTCAGCATAAAAATAAGTAAAAGATCCTCAATTTAGCGTGAAAAGGTATTTAAAATGATACAAAATATACTACATATTTTGGTGTCATCAAACACATAAGGCTCAAACTTTGCTTGTCCTCAAGCAAAAATGAAAATTTGAAATCAAAATTTGATTAAAAGAATAACCTTTTCATGCTCAATAAATTTCTAAAATACAACCTATCAATGAAAATTGCACCAATTGATTTACAAAATTTCAAATAAACATATCATCCTTAGAACTCAACCCTCTAGATCCACAATTCAATCAAATAAAACTTTGCAACTTGTATAATAAATAGAATTATCAATCTCATGATTTCACTCAGTTTTCAGTTCAAATCTATCATGCTTTTGTTTACAGGAATTAGGTTTCCAAGATCTTTTTCCACACACAATTTTTTCCCTTTTTTTTTGCATTTTTGTAAAGATGGCATGTACCCACATAGATACATACTTTTTATTTTTGACTTCAACTCTTTTCTTCGGTACCACTGTCAATTTTACACAGTGCCAAGTAGAGGAGTCTTAATCTTTTTATCTCTCATTATTTTTCATGCATAGACTTCAACCCATGTCTGAGGTACCACTATCAATTTTACATAGTGCCAAGTAGGGGAGTCTCTCATTATTTTTATGGATCTTGGATTCTTATTTCCCAACAAATAGCAAAAATAGACTAAACATCTACTAGGTTGATCAATTGATATCAATTCACAAATCATACTCATATACTCATTTTATTCAAAAGAATAGGTTCACCTTTAGATTTTATCCCTCAAATAACACATCTACCCAAAATTTTATGCATCAACCAATGTCAAATTTCAAAAATAGATATGCATTGAAGAAATAAATCTAACATGATAGGGTTTTTCTCTAATCACAAGTATAAATACTCACATCATCAAGGAATAAATCATGCCATCATGTAGTAGAAAGTGGATCATATGCTTTCATAAATTTTATCAACAAATTTGAATAATATCATCATCAAAATAATGAGTTCCATATATCCATAAAATCATTTTTCAAGAGAAAACCAATAAGTAGTACAAATATGATAAAGTCAAAGATGCACTATAAGAAATAGTCATTAATAAGAGAGCGCAAGCGATACTCACAAAACTATATAGATCATGCTCAATCATTGTCAGGCCATTGCAGTTGGGTCCAAAGATGTATCTTTTGAAAATTTTCTGCAAAATTTAAGGTACATAAGGCTCAGATAAAAAACAGTCTAAAAATAATAATGATAAAAATAATTTTCTCAAGGGAGAATCAGAGTTGTCGCCGGAGGTCTGAAGAGGATGCCGGTGGAAAGAGTCGAGCAGGCAAGAAGTAGAGGTGGAACAGATGCTATCTGAAAAGCTGCTAGCAATGATGGTGGTGGTGCCGACAGTACAGTGAGTAATCTCTAGTGGCCTACTAGATACCACAGTCCTGGAGGTGAGATCGTCGGCCGGTGGGTGCCAAAAATATTGCTGCACAGATAAAAAAAATCAGTCACTAATGAAGAGTCTGCTGCATAAATAAATCAAATCATGGAATAAGAGGTAGCAACAGAAATAAGAATCTGCTGGTGATATGATTCAGTGTCGACGGTTGGAAACATTGATGTCAGAGGCAGATGCAGTGGTAGCTGGAGGTGCTGTTGGGGTATGCCCTTAAGGCTAATGTTTGAGGCCTTGGGATTATATCAGTATCATGTATAAACTCTATGTTTATAAAGGCAATGGTTGTTATTCAGGTTGTTACATCATCTGCTGCAATATGTATACTTCTGAATAATGTCTCAATGCTGTTCAGCTTGGCTGACATGCAGTTTTGTCCTTAGTCGAGATATCTTGGTGAACATGAGACAGCCTTGATATGATTGAGACTAATATGTGTTCTAGTCTTATAGGATGCTTCGAGCATGGAATAAGATGTAGACTCATGGGTACGTCGGATGTACTGGACAGACCCTACTTAGGATATTCAATTGCTTGTCACAATGTGAATAATCCTTATATGCGAACAAGTGGAATATTTCCTCTGACTTGAGATCACTTGTGTTTCTAAATGATGATTGGCATTGTTTTGAGGTAGTTCAATATCATTTGAAACATAATGGTTATAGACTATCTTGGATAATGAACATGAGTCATGTTAGGGCACTAGTGATAGATATAGGATTGCCGTCTCCTTGATTGGAGTGTGATGTTCTATAGGGGCCCCCTGGATGAGATGATTGAGAAAGTGTATGGCCATACCCAGATGACTATGTTTCATCTGATCTAATCATTCTCATCATATTGGAATTACAGGCTTGACACGCTTGTCCAATAAGAACATCCAGTGGCAAAGGAAGCATGTATGCCTAGTGAATTGGATTCACACTTGTGCTGTGGTTTGGGTGTAGTCTTGGAAGACTCTTTCCTTTATATCGGGAGACAGTGATGTGTTGCTAGATACCCCTCACTGATCGTGATAACGTAAGTTATCGTTACCGACATTTAAAGGAAACCCTTAGGGTCGCACAATTTGATGATATGGCTTACTTAAGTCAGATCGTGTGGACTGAATTGTTTTGGTTCAGTTTAAAGGGATTTAAACTCTGATTGTAAGTGAGATCTGGTCTGATCATGTTTGATTGATTAGGGCTTGAGATCGGTAAGCTTCGATCGAGAGATTGGATGCTAGATCGGTGAGATCAAGAGCATCAAGAGATGAATGGTCAGATCTTGAGCCTTTTGGTTTAATGTGATCTGGATCAAGGCTTGGCTTAATTGGTCTTTGAACCAAACCAAAATGAACCGGCTCATCATGTGAGCGCATGGTTCAAAGGGGAGAGCAAAAATGCGCTTGGGGTAAACCCATTGTCGCATTGAGAAGTGGTTTGCTATTTTTAGAAGCCATGATCTCAAGTTGAGACCACGTCTCACGTTTGTAGAGAGCAAGCTCTATTCTCGCCTCTCGCCCACCCCTCTCGACACACTCTTGTATGGTAAAGCTTTGACGCTTTGGAGAGGATTCGGCCAAGCAAATAAAACATCCCTTTTCTTTCCATTCGATCAGGAGACTTGGAGAACCTTGCTAGCACAAGGAGCGACAAGGAGAAGCCAAGATTCATCTTGTGTGCGCACGCTTTGGAGGAGAGCCCTTTCGATCTCTGCTTCCAAGACGCCATCCTAGAAATGGCATCGGTATGTATCTTTTGATGTATACAAGTTTATCAAAGTTGATCATATGACAAGCATGCAATCGATCTAGAAATCCTGTCTTCCGCTGTGTTAAAACCTCTGATTGCGCCTATTAGGGTTTCGCCCCCCCTTTTTAGGGGACTTACAATTGGTATCAGAGCATGCATTTTATTTTTGAATCATATGATTGCTTGATCTTAATATGTGATTCATGTTTGCACTTATACTTGATCTAATGGCTGTTTACATGCGAATCTACATGATATGCGAAACTTGATGTATATTTTTGTTGGCGCATGAATGTTGGCGCTTGTTGTTTTTGTCAAAACAAAATTACTTGCGCGCTCCTCATTAGATCTAATGCGTCTGCTTTAATAACTCAGACGGCTTATTAGGGTTGAAGTCATCAATCGAGTCTAGACCCAACAGTCTGATCAGACCATCTGACAGCCTAGATGGGTCGACCAGATGGCACCTATGCGCAAGCATGAGGTGGCTATAAGTCGACTGCAGACAGGCATGTAGCGATGTCTGGTTGAGACAACCAGTGAACGCTCATGAGTTAGGCCCGGGTTCACACCCGCTTGCCAGAACTCATGAGGGTCGTTCAGCCCAGCGCATGCATGGTTGACCATAAGGTCAACTCAAGTCAGTTAGGACTTGGTGCATGCAAGGGTAGTGGGTCTGACTAGGTCTGATGAGTGGATCCCTATTAATGGACCGTTGTAAGGGAGTAGGGCATATAAGGAAATAAAATTGATGCCAATGGGATTTTCAAAAATTTTATTTTCTTGTTTGAATCACATGATGTTTGTATAACAGGATTGAATGTTTATTTAATCTTATGTGGGCTGCCCGATTAATGTGTGCTGTGCTGGGGCCTGCGTGCCTGGATTATAAATTGTAAATTTTTATTGTGATCTGCGCATCACATTTTAATTAATTTATAAAGTGTAATTGACCTGCGTGTCAATCATGTCTAGATAGATTAAATTGTAATTTAATCAGACATGAGCACAGAGCACACTTGGCAGAGGCGCATGCAGCAAGTGGCTTCACCAGTGGGAGGTCTAGGGTTTGACTCTAGGACAGGCGCATTTTACCTGGTGGGCACACCTAAGCTGCAGTGGGTGCTTGGGCCCGGGTTGGGCCAGAGGAAATGCAAAAGACCCAAGAAGAGCTCAAGTGAAGACTTAAGTTGATTAAGGTCTTACTTAGGCTTAATGGGCTTTTACCACATAAGATCATCATGCTTTTAATTTACTGTTTAAGTAATTTCATAACTGCATGATTTATTCTTCTGCTATCACCATAGGGTTTGAATGATGGTAAGAAGATAAAAGGACCGTTAAAATCCAACGTTAAATATCAAGCACGTAAGCCTTCTGACGTGAAACCTCACTGTTCTGACTATCGTTGGGGCCGTGTTGTACCCACTCAGTGGGCACGCCCATCTATCTTCAGACGGTGTGTGATTACACCTGCGTGTTACAGAGAAGGGATTTATCGCTTCTCGTTGCTCAGCATAGCACGTGGTGGTCCAGGGAGTAGGTCGGGTCAGCTTGACCATGTAGGCTACATATTGAGCATATGGTAGCCATATGGAGGCAGCCATCTGTGGGATCAGAGACTGTGTTGTACCAACTCAGTTGGCACAGTCTGCTGGATTGCCTAGATGAAGGGGAATCGCATGGGTTGGCGATTGGCATGGATTGCCTACCAGAAATTAGTGCTTGTACTCTCTGTGCATCTTATCTCGCCTGAGCGGGACGCGGAGACCAAGTATGAAATCTGGATCCCATCTCACTAAAAGAGTTTTACTCTTTCGGGCTGTTTTGCTGGATTTTTCAGCCAGATAAAATAGTGAGAAAAGAATCATTCTTAAGTCCTGAATTGATTCTAACATTGATACTGACCTTGCTGTTCTTGCATTGTTGTAGATTACTGCAGCAACGAACACCACAGCATTCAATGTGCGATCCCTACTGGAAAGGGAGAAGTTTGCTGGGCCAAACTTCTCAGACTGGTACGGACACCTTAAGATTGTTCTTAAGGCTGAGAGGAAACTGTATGTCCTCGAGACGGCTATACCGCCTCAACCCGCTGCGAACGCCGCAAGGGCGGTTCGGGAAGCTTATGAAAAGCATGTCAATGATAGCATTGACGTCGCTTGCCTTATGCTAGCGTCTATGACGCCACAGCTGCAGCGTCAGCATGAGGATTTATCAGCTATAGAAATTATAGCAAACCTCAAGCTGCTGTATGCTGCACAGGCAAGGACTGAACGCTATAATTTGACGAAACTTTTCTTTCAGAGAAAACTAACTGAAGGGAGTCCAGTGGGAGCTCACGTGCTCAAGATGATTGGGTACAAGGAGGCTCTAGAGAAACTGGGACACACCATCAATCAGGAGCTTGTTGTAGACATCATCCTGCAGTCTCTCCCGGCCTCTTTCGATCCGTTCATTATTAATTTTAATATGAACAAGATCGACTGTACGCCTGCAGAGTTACTGAACATGCTCTTGACTACTGAGCAAACTCAGTCTCGTGAGAAGGGAACGCCTTCATCCTCTATCCTAATGGTTCCTTCAAGGAACAAAAGGAAGGGGAAGAAGGGCAAAGCCCCTGTCAAGAGCTACAACAAGGCTCTGAAACAAAAGGTCAAGCGGTCAAAGGAATACATATGTTTCCATTGTGGCCAGCTAGGTCACTGGAAAAAGGACTGTAAAGCGCTCCAAGGAGACAAGAAGGGAAGCAATCCTTTCGCTTCTGGTTCAGGTATTTTCGTGACTGAGGTCATGGTTTCTTCTTCTATATCATGGGTGTTGGACACTGCATGTGGAGTTCACATTTGTTCAAATGTACAGGAACTCAAGAGAAGAAGACAGGTGGGACAGCATGAGGTGGACCTACGAGTTGGAAACGGGGCACGGGTTGCTGCTGTTGCTGTAGGAGTTTATTACATCTCTTTACCATCTGGTCTTGTATTGGAACTGGACAATTGTTATTTTGTACCGAGCATAACTAAGAATATTATCTCTATTCCTGCTCTTGTCAGGAAAGGGTTTACCTTTGAATGCAAGACTTCAAAGTGTTATATTTCATTAGATAATATTGTTTATGCTACTGGATCAATTAACAATGGGTTATTCATGTTGGACATGGAATGTTCAATACAACAAATTGATATTAAGAAAGCCAAGTATGCTGATGACAGCACCTTGCTATGGCATAGTCGTTTAGGCCATATTAACAAGAAGCGCATTAAGCGGTTGCATGATCATGGACTGCTGGGATCATTCTCCTATGAGGAGCTTGATACATGCAAAGCTTGTTTAATGGGTAAAATGACGAAGTCTCCTTTTTCCAACAAAGGTCAAAGGGCTTCAGGTTTACTTGACCTCATTCACACTGATGTGTGTGGGCCATTTAGTAAACATGCCAGAGGTGGCTATTCATACTTCATTACTTTTACTGATGATTTCAGTAGGTATGGTTATGTCTATCTTATGAGACATAAGAGTGAATCTTTTGACAAGTTCAAAGAGTTCAAGAATGAAGTACAGAATCAGTTGGGCCGAAATATCAAGGCACTTCGTTCAGATCGAGGTGGAGAATACTTGAGTCATGAGTTTACTGACTATCTGAAGGAGTGTGGGATTATCTCACAGCTCACTCCGCCAGGAACACCGCAATGGAATGGTGTGTTCGAGAGGAGAAATAGAACCTTACTAGATATGGTTCGTTCTATGATGAGTCAGGCTACTCTACCTTACTCCTTTTGGGGATTTGCACTGGAAACAGCTGCAAAGGTACTAAACCGAGTGCCATCCAAGGCCGTTTCAACGACTCCATATGAGTTATGGTATGGGAAACAGCCGAGCTTGACATTTATTAAGATCTGGGGTTGCGAGGCTTATGTCAAAAAGCTCGCCTCTGGGAAACTAGAGAGCAGATCTGAGAAATGTATCTTTGTCGGTTACCCTAAGGAAACTAAGGGTTATTATTTCTATGATCCCAAAGAGAACAATGTATTTGTTGCTCGGACGGCTATTTTTCTTGAGAAGGAATTTCTTCTGCAAGAGGCCAGTGGGAGAGAAATAAAGCTGGATGAGAATCCAGAAGAAGGACAAAGTAGTCAAGTACAGTTGGATGAGCCTGAGCCAGTAGATCAGGTTACTGAACAACCTGAGGCTCAGATATCACGGGAACCGCGAAGATCGGGAAGGATCCGTCGACAGCCTGAGCGCTATGACAGAGTCTACATCATTGATGATGAACCCCTCACTTATGCGGATGCGGTCAGTGGACCGGAATCAGCAAGATGGCTTGAAGCTATGCGAGCCGAGATGGACTCCATGTCAGATAACCAAGTCTGGGATTTGGTTGATCCGCCTCCGGGAGTAATCCCTATAGGCTGTAAGTGGATCTTCAAGAAGAAGATGGACATGGATGGTAACGTAGTTACCTATAAAGGCAGGCTAGTTGCGAAAGGTTTCAAACAAATCTACGGGATAGATTATGATGAAACTTTCTCTCCTGTAGCCATGTTCAAGTCTATTCGGATTATTCTTGCGATAGCGGCATATTATGATTATGAGATCTGGCAAATGGATGTGAAGACCGCTTTCCTTATTGGAAAATTAGAAGAGGATGTCTATATGACACAACCTGAAGGTTTCACTAATCCATCAGATCGTCATAAAATATGCAAATTAAAGAAGTCCATTTATGGACTTAAACAAGCATCAAGAAGCTGGAATATTCGTTTTGATGAATCAATCTGTGAATTTGGTTTCATCAAGAATGAAGATGACCCGTGTGTATATAAGAGGTTTAGTGGGAGCGTGATTACTTTCCTAGTCCTCTACGTCGATGATATCTTAATCATTGGAAACGATATTCCTGAACTACATGCGGTTAAAGCATGGTTAAGAAAATGTTTCCAGATGAAAGATTTAGGAGAAGCAGCCTATGTATTAGGTGTGAAGATCTACAGAGATAGATCTAAGAGGCTTCTCGGGCTGTGCCAGAGTACTTACATCGATAAAGTCCTGGAGAGATTCCATTTAGAAAATTCTAAAAGAGGATATCTTCCAGTCAGACATGGTCTGAATCTTTCAAAGAGTCAGTGTCCACAAACACAGACTGAGAAAGATGAAATGGACAATACGCCTTATGCTTCGGCTATTGGGTCCATTATGTATGCGATGTTGTGTACTCGCCCAGACGTTGCTTACGGGTTAAGCGTGACCAGTCGATTCCAACGTAATCCAGGGCAGGCACACTAGATTGCGGTCAAGAACATTTTGAAATATCTTCGGAGGACCAAAGATATGTTCTTGATATATGGAGGTCAGGAAGAACTCAGTATTGAAAGATATACTGACGCTTCGTTCCAATCTGACCAGGATGATTTCCGATCGCAATCAGGCTATGTTTTTAGCTTGAATGGAGGAGCAGTGGTGTGGAAAAGTTTCAAACAGTCAATTGTTGCTGATTCCACAACAGAAGCTGAGTATGTTGCAGCCTTAGAAGTATCCAAGGAGGCAGTGTGGATTCGTAAGTTCATTCAGGAACTTGGTGTTGTTCCTTCGAGTGCAGATCCTTTGGTTATCTTCTGTGATAACACTGGAGCAATAGCACAAGCAAAGGAACCACGGTCGCACCAGAAGTCCAAGCACATACAGAGAAGGTTTCACTTGATCCGGGAGATCATTGATCGTGGCGAGATCAAAATCTGCAAGGTTCATACAGATGACAATCTAGTTGACCCGCTTACAAAGCCTCTGGCGCAGCAGAAGCATGAGAAGCACTGTAATAATATGGGTTTGAGATTTCTCAACCATTAGATTAAGTGCAAGTGGGAGATTGTTGGGGTATGCCCTTAAGGCTAATGTTTGAGGCCTTGGGATTATATCAGTATCATGTATAAACTCTATGTTTATAAAGGCAATGGTTGTTATTCAGGTTGTTACATCATCTGCTGCAATATGTATACTTCTGAATAATGTCTCAATGCTGTTCAGCTTGGCTGACATGCAGTTTTGTCCTTAGTCGAGCTATCTTGGTGAACATGAGACAGCCTTGATATGATTGAGACTAATATGTGTTCTAGTCTTATAGGATGCTTTGAGCATGGAATAAGATGTAGACTCATGGGTACGTCGGATGTACTGGACAGACCCTACTTAGGATATTCAATTGCTTGTCACAATGTGAATAATCCTTATATGCGAACAAGTGGCATATTTCCTCTGACTTGAGATCACTTGTGTTTCTAAATGATGATTGGCATTGTTTTGAGGTAGTTCAATATCATTTGAAACATAATGGTTATAGACTATCTTGGATAATGAACATGAGTCATATTAGGGCACTAGTGATAGATATAGGATTGCCGTCTCCTTGATTGGAGTGTGATGTTCTATAGGGGCCCCCTGGATGAGATGATTGAGAAAGTGTATGGCCATACCCAGATGACTATGTTTCATCTGATCTAATCATTCTCATCATATTGGAATTACAGGCTTGACACGCTTGTCCAATAAGAACATCCAGTGGCAAAAGAAGCATGTATGCCTAGTGAATTGGATTCACACTTGTGCTGTGGTTTGGGTGTAGTCTTGGAAGACTCTTTCCTTTATATCGGGAGACAGTGATGTGTTGCTAGATACCCCTCACTGATCTTGATAACGTAAGTTATCGTTATCGACATTTAAAGGAAACCCTTAGGGTCGCACAATTTGATGATATGGCTTACTTAAGTCAGATCGTGTGGACTGAATTGTTTTGGTTCAGTTTAAAGGGATTTAAACTCTGATTGTAAGTGAGATCTGGTCTGATCATGTTTGATTGATTAGGGCTTGAGATCAGTAAGCTTCGATCGAGAGATTGGATGCTAGATCGGTGAGATCAAGAGCATCAAGAGATGAATGGTCAGATCTTGAGCCTTTTGGTTTAATGTGATCTGGATCAAGGCTTGGCTTAATTGGTCTTTGAACCAAACCAAAATGAACCGGCTCATCATGTGAGCGCATGGTTCAAAGGGGAGAGCAAAAATGCGCTTGGGGTAAACCCATGGTCGCATTGAGAAGTGGTTTGCTATTTTTAGAAGCCATGATCTCAAGTTGAGACCACGTCTCACGTTTGTAGAGAGCAAGCTCTATTCTCGCCTCTCGCCCACCCCTCTCGACACACTCTTGTATGGTAAAGCTTTGACGCTTTGGAGAGGATTCGGCCAAGCAAATAAAACATCCCTTTTCTTTCCATTCGATCAGGAGACTTGGAGAACCTTGCTAGCACAAGGAGCGACAAGGAGAAGCCAAGATTCATCTTGTGTGCGCACGCTTTGGAGGAGAGCCCTTTCGATCTCTGCTTCCAAGACACCATCCTAGAAATGGCATTGGTATGTATCTTTTGATGTATACAAGTTTATCAAAGTTGATCATATGACAAGCATGCAATCGATCTAGAAATCTTGTCTTCCGCTGTGTTAAAACCTCTGATTGCGCCTATTAGGGTTTTGCCCCCCCTTTTTAGGGGACTTACAGGTGCTGCAAATCTGGAGTCAAAAGAAACAACAACAGATAGAAAACAAATCAAGCAGTTTTTGAATTTTTTATGAAAAGTAGCCCTACCCAAAAATAAGATTTAATGATCCAAATAGAAAATGGACAGAACCACATAATAGAATAAGAGATATTCTTTTCAGACGTGTGAAAATCAAAGGATCAAAATCTATCAGAAATTTAGGGCATCAGCAGAAAGAAGGCTACTCAGATTAAAAAGTGCACAAAATGCACAAAAGTTAATAATTATCGAAAAGTTGCTATGTGTTTTAGAATGATCCATGAACTTAAAAATTCAGAAAAAATATCCAGATGATAGACAAAGATGAGTACTTCCATGCTATTTCAAAGATCAAAAATTTTTGCAAACCAGTTTCTTAAAATCACAGCGAGAAAACATCTAGGCAAATAAGCAAACTGCAGTTTTAAAATATGGTACCGTGAAATCATTTATGGCAGTGCCGTAATTTCACAAAATTTCAGAAACAAAAACCCTCAAGATTACGGCACGTGAAGTCGAAAACGGTCAGCAAATACGATGCCGTAAAAAGAATACGGTACCGCCGTAAAATCCATAAAACTCTCGGGAGAAGAAATCAACATAGATTACGGGCGTGAAATAGATTACGGCAGTGCCGTATTTTGCGCAAAAATTTGCTTTCCCTACAAAAATAAAAGAAACTAAACTAAGACAAAAGTGCTTGGGTTGCCTCCCAAGAAGCGCTAATTTTAGGTCCATAGCTTGACCAAATATCAAATCTCATGGTGAAGCAGGTGAATCAGTTCCAAAGTATAAAGCATGTAATTTTCTGCATTTTCTTTTTCCAAAAATTTTAGCCACTAAACCAAATATCTAGAATTCAAGACAAATCATGATTAATGTGGCTTTCTCAAGTATGCAGAAATTAAAATTTTCAAATCTAGTCAAAGTGATCTTTATTATCTTTCTATGTTTGTCAAAAAGTAAAATCATAAGTCCCTTCTTTAAATTTATGTTTTCAATGGCAATGAGAAAAGGACTTTGATCAAAATATTCAAGCATTGGATCATCATAATAACAGTCTTTCCATTCTACATCAGATTCCTCAATAAAGCACAAATTTTCAAATAAATCACAAGAGTCAATAATAGATATGGGCAAAGTATCATCATGGTGAGATTCATCAATTTTTGCAACATTCAAATCTTTATCAAGTTCCTCATGCACGTCATCAAATAATTTGTCAATTTCAAAATTATCATCAAAATCAAGATGAGACTCTACAAAATCAATTTCCTCATGCCTCCCCACAAATAATTCATCATCAGAAGAGTCAAAATCAGAATCATATGAGAAATAAGATTTACCAATGTTTACAATAGAATCAGAGTTAACCTTAGGAGTTTTATCATAAATTTCATCAATATCACCAAAATCGTAGTGGGGTTCATCAATGTCTATAATTTTCAACCCTTTATCAAGCTCATCAGATTTAACCATAAACAAGATATTATCAAAATCAGAATTATCATCAAAATAAGGTTTTTCAATTTCAATTTCTTCAAACTTTTCCTCAACTAAACTATCAAAGGAATCAATTTTACAATCATCAAAATCAGAGTGAGATTCATGAATATTCACATAAGGCTCAATCTCAAAACAATTATAATCAGTGGAGGAATTTTCTAAATCAAGTTTTTTTAGTTTCTAGATCAAACTCAAGTAAACATGCTTTTGTGCTAACTGGGTTTCCAAAATTTTAGATTTAGCAGTTAAAGATTCTACTTGAGAAGCAAGTCGACTAATCATCCCCTTAAGATCTTCAAATCTTTTACTAGGATTTGCATGCTTTCTAACTTGACATTCATCAAAATAATGATCATGACCTTTACAAATTTTACAATAAATAAGAGGGAGAGAGTGTAATTTCATGTATTCTGCAATAGTAAGCTGTGAATAATCTTTAGGCTCACCTTGAGGCATGTATCCCTTACTTCTTTCTGATGTCCACGAATTGTGATGAAAAGACATATTTATCAAATCTATCAGGAACAGAGAGATAATCCAACACTAATCAATCAAATTATTTTTTTTTTCAGAATATAAAAAAAATAGAAAATCTAAAACACATGCAGATTCACAAATCTTTAGATATCACAGCTCTGTCACAACTGTGAAAATCCAAAACCTGCAAAAATAGAAAACAAAGTTAAAACTAAAAACAAATAAAACTTAGTCTAGCAATACTAACAACTATTTTGATATTAACAAAACTAAGGTCCCCGGCAACGGTGCCAAAAACTTGATAGCCCGAAAGGGAACACTACAAGTCTGGCACGCGTGTACCTTGGACTAATCCCCGGCAACGGCGCAAAAAACTTGATAGGATTCCGCAAGTGCACGGATTTATCGAAGTAATAAAAATATCGATCCACAGAGACCTACTTGTTAAGTACCAAATAGTTGTATTCTCACTAGCTAAGCAATCGAGTATGATGCGAGTAAACAATAGGAAAGCGCGCAAAATAAGAGATACTCAAAGAGAGATACATGGGACTAGGGTTTCATCCACCTTAACTTCAATGATTAGATATATAAAAGGTTTGTCAATCAAATCTTGCTAAAATAAAGACCTAATTTACTTCATAAAAGGATTATCTCACTTTCGTGCAGACAACCACGCAGAGATAAATCCTCACTTTCGCGCAAAATTTATCCCAGGCTAAAGATAAGTAAATCATCAATCAGATAATTCAAAGATCACTTTCGTGCATCCGAATTCTAGGTTGATAATCTCTAGTGGAGTCTCAAGGATCACTTTCGTGCATCCGAGTCTCTACACTAGTTTTACTCATGGATCTCCAACGTTCCGATCCTTGCTTTCGCACAAGATCTCCACATTTGACAAATAGACTCGATCTATAGATTCATGTTATAATCATGGCAATTAATTTACTAGAACAGATCAAATTAGATCCAACCTAAGGAAGGGATCATAACATGCAATTCTAGGGTTCCAAGTTCTCAAGCAAATCACCTTTCAGTCTCATTGCGAAAACTCTAAAAACATAATTAGTAACATGGAATTATAGAGAGTCTAAGCACAATCCATCACAAAAGTAAAATTATCATAGCAAAAATTAATCATGACGAAAATAGAAGAGTTATCTAATCATTAAGAATCAAGGGGATTACACCCCATGTCCCAAAAGAATGTTAAGCTTGCATGGAGGAAAAAATACAATGAATCATAGTTTAAAACAATTAGAAATTAGAGAAGGAGAAAAAAAACAATGTTACAACACGGGTGTAATGTAAATTACACCCGTAATTTCGTGATGAACAGCGCTATCACCGCTGTTTTGTTGATTCCTCCTCCGATCGGACTCCAAACGCTCTGAAACTTCTGTGGCGTCTTTCTCTCCTCTAGGCGAAGCTTTGGAATGAAAATCATGGCCTGAGGTACCCTCTACGCCTCTCGGCATGAGGCCAAACCCTAGCCTCCTCTCTGGCGATTTCTCCCTCGATACTTAATAAAATTTCTCTTTTCCACTTCGAGCGTCTTCTCCTCTTAAAGACAACTCTGTTACAATTTTCAGATTTCAATTTGGAGCTCTGGATCAAAAGTTATGGCCCGTGCAAGATTCGGACTCGTAAAAATTACGTTTTTGACTGGAAATTACGGCAGTGTAATATGTTACAGCACTGCCAAAAAATAGCTTCAGTGTTCTGTCCTAGAGATGCTGGGAAATATGGTACCGTAATATCGTTTACGGCAGTGCCGTAATTTCAGTCGAGTTCTTTGGTCTGAAGTCTTCACAAAATACGGCACCGTAAACTTCTTCACGGTGGTGCCGAAAAATCTGTTGAACACTCTGGTCTGAAACGCTAGAAAATATGGCCCGTGTAATTCTTTACGGCAGTGCCATAAAATCACAAAAACTTTTTGTTCAGAAAATCACCAAAATACGGCCGTGTTCTTGATAATACGGTAGCCGTGAAAATACGGTATCGTAAAATAGTTTACGGCACTACCGTATTTTGGTTGTTAGCTTCGATTTTTGTGAAATTTGTTGTGTGACTTCTTCTTGATGATGGGAACTCTTGAGAGTGATTCTAGTATGCAATCGACTACAACAAGCCGCATGAAGAATAGGATTCTAAACAATCGCATGACATGAGCACATGATCAACCTTGCATAACTTGTATAGAGCAAGTTAGAGTATTACCATAGCCATGATGTAAGAGGCGGCTTGGAAGATGTAAGGGGCGAGCGCCTCTTCTCCAAAGAAGTCACACACAAGATGAGAAAGACTTTCTTCCTTTTCGTTCCTTGTGCTAGCAAAGACACCAAGGAGTCCTGATCGTTTCTTCAAAGGATGATGTGCGCCCTTGGCTGGTTGTATTTCTCTTCCTTGCGTGAAGATGGTTCACACACGAGAACGAAGAGAGGAGAAAGGCAAGAGCAAGAAGCGAAAACCGTGGGGTGCCCACAAAGGGAAAATTCGGCCACCACATATGGTAAGAACCGAAAATGTAACTCCCTCCATAACTCCCTTTAAGCGATCACTAACTCCTCTTAAATTGAACCATGCGTTCACAAGTGAACCGGTTCAATCTTAATTTGGTTTAAGCACCAAATCAAACCAGCCCTAGTTATAATCTTCTTAGAAGATCTAACCACACATCACATTGAACCCCTGATCTTTACGATCAAGCATCAATTCTCCGATCAAAGCTTACCGATCACATGTCCTAATCGATCAAACATGATTAGACTAGATCTCACTTTTAATCAGAGCTTAAATTCCTTTAAAATGAACTAGAATAATTCCAGTCCACACGATCTGACATAAGTAAGCCATATCACCAAATTGTGCGACCCTAAGGGTTTCCTTCAATGTCGGTAATGATAACTTACGTTATCACGACCAGAGAGGGGTATCTAGCAACACATCACTGTCTCCCGATGTGAAGGAAAAAGTCTTCCAAGACTACTCCCAAACCATAGCACAAGTGTGAATCTAATTCACTTGGCATACATGTTTCCCTTTGCCACTGGATGTTCTCGTTGGACAAGCATGTCAAGCCTGTGATTCCAACATGATGAAAATGGTTAGGTCAGACGAATATAGTCGTCTGGGTATGGCCATACACATTCTCAACCATTTCATCCAGGGGGCCCCATTAGAACATCACACCCCAACTAGGAGAGGCAATCCTTTATCTATCACAAGTACCCTAACATGACTCATGCCCACTATCCAAGATAATGAAGTGTCCCCTTCATGGGGGAGCGCAAGTAAACAAAATCCCTTTCAAGAGGGGGGCGAAAACCTTAAAGGGGTGGCGCATCACCATTGCAAGCGGAAGCAAAAGGTTTTCGAGAATCTTAGCATAAACATATGTTCAACTTGGTGAAGTTGAGACTCATACCATAGCCATCTCGGTTTAGATGGAGCTTTGGAAGCAAAGGCGCAAGTGCCCCTTCTCCGAAGATAATCACACACAAGAGAAGATGGCTTCTCCTTGGATTCCTTGTGCTAACAAGGATGCGCAAGGTGTCCTTGATCGAATGTTAGGATGATGGAGAAGTTTCCTTGGCCGAGCGCTTGTTCTTGTCGTCCACTTCCTTCCACACGAGATGGCAAGCAAGCTCTCTTTTTCCAAAACCAAAACGCAAAGACAAGAGAGCAAATGCACTTCGGCGACATCAAGACAAATGACGTTACATGACTTCCCAAAATGGAAAGTCATGAAGCCACTTTCCAACGCCAAAACGCCCCTCTTGATGAACCATGCGTTCACCTAGTGAACCGGTTCATGCTTTGGTTCAATTCGATTTGGCCCAAAGACCAAATTCAAACCAAGCCAAGCCAAGGCATGGTCTAGACCCTCTATGAACCAAATGGCTCATGATCTAGCCGTTCATCTCCTGATGCTCCTGATCTCACCGATCTAGCATCATCTCTCTCGATCGAAGCTTACCGATCTAAAGCCCTAATCAATCAAACATGATCAGGCTAGATCTCACTTACAATCAGAGATTAAACCCCTTTAAACTGAACCCATACAATTCAGTCCACACGATCTGACTCAAGAAAGCCATATCATCAAATTGTGCGACCCTAAGGGTTTCCTTTAAATGTCGGTAACGACAACTTACGTTATCACGATCAGTGAGGGGTATCTAGCAACACATCACTGTCTCCCTATATAAAGGAAATAGTCTTCCAAGACTACACCCAAACCATGGCACAAGTGTGAATCAAAACTCACAAGGCACACATATGTCCTTTGCCACTGGATGTTCTTATTGGACAAGCA
This sequence comes from Costus lasius, assembly GCA_027563935.2. NCBI lineage: Eukaryota > Viridiplantae > Streptophyta > Magnoliopsida > Zingiberales > Costaceae > Costus > Costus lasius. Next base: position 31,688,989 of record CM050448.1, read on the forward strand.
TGTCAAGCTTGTAACTCCAATACGATGAGCATGATTAGATCAGATGCACATAGTCATCTGGGTATGGCCATACACTACCTCAATCATCTCATATAGGGGGGGCCTCTAGAACATCACACTCCTTAAACAAGGAGACGGCAATCCTTTATCTATCACTAGTGCCCTAACCTGATTCAAGCTCACCATCCAAGATAGTCTATAATCATTATATTTCAAATGATATTGAACTACCTCAAAACAATGACAATCATCATTTAGAAACACAAGTGATCTCAAGTCAAAGGACATGTGCCACTTGCTGCTTACAGGGATCATTCACATTGTGACAAGCAATGCAATATCCCAGTAGGGTCTGTCCAGTACATCCAATGTACCCATGAGTCTACATCTTATTCCATGCTCGAAGCATCCTATAAGATTAGCACTCATATTAGTCTCCATCATATCAAGGCTGTCTCATGTTCACCAAGATATCTCGACTAAGGACTCATAGCCTGTCAGCCTAGCTGAACAGCTTTGAGACATTATTCAGAAGTACACTTATTACAGCAGACAAGGTAACAACCTGAATAACAACCATGCCTTATTATAAACTTAAGAGTTTATTACATGATACTTTTACAATCCCGAGGCCTCAAACATTAGCCTTAAGGGCATACCCCAACAGATAATCCTTAACCATTATATTTCAAATGATATTGAACTATCTCAAGATAATGCCAATCATCACTTAGAAACACAAGTGATCTCAAGTCAGTGGGAATATGCCACTTGCTTGCATACAAGGATTATTCACATTGTGACAAACAATTGAATATCCTAAGTAGGGTCAGTCCAGTACATCCAATGCACCTATGTGTCTAAATCTTATTCCATGCTCGAAGCATCCTATAAGATTAGAACACATATTAGTCTCAATCATACCAAGGCTGTCTCATGTTCACCGAGATATCTCGACTAAGGACAATACTGAATGTCAGCTAAGCTGACCATCATTGAGACATTACTCAGAAGTTATATATACAACAGCAGATAATGTAACAATCTGAATAACAACAATTGCCTTTATATTGTTTATACATGATACTGAAAATAACCCAAAGCCTCAAACATTGGCGTTAAGGGCATACCCTAACAACTCTTCCATGTATTTGATTTTGCTTAAAAACGCCCAAAATAGTGCCTTTTTGCCTGAAAATCATGAAAAACCAAAATAGAATTAGACTTTGCAATATTTGATGGATTCAGCATAAAAACAAGTAAAAGATCCTCAATTTAGCGTGAAAAGGTATTTAAAATGATACAAAATATACTACATATTTTGGTGTCATCAATTTTCAAGCGCATTCAGAACAGAGATAATTCCTGATTTTACGGCACTACCGTAAACTTTGACATGGGCCATATTTTCTAGACAATTTCGACCAGAGTGTTCATCCAATTTTACGGTAGTGCCGTGAACTATTTTACAGTGTCGTATTTTCCGGACAACATGAGATCAGAGAACGCAAGCGATTTTACGGCACTGCCGTGAAATATTACACGGTCGTATTTCTTCTTTTGAACGTGACTCCGAGGTCAATTTTGAAGTCCAATTTTTTCAGAGAAGATTGCAAACGATCCAAGGTCTTAAACTAAAAACTATAAAAAGGAAAAGAGGAACTTTTGACGAGAGGATCAGGAAGACACCAAAAGCCCCAATTTTCATCAACTGTACAGGGAGAAATCGAGTTACACACCGCCGCCTAGGGTTCCGCCGACGCGACAAATCCAGAGCATCTCTGGCCATGAAATTCATACTGAAGCTTCGCCTAGAGGAGGAGACAATGTACCAGAAGTTTCAGAACGAAAGGAGATCAATTGGAGGAGAAATCAAAGAAGAAGGAGGCGCCGCTACTGTTCATCGCCCTCCTTTGCAAATTATGGGGCCATGGTGTATTTTCCTAAAACTTCTTTTCCTTTGATTTTTGATCTTCTGAAACAATGGAATATTATATTTTCTTCACCATGCTAGTGTAAACACTCTTTGGGACATGGCGGAGTAATTTCCTTTGATTTTCTTAATGACTAGATACTATTTGCTTTCATCATGATTATTCTACTTTGATAATTTTACCTATGCAATTATTGCTCTAAGATTCTCCTTAGTTTACTTTTTATCATCATGATTTAGAGTTTTCGCAATAAGGACCGAAAGGTGATTTGCTTGAGAACTTGGAACCCTAAAATTGATTAATAGGCACTCACCGTAAGAAATTAGGTTAAGTTCTTATTTCTTTATTTTTGTAGTTTAAATTGCCATGATGATAATTATGAACCTAGGATTGAGTTATTGTGTCAAACATGGAGATCTTGCACGAAAGTGAGGATCGGAACGTTGGAGAACCAAAGGTAGAACTTGTGTTGAGACTCGGATGCACGAAAGTGATCCTTGAGTTTCCACTCGAGGAGATTAACTTAGAACTCGGATGCACGAAAGTGATCCTCGAGTTCATTGTTTGATGATTTACTTATCATTAGCTCAGGATAAACCTTGCGCGAAAATGAAGATTGGTCTCTGTATGGTTATCTGCATGAAAGTGAGTTAATCTCTCTACAAAGTAAATTATGCCTTTATCATAATAGAATTTGATTGATGAATATCCTTATATATCTACTCATGAAAATTAAAGTGAATGAAACCCTAGTCCCAGCTTCTCTCTAATAGTATTTTTCCGTGTGTTTTTGATCTTTACTTTGCTTTTATTCGATTGCCTAGATAATAAGAAATCAATTATTCAGTACTTGACAACATAGGTCTATGTGGAATCGATACTTTTCTTTATTACTTCGAGTATCCATGCACTTGCGGAGATAACAACAAGTGTGGTAATTCAACAAGTTTTTGGAGCCGTATCAGGGGGTGACAAGTCCCTGTGCGCCATACAATAAGTTTTGGCTGCGACTTCAGAAATAAGTTTTGTTTACCTACTTGTTGGGATACAACAAGTTTTTGCCACCGTTGCCGGGGACCTTAGTTTTTGTCAATATTGAAGTTATTGAAAGTATTACTAGACTAGGCTTTATTTATGTTCTATCTTTCTGTTCTTCTTTGTTTGCTTGGGTTACTTAATTTGTTTGCTTTAACCTGTATAGGAAATTTAAATCCAATGGCGGGACAGAGATCACTTAGGGACTATGTCGTCCCTAAGTCACAAGAAGTACACTTTAGCATTGTCAAACCCATCATTGAAGCCAATAATTTCGTGATTAATCCTGCCTTCTTCACCATGATCTAGAAGAATCAATTTGGAGCAGATCCAAATGAAGATCCCTATCAACACTTATATATTTTTCTAGAATATTGTGATACCATAATTAATGGAGTCTCTGATAATGCACTAAAACTAAGATTATTTCCTTTTTCTCTTAGGGACCGAGCACGATCTTGGTTACATTCCCGACAAGCTGGTGCTTTCTCTACATGGGAACAACTATCAAATGTCTTCCTGGTGAAGTACTTTCCACCGAGCAAAACCATTCAACTAAGGAACCAAATTGCAAACTTCACACAAAAACATGGCGAATCCTTTAGCAAGGCATGGGAGCGTTTCAATGATTTACAATGGAAGTGCCCTCACCATGGCCTCAAAAATTGGGTTTTGATTCATACATTTTATTATGGTCTACTCCCTAATCCTTGTCTAATTGTTGATGCTGCTGCAGGAGGAGCTATCATGAGCAAGACTATCGAAGATGCCTTTACCATATTTGAAGAAATATCCTTGAACCATAACCAATGGAATCCTGAAGAAGGAATACTATATTTTCATCACCATGGTAAGAATGAGAGTGAGGAATTGCAAGCCCCAACTGAAGAGGTAAATTATTTTGGTATAGAATCTTTACTTGACAAGTTTATGGCTAATTAGACTAAATTCATGCAAAATCAAAACAAAGAAATTGAAGATCTTAAAGGAATGGTTAGTCAACTTGCCTCTCAAGTAGAATCTTTAACTGCTCATAAAAAATTTCTAGAAGATCAAATGCCTAATGAACACTGTAATGTTATTGTCACTAGAAGTGGAAAGAAATTTGAAGAACCAAAAGGGAGAATTGAGAACAATAGAAAAGAGCTTAATAGTGAACATGACCAAGAATTAGGGTTAGAAAAATCTTATGAGCATGAGCAATCCCAAACCAGTTAATCACCTCATAAGGGTGATGAACCTAGAGGTGATAGGCGATATCAGAAAGATATTTCTAGACCTAATTTTCCTACACCATGTAAGCTATCTATACCCTTTCCTCAAAGGTTAGTACAAGAAAAACTAGACAAACAATTTGGGAGATTTTTAGATGTTCTGAAAAAGCTTTACATTAACATTCCATTTACTGAAGCTTTATCTCAAATGCCCACATATGCTAAATTTTTGAAAGAAATTTTGTCTAATAAGAGGAAAATAGAAGACTGTGGTACTGTAGCTTTAACTGAAGAATGTAGTGTCATCATTCAAAATAAGTTGCCACATAAATTGAAGGATCTAGGTAGCTTATCTATTCCTTGTTTTATTGGAAGGATGGCTTTTGACTGAGTCTTATGTGATTTGGGAGCTAGTGTGAGTCTAATGCCATTATCTATTCGCAGGAAGTTGGACATGGGAGAGCTTAAACCAACTTCAATATCTTTACAGCTCGCCGATCGTTCAATTAAATATCATGTGGGGATTCTTGAAGATGTACTTATTCAAATATGTAAGTATTTCATTCTAGAAAATTTTGTAGTTCTTGAGATGGAAGAAGATGCGAAAATCCCTATCATACTTGGTATACCATTTTTAGCTACAGTAGGAGCACTCATTGATGTAAAAAATGATAAGCTCTCACTTAACATCGGGAATGAAAGAATTGAATATGACTTGCATGAAACCATGAAAAACCCTTCAAATTCTGAGTATTGTTGTAGTATACATGATGTAGATGACATTATCTATGATCTTAATGATCTATTTGTTGAAACTTCTGAGTATGATTCTAATTCTATTCTTAAGGACGGAACCAATTCTGAAATTAATGAATTTCTAGACTGCAACACTTGTGATGAAAAAGAAAAGACTCCAAAAATAGAACTTAAGGCTCTACCTGATAACCTTCGTTATGAGTTTCTTGGTCCTAATTCTACTTATCCTATGATTGTTGATGCACAGCTTGGGAAACGAGAAATGGAGTTGCTTCTCAAAGAATTAAGGATTCATAGGAAGGTAATTGGGTACTCAATTGATGACTTGAAAGGAATTAACTCTTCTTTTTGTATGCACAGGATCTTGATGGAAGAAGAGCACAAGCCACATGCAGATTTCCAAAGAAGACTGAACCCCTCTATGAAAGAAGTTGTTAAAAAGGAAGTTCTGAAATTACTTAATGCAGGTATTATCTATCCTATCTCTGATAGCAAATGGGTAAGTCCTGTACATTGTGTTCCTAAGAAAGGAGGGGTAACTGTCATGAAAAACAAAGACAATGAATTGATTCCTGTTAGAACTGTTACTAGTTGGCCCATGTGCATAGACTATAGAAAATTGAACGCTGCCACTAGGAAAGACCATTTTCCTTTACCTTTTATTGATCAGATGGTTGAAAGACTAACAAACCATTCTCACTTTTTCTTCTCAGATGGATATTCTAGTTTTTTCCAAATTCCTATACACCTTGATGATCAAGAGAAAACCACTTTCACTTGCCCCTATGGAACTTTTGCATATAGGAGAATGCCTTTTGGTTTATGTAATACACCTACTACTTTTCAGAGATGCATGATGGCTATTTTTTTTTGATTTTATTGAAGACTGTATGGATGTATTTATGGATGATTTCTCAGTATATGGTTCCTCCTTTGACATTTGTTTGGATAACTTATCTCAGGTTTTACAGAGGTGCGAAGAAACTAACCTTGTGCTTAATTGGGAAAAATGTCATTTCATGGTTAAGCAAGGGATAGTTTTGGGACACTTAATTTCAGAAAGAGGAATTAAAGTGGATAAAGCCAAAGTTGAGGTGATAGACAAATTGGAACCGCCCACCACAGTGAAGGAGGTCCGAAGCTTTCTAGGACATGCAGGGTTCTACCGGTGATTCATCAAGGACTTCTCTAAACTTGCTAGACCTCTCACACATTTACTTTGTAAAGATGTTAAATTTTCTTTTGATGAGGATTGTTTATCTGCTTTTCGGGAATTAAAGAAAGCTTTGGTTTTAGAACCCATCATTCAGCCCCCAGATTGGGACTTGCCATTTGAACTCATGTGTGATGCTAGTGATTATGTAGTAGGAGCAGTCTTGGGACAGAGAAAAGATAAAAAACCTTATGTTATTCACTATGCCAGTAGGACTTTAGATGAGACACAAAAGAATTACACTACCACTGAAATGGAATTATTGGCTATAGTATTTGCTTTTGATAAATTTAGATCATATTTGATTAACTCCAAGGTGGTAGTGTATACTGATCATGCAGCTGTAAGATACTTAATGCAGAAAAAAGATACTAAACCGCATTTGCTCAGATGGATTCTGCTTTTACAAGAATTTGATTTAGAAATTAAAGACAAAAAAGGACCAGAGAATTTTGTTGCATATCATCTTTCTAGGATTATGGTGAACACTGAAGAAAATGATGTAATTAATGACTCATTCCCTGAAGAACAACTAATGACCATCGAACAAATCAGAGCCCCTTGGTATGCTGACGTTGTGAATTACCTTGTAGCTAATGTTTTTCCTCCTGATTTGAGTTACCAAGGAAGGAAGAGATTCTTGGCTGAGGTAAAACACTATTTTTGGGATGAGCCTTATGTGTTTAGAAGAGGTGTAGATGGTATTTTTAGATGTGTGCCTGAGGAGGAGATTACAGATATATTGTTTCATTGCCATGGATCTTCTTATGGTGGGCATGCCAGTGTTGAGAAAACTGCCTTCAAAGTGTTGCAATCAGGATTTGATTAGCGGCCAATTTTTAAAGATGCTAGAAACTTCATTTTATCTTGTGATAGATGTCAGAGGACAGGGAACATTAACAAAAGACATGAGATACCACTATCCAATATTTTTGAGGTTGAGATATTTGATGTTTGGGGAATTGATTTCATGGGGCCTTTTCCATCTTCTGGAGGCAACAAATATATTCTTGTAGCAGTAGATTATGTTTCAAAATGGGTTGAAGCTATTGCATCCCCAACCAATGATTCCAGAGTTGTTGTCAAATTATTCAAAAAAATTATCCTTCTAAGGTTTGGGACACCACGAGTTGTAATTAGTGATGGAGGCTCACACTTCATAGAACACAAGTTCTAAGCTTTACCTAGAAAGTATGGAGTAAATCATAGAGTAGCTACACCTTATCATCCTCAAACAAGTGGACAGGTTGAGATATCAAATAGAGAAATAAAAGGGATTTTGGAAAAGACAGTTTCACGCACAAGGAAAGATTGGACATTCAAACTTGATGATGCACTATAGAACTCATGCATAAGGCGATCTTGGCAATCAAAGCATTAAACTTTGACTTAAAGAATGCGGGTGAAAAACTGAGGTTGCAATTGAACGAGCTAGATGAGATTAGACTCTCAGCCTATGAAAATGCAATAATTTACAAGGAGAGAACTAAGAGATGGCATGATCGGCATATTTTTAGAAAACATTTCCAACCAGGTGATTTTGTTATTTTATTCAATTGTAGATTAAGACTTTTTCCTGGTAAACTCAAGTCTCGTTGGTTTGGGCCTTTTCAGGTGAAGAAAATTTATCCCTACGGAGCTATGGACATATGGAGTGAAGATACAGGAGAATTTAAAGTTAATGGTCAAATATTGAAACACTACTATCAAGAAGAATTGATTGAAGAAAATGAGAGCTTTTACCTAGATGAACCAAGATCAAATCTGAGTGTAGAACGGTCAAGCTAATGACCTTTAAATTAGCGCTTCTTGGGAGGCAACCCAAGCTTTCGAACCTCTATTTGTTTTCTTTTGCTTTAATTTATGCTTAGGACTAATTTTTTCTTTTGTTTTTGAAGGTAAAACGAGATTTGGTGCAAAATATGGCACTGCCGTAAAGTATATTATGGTACCGTATTTCCAGTCCACTTTCGACCAGAGAGTTGTGACGAAATTACGGCATAGCCGTAAACTGTTACACGGTACCGTATTTTGTGGCCAAAATCAACCCGAGAGATTCCTCATTTTTACGGCACCACCGTAAATTATTTCACGGGGCGTATTTTCGCGAGATTTTTCTGACGAGATTTCCAAACTTACCCCGAAATTACGGTAGCACCGTAATATATTTTACGGTACCATATTATTCAAAAAAAGAAGAGAGAGAGAGAAGAGGGATACTTTCCTGGGAGTTCAAAAGATATTTCGAGAAAGAGAAGGAAAAGAAGATGCATTGATGCTGACTACTCTCCTAGGAGTACAAAAGATATCAGACCAAACGATGACGAAGAGAGTCTTGTGAGTACCCATCCCCTTGCTCTTGTACATGAAAATTTCATAAAAATGAATGACTCTATAAACTATTGTGTCCTCCAGTGCTATACTTTAATTGGATGTATATGTTAGTTCATATGAGGAATTATTGAATACATATGATTGACTTTATATCATGGTGTGGTTTTGTCCTTAAAGAATTTCATTGATGAATATTTTCCTTGATGATGAGTAAATAAATATTCATGATTAGAGAAAAACCCTGTCATGTTAGATTTATTTCTTCAATGCATATCTATTTTTGAAATTTGACATTGGTTGATGCATGAAATTTTGGGTAGATATATTATTTGAAGAATGAAATCTAAAAATGAAACTATTCTTTTAAATAAAATGAGTATATGAGTATGATTGCTGAATTGATATCAATTGATCAACTTATTAGATGTTTAGTCTATTTTGCCATTTGTTGGGAAGGAAGAATCTAAGATCCATAAAAATAGTGAGAGACTCCCCTACTTGGCACTATGTAAAATTGATAGTGGTACCTAAGACATGGGTTGAAGGCTATGTCCAAAAGATAATGAGAGAGAAAAAGAATAAGACTCCCCTACTTGGCACTGTGTAAAATTGACAGTGGTACCGAAGAAAAGAGTTAAAGTCAAAAATAAAAAGTATGTATCTTTGAGGGTACATGCCATCTATGCAAAAATAACAAAATACATGAAAAAGAAAAAAATGAATAAAAAAACAAAAAAATAAAAATAAAAAAAGAAAAATTTATGTGTGGAAAAAGATCTTGGAAACCTAATTCCTATAAATAAAAGCATGATAGATTTGAACTGAAATTGGTGAAATCATGAGATTGAAAATTCTATTTATTGTACAAGTTGCAAAGTTTTATTTGATTGAATTATGGATCTAAAGGGTTGAGTTCTAAGGATGATATATTTATTGAAGTTTTATAAAACAATTGATGGAATTTTTCATTGATGATTATATTTTAGAAATTTATTGAGCATGAAATGGTTATTCTTTTAATCAATTTTTTATTTTTGCTTGAGGACAAGCAAAGTTTGAGCCTTATGTGTTTTGATGACACCAAAATATATAGTATATTTTGTATCATTTTATATACCTTTTCATGCTAAATTGAAGATCTTTTGCTTATTTTTATGCTAAATTTATCAAATATTGCAAAATCTACTTCTATATTCATTTTTCATGATTTTCAGGTAAAAAGGCACTATTTTGAGGCATTTTTGAGAAAAATCAATGACATGGAAAAGTTACCATCATCAAGAGGAGATCACTTGACAAATTTCACGTAAATCGGAGCAACCAACCAAAATACGGCTGTGTCGTACTCTATATTACGGTACCATATTTCCATATGATACCGTAATATCAGAGCACTGTCGTAAATTGGTGGAATTTCCGACCAGAAGATTTAATGAAAAATACGGCACTGTCGTAAAACTTAACACTGCCATATTTTGAAGCGCATTCAGAATAGAGATAATTCCAGATTTTACGGCACTACCGTAAACTTTGACACGGGCCGTATTTTCTAGACAATTTCGACCAGAGAGTTCATCTAATTTTACAGTAGTGCCGTGAAGCATTTTACGGTGCTGTATTTTCCAGACAACTTCAGATCAGAGAACGCAAGCGATTTTACGGCACTGCCATGAAATATTACACTACAGTATTTCTGCTTTTGAACGCGACTTCGAGGTTAATTTTGAAGCCCAATTTTTTCGGAGAAGATTACGAATGATCCAAGGCCATAAACTAAAAACCATAAAAAGGAAAAGAGGAGCTTTCGACGAGAGGATCAGGAAGACACCAAAAGCCCCAATTTTCATCAACTGTACAAGGAGAAATCGAGTTACACGCCGCCGCCTTGGGTTCCACCGCCGTGACAAATCCAGAGCATCTCCGGCCGTGAAATTCATACTGAAGCTTCGCCTAGAGGAGGAGACAACATACCAGAAGTTTCAGAATGAAAGGAGATCAATTGGAGGAGAAATCAAAGAAGGAGGCGCCGCTACTATTCATCGCCTACCTTTGCAAATTACGGCTATGCTTATTGTGTGCCATACAATAATTTTTGGCTGCGACTTCAGAAATAAGTTTTGTTTACCTACTTGTTGAGATACAACGCTGACCTTGGACTACATCCAAGTCAGATTTCCTCCCACTAGCCTTTCTCAAGAGAAAAACTTTCCCAAGAAAATTAGCACTCTGAGCAGCAACCAAGTTGCTCTCCTGTGGGATCATGGAAGCAGTATTCCCAAAGGATACCCTATACACATATGCATTAGATATGGAACATCTATTAGTGTTCAGGAAAAAACTGTTCATTTTTGCACAACCTTTAACAAGGAGATACATGACTTATCCTGTATCGAATCATGCCAAGCACGACTTGATTCCTCTGTTTATACACTCACCCTTTAAAAATGGAGTTCTAGAAAGAGTGAGCTATGAGGAATCTCATACTCATCAGGATAATCATAAACTATGGCTCAAGTGCTTTCTAATAAGTCAGAAAGCTTTTTATGGATCTGTTAAGCTAGTTTCCTTTATTCATATCTGTCAGATATGTCTGTAAAGGACTAGTACCCTATCTTTGGCTTACTTATTAGACCTGTCCACACACACTAAAGTGTATGAGGTCCAACAAGTCTCCTAATCTTACACTTCTAAAAAGTGAAGAGCATCGCTGTTGTTGTCCTTAGCAAACAAGGCTCGTGCGAGTCTAGCTCTCAAAAAAAGGTAGATCCGACTCATTCTCCTGAAAAGAGATTGAATCCACAAATCCATTCGCATGGAGATAGTGAATGAGGTACTTGTTTTACAAGGCCCAAACAATAGTGCCAAAGATAGGTACAAAACCACTTAATTTAATCCATACATTATGTTACTTATAGAACTTCACATACAGATAGAACATGAAGATACTGAAGTTCTAACAAAGTCTTGACCCCAGAGAGAGTGAGGTCTCCTATAGCTATGGTAGCAATAGATGCTCCAACTAGTAGGTTAGTCTCTCTGCGTCAGCGTTGCCCTATTTCCGTTGAGCACCAAGACGCTTTTACAAGTATTAGTCTCATCATGCGATATGATATACCCATGTATCAGAAATAAACAACTAGACTTTGGTAACATAATCACCTAAGCTAGAAGACGGAGGGCTACTTCTCTTTTCCTCGTTTTGAGGTTGCTAGCAATCATTCTCAAGCACCATATCTCCTGCACCCCTTTTCATCTTTAATGCGTTGGACAAGCACTAAGGCTTTTCTTTGCATTATAGGACTACTTTAGAGGTTATAGCTTTATATTCTAGCTTGTCCCTTAAAGAGCTATTTTAGAATATCTAAAATATGATCAGCTCAACACGTTGCTTTCACAACACAGGCGACATGCTAGCTTTAGACAAGCTACCCCATAAGCATCCTCTTCAGCCAATAAGGTTGTAGATGAGATGGGTTCAGGAAAAGGCTACCCAAGGAGACACAGCTTTTCCTTGAGCTTGAGGACAATCCTCAAGTATGGTACTAGTCCTTGAAGTTGGTTCCAACCAACTTCTCCTTCCTCAAGAAGGAACGGAATGACAGTCTGCTATCATTGTTGCTTGTAGAAGCCATCTACAACAAAGATAAGAGCAGATCAGTATCACAATTCAATCATTTATTCTAAATTATAGCCTTTTATAAATGATTGTTTCTCACTATTTTATTCGAATCGATAATCCTCAAAAATCGATCAAGAAGTCATCTGACTTCCTTAGTGAGATGGGATCCTCATTTCGTACATGGCCTTGTGTCCCACAAGCGTGGGATGTACTGCATAAGGTGACACATGCTTCCTGAGGTAGGCTCGCCGGCCAATTGCAACTTGGCAATTCCCCTTCTAAAGACCGTTCAGGCACTTTGTGTCCAGCGAGGGCTAGATACAACACAAAGTCTTAACCTCTTAAGGCTGCCTCTAGAAAAGTTCATCATGTGAACCACCACATATGAAAAATCCTAGTCAAGTCCGACCTGACCGTTATACCCAGGTCCAACAATTTTCTTGCGAAAGGCACATCCAGAGTTTTAACCGGACTGGGGAAATTATTGTCACCACACGCCTCCAAAAGATAGATGGGTGTGTCCCACGAGGGTGGGAAACAGTGTACAACACCATCGATCGATAGTTTGACGAGGGTTACGCGTCATAAGGCTAAGTAACGGGACTTGATATAATTTACTAAGGATTTTTGTGGTCTCGGCACCACGGGCTTTTATCTTATTCTACCAATATAGGCATGCAATCCTATGGTGGAATAAAACCAAAAGCAGTAAAGGCATGCTGGAACAGAAATAGTAAATATGATGTGATCAAAGCCCAAAACATGGGTAACAAGCCCCTAAACCTAGTCCTAGCCACCTAGCACTACCAAGGGCAATGAGCCATGGCCCATGCCAAAAGTCCTTAGCTCATCCCCGAGTGCCCTAAGGGCTCTGCTCCAAGGCCCCGAGGTGCGCCACCTAAGTCTTCAGCTCCATGGGTCATCTCGCAAAACCTAAAGTCACCATCCAGGAAAACCCTAGATCCCCTTTAGGTTCGGCCAACCCGAGTCTTCTCCATGGATTAGCTCACAAACCCTAGGCTCCTCCTAGGGTTCGGCCAACTCAGATCTCCATCAGGAAGCTAGCTCGCAAATCCTAGGCTCCTCCTAGGATTCGGCCAAACATCCATGTGTCATCCTCTCTTGGTATCTCACCTCTTTGCTTGATACACCACATCCCTTGCAAGGTGCGCCGCCTAGAGGTGCGTCCCCTTTGCTTAGATGTGCCATCAAGTGTCCTTGGTGCTCAATCTCCCTTCATCAGCCCATGAACTTAAGAAGCATCCAACGGACCTTCAAGTTCTTGGTTAATGATAGAAGACCAGCCCCTTTGCAAGCTTGGAGCGTGATGACACCAAAATATGTAGTATATTTTACATCATTTTAGATACCTTTTCATGCTAAATTGGGGATCTTTTACTTGTTTTTATGATTGAATCCATCAAATATTACAAAGTCCACTTCTATTTTGGTTTTTCATATTTTTCAGGCAAAAAGGCACTATTTAAGGCGTTTTCAAGCAAAATAAAATACATGGAAAAGTTCTCATTATCAAGAAGAAGTCATCCAAGAAATTTCATGCAAATCGAGGCTGAAGACCAAAATACGGTAGTGCCATATTTATAATACGGTACCGTATTTTTCGAGGCTACCGTATTATCGAGAGCACGGCCGTATTTTGGTGATTTTCCAAACAAAAGATTGTGCGAAAAATACGCCACCGCCGTAAGGTTTTCCATGGCCATATTTTGGGGCGCTTTCGGAACAGAAACCTTTGCCAAAATTACGGTACTGCCGTAACGCATTTTACGGGTCGTATTTTGGAGCGTCTTTAGAACAGAATGTTTCCCTGAAATTACGGCACTGCCGTAAATAATTACACGGGCCATATTTTTCTGACATATCCAACCAGAGAGTTCAGCCGATTTTACGGCACGGCCGTAAACCATATTACGGTGCCGTATTTTCTAGCACTTTCAGAACAGAACAGTCGAGGGAGTTTACGGCAGTGTCCTAAGATATTACATTACCGTATTTCGGTTTTTGAACACGACTCCCAGGTCAATTTCAACACCCGATTTTTGCGGAGATTATTGCGGGCGATCTAGAGCTTTAAATTGGATGCCGTAAGAAGAGAAAAGGGAGCTTGGAAGGAGAGGATTGTTAAGATACCACAGGCCCCAAATTTCGTTAACTGTCGAGGGAGAAATCATCGAACAGGCCGCCGCCTAGGGTTTCACCGTCGCGATCAATCCAGAGCACTTCCGACCGTGATTTTCATTCTGAAGCTTCGCCTAGTGAAGGAGACAATGAAAGGTCAAACCCTAGTTCACATGCGCATCTAGGAGATCTTGCATAGGCGAAAAACTAGGTTTGATAGGATCGAGAGGCAAGATAATATGAGCAACCATAAAAATGCGTTACCATTGCCATTGATCGAGTGGCGACTTGGAAGAAGAAAGGGCGAGCGGCTCTTCTCCAAAGGAAATCGCACACAAGAAGATGATGACTTCTTCCTTGTATTCCTTGTGCTAGCAAAGATCCAAGGAGTCCTAGATCGTGTATGAGGAGATGTCTTTCTCCCTTTTGCTGGCCGAACTTCCTCTTGTTGTGAAGATCATCCACACGAGAGGAGTGGGGGCGAGAGAGAGATAGGCGTTCGAACATGGGGGCGTTTTCTCAAAGAAAACAGCTTCCAAAAATAGTAAGTCCATAACCCCATGTTTAACTCCACTTGAAGCCATCGATAACTCCTCTCTCTATTGAACCATACGTTCACCAAGTGAACCGGTTCAATTCTATTTGGTTCAAAGACCAAATCGAACCCACCATGGTCTTGATCTCTTTAAACCAAATGGTTCAAGATCTAGCCACACATCTCTCGACCCTCTTGATCTCTATGATCAAGCATCAATTCTCTCGATCGAAGCTTACCGATCTCAAGCCCTAATCAATCAAACATGATCAGACCAGATCTCACTTCCAATCAGAGTTTAAATTCCTTTAAACTGAACCAGAACAATTCAGTCCACACGATCTGACACAAGTAAGCCATATCATCAAATTGTGCGACCCTAAGGGTTTCCTTCAATGTCGGTAACGATAACTTACATTATCACGATCAGAGAGGGGTATCTAGCAACACATCACTGTCTCCCGATATGAAGGAAAGAGTCTTCCAAGACTACACCCAAACCATAGCACAAGTGTGAATCCAATTCACTCGGCATACATGTTCCCTTTGCCACTGGACGTTCTCATTGGACAAGCCTGTCAAGCCTGTAATTCCAACATGATGAGAATGGTTAGATCAGATGATCATAGTCATCTGGGTATGGCCATACACTTTCTCAACCATCTCATCCAGGGGGGCCCCTTTAGAACATCACACTCCAACTAGGAGAGGCAATCCTATATCTATCACTAGTGTCCTAACATGACTCATGTCCACTATCCAAGATAATCCTTAACCATTATCTTTCAAATGATATTGAACTACCTCAAGACAATGTCAATCATCACTTAGAAACATAAGTGATCTCAAGTCAAAGGGAATATACCACTTGCTTGCTTATAAGGATTTATTCACATTGTGACAAACAATTGAATATCCTAAGTAGGGTCAGTCCAGTACATCCAATGCACCTATGCGTCTAAATCTTATTCCATGCTCGACGCATCCTATAAGATTAGAACACATATTAGTCTCAATCATATCAAGGCTGTCTCATGTTCACCAAGATATCTCGACTAAGGACAATACTGCATGTCAGCCAAGCTGAAACACCAATGAGACATTATTCAGAAATATACATACAGCAACAGATAATGCAACAATCTGAATAACAACAATTGCCTTTATAAACATATACATAGTTTATACATGATACTGATAATAGCCCAAGGCCTCAAACATTAGCCTTAAGGGCATACCCCAACAATCTCCCACTTGCACTTAAACTAATGGTTGAGAAATCTCAAACCCATATTATTACAGTGCTTTTCATGCTTCTGCTGCGCCAGAGGCTTTGTAAGCGGGTCAGCTAGATTGTCATCTGTATGTACCTTGCAGATCTTGATCTCTCCTCGATCTATGATCTCACGGATCTAATGAAACCTTCTCTGTATGTGCTTGGACTTCTGGTGTGACCGCGGTTCCTTTGCTTGTGCAATCGCTCCAGTGTTATCACAGAAGATAACCAATGGATCTGCACTCGAAGGAACAACACCAAGTTCTTGAATGAACTTACGAATCCATACTGCCTCCTTTGATGCTTCTGAGGCCGCATCATACTCGGCTTCTGTTGTGGAATCAGCAACAATTGATTGTTTGAAACTCTTCTACACCACTGCTCCTCCATTCAAGCTAAAAACGTAGCCTGATTGCGATCGGAAATCATCTTGGTCAGATTGGAACGAAGCGTCAGTATATCCTTCAATACTGAGTTCTTCCTGACCTCCATAAATCAAGAACATATCTTTGGTTCTTCGAAGATATTTCAAAATGTTCTTGACTGCAATCCAGTGTGCCTTCCCTGGATTACTTTGGAAACGACTGGTCACGCTTAACCCGTAAGCGACGTCTGGGCGAGTACATAACATCGCATACACGATAGACCCAATAGCCGAAGCATAAGGCGTATTGTCCATCTCATCTTTCTCAGACTGTGTTTGAGGACACTGGCTCTTTGAAAGATTCAGACCATGTCTGACTGGAAGATATCCTCTTTTAGAATTTTCTAAATGGAATCTTTCCAGGACCTTATCGATGTAAGTACTCTGGCATAGCCCAAGAAGCCTATTAGATCTATCTCTATAGATCTTCACACCTAATACATAGGCTGCTTCTCCCAAATCTTTCATCTGGAAATATTTTCTTAACCATGCTTTGACTGCATGCAGTTCAGGAATA
The DNA here is from genome assembly GCA_027563935.2 of Costus lasius. Lineage (NCBI taxonomy): Eukaryota > Viridiplantae > Streptophyta > Magnoliopsida > Zingiberales > Costaceae > Costus > Costus lasius. The sequence goes on from CM050448.1 coordinate 31,705,985, forward strand.
TCGTTTCCAATGATTAAGATATCATCGACGTAGAGGACTAGGAAAGTAATCACGCTCCCACTAAACCTTTTATATACACACGGGTCATCTTCATTTTTGATAAAACCAAATTCACAAACTGATTCATCAAAACGAATATTCCAGCTTCTTGATGCTTGTTTAAGTCCATAAATGGACTTCTTTAATTTGCATATTTTATGACGTTCTGATGGATTGATGAAACCTTCAGGCTGTGTCATATACACATCCTCTTCTAGTTTTCCATTAAGGAAAGCGGTCTTCACATCCATTTGCCAGATCTCATAATCATAATATGCTGCTATCGCGAGAATAATCCGAATGGACTTGAACATGGCTACAGGAGAGAAAGTTTCATCATAATCTATCCCGTAGATTTGTTTGAAACCTTTCGCAACTAGCCTGCCCTTATAGGTAACTACGTTACCATCCATGTCTCTCTTCCTTTTGAAGATCCACTTACAGCCTATAGGGATTACTCCCGGAGGCGGATCAACCAAATCCCAGACTTGGTTATCTGACATGGAGTCCATCTCGGCTCGCATAGCTTCAAGCCAACTTGCTGATTCCGGTCCACTGACTGCATCCGCATAAGTGAGGGGTTCATCATTAATGATGTAGATTCCGTCATAGCGCTCAGGCTGACGACGAATCCTTCCCTATCTACGCGGTTCCCGTGATATCTGAGCCTCAGGTTGAACATTAACCTGTTCTATTTGCTCAGGCTCATCCAACTGAGCTTGACTACTTTGTCCCTCTTCTGGATTTTCATCCAGCTTTATTTCTCTCCCACTGGCCTCTTGCAGAAGAAATTCCTTCTCAAGAAAAATAGCCGTTCGAGCAACAAATACTTTGTTCTCTTTGGGATCGTAGAAATAATAACCCTTAATTTCTTTAGGGTAACCGACAAAGATACATTTATTAGATCTGCTCTCCAGTTTCCCAGAGGTGAGCTTTTTGACATAAGCCTCGCAACCCTAGATTTTAATAAATGTTAAGCTCGGCTATTTCCCATACCATAACTCAAATGGTGTCTTTGAAACTGCCTTGGATGGCACTCGGTTTAGCACCTTTGCAGCTGTTTCCAGTGCAAATCCCCAAAAGGAGTAAGGTAGAGTAGCCTGACTCATCATAGAACGAACCATATCCAATAAGGTTCTATTTCTCCTTTCGGACACACCATTCCATTGTGGTGTTCCTGGCGGAGTGAGCTGTGAGATGATCCCACACTCCTTCAGATAGTCAGTAAACTCATGACTCAAGTATTCGCCACCTCGATCTGAACGAAGTGCCTTGATATTTCGGCCTAACTGATTTTGTACTTCATTTTTGAATTCTTTGAACTTGTCAAAAGATTCACTCTTATGTCTCATTAGATAGACATAACCATACCTACTGAAATCATCAGTAAAAGTAATGAAGTATAAATAGCCACCTCTGGCATGTTTACTAAAAGGCCCACACACATCACTGTGAATAAGGTCAAATAAACCTGAAGCCCTTTTACCTTTATTAGAAATGAAAGATCCCCTAAAGGGGAGGGAGAAACCCTAAGCATGCGTAAATTGAAAAATTTGCATGGGCGGAATTAGGGTTTCCTAGGATCGCATGTAATATGAACATATGATCAACATTATTTCTTTGTATAGATCAAGATAGGATCTTACCAAGGCCATTGATTCGAATGGAGTCTTGGAAGCAAGAGGGCGAATTGGCTCTCCTCCAAAGAAGACGCACACAAAGGTGATGATGACTACTCCCTTGGCGTCCTTGTGCTAGCAAAGCTTCAAGGTGTCCTAATCGTATGGAGGAGATGAGATGATCCTCTTGGTGGCAGCCGAAAGCTCTCTTCTCCAATGCGTGAAAAACTTGATCACTCCACATGGCCGAGACCCATGAAGAGAAGAGACGTTTGTAAGCGTTTAGGCGTTACATGATTTCCATAAATGGAAAGTCATGAAGCCATGCGTTCATGTCTTGTGAACGAACCAAAACGCCAACTCAATTGAACCAAGCGTTCATGTCTTGTGAGCGGGTTCAATTTAATTTGGTTCAATTGCATTGGTCCCAAGACCAAATCGAACCAAGCCAAGCCATGGTCTAAATCTTATATGAACCATGAAGGTTCAAGATCCAACCGTTCATCTCTTGATGCTCTTGATCTCACCGATCAAGCATCAATCCTCTCGATCGAAGCTTACCGATCTCAAGCCCTAATCAATCAAACATGATCAGACCAGATCTCACTTACAACCAGAGTTTAAACTCCTTTAAACTGAACCAAAACAATTCAGTCCACACGATCTGACATAAGTAAGCCATATCATCAAATTGTGCGACCCTAAGGGTTTCCTTTAAATGTCGATAACGATAACTTACGTTATCACGACCAGTGAGGGGTATCTAGCAACACATCACTGTCTCCCGATATAAAGGAAAGAGTCTTCCAAGACTACACCCAAACCACAGCACAAGTGTGAATTCAATTAACTAGACATACATGTTTCCTTTGCCACTGGATGTTCTTATTGGACAAGCGTGTCAAGCTTGTAATTCCAATATGATGAGAATGATTAGATCAGATGAACATAGTCATCTGGGTATGGCCATACACTTTCTCAATCATCTCATCCAGGGGGCCCCTGTAGAACATCACACTCCAAACAAGGAGACGGCAATCCTATATCTATCACTAGTGCCCTAACATGACTCATGCTCATTATCCAAGATAGTCTATAACCATTATATTTCAAATGATATTGAACTACCTCAAAACAATGCCAATCATCATTTAGAAACACAAGTGATCTCAAGTCAGAGGAAATATGCCACTTGCTTACATACAAGGATTATTCACATTGTGACAAGCAATTGAATATCCTTGCAGGGTCTGTCCAGTACATCCAATGTACCTATGAGTCTACATCTTATTCCATGCTCGAAGCATCCTATAAGATTAGAACACATATTAGTCTCAATCATATCAAGGCTGTCTCATGTTCACCAAGATATCTCGACTAAGGACTATACTACATGTCAGCCAGGCTGAACAGTATTGAGACATTATTCAAAAGTATATATATATATATATATATATATATATATATATATATATATATATATATATATATATATATATATATATATATATATATATATATATTGTAACAACCTGAATAACAACCATTGCCTTTATAAACATTGAGTTTATACATGATATTGATACAATCCCAAGGCCTCAAACATTAGCCTTAAGGGCATACCCCAACAATCTCCCACATGCACTTAATCTAATGGTTGAGAAATCTCAGACCCATATTATTACAGTGCTTCTCATGCTTCTGCTGCGCCAGAGGCTTAGTAAGCGGGTCAGCCAGATTGTCATCTGTATGAACCTTGCAGATTTTGATCTCACCACGATCAATGATCTCTCGGATCAAATGAAACCTTCTTTGTATGTGCTTGGACTTCTGGTGCGACCGTGGTTCCTTTGCTTGTGCTATTGCTCCAGTGTTATCACAGAAGATAACCAATGGATCTGCACTCGAAGGAACAACACCAAGTTCCTGAATGAACTTACGAATCCACACTGCCTCCTTGGATGCTTCCGAGGCTGCAACATACTCGGCTTCTGTTGTGGAATCAGCAACAATAGACTGTTTGAAACTTTTCCACACCACTGCTCCTCCATTCAAGATAAAAACATAGCCTGATTGCAATCGGAAATCATCCTGGTCAGATTGGAATGAAGCGTCAGTATATCCTTCAATACTGAGTTCTTCCTGACCTCCATATACCAAGAACATATCTTTGGTCCTCCGAAGATATTTCAAAATGTTCTTGACCGCAATCCAGTGCGCCTTACCTGGATTACTTTGGAATCGACTGGTCACGCTTAACCCGTAAGCGACGTCTGGGCGAGTACACAACATCGCATACATAATGGACCCAATAGCCGAAGCATAAGGCGTATTGTCCATTTCATCTTTCTCAGTCTGTGTTTGTGGACACTGACTCTTTGAAAGATTCAGACCATGTCTGACTGGAAGATATCCTCTTTTAGAATTCTCTAAATGGAATCTCTCCAGGACTTTATCAATGTAAGTACCCTGGCACAACCCGAGAAGCCTCTTAGATCTATCTCTGTAGATCTTCACACCTAATACATAGGCTGCTTCTCCTAGATCTTTCATTTGGAAACATTTTCTTAACCATGCCTTGACGGCATGTAATTCAGGAACGTCGTTTCCAATGATCAAGATATCATCGACGTAGAGGACTAGGAAAGTAATCACGCTCCCACTAAACCTCTTATATACACACGGGTCATCTTCATTCTTGATGAAACCAAATTCACAGATTGATTCATCAAAACGAATATTCCAGCTTCTTGATGCTTGTTTAAGTCCATAAATGGACTTCTTTAACTTGCATATTTTATGACGATCTGATGGATTGGTGAAACCTTCAGGTTGTGTCATATACACATCCTCCTGCAGATTTCCATTAAGGAAAGCAGTCTTCACATCCATTTGCCAGATCTCATAATCATAATATGCTGCTATCGCGAGAATAATCCGAATAGACTTGAATATGGATACAGGAGAGAAAGTTTCATCATAATCTATCCCGTAGATTTGTTTGAAACCTTTCGCAACTAGCCTGCCTTTATAGGTAACTACGTTACCATCCATGTCAATCTTCTTCTTGAAGATCCATTTACAGCCTATAGGGATTACTCCCGGAGGCGGATCAACCAAATCCCAGACTTGGTTATCTGACATGGTGTCCATCTCGGCTCGCATAGCTTAAAGCCATCTTGCTGAATCCGGTCCACTGACTGCATCCGCATAAGTGAGGGGTTCATCATTATCAATGATGTAGACTCCGTCATAGCGCTCAGGCTGTCGACGGATCCTTCCCGATCTTCGCGGTTCCCGTGATATCTGAGCCTCAGGTTGTTCAATAACCTGATCTATTGGCTCAAGCTCATCCAACTGTGCTTGACTACTTTGTCCTTCCTCTGGATTCTCATCCAGCTTTATTTCTCTCCCACTGGCCTCTTGCAGAAGAAATTCCTTCTCAAGAAAAATAGCCGTTCGAGCAACAAATACTTTGTTCTCTTTGGGATCGTAGAAATAATAACCCTTAGTTTCTTTAGGGTAACCGACAAAGATACATTTCTCAGATCTGCTCTCCAGTTTCCCAGAGGCGAGCTTTTTGACATAAGCCTCGCAACCCCAGATCTTAATAAATGTCAAGCTCGGCTGTTTCCCACACCATAACTCATATGGAGTCTTTGAAACTGCCTTGGATGGCACTCGGTTTAGTACCTTTGCAGCTGTTTCCAGTGCAAATCCCCAAAAGGAGTAAGGTAGAGTAGCCTGACTCATCATTGAACGAACCATATCCAATAAGGTTCTGTTTCTCCTCTCGGACACACCATTCCATTGCGGTGTTCCTGGCGGAGTGAGCTGTGAGATAATCCCACGCTCCTTCAGATAGTCAGTAAACTCTCGACTCAAGTATTCTCCACCTCGATCTGAACGAAGTGCCTTGATATTTCGGCCTAGCTGATTTTGTACTTCATTTTTGAACTCTTTGAACTTGTCAAAAGATTCACTCTTATGTCTCATAAGATAGACATAACCATACCTACTGAAATCATCAGTAAAGGTAATGAAGTATGAATAGCCACCTCTGGCATGTTTACTAAATGGCCCACACACATCACTGTGAATGAGATCAAGTAAACCTGAAGCCCTTTGACCTTTATTAGAAAAAGGAGCTTTCATCATTTTACCCATTAAACAAGCTTTGCATGTATCAAGCTCCTCATAGGAGAATGATCCCAGCAGTCCATGGTCATGCAACCGCTTAATGCGCTTCTTGTTAATATGGCCTAAACGACTATGCCATAGCAAGGTGCTGTTATCAGCATACTTGGCTTTCTTAATATCAATTTGTTGTATAGAACATTCCATGTCCAACATGAATAACCCATTGTTAATTGATCCAGTAGCATAAACTACATTATCAAAAGTAATAACACACTTTGAAATATTACATTCAAAGGAAAACCCTTTCCTGACAAGAGCAGGAATAGAGATAATATTTTTGGTTATGCTTGGTACAAAATAACAATTGTCCAGTTCCAATACAAGACCAGATGGTAATGAGATGTGATATTCTCCTACAGCAACAGCAGCAACCCGTGCCCCGTTTCCAACTCGTAGGTCCACCTCATGCTGTCCCACCTGTCTTCTTCTCCTGAGTTCCTGTACATTTGAACAAATGTGAACTCCACATGCAGTGTCCAACACCCATGAAATAGAAGAAGAAGATATCATGACTTCAGTCACAAAAATACCTGAGCCAGAAGCAAAAGGCTTGCTTCCCTTCTTGTCTCCTTGGAGCGCTTTACAGTCCTTCTTCCAGTGACCCAGCTGGCCACAATGGAAACATCTGTATTCCTTCGACCGCTTAACCTTTTGTTTCAGAGCCTTGCTATAGCTCTTGACGGGGGCTTTGCCCTTCTTCCCTTTCTTCTTGTTCCTTGAAGGAACTAGCAAGACAGAGGATGAAGGCTTCCCTTTTAGAGTCAGCTCTGTAGTCAAGAGCATATTCAGTAACTCTGCCGGCGTACAATCGATCTTGTTCATATTAAAGTTAATAATGAACGGATCAAAAGAGGTCGGGAGAGACTGGAATATGATGTCTACAGCAAGCTCCTGATTGATGGTATGTCCCAGTTTCTCTAGAGCCTCCTTGTACCCAATCATCTTGAGTACGTGAGCTCCCACTGGACTTCCTTCAGTCAGTTTGCTCTGAAAGAAAAGTTTAGTCAAATTATAGCGTTCAGTCCTCGCCTGTGCAGCATACAGCAACTTGAGGTTCACTATAATTTCTATAGCAGATAGATCCTCATGCTGACGCTGCAGCTCTGGCGTCATAGACGCAAGCATCAGGCAAGCGACATCAATGCTGTCATTGACATGCTTCTCATAAGCATCGCGAACCGCCCTTGCGGCATTCGCAGCGGGTTGAGGCGGTATTGTCGTCTCGAGGACATACAGTTTCCTCTCAGCCTTAAGAATAATCTTAAGGTGTCCATACCAGTCTGAGAAGTTTGGCCCAGCAAACTTCTCCCTTTCCAGTAGGGATCGCACATTGAAATTCGTGGTGTTCGTTGCTGCAGGAATCTACAACATTGCAAGAACAGCAAGGTCAGTATCAATGTGAGAATCAATCCAGGACTTAAGAATGATTCTTTTTCTCACTATTCTATCTGACTGAAAAATCCAGCAAAACAGTCCGAAAGAGTGACACTCTTTTAGTGAGATGGGATCCAGATTTCGTACTTGGTCTCCGCGTCCCGCTCAGGCGAGATAAGATGCACAGAGAGTACAAGCACTAATCTCTGGTAGGCTATCCCTGCCAATCGCCAACCCGTGCGATTCCCCTTCATCTGGGCGATCCAGCCGACTGCGCCAACTGAGTTGGTACAACACAATCTCTGATCCCACAGATGGCTGCCTCCATATAGCTAACATATGCTCAGTATGTAGCCTACATGGTCAAGCTGACCCGACCTACTCCCTGGACCACCACATGCTATGCTGAGCAACGAGAAGCGATAAATCCCTTCTCTGTAACATGCAGGTGAAATCACACACCGTCTGAAGATAGATGGGCGTGCCCACTGAGTGGGTACAACACGGCCCGAACGATAGTCAGAACAGTGAGGTTTCGCGTCAGAAGGCTATCGTGCTTGATATTTAACGTTTGGATTTTAACGGTCTTTTATCTTCTTAACTATCATGCAAACCCTATGGTGATAGCAGAAGATTAAATCATGCAATTCTAATTATATAAACAATAAATGAAAGCATGATGATCTTATGTGGTAAACGCCCATTAAGCCTAAGTAAGACCTTAATTAACTTAAGTCTTCACTTGAGCTCTTCATGGGTCTTTTGCATCTCATCTGGCCCATCCCAGGGCCCAAGCGCCCACCAGGTAAATGCCCCTGTCCTAGAGTCGAACTCTAGACCTCCCACTGGTGAAGCTACTTGCTGCATGCTCCTCTGCCATGTGTGCTCTGTGCTCATGTCTAATCAAATACATTTTAATCTATCTAGACATGATTGACACGCAGGTCAATTATACATTATAAATTAATTAAAATGTGATGCGCAGATCACAATTATAATAATTCACAATAATCCAGGCACGCAGGCCCCAGCACAGCACACATTAAAATTGGGCAGCCCACATAAGATGAAATAGACATTGATTCATGTTTATACAATCAACATGTGATCCAAACAAGAAAATAAAATTTTCGAAAACCCATGGGCATCAATTTTATTTTCCTTATGTGCCCTACTACCTTACAACGGTCCATTAATAGGGATCCACTCATCTGATCTAGTCAGACCCACTGCCCTAGCATGCACCAAGTCCTTACTGACTTGAGTCGACCCAGTGGTCAACAATGCATGCGTTGGGCTGAACGACCCTCATGAGTTCTGGCAAGCGGGTGTGACCCCGGGCTTAACTCAAGAGCGTTCACTGGTTGTCTCAACCAGACATCGCTACACGCCTGTCTGCAGTCGACCTATAGCCACCTCGTGCTTGCGCACAGGTGCCATCTGGTCGACCCATCTAGGCTGTCAGATGGTCTGATCAGACTGTTGGGTCCAGACAAGACTGATGATTTCAACCCTATCAACCCGTCTAAGGGTTTAAAGTAGGTGCAAATATAGATCTAGGTTAGGCGCGCAAGTTAACAGGTTTTGACAAAAACATCTATAACAAGCGCCAACTAATAAACATCATATATGCGCCAATGAGTAAAAACATACATCATGTATTTTTACAAACTAACATGTAGATGCGCAAAGTGATAAACCTTAGATCTATACATAAGCGCAAACATCTTGTAACAATGATACATGCGCAAACAACTTGTAACAATGATACATGCGCAAACAACTTGTAACAATGCATCAAGTAAGCGCATGTAAACATAGCATCAAGTATGGATCACAATCATATCAAAGCAATCATATGATTCATACAAAAACCCTAGCTCTGATACCAATTGAAAGATCCCCTAAAGGGGAGGGAGAAACCCTAAGCATGCGTAAATTGAAAAATTTGCATGGGCGGAATTAGGGTTTCCTAGGATCGCATGTAATATGAACATATGATCAACATTATTTCTTTGTATAGATCAAGATAGGATCTTACCAAGGCCATTGATTCGAATGGAGTCTTGGAAGCAAGAGGGCGAATTGGCTCTCCTCCAAAGAAGATGCACACAAAGGTGATGATGACTACTCCCTTGGCGTCCTTGTGCTAGCAAAGCTTCAAGGTGTCCTAATCGTATGGAGGAGATGAGATGATCCTCTTGGTGGCGGCCGAAAGCTCTCTTCTCCAATGCGTGAAAAACTTGATCACTCCACATGGCCGAGACCCATGAAGAGAAGAGGCGTTTGTAAGCGTTTAGGCGTTACATGATTTCCATAAATGGAAAGTCATGAAGCCATGCGTTCATGTCTTGTGAACGAACCAAAACGCCAACTCAATTGAACCAAGCATTCATGTCTTGTGAGCGGGTTCAATTTAATTTGGTTCAATTGCATTGGTCCAAAGACCAAATCGAACCAAGCCAAGCCATGGTCTAAATCTTATATGAACCATGAAGGTTCAAGATCCAACTGTTCATCTCTTGATGCTCTTGATCTCACCGATCAAGCATCAATCCTCTCGATCGAAGCTTACCGATCTCAAGCCCTAATCAATCAAACATGATCAGACCAGATCTCACTTACAACCAGAGTTTAAACTCCTTTAAACTGAACCAAAACAATTCAGTCCACACGATCTGACATAAGTAAGCCATATCATCAAATTGTGCGACCCTAAGGGTTTCCTTTAAATGTCGGTAACGATAACTTACATTATCACGACCAGTGAGGGGTATCTAGCAACACATCACTGTCTCCCGATATAAAGGAAAGAGTCTTCCAAGACTACACCCAAACCACAGCACAAGTGTGAATTCAATTCACTAGACATACATGTTTCCTTTGCCACTGGATGTTCTTATTGGACAAGCGTGTCAAGCTTGTAATTCCAATATGATGAGAATGATTAGATCAGATGAACATAGTCATCTGGGTATGGCCATACACTTTCTCAATCATCTCATCCAGGGGGCCCCTGTAGAACATCACACTCCAAACAAGGAGACAGCAATCCTATATCTATCACTAGTGCCCTAACATGACTCATGCTCATTATCCAAGATAGTCTATAACCATTATATTTCAAATGATATTGAACTACCTCAAAACAATGCCAATCATCATTTAGAAACACAAGTGATCTCAAGTCAGAGGAAATATGCCACTTGCTTACATACAAGGATTATTCACATTGTGACAAGCAATTGAATATCCTTGCAGGGTCTGTCCAGTACATCCAATGTACCTATGAGTCTACATCTTATTCCATGCTCGAAGCATCCTATAAGATTAGAACACATATTAGTCTCAATCATATCAAGGCTGTCTCATGTTCACCAAGATATCTCGACTAAGGACTATACTGCATGTCAGCCAGGCTGAACAGTATTGAGACATTATTCAGAAGTATATATATATATATATATATATATATATATATATATATTGTAACAACCTGAATAACAACCATTGCCTTTATAAACATTGAGTTTATACATGATACTGATACAATCCCAAGGCCTCAAACATTAGCCTTAAGGGCATACCCCAACAAGAAAAAGGAGTCTTCGTCATTTTACCCATTAAACAAGCTTTGCATGTATCAAATTCCTCATAGGAGAATGATCCCAGCAGTCCATGATCATGCAACCGCTTAATGCGCTTCTTGTTAATATGGCCTAAACGACTATGCCATAACAAGGTGCTGTCATCAGCATACTTGGCTTTCTTGTTATCAATTTGTTGTACAGAACATTCCATGTCCAACATGTATAACCCATTGTTAATCGACCCAGTTGCATAAACAATATTATCATATGAAATACAACACTGTGAAGTTTTGCATTCAAAAGAGAAACCTTTCCTGACAAGAGCAGGAATAGAGATAATATTCTTAGTTATGCTTGGCCCAAAATAACAATTGTCAAGTTCTAATACAAAACCAGATGGTAAAGAGATGTTATATTGTCCTACAGCAACAGCAGCAACCCGTGCTCCGTTTCCAACTCGTAGGTCCACCTCATGCTGTCCCACCTGTCTTCTTCTCTTGAGTTCCTGTACATTTGAACAAATGTGAACTCCACATGCAGTGTCCAACACCCATGAAATCGAAGAAGCTACCATGACTTCAGTCACGTAAATACCTGAGCCAGAAGTGAAAGGCTTGCTTCCCTTCTGAAAGTCCCCAAGAACAAAGGGGGGGGGGCGAAACCCTAATAGGAGGCGCAACAAAACTCTAGCGGAATCTAGGGTTTCTAACAGGATCGCATAGCATGTAATATATTCAACTTTCAATGAAAAGCGATTCTTACCATTGCCATCGCTTAGATAGTGTCTTGGAAGGAAAGGCGCAAATGCTCCTTCTCCTAAGGTGACGCACACAATTGATGTCGCCTACTCTTCTCTTGGTGCTCCTTGTGCTAGCAAGGCTCCAAGAGGTCCTTGTCGTATGGAAGGGAAGAGAATCCTTTGCTTGGCGATTTCTTCCTTCTCCTTTTTCGTCAACCTCTTCACCACACTCAAGAGAGCTTGTTGGCAATGAGAGATGAGGAGAGACGAGAGATGAAAGCGTCTTAGGCGTGAACGTGAGGCGTTCCCACGTTTAGAAGTCATGGCTTCTAAATTTAGTAAACCCCAAACGTTCATGCGATCATGGGTTCACCCCATGCGCAAACTCATCTTCTCTTGAACCATGCGCTCACTCAATGAGCCGGTTCAATTTGGTTTGGTTCAAAGACCAATCAACCCAAGCCATTAGTCCAGATCCTATTAAACCCTAAGGCTCTTGATCTGACCGTCGATCTCTTGATGCTGCTGATCTCACTGATCTAGCATCCATTCTCTCGATCGAAGCTTACCGATCTCAAGCCCTAATCAATCAAACATGATCAGACCAGATCTCACTTACAATCAGAGATTAAATCCCATTAAACTGAACCTGAATAATTCAGTCCACACGATCTGACTTAAGTAAGCCATATCATCAAATTGTGCGACCCTGAGGGTTTCCTTTAAATGTCGGTAACGATAACTCACGTTATCACGATCAGTGAGGGGTATCTAGCAACACATCACTGTCTCCCGATATAAAGGAAAGAGTCTTCCAAGACTACACCCAAACCACAGCACAAGTGTGAATCAACTCACAAGGCATACATGTTTCCTTTGCCACTGGATGTTCTTATTGGACAAGCGTGTCAAGCTTGTAACTCCAATATGATGAGCATGATTAGATCAGATGAACATAGTCACCTGGGTATGGCCATACTCTTTTCTCAATCATCTCATCCAGGGGGCCCTTTAGAACATCACACTCCAATTAAGGAGACGACAATCCTATGTCTATCACTAGTGCCCTAACCTGACTCAAGCTCACCATCCAAGATAGTCTATAATCATTATGTTTCAAATGATATTGAACTACCTCAAAACAATGACAATCATCATTTAGAAACACAAGTGATCTCAAGTCAGAGGACATGTGCCACTTGTTGCAATCAAGGATTATTCACATTGTGACAAGCAATTGAATAACCTAGTAGGGTCTGTCCAGTACATCCAATGTACCCATGAGTCTACATCTTATTCCATGCTCGAAGCATCCTATAAGATTAGAACACATATTAGTCTTAACCATATCAAGGCTGTCTCATGTTCACCAAGATATCTCGACTAAGGACTTTATAGCATGTCAGCCCAGCTGAACAGCTGTGAGACATTATTCAGAAGTACACTTATTGCAGCAGACAATGTAACAAACTGAATAACAACCATGCCTTTATAAACATAAGAGTTTATTACATGATACTGATACATTCCCAAGGCCTCAAACATTAGCCTTAAGGGCATACCCCAACAATCTCCCACTTGCACTTAATCTAATGGTTGAGAAATCTCAAACCCATATTATTACAGTGCTTCTCATGCTTCTGCTGCGCCAGAGGCTTGGTAAGCGGGTCTGCCAGATTGTCATCTGTATGAACCTTGCAGACTTTGATCTCGCCACGATCTATGATCTCCCGGATCAAGTGAAACCGTCTCTGTATGTGCTTGGACTTCTGCTGCGACCGTGGTTCCTTTGCTTGTGCGATTGCTCCAGTGTTATCACAGAAGATAACCAAAGGATCTGCACTCGAAGGAACAACACCAAGTTCTCTCACGAACTTACGAATCCACACTGCCTCCTTGGATGCTTCCGAGGCTGCAACATACTCGGCTTCTGTTGTGGAATCAGCAACAGTTGACTGTTTGAAACTCTTCCACACCACTGCTCCTCCATTCAAGCTAAAAACATAGCCTGATTGCGATCGGAAATCATCCTGGTCAGACTGGAACGAAGCGTCAGTATATCCTTCAATACTGAGTTCTTCCTGACCACCATATATCAAGAACATATCTTTGGTCCTCCGCAGATATTTTAAAATGTTCTTGACTGCAATCCAGTGTGCCTGACCTGGATTACTTTGGAACCGACTGGTCACGCTTAACCCGTAAGCGACGTCTGGGCGAGTACACAACATCGCATACATAATGGACCCAATAGCCGAAGCATAAGGCGTATTGTCCATTTCATCTTTCTCAGTCTGTGTTTGTGGACACTGACTCTTCGAAAGATTCAGACCATGTCTGACTGGAAGATATCCTCTTTTAGAATTCTCTAAATGAAATCTCTCTAGGACTTTATCGATGTAAGTACTCTGGCACAGCCCGAGAAGCCTCTTAGATCTATCCCTGTAGATCTTCACACCTAATACATAGGCTGCTTCTCCTAGATCTTTCATCTGGAAACACTTTCTTAACCATGCCTTAACCGCATGCATTTCAGGAATGTCATTTCCAATGATCAAGATATCATCGACGTAGAGGACTAGGAAAGTAATCACGCTCCCACTAAACCTCTTATATACACACGGGTCATCCTCGTTCTTGATGAAACCAAACTCAGAGATTGATTCATCAAAACGAATATTCCAGCTTCTTGATGCTTGTTTAAGTCCATAAATAGACTTCTTTAACTTGCATATCTTATGACGATCTGATGGATTAGTGAAACCTTCTGGTTGTGTCATATACACATCCTCATCCAGATTTCCATTAAGGAAAGCTGTCTTCACATCCATCTGCCAGATCTCATAATCATAATATGCAGCTATCGCGAAAAGAATCCGAATAGACTTAAACATGGCTACAGGTGAGAAAGTTTCATCATAATCTATCCCGTAGATTTGTTTGAAACCTTTCGCAACTAGCCTGCCTTTATAGGTAACCACGTTACCATCCATGTCAATCTTCTTCTTGAAGATCCATTTACAGCCTATAGGGATAACTCCCGGAGGCGGATCAACCAAATCCCAGACTTGGTTATCTGACATGGAGTCCATCTCGGCGCGCATAGCTTCAAGCCATCTCGCTGACTCCGGTCCACTGACCGCATCTGCATAAGTGAGGGGTTCATCATTATCAATGATGTAGACTCCGTCATAGCGCTCAGGCTGTCGACGGATCCTTCCCGATCTTCGCGGTTCCCGTGATATCTGAGCCTCAGGTTGTTCAATAACCTGATCCACCGGCTCAGGCTCATCCAACTGTGCTTGACTACTTTGTCCTTCCTCTGGATTCTCATCCAGCTTTATTTCTCTCGCATTGGCCTCTTGCAGAAGAAACTCCTTCTCAAGAAATATGGCCGTCCGAGCAACAAATACCTTGTTCTCTTTGGGATCGAAGAAATAATAACCCTTAGTTTCCTTAGGGTAACCGACAAAGATACATTTGTCAGATCTGCTCTCTAGTTTCCCAGAGGCGAGCTTTTTGACATAAGCTTCGCAGCCCCAGATCCTGATAAATGTCAAGCTCGGCTGTTTCCCATACCATAACTCATATGGAGTCTTAGAAACTGCCTTGGATGGCACTCGGTTTAGTACCTTTGCAGCTGTCTCCAGTGCAAATCCCCAAAAGGAATATGGAAGAGTAGCCTGACTCATCATAGAACGAACCATATCAAGTAACGTTCTATTTCTCCTCTCGGACACACCATTCCATTGCGGTGTTCCTGGCGGAGTGAGCTGTGAGATAATCCCACACTCCTTCAGATAGTCAGTAAACGCATGACTCAAGTATTCTCCACCTCGATCAGAATGAAGTGCCTTGATATTTTGGCCTAGCTGATTCTGTACTTCATTCTTGAACTCTTTGAACTTGTCAAAAGATTCACTTTTATGTCTCATCAGATAGACATAACCATACCTACTGAAATCATCAGTAAAGGTAATGAAGTACTGATAGCCACCTCTGGCATGTTTACTAAATGGCCCACACACATCATTGTGTATAAGGTCAAGTAAACCTGAAGCCCTTTGACCTTTGTTAGAAAAAGGTGGCTTCGTCATTTTACCCATTAAACAAGCCTTGCATGTATCAATCTCCTCACAGGAGAATGATCCCAGCAGTCCATGATCATGCAACCGCTTAATGCGCTTCTTGTTAATATGGCCTAAACGACTATGCCATAGCAAGGTGCTGTCATCAGCATACTTGGCTTTCTTAATATCAATATTGTGTATAGAACATTCCATGTCCAACATGAATAACCCATTGTTAATTGAACCAGTAGCATAAACAATATTATCAAAAGATAAAACACACTTTGAAATATTGCATTCAAAGGAAAATCCCTTCCTGACAAGAGCAGGAATGGAGATAATATTCTTAGTAATGCTGGGAACAAAGTAACAACTGTTTAGTTCTAATACAAGCCCAGATGGCAAAGAGATGAAATAGTCTCCTACAGCAACAGCAGCAACCCGTGCCCCGTTTCCAACTCGTAGGTCCACCTCATGCTGTCCCACCTGTCTTCTTCTCTTGAGTTCCTGTACATTTGAACAAATGTGAACTCCACATGCAGTGTCCAACACCCATGATATAGAAGAAGATGAAACCATGACTTCCGTCACGTATATACATGAGCCAGAAGCGATGCTTCCCCTCTTATCTCCTTGGAGCGCTTTACAGTCCTTTTTCCAGTGACCCAGCTGGCCACAGTGGAAACATCTGTATTCCTTTGACCGCTTAACTTTTTGCTTCAGAGCCTTGCTGTAACTCTTGACAGGGGCCTTGCCCTTCTTCCCCTTCTTCTTGTTCCTAGAAGGAACCATTAAGACAGAGGTCGAAGGCTTTCCCTTCAGAGTCTCCTCAGTAGTCAAGAGCATATTCAGCAGCTCTGCCGGAGTACAATCGATTTTGTTCATATTAAAGTTAATAATGAACGCATCGAAAGAGGGCGGGAGAGACTGCAGAATAATGTCCACAGCAAGCTCCTGGTTGATGGTATGCCCCAGTTTCTCTAGAGCCTCCTTGTGCCCAATCATCTTGAGCACGTGAGCTCCCACTAGGCTCCCTTCAGCCAGTTTGCTCTGAAAGAACAGCTTTGTCAGATTATAGCGTTCTGTCCTCGCCTGTGCAGCATACAGCATCTTGAGGTTTGCTATCATGTCTATTGCAGACATATCCTCATGCTGACGCTGCAGCGGGTGGCGTCATAGACTCTAGCATCAGGCAAGCGACATCAATGCTATCATTGACGTGCTTTTCATAAGCTTCCCGAACCGCCCTTGCGGCGTTCGGAGCGGGCTGAGTCGGTATCGCCGTCTCAAGGACATACAGTTTCCTCTCTGCCTTAAGAACAATCTTAAGGTGTCCGAACCAGTCTGAGAAGTTCGGCCCAGCAAACTTCTCTCTTTCCAGTAGGGATCGCACATTGAAGCTCATGGTGTTCGTTGCTGCAGGAATCTACAACAATGCAAGAACAGCAAGGTCAGTATCAATGTAAAGAATCAATTCAGGACTTAAGAATGATTCTTTTTCTCACTATTTTATCTGGCTGAAAAATCCAGCAAAACAGCCCGAAAGAGTAGAACTCTTTTAGTGAGATGGGATCCAGATTTCATACTTGGTCTCCGCGTCCCGCTCAGGCGAGATAAGATGCACAGAGAGTACAAGCACTAATTTCTGGTAGGCAGTCCCTGCCAATCGCCAACCCGTGCGATTCCCCTTCATCTGGGCATTCCAGCAGACTGTGCCAACTGAGTTGGTACAACACAATCTCTGACCCCACAGATGGCTGCCTCCATGTGCTACCATATGCGCCACATATGTAGCCTACATGGTCAAGCTGACCCGACCTACTCCCTGGACCACCACGTGCTATGCTGAGCAACGAGAAGCGATAAATCCCTTCTCTGTAACACACAGGTGTAATCCCGCACCGTCTGAAGATAGATGGACGTGCCCACTGAGTGGGTACAACACGGCTCCAACGATAATCAGAATAGTGAGGTTTCGCGTCAGAAGGCATACGAGCTTGATATTTTAGCGTTGGATTTTAACGGTCTTTTATCTTCTTCACTATCATGCAATTCCTATGGTGATAGCAGAAGATAAATAAATCATGCTATTCTACTTATTTAAACAATAAATGAAAGCATGGATCTTATGTGGTAAAAGCCCATAGCCTAAGTAAGACCTTAAATTAACTTAAGTCTTCACTTGCTTTTCTTCATGGGTCTTGTAGCTGCTCATTTGGCCCAAACCAGGGCCCAAGCGCCATTTGCAGCTCAGGTGCGCCTACCAGGGAAAATGCGCCTGGTCCCAGAGTCGAACCCTGGACCTCCCTCCTGGTCAAGCCACTGCTGCATGCGCCTCTGCCAAGTGTGCTCTGTGCTCTTGTCTGATTAACTTACAAATTAATCTATCTAGACAAGATTGACACGCAGGTCAATTACACTTTATAAATTAAATACAATGTGATACGCAGATCACAATAATTAATTTACAACTTTAAATTCCAGGCACGCAGGCCCCAGCATAGCACACATTAAAACATGGGCAGCCCACATAAGAATAAATAAACAAACATAGGCATCAATCAACATGTGTCCAATCATGAAAATTAAATTTTGAAAAACCCCATAGGCATCAATTTTAATTTCCTTATTTGCCCTACAACCTTACAACGGTCCATTACTAGGGATCCACTCATCCAACCTAGTCAGATCCACTGCCCTTGCATGCACCAAGTCCTAACTGACTTGAGTCGACCAAAAGGTCAACCATGCATGCGCCAGGGCCGAACAACCCTCATGAGATCTGGCAAGCGGGTGTGACCCCGGGCCTAACTCATGTGTGTTCACTAGTCGTCTCAATCAGACATCGCTACACGCCTGTCTGCAGTCGACCTATAGCCACCAGGTGCTATCGCACAGGTGCTATCTGGTCAACCCATCAAGGCTGTCAGATGATCTGATCAGACTGTCTGGATCTCACCTAGGGGATGACTTCAACCCTAATAACCCGTCTAAGGGTTTAAAGCAGGGCCTTAGATCTATAATGAGTCGCGCATGTATCATAAGTTTTTGAGAAAACATACATATGCGTCAACAAGAAAACATGCGCCTAGGAGAAAAACATCTCTAACAAGCATGTAAACTTCGCTTATCAAAACTAGCGCATGTAACATATAGATCATTGCATAGGATCACAAAGAAAGCAAACATATTATCATGCAATAACCTGGCTCTGATACCAATTGAAAGTCCCCAAGAACAAAGGGGGGGCGAAACCCTAATAGGAGGCGCAACAAAACTCTAGCGGAATCTAGGGTTTCTAACAGGATCGCATAGCATGTAATATATTCAACTTTCAATGAAAAGCGATTCTTACCATTGCCATCGCTTAGATGGTGTCTTGGAAGGAAAGGCGCAAATGCTCCTTCTCCTAAGGTGACGCACACAATTGATGTCGCCTACTCTTCTCTTGGTGCTCCTTGTGCTAGCAAGGCTCCAAGAGGTCCTTGTCGTATGGAAGGGAAGAGAATCCTTTGCTTGGCGATTTCTTCCTTCTCCTTTTTCGTCAACCTCTTCACCACACTCAAGAGAGCTTGTTGGCGACGAGAGATGAGGAGAGACGAGAGATGAAAGCGTCTTAGGCGTGAACGTGAGGCGTTCCCACGTTTAGAAGTCATGGCTTCTAAATTTAGTAAACCCCAAACGTTCATGCGATCATGGGTTCACCCCATGCGCAAACTCATCTTCTCTTGAACCATGCGCTCACTCAATGAGCCGGTTCAATTTGGTTTGGTTCAAAGACCAATCAACCCAAGCCATCAGTCCAGATCCTATTAAACCCTAAGGCTCTTGATCTGACCGTCGATCTCTTGATGCTGCTGATCTCACTGATCTAGCATCCATTCTCTCGATCGAAGCTTACCGATCTCAAGCCCTAATCAATCAAACATGATCAGACCAGATCTCACTTACAATCAGAGATTAAATCCCTTTAAACTGAACCTGAATAATTCAGTCCACACAATCTGACTTAAGTAAGCCATATCATCAAATTGTGCGACCCTGAGGGTTTCCTTTAAATGTCGGTAACGATAACTCACGTTATCACGATCAGTGAGGGGTATCTAGCAACACATCACTGTCTCCCGATATAAAGGAAAGAGTCTTCCAAGACTACACCCAAACCACAGCACAAGTGTGAATCAACTCACAAGGCATACATGTTTCCTTTGCCACTGGATGTTCTTATTGGACAAGCGTGTCAAGCTTGTAACTCCAATATGATGAGCATGATTAGATCAGATGAACATAGTCACCTGGGTATGGCCATACTCTTTTCTTAATCATCTCATCCAGGGGGCCCTTTAGAACATCACACTCCAATTAAGGAGATGGCAATCCTATGTCTATCACTAGTGCCCTAACCTGACTCAAGCTCACCATCCAAGATAGTCTATAATCATTATGTTTCAAATGATATTGAACTACCTCAAAACAATGACAATCATCATTTAGAAACACAAGTGATCTCAAGTCAGAGGACATGTGCCACTTGTTGCAATCAAGGATTATTCACATTGTGACAAGCAATTGAATAACCTAGTAGGGTCTGTCCAGTACATCCAATGTACCCATGAGTCTACATCTTATTCCATGCTCGAAGCATCCTATAAGATTAGAACACATATTAGTCTTAACCATATCAAGGCTGTCTCATGTTCACCAAGATATCTCGACTAAGGACTTTATAGCATGTCAGCCCAGCTGAACAGCTGTGAGACATTATTCAGAAGTACACATATTGCAGCAGACAATGTAACAAACTGAATAACAACCATGCCTTTATAAACATAAGAGTTTATTACATGATACTGATACATTCCCAAGGCCTCAAACATTAGCCTTAAGGGCATACCCCAACACCTTCTTCTCTCCTTGGAGCGCTTTATAGTCCTTCTTCCAGTGACCCAGCTGGCCACAATGGAAGTATCTGTTGTCCTTTGACCGCTTCAACTTTTGTTTCAAAGCCTTGTTGTAGCTCTTGATAGGGGTTTTGCCCTTCTTCCCCTTCCTCTTGTTCCGTGAAGGAACCATCAAGACAGAGGATGAAGGCTTTCCCTTCTCAAGAGTCTGCTCTGTGGTGCAGAGCATGTTCAGTAACTCTGCCGGAGTACAGTCGATCTTGTTCATATTAAAATTAATGATGAACGAATCGAAAGAAGCCAGGAGAGACTGCAGGATAATGTCCACAACAAGTTCCTGATTGATGGTGTGTCCCAGTTTCTCTAGAGCCTCCTTGTACCCAATCATCTTGAGTACGTGAGCTCCCACTGGACTCCCTTCAGTCAGTTTGCTATGAAAGAAAAGTTTTGTCATGTTATAGCGTTCAGTCCTTGCCTGTGCAGCATACAGCATCTTGAGATTTGCTATAATATCAATAATAGACAAATCCTCATGCTGACGCTGTAGCTCGGGCGTCATTGACGCAAGCATAAGGCAAGCGACATCAGTACTATCACTGACGTGCTTCTCATAAGCATCCCGAACCGCCCTTGCGGCGTTCGCAGCGGGTTGAGCCGGTATTGCCGACTCAAGGACATACAACTTCCTCTCAGCTTTAAGCACAATCTTAAGCTGTCTGTACTAGTCTGAGAAGTTTGGCCCAGCAAACTTCTCCTTTTCCAATATGGATCGCAAATTGAGCCCTGTGGTGTTCGTTGCTGCAGGAATCTACAACATGGCAAGAACAACAAGGTCAGTATCCATGTTAGAATCATTCCAGGACTTAAGAGTGATTCTTTTCTCACTATTTTGTCTGACTGAAAAATCTAATAAAACAGCCCGAAAGAGTGAAACTCTTTTAGTGAGATGGGATCCAGATTTCATACTTGATCTCCGCGTCCCGCTCAGGCGAGATAAGATGCACAGAGAGTTCAAGCACTAGTCACTGGTAGGCTATCCATGCCAATCGCCAACCCGTGCGATTTCCCTTCATCTAGGCAATCCAGAAGACCGTGCCAACTGAGTTGGTACAACACAGTTTCTGATTCCTTAGATGGCTGCCTCCATACAGCTATCATATGCTCAATATGTAGCCTATATGGTCAAGCTGACCTGACCTACTCCCTGGACCATCACATGCTATGCTGAGCAACGAGAAGAGATAAATCCCTTCTCTGTAGCATGTAGATGTAATCGCACACCGTCTGAAGATAGCTGGGCGTGCCCACTGAGTGGGTACAACACGGCCCCAACGATAGTTAGAACAGTGAGGTTTCGCGTCAGAAGGCAATCAAGCTTGATATGGTCGTTGGATTTTAACGGTCCTTTTATCTTCTTACTATCATGCAAATTCTATAGTGATAGTAGAAGAATATAAACATTCATGTGCTAATATTACTTAAAACAATAAGTAGAAAGCACAATTATCTTATGTGGTAAATGCCCATAAAAGCCTAAGTAAAACCCTAGTTTTATAAAAGTCTTCACGTGAGCTCTTTATGGGTCTTTTACATTTCATCTGGCCCAACTCGGGCCAAAGCGCCCTGCAGGCAGTATGCGCCTGTTCTAGAGTCGAACTCTAGACCTCCACCTGGTGAAGCCACTGACTGCAAGCGCCTCTGCCATGTGTGCTCATGAGCTCATGTTTGATCAAATTACATTTTAATCTATCTAGACATGGTTTGACTCGCAGGTCAAATATACATTTTCATAAATTAAAGTGTGATTCGCAGATCACAGTAAAATTTATAAATTAATTCCAGGCACGCAGGCCCCAGCACAGCACACAAAAATAAGGGCAACCCACATAAGATTAAATAAACACCCAATCATGTTAAACATGCATACATGTGATCCAAACAGAAAATAAAATTTTTGAAATACCCATGGCATCAATTTTATTTCCTTATGTGCCCCTACTACCTTACAATGGTCCATTAGCAGGTATCCACTCATCAGACCAAGTCAGACCCACTGCCCTTGCATGCACCCAGTCATAACTGACTTGTGTCGACCTAGTGGTCAACTATGCATGCCTTAAGGGCTGAACGTCCCACATGATTTCTGGCAAGCGGGTGTGACCCCGGGCCTTAATCATGATCGTTCACTAGGCGCCTCAATCAGACATCGCTACACGCCCTTCTGCAGTCGACCTATAGCCACCTGTCATGCTTGCGCACAGGTGCTATCTGGTCGACCCATCTAGGCTGTCAGATGGTCTGATTAGGCTGTTGGGTCCAGACTTGACTAATGACTTCAACCCTGTTAACCCGTCTAAGAGTTTAAAGCAGGCGCTTAGATAGATCTAAATGAGGGGGCGCGCATGATAATATTTTGGTTGAAAAACTATCATGAAGAGCGCAAACAAACATTACATGCGCAAGCTTAAATGTAAACAAAATACATCTAACATATAGCATGTATTTTCGCATGACATCATGAAGATCTATCCAACGCATAAAACAAACATGGATCACAACAAGATGGCGATCATATATATCAAGCCAAAAAACCTCGCTCTGATACCAATTAAAAGGTCAAACCCTAGTTCACATGCGCATCTAGGAGATCTTGCATAGGCGAAAAACTAGGTTTGATAGGATCGAGAGGCAAGATAATATGAGCAACCATAAAAATGCGTTACCATTGCCATTGATCGAGTGGCGACTTGGAAGAAGAAAGGGCGAGCGGCTCTTCTCCAAAGGAAATCGCACACAAGAAGATGATGACTTCTTCCTTGTATTCCTTGTGCTAGCAAAGATCCAAGGAGTCCTAGATCGTGTATGAGGAGATGTCTTTCTCCCTTTTGCTGGCCGAACTTCCTCTTGTCGTGAAGATCATCCACACGAGAGGAGAGGGGGCGAGAGAGAGATAGGCGTTCGAACATGGGGGCGTTTTCTCAAAGAAAACGGCTTCCAAAAATAGTAAGTCCATAACCCCATGTTTAACTCCACTTGATGCCATCGATAACTCCTCTCTCAATTGAACCATACGTTCACCAAGTGAACCGGTTCAATTCTATTTGGTTCAAAGACCAAATCGAACCCACCATGGTCTTGATCTCTTTAAACCAAATGGTTCAAGATCTAACCACACATCTCTCGACCCTCTTGATCTCTATGATCAAGCATCAATTCTCTCGATCGAAGCTTACCGATCTCAAGCCCTAATCAATCAAACATGATCAGACCAGATCTCACTTCCAATCAGAGTTTAAATTCCTTTAAACTGAACCAGAACAATTCAGTCCACACGATCTGACACAAGTAAGCCATATCATCAAATTGTGCGACCCTAAGGGTTTCCTTCAATGTCGGTAACGATAACTTACATTATCACGATCATAGAGGGGTATCTAGCAACACATCACTGTCTCCCGATATGAAGGAAAGAGTCTTCCAAGACTACACCCAAACCATAGCACAAGTGTGAATCCAATTCACTCGGCATACATGTTCCCTTTGCCACTGGACGTTCTCATTGGACAAGCCTGTCAAGCCTGTAATTCCAACATGATGAGAATGGTTAGATCAGATGATCATAGTCATCTGGGTATGGCCATACACTTTCTCAACCATCTCATCCAGGGGGGCCCCTTTAGAACATCAAACTCCAACTAGGAGAGGCAATCCTATATCTATCACTAGTGTCCTAACATGACTCATGTCCACTATCCAAGATAATCCTTAACCATTATCTTTCAAATGATATTGAACTACCACAAGACAATGTCAATCATCACTTAGAAACATAAGTGATCTCAAGTCAAAGGGAATATACCACTTGCTTGCTTATAAGGATTTATTCACATTGTGACAAACAATTGAATATCCTAAGTAGGGTTAGTCCAGTACATCCAATGCACCTATGCGTCTAAATCTTATTCCATGCTCGAAGCATCCTATAAGATTAGAACACATATTAGTCTTAACCATATCAAGGCTGTCTCATGTTCACCAAGATATCTCGACTAAGGACTTTATAGCATGTCAGCCCAGCTGAACAGCTGTGAGACATTATTCAGAAGTACACTTATTGCAGCAGACAATGTAACAAACTGAATAACAACCATGCCTTTATAAACATAAGAGTTTATTACATGATACTGATACATTCCCAAGGCCTCAAACATTAGCCTTAAGGGCATACCCCAACAGACAATGTGCCTGAAGTTTCAGAACGAAAGGAGATCGATTCGAGGAGAAATCAAAGGAAGAAGTGTTGCGAATCCCCGGGCCAGTTTTAAAATTTTAATAACAGCGGAAGCGTTGGCCCGAAACAGGATAACCCTAAGAGCCAGGATCCCTTACGAGTGATCCACCGGATGTGTCAGAGTATTATACCTTTATTCGCATAATCCAGTGGTTGATGATGGCGAAGAAGAGGCGCACAAGTGTCTGCCCTCTACAATCGTGCACACATGGACTGCTCAAGATCCTCTTCACTCCACGCCTAGTGCTAGCCTTCGGGAGGAAGATCATGTTGCCAATGTCACTGCCCTCTTTGCTTGCGCCATCTCCAAGATGCGCTAAAGAGGTGATGAAGGGAGGAAGATGGCCACAAGGAGAGGAAACCTCTACCGCTTGTGCCAATCTTAAGTCTAGCCACTTTCCCTCTTGTTTGCGCCACCATGAAGGCACGCCCATGAGGTAAGTCTCCTTCTCATCCAATATAGGCAACAGCCTAACAAGAAGTGCCTATGATGATGAGAAGAGATACCATCACTTCTCTTCTTCTCCTCTTTTCTCCACTTGCGCCAACTTCATGGAAGTTGCGCCCATGATAAGAAATCAGCCTTCTTCATGCATCAATCCCTCCAAGGGATACATCATCGAAGAAGGAGGAAGGCTCCAAGCCTTCTTTTGCGCCCATGGAAGAAGAAGGTGTTGCCACCATGAAGGTGGCGCCACTTCTCTCTTGGAGGCGCCATGGAGAAGGAGATATCATCTCCTCTTGCGCCAATCCCTCCAAAGGATGCGCCATGGAGAAAGGAAGAAGCTCTAAGGTGGTCTAAAGCACCTAGAGGGGATGAAATTTGTCATCCATGGAGGTAGGCAACACCTCCTTGCATGTAGTCGCCATGGAGAAGAGATTCAAGAGGAACGGCTAGGTTTTGATGAGTTATATAGATGATTTCGGCTAGGGCTTTATTAATTACGAATTTTCATAATTAATATGCACCTAGATCCATTATCTCTTAATGGATGCGGATCCACAACTTAAGTGATGAATATATCTAATATAAATATTCACTTAAGTTGTGTGTGGCCCCCATGACTTAAGTTGTGCATTAATTGAATATAAATATTCAATTTAACACTTAAGTCATGGGCCCCCATGTTACGTTTAAATCAATCACAAAAAGACTCCGAACAAAACCGGAGCTTAAACCCAATATTTGACCAGTCGACTGAACCTAGTCCATCGAGGTCAAACGTGGTCACCCAAAGGTCAACCAAGGTCAACTGAAGTCAAAACGCAACATCATCCCAAAAGATCATCTCCAACCCATCAGATGCATCCGCGATGCATCAGACTCCCAAATTGACTCGAATCAACCAAATGACTCGATCATAGGCAACTCGATCAATACGAGATCTCAAGCGTCTAGGTGTGCGACCCTGTAGGTTCCTTAGACGTTGGCAGTGATAACCTCACATCATCACAAGCAATGAGTGGTACCTAGCAGTACATCATTGCTACCCAAGTCCTTGGAATGGAGTCGTCATCGACATCCCCTAAAATTGTGACAAGATACATGTACACTCTAGTCCTTTTGCCAGATTGATCATCCAAGTCGGACAAGTGTGTCACACTTGTTAATTCCAACATCAAAGGTCATGACTCTATTCAGGCTTAACCTGGGTGTGGCCACACACTTACAGTCATGCACCATGTAGGGCCCATGGACATCAAACTTCCCCACAGGGAAGAGGCAAATCCTCTATTGGCACATTGAATCTCTCATATGGCTCAAGATATACCCAATGACAACCGTTATGACTCCCCTGTTACGCGGAGCATTAGGTTGTATCAAAGTATATCCCTTACCATATAGAGATATCAATGCCCTCAAGTCCAGGACGAGTAAATCTCTGTCATTGTGATATTTGACCAGTGACACCAAGTCAAATCGTAACGGCAGATCGATCCAATATATCTCCCTTGATATACCCATATGCCTGCGTTAGCAACCCGTGCTCAACCAGCGCATATACCAGTCTCATGTGTATCATAGCTGTCCCTTATCCACTATGACACTTGACTGGGGATTATTCTTTGAGATTAGATAGAATCTATCTCCAGGGACATTGTATATGCAAATGTACATATATGACGCAGATGTACAAAAGGCATAACAACAACCATGCCAGGATGTATATCACAAATAAATGTGACTCATATCAGACCAGCCACAGGTCCTAGGGTATATACACCAACAAGAAGCTCGCGCCACACTATTCACGACTTCTCTTGCAAATTACAGCTGTGAAATACTTCACAGCCGTGCTGTATTTTCTAAAAAAACTCCTTCTTCTATTGAGTTTCGATTTTCTAAAATTATGGAATTTTGTAATCTCTTCATCATGGTAGCTTAAACTTATTTTGGGACATGGGGGAGTAATCCCCTTTGATTTTCTTAATGACTAGAACTCTTTTTATTTCATCATGATAATTCTACTTTGATACTTTTACCTATGAGATTACTGCTCTAAGATTCTCCTTAGTTTATTTCTTGTCATCATGAATAGAATTCTTGCATTAAGGACCGAAAGGTGATATGTTTGAGAATTGGAACCCTAAAATTGTCTAATAGGAACTCACCGTAAGAAATTAGGTTAAGTTCTTGTTTTGTTATTTTAGATGAGTAATTGCCTTGATGATGATTAATGATCTTAGGATTGAATTATTGTGTCAAACGTGGAGATCTTGCACGAAAGTGAGGATCAAAACGTTGGAGAACCATAGGTAGAATGTGTGCTGAGTCTCGGATGCACGAAAGTTATCCTTGAGATTCCACTCGAGGCAATCAACCTAGAATTAGGATGCACGTAAGTGATACTTGAGTTCTTCGTCTGATGGTTTACCTATCTTTAGCTTGGGATGAATCTTGCGCGAAAGCGAGGATTTATTCTTGCATGGTTATCTACACAAGAGTGAGATAATCCCTTTTTAGGTAAATTATGCCTTTATCATTTTAGGATTTGATTGATGAATTCTTTATTTCTTATCTAGTCTTGAAAATCAAAGTGGATGAAACCCTAGTCCCAATTTCTCTCTGATAGTGATTTTCCGTGTGTCTTTGATTCTTGCTTTGCTATTATTCGATTGCCTAGATAGAAAGAAAATTGATTATTCAGTACTTGACTGCACTAGTCTCTCTATGGGATCGATATTTATTTTATTACTTCGAGTATCCGTGCACTTGCGGACACTACGAGTTAGGGACAATAAGTTTTTGGAGCCATATTAGGGGGTGATAGTTCCCTGTGCGCCAAACAAGTTTTGGCTGCGACACCTTAGATTAGTCTACCTGCTCGTATTTAAAAGTGTGTCCTTTCGTATCACATCAAGTTTTTGGCGCCGTTGTTAGGGAAACTTTAGTTTTGTCAATATTGAAGACATTGAAAGTACTGCTAGACTAGGTTTTATTTACTGTTTTTTTTTTGTTTTTCTGTTTATTTTCTATTTTCTTAAAATCACTTGATCAATCTACTTTGCATGCGTAGAAGTCTTAGGTCAGGACCACTTGTTCCATTGTTTCCTGAAATGAACAAAACTCTTAGAGCGCGTAGGAAGTTGAGACTAGAAGAAGATTCACAAGAGATTCAAGAGGAGATTCAAGAAGAAGTTGTAGAGATGGCAAATAATCAGAGAACATTGAGGGCAGCCCCTAACCCACGAGAAATTCATTCCAGCATTGCTAGACCCGCTATCGAAGCAAATAACTTCGAAATTAAACCTAGTTTTATCTCCATGATCCAATAGAACAAGTTTGGAGGATCTCCACTGGAAGATCCAAACTTGCATCTTTCTTTATTTTTAGAATTTTGTGATACTATTAAGATGAATGGAGTTTCTAATGATGCACTCAGACTAAGGTTATTTCCTTTTTCAGGGCGAGGATATGGCTTCAATTGCAAACAACCGGAACCTTCACAACATGGGAGCAGCTATCAAATTCCTTCCTGACAAAATATTTCCCTCCAGGCAAAACAATCCAGCTGAGGAATCAAATTACAAATTTCCAGTAAAAAGATGGTGAATCATTCAGCGAGGCATGGGAGCGGTTTAACGAACTACAAAGGAAGTGTCCTCACCATGGCTTGGAGGATTGGGTTTTCTTGCATACTTTCTATCATGGTTTATTGTATAATACCAAACTAACTGTAGATGCTGCCGCAGGAGGAGTTCTTATGAACAAAACGAGTGAGGATGCCTTTAAACTACTGGAGGAGATGGCCCAAAATAACAATCAATGGACTGCAGAGAGGGGAGTATTTTACAGACCATCTCAAGGTAAGAGTGAGAATGATGGATGGCGATCCTTAGCAGAAAAGGTAGACTCTTTATGCAGTAGATTCAATTCTTTTAAAATGCAAGCTGCTGCTGTTTCTTCCATTACCTGTGAAATTTGTGGTAACACCGGTCACTCATCTGAAAACTGTAGGATTATTGTAGATCAAGGGGATGAACATGTCAATGCCTTAGGGACTTACAATCAAAGTAAACCAAATGATCCCTACTCTAACACCTATAACCCTGGGTGGAGGAATCACCCCAACCTTTCTTGGAGAAACAATAACAATGAAAGAGGACAAACTGAGAATAGAGGATTCCAAAGGCCGAATCCAAACCCAAACCAAAACACAAATCAGAATTCTAGTGTAGAATCCATGCATGAGAAAATTTTGGCAAATCAAAATCAGTTCATGTCTAATCAAAGTAGGCAAAATGAAGAATTTAAGGAAAATCTTAGTCAAATTAACTCTAGGTTGGAAAGAGTAGAGACACATAACAAGATTTTAGAAAACCAAATTGCACAACAAGCTAGCACTCCATACAGACCCCCTGGGAAGTTACCTGCTAAGCCAGAGATAAACCCTAGAGAACATTGCAATGCCATCATGAATAGGAGTGGGAGACAACTGGGAGAACCTAAAGGGAAGGTTGAACTTGAGGAAAAAAAGTCTTATGATGAACATGATGAGGAATCAGAATCAGAAAAACCTTCTAAACATGAACAAACCCTAACAAGTTTAACACCTCAAAAGGGTGATGAACCAAAAGGGGATGTGTCATGTGAGGAAGGTAATTCTGAGTCTGATTTGCCTCCTCCTTATAGACCACCAATACCTTTTCCCCAAAGGTTGGTTCAACACAAACTAGCCAAACAATTTGCAAAATTCCTTGAAATCCTAAAAAAGCTTTACATTAATATTCCTTTTACTAAAGCTATTTCTCAAATGCCTTCATATGCAAATTTTTGAAAGAAATATTGTCTAGTAAGAGAAAGTTAGATGATTATGGTACTTGCTCGGTTACATTGACTGAAGATTGTAGTGCGGCCATTCAAAATAAACTACCACCAAAACTGAAGGATCCAGGTAGTTTTTCTATACCTTGTTCTATCGACACTATGGCTTTTGACCGAGCCTTATGTGACTTAGGTGCAAGTGTTAGTCTAATGCCTCTTTCCATCTACAGGAAACTAAATCTTGGAGAGCTGAAACCGACATCCATATCTTTGCAGCTCGCGGACTCTTCGGTAAAGTATCCTGTAGGTATCTTAGAAAATGTTCCGATCAAGATAGGTGAGTTTTTTATACCCGCTGACTTTGTAGTTTTAGACATGGAGGAAAATAGCAAGAATCCTATAATTTTAGGTAGACCATTGTTGGCCACTGCAAAGGCAAATATAGATGTAAAGGAAGGAAAAATAACTTTTGATATCTGTGACAAAATAATTGAGTTTAATCTTAATGACTCGGTGAATAAACTTTCTTACTCAGGATCATGTTGTAGTGTTGAGGTAATTGATGATATTGTTTATGATGTTTGCAATCTATTTGATGAACCCTCAAATATTGAAACAGACAAATCTTCTAAGGAAATTGATAAAGTGTTACAGGAAAAGAAAGACAGAATTTCAAAAAGAAGAAGAAAAAGAAGAAGAAGATATAAATTGTTTGACAAAGGAAAGAAAATTTGGAACAAATTTGGAGAGTGTTTCAAGCCTGAGCCTTATGTGGTTCAATGCGATGCCCAACCAAAAGAAAGATCATAGGGGCATTCGAGGAGTTTACGATCACATCCGAGTGTTAATGGGTCAAGCTAATGACCTTTAAATTAGCGCTTCTTGAGAGGCAACCCAAGCTTTCTAACCCTCACCTTAGTTTTACTTTACCTTGATTTTTGCTTAGGACTAATTTTTCTTTTATTTTTGTAGGTTTTTTGTGATTTGGAGCAAAATACGGCAGTACCGTAAAGTAAATTATGGTACCGTATTTCTAACTACTCACGACCAGATAGCTGTGACAAAATTACGGTACGGCCGTAAGGTGTTTCACGGTACCGTATTTCTGATCCAAAATCAACCCGATTGTTTCGTGATTTTTACGGCACTACCGTAAGGTATTTTACGTGCCGTATTTTTCTTGAATTTTTGTTTTTTTGTTTTTCCAACAAAAGAAAAAAATCCGCTGCTTGAATTTTACGGCAGTACCGTAAAGCATTTTACGGTACCGTATTTTTGAGTGGTTTTGAACAGAACGTTGCAGAGATTTTACAGCGGTACCGTAAACTGCTTTACAGTACCGTATTTTGCTTCGTTTTCAAACAGAGAGATTTTGAGATTTTACGGCAGTGTCGTAAGACTACACTGCCGTATTTTGCTTTCTGTACGCGATTCCTATGCCGTATTTAGGGTTACGACCGGACTATTTTTAGGGTTTTTACCCTAGATCTCACTCGTCTTCGAGCCGTTCCTGAATTTCTGATCGTCTCCGACCACCTGAGGATGCAGGTGACCTTTCCCGTTCAACTCTTGTCGTCAATTAGGTAACCGATTCTCTGATTTTACCGCTTTAACAAGTTTTCACAAAATTTCGCCCCTTTCACTCGTTTTCTCTCAATTATTGATCATTTTAAGTGATTCTTGTTTGCATTTACTGACTAGAAGATAGGTTATCAATCCTTTGCTGTTTGAGAAGAATTTAGACCAATTTCCATCACTAATCTGAGCTGAAACGCAACATGCATGATTCAGAATTACTGTTCATCGACGCTTGTTTCATTTTTTGTTAGAGCATGAAATTTAAACGAATTTTT
The DNA here is from genome assembly GCA_027563935.2 of Costus lasius. Classification (NCBI taxonomy): domain Eukaryota; kingdom Viridiplantae; phylum Streptophyta; class Magnoliopsida; order Zingiberales; family Costaceae; genus Costus; species Costus lasius. The sequence continues at coordinate 31,737,927 of CM050448.1, forward strand.
GTCTCTAAATTGCTGGATTGATGTTTCTGATAATTTTGGGAGTGTGATATATGCTTGTCATATTGTGTTGAGATTGGGATTACATGCACGATTTTTACTCTGTTTTTCACTCTGTTTTTAGCTGAAGACACTTGTAGAACATGTTGATAGGATGCCATCGACTAAATTTACACTATTATATTTGTATGCATTGACTGATAAGCTTGCAGCTTGTGAAATGGCACCAAGAACAAAATCAATTGCACCAAGGAGAAAGGGGAAGGCCCCTGCTGAATCATCACAGCCATAGAACCCCCATGGGATTCTCTTCAGGAATGAGATGCAGGAGGCTAGATATAACAAAATTTTAGAAAGGAAGATCATCAACACCAAATATGATGATAGAAGAACCTTGGAAGCCTTAGGGCTTTATGAGGACCTACTTTGGATGTTTGATAGAATCGAGGCTAAGGAATTCTTCCAGATGACTCCACACACATACTTACCCCTTGTTTTGGAGTTTTTGAGCAGCTTGATAATTGATTTGAAGGAGTACTCTCATGGCCCTACAGAGGGGGAAATCACATTCAGATTAGCCAATGAGGAGAGGAAACTTACCTTGCAAGAAGTGAGAGACATCTTTGGATTGAGCACTGAGGGTTACACTGAGATACCCCTTGGATTTATGGAGAACATATTCTGGAACCAGATCACTAATGAGAGCCACTTCTATGCTATGTCTGCCAGAGCCTCAAAAATCATGAACCCCTGTATCAGATATGCACATCGGGTTCTAGCACACATAGTATTTGGGAGAGGAGACAGTGACGGCATGGTCCGTCAACACGAGCTGTATTTTCTTTGGGGCATGCTCAGTGGATTCGCAGTTGATGTGGCTTATTTTATGATCAAACACATGGACAAGGTGGCCAGAGCGAGCAAAGGATTAGTGGTGATAGGAGGTTTGATTACTCCTATAGCTAGATACTTTGGGATAGAGCCCTATGGATATGACACGGCACGAGGGAATGTAAGGCTCGACATTGAGTCTTGCATAGCGATGGAGATGATAGTTAGAGAGGGAGACACTTTTTCTTTGGTCCTTGGACCAAATATCTCTCCTCTACCCTTACCCCACATTGAGAAGACCACAGTGAGAGAAAGGGCCAACTGGAAGCTATGTCCTAATGAAACTGAGGGAGCTTTTATTCCATCACCTGATACAGTTCCACCACCACCCACTGGGGGTGGAACGAGTGATCCTTATGGGATGGAGTCACCTCCTCATGACTCTTCACAGCCTGCTGGTACCTCCTCACACACACCTAGGGGCAGATTTGCTAGCCACCATGATCCCGGCTTTCAAGCACTCACAGCACAGATGTACAGTTAGGAGCGCTACCTGGATAGGATGGATGAGACTCTGGGGTACATCCACAGAGATATGGAGAGGCTGTGCAATCATATGGAAGACATGGGCAACTTCCTCTATGACCGCTTTGGGTATACTGATCACAGAGACTATGGATACCAAGGTGATCAGGGAGGAACCCCATACTATGATCCAGAAGAGACTGCGAGAGACTCTGAGGCCACCCGATCAGATGATGATGAGTAGATGCTTTGTGAGTATTATCTTCCTTTATCTCTTTGCTATGCTATGATTTTCTATATCTTACCGTTGTTTCATATGATGAAGGGAAGGATGAAGCTTCCATGACTGCCGCCACTGCTATTCTGTTTACCATGCCTGTTATTCTTATTCGATATAGTTGTATGATGATGATGATATTGATTTTTACTATTTTGATGGGGTTGTATGATATTTTGATATTCTGATGAGATATTTTCGATATGGTTGTAGTATACATGATGATATATTTTTGTTGATATGATATTGTGATGATTGATGATGATGATGAGTACACTCTTGATTTATACTATTGATAACTTGAATGATTGATGATCTCAAATTCATGATTGAAAATATAACTCTATCATGTTAAATTTATTTCTTCAATACATATTTGTCTATTGAGATATGACATTGATTGATGCATAAAATTTTGGGTGGATGTATTATTTGAAGAATAAAATTTAAAAGTGAAACTTCTCTTTTGAATAAAATGAGTATATTAGTATGATTTGTGAATTTAGATCAATTGATCAATCTAGTTGAGGCTTAGTCTATTTTTGCTATTTGTTGGGAAGAAGAAATCCAAGATCCATAAAAATAGTGAGAGACTCCCCTACTTGGCACTATGTAAAATTGATAGTGGTACCTAAGACATGGGTTGAAGTCTATGCATAAAAAAAATAATGAGTGATAAAAAGAATAAGACTCCTCTACTTGACACTGTATAAAATTGACAGTGGTACCGAAGAAAGAGTTGAAGTCAAAAATAAAAAGTATGTGTCTATGCGGATACGTACCATCTATGCAAAAAAAATTCCATGAAAAAGAAAAAAAAAGACAGAGAAAGAAATTTTGTGTGGAAAAAGATCTTGGAGACTTAATTCCTGTAAACAAAAGCATGATAGATTTAAATTGATACTGGGTGAAATCATGAGATTGAAAATTCTATTTATTATACAAGTTGCAAAGTTTTATTTGATTGAGTTGTGAATCTAGAGGATTGAGTTCTAAGAATGATATGTTTATTTAAAGTTTTGTTAATCAATTGATAGGATTTTCCATTGACAAGTTGTATTTTAGAAATTTATTAAGCATGAAAAGGTTATTCTTTTAATCAAATTTTGATTTCAAATTTTGATTTTTGCTTGAGGACAAGCAAAGTTTGAGCCTTATGTGTTTGATGACACCAAAATATATAGTATATTTTGCATCATTTTAGATACCTTTTCATGCTAAATTGGAGATCTTTTACTTGTTTTTATGATTGAATCCATCAAATATTGCAAATTTTACTTCTATTTTGGTTTTTCATATTTTTCAGGCAAAAAGGCACTATTTAAGGCATTTTCAAGCAAAATAAAATACATGGAAGAGTTCTCATCATCAAGAAGAAGTCATCCAAGAAATTTCACACAAATCGAGGTTGAAGACCAAAATACGGTAGTGCCGTATTTATAATATGGTACCATATTTTTCGCGGCTACCGTATTATCGAGAGCACGGCCATATTTTGGTGATTTTCCAAACAAAAGATTGTGCGAAAAATACGGCACCGCCGTAAGGTTTTCCACGACCGTATTTTGGGGCGCTTTTGGAACAGAAACCTTTGCCGAAATTATGGTACTGCCGTAACCCATTTTACGGGCTGTATTTTGGAGCGTCTTCAGAACAGAAAGTTTCCCTAAAATTACGGCACTCCCGTAAATAATTACACGGGCCGTATTTTTCCGACGTATCTGACTAGAGAGTTCAGCTGATTTTATGGCACTGCCGTAAACCATATTACGGTGTCATATTTTCCAGCACTTTCAGAACAGAACAGTCGAGGGATTTTACGGTAGTGTCGTAAGATATTACACGGCCGTATTTCAATTTTTGAACGTGACTCCCAGGTCAATTTCAACACCCGATTTTTGCAGAGATTATTGCGGGTGATCCAGAGCTTTAAATTGGATGCCGTAAGAAGAGAAAAGAGAGCTTGGAAGGAGAGGATTGTGAAGACACCAAAGGCCCCAAATTTCATTTACTGTCGAGGGAGAAATCACCGAACACGCCGCCGCCTAGGGTTTCACCGCCGCGATCAATCCAAAGCACTTCCGGCTGTGATTTTCATACTGAAGCTTCGCCTGGTGAAGGAGACAACCTACGTGAAGTTTTAGAATGAAAGGAGATCGATTCGAGGAGAAATCAAAGGAAGAAGCTCGCGCCACATTGTTCACGACTTCTCTTGCAAATTACTGCTGTGAAATACTTCACAGCCGTGCTGTATTTTCTAAAAAAAACTCCTTCTTTTATTGATTTTTGATTTTATGAAATTATGGAATTTTGTAATCTCTTCATCATGGTAGCTTAAACTTATTTTGGGACATGGGGGAGTAATCCCCTTTGATTTTCTTAATGACTAGAACTCTTTTTATTTCATCATGATAATTCTACTTTGATACTTTTACCTATGAGATTACTGCTCTAAGATTCTCCTTAGTTTATTTCTTGTCATCATGAATAGAATTCTTGCATTAAGGACCGAAAGGTGATATGTTTGAGAATTGGAACCCTAAAATTGACTAATAGGAACTCACCGTAAGAAATTAGGTTAAGTTCTTGTTTTGTTATTTTAGATGAGTAATTGCCTTGATGATGATTAATGATCGTAGGATCGAATTATTGTGTCAAACGTGGAGATCTTGCACGAAAGTGAGGATCGGAACGTTGGAGAACCATAGGTAGAACGTGTGTTGAGTCTCAGATGCATGAAGGTGATGCTTTAGATTCCACTCGAGGCAATCAACCTAGAATTAGGATGCACGAAAGTGATCCTTGAGTTCTTCGTCTAATGGTTTACCTATCTTTAGCTTGGGATGAATCTTGCGCGAAAGCGAGGATTTATTCTTGCATGGTTATCTGCACAAAAGTGAGATAATCCCTTTTTAGGTAAATTATGCCTTTATCATTTTAGGATTTGATTGATGAATTCTTTATTTCTTATCTAGTCTTGAAAATCAAAGTGGATGATACCCTAGTCCCAATTTCTCTCTGATAGTGATTTTCCGTGTGTCTTCGATTCTTGCTTTGCTATTATTCGATTGCATAGATAGTAAGAAAATCAATTATTCAGTACTTGACAGCACTAGTCTCTCTGTGGGATCGATATTTATTTTATTACTTCGAGTATCCGTGCACTTGCGGACACTACGAGTTAGGGACAACAAGTTTTTGGAGCCGTATTAGGGGGTGACAGTTCCTTGTGTGCCAAACAAGTTTTGGCTGCGACACCTTAGATTAGTCTTCCTGCTTGTATTTAAAAGTGTGTCCTTTCGGATCACATCAGAGCACCAATCCTCTTTCTCAACCCTTGAACCTCTATGCGCCACCTAGGAAAACCTAGGATGCACCATGGTTCGGTTAAGGAATAAGACCAGCCCCCTTTGGTTGCTTTTCCTTCATCATCAGCCCTTGAACACATGTATGCACCACTAGGAGACCTAGAAGCCCTGAGGGTTCGGTAAAGGATGAAGGTCAGCCCCCTTACTTGACTAGGTTGTGCCATCACCTTATCCATCCATCATCCCTTAAGTGAACCAACTAGGTAACCCTAGAAGCCACTCAAGGTTAGGTCAAATAAGGGGATGCGCCACCTTGGGAGGTGAGGTGTGCCAACCCTAACCCTAGCCACCACCCCCTTTAGATGCGCCCCTAGGTTTAACCCTAGAGGCCACCCTAGGGTTTGGCTAGGTCATGGGTTGCGCCACCTTGAGATATGCACAAGGGAGAGAGAGAGAAACGTCATGATGTCTTCAAAATCTTCAATTTTAAATTACAATACAGAATTGAAAAACAAAACTGAAAGTCGGCACGTAGGCCTCACATTGATACATCACATGCATGGCAATAGGGCTTGACTTTGATCACAACATAAATGCACAAATAGAACTACTCATGCGATTCTACATGCTATGAAAAATCAACAAGTAATCACTTTTATTTTTCATAAAACTCTTTCAATAAATTTTCAGCGACTCTATATCATCCTTCTATGTTGACTCGCCCCTCTCAGGAGTCTACAAAGGGTAGCCGCCCCTTGCAATCCTTACCCCATAGAGATTAGGACAATCACCCAGTCCATGCCCCAATAATCTCCTATGGGTCTTGCACCATGGGTCAAACCCATGAGCGCAAGGAGGAGTAAATTCTTCCACATAGGGTGTATCCCAGATGTGATGAAAACGAAACTAGAATACAATTAAGAGGCGAAAATTAAAAGAAATTAATTTTCAATAGAAACTTCATGGCATAAAACTTTTGAAAATAATTTTCATGACATGGGGTAGGTGCATATAGAAAAGTACACTAGCGGGCCTTGTAAGATCCCTCTAATACCACTATTGGGAATCCCCGAACCTCAAGGAAACTTTAAACACAGCGGAAGCAGAGGTCCGAAACAGAATTCCAGAAACATCAGGATCACTTAGGAGAGAAAACCGAAGGATGTGAAAAGTAATACCTTATCATGCAATTCTAGGAGCTACCGATGATGAAGACGCACAGGTGTCCGTCCTCTACAATCGTGCACACACAGACTGTCTCGAGATCCCTCCCCTCCACGCACATGCTAGCTTCGGGAGAGAAGATCCACGGCTCTTGATCTTCTCAACTTATGCCAATGCCAAAGAGAAGAGGGAATGTTGGCGACAAGGAGTGGATAGCACTACCACTTGTTCCAACCCTTGATGCAAAATCTTTTTATTGTTGTCACCTCGAAAACCCTCACGCCAAGCAGCAGAAGGGAGGCGACAATAAGAAACAAGAGAAGAGTCTGGTACAAAAAATCTCCCAGGTGGGCCACTCTATTTATAATAACAGAGCCAGATCAGCCTTGGAGATTTTTCCCATGTGGGATAATGTATATAGGCACCTATTCACAATTAACCAGATCAGCATCATGGGTTCTCTTGCCAATTAATAATTTTATTTTATTCATGTGACCAAAGTGCCAAGCCTAAACTTGCACCAAGACCCTTGTTTGACTCATTTTGACAACACAGGTCAACAGAGGTCAAACATGGTCCACTAGAGTCAACCAGTAGTCAAACATGACCTAAAATAAAATATCATCTCCTCTGTAAAAGTCTCAATGCATCAGTTCCCCAAAATGATCCGAATCACACAATGATTCGATTAGAGGCTAACGATTAGTACAAAATCTCTGACGTCTAGGTGTGTGACCCTGTAGGTTCTTCAGATGTTGGTAGTGATGATTAAATCATCTCAAGCAATGAGTGGCACCTAGCAGTACATCATTGCTATCCAAGTCATCAGAATGGAGTCATCATCGACATCTCCTAAAACTGCGACAAAGTACTAGTGCAGCTTTGTCCTTTTGCCAACTGATATCCAGATTGGGCAAGTGTGTCACACTTGTTAATCCCAATAATATGGCATGACTAAATCAGGTTCTCACCTGAGTATGGCCATACACTTTCAGTCATCCATATAGGGGCACCATGGACAATCAAGTTTCCCTACAACGAAGGGGCAAATCCTCTATTGGCACATTAAATCCCTCATACGGCTTGTGACATACCCAATGACAACCGTTATGACTCCCCTTTTACGGCGAAGCATTAGGTTGCATCAAAGTACATCAATCACTATATAGAGATACCAATGCCCTCAAGTCTAGGACAAGCGCAACTCTGTCACTGTGACATTCATCTCGTGACACCGAGATGAATCCTTACAGTGGGTCGATCCAGTATATCTTCCTTGATATAGCCATATGCCTGCATTAGCAACCCGTGCTCAACCAGCGCATATACCAGTCTCAAGTGAATCATAGCTGTCCCATATCCACTATGATTCTTGACCAGGGATAAACATCGAGACTAGATAAAGTTTATCTCTTAGGGACATTGTATATGCAAATGTACATATGCGCAGATGTACAAACTTGCATAACAACGACAATGCCAGGATAACTCATCTATCAACTAGATGTGATACACATATCCCAATGGACCATTCTGAGGTCCTAGAGCATAAACACTAACATCGACACATTTGGATATGTTTCTATGCATTATCTAAGTATTTTGTTATGATCCTTATATTGTTGTGTTAAACTATGGATGAGTTGATCTACCCATCATGTTAGATTAAATGAGTTGTGCATATGGTCATTTTGATATATTTACATTGTGATATTATGATTCAGGGTTTAGTCACGTGTTCACTATGTTTTAGTGAAATAATTTTGATCCTATGATAGCTAGGCCTAATTCTTGAAGTCGAATTCATGCTTGGTTAGGAATAATCATGATCCATTGAATGCACCACCCAATTAGAAATACTCTATGATCATATCCATGTGCTCTATGATTTTGATATCTTTTGATTTGGATTACTTTATACTATTCATTAGTGAGTCGAATATTTCTAAGAATGTTCAATGAACCTATGCTGGTAGTTTACATGTGATTTCATATTGAGATGCGCATCAACTTATTCATTCCCTGAGTCCTTTCTCTTGTTGGGAGAAAACTACATTTGTGATGTGATGAAAGGCTTTATCAACTCCATATATTGTTATTGTGCCCTACTTTGAAGTTTTTAAAAAAACTCTTAGATTCCTCTACTTGGCACTATGAAAAATTGGCAGTGGTACCTAAGAACATTAGTAGAAATCTAAGAGAGACTCCTCTACTTGGCACTGCAAAAAATTAGCAGTGGTAACTAAGGACATGAGTTGAAGTCTAATATCATAATTAGCTATTGGAGTTTTGCATCATAAATAATACATTTGAGTTAATCCCAACAAGTTGATTTGGATGGATTAGAAAAGCATGAGTAATGTGTATGCTTGATTGAGTTCTCTGCTTACAACTGGCTGAGTTCCTTGACTTCTAGAAATTATGGGATCAAAGTGCTAAATGTTCAAAACACCTAATCACTTGATATCTTCTGATTAGATCCGGGATAACTAGTAGATGTTTTTCTGATTTGGATGCATGTTTTCAACCATAATGATTACTTTCATACCTTTCATGCAATTCACTTTAATTTATTATTTGATGACAAGCAAAGATCTAAGTCTGTGAGTATTTGATACTCCGCATTTTAACAGTAATTTCTAGTATTATTTCATCTCAAATTTAGGCCTCTTCTAATGTTTTTATACTCCATTTAGGCTTATTTACTTGTTTCCTTCAGAATATTCACTTTTTCTTACTTTTGTGGAATTTCAGGCAAAATCACTCAATTTGAAATCTTTTGAAGATTCTAAAGTCATGGGGTGATTCTAAAGTTCATCGTGACTTCGCAAACCAACCTTCACTCGGTTTTTTTTTCGGTCCCGAGTCCTAAAAAAATCCATAAAAGGTAAAAAAATATGTTTTGGAAAGCTAAGAGGGAGGCGAATCCAAAGAATATAAAAGACCTCTTTATTGTTGCCTAATTATCAAGCAATCGGTGAACGAAGGGGCTAGGGCGAACGGAACAGGCGACATAGTGTTTTTGAGGCGATTTCGAGAGATTGGAGTGTCAGATCTTCATGATTTTTGGGGATCTTGTTTAGTTTATCCTCTCCTTCCTCTCCAAAACATTTTTTTAGTAATTTTTCTGATATTTTAGGAAGATTTATGCAAGCTTTCATGACTATTGTAGCGTAAAACCCTTTTCGGGACTTGGTTCAAGCCCACTGATGAATTCTTTCATGCAATCTTAATTTGTTCTTTTACTTTGAAGTTTATATGAGCATATTTTAGCTTGGCATAGTTATTTCATGATATTGCTTTGGCCACATAGTATCGTGTGATAGTCGACATGACCCTGACTGAGAGGAGGGTCGTGTTGGCGGATTCCTTAGATAAAACTTGTGAATCTTTGACACGAGGGTGCTTAGATTTCACTCGAGGATAACACAATCATCCATTGAACTCATTGGGTTTATCTAGAGCGATCCACCGCGAGAGTAGGAGATCGTTCTGGAAAGGCACCAGGGTGTACCGACCAAGAGGGGGCATCCTCTACTTTAGGGAGGATTCCTTATGCAATATTAAGAACTCATGTCACACCCCTAGAATCATCATTAAAAATTTTGTTTCCATTCCCCAGGATTCAAAACATTTCAAAAATATGAATCACATCAACACCAAATATGTATAGATTCCTAGGGTTGCAACAACAACACAATACAAAAATCAATACCATCTAAGAATCCAAATCAACTAGCATCATCAACCTTACCATCAAAGTTGCTAACATGTTATTTGATTTTCGACTAAGGGCATCAGCTACAACATTAGCTTTACCTACTTGATAATGAATTGTACAATCATAATCCTTTAGAAATTCTATCCACCTCCTTTGCCTCATGTTCAATTCTTTATGTATAAAAATGTATTTCAAACTTTTGTGATCTGTATATATGTCAAATGTTTGCCCCTACAAATAATGTCTCCATATCTTTAATGCAAAAATGATTGCTGCTAGTTCCGAATCATGGGTTGGTTAATTCTGTTCATAAGTCTTCAATTGCCTTGAAGCATATGCAATTACTTTGCCCTTTTTGCATTAACACACAAACAAGACCTCCATTAGATGCATCAGCATAGATTATAAAGCCTTCAGTTCTATCAATTCTAATGGTGCCATTCTATAAGGTGCTTTAGATATAGGAGTTGCACTAGGAATAAGGTCAATACCAAACTCTACTTCTCTATCTGGTGGCAAACCAGGTAACTCATCAGGAAAAACATCAAGGAACCCCGAATTATATTAATATTAACACTTTACTTATAAATTACTTATTTGTTGAGACAATACCCCTAGAAGGACTGATTTGAGGATGAGGAATTACTGGATTTGCTTGCTTTCTTCCTTTCTGTCCTTAGCTTAGTATAATAGAAAGTTCTTTGTAACGTTGTGAAGTTTGCTTAACTCTTTGCGCAGTTTCATAATGTTCCTCCCCGCAGAATCATGTCATGATTTTCACTTCCTAAATTGATTGAGATTCGGTATGACGGAGGGATCGTACCATTCGAGCCTTTTTTTCATGCTTTTCCTGGAGGTCTGGAGAAAGTAGCAATCAATAGGATTTCCCTAATCCTCCCTTCCCGAAAGGAAGAACGTGAAATTCTTTTTCCTTTCCGCAGGGACCAGGAAATTGGATCTAGCTGAACCACTGCTATATCATTTATTAAAGCTTGGGTATCACAACTCATGTAATAGATAACCTTTAGTGTAGTTAGATTTATCAGTGTGGTGAATACCAAAGTCATGATCTCTCTCATATAGATATCTTCCGCATCATTGTGACTGATTTCTCATTCTTGCTTACTACTTGCAAAACCCCGTTTCGAATTACTTAGCTGTTGAGACTTAGATTTTCTAGTACTTAATCTTGCTCCCTGTGGGTTCAATAACCTTTTATATTACTTTGACATTACCGTGCACTTGCCGGACATGTCATAATGCGCTAGCCACATTTTAGAGATGCATGATAGCCATCTTTTCAGATTTTATTGAAGATATTATGGATGTTTTTATGGATAATTTTTCAGTATATGGATCTTCATTTGACTCTTGCTTGTCTAATCTATCTCATGTTTTGCAGAAATGTGAGGAGGTGAATTTAGTTCTTACATGGGAGAAATGCCACTTCATGATTGGAGAAGGGGTTGTCATTGGACATCTCATTTCGTAGAGGGGCATTGAAGTAGATAAGGCTAAAGTCAAATTCATTGAAAAATTACCTCCACCGTCCACTATCAAAGTGATTCACAGTTTTTTAGGACATCCTGGATTTTATTGTAAATTCATTAAAGACTTTTCTAAGATTACTAGGCCTCTTACAAATTTTTTAGCTACAAATGTTGTCTTTCTTTTTGATAGGGATTGTATGGAAGCTTTCGAAAAGCTGAAGAAAGCTCTCATTACAGCACATATCATGCAGCCTCCAGATTAAACACTCCTGTATGAATTGATGTGTGATGCAAGCGACCAAGCGGTTGGTGGAGTCTTGGGGTAGCGCAAAGACAACAAACTTCATGCTATCTATTATACCAGCAAACCTTAGACGAAGCATAGATCAGTTATGCTACTACAGAGAAGGAGCTTTTAGCCATTATGTCTGTTTTTAATAAATTTCGCTCCTTATTATTAAGTCTAAAGTCATTGTTTTAACAGGTCATGCGGCAATAAAGTATTTGGTGAACAAGAAGGATGCGAAGCCCCAATTGATCTGATGCATCTTACTCCTTCAAGAATTTGACCTACAGATAAAAGATAAAAAAGGAGCTGAGAACTTGGTAGCGGATCATCAATCCCGATTGGTTAAGGAAAAAGGCGTAGAGGAGGATTTAGAAATTAATGACTCCTTTCTAGAGGAGCATCTTTTTTCTATTGCGAGACAAGAGATACCTTGGTATGCAGACATAGCCAATTTTCTTGTGTCTAATATTATGCCTCCTAATTTGACGTCTCAGGGAAAGATGAAATTCCTTTCGAATGTTAAGCATTTTTTTTGGGATGAACCTTACTTGTATCGAATATGCGTTGATAGTCTATTTAGAAGATGCCTACCAGAGGAAGAAGTGCCTAACGTACTCTCTCAGTGCCATTCATCTCCATATGGAGGATATGCTAGTGCGTCGAAGATTGAATTCAAAGTTCTCTAGTCAAGATTCTATTGGCCGACGATATTCCGAGATGATAGGAAGTTTATTCAATCTTGTGATAAATGCCAGTAATCTGGTAACATTGCTAGAAGGGATGAACTTCCTCAACACGGTATTTTGGAAGTTGAAATTTTTGATATTTGGGGAATATATTTTATGGGCCCTTTTCCTATTTCTTGCAGAAAGAAATTTGTACTTCTCTATGTTGATTATGTCTCTAAATGGGTAGAGGCATCTGCCGAAGCCACTAATGATTCTCGTGTTATAGCCATGATGTTCATGAGGACAATTTTCCTAGATTTTGTGTGCCAAGAATTTTGATTAGCGATGGCGGCTCTCATTTTATTGAGTATAGGCTTGATTCATTGTTGAAGAAATATGGGGTACACCATAAAATTGTTATACCATACCATCCTCAAACAAGTAGGCAAGTAGAGGTCTCTAATCGAGAGATAAAAAGAATTCTCAAGAATATTTTTTCAGGAGCAAAGAAAGATTGGGTATTGAAGTTAGATGATACTCTATGGGCTTGCAGGACAAATTTTAAAACGCCTCTAGGTATGTCTCTGTTCTAGCTTGTTTATGGTAAATCCTGTCACTTACTCATGGAACTTGAGCACAGTGCCTATTGGGCGATTAAAAGGCTGAACTATGATATGAAGAGCGCTGGTGAAAGAAGAAAATTTTAGCTGAACGAGCTTGACGAGATCCAAAATTCAACCTATAAGAGTGCCGGAATATACAAAGAACGTACTAAGAAGTGGCACGACCAACGCATTGTTAAGAAGGAATTTATTGAAGGAGACAAGGTTTTATTGTTCAATTCATGACTCAGATTATTTCCAAGCAAATTGAGGAGTCATTGGTTAAGTCCCTTTATTGTGCGCAAAGTATTTCCATACAATGCAATCAAAATTTGAAGAAAAGAACAAGAAAGCTTTAAAGTAAACAAACACCGATTGAAATACTATTTCGAGCATGAAAAATTGGGGAGGGAGTTCACTTGATTCTTTCTGATCTACCTGAGAAAATTTGATTGTAGCTACAGTAGAGCTAATGACCTTAAACAAGCGATTTTTGGGAGGCAACCCAAATTTCTAACTCTTATAGTTTGAAGTTATTGATTTTTTTTAGATTTTAAAAATTTTTACAGCATGTTTAGATAAATTTCTTGATGATGGAAAACCTCTAAATAAGTTGTTTTGTATGCAGGGATGCTTGGAAAATTTTAATTTTGAAGTTCAGGTGTGAGACGAGACATTCACGGGTGTAGCCGTGAGTTGTTCATGGGCCGTGTGTTTTGAGTCTAAAAAAATAGCGAAGGGAGCAAAATGCACAAAAACTTTCACGGTCATGGCCGTGAGTCATTCACGGGCCATTAGTTTTTCTACCTAAGTGACTTGGAGCAAAGAAAAGGCTTACGACTTACTCACGGTTGCACTCGTGACTCACTCACGAACCGTGAGTGATTGGTGAGACTTGAACGCGAGCATTTAAAATTTATGGGCGAAGGTTAGGGTTTACAAACCAATAGGTGCACCATCTAGGAAGCCCTAGATACGCCATCAAGATTCGGCCAAAGAGGATGTGCCAACATGCATGGTCTTCAAAGGATAGCGCCAGTGATGTCTTCTTCCCTAATCTTCAACTCTAACTATTTTACAAAACATAGAATTGAAATAAGGTTAGCGGCCCACAAGCCTCACAAATAATACATCTGAAAGTCCCCTAAACAAGGGGGGTGAAACCCTATAGGAGGCGCATATGAAAATTTTGACGCAGCGGAAGGGGTTTCAAGGATCTATGCATATAATATGTTCAACTTGCAATGAAAAACAATTCTCACCATTGCCATCGCTTAGATGGTGTCTTGGAAGGAAAGGCGCAAGTGCTCCTTCTCCAAAGGTGACGCACACAATTGGTGTCGCCTACTCTTGCTTGGTGCTCCTTGTGCTAGCAAGGTTCCAAGAAGTCGTTGTCGAATGGAAGGGAAAGATCACTTTGCTTGGCCGAACTCTTCCTTCTCTTTTCGTCTACACTCCTCCACACGAGAGTGCAAGTGCCGAATGCCCAAGTTGGCGACGAGAGTGAGGAGAAACGAGAGATGAGGGCGCCTTAGGCGTGAACGTGAGTAGTGGTCACGTATGTGATCATGCTTTCTAAAAATAGAAAGCCACTCACTCACATGCGATCATGGGTTTACCCCATGCGCAAACTCCTCTCAATTTGAACCACACGCTCACTCAATGAGCTGGTTCAATTTGGTCTGGTTCATAGACCAATCGACCCAAGCCATTAGTCCAGATCACATTAAACCCTAAGGCTCTTGATCTGACCGTCGATCTCTTGATGCTGCTGATCTCACTGATCTAGCATCCAATCTCTCGATCGAAGCTTACCGATCTCAAGCCCTAATCAATCAAACATGATCAGACCAGATCTCACTTACAATCAGAGATTAAATCCCTTTAAACTGAACCTGAATAATTCAGTCCACACGATCTGACTTAAGTAAGCCATATCATCAAATTGTGCGACCCTGAGGGTTTCCTTTAAATGTCGATAACGATAACTCACGTTATCACGATCAGTGAGGGGTATCTAGCAACACATCACTGTCTCCCGATATAAAAAAAAGAGTCTTCCAAGACTACACCCAAACCACAGCACAAGTGTGAATCCAACTCACAAGGCATGCATGTTTCCTTTGCCACTGGATGTTCTTATTGGACAAGCGTGTCAAGCTTGTAACTCCAATATGATGAGCATGATTAGATCAGATGAACATAGTCACCTAGGTATGGCCATACACTATTCTCAATCATCTCATCCAGGGGGCCCCTTTAGAAC
The DNA here is from genome assembly GCA_027563935.2 of Costus lasius. Classification (NCBI taxonomy): domain Eukaryota; kingdom Viridiplantae; phylum Streptophyta; class Magnoliopsida; order Zingiberales; family Costaceae; genus Costus; species Costus lasius. Next base: position 31,753,065 of record CM050448.1, read on the forward strand.
ATCACACTCCTTAAACAAGGAGACGGCAATCCTTTGTCTATCACTAGTGCCCTAACCTGACTCAAGCTTACCATCCAAGATAGTCTATAATCATTATGTTTCAAATGATATTGAACTATCTCAAAACAATGACAATCATCATTTAGAAACACAAGTGATCTCAAGTCAGAGGAAATGTGCCACTTGTCGCATTCAAGGATTATTCACATTGTGACAAGCAATTGAATATCCTAGTAGGGTCTGTCCAGTACATCCAATGTACCCATGAGTCTACATCTTATTCCATGCTCGAAGCATCCTATAAGATTAGAACACATATTAGTCTCAATCATATCAAGGCTGTCTCATGTTCACCAAGATATCTTGACTAAGGACATAACTGCATGTCAGCCTAGCTGAACAGCTTTGACACATTATTCAGAAGTACACTTATTGCAGCAGACAATGTAACAAACTGAATAACAACCATGCCTTTATAAACATAAGAGTTTATTACATGATACTGATACAATCCCAAGGCCTCAAACATTAGCCTTAAGGGCATACCCCAACAATCTCCCACTTGCACTTAATCTAATGGTTGAGAAATCTCAAACCCATATTATTACAGTGCTTCTCATGCTTCTGCTGCGCCAGAGGCTTGGTAAGCTGGTCTGCCAGATTGTCATCTGTATGAACCTTGCAGACTTTGATCTCGCCACGATCTATGATCTCCCGGATCAAATGAAACCGTCTCTGTATGTGCTTGGACTTCTGGTGCGACCGTGGTTCCTTTGCTTGTGCGATTGCTCCAGTGTTATCACAGAAGATAACCAAAGGATCTGCACTCGAAGGAACAACACCAAGTTCTCTCACGAACTTACGAATCCACACTGCCTCCTTGGATGCTTCCGAGGCTGCAACATGCTCGGCTTCTGTTGTGGAATCAGCAACAGTTGACTGTTTGAAACTCTTCCACACCACTGCTCCTCCATTCAAGCTAAATACATAGCCTGATTGCGATCGGAAATCATCCTGGTCAGACTGGAACGAAGCGTCAGTATATCCTTCAACACTGAGTTCTTCCTGACCACCATATATCAAGAACATATCTTTGGTCCTCCGCAGATATTTTAAAATGTTCTTGACTGCAATCCAGTGCGCCATACCTGGATTACTTTGGAACCGACTGGTCACGCTTAATCCGTAAGCAACGTCGGGGCGAGTACACAATATCGCATACATAATGGACCCAATAGCCGAAGCATAAGGCGTATTGTCCATTTCATCTTTCTCAGTCTGAGTTTGTGGACACTGACTCTTCGAAAGATTCAGACCATGTCTGACTGGAAGATATCCTCTTTTAGAATTCTCTAAATGAAATCTCTCCAGGACTTTATCGATGTAAGTACTCTGGCACAGCCCGAGAAGCCTCTTAGATCTATCCCTGTAGATCTTCACACCTAATACATAGGCTGCTTCTCCTAGGTCTTTCATCTGGAAACATTTCCTTAACCATGCCTTAACCGCATGCATTTCAGGAATGTCATTTCCAATGATCAAGATATCATCGACGTAGAGGACTAAGAAAGTAATCATGCTCCCACTAAACCTCTTATATACACACGGGTCATCCTCGTTCTTGATGAAACCAAATTCACTGATTGATTCATCAAAACGAATATTCCAGCTTCTCGATGCTTGTTTAAGTCCATAAATAGACTTCTTTAATTTGCATATCTTATGACGATCTGATGGATTAGTGAAACCTTCTGGTTGTGTCATATACACATCCTCATCCAGATTTCCATTCAGGAAAGCTGTTTTCACATCCATTTGCCAAATCTCATAATCATAATATGCTGCTATCGCGAAAAGAATCCGAATAGACTTAAACATAGCTACAGGTGAGAAAGTTTCATCATAATCTATCCCGTAGATTTGTTTGAAACCTTTCGCAACTAGCCTGCCTTTATAGGTAACCACGTTACCATCCATGTCAATCTTCTTCTTGAAGATCCATTTACAGCCTATAGGGATAACTCCCGGAGGCGGATCAACCAAATCCCAGACTTGGTTATCTGACATGGAGTCCATCTCGGCGCGCATAGCTTCAAGCCATCTCGCTGACTCCGGTCCACTGACCGCATCCGCATAAGTGAGGGGTTCATCATTATCAATGATGTAGACTCCGTCATAGCGCTCAGGCTGTCGACGGATCCTTCCCGATCTTCGCGGTTCCCGTGATATCTGAGCCTCAGGTTGTTCATTAACCTGATCCACCGGCTCAGGCTCATCCAACTATGCTTGACTACTTTGTCCTTCCTCTGGATTCTCATCCAGCATTATTTCTCTCCCACTGGCCTCTTGCAGAAGAAACTCCTTCTCAAGAAATATGGCCGTCCGAGCAACAAATACCTTGTTCTCTTTGGGATCGTAGAAATAATAACCCTTAGTTTCCTTAGGGTAACCGACAAAGATACATTTCTCAGATCTGCTCTCTAGTTTCCCAGAGGCGAGCTTTTTGACATAAGCCTCGCAGCCCCAGATCCTAATAAATGTTAAGCTCGGCTGTTTCCCATACCATAACTCATATGGCGTCTTAGAAACTGCCTTGGATGGCACTCGGTTTAGTACCTTTGCAGCTGTTTCTAGTGCAAAACCCCAAAAGGAATATGGAAGAGTAGCCTGACTCATCATAGAACGAACCATATCAAGTAGGGTTCTATTTCTCCTTTCGGACACACCATTCCATTGCGGTGTTCCTGGCGGAGTGAGCTGTGAGATAATCCCACACTCCTTCAGATAGTCAGTAAATTCTCGACTTAGGTATTCTCCACCTCGATCAAAACGAAGTGCCTTGATACTTCGGCCTAGCTGATTCTGTACTTCATTCTTGAACTCTTTGAACTTGTCAAAAGATTCACTTTTATGTCTCATCAAATAGACATACCCATACCTACTGAAATCATCAGTAAAGGTAATGAAGTACTGATAGCCACCTCTGGCATGTTTACTAAATGGCCCACACACATCACTGTGTATAAGGTCAAGTAAACCTGAAGCCCTTTGACCTTTGTTAGAAAAAGGTGACTTCGTCATTTTACCCATTAAACAAGCTTTGCATGTATCAATCTCCTCATAGGAGAATGATCCCAGCAGTCCATGATCATGCAACCGCTTAATGCGTTTCTTGTTAATATGGCCTAAACGACTATGCCATAGCAAGGTGCTGTCATCAGCATACTTGGCTTTCTTAATATCAATAGCGTGTATAGAACATTCCATGTCCAACATGAATAACCCATTGTTAATTGAACCAGTAGCATAAACTATATTATCAAGAGATAAAACACACTTTGAAATATTACATTCAAAGGAAAATCCCTTCCTGACAAGAGCAGGAATGGAGATAATATTCTTAGTAATGCTGGGAACAAAATAACAACTGTTTAGTTCTAATACAATTCCAGATGGCAAAGAGATGAAATAGTCTCCTACAGCAACAGCAGCAACCCGTGCCCCGTTTCTAACTCGTAGGTCCACCTCATGCTGTCCCACCTGCCTTCTTCTCTTGAGTTCCTGTACATTTGAACAAATGTGAACTCCACATGCAGTGTCCAACACCCATGATATAGAAGAAGATGAAACCATGACTTCCGTCACGTATATACCTGAGCCAGAAGCGATGCTTCCCCTCTTGTCTCCTTGGAGCGCTTTACAGTCCTTTTTCCAGTGACCCAGCTGGCCACAATGGAAACACCTATATTCCTTTGACCGCTTAACTTTTTGCTTCAGAGCCTTGCTGTAACTCTTGACAGGGGTCTTGCCCTTCTTCCCCTTCTTCTTTTTGTTCCTAGAAGGAACCATTAAGACAGAGGTCGAAGGCTTTCCCTTCAGAGTCTCCTCAGTAGTCAAGAGCATATTCAGCAGCTCTGCCGGAGTACAGTCGATTTTGTTCATATTAAAGTTAATAATGAACGCATCGAAAGAGGGCGGGAGAGACTGCAGAATGATGTCTACAGCAAGCTCCTGATTGATGGTATGCCCCAGTTTCTCTAGAGCCTCCTTGTGCCCAATCATCTTGAGCACGTGAGCTCCCACTGGGCTCCCTTCAGCCAGTTTGCTCTGAAAGAACAGCTTTGTCAGATTATAGCGTTCTGTCCTCGCCTGTGCAGCATACAGCATCTTGAGGTTTGCTATCATGTCTATAGCAGACATATCCTCATGCTGACGCTGCAGCGGTGGCGTCATAGACGCTAGCATCAGGCAAGCGACATCAATGCTATCATTGACGTGCTTTTCATAAGCTTCCCGAACCGCCCTTGCGGCGTTCGGAGCGGGCTGAGGCGGTATCGCCGTCTCGAGGACATACAGTTTCCTCTCTGCCTTAAGAACAATCTTAAGGTGTCCGAACCAGTCTAAGAAGTTTGGCCCAGCAAACTTCTCCCTTTCCAGTAGGGATCGCACATTGAAGCTCATGGTGTTCGTTGCTGCAGGTATCTACAACAATGCAAGAACAGCAAGGTCAGTATCAATGTAAAGAATCAATTCAGGACTTAAGAATGATTCTTTTTCTCACTATTTTATCTGGCTGAAAAATCCAGCAAAACAGCCCGAAAGAGTAGTACTCTTTTAGTGAGATGGGATCCAGATTTCATACTTGGTCTCCGCGTCCCGCTCAGGCGAGATAAGATGCACAGAGAGTACAAGCACTAATCTCTGGTAGGCAGTCCCTGCCAATCGCCAACCCGTGCGATTCCCCTTCATCTGGGCAATCCAGCAGACTGTGCCAACTGAGTTGGTACAACACAATCTCTGACCCCACAGATGGCTGCCTCCATGCGCTACCATATGCGCCACATATGTAGCCTACATGGTCAAGCTGACCCGACCTACTCCCTGGACCACCACGTGCTATGCTGAGCAACGAGAAGCGATAAATCCCTTCTCTGTAACACGCAGGTGTAATCCCGCACCGTCTGAAGAAAGATGGACGTGCCCACTGAGTGGGTACAACACGGCTCCAACGATAATCAGAACAGTGAGGTTTCGCGTCAGAAGGCATACGAGCTTGATATTTAAGCGTTGGATTTTAACGGTCTTTTATCTTCTTCACTATCATGCAATTCCTATGGTGATAGCAGAAGATAAATAAATCATGCTGTTCTACTTATTTAAACAATAAAAGAAAGCATGGATCTTATGTGGTAAAAGCCCATAGCCTAAGTAAGACCTTAATTAACTTAAGTCTTCACTTGCTTTTCTTCATGGGTCTTTTGCTGCTCATCTGGCCCAAACCAGGGCCCAAGCGCCATCTGCAGCTCAGGTGCGCCCACCAGGGAAAATGCGCCTGGTCCCAGAGTCGAACCCTGGACCTCCCACCTGGTCAAGCCACTGCTGCATGCGCCTCTGCCAAGTGTGCTCTGTGCTCTTGTCTGATTAATTTACAAATTAATCTATCTAGACAAGATTGACACGCAGGTCAATTACATTTTATAAATTAAATACAATGTGATACAGAGATCACAATAATTAATTTACAACTTTAAATTCCAGGCACGCAGGCCCCAGCACAGCACACATTTAACATGGGCAGCCCACATAAGAATAAATAAACAAACATAGGCATCAACCAACATGTGATCCATTCAAGAAAATTAAATTTTTTGAAAAACCCCATAGGCATCAATTTTAATTTCCTTATTTGCCTTACAACCTTACAACGGTCCATTACTAGGGATCCACTCATCCAACCTAGTCAGATCCACTGCCCTTGCATGCACCAAGTCCTAACTGACTTGAGTCGACCAAAGGTCAACCATGCATGCGCCAGGGCCGAACAACCCTCATGAGTTCTGGCAAGCGGGTGTGACCCCGGGCCTAACTCATGTGTGTTCGCTAGTCGTCTCAATCAGACATCGCTACACGCCTGTCTGCAGTCGACCTATAGCCATCTCGTGCTTGCGCACAGATGCTATCTGGTCAACCCATCAAGGCTGTCAGATGGTCTGATCAGACTGTCTGGATCTAACCTAGGGGATGACTTCAACCCTAATAACCCGTCTAAGGGTTTAATGCAGGGCCTTAGATCTATAATGAGTCGCGCATGTCATAAGAAGTTTAAGAAAACATACATATGCGCCAACATGAAAACATGCGCCTAGGAGAAATAAAAATATCTCTAACCAGCATGTAACATATAGATCAATGCATAGGATCACAAAGAAAGCAAACATATTAGCATGCAATAACTGGCTCTGATACCAATTGAAAGTCCCCTAAACAAGGGGGGAGAAACCCTATAGGAGGCACATATGAAAATTTTGACGCAGCGGAAGGGGTTTCAAGGATCTATGCATATAATATGTTCAACTTGCAATGAAAAATGATTCTCACCATTGCCATCGCTTAGATGGTGTCTTGGAAGGAAAGGCGCAAGTGCTCCTTCTCCAAAGGTGACGCACACAATTGGTGTCGCCTACTCTTGCTTGGTGCTCCTTGTGCTAGCAAGGTTCCAAGAAGTCGTTGTCGAATGGAAGGGAAAGATCACTTTGCTTGGCCGAACTCTTCCTTCTCTTTTCGTCTACACTCCTCCACACGAGAGTGCAAGTGCCGAATGCCCAAGTTGGCGACGAGAGTGAGGAGAAACGAGAGATGAGGGCGCCTTAGGCGTGAACGTGAGTAGTGGTCACGTATGTGATCATGCTTTCTAAAAATAGAAAGCCACTCACTCACATGCGATCATGGGTTTACCCCATGCGCAAACTCCTCTCAATTTGAACCACACGCTCACTCAATGAGCTGGTTCAATTTGGTCTGGTTCATAGACCAATCGACCCAAGCCATTAGTCCAGATCACATTAAACCCTAAGGCTCTTGATCTGACCGTCGATCTCTTGATGCTGCTGATCTCACTGATCTAGCATCCAATCTCTCGATCGAAGCTTACCGATCTCAAGCCCTAATCAATCAAACATGATCAGACCAGATCTCACTTACAATCAGAGATTAAATCCCTTTAAACTGAACCTGAATAATTCAGTCCACACGATCTGACTTAAGTAAGCCATATCATCAAATTGTGCGACCCTGAGGGTTTCCTTTAAATGTCGGTAACGATAACTCACGTTATCACGATCAGTGAGGGGTATCTAGCAACACATCACTGTCTCCCGATATAAAGAAAAGAGTCTTCCAAGACTATACCCAAACCACAGCACAAGTGTGAATCCAACTCACAAGGCATGCATGTTTCCTTTGCCACTGGATGTTCTTATTGGACAAGCGTGTCAAGCTTGTAACTCCAATATGATGAGCATGATTAGATCAGATGAACATAGTCACCTGGGTATGGCCATACACTATTCTCAATCATCTCATCCAGGGGGCCCCTTTAGAACATCACACTCCTTAAACAAGGAGACGGCAATCCTTTGTCTATCACTAGTGCCCTAACCTGACTCAAGCTCACCATCCAAGATAGTCTATAATCATTATGTTTCAAATGATATTGAACTATCTCAAAACAATGACAATCATCATTTAGAAACACAAGTGATCTCAAGTCAGAGGAAATGTGCCACTTGTCGCATTCAAGGATTATTCACATTGTGACAAGCAATTGAATATCCTAGTAGGGTCTGTCCAGTACATCCAATGTACCCATGAGTCTACATCTTATTCCATGCTCGAAGCATCCTATAAGATTAGAACACATATTAGTCTCAATCATATCAAGGCTGTCTCATGTTCACCAAGATATCTCGACTAAGGACTTTATAGCATGTTAGCCCAGCTAAACAGCTTTGAGACATTATTCAGAAGTACAATTATTGTAGCAGACAATGTAACAAACTGAATAACAACCATGCCTTTATAAACATAAGAGTTTATTACATGATACTGATACAATCCCAAGGCCTCAAACATTAGCCTTAAGGGCATACCCCAACAACATCATAGGCATGCAGGGGGCTTGCCTATAACCTTATCACAATGCATCAAAATAAAAGCACCTACTCATGCTTTTCTACATGCATATGAAAAACCAACAAATATTAAAATTTTCATTTTTTATTAAAACTTGTCAATCACATTAATCCAATCATCCTAAAGTTTCCTCAAAATTTAATTCTCTTAGGTTACTTGTGAAAGTGGTGCATGCATGGCCTAAGCATCCTTGCCGCCCCATTTTAGTCCACCTAACCTTGTAAAAATTAGTGCAATCACCCAGTCGATGATTCATATAATTTTTACAAGGCACATGCGCAAGGTCTATCCTTGATGCATAAGAAGAATTAAAATTTGAAATTTTAAGACAAAAGTTTCAGCATGACTTGTCTAGTCAACAAGTCAATCTCACATGCAAGAGGTTTGCATTGATCCTTAGACTTGAGGTATTCATGTCTAGATTTGATGATGGATGTGCTTTGATACAGTCTTACGTCTCTCCGTAATTGGGAGATTAAAATGGCTGTCATTGGACATCTCATAAGTCATGTAGGAACATGGATGACCAATAGTAGGATTTGCCCCTTCCTTCGGAGGAAGCATGATATCCACTCTGGGGGCGCCCCACCTTATTGGTGCATGATAGGAATGTGTGGCCACACTAGTTGAGTCATGACCAATGCATTGGATGAATGAACTTGAGACTGATCCAATGGCAGGATATTAGTTTAGGCAAAGGGATCTATAATGCATGGGAATCCTCGTTGATTGTTAGGGAGTTGTTGCCATATGACTTTAGTCCAATGACATGGGTAGTAGTGATGTGTTGCTAGATACCCCTCACTACTTATGATGTTCTGTCATCATTGCCATCGTCATTTGGATCCTACGGGGTCACACGCAATAGACTCTTGACGTTGTTTTATGATCTAGATATCTTGGAATATATGTGTTTGAGTTCATGTCCAAGGCAGATTCATGGTTGAATCTAATTTTAGGAGTTGGACTCCTAAGCTCAATAAGGATTCAAATTTGGATTGGATGAGGCCCATAATGGTTGGGCGCATGTCATAATCCAATTAGGAGTTAGACTCCTAATCCAACAAGGATCCAATTAGGAATTAGAATCCTAATCCAATTAGGAGTTGGAATCCTAATCTAATTAGGATTCAAATCCTAAGAGGAGTTAGATCTAGACAAGGCCCATTATCTTGGGCGCAAGTCATGATCCAACTAGGATTCAAATCCTAATAGGAATTGGCTTTGGATGAGGCCCATTGGGTTGGGCGCAAATCCTAGTCCAATAAGGATTTAATTCAAGGGCATAAATAGCATTGAGATTCAAAATCCAATATGGGATTGTGGATTAAATCTATTTATGGCAAATTGGAATCCTAATAGGGGTTGGATTCATACATGGCGCATGATATAATTCCACTTGTGGAATTTGTGCCCACTGGAGAAATTTGAATCCTAATTTGAATTTGTTTCCTTAATTGGAAACATGCTTGGACGTGAGGACTAATATGGTACGTCCTAATCGAACTCAAATTGGCCTCATGATGCGCCAATTCAAATATGTGGCTGAAATTGAATGGGTTAATTCCTTGGAGGAATTTGAGCCATAAATTTGAAAGGAAGATTGGAGGCGGTTTGGGCTTCATGGCTATAAAAGGAGGGGTATGCGCCCCTCTCAAAAGAGATGAGATATCTACTCAAGCCGAGAGCAAGGAAGAGCAAGGCAACTTGGAGTTGCGCATGCTCTCTATCCCTAGCCGCCATCTTCCTTGAAGTGTCGCCATCTTCCTTCACCCTTTGGCAGAAAGTTTCCTTGGAGGAAACTTGTTGGCGTGAAGTTCCATCATCTTCTTCTTGGCCGAAAGTTTCCTTGGAGGAAACTAGTTGGCGAGAAGAGTAAAGGAGAGCGCCACCATCTCTTCTTCCTTGTTAGCTGAGAGTTTCCTTGGAGGAAACTTGTTGGCATGAAGAGCAAAGGAAGGAGCGCCACCACCCTTTTCCTTCTCCTCTTTGGCCGAGAGTTTCCTTGGAGGAAACTTGTAGGCGTGAAGAACAAAGGAGGGAGAGGAAGGAGATTCCAAGAGGTGATCTTCTCTTCCCGAGGCTAGCACCGAGCATGGAAGGGAGCAACGTTGAGACGGTCGACGCGTGGATACTTGTAGAGGGCGAACACTTGGGCGCCTTCAACATGGCTTCAACGACTCTGCAAGCAAAAGAGGTATATCTCTAACACATCCTTGTGTCTTCTCTCTCGCATGGATCCTGGGGAAGGGAATATGTTTCGGGTATAATGCTCTTTCCATTGCATCCTGGGACTGCAAAATTTTAAAAATTATACCTGGTATTCCCCAACAGTGGTATCAGAGCTACTTGCGAGAAACACAAGGTGTACGTTTGCTTGTGTGAAAAATTTTTGGAAAATTTTTCTTCTATCCATTTGCGTTTCACGTACAAAGCGTTTTTCATCCAATCTTCTCTTTTCAATTTTATGGCCGAAATTTGATTGTGTTCACGATGGATTTAAAACCAAAGGCGCACGTGGTTTTGTCAAGTAGGACGGGCATTGTGTCTTCGGACTGGCCGGGTCTCTTGATCTGACAGTAACTGCCAGCCGATAGGGTCTATGAAATCATCATGGAACGTGATCTAATTTTAGCATAAATTTGGTTAAGAGAGTGTTTTGGATGATGTGGGCGCATAGGGTAATTAAAATTTGATACTGCTTGGCTTTTCAAATTTTATATGCGCCTCTTGCCTCTTGAGTGGGTTGATACGGTCATAGCGAGTGCCCTCCTGTGTTGTGATGTGGAAGCATGTTTCCACTTGTGATGAATGCTTGTAAAATTCTTTCCACCTGCGTGTGGTTCTCTCCCTATCTTGGTGTAAAGTTTTTCATCTTAGAATAGATGTAGAATTAGAAGATAGGTTAAGGCTTCATCTTGACAACAAGGAGTCTTCTTCAACTAAAGTCAGAATTGGCGCCAGCTTTGGAAGCATGGTGATGGGCTTGCGGCTGAAGGAAGGACACATGCTTTCGGCTTCTGGCATGGGGCTGATCTGCTATAGGGACTCGCAACCCTTGGATGCACGATAACATGTCACATGGCTCATGACAAGTTATGTGTATGAAAAGGGCTATGACCATATTGACCATATTAGCATGCCTGTGATGGTTTATTATTCTGTCCATAGCATGCCTGTGATGTTTTTCTATGCTGCCATAACCATAGGAAAAACTGCATGCTAGAAAAGAATAAAATTAACATGCAAAACTCTCATTGAAATATCAAGTCAGTAGCCTTCTAACACGTAGCCCTCATCAAACTATCGATCAGTGGTGTTGTGAACAGCAGTGGTGTTGTGAACGGTTTCCCACCCTCGTGGGACACACCCACTTATCTTTAGGAGGTGTGTGGTGGCAATGGTTTTCCCAGTCCATTTTAACCGGGCGCACCTTCACAAGGAAACTCGTTGACCCTGGGCATAACGGTTAGGATCAGACTTGAGTGGTTTTTCATATGTCACCGACATAATGAAACACTTGAGGCAGCTGTTGAGAGGATAGTGTTCTGTGTTGTTTACAGCCCTCGCTGGACACAGGATGCTTAGTCTGTCTTAACTAAGAGGAGTTGTGCGCGGCACAATTGGCTCGCATGCCTACCTAAGGAAGCAAGAGACTCTCTGTGCATCCCAACTCACCCTCGTGAGTCACAGAGAACTCATGTGAAATTAGGATCCTACTCACTGATTTCCATGTTGAGTTTGAGAGTTCTCAACTTGCTTTTGGAAATAGTGGGAGCATAGCATTTAATTAAAGTCCTAGTTAAATGCTTTATCATAGTACTTATTTTACTTATTTGCTTATTGTAGATGGCATCTCCTAATCTAAGATTGAGGCTTTATAAAAACAAATTGGATGGGACAAATTGGACAAAATGGTTCAAGATTTTGTCCAAGATACTAGAACAAGAAAACAAGGTGCATCTTCTTGAAAGACCTCTATCCCAGCCCAGTATATACTTTTGTACTGAGTGGGAGTGGAATGTCTATCGTGAACAGTGTGAGGATAACAATCAGTACACTGCTCTTGTCTTAGAGTGCATGACTCCAGAGGTCATGGTGTGAAAAGACCTGTGAGGATAACAATCAGTACACCTTGTGTTTCTCGCAAGTACCTCTGATACCACTGTTAGGGAATGCCGGGTGTAATTTAAAATTTTGTAGTCCTAGGACGCAGCGGAAGAAGCATTACACCCGAAACACATTCCTTTCCCATGGATCCATGCGAGAGAGAAGACACAAGGATGTGTTAGAGATGTACCTCTTTTGCTTGTTTAGATGTCGAAGCCATGTTGAAGGCGCCCAAGTGTTCGCCCTCTACAAGTATCCACGCGTCGACTCCTTGATCGTTGCTCCCTTCCACGCTCGGTGCTAGCCTCGGGAAGAGAATCGAGCCTTAGGGTGTTGGGAAACCCCGGGGACATTTTACAATTTTCAGAGCCATGGATACATTTTACGCAGCGGAAGAATGTCCCCGAAACAGGCTAGTCCCAAAAACCCAGTGAAGATCTCTTGCGAGGGGGTCGACACGATGTGATAGTAAGTACCTTTAAGCAATTAGAAGCCGATGTCGATGAAGGCGCCCAAGTGTTCGCCCTCTGCAGTCTCGCACACACGGATTCCTCAAGTTTTCTTCTTCCTCGCCCGGTGCTAGCCTCGGGAAGAAGATCCATGCCTTAGGAGAGTCCTCCAAGCAACTTGCGCCACCACCAAGATGTGATGCGCCAAGGAGATGGAAGGAGAAGAGAACGCCGTAAGCCTTCTTGTTCCTTTGCGCCAAGTAAAGGAAGAGGAGAAGCATGCTTGCGCCCTTGATGGAAGAAGAAGAGCTCTAAGCTCTCCAAGCCGTCGCCCTCTAATGCTTCACGCCTCCAAGGAATTAGCATCATCAAGAGAGGGGGCGGCAAGGGTTTATTTATAGGGGCAAGAGGCGGTTAGGGGAGAATGGCAAGTGTTGACAATTAGGGCATGATTCTAGGAGATTATCCAATCAAATATATTGATTAAATCTCCACTCCCATATGCGCCTAAGACTTGCCAAAGCAAGCATCAGCCATATGCGCCCATATCATGCCATATGAGGCATTAATCCCATCCATGCGCCTAGACCTAGTCAAGGCAATATGATGGATTGCCTAATGTGGCTTGGGTGCAAGTCCTAATCCAATTAGGACTCTAATTATGTTAATAATCAGCCCACAATTGTCAAACACAATCCAATCAATTATCTTGTGTGATTTAATCAAATCCAATTTGATTTAATCACCTAGGAGATACCCAACAAGGCATAGGCGCAAATTCTAGTCCAACTAGAATCCCATATGCGCCTATCCCATTAATTCATCCCCATTATACCCTTCAAGCCTCTTAGCCCTTCAATACAACTTATTAGCAAGCCCAACTAAGCAATGGGCCAAGCCCAAAGTCCATTATGCATGTTAACCAAGCTATTGGATCCAATCCAATTTAACCCATGGTTAAATGAGGCTAACCATGGTTAATTTGATCGATATGCCAAAAACGGAAGTTGTCCCCAATAAGTTTCTTCCATCTCATCAGGCCCATTGGCGCTGATGAAATCTCCCAAATAGATCAGAGTTATCCAATAACTCGATCTAAAGGCTACCCGATCAATATGAAAACTCGAGTATCAAGGTGTGCGACCCTGTAGGTTCCTCTAACGCTGGCAGTGCTGACCAAAGGTCATCACAAGCAGTGAGTGGCACCTAGCAGTGCATCGCTGCTACCCAGGTTATTGGAATGGATATCGACATCGACATCCCCATCATCGCAACTAGGTACAGATGCATTACAGTCTCTTTGCCGTACTGATATCCGATTGGACAAGTGTGTCACCACTTGTTTTCATCCAATCACATGGCTATGACTAAAACAGGTTCTCACCTAGGTATGGCCTTACACTCTCAGTCATAGAACCATAAGGGAGCTGTTGGTGTATATGCCCTATGACCTAGTTCTGGTCAACTTATGTACTACTTGACATTGATATTTATATATCATTTTGGCATTGTCGTTATCATCGTCTGTCTACACCTGCGATTGTGTACTTACATGATAATGTCCCAGGAGACAGATTGGATCTGTGCTCAAATAATTATCCCCAGTCAATGTACCTTAGAAGATATGGGACAGTTATGGTGCTTGTAAGACTGGTATGTGGGCTGGTTAGGCACGGGGTGCTAACGCAGACACATGGGTATATCATGGGAAGATATAATGGATAGACCCGCTATGAGGCTATGACTTGGTGTCATGAGTTATCCTCATAAGTGACAAGGAGATGCATTGATCCCTTGACTTGAGGTCATTGATCATTCTATATGGTTATTGACTTGCTTTGATGCAACCTAACACCTCGCCATAGTTGGGAGGTCATAAAGGCTGTCATTGAGCATGTCATGACCCATATAAGAAGGTCAATGGACAGACATAGGATTTGCCCCTTCCTTAGGGAAGTATGATATCCATGGAGCTCCTTTATGGTTCTATGACTGAAAGTGTATGGCCATACCCAGGTAAGAACCTGATTTAGTCATAGCCATGTGATTGGATGAAAACAAGTGGTGACACACTTGTCCAATCGGATATCAGTTCGGCAAAGAGACTGTAATGCATCTGTACCTAGTTGCGATGATGGGGATGTCGATGACGATATCCATTCCGACGACCTGGGTAGCAGCGATGCACTGCTAGGTGCCACTCACTGCTTGTGATGACCTTTGGTCACCACTGCCAGCGTCAGAGGAACCTACAGGGTCGCACACCTTGATACTTGAGTTCTCGTATTGATCGGGAAGCCTTATGATCGAGTTATTGGATAACTCGGATCTAATTGGGAGATTTCATCAGCGCCAATGGGCCTGATGAGATGGAAGAATATTATTGGAACCAAACTTCAATTTTGGCAGGTTGACCCGTATTTGGCCATGGTTGGTCACATTTGAATTAGGGTTGCATTGGATTGGATCCAAGTGCTTAATCAACCCATGTAATGGAGTTTGGGCTAGCTCATTATCCAATGAGGCCCAATAACAAGTTCTTATGAAGAGATGAGAGGCTAAAAGAGTATAATGGGGAGAGACCCAACCCCATTGGCGCCTAAGTGGCATAATGGGGTTAGGGTGGCAAAATTGCTTCATTAAGGAAGCAATTGGCGCCTAGCCCTCTTCCATTGATGGTATGCATGCCTTTAAGGCATTGCTTGGGGCGCAAGGCTAGACCTTGGCGCACAAGGCAAGGCATGGTGACTTATGGAAAGGTTGAATGAGGTTTATGGTAAAGTCTTGGAGACTTTCCTTACCTCAAACCTTCTCATCCAAGCCATACACTTGTCATAATCTCAACCCTTGCCCTAACCGCCTCTAGCTCTTTATAAGTGACCCTAGTCGCCCTCTCTTATGATGTAACAAAACCTTGGAGGCGAAAACATAAGTAGAGGGGCGAAAGCTTGGAGCAAGGGCGCAACTTCCTCTTCCATAGCCGCAAGCCTTTCTCTCCTTTCCCTTGGCGCAAGGAGCTTTGGTGCTTGGCGTTTTGGCTTGTTCTCTTGGCGCATCGTTTATCTTGGTGGCGCATGTGAAGTGAACATCTCCATAAAGGCTTGGATGTTCTTCCCGAGGCTAGCACCGGGCGTGGAAGAAGAGAACTCAAGAGATCCGTGTGTGTGAGACTGCAGAGGGCGCACACTTGGGCGCCTACATCGGCATCGCTCCAAATTGCTCTAAGGTATTTTCTAACTCATCGTGTCGACTCCCTTGCATGCGATCTTCACTGGGTTTTTGGGACGGGCCTGTTTCGGGGACATTCTTCCGCTGTGCAATGAATGTATGAATGTTTACAACTCTGAAAAATTATAAAATGTCCCCGGGGTTTCCCAACAGTGGTATCAGAGGGACTTGCAAGACTCGAACGATGTTTTATGCTTTTCTTTCATGCTCACATGTCATATTTCTATTTTTCGTAAATAGCATGATGCATGGCAAACGATTTTTCTAAAAGTAAAAAAATTAAGGTTTCTTGTTTCTATCATCCTCTCAATCTCTTTTGGATTATTGGACTATTTTTCTTGTATGATTTAAAGATCAAAGGCGCACGTGATTTTGTCAAGTAGGATGGGCATTGTGTCTTCGGACTGGCCAAGTCTCTTGATCTGACAAAATTGCCAGCCGAAAGGATCTCTGAAATCATCTTGAAAAATAAATCGCAATTAACCAAAAGATTTGTGAGAAGAAGATGAGAAAAAGAGACTATTTTATGAAAAAGTAAAATTTTAAATTTTATGTTTTTCAAGAGCATGTAGAATTGCATGAGTAAATACCTTAATTGTGCATGATGATGTGATCATTGGTCAAACCCCCCTTTTGCATGCCTGTGTTGTATCCTTGTGAGGCCTGCGTGCCGCTTATCTTTTTGCTTTTGACTAAGAAGAAGATTAGGGTGGCGCGTATACTTGGAACTTGGCGCATGCATACCTTGGATGGTGGCGCAACAAGCTTGCTTAGTGGCGCAAGATAGGCATGGCCGAACCCTTTGGGTTTGAGAGCTAGCTAACTTGGCTTCTTGCATGGTGACGCATAATCCTTGAAAGAAGACCATGGCATTGGCCGAACCTTTAAGGTTTGAGAGCTAAACCATGCCGGCAGGACCTTGGAGCCAACCTTGAAGTTCAAGCTAGAGGTCGGCTAGGCTAGGTCTAGTTTTTGGGGCTTGAGTTCTAGGACAAGAATTGAACCTATTTCATGGCATGGATTGGTTCAATGTCTTGGATAGAATATGATTACATCATTCTTTACTGCTTTTATTAACTGCAGAAGCATGCCTGAAATGTTTTATCGTTATGCTATCACCATAGGAATGCATGACTGTAATGATAGCCATAAGATAAAATGTAGGATGATGAGACTTAAAAAACCCTCAAATAAATATCAAGTCTAGTAGCCTTCTAACGCGTAGCCCTCACTAAGCTATCGATCAGTGGAGTTGTGAATTGTTTCCCACCCTCGTGGGACGCACCCACTTATCTTTAGAAAGTGCGTGGTGGCAATAGTTTCCCCAGTCCAGTTTTAACCTGGGCGTGCCTTCGCAAGGAAACTCGTTGGCCCTGGGCATAACGGTTAGGAATGGACTTGACTAGAAGTTCACATGTGCTGGGCACATGGTGAAATTCTAGAGGCATCGTAGAAAGGTTAGGGTTTCATGTTGTATCCAGCCCTCGCTGGACATGAAATGCCTAGACTGTTTTAACAAGGGGAGTTGCTTGGAGCAACCGGCCGGCGCGCCCACCTTAGGAAACATGGGTTACTTTGTGCATCTCATCCCACCCTCGTGGGACGCAAAGCCCTGTGTGAAATAAGGATCCCATCTCACTAGGAAGTCTTAGACTTCCCGATTGACTTTGTGGGTTGTCAATTCGACTAAAATAGTGGGAGCCATAATCATTTAAAACAAGTCCAGTTTAAATGATTTAAAGTAGTACTAATCTGCTGTTTCTTGGTTGTTGTAGAACAATGGCTATGAACAATGGCAGATGGTCACTGCGATCTACCCTGGAAAGGGATAAGTTGGTTGGATCCAACTTAAGGGATTGGTATATGAACTTGAGAATTGTGCTCAAGCTCGAAAGGAAGCTATATGTCCTTGAGAAACCAATTCCTGAGCCACTTCCATGCTTGGCCTCAGCGGCTGAGAAGGATGCTTATAATAAGCATCAGGCTGATACTTTGGAGGTTGCACAATTGATGCTAACCAACATGTCACCCGAACTTAGAGGACAATATGAATCTAAGAGTGCCTCTGAGATTATTTTTAATCTAAGGCAGCTTTTTGATGTATTGGTTAAGAACAACCCTCCTAAAGTAGACATTCAGTGTGTTAAGCCCAAAGGCTTAACTGAAACATTGAAGATAAAGATGGAAAGGGTCAGGAATAATAAATGCTACTCATGTGGAGGACCACCTCACATGATAAAGGACATAGTACGACTTCAGAATGAGAAGAAGAGAGGCAAAGCTTCGTCTTCATGCTCAGGTATCTGTGTTACAGAAGTCAATCTTTCTACTTCTATGTCATGGGTATTGGATACCGCATATGGAGCTCATATTTGCATAAATATGCAGGGGCTCAAGAAAAGTAGATCGGTACGGCTTGGAGAGATTGACCTACGCGTTGGAAACGGGGCACAGGTTGCTGCTGTTGCTGTAGGCGTTTTGACTCTCTCCTTGCCCTCTGGACTTCAATTAGAACTAGATAATTGCTTTTGTGTACCCTCGCTTACAAAGAACATTATATCCATTCCTTGCTTAGCAAGAAAAGGATTTAAATTTGAAATAAATAAGAACTCCTGTTCTTTTTCATTTGCAAATCTGTTCTATGGGAAGGGTACTTTATGCAATGGTCTGTATATCTTGGATATGGAAAGTTCTATCTGTAACATAAGTAATAAAAGGACCAAACTGAGTGGTTCAGTTGGTGCTTTCCTATGGCACTGTCTATTGGCCCATATAAACAAGAATCGCATCCAACAACTCCATGCAAATGGATTGTTAGATTCAAGTTCCTTGGAGGAATTTGATACTTGTGAACCTTGTTTATTAGGGAAAATGACAAAGGCGCCCTTCACCAAGATTGGTGAGAGGACAGTAGGTTTATTGGATCTCATACATACTGATGTGTGTGGGCCTTTTAATAAACAAGCCAGAGGAGGGTACAACTACTTCATTACCTTCACTGATGACTTCAGTAGGTATGGGTATGTCTACTTGATGAGACATAAATCTGAATCCTTTGAGAAATTCAAGGAGTTCAAGAATGAAGTAGAGAACCAGCTTGGAAGATCCATTAAAGCTCTTCGATCGGATCGAGGTGGAGAGTACCTGAGCGGTGAGTTCTTTGACTATCTGAAGGAGTGTGGGATCGTATCCCAACTCACTCCTCCTGGAACACCTCAATGGAATGGTGTGTCTGAAAGGAGAAATCGAACTTTATTGGATATGGTTCGATCTATGATGAGTCATGCAACTCTACCTCCCTCATTCTGGGGGCATGCACTAGAGACAGCTTCTCTGATACTGAACAACGTTCCATCTAAGAGTGTCTCCAAAATACCATACGAGGTATGGAGTGGAAGACGCCCTAACCTTACTTTTATCAAAATCTGGGGATGTGAGGCTTATGTCAAACGTCAGGATTCTAGCAAGCTAGAACCTAGATCTGATAAATGTATATTTGTGGGGTATCCTAAGGAAACTAGAGGATACTACTTCTATGTCCCAGCCGAGAACAAAGTTTTTGTTGCTCGGGGAGCTGTCTTTCTAGAGAAAGAATTTCTCATGAAAGAAGTTAGTGGGAGGAAGTTTGACTTGGATGAAGTCCAAGTGCAACCACAAGACGATGAGATGGAATCTAAGCCACCTGCACCGGTTGTTGTACAACCAGAGGCTCAGACACAGGTCCCACGTAGATCTGGGAGGATTCGTCGTGCACCTGACAGGTACGGGTCGCTACCGACCCAACACGATGGAATCTTCATCATTGAGGATGAACCCAGAACCTATGATGAGGCGGTCAGTGGACCGGACTCCGAGAGATGGCTTGACGCCATGCGATCCGAGATGGATTCCATGTCAGCTAACCAAGTCTGGGATTTGGTTGAGCCGCCTGATGGGGTAAAACCCATAGGATGTAAATGGGTCTTCAAGAAGAAGACAGACATGGATGGCAATATAGTTACCTATAAAGGTAGACTAGTGGCTAAAGGTTTTAAATAGGTTCACGGGGTGGACTATGATGAAACCTTCTCGCCAGTAGCCATGATCAAATCCATTCGGATACTGCTTGCTATAGCTGCATATCATGACTATGAGATATGGCAGATGGATGTAAAGACAGCGTTCCTTAACGGGAAGCTGACTGAGGATGTGTATATGTCACAACCTGATGGTTTCATCCATCCTGCAGATGCTAATAAGGTCTGCAGGTTGAAAAGATCCATTTATGGATTAAAGCAAGCGTCTCGAAGTTGGAATCTTCGATTTGATGAAGCCGTGAGAGATTATGGATTTATCAAAAGTGAAGATGACGCCTGTGTATACAGAAAGTTCAGTGGGAGCTTGGTGATTTTTCTGGTCTTGTATGTCGATGACATACTGCTCATCGGAAATGACATCCCTAGTCTTCAAGCTGTGAAGACATGGTTAGGGAAGTGTTTTGAGATGAAGGACTTAGGGGAGGCCGCCTATATCCTAGGCGTGAGGATCTCCCGGGATAGATCCAAGAGACTCTTGGCCCTTAGTCAGAGTACTTACATTGATAAGGTACTGGAGAGGTTCTACATGGAGCAATCCAAGAAAGGATACCTTCCAGTAAGACATGGCCTTATTCTTTCAAAAAGCCAGTGTCCTACAACACAGGCTGAAAGGGATGACATGAGTCGAATTCCTTATGCTTCGGCAGTAGGATCGATCATGTATGCAATGTTGTGTACTAGACCAGATGTGGCATATGCAGTGAGCATAACCAGCCGATACCAATCCAATCCAGGAATGCAGCACTGGGTGGCTGTAAAGAACATCCTAAAGTATCTGAGAAGAACTAAGGATTTGTTCTTAGTCTGATGGAGGCAGTAGCCCTGCTTTGAGGAGATCTGGTCGAATCCGTAGGGTACCCAATCGATATGGGTTTCCTTAGGGTTCCATTTCTTGCATGGCATTTAGGGTAGTTTGCTTTTCAATAAAACATGCATCATGTAGACATTTATGGCAAGTCCACTTATAGTAGGTAGTGCATTGTAATTCATGAACTTATGTATTCCTGCATCATAAGTAGTGCATATAGGCATTAGGATCATTTTGGCAGGTCAACCAGGAAAGGAGCAGTCCAAGTTCCAGCTCAAGGTCACTCAAGCTCCACTCATCAAGTTCAGCTCCAGAAAAAGAAAGAAGACTTCAAAGTCCAAGTTCACTTCAAGCCATGACATGACTCACTTGCCATCCTTGTTGGGCGCATATTCAAGAGATCAAATCAGCCACCTCATCATGACATGCGCCAACCTCTACTCCAATCAAGAAATGCATTCAATTCCCTCATCCATCAAGATCCACAATCAAAGGGAATATCCATCAAGATCCACAATCAAAGGAGAGCAATTATGAAGGCATTTATGTTGAGTTGCCATCTCTTGTTGCCGCTCAAGCTCTCATGGAAAGGATTCAAAATTTGAAATCCTTATCCATGCGCCAACAAGCATTATGAAGACCCTCTCATCGCCCATTTAATGAAATGCCAAGAGAAGATCATCCATAGAAGGAAGCTCTTAAAGAGGATTTGCGCCCACCTCCTCATGAGGATTTTGAATTTCGAATTCCAACCATTTTTGTAGAAGGCGCAAGGAAGATAATTACTATCCTGCCCTAGCTTCAGCTCACCTATAAAAGCATGTCCATCCCCTTGTATTTTCGATTACCTCTTGATGAAATATATTGTCTATTAGTTGCCTAGGTTAAATACTTGTGTTAGTGATTGAAGTTCTTTAGCCGAGTTCTCCTCTTCCTCCTAGCTTTTCCACCGAGGCTCTAAGAAGTTCTTCCCTTGCTTGTGTGCGCCATCTCAAGAAGGACTTCCCTCACTTTCGGTTTGGAGCAAGAAGAAGATCCCCACTTGGCCTCAAGGAGCTTCCACCCCAATCGGCTAAGTTTCTTCCTCAACCTTTGCTTTAGATTTTAGAACTCTTCTCTACACTAAACCTTGTTTATTTACTTTGTAGCTTGCGCTTGGAGTGGGTAAAGAAGGGGCGCCTTCCCCTTCCTTCTCTTTCTCCCCCTCCTTCTCTTTAGTTGTTAGGATTAGCAAGGGAACTTGTGAGGCTTAACCTCACCCCTTGATCTGTTTTTGTATTAAAATCCGTGACCTGTACGGATCATCTGTGTTTGCTTGTAAGCTCCACCCTACACCTTCCATCAGAGTTGGACCGGTGAAGATCGGGAAGCACAGCCCTTCAATTCTCAAGGGCTGCACTGTAAGCTTATCTTCCAGCATTTACAGCTTTCTAGTGTAGTTTTGAATTCCTGTCTTTAGTGTAACTCGGGTTTTTCCTATATTTAAAATACAAAAAAAAATTAGTTTCTTAATCTCGTTAGTATAATTGCGGTTTTCTCTTATTATTAAACTAGCTATAAAATCAGTTTTCAAAACTCGTTGTTTGAATGCTTTAGAACCCCCCCGTCCTACATCAGCTTGGTATCAGAGCTTAGGCTCTTAGTTTAGATTTTTAAGCCTCAAAAACTTATTTTCTACCTCTAAGCGATCTTTGGAATACACTCTATTTTTCAAAATCTATATTTTTCAAAGCACCCATGCAAACTCGGTCCAAAACCCAACAACAGGAGCAAGATCCCACCATGGATCGCACTGCTACTGATGAAAGGTTTGAGTTTTTAACTGAGCAAATAGGGAACCTTACCCGAAGCCTTAACCAAATTACTACTGAATTTCATGATTTTAGGGAGAGGTCTTCTCATCATGCTAGTCAGCCACCTAGCCCTCGTCATGTAGAAAACCAACAACCACCTGCGTGGAACGGGCATCAAACCCCAAACCGTGCAGGCACCCAACCTATGTGGAATGGATACCCTAATCCAAACCATGAAGGAACCCATCCCCAACCAACATGGAATGGATACCCCAATCCAAACCATGCGGGAAACCACCAACCCAATATGTGGAATGGACCCCCTGTTCAAACTCCACCTCAACCCAGATTCAGAGAGGATGATGTGCACCGCGCCATCAAACTCAACCCTCCAACCTTCAATGGCTCTCTAGAACCCCGAGACTTCTTGGATTGGACAACCAAACTCGAACAATATTTCGAGTGGAGCATGATCCCTGAGCACAGCAAGGTCCGACTTGCAAAGTGCCTTCTTGAGGGAAATGCTAGGTTGTATTGGACCAATGTAGAGAACAACCAACAAAGACTCAACCTACCTCCCATAGACACCTGGCTAGAAATGCGTCAACAACTTAAACTGAAATATGTCCCCTCATATTTTCAGAGTAAGTTATTTGACCAAGCCTCTAGCCTTACCCAAGAAGCCATGACCGTTGACCAATATACTGCTAGCTTTGAGGAATTCCTCCTTAGGGGAAACCCTGGAGAAAACCCTCTATTCACCCTTAGCAGGTATAAAAATGGTCTCCGATCTGAAATCAGAAAGGGCCTTACCTATTACCAGATAGACTCCATAGAGGTTGCCCATCTTAGAGCCAAAGAAATTGAGCAAGAACTTAAGGTTGCCTTTAGGAGAGAGTTTAGTGCCTCTAGACCAAGTCCTAGGCCAACCCAACCTCAAAGCTCTAGCACTCCTAAACCCCAATCCTCTAGTTATCCAGAACCATCTAGGGTCAAATGCCATGGTTGTCAAAAGTATGGACACTACATGAAAGACTGTCCTAAACGAGTCTTATACTTAGGAGAAGAAACCCAAACCCCTAGACTAGAAGATATTAATGACCCAGACTCTGGCTGCCAAGTACTAGAAGACACTGAATATGACAGTAGTGAGGAACCTGCCCAAAACACCTTAGGAGTTGTTAGGTGTACCCTGATCAAACCCTCACCCACGGATGATTGGCGAAGAACTAGTATTTTCCATACATACACGAAATGCAATGGAAACATGTGCAAAGTAGTGATAGATGGGGGTAGTAGTCTCAACGCTGTCTCCCACTCTGCAGTCACCAAGTTTAAGCTTAAGATAGAAGCTCACCCAACCCCTTATAACATCTCTTGGGTCAACCAGTCTAGTGTGCCTGTAACCCATAGGAGTCTAGTGCCCTTGCAGTTTGGTACCTATGAAGGACAAATTTGGTGTGACGTCATCACTATGGATGTCGCTCAAGTCCTTCTAGGCAGACCATGGCTATATGACATGGATGTGGTCCACTACGGTCGGACTAACACCTATGTCTTTAGTCATTCAGGTCAAAAGATCAAACTGAAACCATCCATGCCAAGAGAACTTAAGGCCTCAACCAATAAGGGAAAAATAGAAGAAACCAAGCAACCAACCCTTCAACTCATGAGACCTAAAGACTATAGGCCCGATCAACCTTTATTTACCTTAGTCCTCAAGGAAGTTAACCAAGAAGAAGAAAGTAAGCCACCCCCTGAAGTAGAAGCCCTCTTAGAACATTATAGTGAGCTTACTCCTGAAGAGTTACCCACAGGACTCCCACCCCTTAGGGACATCCAACATGCTATAGACCTTGTCCCAGGTTCAACCTTACCCAATCTACCCCACTATAGGATGAACCCCACCGAGCACCAAGAACTTAAGAGGCAAATAGAAGACCTATTAGAGAAAGGGCACATCAGAGAAAGCCTTAGCCCATGCGCCGTGCCTGCTCTCCTCACCCCTAAAAAGGATGGCAGTTGGCGCATGTGTATAGACTGTAGAGCCATAAACAAAATCACAGTCAAGTATAGGTTTCCTATCCCTAGACTTGATGACATGTTAGACATGTTAGTAGGCTCTAAGTGGTTTAGCAAGTTGGACTTAAGAAGTGGATACCACCAGGTCAGGATAAGGCTAGGTGATGAATGGAAGACAGCCTTCAAGACCAAGGATGGTCTCTATGAATGGTTAGTCATGCCTTTTGGCTTGACTAATGCCCCTTCCACATTCATGAGACTCATGACTCAAGTCTTGAAGCCTTTCATTGGAAAATTCCTGGTAGTCTACTTTGATGATATCCTCATCTATAGTAAGACTAAAGAGGAGCACCTAGAGCACCTTAGGAAGACCCTTGACCTTCTTAAGGAAGAACAACTTTACATCAACCTCAAGAAGTGTTCCTTTTTGTCCCATAGTGTGATCTTCTTAGGGTTCATAGTGTCTGAGGAAGGTCTTCAAGCTGACCCATCCAAGATCCAAGCCATCATAGACTGGCCCGAACCTAAGACCATCATTGAAGTCAGAAGCTTCCATGGTCTAGCCACCTTTTATAGGAGATTCATAAGAAATTTCAGCTCTATAGTGGCACCTATCACCAGTTGCCTGAAACAAGGTGAATTCTCCTGGACAAAGTCTGCTAGCAAAGCCTTCCAAGAGCTTAAGGATAAGATGACCACTGCCCCGGTCCTTAGGCTTCCTGACTTCAATAAGGTCTTTGAGGTAGATTGTGACGCCTCTGGAGTTGGCATAGGGGGAACCCTAAGCCAAGAAGGCCATCCCATAGCCTTCTTCAGTGAAAAACTCAACGAGGCAAAGCAAAAATACTCTACCTATGACAAAGAGTTTTATGCTGTAGTTCAGGCCCTAAGGTATTGGAGACATTACCTCATCCATAGGGAGTTTACCCTTAACAGTGACCACCAGGCCCTCTCCTACCTAAGTGCTCAGAAAAAGCTAAACTCAAGGCATGCTAAGTGGGTCGAGTACTTGCAACAATATACTTTTGTGCTTAGACATAAATCAGGATCTGAGAATAAAGTAGCAGATGCCCTTAGTAGAGTAACTTTACTTTTGAATAAAATGCATGTTGAAGTTACTTGCTTTGAATCCATGAAAAATGCTTATTTTGAATGTCCTGATTTTTCTACCTTATATGCTGACCTTAGTCAAGACCCTTTAAGTCACCCCCTCTACACCCTTAGGGATGGGTATCTCTTTCTTGGACCAACCCTTTGTGTGCCGAAGACTTCCATCCGAGAATTCCTTGTTTGGGAATTGCACGGAGGCGGGTCTGCCGGGCACCACGGTCGAGATAAGACCCAAGCCCTTGTAAAGGAACGGTTCTACTGGCCGAACCTTTACCAAGATGTAGCCAAGGTTGTGAAACATTGTAGGACTTGTCAGCTCACCAAAGTCCACAAGCATAGTCCCGGCCTGTACACCCCCTTACCTATTCCCCATGCCCCTTGGCAAGACCTTAGTATGGATTTCATTCTAGGACTACCCCGAACCTCAGCCAAACATGATTCTATATTTGTGGTAGTTGATAGGTTTACTAAGATGGCCCATTTCATAGCTTGCACCAAAACCACTGATGCCTCCCATGTGGCTAAACTCTTCTTTAGGGAAGTTGTAAGGCTACATGGAACACCCTTAACTATAGTGTCTGATAGAGACCCTAGGTTTGTAGGACATTTTTGGAGAACCCTCTGGACCCTTCTAGGAACGAAACTCAAGTTCTCCACAGCCTACCATCCCCAGACGGATGGGCAGACTGAAGTGGTCAACCGATCACTTGGGAGTATCCTTAGAAGTTTGGTAAGTGAACACCCTGGCAACTGGGATAAACTCTTACCCACTGCCGAGTTCTCCTACAACAGTACAGTCAACAAGACCACAGGTCTCTCCCCCTTCCAAGCTAACCTAGGATATCAACCCAACAAACCCATAGATCTCTTCCCTCTACCTAGACATTTTAGAACCTCTTTACCTGCTCGTGACTTTGCATTACATACTTCGCAAATGCACGCTGAAATATTTTCAAAAATGCTAGAATCTGTTAATCAATATCGCGAAGCTGCTAACAAACATCGCCGAGAAAGGTTATTTTCTACAGGTGATAAGGTGATCCTACGAGCACGGGAAGAGCGCATCCATGGGATTGGACACAAGTTGGAAGCAAAAGGACTAGGCCCCTTCACCATTGTGGATAAAATCAACGACAATGCCTATGTCCTCGACCTGCCACCTGAACTGGGGATCCCCACCACCGTCAACGTGGAGGATCTCACCCTCTATCATGAGCCCCTCTCCATACCAGATCCAAGTGACCCTCACAAAATGGAGATTGAGGCTATTCTGGAAGACCAAACCAAGTTCACCACTGATGAGGTACAAATGTTTTATCGTGTTAGACTCATTAATGGTGAAGAGGTATGGCTTCCTGAGTCTGAGCTAGCTATAGCCGCCCCTGAGTTACTCCAAGGGTACAAGGACAATTCTCCAGAGGAGAATTCTTCCAACCCGGGGAGAGCTGATGGAGGCAGTAGCCCTGCTCTGAGGAGATCTGGTCGAATCCGTAGGGTACCCAATCGATATGGGTTTCCTTAGGGTTCCATTTCTTGCATGGCATTTAGGGTAGTTTGCTTTTCAATAAAACATGCATCATGTAGACATTTATGGCAAGTCCACTTATAGTAGGTAGTGCATTGTAATTCATGAACTTATGTATTCCTGCATCATAAGTAGTGCATATAGGCATTAGGATCATTTTGGCAGGTCAACCAGGAAAGGAGCAGTCCAAGTTCCAGCTCAAGGTCACTCAAGCTCCACTCATCAAGTTCAGCTCCAGAAAAAGAAAGAAGACTTCAAAGTCCAAGTTCACTTCAAGCCATGACATGACTCACTTGCCATCCTTGTTGGGCGCATATTCAAGAGATCAAATCAGCCACCTCATCATGACATGCGCCAACCTCTACTCCAATCAAGAAATGCATTCAATTCCCTCATCCATCAAGATCCACAATCAAAGGGAATATCCATCAAGATCCACAATCAAAGGAGAGCAATTATGAAGGCATTTATGTTGAGTTGCCATCTCTTGTTGCCGCTCAAGCTCTCATGGAAAGGATTCGAAATTTGAAATCCTTATCCATGCGCCAACAAGCATTATGAAGACCCTCTCATCGCCCATTTAATGAAATGCCAAGAGAAGATCATCCATAGAAGGAAGCTCTTAAAGAGGATTTGCGCCCACCTCCTCATGAGGATTTTGAATTTCGAATTCCAACCATTTTTGTAGAAGGCGCAAGGAAGATAATTACTATCCTGCCCTAGCTTCAGCTCACCTATAAAAGCATGTCCATCCCCTTGTATTTTCGATTACCTCTTGATGAAATATATTGTCTATTAGTTGCCTAGGTTAAATACTTGTGTTAGTGATTGAAGTTCTTTAGCCGAGTTCTCCTCTTCCTCCTAGCTTTTCCACCGAGGCTCTAAGAAGTTCTTCCCTTGCTTGTGTGCGCCATCTCAAGAAGGACTTCCCTCACTTTCGGTTTGGAGCAAGAAGAAGATCCCCACTTGGCCTCAAGGAGCTTCCACCCCAATCGGCTAAGTTTCTTCCTCAACCTTTGCTTTAGATTTTAGAACTCTTCTCTACACTAAACCTTGTTTATTTACTTTGTAGCTTGCGCTTGGAGTGGGTAAAGAAGGGGCGCCTTCCCCTTCCTTCTCTTTCTCCCCCTCCTTCTCTTTAGTTGTTAGGATTAGCAAGGGAACTTGTGAGGCTTAACCTCACCCCTTGATCTGTTTTTGTATTAAAATCCGTGACCTGTACGGATCATCTGTGTTTGCTTGTAAGCTCCACCCTACACCTTCCATCAGAGTTGGACCGGTGAAGATCGGGAAGCACAGCCCTTCAATTCTCAAGGGCTGCACTGTAAGCTTATCTTCCAGCATTTACAGCTTTCTAGTGTAGTTTTGAATTCCTGTCTTTAGTGTAACTCGGGTTTTTCCTA
Organism: Costus lasius; assembly: GCA_027563935.2. Lineage (NCBI taxonomy): Eukaryota > Viridiplantae > Streptophyta > Magnoliopsida > Zingiberales > Costaceae > Costus > Costus lasius. The sequence goes on from CM050448.1 coordinate 31,781,560, forward strand.
TATTTAAAATACAAAAAAAAATTAGTTTCTTAATCTCGTTAGTATAATTGCGGTTTTCTCTTATTATTAAACTAGCTATAAAATCAGTTTTCAAAACTCGTTGTTTGAATGCTTTAGAACCCCCCCCCGTCCTACATCATAGTCTATGGGGGACAGGAAGAGCTCAGTATAGAGGGCTACACTGATGCATCGTTCCAGTCTGACCCTGACGACTTTAGATCGCAGGCCGGCTATGTGTTCAAGATTAATGGAGGCGCTATATGCTGGAAGAGCTTCAAGCAATCCACCATAGCAGATTCTACAACCGAGGCTGAGTATGTGGCCGCTTCTGAGGCAGCCAAGGAAGCCGTTTGGATAAGGAAGTTCCTATGTGATCTTCAGGTGGTTCCTAGTGCAATAGATCCCATTGAGCTCTACTGTGACAACAATGGAGCGATTGCACAAGCTAAGGAACCACGGTCTCATCAAAGATCCAAACACATACTCAGAAGATTTCACCTGATCAGAGAGATCATTGAAAGAGGTGACGTCAAGATTAGCAGAGTAGACACAAAGAACAATCTGGCAGACCCATTGACCAAGGCTTTGGCGCAGCAGAAGCATGATGGTCACGCTAGAGATATGGGGTTGAGATTGCTCAACTTCTAGGTCTTAGTGCAAGTGGGAGATTGTTGGTGTATATGCCCTATGACCTAGTTCTGGTCAACTTATGTACTACTTGACATTGATATTTATATATCATTTTGGCATTGTCGTTATCATCGTCTGTCTACACCTGCGATTGTGTACTTACATGATAATGTCCCAGGAGACAGATTGGATCTGTGCTCAAATAATTATCCCCAGTCAATGTACCTTAGAAGATATGGGACAGCTATGGTGCTTGTAAGACTGGTATGTGGGCTGGTTAGGCACGGGGTGCTAACGCAGACACATGGGTATATCATGGGAAGATATACTGGATAGACCCGCTATGAGGCTATGACTTGGTGTCATGAGTTATCCTCATAAGTGACAAGGAGATGCATTGATCCCTTGACTTGAGGTCATTGATCATTCTATATGGTTATTGACTTGCTTTGATGCAACCTAACACCTCGCCGTAGTTGGGAGGTCATAAAGGCTGTCATTGAGCATGTCATGACCCATATAAGAAGGTCAATGGACAGACATAGGATTTGCCCCTTCCTTAGGGAAGTATGATATCCATGGAGCTCCTTTATGGTTCTATGACTGAAAGTGTATGGCCATACCCAGGTAAGAACCTGATTTAGTCATAGCCATGTGATTGGATGAAAACAAGTGGTGACACACTTGTCCAATCGGATATCAGTTCGGCAAAGAGACTGTAATGCATCTGTACCTAGTTGCGATGATGGGGATGTCGATGACGATATCCATTCCGACGACCTGGGTAGCAGCGATGCACTACTAGGTGCCACTCACTGCTTGTGATGACCTTTGGTCACCACTGCCAGCGTCAGAGGAACCTACAGGGTCGCACACCTTGATACTTGAGTTCTCGTATTGATCGGGAAGCCTTATGATCGAGTTATTGGATAACTCGGATCTAATTGGGAGATTTCATCAGCGCCAATGGGCCTGATGAGATGGAAGAATATTATTGGAACCAAACTTCAATTTTGGCAGGTTGACCCGTATTTGGCCATGGTTGGTCACATTTGAATTAGGGTTGCATTGGATTGGATCCAAGTGCTTAATCAACCCATGTAATGGAGTTTGGGCTAGCTCATTATCCAATGAGGCCCAATAACAAGTTCTTATGAAGAGATGAGAGGCTAAAAGGGTATAATGGGGAGAGACCCAACCCCATTGGCGCCTAAGGGGCATAATGGGGTTAGGGTGGCAAAATTGCTTCATTAAGGAAGCAATTGGCGCCTAGCCCTCTTCCATTGATGGTATGCATGCCTTTAAGGCATTGCTTGGGGTGCAAGGCTAGACGTTGGCGCACAAGGCAAGGCATGGTGACTTATGGAAAGGTTGAATGAGGTTTATGGTAAAGTCTTGGAGACTTTCCTTACCTCAAACCTTCTCATCCAAGCCATACACTTGTCATAATCTCAACCCTTGCCCTAACTGCCTCTAGCTCTTTATAAGTGACCCTAGTCGCCCTCTCTTATGATGTAACAAAACCTTGGAGGCGAAAACATAAGTAGAGGGGCGAAATCTTGGAGCAAGGGCGCAACTTCCTCTTCCATAGCCGCAAGCCTTTCTCTCCTTTCCCTTGGCGCAAGGAGCTTTGGTGCTTGGCGTTTTGGCTTGTTCTCTTGGCGCATCGTTTATCTTGGTGGCGCATGTGAAGTGAACATCTCCCTAAAGGCTTGGATCTTCTTCCCGAGGCTAGCACCGGGCGTGGAAGAAGAGAACTCAAGAGATCCGTGTGTGTGAGACTGCAGAGGGTGCACACTTGGGCGCCTACATCGGCATCGCTCCAAATTGCTCTAAGGTATTTTCTAACTCATCGTGTCGACTCCCTTGCATGCGATCTTCACTGGGTTTTTGGGACGGGCCTGTTTCGGGGACATTCTTCCGCTGTGCAATGAATGTATGAATGTTTACAACTCTGAAAAATTGTAAAATGTCCCCGGGGTTTCCCAACAGGAGCTCCATGGATATCATACTTCCCTAAGGAAGGGGTAAATCCTATCTCTGCCCATTGACCTTCTCATATGGGTCGTGACATGCTCAATGACAACCGTTATGACCTCCCAACTACGGCAAGGTGTTAGGTTGCATCAAAGCAAGTCCCTAACCATATAGAATGGTCAATGACCTCAAGTCAAGGGATCAATGCATCTCCTGTCACTTGTGAGGATAACTCATGACACCAAGTCATAGCCTCACAGCGGGTCTATCCAGTATATCCTCCAATGATACACCCATGTGTCTGCGTTAGCACCACGTGCCTGAAGTGTCCCCTTCATGGGGGAGCGCAAGTAAACAAAATCCCTTTCAAGAGGGGGGGGGCGAAAACCTTAAAGGGGTGGCGCATCACCATTGCAAGCGGAAGCAAAAGGTTTTCGAGAATCTTAGCATAAACATATGTTCAACTTGGTGAAGTTGAGACTCATACCATAGCCATCTCGGTTTAGATGGAGCTTTGGAAGCAAAGGCGCAAGTGCCCCTTCTCCGAAGATAATCACACACAAGAGAAGATGGCTTCTCCTTGGATTCCTTGTGCTAGCAAGGATGCGCAAGGTGTCCTTGATCGAATGTTAGGATGATGGAGAAGTTTCCTTGGCCGAGCGCTTGTTCTTGTCGTCCACTTCCTTCCACACGAGATGGCAAGCAAGCTCTCTTTTTCCAAAACCAAAACGCAAAAACAAGAGAGCAAATGCACTTCGGCGACATCAAGACAAATGACGTTACATGACTTCCCAAAATGGAAAGTCATGAAGCCACTTTCCAACGCCAAAACGCCCCTCTTGATGAACCATGCGTTCACCTAGTGAACCGGTTCATGCTTTGGTTCAATTCGATTTGGCCCAAAGACCAAATTCAAACCAAGCCAAGCCAAGGCATGGTCTAGACCCTCTATGAACCAAATGGCTCATGATCTAGCCGTTCATCTCCTGATGCTCCTGATCTCACCGATCTAGCATCATCTCTCTCGATCGAAGCTTACCGATCTAAAGCCCTAATCAATCAAACATGATCAGGCTAGATCTCACTTACAATCAGAGATTAAACCCCTTTAAACTGAACCCATACAATTCAGTCCACACGATCTGACTCAAGAAAGCCATATCATCAAATTGTGCGACCCTAAGGGTTTCCTTTAAATGTCGGTAACGACAACTTACGTTATCACGATCAGTGAGGGGTATCTAGCAACACATCACTGTCTCCCTATATAAAGGAAATAGTCTTCCAAGACTACACCCAAACCATGGCACAAGTGTGAATCAAAACTCACAAGGCACACATATGTCCTTTGCCACTGGATGTTCTTATTGGACAAGCATGTCAAGCTTGTAACTCCAATACGATGAGCATGATTAGATCAGATGCACATAGTCATCTGGGTATGGCCATACACTACCTCAATCATCTCATATAGGGGGGGCCTCTAGAACATCACACTCCTTAAACAAGGAGACGGCAATCCTTTATCTATCACTAGTGCCCTAACCTGATTCAAGCTCACCATCCAAGATAGTCTATAATCATTATATTTCAAATGATATTGAACTACCTCAAAACAATGACAATCATCATTTAGAAACACAAGTGATCTCAAGTCAAAGGACATGTGCCACTTGCTGCTTACAGGGATCATTCACATTGTGACAAGCAATGCAATATCCCAGTAGGGTCTGTCCAGTACATCCAATGTACCCATGAGTCTACATCTTATTCCATGCTCGAAGCATCCTATAAGATTAGCACTCATATTAGTCTCCATCATATCAAGGCTGTCTCATGTTCACCAAGATATCTCGACTAAGGACTCATAGCCTGTCAGCCTAGCTGAACAGCTTTGAGACATTATTCAGAAGTACACTTATTACAGCAGACAAGGTAACAACCTGAATAACAACCATGCCTTATTATAAACTTAAGAGTTTATTACATGATACTTTTACAATCCCGAGGCCTCAAACATTAGCCTTAAGGGCATACCCCAACAGTGCCTAACCAGCCCACATACCAGTCTCTCAAGTACCAGAGTTGTCCCATATCCACTCAGGTACATCGACTGGGGACTATAGTTCGAGCACAGATCCAATCTGTCTCCAGGGACATTATCATGTAAGTACACAATCGCAGGTGTAGACAAACAATGATAACGACAATGCCAGAAAGATATATATTAATATCAGAGTCAAGTAGTACAAAGATGGACCAAAACTAGGTCCTAGGGCATATACACCAACATAGGGTTCCTTCACTCTTCTTGCGCCACCTCCAAGGTTCATGCGCCAAGTGCAAGGAAGATGCCGCCAACTCCTTATCATCTTCACTCCAAGAGAAGAGGGAGAAGATGAGTTTCGGCCTTGAGGAAGATTAGGGGGAAATTGCGCCACCAAGTGCTTCTCCAAGTCACGCCAAAAGGAGAGGAAGGAGAAGACTTGCGGTCACTTGTTGGAAGAAGGGTTGCGCCACTTTGATGTTGTCACCCTTTGCCCTTGCTTTCGCCCCTCTACTTGTGTTCACGTCTCCAAGCGTTCATCATCAAGAGAGGGCGACAATCGGTCCTATAAATAGGACTAGAGGTGGTTTGAGCAAGGGTTAGGATCATGCCAAGTGTATGGCTAGGATGAGGTGTCTTGAAGTAAGGAAAGTCTCCAAGACTTTACTATAAACCTCATTCAACCTATCCATAAAAGTCTAAACACTATATCAGCCCAAGACATGCCTCAAATGCATTCTTACCATCAAAGGCTAAGTGGCTAGGCGCAACATGCATGAAGAATTCGGCTAGGGTAAGGGTTTGGGTGCATGTAGGGTTCATAAGGAAAGTCTCCAAGACTTTACCATAAACATCTTCCTACTTCTCATATGCGCCCAAGCTCTTTCCAAAAGAGTCCTCAAGCCATATCAGCCCCAAGACTTGCCTTAGAGGCAAGTATTCCATCCAAGGAAGAAGGGCTAGGCGCCCTTTACTTCCATAATGAAGCAAAGGTGCCTCCCTCACCCCATTATGCCCCTAGGCGCCAATGGGGTGAGATTTCTCCCCATTATACCCTTTTAAGCCAATTCCTCTTCATGACAACTAATTATTGGGCCTCATTGGATAATGAGCTAGCCCAAACTTCATGGCATAGGTTGATTAAGCCATTGGATCTAATCCAATGCAACCCTAATCCAAATGTGACCAATCTAGGTCAATTTCGGGTCAACCTGCCAAAAATGAAGTTTGGCTCCAATAACTTTCTTCCAACTCATCAGGCCTATTGGCGCTGATGAAATCTTCCAAATGGATCCAAGTTATCCAATAACTTGATCCTAAGGCTTCTGAATAAAGCAACGTCAAGAGTCTATTGCGTGTGACCCCGTAGGATCCATATGACCATGGCAATGATGTAAACATCATAAATAGTGAGGGGTATCTAGCAACACATCACTACTACCCATGTCAGAGGACTTAAGTCATTATGGCAATAACTCCTAACAAGCAACGAGGATTCCTATTACATTACAGATCCCTTTGCCTAAGCTGATATCCTGCCATTGGATTAGTCTCAAGTTTATTATCCAATGCATTGGTCATGACTCAACAAGTGTGGCCACACTTTCCTGTCATGCACCAATAAGGTGGGGCGCCCCGAGTGGATATCATGCTTCCAATAAAGAAGGGGCAAATCCTACTATTGGTCATTCATGTCTCTACATGACTTATGACATGCCCAATGACAGTCGTTTTGATCTCCCAGTTACGGAGAGACGTAAGACTGTATTAAAGCATACCCATCATCAAATCTTGACATGAATACCTCAAGTCTAAGGATCAATGCAAACCTCTTTCATGTGAGATTGACTTGTTGACTAGACAAGTCAATCCTCACAGTGGATCACTCCAGTGCATCCAATGCACCTGTATGTCTGCGTTACTGTGCCTCGCACCTAACCAGCCCATACACCAGTCTCACATGTACCAAAGCTGTCCCATATCTGCTAAGGTACCTTGTCTGGGGATAGCTTATGAGAATGGATCCAATCCAAACTCCTGGGACATTATTTATTCAACTCAATACATCAACGCAGGTAGAGAAGTCTGCATAATAACGACCATGCCTATATAAAGAGTAATAGTTCTATCAAAATACATTCAACCAATGCCTGACCATGTCCATACATTGGTCTTTAGGGCATATACACCAACAATCTCCCACTTGCACTAAGACCAAGGACAACTGGTGTTTAGTCAGTTCCAATGTCTCTAGTATGACCCATTTAGCTTCCGCTGCGCCAGAGGCTAGGTCAGTGGGTTTCTCCAAATTGCTATCTGTGTTTATTTTAACAAATTTGATCATCATCATTATCCATGATCTCTAAGATCAGATGATATGCTGCAGTACATACTTGAGCATTAAGTTCCTTCTCCTATGCTATGGTCCTAGTAATAACTATACTAGACCATCAAGCACTATGAACTAGATCAAGTTCAAATGAAGCTGCCTCCTTCGCTGCCACAAGGAGCTGCAATGTACTCAGCCTTATTTGTAGAATCTTGCCACTTTGGTTTGCATAATGCTCTTTCAGCATACAACACCATAACAAGGCAAAGCGCAAATCCTGGCTGTGATCAATAGTCACTAGACTAGAACGAAGTGTCAGTGTACCCTTGTACACAAAATTCTTTCTTGTCTATCATAGACTAGACTCCAATCCTTTATACTTCCCAAGTATATATATAAGGATTGCTTTCACAGCTATGTAGTGTTTAAACACTAAGATTTGATTGAAACTTGCTGGCTATGCTCCAAGCATTAGCCACAAATGGTCTTGACCATGTATCAGGATTTTAGATCCATGTTATTACTCTCCATCTGTGTCAAAGGACACAAGATCTTTGAGAGAATCAGACCATATCTTCTTGGAAGGTATTAATATTTGGAATCATCCAATATAAACCTCTCCAGAAACTCTTGGATGAACATAGATTGACTAAAAGGCAATGACTTTCTTGGATCTCTATCTATAGATCCTCATGCCTAGGATGCAGGCATCATTCCCTAGATCATTCTTCTCGAAATACATATCAAACCTTTTTCTTCACCATGTGAAGAGCTGAGATGTCATTCCATGTGAGAAGAATATCATCAATCATCTAGAACAAGAAATACTATTAAGGTGCTCCCACTGATCTTCTTGTAAACACAGGCTTTTTCAACCATGCTTGCATAATATCATGCATATTTATATGGCCTTGATATGAGAACCTTTTGGCTATTTCCTTATAGATATCTTTTCAGATGTCCATGCAAGAAAAGCAGTTATCATAACAAGATGCCATAATTGATCATGCAATTACAACAAGCAGATCCCTAATGGACTTAAAGCTCAGCTATTGGTGAAAATTTCATCATTATCCACCCAGTGGATTTGCCTGAAATTATTGTTCACTAGCTTGTTTTTTAAGGTAACAATGTTACCTTCCATGTCTATCTTCCTAGAAGATTTATTATAGCCTGTGGGAATTACCCCTTTTGGCAGCTCATCCAAGTCCCAGACTTGATTAGCAGACATTGAGTCCATTATGGTTCTCATGGCCCTTAGCCATTTCTTGGAATCTGGTCCACCGACCGCTTCCATTTCCTCATAAGTCTTAGGTTCATGCTTGATGAAAAATTCGTCATGACCAGCATATCGAATCGATCCAGACTTATGTTATTCCTGTGTTACTTGAACCTCAGGTTGACTTTCAACCTATATGTGAGATTTTGCTCTCCATCTGTGTCTAATTATATTGTGGTTGATTCTGGACCTTGTCCAAATCAGATCTACTCCCACTAGCTTCTTTCAAGAGAAATACTTTCTCAAGAGAGACAGCAGTTTGAGCAACAAATATTTTGTTCTCCTTGGGATAGAATTAGCACTCTATAGTGCACCACAAACACATACTTTTTGAATCACTGCACACTACATTCCCAATTCCATTGAAGAAATGGGATATTTGCAGTTCTTAACTCAAAAGCTAACTTAGACATTTTCTTATGGAGTAGCAGTACATCTGTTTGCATGGCATCATAGTAGTATATTTGCATGACTATTTAAAGATGGAACCACTGAAAGTCCCCTATACTTGGGGGGGCGAAACCCTAGATAGGCGCATATAAAACTTTTGCAGCGGAAACAAGGGTTTCAAGAGGATCTATGCATGAGATATGATCAACTATAATCGATTGCAAAGATAAGTAAGGAGTCATACCATCGCCATTGCTTTGGATGGCGCCTTGGAAGAAGAGAGCAAATGGGATCTCCTCCAAAAGATGCGCACATAAGAAGATGTCACCTACTCCTTGTTGATCCTTGTGCTAGCAAGGTTCTCCAAGTGAACCTGATCGAATGGAAGGGAAGAGAAGAATTCTTTTGCTTGGCGAGACCTCTCCCTTATCGTCAATGCTTTTCCACCCGAATGTGTCGAGAGCCCAAAAAACAAGAGAGACGACAATAGGGCAAGAGAAGAAGCATGAAGAGAGGCAACGTGAGGCGTGTCCACGATTAGAGAACATGCTATCCAAAAATAGCAAACCACTTCTCAATGTTCACGCACTCATGAACAAGTCGCAAACCTCTTCTCCCTTGAACCTTGCGCTCACTTGATGAGCCGGTTCAATTTGGTTTGGTTCAAAGACCAATTAACCCAAGCGATTTGGTCTAGATCATATTAAACCCTAAGGTTCCAGATCTAACCGTTCATCTCCTGATGCTCTTGATCTTACCGATCTAGCATCAATTCTCTCGATCGAAGCTTACCGATCTCAAGCCCTAATCAATCTAACATGATCAGACCAGATCTCACTCACAATCAGAGATTAAATCCCTTTAAACTGAACCTAAACAATTCAGTCCACACGATCTGACTTAAGTAAGCCATATCATCAAATTGTGCGACCCTAAGGGTTTCCTTTAAATGTCGGTAACGATAACTTACGTTATCACGATCAGTGAGGGGTATCTAGCAACACATCACTGTCTCCCGATATAAAGGAAAGAGTCTTCCAAGACTTCACCCAAACCACAGCACAAGTGTGAATCCAGTTCACAAGGCATACATGCTTCCTTTGCCACTGGATGTTCTTTATTGGACAAGCGTGTCAAGCCTGTAACTCCAATATGATGAGCATGATTAGATCAGATGAACATAGTCATCTGGGTATGGCCATACACTTTCTCAACCATCTCATCCAGGGGGCCCCTTTAGAACATCACACTCCTAAAACATGGAGACGGCAATCCTATATCTATCACCAGCGCCCTAACATGACTCATGCTCACCATCCAAGATAGTCTATAACCATTATGTTTCAAATGATATCGAACTACCTCAAAACAATGCCAATCATCATTTAGAAACACAAGTGATCTCAAGTCAGAGGAAGTATGCCACTTGTTTGCATACAAGGATTATTCACATTGTGACAAGCAATTGAACATCCTAGTAGGGTCTGTCCAGTACATCCAATGTACCCATGAGTCTACATCTTATTCCATGCTCGAAGCATCCTATAAGATTAGAACACATATTAGTCTCAATCATATCAAGGTTGTCTCATGTTCACCAAGATATGTCGACTAAGGACTATACTGCATGTCAGCCTAGCTGAACATCATTGAGACATTATTCAGAAGTATACATATTGCAGCAGATAATGTAACAACCTGAATAACAACTGTTGGGGTATGCCCTTAAGGCTAATGTTTGAGGCCTGTGGGAATGTATCAGTATCATGTAATAAACTCTTATGTTTATAAAGGCATGGTTGTTATTCAGTTAGCTACATTGTCTGCTGCAATATATGTTCTTCTGAATAATGTCTCAAAGCTGTTCAGCTGGGCTGACATGCTATTAAGTCCTTAGTCGATGTATCTTGGTGAACATGAGACAGCCTTGATATGGTTAAGACTAATATGTGTTCTAATCTTATAGGATGCTTCGAGCATGGAATAAGATGTAGACTCATGGGTACATGGGATGTACTGGACAGACCCTACTAGGATGTTCAATTGTTTGTCACAATGTGAATATTCCTTGATTATGACAAGTGGCACATTTCCTCTGACTTGAGATCACTTGTGTTTTCTAAATGATGATTGTCATTGTTTTGAGATAGTTCAATATCGTTTGAAACATAATGATTATAGACTATCTTGGATGGTGAGCTTGAGTCAGGTTAGAGCATTAGTGATAGACAAAGGATTGCCGTCTCCTTGTTTAAGGAGTGTGATGTTCTAAAGGGGCCCCCTGGATGAGATGATTGAGAAAAGTGTATGGCCATACCCAGGTGACAGTGTTCATCTGATCTAATCATGCTCATCATATTGGAGTTACGAGCTTGACAGGCTTGTCCAATAAGAACATCCAGTGGCAAAGGAAATATGCATGCCTTGTGAATTGATTCACACTTGTGCTGTTTTTGGGTGTAGTCTTGGAAGACTCTTTCCTTTATATCGGGAGACAGTGATGTGTTGCTAGATACCTCTCACTGGTCGTGATAACGTGAGTTATCGTTACCGACGCTTAAAGGAAACCCTCAGGGTCGCACAATTTGATGATATGGCTTACTTAAGTCAGATCGTGTGGACTGAATTGTTCGGGTTCAGTTTAAAGGGATTTAATCTCTGATTGTAAGTGAGATCTGGTCTGATCATGTTTGATTGATTAGGGCTTGGGATCGGTAAGCTTCGATCGAGAGAACAGATGCTAGATCGGTCAGATCAGAAGCATCAAGAGATCGACGGTCAGATCAAGCACCTTAGGGTTTTTAATGTGATCTGGACTAATTGCTTGGGTTATTTGGTTTATAGACCAGACCGAATTGAACCGGCTCTAGATGTGAGCGCTTGGTTCAAAGTAATGAGGAAAATGCGATTGGTTCATGAGGGCATGAACACATGATCGCATGTAAGAGAGGTTGGCTATTTTTAGCAACCACGCCCCCCCATGTTTACATGGGAGCGCATCTCTTGTTGCCTCAACCTCTAACTCTCGTCGCTCTCTCTCGTAAGAGACCTCTCTTTTCACGTCTTGGAGACTCGAGAATCAAGCAAGGAAAGGCGATCTTCTTCCCTTCTCACGCGATCAAAGACACCTAGGAATCTTGCTAGCACAAGATATTCCGTAGGGAGTAAGCGCATCCTCATCTTGTGTGCGCGTCCTAAGGAGGAAATCTTCGTTGCTTTCTATCTTCCAAGGCGCCATCTTTAAATGGCATTGGTATGAATCGCATCTCCTTCTTTCATGTTTTAAAGGTTGATCATATATTGCATGTTTTCGATTCTTGAATCCGCTGCCTATCGAGTTTGCGCCAACTAGGGTTTCGCCCCCCCTCAAGAAAGGGGTTCCCTTCAATTGGTATCAGAGCGCAAGGTTCACATGCAAATTTATATGATTGCTTTGATTATGTGTTCCAAGTATTCTAGATCTTCACCATGCGAAATTCATCATGATAACATGTTTCATGCTGAAACTTATTTCATGTTTTACTTGCGCATGTATGTTGGCGCATGTAGTAGTTTTTTCTCAAAAATTATATCATTTGCGCGACTCATTGTAGATCTAAGATGCGCCTGCATTAAAACCCTTAGACGGGTTATTAGGGTTGAAGTCAACCCCTAAGTTAGATCCAAACATGTCTGATCAGATCATCTGACAGCCTGAATGGGTCGACCAGATAGCACCTTGGCGCAAGCCTATGGTGGCTATAGGTCGACTGCAGACAGGTGTGTAGCGATGTCTGATTGAGACGACTACTGAACGCACCTGAGTTAGGCCCGGGGTCACGCCCGCTTGCCACACCTCAGTGTGGTCGTTCAGCCCTGGCGCATGCATAGTTGACCTTATGGTCGACGCAAGTCAGTTAGGACTTGGTGCATGCAAGGGCAGTGGATCTGACTAGGTTGGATGAGTGGATCCCTAGTAATGGACCGTTGTAAGGTTGTAGGGCAAATAAGGAAAATTAAAATTGATCCTATGGGGTTTTCGAAAATTTTAATTTTTATGGATCACATGGTTATTGATTGATGCATATGCTTGTTTATTTAGTCTTATGTGGGCTGCTCATATTATTTGTGTGCTGTGCTGGGGCCTGCGTGCCTGAATTAAAAATTGTAAATTAATTATTGTGATCTGCGCATCACTGTGTTTTAATTTATAAATGTAAGTGACCTGCGTGTCACTCTTGTCTAGATAGTTAAATTTGTAATTTAATTAGACAAGAGCACAGAGCACACTTGGCAGAGGCGCTTGCAGCAGTGGCTGGACCAGGTGGGAGGTCTAGGGTTCGACCCTAGGACCTGGCGCAATTTCCTGGTGGGCGCATCAGAGCTGCTGATGGCGCTTGGGCCCAGGTTTGGGCCAGATGAGCAGCTAAAGACCCATGAAGAGCAAGTGAAGACTTAAGTTAGGTTAAGGTCTCACTAGGGCTATGGGCTTTTACCACATAAGATTCATGCTTTCTTTTATTGCTTAATATTAGAATTGCATGATTAAATTATCTTCTGCTATCACCATAGGAATTGCATGATAGGCAAGAAGATAAAAGACCGTTAAAATCCAACGCTTAAATATCAAGCTCGTAAGCCTTCTGACGCGAAACCTCACTGTTCTGATTATCGTTGGAGCCGTGTTGTACCCACTCAGTGGGCACGTCCATCTATCTTCAGACGGTGCGGGATTACACCTGTGTGTTACAGAGTAGGGATTTATCCCTTCTCGTTGCTCAGCATAGCACATGGTGGTCCAGGGAGTAGGTCGGGTCAGCTTGACCGTGTAGACTACATATGTGGCGCATATGGTAGCACATGGAGGCAGCCATCTGTGGAGTCAGAGATTGTGTTGTACCAACTCAGTTGGCACAGTCTGCTGGACTGCCCAGATGAAGGGGAATCGCACGGGTTGGCGATCGGCAGTGACTGCCTACCAGAAACTAGTGCTTGTACTCTCTGTGCATCTTATCTCGCCTGAGCGGGACGCGGAGACCAAGTATGAAATCTGGATCCCATCTCACTAAAAGAGTTCTACTCTTTCGGGCTGTTTTGCTGGATTTTTCACGCCTGATAAAATAGTGAGAAAAAGAATCTTTCTTAAGTCCTGATTGATTCTTATACATTGATACTGACCTTGCTGTTCTTGTATTGTTGTAGATACCTGCAGCAACGAACACCATGAACTTCAATGTGCGATCCCTACTGGAAAGGGAGAAGTTTGGTGGGCCGAACTTCTCTGACTGGTTTGGACACCTTAAGATCGTTCTTAAGGCAGAGAGGAAACTGTATGTCCTCGAGACGGCGATACCGCCGCAGCCCGCTCCGAACGCCGCAAGGGCGGTTCGGGAAGCCTATGAAAAGCACGTCAATGATAGCATTGATGTCGCTTGCCTGATGCTAGCGTCTATGACGCCACCGCTGCAGCGTCAGCATGAGGATATGTCTGCTATAGACATGATAGCGAACCTCAAGATGCTGTATGCTGCACAGGCGAGGACTGAACGCTATAATTTGACAAAGCTCTTCTTTCAGAGCAAACTGGCTGAAGGGAGCCCAGTGGGAGCTCACGTGCTCAAGATGATTGGGCACAAGGAGGCTCTAGAGAAACTGGGGCATACCATCAACCAGGAGCTTGCTGTGGACATTATTCTGCAGTCTCTCCCGCCTTCATTCGACGCGTTCATTATTAATTTTAATATGAACAAAATCGATTGTACTCCGGCAGAGCTGCTGAATATGCTCTTGACCACTGAGGAGACTCTGAAGGGTAAGCCTTCAACCTCTGTCTTGATGGTTCCTTCTAGGAACAAGAAGAAGGGGAAGAAGGGCAAGGCCCCTGTCAAGAGTTACAGCAAGGCTCTGAAGCAGAAGGTCAAGCGGTCTAAGGAATACAGGTGTTTCCACTGTGGCCAGCTGGGTCACTGGAAAAAGGACTGTAAAGCGCTCCAAGGAGATAAGAGGGGAAGCTTTGCTTCTGGCTCAGGTATATTCGTGACTGAGGTCATGTTTTCTTCTTCTGTATCATGGGTGTTGGACACTGCATGTGGAGTTCACATTTGTTCAAATGTACAGGAACTCAAGAGAAGAAGGCAGGTGGGACAGCATGAGGTGGACCTACGAGTAGGAAACGGGGCACGGGTTGCTGCTGTTGCTGTAGGAGACTACTTTATTTCTTTACCATCTGGACTTGTATTGGAACTAAACAGTTGTTACTTTGTTCCCAGTATAACTAAAAATATTATCTCCATTCCTGCTCTTGTCAGGAAGGGGTTTTCCTTTGAATGCAATATTTCAAAGTGTATTTTGTCTTATGATAATATTGTTTATGCAACTGGTTCAATTAACAATGGGTTATTCATGTTGGACATGGAATGTTCAATACAGCAAATTGATATTAAGAAAGCCAAGTATGCTGATGACAGCACCTTGCTATGGCATAGTCGTTTAGGCCATATTAACGAGAAACGCATTAAGCGGTTGCATGAAAATGGACTGCTGGGATCATTCTCCTATAAGGAGATTGATACATGCAAAGCTTGTTTGATGGGTAAAATGACGAAGTCACCTTTTCCTCACAAAGGTCAAAGGGCTTCAGGTTTACTTGACCTTATACACAGTGATGTGTGTGGGCCATTTAGTAAACATGCCAGAGGTGGCTATCAGTACTTCATTACCTTTACTGATGATTTCAGTAGATATGGTTATGTCTATCTGATGAGACATAAAAGTGAATCTTTTGACAAGTTCAAAGAGTTCAAAAATGAAGTACAGAATCAGCTAGGCCGTAATATCAAGGCACTTCGCTCAGATCGAGGTGGTGAATACCTAAGTCATGCATTTACTGACTATCTAAAGGAGTGTGGGATTATCTCACAGCTCACTCCACCAGGAACACCGCAATGGAATGGTGTGTCCGAGAGGAGAAATAGAACGCTACTTGATATGGTTCGTTCTATGATGAGTCAGGCTACTCTACCCTACTCCTTTTGGGGTTTTGCACTGGAAACAGCTGCAAAGGTACTAAACCGAGTTCCATCCAAGGCAGTTTCCAAGACGCCATATGAGTTATGGTATGGGAAACAGCCAAGCTTGACATTTATCAGGATCTGGGGTTGCGAAGCTTATGTAAAGAAGCTCGCCTCTGGGAAACTAGAGAGCAGATCTGACAAATGTATCTTTGTCGGTTACCCTAAGGAAACTAAGGGTTATTATTTCTTCGATCCCAAGGAGAACAAGGTTTTTGTTGCTCGGACGGCCATATTTCTTGAGAAGGAGTTTCTTCTGCAAGAGGCCAGTGGGAGAGAAATAAAACTGGATGAGAATCCAGAGGAAGGACAAAGTGCTCAAGCAGAGTTGGATGAGCCTGAGCCGGTAGAACAGGTTATTGAACAACCTGAGGCTCAGATATCACGGGAACCGCGAAGATCGGGTAGGATCCGTCGACAGCCTGAGCCCTATGACGGAGTCTACATCATTAACAATGATGAACCCCTCACTTATGCGGATGCGGTCAGTGGACCGGAGTCAGCGAGATGGCTTGAAGCTATGCGCGCCGAGATGGACTCCATGTCAGATAACCAAGTCTGGGATTTGGTTGATCCGCCTCCGGGAGTTATCCCTATAGGCTGTAAATGGATCTTCAAGAAGAAGATTGACATGGATGGTAACGTGGTTACCTATAAAGGCAGGCTAGTTGCGAAAGGTTTCAAACAAATCTACGGGATAGATTATGATGAAACTTTCTCACCTGTAGCCATGTTTAAGTCTATTCGGATTCTTTTCGCGATAGCTGCATATTATGATTATGAGATTTGGCAGATGGATGTGAAAACAGCTTTCCTTAATGGAAATCTGGATGAGGATGTGTATATGACACAACCAGAAGGTTTCACTAATCCAGCAGATCGTCATAAGATATGCAAGTTAAAGAAGTCTATTTATGGACTTAAACAAGCATCAAGAAGCTGGAATATTCGTTTTGATGAATCAGTCACTGAATTTGGTTTCATCAAGAACGAAGATGACCCGTGTGTATATAAGAGGTTTAGTGGGAGCGTGATTACTTTCCTAGTCCTCTACGTCGATGACATCTTGATCATTGGAAATGAAATTCCTGAAATGCATGCTGTTAAAGCATGGCTAAGGAAATGTTTCCAGATGAAAGATCTAGGAGAAGCAGCCTATGTGTTAGGTGTGAAGATCTACAGGGATAGATCTAAGAGGCTTCTCGGGCTGTGCCAGAGTACTTACATCGAAAAGGTCCTGGAGAGATTTCATTTAGAGAATTCTAAACGAGGATATCTTCCAGTCAGACATGGTCTGAATCTTTCGAAGAGTCAGTGTCCACAAACACAGACTGAGAAAGATGAAATGGACAATACGCCTTATGCTTCGGCTATTGGTTCCATCATGTATGCGATGTTGTGTACTCACCCAGACGTTGCTTACGGGTTAAGCGTAACCAGTCGTTTCCAAAGTAATCCAGGTGTGGCGCACTGGATTGCAGTCAAGAACATCTTAAAATATCTGCGGAGGACCAAAGATATGTTCTTGATATATGGTGGTCAGGAAGAACTCAGTATTGAAGGATATACTGACGCTTCGTTCCAGTCTGACCAGGATGATTTCCGATCGCAATCAGGCTATGTTTTTAGCTTGAATGGAGGTGCAGTGGTGTGGAAAAGTTTCAAACAGTCAACTGTTGCTGATTCTACAACAGAAGCCGAGTATGTTGCAGCCTCGGAAGCATCCAAGGAGGCAGTGTGGATTCGTAAGTTCGTGAGAGAACTTGGTGTCATTCCTTCGAGTGCAGATCCTTTGGTTATCTTTTGTGATAACACTGGAGCAATCGCACAAGCAAAGGAACCACGGTCGCACCAGAAGTCCAAGCACATACAGAGACGATTTCACTTGATCCGGGAGATCATTGATCGTGGCGAGATCAAAATCTGCAAGGTACATACAGATGACAATCTGGCAGACCCGCTTACCAAGCCTCTGGCGCAGCAGAAGCATGAGAAGCACTGTAATAATATGGGTTTGAGATTTCTCAACCATTAGATTAAGTGCAAGTGGGAAATTGTTGGGGTATGCCCTTAAGGCTAATGTTTGAGGCCTGTGGGAATGTATCAGTATCATGTAATAAACTCTTATGTTTATAAAGGCATGGTTGTTATTCAGTTAGCTACATTGTCTGCTGCAATATATGTTCTTCTGAATAATGTCTCAAAGCTGTTCAGCTGGGCTGACATGCTATTAAGTCCTTAGTCGATGTATCTTGGTGAACATGAGACAGCCTTGATATGGTTAAGACTAATATGTGTTCTAATCTTATAGGATGCTTCGAGCATGGAATAAGATGTAGACTCATGGGTACATGGGATGTACTGGACAGACCCTACTAGGATGTTCAATTGTTTGTCACAATGTGAATATTCCTTGATTATGACAAGTGGCACATTTCCTCTGACTTGAGATCACTTGTGTTTTCTAAATGATGATTGTCATTGTTTTGAGATAGTTCAATATCGTTTGAAACATAATGATTATAGACTATCTTGGATGGTGAGCTTGAGTCAGGTTAGAGCATTAGTGATAGACAAAGGATTGCCGTCTCCTTGTTTAAGGAGTGTGATGTTCTAAAGGGGCCCCCTGGATGAGATGATTGAGAAAAGTGTATGGCCATACCCAGGTGACAGTGTTCATCTGATCTAATCATGCTCATCATATTGGAGTTACGAGCTTGACAGGCTTGTCCAATAAGAACATCCAGTGGCAAAGGAAATATGCATGCCTTGTGAATTGATTCACACTTGTGCTGTTTTTGGGTGTAGTCTTGGAAGACTCTTTCCTTTATATCGGGAGACAGTGATGTGTTGCTAGATACCTCTCACTGGTCGTGATAACGTGAGTTATCGTTACCGACGCTTAAAGGAAACCCTCAGGGTCGCACAATTTGATGATATGGCTTACTTAAGTCAGATCGTGTGGACTGAATTGTTCGGGTTCAGTTTAAAGGATTTAATCTCTGATTGTAAGTGAGATCTGGTCTGATCATGTTTGATTGATTAGGGCTTGGGATCGGTAAGCTTCGATCGAGAGAACAGATGCTAGATCGGTCAGATCAGAAGCATCAAGAGATCGACGGTCAGATCAAGCACCTTAGGGTTTTTAATGTGATCTGGACTAATTGCTTGGGTTATTTGGTTTATAGACCAGACCGAATTGAACCGGCTCTAGATGTGAGCGCTTGGTTCAAAGTAATGAGGAAAATGCGATTGGTTCATGAGGGCATGAACACATGATCGCATGTAAGAGAGGTTGGCTATTTTTAGCAACCACGCCCCCCCATGTTTACATGGGAGCGCATCTCTTGTTGCCTCAACCTCTAACTCTCGTCGCTCTCTCTCGTAAGAGACCTCTCTTTTCACGTCTTGGAGACTCGAGAATCAAGCAAGGAAAGGCGATCTTCTTCCCTTCTCACGCGATCAAAGACACCTAGGAATCTTGCTAGCACAAGATATTCCGTAGGGAGTAAGCGCATCCTCATCTTGTGTGCACGTCCTAAGGAGGAAATCTTCGTTGCTTTCTATCTTCCAAGGCGCCATCTTTAAATGGCATTGGTATGAATCGCATCTCCTTCTTTCATGTTTTAAAGGTTGATCATATATTGCATGTTTTCGATTCTTGAATCCGCTGCCTATCGAGTTTGCGCCAACTAGGGTTTCGCCCCCCCTCAAGAAAGGGGTTCCCTTCAACAACCATTGCCTTTATAAACATAGAGTTTATACATGATACTGATATAATCCCAAGGCCTCAAACATTAGCCTTAAGGGCATACCCCAACAATCTCCCACTTGCACTTAATCTAATGGTTGAGAAATCTCAAACCCATATTATTACAGTGCTTCTCATGCTTCTGCTGCGCCAGAGGCTTTGTAAGCGGGTCAGCCAGATTGTCGTCTGTATGAACCTTGCAGACTTTGATCTCGCCATAATCAATGATCTCCCGGATCAAATGAAACCGTCTCTGTATGTGCTTGGACTTCTGGTGCGACCGTGGTTCCTTTGCCTGTGCTATTGCTCCAGTGTTATCATAGAAGATAACCAAAGGATCTGCACTCGAAGGAACAACACCAAGTTCCTGAACGAACTTACGAATCCACACTGCCTCCTTGGATGCTTCCGAGGCTGCAACATACTCGGCTTCTGTTGTGGAATCAGCAACAATAGACTGTTTGAAACTCTTCCACACCACTGCACCTCCATTCAAGCTAAAAACATAGCCTGATTGCGATCGGAAATCATCCTGGTCAGATTGGAACGAAGCGTCAGTATATCCTTCAATACTGAGTTCTTCCTGACCACCATACACCAAGAACATATCTTTGGTCCTCCGAAGATATTTCAAAATGTTCTTGACTGCAATCTAGTGCGCCTGACCTGGATTACTTTGGAACCGACTGGTCACGCTTAACCCGTAAGCGACGTCTGGGCGAGTACACAACATCGCATACATAATGGATCCAATAGCCGAAGCATAAGGCGTATTGTCCATTTCATCTTTCTCAGTCTGTGTTTGTGGACACTGACTCTTCGAAAGATTCAGACCATGTCTGACTGGAAGATATCCTCTTTTAGAATTTTCTAAATGGAATCTCTCCAGAACTTTATCGATGTAAGTACTCTGGCATAGCCCGAGAAGCCTCTTAGATCTATCTCTGTAGATCTTCACACCTAATACATATGCTGCTTCTCCTAAATCTTTCATCTGGAAACATTTTCTTAACCATGCTTTAACCGCATGCAGTTCAGGAATATCATTTCCAATGATTAAGATATCATCGACGTAGAGGACTAGGAAAGTGATTACGCTCCCACTAAACCTCTTATATACACACGGGTCATCTTCATTCTTGATGAAACCAAACTCACAGATTGATTCATCAAATCGAATATTCCAGCTTCTTGATGCTTGCTTAAGTCCATAAATGGACTTCTTTAACTTGCATATTTTATGACGATCTGATGGATTGGTGAAACCTTCAGGTTGTGTCATATACACATCCTCCTGCAAATTTCCATTAAGTAAAGCAGTCTTCACATCCATCTGCCAGATCTCATAATCATAATATGCTGCTATCGCGAGAATAATCCGAATAGACTTGAACATAGCTACAGGAGAGAAAGTTTCATCATAATCTATCCCGTAGATTTGTTTGAAACCTTTCGCAACTAGCCTGCCTTTATAGGTAACCACGTTACCATCCATGTCAATCTTCTTCTTGAAGATCCATTTACAGCCTATAGGGATTACTCCCGGAGGCGGATCAACCAAATCCCAAACTTGGTTATCTGACATGGAGTCCATCTCGGCTCGCATAGCTTCAAGCCATCTCGCTGATTCCGGTCCACTGACCGCATCCGCATAAGTGAGGGGTTCATCATCAATGATGTAGACTCCGTCATAGCGCTCAGGCTGTCGACGGATCCTTCCCGATCTACGCGGTTCCCGTGATATCTGAGCCTCAGGTTGAACAGTAACCCGATCTATTGGCTCAGGCTCATCCAACTGTGCTTGACTACTTTGTCCTTCTTCCGGATTCTCATCCAGCTTTATTTCTCTCCCACTGGCCTCTTGCAGAAGAAATTCCTTCTCAAGAAAAATAGCCGTCCGAGCAACAAACACCTTGTTCTCTTTGGGATCGAAGAAATAATAACCCTTAGTTTCCTTAGGGTAACCGACAAAGATACTTTTCTCAGATCTGCTCTCCAGTTTCCCAGAGACGAGCTTTTTGACATAAGCCTCGCAACCCCAGATCTTAATAAATGTCAAGCTTGGCTGTTTCCCATACCATAACTCATATGGTGTCTTTGAAACTGCCTTGGATGGCACTCGGTTTAGTACCTTTGCAGCTGTTTCCAGTGCAAATCCCCAAAAGGAGTAAGGTAGAGTAGCCTGACTCATCATAGAACGAACCATATCCAATAAGGTTCTGTTCCTCCTTTCGGACACACCATTCCATTGCGGTGTTCCTGGCGGGGTGAGCTGTGAGATAATCCCACACTCCTTCAGATAGTCAGTAAACTCATGACTCAAGTATTCTCCACCTCGATCTGAGCGAAGTGCCTTGATATGTTGGCCCAGCTGATTCTGTACTTCATTTTTGAACTCTTTGAACTTGTCAAAAGATTCACTTTTATGTCTCATAAGATAGACATAACCATACCTACTGAAATCATCAGTAAAGGTAATGAAGTATGAATAGCCACCTCTGGCATGTTTACTAAATGGCCCACACACATCACTGTGAATGAGGTCAAGTAAACCTGAAGCCCTTTGACCATTCTTAGGAAAAGGAGCTTTCGTCATTTTACCCATTAAACAAGCTTTGCATGTATCAAGCTCCTCATAGGAGAATGATCCCAGCAGTCCATGATCATGCAACCGCTTAATGCGCTTCTTGTTAATATGGCCTAAACGACTATGCCATAGCAAGGTGCTGTCATCAGCAAACTTGGCTTTCTTAATATCAATATTTTGTATAGAACATTCCATGTCCAACATGAATAACCCATTGTTAATCGACCCAGTAGCATAAACAATATTATCAAAAGAAATAATACACTTTGAAATATTGCATTCAAAGGAAAACCCTTTCCTGACAAGAGCAGGAATAGAGATAATATTTTTCGTTATGCTTGGTACAAAATAACAATTGTCCAGTTCCAATACAAGTCCAGATGGTAAAGAGATGTCATAAACGCCTACAGCAACAGCAGCAACCCGTGCCCCGTTTCCAACTCGTAGGTCCACCTCATGCTTTACCACCTGTCTTCTTCTCTTGAGTTCCTGTACATTTGAACAAATGTGAACTCCACATGCAGTGTCCAACACCCATGAGATAGAAGAAGAAACCATGACTTCAGTCACGAAAATACTTGAGCCAGAAGCGAAACTTCCCTTCTTGTCTCCTTGGAGCGCTTTACAGTCCTTTTTCTAGTGACCCAGCTGGCCACACTGGAAACATCTGTATTCCTTCGACCGCTTAACCTTTTGTTTCAGAGCCTTGTTGTAGTTCTTGACAGGGGCTTTGCCCTTCTTCCCTTCCTTCTTGTTCCTAGAAGGAACCATCAAGACAGTGGATGAAGGCTTTCCCTTTAGAGTCAACTCTGTAGTCAAGAGCATATTCAGCAACTCTGCCGGGGTACAGTCGATCTTGTTCATAATAAAATTAATGATGAACGGATCAAAAGTAGCCGGAAGAGACTGCAGGATAATGTCTACAGCAAGCTCCTGATTGATGGTATGTCCCAGTTTCTCAAGAGCCTCCTTGTACCCAATCATCTTGAGTACGTGAGCTCCCACTGGACTCCCTTCAGCCAGTTTGCTCTGAAAGAAAAGCTTAGTCAAATTGTAGCGTTCAGTCCTAGCCTGTGCAGCATACAGCAGCTTGAGGTTTGCTATAATTTGTATAGCAAATAGATCCTCATGCTGATGCTGCAACTCTGGCGTCATAGACGCAAGCATCAGGCAAGCGACATCAATGCTATCATTGACATGCTTCTCATAGGCATCCCGAACCGCCCTTGCGGCGTTCGCAGCGGGTTGAGGCGGTATAGCCGTCTCGAGGACATACAGCTTCCTCTCAGCCTTAAGAACAATCTTAAGGTGTCCGTACCAATCTGAGAAGTTTGGTCCAGCAAACTTCTCCCTTTCCAGTAGGGATCGCACATTGAAATTCGTGGTGTTCGTTGCTGCAGTAATCTACAACAATCAAAGAATAGCAAGGTCAGTATCAATGTTTAGAATCAATCCAGGACTTAAGAAAGATTCTTTTCTCACTATTTTATCTGGCTGAAAAATCCAGCAAAACAGCCCGAAAGAGTAAAACTCTTTTAGTGAGATGGGATCCAGATTTCATACTTGGTCTCCGCGTCCCGCTCAGGCGAGATAAGATGCACAGAGAGTACAAGCACTAATCTCTGGTAGGCAATCCCTGCCAATCGCCAGCCCGTGCGATTCCCCTTCATCTGGGCAATCCAGCAGACTGTGCCAACTGAGTTGGTACAAAACAGTCTCTGATCCCACAGATGGCTGCCTCCATATAGCTACCATATGCGCCACATATGTAGCCTACATGGTCAAGCTGACCCGACCTACTCCCTGGACCACCACGTGCTATGCTGAGCAACGAGAAGCGATAAATCCCTTCCCTGTAACACGCAGGTGTAATCCCACACCGTCTGAAGATAGATGGGCGTGCCCACTGAGTGGGTACAACACGGCCCCAACGATAGTCAGAACAGTGAGGTTTCGCGTCAGAAGGCTATCGTGCTTGATATTTAACGTTTGGATTTTAACGGTCTTTTATCTTCTTAACTATCATGCAAACCCTATGGTGATAGCAGAAGATTAAATCATGCAATTCTAATTATACAAACAATAAATAGAAAGCATGCTGATCTTATGTGGTAAAAGCCCATTAAGCCTAGGTAAGACCTTAACTTAAGTCTTCACTTGAGCTCTTCATGGGTCTTTTGCATCGCATCTGGCCCAACCCAGGGCCCAAGCGCCCACTGCAGCACAGGTGCGCCCACCAGGTAAATGCGCCTGTCCCAGAGTCGAACCCTGGACCTCCCACCTGGTCAAGCCACTGCTGCAAGCGCCTCTGCCAAGTGTGCTCTGTGCTCATGTCTGATTAAAATTACAATTTAATCTATCTAGACATGATTGACACGCAGGTCAATTACACAATAAATTAATTAAAATGTGATGCGCAGATCACAAGAAAATAATTTACAATTAATACAGGCACACGGGCCCCAGCACAGCACACATTAAATTGGGTAGCCCACATAAGTTTAAATAGACACCAAACATGGTATACAATCAACATGTGATCCAATAATAAGAAAATAAAATTTTCAAAAACCCATTGGCATTAATTTTATTTTCCTTATGTGCCCTACTACCTTACAACAGTCCATTAATAGGGATCCACTCATCAGATCTAGTCAGACCCACTGCCCTTGCATGCACCAAGTCCTAACTGACTTGAGTCGACCTAGTGGTCAACAATGCATGCAATTGGGCTGAACGACCCTCATGGGTTCAGGCAAGCGGGTGTGACCTCGAGCCCAACTCATGCGCGTTCACTGGTTGTCTCAACCAGACATCGCTACACGCCTGTATGCAGTCGACCTATAGCCACCTCGTGCTTACGCACAGGTGCCATCTGGTCAACCCATCTAGGCTGTCAGATAGTCTGATCAGACTGGTTGGATCTAGACTCGACTGTGACTTCAACCCTAATAACCCGTCTAAGTGTTTCAAGTAGGCGCCACTTAGATCTAAGGTGAGTCACGCAGGTGATGTAGTTTTAAGAAAAACTAATATGCGCCAACAAAAAGATACAACATGTAATATTTTCGCATATAACCTTTAGATCTAGTCTTTTGCGCAAACATGGATCACAAAGCAAACATAGCAATCATATTAACATGGAATAACTGGCTCTGATACCAATTGAAAGTCCCCTATACTTGGGGGGGCGAAACCCTAGATAGGCGCATATAAAACTTTTGCAGCGGAAACAAGGGTTTCAAGAGGATCTATGCATGAGATATGATCAACTATAATCGATTGCAAAGATAAGTAAGGAGTCATACCATCGCCATTGCTTTGGATGGCGCCTTGGAAGAAGAGAGCAAATGGGATCTCCTCCAAAAGATGCGCACACAAGAAGATGTCGCCTACTCCTTGTTGATCCTTGTGCTAGCAAGGTTCTCCAAGTGAACCTGATCGAATGGACGGGAAGAGAAGAATTCTTTTGCTTGGCGAGACCTCTCCCTTATCGTCAATGCTTTTCCACCCGAATGTGTCGAGAGCCCAAAAAACAAGAGAGACGACAATAGGGCAAGAGAAGAAGCGTGAAGAGAGGCAACGTGAGGCGTGTCCACGATTAGAGAACATGCTATCCAAAAATAGCAAACCACTTCTCAACGTTCACGCACTCATGAACAAGTCGCAAACCTCTTCTCCCTTGAACCTTGCGCTCACTTGATGAGCCGGTTCAATTTGGTTTGGTTCAAAGACCCATTAACCCAAGCGATTTGGTCTAGATCATATTAAACCCTAAGGTTCCAGATCTAACTGTTCATCTCCTGATGCTCTTGATCTTACCGATCTAGCATCAATTCTCTCGATCGAAGCTTACCGATCTCAGGCCCTAATCAATCTAACATGATCAGACCAGATCTCACTCACAATCAGAGATTAAATCCCTTTAAACTGAACCCAAACAATTCAGTCCACACGATCTGACTTAAGTAAGCCATATCATCAAATTGTGCGACCCTAAGGGTTTCCTTTAAATGTCGGTAACGATTACTTACGTTATCACGATCAGTGAGGGGTATCTAGTAACACATCACTGTCTCCCGATATAAAGGAAAGAGTCTTACAAGACTTCACCCAAACCACAGCACAAGTGTGAATCCAGTTCACAAGGCATACATGCTTCCTTTGCCACTGGATGTTCTTTATTGGACAAGCGTGTCAAGCCTGTAACTCCAATATGATGAGCATGATTAGATCAGATGAACATAGTCATCTGGGTATGGCCATACACTTTCTCAACCATCTCATCCAGGGGGCCCCTTTAGAACATCACACTCCTAAAACATGGAGACGGCAATCCTATATCTATCACCAGCGCCCTAACATGACTCATGCTCACCATCCAAGATAGTCTATAACCATTATGTTTCAAATGATATCGAACTACCTCAAAATAATGCCAATCATCATTTAGAAACACAAGTGATCTCAAGTCAGAGGAAGTATGCCACTTGTTTGCATACAAGGATTATTCACATTGTGACAAGCAATTGAACATCCTAGTAGAGTCTGTCCAGTACATCCAATGTACCCATGAGTCTACATCTTATTCCATGCTCGAAGCATCCTATAAGATTAGAACACATATTAGTCTCAATCATATCAAGGTTGTCTCATGTTCACCAAGATATGTCGACTAAGGACTATACTGCATGTCAGCCTAGCTGAACATCATTGAGACATTATTCAGAAGTATACATATTGCAGCAGATAATGTAACAACCTGAATAACAACCATTGCCTTTATAAACATAGAGTTTATACATGATACTGATATAATCCCAAGGCCTCAAACATTAGCCTTAAGGGCATACCCCAACAACCACATCCAATGCGTTCCTCTTTCTTTCTTTGAAATTCACCACACAGTGGTGTACTAAGTAAGCTGTGAGATAACTCTACACTTCTTAGGACAGCCATCAAATTCTCCATTAATCGTCTTGATCCAATCAAGGTGCTTTAACAGATCCTTCAATTCGACTCAATACTTCATTTGTGAACTCCTTGGATTTTTCCAAAGTTCTTGGGTTGCGTAAGGTATACCCACACCTAATGAAGTATATAACTCCTCTTAGTGCTTGTTTACATGGGTCCACGTACATTGCTGTGTAATAGATCCAACAAGTCACTACTCCTTCCACCCTTTTCGGTGAAGGCAGCATCTGTCACATTGTTCCTTTGAACTAGGCTCACATGTATCATTATCCTGAAAGGACAATGATCCCAATAGTCCTATAGACCTTTGGATGTGACCATTGTTCTATGGTTCAAGAGACAATGATATATGAGGATTGAATCATTAGATCTGATCTTGTGTCACATATAGAACCACAGACTATTGCCAATTGTATCACTTCAATAGAACATCTCAGATTAAAGAAAAGTATTATTTATTATTTCAAGCTGAAGTCCTTTCCAAAAGGAATGATGTTCTATTACATAATCTGATACATAATAGCAAAGTTCTATATAAAGTCTTCAAGGCAGTGAGATGAGATCAACAGCAGCATCCAATGCTCCGTGCCTCACCCGAGAGTCGATCCCATCAAGCCTCTTCGTCCTACTTCTTTTGAGCTCCTGCACATGTAAAACATATGTGAGCCTCACATACGGTACCCAGTACCCATGAATAAGAAGTAGACAAAAGACCTCGGTAACACAATACCTGAAGCGGATGGATTACATCCCTTCCTCTTTGCCATGCTCTTCTTGGCCATCAATCCTCTTCGAAATACCCATGCATTCCCAGTCTTCCGAAGTATTAGCTTCGAAGATACAGAACCATGGTCTTTCTCAGATTCAGGAACACATTCTGAAGATCCAACAGAACTCTCCTGATCATTGTCTATAGAGCATGGTGTGAAGAGACCTTTGAGATGTATGATTAGATCATAGATCCCCATCTCATCACATTCAACCTTGACCTCTGGGGTCATGCACTCTAAGACAAGAGCAGTGTACTGTTCGTTATCTTCACAATGTTCAAGATAGACATTCCACTCCCAGTCATTAGTGAAATATACACTAGGCTGGGATGGAGGTCTTTCAAGAAGATGCACCTTATTTTCTTGTTCCAGTATCTTGGACAAAATCTTGAACCATTTTGTCCAATTTGTCCCATCCAGTTTATGTTTATAAAGTTTCAATCTTAGATCAGGAGATGCCTTCTACAATAAGCAAATAAGTAAAGTAAGTACAATGATAAAGCATTTAACAAGGACTTTAAATTAAATGCTATGCTCCCACTACTTCCAAAACAAGTTGAGAACTCTCTAACTTAACATGGAGATGAGTGAGTAGGATCCTAATTTCACATAAGGTCTCCGCGACTCACGAGGGTGAGTTGAGATGCACAGAGAGTCTCATGCTTCCTTAGGTAGGCATGCCAGCCAATTGTGCCATGCACAATTCCTCTTAGTTAAGACAGACTAGGCGTCCTGTGTCCAGCGAGGGCTGGATACAACACAAAACCCTATCCTCTCAACAATTGCCTCTAGTAATTCATCATGTCAATGACATATGAAAAATCAGTCAAGTCTGGTCCTAACCGTTATGCCCAGGGCCAACAAATTTCCTTGCGAAGGCACGCCCAGGTTAAAACTGGACTGGGGAAATCATTGTCACCACACATCTTCTAAAGATAAGTGGGTGTGTCCCACGAGGGTGGGAAACAGTTCACAACACCACTGATCGATAGTTTGATGAGGGCTACGCGTTAGAAGGCTATCGACTTGATATTGAATTGAGAGTTTTTGCATGTTTGTTTTATTCTTTTCTAGCATGCAGTTTTCCTATGGTTATGGCAGCAAGGAAAAACATCACAGGCATGCTATGGACAAAATAATAAACCATCACAGGCATGCTATTTTGGTCGATATGGTCATAGCCCTTTTCATATACATAACTTGTCACGAGCCATGTGACATGTTATTGTGCATCCAAGGGTTGCGAGTCCCTGAAGCAAATCAGCCCATGCCAGAAGCCGAAAGCTAGTGTCCTTCCTTCAGCCGCAAGTCCATCACCAAGCTTCCAAAGCTGGCACCACTTTGATATCGGTTGAAGAAGACACCTTGTTGTCTTTGATGAACCTTAACCTATCTCATGTAAACAATTCTACATCTATTCTAAGGAAAGATGAAAATTTTACATCAAGAAGGGGAGAACCACACGCAGGTGGTAGAAAGATTTTACAAGCATTCGTCACAAGTGGAAACATGCTTCCACATCACAACACAGGAGGGCACTCGCTATGACCATATCAACCCATGAAGGAGACAAGTGGCGCATATATAAAATTTGAAAAACCGTAATAATCAAATTTTATCCCCTTATGCGCCAACTCCATCCAAAGCACTCTCTTTATCAAATTTATGCTAAAATTGGGATCAAGTTTCATGATGATTTCATGGACCCTATCGGCTGGCAATTTTGTCAGATCAAGAGACCTGGCCAGTCCAAAGACACAATGCCCATCCTACTTGACAAAACTACGTGCGCCTTTGGTCTTAAATCCATCATAAACACAATCCAAATTTCGGCCATAAAAATTGATGAAAGAAGTTTGGATGAAAGCGCCTTCTAGGTTAAACGCGCATGGATGAACGAAAATTTTCCAAAAATTTTTCACATAAGCAAATGTACACCTTGTGTTTCTCGCAAGTACCTCTGATACCACTGTTAGGGAATGCCGGGTGTAATTTAAAATTTTGCAGTCCCAGGACGCAGCGGAAGAAGCATTACACCTGAAACACATTCCTTTCCCAAGGATCCATGCGAGAGATAAGACACAAGGATGTGTTAGAGATGTACCTCTTTTGCTTGTTTAGATGTCGAAGCCATGTTGAAGGCGCCCAAGTGTTCTCCCTCTACAAGTATCCACGCGTCGACTCCTTGATCGTTGCTCCCTTCCACGCTCGGTGCTAGCCTCGGGAAGAGAATCGAGCCTTAGGGTTCCTTCACTATTCTTGCGCCACCTCCAAGGTTCATGCGCCAAGTGCAAGGAAGATGCCGCCAACTCCTTATCATCTTCACTCCAAGAGAAGAGGGAGAAGATGAGTTTCGGCCTTGAGGAAGATTAGGGGGAAATTGCACCACCAAGTCCTTCTCCAAGTCACGCCAAAAGGAGAGGAAAGAGAAGACTTGCGGTCACTTGTTGGAAGAAGGGTTGTGCCACTTTGATGTTGTCACCCTTTGCCCTTGCTTTCGCCCCTCTACTTGTGTTCACGTCTCCAAGCGTTCATCATCAAGAGAGGGCGACAATGGGTCCTATAAATAGGACTAGAGGCGGTTTGAGCAAGGGCTAGGATCATGCCAAGTGTATGGCTAGGATGAGGTGTCTTGAAGTAAGGAAAGTCTCCAAGACTTTACTATAAACCTCATTCAACCTATCCATAAAAGTCTAAACACTATATCAGCCCAAGACATGCCTGAAATGCATTCTTACCATCAAAGGCTAAGTGGCTAGGCGCAACATGCATGAAGAATTCGGCTAGGGTAAGGGTTTGGGTGCATGTAGGGTTCATAAGGAAAGTCTCCAAGACTTTACCATAAACATCTTCCTACTTCTCATATGCGCCCAAGCTCTTTCCAAAAGAGTCTTCAAGCCATATCAGCCCCAAGACTTGCCTTAGAGGCAAGTATTCCATCCAAGGAAGAAGGGCTAGGCGCCCTTTACTTCCATAATGAAGCAAAGGTGCCTCCCTCACCCCATTATGCCCCTAGGCGCCAATGGGGTGAGATTTCTCCCCATTATACCCTTTTAAGCCAATTCCTCTTCATGACAACTAATTATTGGGCCTCATTGGATAATGAGCTAGCCCAAACTTCATGGCATAGGTTGATTAAGCCATTGGATCTAATCCAATGCAACCCTAATCCAAATGTGACCAATCTAGGTCAATTTCGGGTCAACCTGCCAAAAATGAAGTTTGGCTCCAATAACTTTCTTCCAACTCATCAGGCCCATTGGCGCTGATGAAATCTTCCAAATGGATCCAAGTTATCCAATAACTTGATCCTAAGGCTTCTGAATAAAGCAAGGTCAAGAGTCTATTGCGTGTGACACCGTAGGATCCATATGACGATGGCAATGATGTAAACATCATAAATAGTGAGGGGTATCTAGCAACACATCACTACTACCCATGTCATAGGACTTAAGTCATTATGGCAATAACTCCTAACAAGCAACGAGGATTCCTTTTGCATTACAGATCCCTTTGCCTAAGCTAATATCCTGCCATTGGATTAGTCTCAAGTTTATTATCCAATGCATTGGTCATGACTCAACAAGTGTGGCCACACTTTCCTGTCATGCACCAATAAGGTGGGGTGCCCCGAGTGGATATCATGCTTCCAATAAAGAAGGGGCAAATCCTACTATTGGTCATTCATGTCTCTACATGACTTATGACATGCCCAATGACAGTCGTTTTGATCTCCCAGTTACAGAGAGACGTAAGACTGTATTAAAGCATACCCATCATCAAATCTAGACATGAATACCTCAAGTCTAAGAATCAATGCAAACCTCTTGCATGTGAGATTGACTTGTTGACTAGACAAGTCAATCCTCACAGTGGATCACTCCAGTGCATCCAATGCACCTGTATGTCTGCGTTACTGTGCCCCGCACCTAACCAGCCCATACACCAGTCTCACATATACCAAAGTTGTCCCATATCTGCTAAGGTACCTTGTCTGAGGATAGCTTATGAGAATGGATCCAATCCAAACTCCTGGGACATTATTTATGCAACTCAATACATCAACGCAGGTAGAGAAGTCTGCATAATAACGACCATGCCTATATAAAGAGTAATAGTTCTATCAAAGTACATTTAACCAATGCCTGACCATGTCCATACATTGGTCTTTAGGGCATATAGACCAACATTGACTTGTCTAGTCAACAAGTCAATCTCACATGCAAGAGGTTTGCATTGATCCTTAGACTTGAGGTATTCATATCTAGATTTGATGATGGATGTGCTTTGATACAGTCTTACGTCTCTCCGTAATTGGGAGATTAAAACGGCTGTCATTGGGCATGTCATAAGTCATGTAGGGACATGGATGACCAATAGTAGGATTTGCCCCTTCCTTCGGAGGAAGCATGATATCCACTCTGGGGGCGCCCCACCTTATTGGTGCATGACAGGAATGTGTGGCCACACTAGTTGAGTCATGACCAATGCATTGGATAAATGAACTTGAGACTGATCCAATGGTAGGATATCAGTTTAGGCAAAGGGATCTATAATGCATGGGAATCCTCATTTCTTGTTAGGGAGTTGTTGCCACATGACTTTAGTCCAATGACATGGGTAGTAGTGATGTGTTGCTAGATACCCCTCACTACTTATGATGTTCTGTCATCATTGCCATCATCATTTGGATCCTACGGGGTCACACGCAATAGACTCTTGACGTTGTTTTATGATCTAGATATCTTGGAATATATGTGTTTGAGTTCATGTCCAAGGCAGATTCATGGTGAAAGTCCTTACAAGGTGGCGAAACCCTAGATAGGCGCATGAAAAATTTCTTCTAAAGCAGCGGAGTGGGTTTCTTAGTATCATCGCATGCAATATGATCAACTTAACAACATGAAAAGAATTCATACCGAAGCCATGTGTTGGATGGCGTCTTGGAAAGAGAGAGCAAGAGAGATCTCCTCCAAATGATGCGCACACAAGAATGAGGATGCGCTCACTTCCTTGGTGCTCCTTGTGCTAGCAAGGTTCCAAGAGGTGTCTTTGATCGAATGGAAGGGATGGATGAAGCTTTGCTCGCTTTGCCAAATGACTCTCCAAGGCGTCCAAGACTCGTCACACACGAATGCCCTCTCGAGAGTAAGTGGGGAAAGGCGAGAGAGAAGTTCTCTTGGCATGAACGTGAGATGTGGTCACGTTAGAGAACATGCTATCTAAAATAGCAATGTCTCAACGTTCATGCGACCATGCATTACCCCAATCGCCAATGCCTCTTTACTTGAACCATGCGCTCACCCAATGAGCTGGTTCAAATCGATTTGGTTCAATAACCAAATAAGCCAAGCAACTAGTCCAGATCATAACAAAAACCCCTAAGGCTTAAGATCTGACCGTTCATCTCTTGATGCTCCTGATCTCACCGATCTAGCATCCATTCTCTCAATCGAAGCTTACCGATCTCAAGCCCTTATCAATCAAACATGATCAGACTGGATCTCACTTACAATCAGAGATTAAATCCCTTTAAACTGAACCCAAACAATTCAGTCCACACGATCTGACTTAAGTAAGCCATATCATCAAATTGTGCGACCCTAAGGGTTTCCTTTAAATGTCGGTAACGATAACTTACGTTATCACGATCAGTGAGGGGTATCTAGCAACACATCACTGTCTCCCGATATAAAGGAAAGAGTCTTCCAAGACTACACCCAAACCACAGCACAAGTGTGAATCCAATTCACAAGGCATGCAAATTTCCTTTGCCACTAGATGTTCTTATTGGACAAGCGTGTCAAGCCTGTAGCTCCAATATGATGAGCATGATTAGATCAGATGAACACTGTCATCTGGGTATGGCCATACACTTTCTCAATCATCTCATACAGAGGGGGGGGCCCTTTAGAACATCATACTCCAATTAAGGAGACGGCAATCCTTTATCTATCACTAGTGCCCTAACCTGACTCAAGCTCACCATCCAAGATAGTCTATAATCATTATGTTTCAAATGATATTGAACTACCTCAAAACAATGACAATCATCATTTAGAAACACAAGTGATCTCAAGTCAGAGGAAATGTGCCACTTGTTGCAATCAAGGATTATTCACATTGTGACAAGCAATTGAATATCCTAGTAGGGTCTGTCCAGTACATCCAATGTACCCATGAGTCTACATCTTATTCCATGCTCGAAGCATCCTATAAGATTAGAACACATATTAGTCTCAATCATATCAAGGCTGTCTCATGTTCACCAAGATATCTTGACTAAGGACATAACTGCATGTCAGCCTAGCTGAACAGCTTTGAGACATTATTCAGAAGTACACTTATTGCAGCAGACAATGTAACAAACTGAATAACAACCATGCCTTTATAAACATAAGAGTTTATTACATGATACTGATACAATCCCAAGGCCTCAAACATTAGCCTTAAGGGCATACCCCAACAATCTCCCACTTGCACTTAATCTAATGGTTGAGAAATTTCAAACCCATATTATTACAGTGCTTCTCATGCTTCTGCTGCGCCAGAGGCTTGGTAAGCGGGTCAGCCAGATTGTCATCTGTATGAACCTTGCAGACTTTGATCTCGCCACCATCAATGATCTCCCGGATCAAATGAAACCGTCTCTGTATGTGCTTGGACTTCTGGTGCGACCGTGGTTCCTTTGCTTGTGCAATTGCTCCAGTGTTATCACAAAAGATAACCAAAGGATCAGCACTAGAAGGAACAACACCAAGTTCCTGAACGAACTTACGAATCCACACTGCCTCCTTGGATGCTTCCGAGGCTGCAACATACTCGGCTTCTGTTGTGGAATCAGCAACAATAGACTGTTTGAAACTCTTCCACACCACCGCTCCTCCATTCAAGCTAAAAACATAGCCTGATTGCGATCGGAAATCATCCTGGTCAGACTGGAATGAAGCGTCAGTATATCCTTCAATACTGAGTTCTTCCTGACCACCATATATCAAGAACATATCTTTGGTCCTCCGCAGATATTTTAAGATGTTCTTGACTGCAATCCAGTGTGCCTGACCTGGATTACTTTGGAACCGACTGGTCACGCTTAATCCGTAAGCGACGTCTGGGCGAGTACACAACATCGCATACATAATGGACCCAATAGACGAAGCATAAGGCGTATTGTCCATCTCATCTTTCTCAGTCTGTGTTTGTGGACACTGACTCTTCGAAAGATTCAGACCATGTCTGACTGGAAGATATCCTCTTTTAGAATTCTCTAAATGAAATCTCTCCAGGACTTTATCGATGTAAGTACTCTGGCACAGCCCGAGAAGCCTCTTAGATCTATCCCTGTAGATCTTCACACCTAATACATAGGCTGCTTCTCCTAAATCTTTCATCTGAAAACATTTCCTTAACCATGCTTTAACTGCATGCATTTCAGGAATATCATTTCCAATGATTAAGATATCATCGACGTAGAGGACTAGGAAAGTAATCACGCTCCCACTAAACCTCTTATATACACACGGGTCATCCTCGTTCTTGATGAAACCAAATTCAGAGATTGATTCATCAAAACGAATATTCCAGCTTCTCGATGCTTGTTTAAGTCCATAAATAGACTTCTTTAACTTGCATATTTTATGACGATCTGATGGATTAGTGAAACCTTCAGGTTGTGTCATATAGACATCCTCGTTCAGATTTCCATTAAGGAAAGCGGTCTTCACATCCATCTGCCAGATCTCATAATCATAATATGCCGCTATCGCGAAAAGAATCCGAATAGACTTAAACATAGCTACAGGTGAGAAAGTTTCATCATAATCTATCCCGTAGATTTGTTTGAAACCTTTCGCAACTAGCCTACCTTTATAGGTAACCACGTTACCATCCATGTCAATCTTCTTCTTAAAGATCCATTTACAGCCTATAGGGATAACTCCCGGAGGGGATCAACCAAATCCCAGACTTGGTTATCTGACATGGAGTCCATCTCGGCGCGCATAGCTTCAAGCCATCTCGCTGAGTCCGGTCCACTGACCGCATCTGCATAAGTTAGGGGTTCATCATTATCAATGATGTAGACTCCGTCATAGCGCTCAGGCTGTCGACGGATCCTTCCCGATCTTCGCGGTTCCCGTGATATCTGAGCCTCAGGTTGTTCAGTAACCTGTTCTACCGGCTCAGGCTCATCCAACTGTACTTGAGCACTTTGTCCTTCCTCTGGATTCTCATCCAGCTTTATTTCTCTCCCAATGGCCTCTTGCAGAAGAAACTCCTTCTCAAGAAATATGGCCGTCCGAGCAACAAACACCTTGTTCTCTTTGGGATCGTAGAAATAATAACCCTTAGTTTCCTTAGGGTAACCGACAAAGATACATTTCTCAGATCTGCTCTCTAGTTTCCCAGAGGCGAGCTTTTTGACATAAGCCTCGCAGCCCCAGATCCTGATAAATGTCAAGCTCGGCTGTTTCCCATACCATAACTCATATGGAGTCTTTGAAACTGCCTTGGATGGCACTCGGTTTAGTACCTTTGCAGCTGTTTCCAGTGCAAATCCCCAAAAGGAGTAAGGTAGAGTAACCTGACACATCATAGAACGAACCATATCAAGTAACGTTCTATTTCTCCTCTCGGACACACCATTCCATTGCGGTGTTCCTGGCGGAGTGAGCTGTGAGATAATCCCACACTCCTTCAGATAGTCAGTAAACTCTCGACTTAGGTATTCTCCACCTCGATCAGAACGAAGTGCCTTGATATTTCGGCCTAACTGATTCTGTACTTCATTCTTGAACTCTTTGAACTTGTCAAAAGATTCACTTTTATGTCTCATAAGATAGACATACCCATATCTACTGAAATCATCAGTGAAGGTAATGAAGTACTGATAGCCACCTCTGGCATGTTTACTAAAAGGCCCACACACATCACTATGTATAAGGTCAAGTAAACCTGAAGTCCTTTGACCTTTATGAGGAAAAGGTGACTTCGTCATTTTGCCCATCAAACAAGCTTTGCATGTATCAATCTCCTCATAGGAGAATGATCCCAGCAGTCCATGATCATGCAACCGCTTAATGCGTTTCTTGTTAATATGGCCTAAACGACTATGCCATAGCAAGGTGCTGTCATCAGCATATTTGGCTTTCTTATTATCAATATTGTGTATAGAACATTCCATGTCCAACATGAATAACCCATTGTTAATTGAACCAGTAGCATAAATAATATTATCTAAAGAAAGAACACACTTTGAAATATTGCATTCAAAGGAAAACCCTTTCCTGACAAGAGCAGGAATTGAGATAATATTTTTAGTAATGCTTGGAACAAAGTAACAACTGTTTAATTC
The DNA here is from genome assembly GCA_027563935.2 of Costus lasius. Lineage (NCBI taxonomy): Eukaryota > Viridiplantae > Streptophyta > Magnoliopsida > Zingiberales > Costaceae > Costus > Costus lasius. The sequence goes on from CM050448.1 coordinate 31,818,695, forward strand.
TAACACAAGTCCAGATGGTAAAGAGATGAAATAGTCTCCTACAGCAACAGCAGCAACCCGTGCCCCGTTTCCAACTCGTAGGTCCACCTCATGCTGTCCCACCTGTCTTCTTCTCTTGAGTTCCTGTACATTTGAACAAATGTGAACTCCACATGCAGTGTCCAACACCCATGAAATAGAAGAAGAAGATATCATGACTTCCGTCACATAAATACCTGAGCCAGAAGCGATGCTTCCCCTCTTGTCTCCCTGGAGCGCTTTACAGTCCTTTTTCCAGTGACCCAACTGGCCACAGTGGAAACATCTGTATTCCTTCGACCGCTTGACCTTTTGCTTCAGAGCCTTGCTGTAGCTCTTGACAGGGGTCTTGCCCTTCTTCCCCTTCTTCTTGTTCCTTGAAGGAAACATCAAGACAGAGGTTGAAGGCTTTCCCTTCAGAGTCTCCTCAGTAGTCAAGAGCATATTGAGCAACTCTGCCGGAGTACAATCGATTTTTTTCATATTAAAGTTAATAATGAACGCATCGAAAGAGGGCGGGAGAGACTGCAGAATAATGGCTACAGCAAGCTCCTGATTGATGGTATGCCCCAGTTTCTCTAGAGCCTCCTTGTGCCCAATCATCTTGAGCACGTGAGCTCCCACTGGACTCCCTTCAGCCAGTTTGCTCTGAAAGAAAAGCTTAGTCAGATTATAGCATTCTGTCCTCGCCTGTGCAGCATACAGCATTTTGAGGTTCGCTATAATCTCTATAGCCGACATATCCTCATGCTGATGCTGCAGCGGTGGCGTCATAGACGCTAGCATCAGGCAAGCGACATCAATGCTATCATTGACGTGCTTTTCATAAGCTTCCCGAACCGCCCTTGCGGCGTTCGGAGCGGGCTGAGGCGGTATAGCCGTCTCGAGGACATACAGTTTCCTCTCTGCCTTAAGAACAATCTTAAGGTGTCCGTACCAGTCTGAGAAGTTCGGCCCAGCAAACTTCTCCCTTTCCAGTAGGGATCGCACATTGAAGTTCATGGTGTTCGTTGCTGCAGGTATCTACAACAATGCAAGAACAGCAAGGTCAGTATCAATGTTAAGAATCGATTAGGACTTAAGAAAGATTCCTTTTCTCACTATTTTATCTGGCTGAAAAATCCAGCAAAAACAGCCCGAAAGAGTAGAACTCTTTTAGTGAGATGGGATCCAGATTTCATACTTGGTCTCCGCGTCCCGCTCAGGCGAGATAAGATGCACAGAGGGTACAAGTACTAATCTCTGGTAGGCTGTACCAGCCAATCGCCAACCCGTGCGATTCCCCTTCATCTGGGCAATCCAGCAGACTGTGCCAACTGAGTTGGTACAACACAGTCTCTGACCCCACAGATGGCTGCCTCCATGTGCTACCATATGCGCCACATATGTAGCCTACATGGTCAAGCTGACCCGACCTACTCCCTGGACCACCACGTGCTATGCTGAGCAACGAGAAGCGATAAATCCCTTCCTTGTAACACACAGGTGTAATCCCGCACCGTCTGAAGATAGATGGACGTGCCCACTGAGTGGGTACAACACGGCTCCAACGATAATCAGAACAGTGAGGTTTCGCGTCAGAAGGCTTACGAGCTTGATATTTTAGCGTTGGATTTTAACGGTCTTTTATCTTCTTATCTATCATGCAATTCCTATGGTGATAGCAGAAGATTTAAATCATGCTATTCTAATTGTAATTAAACAATAAAAGAAAGCAAGCTGATCTTATGTGGTAAAAGCCCATAAGCCTAAGTAAGACCTTAATTTCACTTAAGTCTTCACTTGCTTTTCTTCATGGGTCTTTTGCTGCTCATCTGGCCCAAACCAGGGCCCAAGCGCCTACTGCAGCTCAGGTGCGCCTACCAGGGAAAGTGCGCCTGGTCCCAGAGTCGAACCCTGGACCTCCCACCTGGTCAAGCCACTGCTGCATGCGCCTCTGCCAAGTGTGCTCTGTGCTCTTGTCTAATTAAATTACAATTTAACTATCTAGACAAGATTGACTCGCAGGTCAATAACACTTTATAAATTAATGGAAATGTGATACGCAGATCACAATAAAATAATTTACATTTAATTTCCAGGCACGCAGGCCCCAGCACAGCACACATTAAACGGGCAGCCCACATAACATAAAATAAACACACATATGGCATCCAAATAGCATGTGATCCAATTAAGAAATTAAAGTTTTGAAAACCCCTTTGGCATCAATTTTAATATTCTTATATGCCCTACAACCTTACAACGGTCCATTAATAGGGATCCACTCATCCAAACTAATCAGATCCAGTGCCCTTGCATGCACCAAGTCCTAACTGACTTGAGTCGACCCAGTGGTCAACTATGCATGCGCCAAGGGCTGAACCACCCCATGAGTTCTGGCAAGCGGGTGTGACCCCGGGCCTAACTCATGTGCGTTCATGGGTTGTCTCAACCAGACATCGCTACACGCCTGTGATGCAGTCGACCTACAGCCACCTCTTGCTTGCGCAAAGGTGCTATCTGGTCGACCCATCTAGGCTGTTAGATGATCTGATCAGACGGGTTGGATCTAACCTAGAGGATGACATCAACCCTACTAACCCGTCTAAGGATTTATAGTAAGACCTTAGATCTAGTGAGGTCGCGCAAGTAATATACGTTTGATAAAACATCAACAATAAAGATGCGCCGACTTTCATACATGCTCAAACATGAAAAAGATATGTAATCATTTTCGCATGTAACCTAACCTATAGATCTAAGCATGTTGCGCAAACATGGATCACAAAACATGGTATAGCAATCATAAAACATGCATCAACCTGGCTTTGATACCAATTGAAAGTCCTTACAAGGTGGCGAAACCCTAGATAGGCGCATGAAAAATTTCTTCTAAAGCAGCGGAGTGGGTTTCTTAGTATCATCGCATGCAATATGATCAACTTAACAACATGAAAAGAATTCATACCGAAGCCATGTGTTGGATGGCGTCTTGGAAAGAGAGAGCAAGAGAGATCTCCTCCAAATGATGCGCACACAAGAATGAGGATGCGCTCACTTCCTTGGTGCTCCTTGTGCTAGCAAGGTTCCAAGAGGTGTCTTTGATCGAATGGAAGGGATGGATGAAGCTTTGCTCGCTTTGCCAAATGACTCTTCAAGGCGTCCAAGACTCGTCACACATGAATGCCCTCTCGAGAGTAAGTGGGGAAAGGCGAGAGAGAAGTTCTCTTGGCGTGAACGTGAGATGTGGTCACGTTAGAGAACATGCTATCTAAAATAGCAATGTCTCAACGTTCATGCGACCATGCATTACCCCAATCGCCAATGCCTCTTTACTTGAACCATGCGCTCACCCAATGAGCTGGTTCAAATTGATTTGGTTCAATAACCAAATAAACCAAGCAACTAGTCCAGATCATAACAAAAACCCCTAAGGCTTAAGATCTGACCGTTCATCTCTTGATGCTCCTGATCTCACCGATCTAGCATCCATTCTCTCAATCGAAGCTTACGATCTCAAGCCCTTATCAATCAAACATGATCAGACTGGATCTCACTTACAATCAGAGATTAAATCCCTTTAAACTGAACCCAAACAATTCAGTCCACACGATCTGACTTAAGTAAGCCATATCATCAAATTGTGCGACCCTAAGGGTTTCCTTTAAATGTCGGTAACGATAACTTACGTTATCACGATCAGTGAGGGGTATCTAGCAACACATCACTGTCTCCCGATATAAAGGAAAGAGTCTTCCAAGACTACACCCAAACCACAGCACAAGTGTGAATCCAATTCACAAGGCATGCAAATTTCCTTTGCCACTGGATGTTCTTATTGGACAAGCGTGTCAAGCCTGTAGCTCCAATATGATGAGCATGATTAGATCAGATGAACACTGTCATCTAGGTATGGCCATACACTTTCTCAATCATCTCATTCAGAGGGGGGGCCCCTTTAGAACATCATACTCCAATTAAGGAGACGGCAATCCTTTATCTATCACTAGTGCCCTAACCTGACTCAAGCTCACCATCCAAGATAGTCTATAATCATTATGTTTCAAATGATATTGAACTACCTCAAAACAATGACAATCATCATTTAGAAACACAAGTGATCTCAAGTCAGAGGAAATGTGCCACTTGTTGCAATCAAGGATTATTCACATTGTGACAAGCAATTGAATATCCTAGTAGGGTCTGTCCAGTACATCCAATGTACCCATGAGTCTACATCTTATTCCATGCTCGAAGCATCCTATAAGATTAGAACACATATTAGTCTCAATCATATCAAGGCTGTCTCATGTTCACCAAGATATCTTGACTAAGGACATAATTGCATGTCAGCCTAGCTGAACAGCTTTGAGACATTATTCAGAAGTACACTTATTGCAGCAGACAATATAACAAACTGAATAACAACCATGCCTTTATAAACATAAGAGTTTATTACATGATACTGATACAATCCCAAGGCCTCAAACATTAGCCTTAAGGGCATACCCCAACAATCTCCCACTTGCACTTAATCTAATGGTTGAGAAATTTCAAACCCATATTATTACAGTGCTTCTCATGCTTCTGCTGCGCCAGAGGCTTGATAAGCGGGTCAGCCAGATTGTCATCTGTATGAACCTTGCAGACTTTGATCTCGCCATGATCAATGATCTCCCGGATCAAATGAAATCGTCTCTGTATGTGCTTGGACTTCTGGTGCGACCGTGGTTCCTTTGCTTGTGCAATTGCTCCAGTGTTATCACAAAAGATAACCAAAGGATCAGCACTGGAAGGAACAACACCAAGTTCCTGAACGAACTTACGAATCCACACTGCCTCCTTGGATGCTTCCGAGGCTGCAACATACTCGGCTTCTGTTGTGGAATCAGCAACAATAGACAGTTTGAAACTCTTCCACACCACCGCTCCTCCATTCGAGCTAAAAACATAGCCTGATTGCGATCGGAAATCATCCTGGTCAGACTGGAATGAAGCGTCAGTATATCCTTCAATACTGAGTTCTTCCTGACCACCATATATCAAGAACATATCTTTGGTCCTCCGCAGATATTTTAAGATGTTCTTGACTGCAATCCAGTGTGCCTGACCTGGATTACTTTGGAACCGACTGGTCACGCTTAATCCGTAAGCGACGTCTGGGCGAGTACACAACATCGCATACATAATGGAACCAATAGCCGAAGCATAAGGCGTATTGTCCATCTCATCTTTCTCAGTCTGTGTTTGTGGACACTGACTCTTCGAAAGATTCAGACCATGTCTGACTGGAAGATATCCTCTTTTAGAATTCTCTAAATGAAATCTCTCTAGGACTTTATCGATGTAAGTACTCTGGCACAGCCCGAGAAGCCTCTTAGATCTATCCCTGTAGATCTTCACACCTAATACATAGGCTGCTTCTCCTAAATCTTTCATCTGAAAACATTTCCTTAACCATGCTTTAACCGCATGCATTTCAGGAATATCATTTCCAATGATTAAGATATCATCGACGTAGAGGACTAGGAAAGTAATCACGCTCCCACTAAACCTCTTATATACACATGGGTCATCCTCGTTCTTGATGAAACCAAATTCAGAGATTGATTCATCAAAACGAATATTCCAGCTTCTCGATGCTTGTTTAAGTCCATAAATAGACTTCTTTAACTTGCATATTTTATGACGATCTGATGGATTAGTGAAACCTTCAGGTTGTGTCATATAGACATCCTCGTTCAGATTTCCATTAAGGAAAGCGGTCTTCACATCCATCTGCCAGATCTCATAATCATAATATGCAGCTATCGCGAAAAGAATCCGAATAGACTTAAACATAGCTACAGGTGAGAAAGTTTCATCATAATCTATCCCGTAGATTTGTTTGAAACCTTTTGCAACTAGCCTGCCTTTATAGGTAACCACGTTACCATCCATGTCAATCTTCTTCTTAAAGATCCATTTACAGCCTATAGGGATAACTCCCGGAGGCGGATCAACCAAATCCCAGACTTGGTTATCTGACATGGAGTCCATCTCGGCGCGCATAGCTTCAAGCCATCTCGCTGAGTCCGGTCCACTGACCGCATCCGCATAAGTTAGGGGTTCATCATTATCAATGATGTAGACTCCGTCATAGCGCTCAGGCTGTCGACGGATCCTTCCCGATCTTCGCGGTTCCCGTGATATCTGAGCCTCAGGTTGTTCAGTAACCTGTTCTACCGGCTCAGGCTCATCCAACTGTACTTGAGCACTTTGTCCTTCCTCTGGATTCTCATCCAGCTTTATTTCTCTCCCAATGGCCTCTTGCAGAAGAAACTCCTTCTCAAGAAATATGGCCGTCCGAGCAACAAACACCTTGTTCTCTTTGGGATCGTAGAAATAATAACCCTTAGTTTCCTTAGGGTAACCGACAAAGATACATTTCTCAGATCTGCTCTCTAGTTTCCCAGAGGCGAGCTTTTTGACATAAGCCTCGCAGCCCCAGATCCTGATAAATGTCAAGCTCGGCTGTTTCCCATACCATAACTCATATGGAGTCTTTGAAACTGCCTTGGATGGCACTCGGTTTAGTACCTTTGCAGCTGTTTCTAGTGCAAATCCCCAAAAGGAGTAAGGTAGAGTAACCTGACACATCATAGAACGAACCATATCAAGTAACATTCTATTTCTCCTCTCGGACACACCATTCCATTGCGGTGTTCCTGGCGGAGTGAGCTGTGAGATAATCCCACACTCCTTCAGATAGTCAGTAAACTCTCGACTTAGGTATTCTCCACCTCGATCAGAACGAAGTGCCTTGATATTTCGGCCTAACTGATTCTGTACTTCATTCTTGAACTCTTTGAACTTGTCAAAAGATTCACTTTTATGTCTCATAAGATAGACATACCCATATCTACTGAAATCATCAGTGAAGGTAATGAAGTACTGATAGCCACCTCTGGCATGTTTACTAAAAGGCCCACACACATCACTATGTATAAGGTCAAGTAAACCTGAAGTCCTTTGACCTTTATGAGGAAAAGGTGACTTCGTCATTTTGCCCATCAAACAAGTTTTGCATGTATCAATCTCCTCATAGGAGAATGATCCCAGCAGTCCATGATCATGCAACCGCTTAATGCGTTTCTTGTTAATATGGCCTAAACGACTATGCCATAGCAAGGTGCTGTCATCAGCATATTTGGCTTTCTTATTATCAATATTGTGTATAGAACATTCCATGTCCAACATGAATAACCCATTGTTAATTGAACCAGTAGCATAAACAATATTATCTAAAGAAAGAACACACTTTGAAATATTGCATTCAAAGGAAAACCCTTTCCTGACAAGAGCAGGAATTGAGATAATATTTTTAGTAATGCTTGGAACAAAGTAACAACTGTTTAATTCTAACACAAGTCCAGATGGTAAAGAGATGAAATAGTCTCCTACAGCAACAGCAGCAACCCGTGCCCCGTTTCCAACTCGTAGGTCCACCTCATGCTGTCCCACCTGTCTTCTTCTCTTGAGTTCCTGTACATTTGAACAAATGTGAACTCCACATGCAGTGTCCAACACCCATGAAATAGAAGAAGAAGATATCATGACTTCCGTCACATAAATACCTGAGCCAGAAGCGATGCTTCCCCTCTTGTCTCCCTGGAGCGCTTTACAGTCCTTTTTCCAGTGACCCAACTGGCCACAGTGGAAACATCTGTATTCCTTCGACCGCTTGACCTTTTGCTTCAGAGCCTTGCTGTAGCTCTTGACAGGGGTCTTGCCCTTCTTCCCCTTCTTCTTGTTCCTTGAAGGAAACATCAAGACAGAGGTTGAAGGTTTTCCCTTCAGAGTCTCCTCAGTAGTCAAGAGCATATTGAGCAACTCTGCCGGAGTACAATCGATTTTGTTCATATTAAAGTTAATAATGAACGCATCGAAAGAGGGCGGGAGAGACTGCAGAATAATGTCTACAGCAAGCTCCTGATTGATGGTATGCCCCAGTTTCTCTAGAGCCTCCTTGTGCCCAATCATCTTGAGCACGTGAGCTCCCACTGGACTCCCTTCAGCCAGTTTGCTCTGAAAGAAAAGCTTAGTCAGATTATAGCGTTCTGTCCTCGCCTGTGCAGCATACAGCATTTTGAGGTTCGCTATAATCTCTATAGCCGACATATCCTCATGCTGATGCTGCAGCGGTGGCGTCATAGACGCTAGCATCAGGCAAGCGACATCAATGCTATCATTGACGTGCTTTTCATAAGCTTCCCGAACCGCCCTTGCGGCGTTCGGAGCGGGCTGAGGCGGTATAGCCGTCTCGAGGACATACAGTTTCCTCTCTGCCTTAAGAACAATCTTAAGGTGTCCGTACCAGTCTGAGAAGTTCGGCCCAGCAAACTTCTCCCTTTCCAGTAGGGATCGCACATTGAAGTTCATGGTGTTCGTTGCTGCAGGTATCTACAACAATGCAAGAACAGCAAGGTCAGTATCAATGTTAAGAATCGATCAGGACTTAAGAAAGATTCCTTTTCTCACTATTTTATCTGGCTGAAAAATCCAGCAAAAATAGCCCGAAAGAGTAGAACTCTTTTAGTGAGATGGGATCCAGATTTCATACTTGGTCTCCGCGTCCCGCTCAGGCGAGATAAGATGCACAGAGGGTACAAGTACTAATCTCTGGTAGGCTGTACCAGCCAATCGCCAACCCGTGCGATTCCCCTTCATCTGGGCAATCCAGCAGACTGTGCCAACTGAGTTGGTACAACACAGTCTCTGACCCCACAGATGGCTGCCTCCATGTGCTACCATATGCGCCACATATGTAGCCTACATGGTCAAGCTGACCCGACCTACTCCCTGGACCACCACGTGCTATGCTGAGCAACGAGAAGCGATAAATCCCTTCCCTGTAACACGCAGGTGTAATCCCGCACCGTCTGAAGATAGATGGACGTGCCCACTGAGTGGGTACAACACGGCTCCAATGATAATCAGAACAGTGAGGTTTCGCGTCAGAAGGCTTACGAGCTTGATATTTTAGCGTTGGATTTTAACGGTCTTTTATCTTCTTATCTATCATGCAATTCCTATGGTGATAGCAGAAGATTTAAATCATGCTATTCTAATTGTAATTAAACAATAAAAGAAAGCAAGCTGATCTTATGTGGTAAAAGCCCATAAGCCTAAGTAAGACCTTAATTTCACTTAAGTCTTCACTTGCTTTTCTTCATGGGTCTTTTGCTGCTCATCTGGCCCAAACCAGGGCCCAAGCGCCTACTGCAGCTCAGGTGCGCCTACAAGGGAAAGTGCGCTTGGTCCCAGAGTCGTACCCTGGACCTCCCACCTGGTCAAGCCACTGCTGCATGCGCCTCTGCCAAGTGTGCTTTGTGCTCTTGTCTAATTAAATTACAATTTAACTATCTAGACAAGATTGACACGCAGGTCAATAACACTTTATAAATTAATGGAAATGTGATGCGCAGATCACAATAAAATAATTTACATTTAATTTCCAAGCACGCAGGCCCCAGCACAGCACACATTAAACGGGCAGCCCACATAACATAAAATAAACACACATATGGCATCCAAATAGCATGTGATCCAATTAAGAAATTAAAGTTTTGAAAACCCCTTTGGCATCAATTTTAATATTCTTATATGCCCTACAACCTTACAACGGTCCATTAATAGGGATCCACTCATCCAAACTAATCAGATCCAGTGCCCTTGCATGCACCAAGTCCTAACTGACTTGAGTCGACCCAGTGGTCAACTATGCATGCGCCAAGGGCTGAACCACCCCATGAGTTCTGGCAAGCGGGTGTGACCCCGGGCCTAACTCATGTGCGTTCATGGGTTGTCTCAACCAGACATCGCTACACGCTTGTGATGCAGTCAACCTACAGCCACCTCTTGCTTGCGCAAAGGTGCTATCTGGTCGACCCATCTAGGCTGTCAGATGATCTGATCAGACTGGTTGGATCTAACCTAGAGGATGACATCAACCCTACTAACCCGTCTAAGGATTTATAGTAAGACCTTAGATCTAGTGAGGTCGCGCAAGTAATATACGTTTGATAAAACATCAACAATAAAGATGCACCGACTTTCATACATGCTCAAACATGAAAAACATATGTAATCATTTTCGCATGTAACCTAACCTATAGATCTAAGCATGTTGCGCAAACATGGATCACAAAACATGGTATAGCAATCATAAAACATGCATCAATCTGGCTTTGATACCAATTGAAAGTCCTTACAAGGTGGCAAAACCCTAGATAGGCGCATGAAAAATTTCTTCTAAAGCAGCGGAGTGGGTTTCTTAGTATCATCGCATGCAATATGATCAACTTAACAACATGAAAAGAATTCATACCGAAGCCATGTGTTGGATGGCGTCTTGGAAAGAGAGAGCAAGAGAGATCTCCTCCAAATGATGCGCACACAAGAATGAGGATGCGCTCACTTCCTTGGTGCTCCTTGTGCTAGCAAGGTTCCAAGAGGTGTCTTTGATCGAATGGAAGGGATGGATGAAGCTTTGCTCGCTTTGCCAAATGACTCTCCAAGGCGTCCAAGACTCGTCACACACGAATGCCCTCTCGAGAGTAAGTGGGGAAAGGCGAGAGAGAAGTTCTCTTGGCGTGAACGTGAGATGTGGTCACGTTAGAGAACATGCTATCTAAAATAGCAATGTCTCAACGTTCATGCGACCATGCATTACCCCAATCGCCAATGCCTCTTTACTTGAACCATGCGCTCACCCAATGAGCTGGTTCAAATCGATTTGGTTCAATAACCAAATAAACCAAGCAACTAGTCCAGATCATAACAAAAACCCCTAAGGCTTAAGATCTGACCGTTCATCTCTTGATGCTCCTGATCTCACCGATCTAGCATCCATTCTCTCAATCGAAGCTTACCGATCCAAGCCCTTATCAATCAAACATGATCAGACTGGATCTCACTTACAATCAGAGATTAAATCCCTTTAAACTAAACCCAAACAATTCAGTCCACACGATCTGACTTAAGTAAGCCATATCATCAAATTGTGCGACCCTAAGGGTTTCCTTTAAATGTCGGTAACGATAACTTACGTTATCACGATCAGTGAGGGGTATCTAGCAACACATCACTGTCTCCCAATATAAAGGAAAGAGTCTTCCAAGACTACACCCAAACCACAGCACAAGTGTGAATCCAATTCACAAGGCATGCAAATTTCCTTTGCCACTGGATGTTCTTATTGGACAAGCGTGTCAAGCCTGTAGCTCCAATATGATGAGCATGATTAGATCAGATGAACACTGTCATCTGGGTATGGCCATACACTTTCTCAATCATCTCATACAGAGGGGGGGCCCCTTTAGAACATCATACTCCAATTAAGGAGACGGCAATCCTTTATCTATCACTAGTGCCCTAACCTGACTCAAGCTCACCATCCAAGATAGTCTATAATCATTATGTTTCAAATGATATTGAACTACCTCAAAACAATGACAATCATCATTTAGAAACACAAGTGATCTCAAGTCAGAGGAAATGTGCCACTTGTTGCAATCAAGGATTATTCACATTGTGACAAGCAATTGAATATCCTAGTAGGGTCTGTCCAGTACATCCAATGTACCCATGAGTCTACATCTTATTCCATGCTCGAAGCATCCTATAAGATTAGAACACATATTAGTCTCAATCATATCAAGGCTGTCTCATGTTCACCAAGATATCTTGACTAAGGACATAACTGCATGTCAGCCTAGCTGAACAGCTTTGAGACATTATTCAGAAGTACACTTATTGCAGCAGACAATGTAACAAACTGAATAACAACCATGCCTTTATAAACATAAGAGTTTATTACATGATACTGATACAATCCCAAGGCCTCAAACATTAGCCTTAAGGGCATACCCCAACACATGGTTGAATCTAATTTTAGGAGTTGGACTCCTAAGCTCAATAAGGATTCAAATTTGGATTGGATGAGGCCCATAATGGTTGGGTGCATGTCGTAATCCAATTAGGAGTTAGACTCCTAATCCAACAAGGATCCAATTAGGAATTAGAATCCTAATCCAATTAGGAGTTGGAATCCTAATCTAATTAGGATTCAAATCCTAAGAGGAGTTAGATCTAGACAAGGCCCATTATCTTGGGCGCAAGTCATGATCCAACTAGGATTCAAATCCTAATAGGAATTGGCTTTGGATGAGGCCCATTGGGTTGGGCGCAAATCCTAGTCCAATAAGGATTTAATTTAAGGGCATAAATAGCATTGAGATTCAAATCCAATATGGGATTGTGGATTAAATCTATTTATGGCAAATTGGAATCCTAATAGGGGTTGGATTCATACATGGCGCATGATATAATTCCACTTGTGGAATTTGCGCCCATTGGAGAAATTTGAATCCTAATTTGAATTTGTTTCCTTAATTGGAAACATGCTTGGACATGAGGACTAATATGGTAACTCCTAATCGAACTCAAATTGGCCTCATGATGGGCCAATTCAAATATGTGGCTGAAATTGAATGGGTTAATTCCTTGGAGGAATTTGAGCCATAAATTTGAAAGGAAGAGTGGAGGCGGTTTGGGCTTCATGGCTATAAAAGGAGGGGTATGCGCCCCTCTCAAAAGAGATGAGATATCTACTCAAGCCGAGAGCAAGGAAGAGCAATGCAACTTGGAGTTGCGCATGCTCTCTATCCCTAGCCGCCATCTTCCTTGAAGTGTCGCCATCTTCCTTCACCCTTTGGCCGAAAGTTTCCTTGGAGGAAACTTGTTGGCGTGAAGTTCCATCATCTTCTTCTTGGCCGAAAGTTTCCTTGGAGGAAACTAGTTGGCGAGAAGAGCAAAGGAGAGCGCCACCATCTCTTCTTCCTTTTTAGCCGAGAGTTTCCTTGGAGGAAACTTGTTGGCGTGAAGTTCCATCATCTTCTTCTTGGCCGAAAGTTTCCTTGGAGGAAACTAGTTGGCGAGAAGAGCAAAGGAGAGCGCCACCATCTCTTCTTCCTTGTTAGCCGAGAGTTTCCTTGGAGGAAACTTGTTGGCGTGAAGAGCAAAGGAAGGAGCGCCACCACCCTTTTCCTTCTCCTCTTTGGCCGAGAGTTTCCTTGGAGGAAACTTGTAGGCGTGAAGAACAAAGGAGGGAGAGGAAGGAGATTCCAAGAGGTGATCTTCTCCTCCCGAGGCTAGCACCGAGCGTGGAAGGGAGCAACGTTGAGACAGGTCGACGCGTGGATACTTGTAGAGGGCGAACACTTGGGCGCCTTCAACATGGCTTCAACGACTCTGCAAGCAAAAGAGGTATATCTCTAACACATCCTTGTGTCTTCTCTCTCGTATGGATCCTGGGGAAGGAAATATGTTTCGGGTATAATGCTCTTTCCGCTGCGTCCTGGGACTGCAAAATTTTAAAAATTATACCCGGTATTCCCCAACACGCATGGGTCTCATAAGTTCGCTCTGATACCATTGTTGGGAAACCCCGGACAATTTTAAAATTATCATAAAACATAGTAGAAGCAATGCCAAAAATGAGTTTCCTAATCCAACAGGACCTACTTACAAGTGATCCACTAGATGTGATAGAATTGGTACCTTTTATGCAATATTAGGAGCAGCTGATGATGATGTTTGAGATGCGCAAGGGTGTTGGGAAACCCCAGGGATATTTTACAATTTTTGACATTACAGATTGCATACGCAGCAGAAGAATATCCTCGAAATAGGCCAGTCCCAAAAACCTAGTGAGGATCATCTTGCGAGGGAGTCAACACGATGAGAAGAGAAAGTACCTAGAGCAAGTGGAGGCCGATGTCGAGGTAGGCGCCCATGCGTTCGCCCTCTTCAGTCTCTGTGACACCCATGCTTTAAATCACTATTATCATTTTGTGATAGAATCAAAGTTGCTTTGACAAATAAAACAAGTGGATAAGGCATGAAGCCTAAACCTACTAAGTTATTTTGTTTGTTTGGACTCTTGAAGTTAAATTGTAGCTAAGTGTGATATTCAAGGTTCCTTTTATAATGGTATAACTCAAGATTCATACTAGGACTCATTGGGAATTTTGTGAAAAGAATTGGGCAAAACGGTAATTTTATCATTTGATAAGCCACTTAGGAATTTGGTATTAAATGATGAAGTAGCTAAGTTATGCTTTCATAGTTGATGGGAGAAGAGCTAAACCAGCTTATGATTTCATGATGAGGGAGTTAATAGAGTGATGCCACCTAATGGCTTGCATGAGAAGACAAGCTCCTTGCCACTTCATGCTATTGGAGACTTCTTTTGTTTTGCTCGTTCCAAAGCCTGGTAGAACGAGAGCTTAAGGAAAGGGAAGGAGAAAAGCAAAGAAAAGGAGAGAAAATAAGTGGAGAGTAATCTTCTAAGGCAAGTTCTTTATCTTCCTTTGTAGTTGTTTGCCTTTGACTACAATTATCTTGTACTTCATGTATGCCTTCAATTTGGTTCTAATTTCCATGATTTTTTTGGTAAATTCGACCCTTAGAAGAATAATTTTGATTATAACTATGAATCCGTATGTAAAGTAAATCTAACCTTTCTTTATTCAAATGATCATAACTTTGGACTCCCTAATCCAAATCGTATGAAATTAGAGTCATTGGAAAGAAGACTCAATTATCTTTCGTTTGAGTCAGATATTGAATACCTTCAAATAGGTTATCGACCCTGTTATTTCAATTTATTCCGACCCGGTAAATTGAAAAGAAGAAAAAGTCTGCTAAGGCAAGTTTCTACCCTTTGCCCTACATTTATGCTTTTAAAATTATGATAATTTTGCAAAACGTGTGATTATGATTCATGGATCTATATTTTACTGATATCAAAGGAATTTTGGGAGAAATTACTATCATATTGTAGAGTGTGTTCAATAGCAAGTAAGTATGGACTTATGACTCATGCAAATCAGACCTTGTGGTGATTGTTGTGATGTAACTTTGTCTACACAAATTATCATTCATTGAAACTTGACTTGGGTAAAAGAAGACTCGATGATCTTTCCTACGTCTCCAATATTGCGTATACTTCACTTGATTTAGGATATCAAGTATGTAGCAACATACAGGATCTCATTGCTGTAATACCAAATTGACCTACTTGTGGTATTTAACTTATAACTTCTGATTGACATTTCGGTTTTGAGTGATTCTTGTTTTGCACGAAAGAGGATTCAAAGAGATTTCCAACAGATCATATATTGCATAGTATTACCTCTGATTTTGGTACCAAACAGATAACAATATTCGGAAGATGTTTTTGGAACATAGGGCTGACCTCCTTGTAGTAATTGTCTTGTAAGTATGGATTTACAAATTAGTTTGATATGATATTTAGCTTGAAGGAAAAAGGACTCAAATACCTTTCCATTTAGTCATATATTGCATATAGTTTATACAGTACATAGCTTGAAACAAACAATAACTTTCGACTCATTGATTATGTAACCTGATCATGGGCAGACTGACCTTTTGACACTTGAGATGTTATAACTTTTCGTATACTTTGTCAAATCGCACAAAATTAGATTCTATAGAAACTAGATTCAATTATATTTCTAATGATACCTCTTTTATATGACTATCTATAGCATTTTCCTATGATTCAATTGTCTACAATGAAGGGTCATGTTTGACATGTTCTAGTCTTAGTATATGGTACAACATGTTATACTCCTTGTGCTACACTCGATGCTGATGACTTATTATTTGATCCATGACACTACCATTGTATTGGAAGATGACCAAATGTTTCTATGACTTTGATATACACCTTTGATTGACCAAATGAGCTTGATAATGTACCTTTGATTGTTACCTTTGACACTTGTATCCATGATCATGTTGTAAGGGAAATTGTTTGAAGGCAATAATGTCATTTTGTTACTTTGACTTTGTTATAATACCATTGTTCTTTGGCCCTTACATCTTATAGTGGGAAAATAATTTGATCCTAATTATAGGAATTTGGCTATGGTGGTGGAACTAAGTTCCCTCCACTCACATTTGGTTGGGCCATGGCTAGCCCTTTTGTTGGCTTTTGCTTGGAAGGACTATATTTGGAAGGAATTTATTTGGAAGGACTTTATTTGGAAGGACTTTGATTGGAAGGATTTTGTTTGCTTGGACGGATTTTTGTTTGCTTTTGTTCTCACTATTCTTTATATATTGCTATTATGGCACTTTGTTTTGAATACCATGAGATCATGAACTTACCATCGCTCCTATGCTTGAGTACATATTCTACACTATTCTTTGTATGATGCTTTGATTGAGACTTTTGACATTTGACACTCATTTGTCATTATGTTGAATATCCTTGTGATCTTTCTGCTTACCATGATATTATGTTTCTCATGTCAATATTGCTTACCATGTGATTATATGCCTCTTTGTATTGCTACCTTGTGATATGCATACCATGTCACCATTTCTTATCATGTCACTATCGCTTACTATGGTATTATGTCTTTCATGTCACTATTACTTACCATGTCACTATTATGTTTCCATTTGATATTACTTGTGGAACCATGTGGAGATCTATTAGGAATACTTCTCCTTTTAGCATCTTAATTACTTGCTAAGTATTCTTGCTCAATCCTTGCATTCTAACCTCTTTACAGGTTAGCTTTGGGCTACAAGTTTATGTGGACGGTTTAAAGAAGATAATGAGTATGGTTTTACGTTTTGAGTATGTAAACATTAATAACTAATGTATGAAGTTGTTAGTATGTTTGTTTGATAAGTGTGAGAAGATCCATGACTTGTGAGTGAGATATTATGTTTGTAAATTATTGAGCATGTAAAGTTAAATGACTCATGTATGATATTCATTTTGATGTTTGTAATATAAGTATGGTTTTGGAATAAGATGTATGGTTTTATGATAAAGATTTTGATTAATAGAATGAGAAATTTTGAATTGTTATATTTGAGTTGTTGTTACATCCTAGATGATGGAAAGTATATTTTATAAGTTATGTTGATCAGATTATAGTGTTATGATCCTGGGTACAATATTGCAAAAAAAAAATTTCTTTTTATATTTTATGAAATTACCATCCTCTAGGGGTGTGACAGTCTCACACACACGGATTCTGTTGGTGTATGTGCCCTAGGACCTAGTTTTGGTCCATCTTTGTACTACTTGACTCTGATATTTATATATATCTTTCTGGCATTGTCGTTATCATTGTTTGTCTACACCTGCGATTGTGTACTTACATGATAATGTCCCTAGAGATAGATTGGATCTGCGCTCAAATGATTGTCCCCAGTCGATGTACCTGAGTGGATATGGGACAGCTCTGGTACTTGTGAGACTGGTATATGGGCTGGTTAGGCACGAGGTGCTAACGCAGACATATGGGTATATCAATGGTGGATATACTGGACCGACCCGCTGTGATGCTATGACTTGGTGTCATGAGTTATCCTCACAAGTAATAGGAGACGCATTGATCCTATGACTTGATGTCATTGGCCATTCTATATGGTTAGGGATTTGCTTTGATACAACCTAACACCTCGCCGTAGTTGGGAGGTCATAACGGTTGTCATTGAGCATGTCACGACCCATATGAGAAGGTCAATGGACAGACATAGGATTTGCCCCTTCCTTAGGGAAGTATGATATCCATGGAGCTCCTCTATGGTTCTATGACTGAGAGTGTATGGCCATACCCAGGTGAGAACCTATTTTAGTCATAGCCATGTGATTGGGTGAAAACAAGTGGTGACACATTTGTCCAATCGGATATCAGTTCGGCAAAGAGACTGTAATGCATCTGTACCTAGTTGCGATGATGGGGATGTCGATGTCGATATCCATTCCAATGACCTGCGTAGCAGCGATGCACTGCTAGGTGCCACTCACTACTTGTGGTGACCTTTGGTCAGCACTGCCAGCGTCAGAGGAACCTACAGGGTCGCACACCTTGATACTTGAGTTCTCGTATTGATCGGGAAACCTTATGATCGAGTCATTGGATAACTCGGATCTAATTGGGAGATTTCATCAGCGCCAATGGGCCTGATGAGATGGAAGAATGTTATTGGAGCCAAACTTCATTTTTGGCAGGTTGACCAGAAATTGACCATGGTTGGCCACATTTGGATTAGGGTTGCATTGGATTGGATCCAAGTGCTTAATCAAGCCATGTAATGAAGTGTGGGCTAGCTCATTATCCAATGAGGCCCAATAATAAGTTGTCATGAAGAGGCAATAGACTAAAAGGGTATAATGGGGAGGAAGCCAAGCCCATTGGCGCCTAAGGGGCATAATGGGGTTTAGATGGCAAATTTGCTTCATTAAGGAAGCTTTATGCGCCTAGCCCTCTCCCATTGATAGTGTGAATGCATTAAGGCATTGCTTGGGGTGCAAGGCTAGGCCTTGGCACACAAGGCAAGGCTTGGTAGCTTATGGAAAGGTTGAATGAGGTTTATGGTAAAGTCTTGGAGACTTTCCTTACCTCAAACCTTCTCATCCAAGCCATACACTTCTCATGATCTCAACCCTTGCCCTAACCGCCTCTAGCTCTTTATAAGTGACCCTAGCCGCCCCCCTCTTGTGATGATGCATATTCCTTAGAGGCGTGACAACAAGAGGAGGAGCGAAAGCAAGGGCTTGAAGGGCGACAACACCAAGAAGTGGCGCATCTTCTTCTTCCTTCCAAACCCTAGCCGCAAGCCTCTTCCTTCTCTCTTGACGCAAGGAACTTGATGCTTGGCGGTTTCCCTCTCCCTCATCCTTCTTCATCTTTGGCACATCTACCTTGGAGGTGGCGCATACTTTGAAGAAGGAGCACAAGGCTTGGATCTTCTTCCCTAGGCTAGCACCGGGCGTGGAAGAAGAGGACTCGAGGCATCCGTGTGTGTGAGACTGCAGAGGGCGCACGCTTGGGCGCCTATCACGACATCGACCTCATCTTGCTCTAAGGTATTTCCTAACTCATCATGTCGACTCTCTTGCTTGCGATCTTCACTGGGTTTTTGGGACCGGCCTGTTTCGGGGATATTGCTTCCGCTGTGCAATGTATTTTGTAATCTCTATCTCTGAAAATTGTAAAATATCCCCGGGGTTTCCCAACAGATTCCTCGAGTCTTCTTCTTCCACACCCGGTGCTAGCCTCAGGAAGAAGATCCATGCATTAGGAGAGCCTCTTGATCACTTGCGCCAACCACCAAGGGAGATTGCACCATAGGAGGAAGAGGAAGGGAGGATGCCACAAGCTTCTTTCTCCTTTACGCCAAAGGAAAGGATGGGGAAGAAGAATTCGGCCTTGATGGAAAATGAAGAGCTCCAAGGTCTCCAAGCCATCGCCCCTCTTGTTCTACACGCCTCCAAGAATTAGTGTATCAAGAGGGGTCAGCAAGGGTCACTTATATAGGATGAAGAGGCGATTTGGGGAGTATGGCAAGTGTGGGCGATTAGTGCATGATTCCAGGGATTTATTCAATCAAACAATTTGATTAAGTCCTTCAAACATATGCACCAATGCCCTGCCTAAACAAGCATTCAGCCATATGCACCCATGTGATGTCATATGAGGCATTAATCCCATCCATGCGCCTAGACCTAGTCAAGGCATCATGATGGATTACCTAATAAGGCTTGGGCACAAGTCCTAATGAAATTAGGACTCTAATTAAGTAAATAATCAGTCCACTTGCGCACATCATATCTTAATTAATATCCTAAGTGATTAGATTGAATCCTAATCCAAATCAATCACTTGAAGATACCAAATATGCACTAGGCGCTAATCCTAGTCCAACTAGGATTCTTCCATGCATCTATGCCATAAATTTCTCCCCATTATACCCTTTTAACCTCTTGTCACTTAATTACAACTTATTAGTAAGCCTCATTAAGTAATGGGCCTAGCTCAAAGTCCATTATGCAAGTTAACCAAGTCATTAGATCCAATCCAACTTAATCCAAGGTAAAATGAGGCTAACCATGGTCAATTTGGTCAATATGCCAAAAATGAAAGTTGGCATCAATAAGTTTCTTCCATCTCATCAGGCCCATTGGCGCTGATGAAATCTCCTAAATAGATCCGAGGCATCCAATAACTCGATCTAAAGGCTACCCGATCAATATGAAAACTCGAGAATCAAGGTGTGTGACCCTGTAGGTTCCTCTGATGTTGGCGGTGGTGAACTTAGGTCATCACAAGCAGTGAGTGGCACCTAGCAGTGCATCGCTACTACCCAAGTCATCGGAATGGATATCGACATCAACATCCCCATCATTGCAACTAGGTACAGATACATTATAGTCCCTTTGCCAAACTGATATCCGAGTGGACAAGTATGTCATCACTTGTTTTCACCCAATCACATGGTCATGACTAAATCAGGTTCTCACCTGGGTATGGCCAAACACTTTCAGTCATAGAACCATAGAGGAGCTCCATGGATATCAACCTTCCCTTAGGAAGGGGCAAATCCTCTATCTGTACATTGACCTTCTCATATGGGTCATGGCATACTCAATGACAACTGTTATAACCTCCCAACTACGGCGAGGTGTTATGTTGCATCAAAGCATGTTCCTAACCGTATAGAAGAGTCAATGACCTCAAGTAAAGGGATCAATGCATCTCCTATCACTTGTAAGGATAACTCATGACACCAAGTCATTGCCTGACAGCAGGTCGGTCCAGTATATTCACCACTGATATACCCATATGTCTACGTTACACCATGTGCCTAACCAGCCCATATGCCGGTCTCACAAGTACCATAGCTGTCCTATATCCACTAAAGTACATCGACTGGGGACAAAAGTTTGAGTACAGATCCAATCTGTCTCCAGGGACATTATCATGTAAATACACAATCGCATATGCAAACAAACAATGATAATGACAATGCCAGAATGATATTTATATAGGAAATATCTGTATAAAGTAGTACATAAAGTAGACCATAACTAGATCTCACGGCATAAACACTGACAAAGGGAGCATTCTCTACACTCATGCACACATGGACTCCTCGAGATCTCTTCTTCCTTGCTTGGTGCTAGCCTCGGGAAGAAGATCCATGCCTCATAATTCTTCTCAACTTGCACCACCATCAAGTAGATGTGCCAAGGAGAAGAGGGAGATAGGCCACAAGGAGAGGGAAGCTCTATGACTTGCACCTAACATAGAACCAAGCCCCTTCTTCTTCAAGGATTGCGCCACCATCCATAGTTGCGCTCATGAAGAAGATACCTCCCTTCTTGAAGAGCGAATCCATCATGTGAATGCACAAAGGAAGAAGGAGTTACCATTAGTCATCACTTATGCCAAGGAAGAAGGAGTCACCATTGGCTATTGTCGGCTGCTTCATCCCTTGGAGGTGCCAAGGAGAGGAGAAGTGGTGGTGGCGGCTAGGTTTCAAGGGAGAGATCATCCTAGGCGGCTAGGGTTTTTTTCTCCAAGAGATAGGCATACTCATATGCGCCCCCTAGCCCTTGTATATATAGAGTTTAGGCGTGGGTCCCATACTTAAGTCAGGGAATAAATATAATTAATTTATTCCCTTATATTGAATATAAATATTCAATATGTGCTTAAGCTGTGGACTCTCCCAGATTACGTTTAAATTAAGTCGACAAGCCATCGAATAAATCCAGCGCAATTTACGTCACTTGACCCATTGACTAGACAAAGGCAACCAAGGTCAAATGTGGTTGCCTGAGGGTCACTCGAAAGTCAACTAATCTCAAAGTGTAATCTCACTCTATAAGATTATCTCCAACTCATCATATGCATCTGTGATGCATCAAACTCCCAATTTGATATGAATTAAGCAAATGACTCGATCATAGGTTATTCGATCAATACGAGATCTCGAGTGTCTAAGTGTGTGAGCCTATAGGTTCCTTAGACATTGGAAGTGATAACCTTACATCATCACAAACAATGAGTGGCACCTAGCAGTACATCATTGCTACCCAAGTTTTCGGAATGGAGTCATCATCCACATCTCCTGAAATCACGATAAACTATCTGTACACTATAGTCATTTTGCTGAGCTGATATCCAGATTAGACAAGTATGTCATACTTGTTTGACCCAATCTAATGGTCATGACTAAATGATGTTCTCACATGGGTATGACCATGCACTTTCAGTCATGCATCCATATGTGGGGTGCCCATGGACATTCCAATTAAGGAAGGGGCAAATCCTCTATTGGCTCACTGAACCTCTCATATAGCTTATGATACACCCAATGACAACCATTATGAGTCCCCTGCTATGGCGGAGCATTAGGTTGTATCAAAGTGCACCACTTACTATATAGAGATATCAATGACCTCAAGTCAAGGATAAATGTACCTCTGTCAATGAGAGATCAACTTGTGACACAAAGTTGAATCCTCATGGTGGGTCGGTCCATTATATCTACCTCGATATACCCATTTGCGTGTGTTAGCAATGCATGCTCAACCAGAGCATATACTAGTCATATATGCATCATAGCTATCCCTTATCCACTATGATACTCGATCAAAGACATTCCTTTGAGACTAGATAAAATCCATCTCCGGGGACATTGTTTATGTAAATGTACATATGATGCAGATATACCTCATGCATAATGACAATGCCAGGATATATGAAGTATCACCACAATATATAGTATATATATCGGACCAACCATAGGTTCTAGGGCATATACACCAACAGGAGCAACCTAAAGGCTCTATGCTTCCATGTAATGAGCATAAGGTGTGTAAACTAGTCAAATCAATATATGGATTGAAACAAGCTCCAAAGGAATGACATAAAAGATTTGATTTAGTAATTCTCTCAAATACCTTTAGACACAATACCATTGACAAGTGTATTTATCACAACTCAACAAATGAGTATAGAGTAATCTTATGTTCATACTTGATGACATGTTAATAGCACAAATGAGAAAGGAATAAAAGAAACCAAATTGTTTCTAAATTAAATCTTTCAAATAAAAGATCTGAGTGAAGTAGATACAATATTGGGAATCAAAATAAACAAACATGCTTGTGGATATTCTTTATCTCAATGTCATTACGTTGATAAGGTGCTTGATAAGTTCAAGTATCTTCGTATAAAAGAAGCTAACACTCCTTTTGATTCAAGTCTAAAATTATCAAAAAATAATGAGAGAGTTATTGAACAATTAAATTATGTTAGTGTCATTGGTAGTCTTATGTATGTTATGCATTGCACAAGGCGGGACATTGCTCATGTTGTGTGCATATCAAGTAAACATAGCATAGTTCATTGGAAAGCTATCAAAAGAATATTTGGATACTTAAAGAATACAAGATAATTTAGTTTTGTATATAGTGATTATCCATGTGTGCTAGAAGGGTATTGTGGTTCAAGTTGGTTAATAAATAATTATAAAAGTAAAGCCACCTCGGGGTGGATTTTTCATGTTAGGTCATGGGGCTATAAGTTGGGCTTCTAAGAAGCAAACTTGAATTGCATATTCTACTATTGAATAAGAGTTTATAGCCCTAGCTGCAATAGACAAAGAAGCCAAATGGTTCTAGAATCTCTTAATGGATATTGAGTTGTGGCCGCAGCCTATGGCAGCCATTTCTTTGCACTGTGCAATCTACAATGTCTAGTGCTTATAATGAAGTATATAATGCAAAATCTAGATATCTTAGCATGAGACATGCATATGTCACAGAGTTAATTACTAGTGGGGTGATCACCATAATATATGTGAGATTGGGAAATCTAGTCAATCCTCTGACTGAGCCACTTAATAGGGATTCAGTGAGGAATACAACTCACTATATGGGACTTAAGTTATTAATTTTAAGTACCTTTGATAGTAACCCAACTTTGAATTAGTAAATTACTAATTATAAAAGTACATTGGGTAACAACAAGTCATTGTCATGTGCTTGTGAGCACTAGAAAATCCTATACTAAGTTGATTTATAATTCAAATGCTAGTGTTGACAATTGCGTGAAGTTAAGGATGAGCATTTGCTCTTAATGGAGTTTATAAATAATTGCGTCCATAGCAACTAGGACAAGTGTAGAAACACCATGTCTATGAACATTGAAATGGTGCTGCTTCAATAACAGAATTGTGGTTCTCATATAAATGTTCATTACTTTGGGATTAGCACATGACCATATATAATAATGCTAAAGTCATTGAAGGAAAATTTCTAAGAATACCATGGCAAGTATTATACGTGTGATGTCTTCGGTACTAACATAAAAAGTCGTGGTAAAATCTATGAAACCTTCAACTTCGTTAGCACTTTAAGATGTTTACACTAATCGTGAGTTCAAATCGAAAGATACTTGTATTCATAATATTCACCTGGTAGAAAAAATTATTGTTTACAACTAGTGGGGGATTGTTATATATTTTATAGTTGTAAACAATGAGGAAGTATCTTTAGTCCTACATTGCTAAAAATAATAAGTGTTTATGCTTATATACTTTGATTGTACTTGTTAAATCAAAAATAAAAAAAATAAAGGAACACGAGCAAGGATTAATTACATGAGCTCCATGACTTTAGGACTATAATAATATTTAATGTCTTGATTGGGCACATGTACCCCGGCATTATGGGCACTTGGTCATGGCATTGTAGTCTATTCCATTTTCTTCACCTAAAATTTTACAGCTAGGCTATGATATGTGTCATGCCCGTGAT
Source organism: Costus lasius (assembly GCA_027563935.2). Classification (NCBI taxonomy): domain Eukaryota; kingdom Viridiplantae; phylum Streptophyta; class Magnoliopsida; order Zingiberales; family Costaceae; genus Costus; species Costus lasius. Next base: position 31,843,401 of record CM050448.1, read on the forward strand.
AGTCTCAATAGTAGTCCTCAGGTTTCACGGCTAAGCCGTGATAATTATCACACCGTGACAAATGTTCTAGATTTCACCAAAATATTTATGGCTAGATTGTGACAATGGTTACACCTGTAATTTGAATTGCTCCAAATGATACGTAAGACTTATGGTCCACCCATAATAATAATTACAGTCGTAATTCTACTCGTGTGAAAAATTGTGTTTGTTGATGTAACCACCCTGGTAACTACTTCTTGAATCATTTTTCTTTTAAAAAAAAAGAAGAATGAGGAATACGATATAATTATCACACCCATGACAATTGTTCTGAATTTCACCGAAATATTCATGGCTAGACTGTGACAATGGTTATACTTGTAATTTGAATTGCATCAAATGATACGTAAGAATTATAGCCCACCCGTGATAATAATTACAGCTGTAATTCTAATAATATGCCCAGAAAAATTGTTGTCTATTGATGTAACCGCCCTAGTAACCGTTTCCTAAATCATTTTTCTTAAAAAAAGAAGAACGAAGAATACATTTCTTTTTATTGTCCTGCGTTTTCTCATATACTCTCGTGCCTTGTTGAATCCTAAAGGCTATTCTTCTCTGTGCTGAAAAAACACCAACCAAAAATCTCATTCATATGATTAAGAATTCGAATATTATGCTACTGAAGGATACAAGAAAGGAGATGGTTTATTTGTATTCCATATAAACCATGCCAGCCGCTCCAGAGAAAGCACACAGATCCTGCAGAGCGTTTGCTCTTATAAGATTGGTAATATCATCTGCATCTTCTTGCAACTGCTCGAGGCCTATCATGTCATCTTCTGCATTGAGCACCTGTTGTAACATATTAACATATATGCTCAATACTGTAATGGATTCATTTCTTTCCAAAACGTTAAGTAAAAGAAGACCTTGCTCAGTAGATCGATTTTTTCCTCAAGGCTGTGATAGCTGAGCTCAACACTTGAATCAGGAGGTGGCAAGCTGGTGAGTCAGTAAATCTAGCAGGTAAAATTGAAGTATATTCAGCAATCATGACAACCAATATTACCGGAAAAAAAAATACCACAATAGAAATGAAATGGAAGAATATCCACTTTTAAGAATATCAGTACTGCCTCGTGCTGAGAGTAATACCCATCATCCCACTAAAAATAAGGTAAACAGGTGATTTGATCAACTTAAGTGCAAAACGAAGCAAACCTCAATTTCACTGGCATAAGAAAATATTTTTGCAGCGACATTCATGGCATCATTAGATAAGAAGGTATTTCCATTTTATGGATCGAAGTTTCTGACTAAATCAGAGAAATAAGATAGTTAACCATGAATCCTAATCCATAAAGCTGAGTTTCTTCTATATATTATTCTCACAACTTGAACAAAATATGAAGTAAAAAATAACATTGACTTGCTAATGATCAGTTTTCGGCTTCCGATGACAATTAATATTAATAATTATTTGCAAAAAGGGATTATAAAGAGCAAAATAAGGAAATGGAAGCTGCAAGCCATGGACATTGCACAAGATATGTCTCAACCGTTGTAAGGTTCTCAGGAAAACAAAAAAAAGAGGTGGATGGTTTACCTTGAAGCTATAACCTTGATCAATCAAAAATTGATGCCTCTTAGTAGAGTAATACATCTCCTGAATTATGTAAAAATTGATTATAGTAAGGAATGAGAAAATATAGCATTATGCTGCAACAGCTGCATATAACTTCCAAATTTAATTTCAAGTAAAGTGCCCAGTGAAAAAAACAAGGAACCTGTGTATCCGTGGAAACGAGGGAATAGAAGAAAGCGTTATATTCTTCTTTACCGCTAGCCATTCTATCTTGGTGTCGACCCTGACATATACTATATTGTAACAATACATGGTATACGTCAATATCAGTCGATACCAACACCAAGGCTAAGAAATCTACCCATTAAGTCTCTTTTTTTTTTTTTTTCAAACAACTAGAAGCCAACTAAGTGATAAGACAGAGGGAATTCTTTTTAAATATAACCCATTTGCTACCAATTCACTCACCACTTAATCAATCTCATCTATAAAACTCTCTCTCTCTCTTTCTTAATTAACCTTGATTAACATTTTATGACACATAAAATCCAAAATATTAGTCTCCCATCATCCATGGGAAAGTCAAAGAATAACCATCATTGGCCATTCATTCATGGTAATAATATTTTTGAATGTAAAAAGACTAGTCAAGTTAGGCAACATCTTGTTTCTAGCCCAAAGGTATCACTGGAAATTTGCAAAGCCATTCATAAAAAAATTAGTCTCTTTACATGAAGAAGTAATATATGAGTGAAGGGCATGAAGAGTTTGACTAACATGCCTCGGGCGATGGAGTTGAAGACGATAAAAACATTAAGATGGAGATGACTATAATGGCTTTGAATGCTATTAGTTGCTATAATTTAACATTACAATAATATTATCGGGCATATATGGGAGAACCAAATGAAGTAATAAATTCACTTGGCTAGTAAGTATTTTAATTTTTATGCAATTATTTTAGTTATTTTATTACCTATATATGTTAATAATTTTAATTATTTGTCCGTCAACTTACTACTTAAATTTGGCCTACTAATACAAGTATAACTAAAGCACAAAGCATGGCTCTGCTAATTGTATTACAAAATATGATACTCCAGAACCAAATACAAAAGTGTTGGTGCATATGCCCTGCAGACCAATGTATGGACATGTTCAGGCATTGTTTGAATGTACTTTAATCGAACTATTATTCTTTATAGAGGCATGGCCATTATTATGCAGACTTCTCTACCTGCGTTGATGTATTGAGTTGCATATATAATGTCCCAGGAGTTTGGATTGGATCCATTCTCATAAGCTATCCCCAGACAAGGTACCGTAGTAGATATGGGACAGCTTTGGTACATGTGAGACTAGTGTATGGGCTGATTAGGTGCGGGGCACAGTAACGCAGACATACAGGTGCATTGGATGCACTGGAGTGATCCACCGTGAGGATTGACTTGTCTAGTCAACAAGTCAATATCACATGCAAGAGGTTTGCATTGATCCTTAGACTTGAGGTATTCATGTCTAGATTTGATGATGGGTATGCTTTGATACAATATTACGTCTCTCCGTAATTGGGAGACCAAAACGATTATCATTGGGCATGTCATAAGTCACGTAGAGACATGGATGACCAATAGTAGGATTTGCCCCTTCCTTATTGGAAGCATGAAATCCACTCGGGGGCGCCCCACCTTATTGGTGCATGACAGGAATGTGTGGCCACACTTGTTGAGTCATGATCAATGCATTGGATTGATAAACTTGAGACTAATCCAATGGTAGGATATCAGTTTAGGCAAAGGGATCTATAATGCAATGGGAATCCTCGTTGCTTGTTAGGAGTTGTTGCCATAATGACTTAAGTCCTATGACAAGGGTAGTAGTGATGTGTTGCTAGATACCCCTCACTACTTATGATGTTTACATCATTGCCATCGTCATATGGATCCTACGGGGTCACACGCAATAGACTCTTGACATTGCTTTAATCAGAAGCCTTATGATCAAGTTATTGGATAACTTGGATCAATTTGGAGGATTTCATCAGCGCCAATGGGCCTGATGAGTTGGAAGAAAGTTATTGGAGCCAAACTTCATTTTTTGTAGGTTGACCCAAAATTGACCTTAATTGGTCACATTTAGATTAGGGTTGCATTGGATTAGATCCAATGGCTTAATCAACCCATGCCATGAAGTTTGGGCTAGCTCATTATCCAATGAGGCCCAATAATAAGTTGTCATGAAGAGGGAATTGGCTTAAAAGGGTATAATGGGGAGAAACCCAACCCCATTGGCGCCTAGGGGCATAATGGGGTGTGGGCGGCATAAATTGCTTCCTTTGGAAGGAAGTGGCGCCTCCCCCTTCATCCTTTGATGGTATCTTGCCTCTATGGCAAGTGTTGGGGCTGATATGGCTTGATGGCTCTTTTGGAAAGAGCTTAGGTGCATATGGATAGTAGGGTAAGGTTTATGGTAAGATCTTGGAGACTTACCTTACCTCCAAACCCTAATTCCCCTCAAACCCTTGCTTAGCCGAATGACTCTTGCATGTTGCACCTAGCCCTTTCTCCTTGGATGGAAAGAATGCCTCTAAGGCATGTCTTGGGCTGATATGGCTATTGGGCAAATAAGGATAGGTTGAATGAGGTTTATGGCAAAGTCTTAGAGACTTTCCTTACCACAAACCCCTCTCATCCTAGCCGCCCACTTGGCATGATCTTGGCCCTCCCTAAACCGCCTCTTGGCTTATAAAAGGGACCCTAGCTGCCCCCTCTCAATGGTTCGAATGCTTGGAGACGTGAACATACATAGAGGGGCGAGAGCAAGTGCAAAGGGTGACAATATCAAGGTGGCGCAACCCTTCTTCCTACTAGTGGCCGCAAGTCTTCTCCTTCCTCTCCTCTTGGCGTGACTTGGATAAGGACTTGGTGGCGCCACTTCCTCTTACTCTTCCTAAGGGCCGAAACTCTTCTTCTCCCTCTTCTCTTGGAGTGAAGAAGATAAGGAGTTGGCGGCATCTTCCTTGCACTTGGCGCATGATCCTTGGAGGTAGCGCAAGAGAAGTGAAGGAACCCTAAGGCTTGATTCTCTTCCCGAGGCTAGCACCAAGCATGGAAGGGAGCAACGTTGAGACGGTCGACGCGTGGATACTTGTAGAGGGCGAGCACTTGGGCGCCTTCAACATGGCTTCGGCAACTAGACAAGCAAAAGAGGTACATCTCTAACACATCCTTGTGTCTTCTCTCTCGCATGGATCCTTGGGACCGGAATATGTTTCGGGTGTAATGATTCTTCCGCTTCGTCCTGGGACTACAAAATTTTAAATTACACCTGGTATTCCCTAATAGTGGTATCAGAGGTACTTGCGATAAACACAAGGTGTACATTTGCTTGTGTGAAATGTTTTTGGAAAATTTTTCTTCTATCCATGTGCGTTTCACGTTGAAAGCGTTTTTCATCTAAACCTCTCTTTTCAATTTATGGCCGAAATTTGATTTTTGTTTTATGTTTGATTTAAGACCGAAGGCGCACGTAGTTTTGTCAAGTAGGACGGGCATTGTGTCTTCGGACTGGCCGGGTCTCTTGATCTGACAAAACTGCCAGCCGATAGGGTCTATGAAATCATCATGGAACTTGATCTAAATTTTAGCATAAATTTGGTTAAGAGAGTGTTTTGGATGATGTTGGCGCATAAGGTGCTAAAATTTGATTTTTCCGGATTTTCAAATTTTATATGTGCCTCTTGCCTCTCGATTGGGTTGATATGGTCATAGTGAGTGCCCTCCTGTGTTGTGATGTGGAAGCATGTTTCCACTTGTGATGAATGCTTGTAAAATCTCTTTCCACCTGCGTGTGGTTCTCTCCCTATCTTGATGTAAAGTTTTTTTCATCTTGTTTTAGAATAGATGTAGAATTAGAAGATAGGTTAAGGCTTCATCTTAACAATAAGGAGTCTTCTTCAACTGAAGTCAGTAGTGGCGCCAGCTTTGGAAGCGTGGTGATGGACTTGCGGCTGAAGGAAGGACACTTGCTTTCGGCTTCTGGCATGGGCTTATTTGCTTCAGGGACTCGCAACCCTTGGATGCACGATAACATGTCACAAGGCTCGTGACAAGTTATGTGTATGAAAAGGGCTATGACCATATCGACCAAACTAGCATGCCTGTGATGGTTTATTATTCTGTCCATAGCATGCCTGTGATGTTTTTCCTTTTGCTGCCATAACCATAGGAAAACTGCATGCTACAAAAGAATAAAACAAACATGCAAAAACTCTCAATACAATATCAAGTCGATAGCCTTCTAATGCGTAGCCCTCATCAAACTATCGATCGGTGGTATTGTGAACTGTTTCCCACCCTCGTGGGACACACCCACTTATCGTTAGGAGGTGTGGTGACAATGATTTCCCCAGTCCAGTTTTAACCTGGGCATGCCTTCGCAAGGAAATTTATTGGCCCTGGGCATAACGGTTAGGACCAGACTTGACTAGTTTTTTCATATGTCACTGAAATGATGAATTACTGGAGGCAGCTGTTGAGGGGATAGGGTTCTATGTTGTATCTAGCCGTCGCTGGACACAGGGCGCCTAGTCTGTCTTAGCTAAGAGGAATTGTGCACGGCACAATTGGCTGGCATCCCTACCTAAGGAAGCATGAGACTCTCTGTGCATCCCAACTCACCCTCGTGAGTCACGAAGACCTCATGTGAAATTATGATCCTACTCACTTATTTCCATGTTGAGTTTGAGAGTTCTCAACTTGTTTTAGAAGTAGTGGGAGCATAGCATTTAATTTAAAGTCCTTGTTAAATGCTTTATCATAGTACTTATTTTACTTATTTGCTTATTGTAGATGACATCTCCTGATCTAAGATTGAAACTTTATAAAAATAAATTGGATGGGACAAATTGGACAAATTGGTTCAAGATTTTGTCCAAGATACTAGAACAAGAGAATAAGGTGCATCTTCTTGAAAGACCTCCATCCCAGCCCAGTGTGTATTTCACTACTGAGTGGGAGTGGAATGTCTATCTTGAACATTGTGAAGATAACGAACAGTACACTGCTCTTGTCTTAGAGTGCATGACCCCAGAGGTCAAAGTTGAGTGTGATGAGATGGGGATTTATGATCTTATCATACATCTCAAAGGTCTCTTCACACCATGCTCTATAGACAAAGATCAGGAGAGTTCTGTTGGATCTTCAGAGTGTATGCCTAAATCTGAGAATGACCATGGTTTTGTATCTTCGAAGCTAATACTTCGGAAGACTGGGAATGCATGGGTATTTCCAAGAGGATTAATGGCCAAGAAGAGCATGGCCAAGAAGAAGGGATGTAATCCATCCGCTTCAGGTATTGTGTTACCGAGGTCTTTATGTCTACTTCTTATTCATGGGTACTGGGTACCGCATGTGAGGCTAACATATGTTTTACATGTGCAGGGGCTCAGAAGAAGTAGGACGATTAGGCTTGGTGGGATCGACTCTCAAGGATGGAGCATTAGATGCTGCTGTTGATATCATCTCACTGCCTTGAAGACTTTATCTAGAACTTTGCTATTATGTATCAGCTTATGTATTAGAACATCATTCCTTTTGGAAAGGATTTCAGTTTGAAATAATAAATGATATTTTCTTTAAATATGAGATGTTATATTGAAGTAATACAGTTGATAATAGTTTGTGGTTCTATATGTAACACAAGATCAGATCCAATGATTCAATAAACACCCTCTTATAGCATTGTCTCTTGAACCATAGAACAATGGTCACATCCAAAGGTCTATGAACTATTGGGATCATTATCCTTTCAGGATTATGAAACATGTGAGCCTAATTCAAAGGAACAATGTGACAGATGCTGCCTTCACCATAAAGGGTGGAAGGGTTAGTGGCTTGTTGGATCTATTACACAGCAATGTGTGTGGACCCATGTAAACAAGCACTAAGAGGTGTTGTATACTTCATTAGGTGTGGATATGCTTTATCCAACCCAAGTACTTTGGAGAAATCCAAGAAGTTCAAAATGAAGTACAGAATCAAATTGGAGGATCTATTAAAGCACTTTGATTGGATCAAGGTGATTAGTGGAAAATTTGATGACTATCCTAAGGAGTGTGGGGATTATCTCACAGCTTACTTGGAACACCATTGTATGGTGAATTTTAAAGAAAGAAAGAGGAACACATTGGATGTGGTTCCATCTTTGAATAGTCATGCAAATTTACTACTTTGACGCCATGTAAACAGATGTACTGCCACTCCATTGGAAAGTGTGTCTGAGATGGCTTTTGAGTTGGACACTGCAAATATCCCATTTCTTCAAAGGATTTAGGAATGTAATGTGCAGTGATTCAAAAGTATGTGTTTGTGGAGCACTGTAGAGTGCTTATTCTATCCCGAAGAGAACAAACTATTTGTTGCTCAAACTGCTGTCTCTCTTGAGAAGATATTTCTTTTGAAAGAAGCTAGTGGGAGTATATTTGATTTGGACAAGGTCCAGAATCAACCACAATACAATTAGACACAAATGGAGAGTAGAATCTCACATACAAGTTGAAAGTCAACCTGTAGTTCAAGTAACACAGGAACCATATAAGTCTGGATGGATTCGAAATGCTGGGCATGACGAATTTTTCATCTGGGATAAACCTAAGACTTATGATGAAATGGAAGCCGTCGGTGGACCAGATTCCAAGAAATGGCTAAAAGCCATGAGAACCATAATGGACTCCATGTCTACTAATCAAGTCTGGGACTTGGCTGAGCTGCCAAAGGGGTAATTCCCACAGGCTGTAAATAAATCTTCTAGGAAGATAAACATGGAAGGTAACATTGTTACCTTGAAAGGCAAGCTAGTGAACAGAAATTTCAGGCAAATCCACTGAGCGGATAATGATGCAATTTTTCACCAGAAGCTATGTTTGAGTCCATTAGGTATATGCTTGTTGCATTTTCTGTTATGGCATGTTATGAAAAACTACTTTTTTTGTTGGATGTCTGGAAGAGGATATCCATATGGAAATAGCTAGTGTTTTCATATAGTGGCCATAAAGATATGCATGGTCTTATGCAAGCATGTTAAAAGAGCCTGTGTTTACAAGAAGATCAGTGGGAGCACCATAATAGTTCTTGTTCTAGAAGATTGATGATATTCTCCTCACATGGAATGACATCACAACTCTTCACATGGTGAAGACAAGGCTTGAGAAGTATTTCGAGAAGAATGATCTAGGGAATGATGCCTATTTCCTAGGCATGAGGATCTATAGATAGAGATCCAAGAAAGTCATTGCCCTTTAGTCAATCTACGTTCATCCAAGAGTTTCTGGAGAGGTTTATATTGGATGATTCCAAATATTGATACCTTCTAGAGAGATATGGTCTAACTCTCACAAGGATGCTATGTCCTATGACATAGCTAGAGAGTAGTAACATGGGTCTAAAATCCTGTTACATTGGGTACAGGATAGATCATGTTTTGTATAGTACACAAGACCATTTGTGGCAAGTGCTTGGAGCATGGCCAGCAAGTTTCAATCAGATCCTAGTGTTCAGACACTGGATAACTGTGAAAGCAATCCTTCGTACTTGGGAAGTGTAAAGAATTGAATTTTAGTCTGTGATAGACAGGAAGAACTTTGTGTACAGGGGTACACTAACACTTCGTTCCAGTCTAATGACTATTGATCACAGCCAGGATTTGTGCTTTGCCTTGATGAGGTGTTGTGTGCTGAAAGAGCATTAGACAAACCACAGTGGAAAAATTCTACAATTAAGGCTGAGTGCATTGCAGCTTCTTGTGGCAACCAAGGAAGCAGCTTCATTCACTTGAACTTGATTTAGTTCCTGGTGCTCGATGGTCCGATATAATTCTTATTGGGGTTATAGCATGGAACTTAGCACTCAAGTATGCACTGCAACAATATCATCTGATCTTAGAGATCATGGATAAAGATGATGATTCAAATTTGTTAAAATAAACACATATAACAATATAGAAAAACCCACTGACGTAGGCTCTGGCGCAGCGGAAGCTAAATAAGTCATACTAGAGACATAGGGACTGATTAAACATCAGTTGCCCTTGGTCATAGTGCAAGTGGGAGATTGTTGGTGTATATGCCCTACAGACCAATGTATGGATATGGTCAGACATTGTTTGAATGTACTTTGATAGAACTATTATTCTTTTATAGAGGCATCGTCGTTATTATGTAGACTTCTCTACCTGCGTTGATGTATTGAGTTGCATATATAATGTCCCAGGAGTTTGGATTGGATCCATTCTCATAAGCTATCCCCAAACAAGGTACCATAGCAAATATGGGACAGCTTTGGTGCATGTGAGACTGGTGTATGGGCTGGTTAGGTGTGGGGCACAGTAACGCAGACATACAGGTGCATTAGATGCACTAGAGTGATCCACCGTGAGGATTGACTTGTCTAGTCAACAAGTCAATCTCACATGCAAGAGGTTTGCATTGATCCTTAGACTTGAGGTATTCATGTCTAGATTTGATGATGGGTATGCTTTGATACAATCTTACGTCTCTCCGTAATTGGGAGACCAAAACGATTGTCATTGGGCACGTCATAAGTCACGTAGAGACATGGATGACCAATAGTAGGATTTGCACCTTCCTTATTGGAAGCATGATATCCACTCGGGGGCGCCCCACCTTATTGGTGCATGACAGGAATGTGTGGCCACACTTGTTGAGTCATGACCAATGCATTGGATTGATAAACTTGAGACTAATCCAATGGCAGGATATCAGTTTAGGCAAAGGGATCTATAATGCAATGGGAATCCTCGCTGCTTGTTAGGAGTTGTTGCCATAATGACATAAGTCCTATGACATGGGTAGTAGTGAGGTGTTGTTAGATACCCCTCACTACTTATGATGTTTACATCATTGCCATCGTCATATGGATCCTACGGGGTCACACGCAATAGACTCTTGACGTTGCTTTAATCAGAAGCCTTATGATCAAGTTATTGGATAACTTGGATCAATTTGGAAGATTTCATCAGCGCCAATGAGCCTGATGAGTTGGAAGAACGTTATTGGAGCCAAACTTCATTTTTGGTAGGTTGACCCGAAATTGACCTTAATTGGTCACATTTGGATTAGGGTTGCATTGGATTAGATCCAATGGCTTAATCAACCCATGCCATGAAGTTTGGGCTAGCTCATTATCCAATGAGGCCCAATAATAAGTTGTCATGAAGAGGGAATTGGCTTAAAAGGGTATTATGGGGAGAAACCCAACCCCATTGGTGCCTAGGGGCATAATTGGGTGTGGGTGGCATAAATTGCTTCCTTTGGAAGGAAGTGGTGCCTCCCCCTTCATCCTTTGATGGTATCTTGCCTCTATGGCAAGTGTTGGGGCTGATATGGCTTGATGGCTCTTTTGGAAAGAGCTTGGACGCATATGGATAGTAGGGTAAGGTTTATGGTAAGATCTTGGAGACTTACCTTACCTCCAAACCCTAATTCCCCTCAAACCCTTGCTTAGCTGAATGACTCTTGCATGTTGTGCCTAGCCCTTTCTCCTTGGATGGAAAGAATGCCTCTAAGGCATGTCTTGGGATGATATGGCTATTGGGCAAATAAGGATAGGTTGAATGAGGTTTATGGCAAAGTCTTGGAGACTTTCCTTACCACAAACCCCTCTCATCCTAGCCGCCCACTTGGCATGATCTTGGCCCTCCCTAAACTGCCTCTTGGCTTATAAAAGGGACCCTAACTGCCCCCTCTCAATGGTTTGAATGCTTGGAGGCGTGAACATACATAGAGGGGCGAGAGCAAGGGCAAAGGGCGACAACATCAAGGTGGCGCAACCCTTCTTCCTACTAGTGGCCGCAAGTCTTCTCCTTCCTCTCCTCTTGGCGAGACTTGGAGAAGGACTTGGTGGCGCCACTTCCTCTTACTCTTCCTAAGGGCCGAAACTCTTCTTCTCCCTCTTCTCTTGGAGTGAAGAGGATAAGGAATTGGCGGCATCTTCCTTGCACTTGGCGCATGATCCTTGGAGGTGGCGCAAGAGAAGTGAAGGAACCCTAAGGCTTGATTCTCTTCCCGAGGCTAGCACCAAGCGTGGAAGGGAGCACCGTTGAGATGGTCGACGCGTGGATACTTGTAGAGGGCGAACACTTGCGCGCCTTCAACATGGCTTCGGCAACTAGACAAGCAAAAGAGGTACATCTCTAACACATCCTTATGTCTTCTCTCTCGCATGGATCCTTGGGGCCGGAATATGTTTCGGGTGTAATGGTTCTTCCGCTGCGTCCTGGGACTGCAAAATTTTAAATTACACCTGGTATTCCCAAACAAAAAGTGCTTGTTGCACCAATTCAAATACTGAGAATGTGAAATGTTGGAGATCTAATTGCTTAAAATTTGTGATATAAGATAGGATCCATAAGATCCAAACTAGCATTTAACTTTATTTCTTTATTTAATTAAGTCTTATATTTATAAATATCAATAGTATTAATTAGAATGCCTACTTGTCATATTTCTAAATTTTCAGTCGAATGAAGTTATAATTTGGGTTAAAACCCCTAACTTACAAAAGATAACTATTTGCACCCTCTTATAGTGAGTGTCATTAAATAAATGCAAAGATAATTGATTAACCTTCTCATATTTGGAAAAAATTAATTTATGTTCACACTAAAACAACAAATTCTATTAGAGGAAAATGATAGTCAAAGGTTATATACTTATATTAGACCCTCCCGATAATTCATTTATTCACATAGACGCTAACTCCATAATGGATTGGTGGTTAGCTTTAACATAATGTTTCGTTGGAAGGATAGATGGAGGGATTGACAGCTTTAACATAATGTTTCATTGGAAGGATAGATGGAGGGATTGACAGGATTTACATTTTATCCCATGTTTCCATGAAAGGGTAAATAGAGTTGGGAAAAACTAAAGGGGCAAAAAAGCTAAATTTTCCCTCATTTGGTCGACCTTCCAAATCGAGGGGAAAAGTCGACGGACAAATATTCCAACCGTTCTCCTCGCCGCTCCAACTGCACTTGACATTCGCCATCCTCACTGCTCGCCCTCCCTCCTCGCCCTCTCCCAGTCGCTCACCTTCCCTCTCCTAGCCATCCTGCCGCTCCCAGCAGCTCACCCTCCCTCCTTGCCCTCTCCCAGCCCTCTTGCTGCTCCCTCGTCACCCTCTTCCAGCTGCTCACCCTCCTCACCCGTTGGCCATAGCCTCAGTAGCTCGCCCTCATCGCCGCTCCAGCCGCTCTCCCAGCCCTCTAGCCGCTCCCTCCTCGCCCTCTCCTAGTGACTCGCCCTTTTCACCCATCAGCCACAACCTCAGCCGCTAACCCTCCAGCCAATCACTCGTCCATCATGCAGCAACAGCAGCATCCAGCCAAACTCTGCCCCTCCCGTTCGTAGCTGTCCCCCTGCTCCTCCCATCCGTAGCCATCCCCCTCGCCCCCGTCAGAGTCGTTCCGCTCCCCTCCCTCAACCGGAGCTCCCCGGGGCGTCCCTCCCTCCCCGGGCTCGTCCATGTGGACGTGCAAGGACACGTGACTCTCATGTGATCCGTTCCCTATAGATTTCTAATTTGTTCCCTGAGGATTGCTGGTTCGTCCCCTCTTCTTTTACATCCTTTCAACAAAACAGACCCTAAAGGATCAAGATCCTGTTGTAGATGAGCCTCATTGGAGGAGTGAGGAACCACACAATCAAGAGGACAATTGGGCCCAAGCTATCAAGCCCAAGTAATTGGTCTCAAGGAGCAGCCCACCCAAACAACAAGTTAAGAGTTCAAGCCACATCCCCACAATGGTATTAGTTGATCCAAGAGAACAAGGGGAAATCTTCCCTCAAAATGTAATCCACGATAGCTTCCGACTAACTCCTTGGCACCGCCGCCTGCGATAGCTGTAAGTAGTACACCTAGCCCGTAGTAAAAAAATGTCCTAGGCAAGGACCCTTTCCAGCAATCATCGGTAGGGTCCCCCCATCTCTCTCACACGAATCTTGAAGCCCACTTTTTAGCTCGAATCCTAAAGCAACCCTAAAGAGACTTAACCATAGTTAGTCAAGCTCCTAAAAGGCTAAAACCCCTTTGTGGTTTGAAAAACCCTCATCATCCCCGAAGCTTGCCCTCGATGAACCCTCGACCAGCCTTGTCGCTATTGATGAAAAACCTCTCCAGTATAGCTCTTGTCTTCGACCTTCCTCTCTAGCACAGCCCTCATCATCCTCGACATCCCTCTAGCGTAGCCCTCATCATCCTCGACTCGACATCCCTCTCTAATGCATCCCTTGTCATCAACATCCCTCTCCAGTGTTGGTGTATATGCCTTGAGACCTAGTTTTGGTCCATCTTTATACTACTTGACTCTAATATTTGTATCATTCTGGCATTGTCGTTATCATTGTTTGTCTACATCTGCGATTATGTACTTACATGATATTGTCCTTGGAGACAGATTGGATCTGTGCTCAAATCGTTGTCCCCAGTCGATGTATCTGAGATGATATCGAACAGCTATGGTACTTGTGAGACTGGTATATGGGCTGGTTAGGTATGAGGTGCTAACATAGACATATGGGCATATCAGTGGTGGATATGCTGGACCGACCTGCTGTGAGGCTATGACTTGGTGTCATGAGTTATCCTCACAAGTGACAGGAGATGCATTGATCCCTTGACTTGAGGTCATTGACTATTCTATATGGTTAGGGACATGCTTTGATACAACGTAACACCTCACCGTGGTAGGAAGGTAATAACGGTTGTCATTGAGTATGTCACAACCAATATGAGAAGGTGACACCATGCATTTTAGTAGTGATTTTTACTATTATTCCATGATGAATTTAAGCCTATTTGAATGTTTTTATACTCCTTTAAGGCTTATTTAGTTAAAAACTTCATAATCTTCACTTTTAGTCTATCTTATTGAATTTCAGGTAAAATCACTCAATTTTGAAGACTTTTTGAAGAATCTAAAAGCATGGCGTGATTCCTTATGAGAAGACGAAGCTGCCTGTAAAATTTGGGCTCAATCGGAGCCTTCTCTGGACTTCACTGCCAGGTGAACCCCACGGGGTTCACCCATGATCTTGCCGAAGGAAGGATTTTAGCGCGCGCATGACTTCCTGGTGAACCCGGCGCGGTTCACCGATGATGTCGAGATTCCTGAAAGCTGCCGCACACTTCACTGGCAGGTGAACCCCATGGGGTTCACCCGTGATCTCATCTGAAAATACGTGCACAGAAGTACGCCGAGAATTTCACTGGTAGGTGAACCCCGCTGGGTTCACCCGTGACTATTTCACAGCAAATATGTGCCAAAGACTTCACTACCTGGTGAACCCCGTGGGGTTCACCCGTGAAGCGGACGGATCAACTCGACACCCTCTCGGTTTTCCCTCGATTTTGAACCCGATTCAAGTCCAAATTTAGCAAGTGAGGACTTTTTGGAAAGCTAACTCGAAGACGAATGAAAAAGATATAAAATCCCCAAATTTCATGACCTAATGAAGAAGCAATCAGGTGACGAAGTGGCTAGGGGCGGAAGAACACGGCGATTCGGCGACTTCGAGCGGATTTTTGAAGATTTGATCATCGGAACCTTGCAATCCTGGGTTATTTCGTTCGGTTTATCTTCTCCTCCCTCCTAGAAACTTTTTCCTGTAATTTTCCTATGTTTAAAGAGAGGATTTTTAGCGATTCAATGATGGTTGTAGTGTAAACTTTGTATCGGGGCTAGGTTGAAGCCCTCTGACGATTTCTATTTGCAACTCTTGTTTTAATCTTGTTATTTGGATCATATTCTGAGCATATTTCACTAGATGTATTTATTTCTTGATCTTTACTTTGGCCAAGTATCATCATGTCATAGTTGTTACGGTCCATAACGAAAGTTCGACCGTAACGACCGAACCTCTATGTGAATCTTGTGAAAACGCGATGCGAAAGTGCGTGTTCTTTGCTTGAGGGTTCATAATCTACCACGGAACCCAGTGGGTTTGTCTAGAACGGTCCACCACGAAAGTAGGAGACGTTCTAGGCAAATACCGGGGTGTACACTCGAAAGAGGGCACCTTGTACCATAGGGTAGATTCCTTATGCATATCTGTAAATCCAAGTAATTAATATTTATTTCTAGCGCAAGTAAAATCGTCAGAGTGGTGGAAACCTTTGCCCTGATATTCTCTCTCATATATTTTCCCTGTCGTAGTTGTTTGATTTCTTGTTTACTGTCCTGCTTAATTTTAGTTTTCAAGCTCCAAAAACCACGATTTGATTAGCTTAGATTCCAAGAATTAGACTTTCTAGTACTCACCTTGTTCCCTGTGGGAGACGATATCTTTTATATTACTGCGACATTTCCGTGCACTTGCGGACAGTGTCAAGTTTTTGGCGCCGTTGCCGGGGAACAACGGTTGATATTAGTATACTTCTAAGGATTGGGAGACTATGCTTTAGTTAGTTTTTTTTATTTTCTTTCTTTATTCTGCTTCATATTGCTTTTTACTTGTTTCGACTGCTTTGAACTTCTTAATTGGATCTGATAAATTTTTATGCAAAGAAGTTCCAAGGCAGGACCACTATTCGAAATCGATCTTGAGATAGAACGGACCTTCAGACAAAGAAGGAAGCTTAATCTAATTCGGCAAAAGGAAGGTCTAGAACGGATGGAACATCTTCACATCGACATGGAAAACGAACCAGTGCCCCAACTCGTGAACAACAACCATGCCAGAACACTGCGCGAC
Organism: Costus lasius; assembly: GCA_027563935.2. Classification (NCBI taxonomy): domain Eukaryota; kingdom Viridiplantae; phylum Streptophyta; class Magnoliopsida; order Zingiberales; family Costaceae; genus Costus; species Costus lasius. The sequence goes on from CM050448.1 coordinate 31,859,741, forward strand.
TACGCAGCACCTTTTACACATGGGTTTCAATCAGGAATAGTTAGGCCTAGTGTCGAGGCCAACAATTTGAAATTAAACCTGCATTACTTTCCATGATTCAACAGAATCAATTCGGTGGTTCTCCTCTTGAGGACCCCAATATGCACTTGTCTATATTTTTGGAATATTGAGATATGCTTAAGATTAACGGAGCTACTTCTGATGCTATCAGGTTATGCTTGTTCCCATTCTCTCTGCGGGATAGAGCAAGGGCATAGCTCCACACGATCCCCCCAGCATCAATACGGACATGGGATGAACTGTCTCAAGCTTTCCTCTCGAAGTATTTCCCTCCTTCGAAGACGATCCACCTTAGAAACCAGCTAACGAGCTTCATGCAGAAAGATGGAGAGTCTTTGTATGAAGCTTGGGAAAGATTTAAAGAGCTTCAAAGACTGTGTCCCCATCATGGGATCGAGACTTGGGTCCTAGTACACACGTTCTACATGGGATTGCAATACAATACTAGACTCACAGTCGATGCAGCTGCTGGAGGATCGGGATTAATGAGCAAAGTACCTAAAGATGCGATAAGCCTCCTGGAAGACATTGCTCTGAACTACCATCAATGGAATCCAGAGCGAGGAACACTTTTAAGAAAAACAGGTAAATTCGATCTTGATTCATTAACTACTTTGACAGCAAAGGTGGATAATCTAACTCAGAAATTTGATTCATGGTCTGTTAATTCTTTGATCACTAATTCAGTATCTTGTGAGATTTGTTGCGTTGCAGGTCATACAAATGCTGAATGCCAAGTGGGAGATGGGCAGGCAGCCCAAGGTCAGCCTGAACAGCTAAATGTAGTTGGCAATGCAAACCTCATGAACAAGCCTTATTCCAATTACTACAACCCTGGCTGGCGCAACCACCCGAACTTTTCCTATCGTACCACGCAGCCACTTCAACCAGGGCAAACGCCACCACAAGCACAACCTTAACAAGGGAACTTCAGGCCGCCACTACAAGAGAATTTTAGGCAGCCACTTGGGTTCCAACAGAGAAATTACAACCCTCCCCCTCAACAAGCGAATTATAATCCTCCTCAAAGACCAGCCCAAGACTCTCAGCTGAGTAAGCAACTAGAAGGGCTCACTGACATGATGAAATTGATGATGACCAGGATGGATTCCTTGGAGACGCACAATAAAATGCTGGAGAGCCAGCTTGCGCAATAGGCTAGCTCATCCTCTAGAGCACCAGGGAAGCTTCCATCACAGCCAGAAGTTAACCCGAGGGAGCAGTGCAATGCAATCTCCACTCGGAGTGGCAAGCAACTCGAAGACCCACCAATGCCGACCAATGAAACAAGGGATGATGAGACACTGAACCCTGAGGAGCCACACGCGAATTCAACACCGGCGGAGCCTGAACGAACAGAGGAAGAGCAACCCTATGTTGGGCCGCCGGCCTACAAGCCGCCGATACCTTTCCCTCACAGGCTTGTCAAAGCCAAGCTAAACAAGCAATTCAGTAAGTTTCTGGAAATTTTGAAAAAATTATGTATTAACATTCCCTTTGTTGATGCATGTCATAGTGTTGATTTGACTGAGCAAATTGTTCAGCAATCCAAGCCGCCTGAGAAAAAGAGTGATCCATTGGAGCTCGCCCTTATCAGTGCTACTGGTGACACCAGTGAGGGTGAGGATGAGGAATATATTGCCCTGCTTGATGCCGATCCAGGTTTGAGAACCGAACCAGACGAGAATCAAGCAGATGAAGGACAAAAGAAGATCGAGCTCAAAAGTTTGCCTAAAAAATTTGAGATATGAATTCCTGGGTGAAAACTTCACTTACCCTGTAATAGTTAGTGCTGAGTTAGATAAGGAACGGACTGAATTACTTTTGCAAGAACTCCGTCTACACAGGAAGGTAATTGGGTACTCTCTTGATGATATAAAAGGTATTAACCCATCTATTTGCATGCACAAGATCCTGTTGGAAGAAAATAGCAAGCCCTCAGTGGAATTCCAATGCCGACTCAACCCACACTTGAAAGAGGTAGTGAAGAAGGAGGTGCTTAAATTATTGGATGCTGGCGTGATCTACCCGATTTCAGATAGCTCTTGGGTGAGTCCAGTCCATATGGTTCCGAAAAAGGGAGGCGTCACGGTTGTAAAGACTGACACAGACGAGTTGATAACAACCCGCACAATCACAGGACACCAAATGTGCATTGATTATAGGAAGTTGAACTCTGCAACAAGAAAAGACCATTTTCCTCTTCCTTTCATTGATCAGATGCTTGATAGATTAGCCCATAATTCTTACTTTTGCTTCTTAGATGGGTTCTCAGGTTTCTTTCAACTCCCCATCCATCCAGACGATCAGGAGCAAACCACCTTCACATGCCCCTACGGCACATACGCATATAGGATGATGTCGTTTGGTCTCTGCAATGCCCTCGCAACTTTCCAAAGAGCAATGATGGCTATATTCTCTGACTTTAACGAAGATTTTATGGATATATTTATGGATGATTTTTCTGTGTATGGTTCTTCCTTCCATCATTGCTTATCTAACTTATCTAAGGTTTTGCAGAGATGCGAAGAGGTGAACTTGGTACTAAATTGGGAGAAGTGCCACTTCATGGTGAAAGAAGGCATTGTGCTTGGTCACCTAGTCTCGGAGCGAGGGATAGAGGTGGACAGAGCGAAAATTGAAATCATTGAAAATCTCAAGCCGCCAACTTCTGTAAAAGGGATTAGAAGCTTCTTGGGACATGCTGGCTTCTACCGACGCTTTATTAAAGATTTCTCTAAAATATCTCGCCCCCTGACCAATTTACTTGCTAAAGACTTCATCTTTTGCTTTGACAGGGATTGCGAGGAAGCTTTCGCGAGGCTCAAGGAAGCGTTGACTACCGCTCCAGTAATTCAACTTCCAGACTGGTCCCTCCCCTTTGAATTGATGTGCGACGCTAGTCACCAGGCAGTGGGGGCGGTATTAGGGCAAAGAAAAGACAAGAACCTTCACGCCATTTACTATGCCAGTCGCACGCTCGATGATGCCCAGATAAATTATGCCACCACAGAGAAAGAGCTGCTAGCAATAGTTTTTGCTTTTGATAAATTTCGTTCATATTTAGTTAATTCAAAAGTAATTGTTTTCACTGACCATGCAGCCATTAAATATTTGATCAACAAAAAGGACGCCAAACCAAGGCTTATTCGATGGATCCTCCTCTTACAAGAATTTGATGTGGAAATTAGAGATAAGAAGGGGAGTGAAAATCTTGTAGCCGACCACCTCTCTAGGCTGGAACGAAATGTTGACGCAAGGACTGACCATGAGCAGGAAATTAATGACACGTTCCCTGAAGAACACTTATTTGTCTTACTTGAACAACAAGCACCGTGGTATGCAGATTTTGTCAATTTTATAATTTATGACATATTTCCTCCTGATCTTTCCTTTTAGGAAAAGAAAAGGTTGCATGATGTGAAGTCATATTATTGGGACGAGCCATTCTTATACCGGAGGTGCGCTGATGGGATGTACAGACGGTGTGTACCAGAAGTGGAGATACAAGATGTGTTAGCTCAATGCCACGCCTCACCTTATGGAGGGCATGCTGCGGCCTCTAAAACTGCCTTCAAAGTCCTACAATCTGGTTTGTATTGGCCGTCTATTTTTCATGATGCTAAACAATTCGTTTCAATTTGTGACAGCTGTCAACGAACTGGAAACATTTAAAGAAGGAACGAGTTGCCTTTGAATGACATGTTAGAAGTAGAGATTTTTGATGTATGGGGCATAGACTTCATGGGTCCCTTCCCTTCTTCATGTGGGAAACGGTAGATCCTTGTTGCCATCGACTATGTGTCGAAGTGGGTTGAGGCTTCAGCCGAAGCCACCAACGACTCCAGGGTAGTTATGAAGTTCATGAAGCGAGTGATTTTCCCCCAATTTGGAGTCCCACGCATATTGATAAGTGACGGAGGATCCCACTTCATTGAGCAAAAATTTGGAGCACTCTCGAAAAAGTATGGGGTCAAGCACAGAATCGCCATGCCTTACCATCCTCAGACTAGTGGTCAGGTAGAAGTCTCCAATAGAGAAATCAAGCAAATATTGGAAAAGACTATATCTCGATCACGGAAGGATTGGGCATTGAAGTTACCCGACGCTTTATGGGCCTATAGGACTGCATTCAAGACCCCCCTAGGTATGTCTCCTTTCCAACTTATTTATGGAAAATCCTGTCACTTACCTGTTGAACTTGAGCACAGGGCGCACTGGGCAATCAAGCGAATAAATTATGACTTTAAGAGCGCCAGTGAAAGGAGAAAACTACAGTTAGACGAACTGGATGAGATGAGCCTCTACGCCTACGAAAATGCAAAGATTTACAAATCTTGTACCAAGCATTGGCATGACAAACGTATACTCAAGAAGGAATTGCACGAAGGGGACAAAGTGCTTATGTTCAACTTGAGACTTCGTCTCTTTCCATGGAAGCTTCGCACGAGGTGGTCTGGATTGTTCATAGTTCAACACGTCCAACCTTACGGTGCAATCACCATATGGGGTGAATGTTGGGAAACCCCAGGGACATTTTACAATTTTTCAGAGTCATAGACATACATACATATATTGCACAGCGGAAGAATGTCCCCGAAACAGGCCGGTCCCAAAAACCCAGTGAAGATCGCAAGCAAGAGAGTCGACACGATGAGTTAGGAAATACCTTAGAGCAAGATGAGGTCGATGTTGTGATAGGCGCCCAAGCATGCGCCCTCTGCAGTTTCACACACACGGATGCCTCGAATCCTCTTCTTCCACGCCCGGTGCTAGCCTCGGGAAGAGGATCCAAGCCTTAGTTATCTTCTTGAATGCTTGCGCCACCTCCAAGGTAGAAGCGCCAATTGATGAAGAAGAGAGGAGAAAGGAGAATGCCGCCAAGCCTTTACTTCTCTTGCGCCAAAGGAGGAAGAAAGGAAGAAGCTTGCGGCTAGGGTTTGATGGAAGAAGATGGTTGCGCCAATGCCCCTTAGTCTCGCCCTCTTGATGTGTTCACGCCTCCAAAGAAGAACACTTGTAAGAGGGGCGGCTAGGGTCACATATATAGGGCAAGAGGCGGTTAGGGCAAGGGTTAGGATCATGACAAGTGTAGGGCTAGGATGAGGAGGTTTGATGCAAGGAAAGTCTCTAAGACTTTACCATAAACTTCATTCAACCTATCCATAATTGCCCAAGCACCATATCAGCCCAAGACATGCCATAGAGGCATGCATTCCATCCAAGGAAGAGAGGGGAGGCGCCAACATTACCCCATTATGCCCCTAGGCGCATAATGGTTCATGTTTCTCCCCATTATACCCTTCTCATCTCTTCATGAGAACTTGTTATTGGGCCTCATTGGATAATGAGCTAGCCCAAACTTCATCACATGGGTTGATTAAGCATTTGGATCCAATCCAATGCAACCCTAATCCAAATGTGACCAACCATGGTCAAATACGGGTCAACCTGCCAAAAATGAAGTTTGGCTCCAATAACATTCTTCCATCTCATCAGGCCTATTGGTGCTGATGAAATCTCCCAATTAGATCCGAGTTATCCAATAACTCGATCATAAGGCTTCCCGATCAATACGAGAACTCAAGTATCAAGGTGTGCGACCCTGTAGGTTCCTCTGACGCTGGCAGTGCTGACCATAGGTCACCACAAGCAGTGAGTGGCACCTAGCAGTGCATCGCTGCTACCCAGGTCATTGGAATGGATATCGACATCGACATCCCCATCATCGCAACTAGGTACAGATGCATTACAGTCTCTTTGCCGAACTGATATCCGATTGGACAAGTGTGTCACCACTTGTTTTCACCCAATCACATGGCTATGATTAAAACAGGTTCTCACCTGGGTATGGCCATACACTCTCAGTCATAGAACCATAGAGGAGCTCTATGGATATCATACTTCCCTAAGGAAGGGGCAAATCCTTTGTCTGTCCATTGACCTTCTCATATGGGTCGTGACATGCTCAATGACAACCGTTATGACCTTCCAACTACGGCGAGGTGTTAGGTTGTATCAAAGCAAGTCCCTAACTATATAGAATGATCAATGACCTCAAGTCAAGGGATCAATGCATCTCCTGTCACTTGTGAGGATAACTCATGACACCAAGTCATAGCCTCACAGCGTGTCTATCCAGTATATCCTCAAATGATATACCCATGTGTCTGCGTCCTAACCAGCCCACATACCAGTCTCACAAGTACCATAGCTATCCCATATCCACTAAGGTACATCGACTAGGGACTATAGTTCGAGCACAGATCCGATCTGTCACCAGGGACATTATAATGTTAGTACATATGCGCAGATGTAAACAAACATAGATAACGACAATGCCAGAATGATATAAATATCAAAGTCAAGTAGTACATAAGTGGACCAAAACTAGGTCCTAGGGCATATACACCAACACTGAACACACTGGGAGTTTTGTGGTTAATGGGAATCGCCTCAAGCATTATTTTGAAGATGAACGGGTCAAACAAGGGGAAGTTCTCGCGCTTTTCGACCCCACTGATGCCACTACATAACACTTCTATGGTCAAGTTGTTGACCTAAAACAAGCGCTCTTGGGAGGCAACCCAAGTTTTCTCGTTATTTCCATTTGCTCTCTGTTACATTAGTTGTCGTTCGATTTTTAGTTTACCATCATTGAATAGATCACTCTCTTGTTTATCTAGTTTATTTTCAGAGATTTTGATCTTGGTATACACTGATAGAGCTCTATTTTTTGGGGCGCAGGAGGCGCTAGCTCCATCCAGACTCGACACCGCCACCTTCTCCTCTCGCATATACGATATTGCATAGAGGACTATGCAATCTTCTAGAGCGGGTGAGCTGTCTTGACTCCAGCTTCTTCTTGGTTGTTTGGTTGTAGTTGTTGTGACTTTCTGTTTTTCTTTATGGCTTAGTTCTGCTACTCTATGATGGATATTTTGATATTGACATTGTATCATATATGCCACTATTCGTGGGCCTGGTCCACATCTTCAGGCCCCACACTTTTTGTAGTGTATAACAGATATTCGGACCACCTGTTTTCCATTCTAGTGCTATGCTATAACTCTCTTTGCATGATGAATGACGTGTGGATCTATGCGCTTTCATGATGATCATTTTTAAGGGTTATATTGCATATCTTGTGATGAAAACTTTTATTGACTTTTCATGTTAGTATTGTCCAATGATAGCTTTGCAAAATTCTTAAAGTCAAATGCATGATTGGTCAGAATTTATCGAGACATGTTGAATGTAGTACTTGTTAGAAATTTAATCAATAGTCATGTCCATATGTTCGTTGAATTAGAAATTTTCTAAACGGATTGATTTTATGATGTTCATATAGTGGGTCAAACATTTTCATGATTCTTCAATTGATTTTGGTTTGCAATTTACATTTGATTCATATTATGATGCATAATCTCTTTTCAAACTTTGAATTCCTTTCTATTATTGGGGAAACACTTCATTTGTTAAAAGAAAGGATGTGTTAACTTCTGTTATATATATATATATATATAAATCATCACACTTAGATTCCTCTACTTGACACTGCGAAAAATGGGCAGTGGTACCAAAAGACATGAGTTGAAATCTAAGAAATGTGAATTGAAATAAAAAGGCTCCTCTACTTGGCATTGCAAAAAATTGGCAATGGTACCTAAGGATATGAGTTGAAGTCTAATGCAAATATTAGAGTTTTGTATCCTAAATAAAACATTTGAGTTAACCCCAACATTATGAATTGGATGGATAAGAATGAAATCAGTGTTGTGTTTGCTTGATTGAATCTCATGTTTACTGCTTTCTGAATCGTTTGATATCTAGAAACTGTGGGACCAAACTGGTGAATGCTTAAGACACTCCTTTTAGTTGATTTCTTCTGATTAGATCTTGGATTGCTAAAAAGTATTTTTCCAAACTCGGGTGCGAACTTAAACACAAAAGATTATTTGTGTACCAAGCATGTATTTCAACTTATTTTATTGCTTGAGGACAAGCAAAGATTTAAGTCGAGGAGTATTTGACACCATGCATTTTAGTAGTGATTTTTACTATTATTCCATGATGAATTTAAGCCTATTTGAATGTTTTTATACTCCTTTAGGGCTTATTTAGTTAAAAACTTCAGAATCTTCACTTTTCGTCTGTCTTATTGAATTTCATGAAAAATCACCCAATTTTGAAGCCTTTTTGAAGAATCTAAAAGCATGGGGTGATTCCTTATGAGAAGACGAAGCTGCCCGTAAAATTTGGGCTCAATCGGAGCCCTCTCTGGACTTCACGGCCAGGTGAACCCCACGGGGTTCACCCGTGATCTTGCCGAAGGAAGGATTTCAGCGCGCGTGTCACTGCCTGGTGAACCCGGCGGGGTTCACCGATGATGTCGAGATTCCTGAAAGCTGCCGCACACTTCACTGGCAGGTGAACCCCATGGGGTTCACCCGTGATCTCATCTGAAAATACCTGCACGGAAGTACGCCGAGAATTTCACTGGAAGGTGAACCCCGCTGGGTTCACCCGTGACTATTTCACAGCAAATATGTGCCAAAGACTTCACCACCTAATGAACCCCGTGGGGTTCACCCGTGAAGCGGACGGATCAACTCGACACCCTCTCTATTTTCCCTCGATTTTGAACCCGATTCAAGTCCAAATTTAGCAAGTGAGGACTTTTTGGAAAGCTAACTCGAAGACGAACGAAAAAGATATAAAAGCCCTAAATTTCATTACCTAATGAAGAAGCAATAAGGCGACGAAGTGGCTAGGGGCGGAAGAACACGGCGATTCGGCGACTTCGAGCGAATTTTTGAAGATTTGATCATCGGAACCTTGCAATCCTGGGTTATTTCATTTGGTTTATCTTCTCCTCCCTCCTAGAAACCTTTTCCTGTAATTTTCCTATGTTTAAACAGAGGATTTTTAGCGATTCAACGATGGTTGTAGCGTAAACTTTGTATCGGGGCTAGGTTGAAGCCCTCTGACGATTTCTGTTTGCAACTCTTGTTTTAATCTTGTTATTTGGATCATATTCTGAGCATATTTCACTAGATGTATTTATTTCTTGATCTTTACTTTGGCCAAGTATCGTCATGTCATAGTTGTTACGGTCCATAACGAAAGTTCGACCGTAACGACCGAACCTCTATGTGAATCTTGTGAAGACGCGACGCGAAAGTGCGTGTTCTTTGCTCGAGGGTTCATAATCTACCACGGAACCCAGTGAGCTTGTCTAGAACGGTCCACCACGAAAGTAGGAGACGTTCTAGGCAAATACCGGGGTGTACACTCGAAAGAGGGCACCTTGTACCATAGCGTAGATTCCTTATGCATATCTATAAATCCAAGAAATTAACATTTATTTCTAGCGCAAGTAAAATCGTCAGAGTGGTGGAAACCTTTGCCTTGATATTCTCTCTCATATATTTTCCCTGTCGTAGTTGTTTGATTTCTTGTTTACTGTCCTACTTAATTTTAGTTTTCAAGCTCCAAAAACCACGATTTGATTAGCTTAGATTCCAAGAATTAGATTTTCTAGTACTCACCTTGTTCCCTGTGGGAAACGATATCTTTTATATTACTGCGACATTTCCGTGCACTTGCGGACAGTGTCAGAAGGTCAATGGACAGACAGAGTATTTGCCCCTTCCTGAGGGAAGCTTGATATCTATGGAGCTCCTCTATGGTTCTATGACTGAAAGTGTATGACCATACCCAGGTGAGAACCTGATTTAGTCATGACCATATGATTGGGTGAAAATAAGTAATGACATACTTGTCCAATCGGATATCAGTTTGTGATGTATCTACATCTAGTTGCGATGATGGGGATGTCGATGTCGATATCCATTCCGATGACTTGGGTAACAGCGATGCACTGCTACGTGCCACTGACTACTTGTGGTGACCTTAGGTTAGCACTACCAACGTCAGAGGAACCTACAGTGTCGCACATCTTGATACTCAAGTTCTCGTATTGATCGGGAAGCCTTATGATCGAGTTATTGGATAACTCGGATCTATTTAGGAGATTTCATCAACGCCAATGGGCCTGATGAGATGAAATAGAGTTATTGGAGCCAAACTTCATTTTGGCAGGTTGACCCAAAATTGACCATGGTTGGTCACATTTGGATTAGGGTTGCATTGGAATAAATCCAATTGCTTAATCAACCCATGTAATGAAGTTTGGGCTTGCTCATTAACCAATGAGACCCAATAACAAGTTGTCATGAAGAGATAATAGGGTAAAAGAGTATAATGGGGATAAATCTCCCCCCATTGTCATATGGGGAGGAGAGGGCAGCTTTTGCTTCATTAGGAAGCATTATGCGCCTAGCCCTTCATCCTTTGATGGTATGCTTGCCTCTATGGCAAGTCTTTGGGCTGATATGGCTTGGAGGACTTCTTAGGAAGGTCCTTGGCGCATATGGATGATAGGAGTGGGTTTATGGAAAAGTTTTGGAGACTTGCTATAACCCAAACCCTAATTGCTCCTCCCCTTTACCCTAGCCGCCCCTTTCACTTTGTAACTTGCGCATATCCTTGCCGCCCCTTATCCCTATATATTAGCATCATATGCGAGAGTGCTCCTCATGCATTCAAATTGGCGTGAGCACTCCAAGGGGCAAGAACAAGAAGAGAGTGGTGCAATCTCTTCCACAAAGCCGCAAGCAAGTCTTCTCCTCCTCCTCTTACCGCAAGAAGGACTTCTCCTTGGTGGCTTCTTCTTCTCCATCCTTCTTCCATTGGCGCATCATCCTTGGTGGAGGCGCAAGGTTAGAAGAAGGTGAATGAAGGCTTGGATCTTCTTCCCGAGGCTAGCACCGGGCGAGGAAGAAGAGAGCTCGAGGCATCCGTGTGTGTGAGACGGCAGAGGGTGCGCGCTTGGGCGCCTATCTCGACATCGGCCTCATCTTGCTCCTAAGGTATTTTCTATCTCATCCTGTCAACTCCCTCGCAAGACGATCTTCACTGGCTTTTTGGGACCGGCCTCTTTCGGGAATATTATTCCGCCATGTTTGTATTATATTCACTATGAAAATTGTAAATATCCCTAGGGTTTCCCAACAGTGGTATCAGAGCAACTTGCGAGCCTCGAACAATGTACTTTCATGCTTTTCCATGCTCACTTGCCATGTTTCAATTTTCACAAATTGCATGATCACATGGCGCAAGATTTTTCTATGTAGGAAAAATTATAGTTTATTGTTCCTATCATCTTTTCAATCTCTTTTGGAATTTTGGGTGATTTTTCTTGATTGATTTTAGATCAAAGGCACACATAGTTTTGTCAAGTAGGATGGGCATTGTGTCTTCGGACTGGCCGGGTCTCTTGATCTAACAAAATTGCCAGCCGATAGGATCTATGAAATCATCATGAAAAGTTAATAGCAAATAACCAAAAGATTTGTGATAAGTGGATGAGGAAAGGAGACTTATTTTATGAAAAACTAAAATTTTAGATTTTGAGTTTTTCATGAGCATGTAGAATTGCATGTGTAAATACCATGTTTGTGCATGATGTTGTGGTCATATATCAAGCCCCTTAGCATGCCTGTGATGTATCCTTGTGAGGTCTATGTGCCGCTTTTCTTTTTGCTTTTAACTAAGAAGAAGATTAGGGTAGCGCATATACTTGGAGCATGGTGCATGCATGAAGCTTGCGCACCTTGCTTGGTGGCGCAACAAGCTTCATCAAAGGTGGTGCATCCTTGCATGGGGGCGCAAGTAAGGGTTTGGCCAAGCCTTGTACTTGTGAGCTATCCCTATTGTGGCTTGCAAGGTGGCGCATCTTCCTTGGAGGAGGATCCATGGCATTGGCCGAACCTATGAGTGCTTCTTGGGTTTCCCTAAAAGTACCTCGAGGGTTTGAGAGCAAACCATGGAAAGGAGGACCTTGGAGCTAACCTTGAAGAACAAGCTAGAGGTCAACTAGGCTAGGTCTAATTTTAGGGGCTTGAGTCCTAGGTCAAGAGTTGAACCTCTTTTTGGCATGGGTTGGTTCAATGTCTTGAATGGGCTATGATCACATCATCCTTTTATTGCTTTCTTTACAAAAGCTAAAGCATGTTTGTGATGTTTTATCATTATGTTATCACTATAGGATTGCATGCCTGTAATGTTAGACATAAGATAAAACTGAAATGATGAGACCTCAAAAACTCTCAATCAAAATATCAAGTCTAGTAGCCTTCTAACACGTAGCCCTCACCAAGCTATCGATCAGTGGTGTTGTGAATTCTTTTCCACCCTCGTGGGACACACCCACTTATCTTTAGAAGGTGTGTGGTGGCAATGGTTTTCCCAATCTAGTTTTACCCTAGACGTCCCTTCGCAAGGAAACTCGTTGGCCCTGGGCATAACGGTTGGGAATGTACTTCACTAGATTTTCATATGTGTTGGGCACATGATGAAACTTGATAGGTATCCGCAAGTGCACGGATTTATCGAAGTAATAAAAAGATTATTGTTCCCAACGAGGATCAGGTGGTCAAGTACCGATTACACGATTGATCTATATCTAGAGGAATCAAATTTGTGGTTTTTGTTTTTGAAAATGTCTAAGTACGATAAAAAGAAACAGAAATAGTGTTTTGGTAAAAATCAATTTGGATAAAATCAGGACTCAGGTTTTCACCACATTGACGATTATGAATTTAGTAAAAATAAATCTTTAAACAAATTATTATAGTTTTGAAAGGGATTTTTCCTAAGGTACAGATTACCTCCTCTCGAAGCGTAATCCAGTATCTATTTATATTAATTCTCTACTCTCGTGACAATTAACATAAATAGACCCATTAAGTTCTGTGAAAAACCATGGAATCCTTCAAACGAATCCGAACTACTCTCGTGATTGGTTTCGTAGGTTTGAAAAGTATAGATCTGACATTGCGATTCACCTCTCGGTCCTTCTCACAACGTCTAAGATGTAAAATTACGTGGCCAAGGTAAATTACTGAATAACACAATTCTAATCAAATCAAATCTATAAAATTCATGTAAAAGATTTAAAACAATATATTTAATCCATGAATCGTCAACAGGCTACTCCTCTAATCCCGAAAATAGGGTTTACACATTCATGTTCAAAGCAAACAACATGTTCATCGATGAATTCAACATGTAATCTCTCTAAAATAATGCAAAGAGACACTAGGAAAGTATTTAGAACTCTTCCCCTTGATCTGGTGATGAAGATAAAGTGATCAAATCCTGCCTTTGCGTGATCTCTTGCTGAAATTTTGCCCAGGAATTGATTCTCGCTGTCGCCGCCGCCTCCTCTTGTTTTTGTGCATAGAAGCCCCCGAAACCCTTCCAAAACCCTTCCTTTTATAGTCTAATCAGTATAGAACCCATCTAGGAAGGTTTCTAGAGAGTTTGGTTCAATTCTGGTTCTGTTTGGAGTCAAATCGAGTGAGATATGCGAAGGGGCAAAAACTTTCACTACCCGTGATGAGTTTACGGCTTCGGCCATAATTCTTTCTATGTATAAAAACTCCTGCGCACAGTAATATTCACGGACCGTGAAGGATTCACGGCCTCACCCATGAAAGTTTCTCTAGACTTTTAAACTTAGCCATTTTTCCGCCCTTCATAGCCAAAAATTACGACCAAGGCCGTGAAAGTTATGTTCTTCATGGTTTTCGCTCCAAATTTGACTAGTAATCTCGTAATCTCCTCTCGAATCGTGCTATAGCTTCAAAACTCACAAAATCTTTCATTTTTGAGCCTTTTTACCTACATTTTCATAAAAACTAAGAAAAGTGAAGATTCTATGCTATGTAAAGCAAAAACATTAAAAATTGCATAAAATCATTCAATTAAGCCCAAAATATGATCTAAAATATAGGCAAAAACATGATGTAAATGCAAATCATCAAAACTTTAGAGGCATCATTGAGAGGCTAGGGTTTCATGCTGTATCCAGCCCCTCTGTGGAAATAAAATGCCTAGACTGTCTCAATAAGGGGAGTTGCTTAGAGCAATCGGCTGGCGTGCCCACCTTAAGAAGCATAGGTCACTTTGTGCATCTCATCCCACCCTCGTGGGACGCGAAGCCCTATGTGGAATAAGGATCCCATCTCACTAGGAAATCTTGAATTTCCTGATTGACTTTATGGGTTGTCAATACGATTAAAAATAGTGGGAGCCATAATCATTTAAAACAAGTTTAGTTTAAATGATTTGAAGTAGTACAAATCTGCTGTTTCTTGCAGGTTGTAGAACAATGGCTACAAACACTAGCGGATTAACATCCAACTTTATGGACTGGTATTGAAACTTGAGGATAGCCCTCAAGCTCGAGAAGAAGTTGTATGTCCTCGAACAGCCTCTTCCTGTGGCTCCTGCGCCTAATGCCCGGATGGCAGATAGGGATGCTTTTAGAAAGCATCAAGATGAGTCTTGGGAGGTTGCATGTCTCATGCTAGCCACTATGGAACCTGAACTTCAGGTGCAATATGAGGAGTAGAACGCTTTTCAGATGATCACTCATTTGAAACAGATGATCTCCAAAGAGCCGAGCGTGAGATGGGTAAGACCAAACCCAATTCTATTCTTTTGGTCCCTGCGACCAAGAAGATGAAGAAGAAGGGTAAGGCACGTGCTAAGGGTGTGCCAAAGGTCCTACCAAGGCACTGAAGAAAAAGGCAAAGAAGTCAAAGGAACAGAGGTGCTTCCATTGTGGCGAGCAGGGTCATTGGAGGAGAGACTGCAAACAACTTCTAAATGAGGAGAAGAAAGGCTTGGCCTTAGCTTCTAGCTCAGGTATTTATGTTACTGAAGTCAACATTTCTACTTCTATGTCATGGGTATTGGATACCGCATGTCAATCTCATATTTGTACAAATATGTAGGGGCACAAGAAAAGTAGATCGGTGCGGCCTAGAGAGATTGAACTACTGGTTAGAAATAGGGCACAGGTTGCTGCTACTACTGTAGGAGTTTTGACTCTCACCCTGCATTCTGGACTTCAATTAGAACTAGATCATTGCTATTATGTACCTTCACTTACTAAAAACATTATATCCATTCCTTGCTTGGCAAAGAAAGGATTTATGTTTGAAATAAAGGAGAACTCTTGTTCTTTCTCATTTGCAAACATATTTTATGGGAAGGGTAAGTTGTGCAATGGATTATATGCCTTGGACATGGATAGTTCTATTTGTAACTGATGACACGAAAATTTATAGTATATTTTGTGCCATTTGATAGGTCTTTTGTGTCATATTCATGCTCTTTTGCTTATTTTTATCCCTTATTTATCAAATATTGCAGAATCTACACCTTTTCTGGTTTTTGATCATTTTTAGGTAAAAAAAGGCACTATTTTAAGGCATTTTCAAGCAAATTCAGATGCATAGCTGAATTCTCATCATCAAGAGAAGATTGCATGTCAAATTTTACGCAAATCAAAGCTTCAGACCAAATTACAGCAGGGCCGTAATATAAATTACGGTACTGTGGTTTTACTGAACCTACAAAACAAACCACGGCACTGCGGTAATTTCTGAGCACTACCGTATTTTGGGTCAATTTCTGTACAGAAAGTTTCGCAGACTTTACGACACCGCCGTAACCAATATTACGGGCTGTATTTTGAGGCAATTTCTGACCTGAAAGTTTTGCAGAAATTATGGCACTACCGTAATGCTTATTATGGTACTGTAATTCTGGTCGATTTCTGTACAGAGAAACTTTGCCGTAATCGAAAACACGGTCGTAATTCTAACCCAGGCGCCAAATTTTCTGGACAAATTGAAGCCCGATTTTTGTGTCGATGATTGCAGATGATTTAGACCACCAAACTGAGATCTGTAAAGGGGGGAATATGCCAGAGAACAAGGCAAATACGGACACATGAAAAGCCCCAATTTTGATTAACGTTCGAGAGAGAAATCACAGTTTTCATCGTCGCCCTAAGTTTCGCTGCCGGGAAGCATACAGTGTATCTCCGGCCATGAAATTTGAGGGGAAGCTGCGCCTGGAGGAGGAGAACATACTCCAGAAGTTTCAAAGCAAAAGGAGATCGATGGGAGGAGAAGTCAACAAAAGAGACATCGCCGCCACTATTCGTCAAACGAAATTACGGCTGTAATTTTTATTACAGCCATGCTGTTAGTTGATTTTCTCTTTCTCTTTGATTTCTTATCCTTTGAAACTATGGTTTATTGTAATTCTTCAACTATGCTAGCTTAAACTCTTTTTAGGACATGGGGGTGTAATCCCCTTAACTTCTTAATGTTTAGATAATTTTACTATGATAATTCTGCTTATGTGATGATTGCCTTTAATTTTTTCTAGTTTCATATTGTCAACAAGATTTAGAGTTTTTGTGATATGGGCGGAAAAGGGATTGGCGAAAACTTGGAGCCCTAAAATTGAGATGTAGGAAGTCATCATAAGAAATTAGGTTTGTTCTTATTTCTAGATTTTAATAGTTTATTGCAATGTTGATAATCTGACCTAGGATTGAGTTATTGAAATAAACATGATGATATTGTAAGAAATTAGATATCGGATCGTTAGAGAACCTTAAGTAGAACCTGTGAAAATTAAAGTGTGAAAGTATTTAGTTTTTACTTGAGATGATTGACTTAGAATTTGGATGCACGAAAGTGATCTTTGAGTTATTTGTCAATGATTAACTTTTATTTAACATTGAATAAATCCTGTGCGAAAGTGAGGATTGGTTCTTTGTAAATTGTCTGCGTGAAAGTGAGATGATTTCTTTATGAAGTGAATCATATCTTTATTATAATAAAATTAAACTAACAAACACTTATTGGATCTAGTCATAGAAGTTAAGGTGGATGAAACCCTAGTCCCAGTTTCTCTCTCTGACTTTTTTGTGTAGTTTTTGATAGTTTTCTTTCATAATTTTCGATTTCCTAGCTAGTGAGAAATCAATTATTCGGTACTTGACAAATGAGGTCTCTGTGGTTCGATATCTTAATTATTACTTCGAGTATCCGTGCACTTGCGGACACAACAAGTTTTTGGCGCCATTGCCGGGGACCTTGGTTTTTGTCAATATTGAAGATATTGAAAGTATTGGTAGACTAGGTTTTATTTTATTTTCTATTTTTTTGTTCTTTTCTGCTTATTTTGAGTTATTTGATCTATCAACTTGTGCATACGCAGGAATCTTAGATCAGGACCTCTAGTTCCTCTAGACCCTGAGATTAACAAAACTCTTAGACTACGTAGGAACTCAGATTTGAAGGAAGATAGGAAGAAGAAGTAGTCATAGCAGAAAGAAGATCACTTAGGGACTATGCAGCCCCTAATCCATAGGAGATACACTCTAGCATTGCTAGACTGGCTATAGAGGCTAACAATTTTGAGACCAAGCCTGCTTTCTTATCTATGATACAGCAAAATTAGTTTGGAGGATCACCACTTGAAGATCCTAATCAACATCTTGCTTTGTTTCTTGAATTATGTGATACAATTAAGATTAATGGTGTTTCTAAGGATGCATTGAAACTGAGATTGTTTCCTTTTTCTCTTAGGGACCAAGCCCGTTCTTGGCTTCAAGCTCAACCTACTGGTACCTTCACCACATCAAAACAACTATCAAATGCTTTCTTGATGAAGTACATTCCACCTAGCAAGACCATCCAGTTGAGAAACTAGATTACAAGCTTTGCACAACGGGATGGCGAGTCTTTCAGCGAGGCATGGGAGCATTTTAATGATTTACAACGGAAGTGCCCTCACCATGCCCTTGAAAATTGGGTTTTAATACATACTTTTTATAATGGTTTGCTTTATAATACCCAACTAATAGTTGATGCTGCTGCAGGAGGAGCCCTCATGAGTAGAACCATTGAAGATGTTTTCAAGTTGCTGGAGGAGATGGTTTTGAATCACAACCAGTGGACTACAGAGAGAGGAGTATTGTATCGACCTTCTCATGGTAAGAATGAAAGTGATAACTGGCGCACCTTGGCTGAAAAGGTAGATTCTTTGTGCAACAGATTTGATTCTTTTCAAATGCAAACTGCTGTAGTTTCATCTTCTGTTGTGTGTGATATTTGTGGTAATAATGGTCATTATTCTGAAGAGTGTAAAGTCATTGCTAATCAGGGTACTGAACAAGTTAATGCTTTGGGGGGTTATAATCAATGTAGAAACAATGATCCCTACTTTAGTACTTATAACCCCGGATGGAATACTCACCCCAATTTATCTTGGAAAAGCAACAACAATGTAGGGGGACAAGCTGAGAATAGAGGATACCCACAAAAACAAAATCAGAATCAAAACTAGCCACAAAATTCTAGTGTTGAGTCCATGCTTGAAAAATTTATGGTTAGTCAAAATCAATTCATGAAAAATCAAAATAAGGAGATTGAAGATCTTAAGGGATTGGTTAGCCAACTTGCTTCTAAAGTAGGATCTTTAGCAGCCCATAATAAAATATTAGAGAACCAGATAGACCAACAAGCAAGCACTTGTTATAGACCCCTAGGAAAATTGTCTACTAAACCTGAACCAAACCCTAGGGAGCACTGTAATGCTGTCATTACTAGGAGTGGGAAGCAATTAGATGAACCTAAAGGGAGAGTTGACGATAATGAAAAAGAGCCTGAGATTGAATATAACAATGAATTAGACTTGACAAAATCTCCTGTGCATGAGCAGTCCCAAACTAGTTTGTCACCTCATAACAGTGATGAACATAAAGGTGATGAGACATGTCAATCAGATCTTCTTAGATCTAGTTCTCCTGCACCATATAGGCCACCTATACCCTTTCCATAGATTAGTTCAAGCAAAATTAAGATAAGCAATTTGGGAAATTTCTTGATGTCTTAAAAAAGCTTTATATTAATATTCCATTCATTGAAGCTTTATATCAAATGCCCTCATATGCTAAATTTTTGAAAGAAATTTTGTCAAATAAGAGGAAGATAGTGGACTATGGTACTGTGGCTTTAACTGAAGACTGTAGTGCTATTATCTAGAATAAATTGCCACCAAAATTAAAAGATCCAGGTAGTTTCTCTATACCTTGTTCAATTGGGAGTGTGACTTTTGACCGAGCCTTATGTGATTTGGGTGTTGGTGTAAGCCTAATGCCATTATCTATTTGCAGGAAATTGGACATGAGACAGCTTAAACCAACTTCAATATCTTTATAGCTCACTTTATCATCGGTAAAGTATCTAGTTGGTATTTTAGAAAATGTTCCAGTTCAAATAGGTAAGTATTTCATACCAGCAGATTTTGTAGTGTTAGAAATGAAGGAAAGTTCTAAAAACCTAATTATTCATGGTAAACTATTTTTGGCCACAGCTGGAGCAATTATTGATGTTAGGAAAGGAAAACTCACATTTGATATTTGTGAAAATATAATTGAGTTTGATTTAATAGATTCATTGAAAAAAGCATCATATTCGGGATCATGTTGTAGTATTGATATAATAGATGATGTTGTTAGTGATATGCATAATTTATTTGATAAGCCATCTAATATTGAGATTGACACTTTTTCTGAGTGTGTGAGTAGAGGATTTTAGGAGAATGCTGATTCAAAAACTGAAAAGAGAAAGAAGAAGAGACAGAGAAGAAGAGAAAGATTGAAACTGCTTAAGAAAGAAAAAAGGTTCTTGGGTAAAGTTGGGCACTGTTTCTTGAATGAGCCTTATGTACCTATAAGTGGTGAACAAAATAAAGATAAATCAAAATGGCAACTAAAGGCACCACCGCGATCAAATCTGAGTGTAGAACGGTCAAGCTAATGACCTTTAAATTAGCACTTCTTCGGAGGCAACCCAAGCACTCTTACTTAGCTTAGTTTCTTTTATTTTAGTTTATTTTAGAGTTAATTTTTCTTCTCTTTTTGCAGGCAAAATCGAGTTTGGTACAAAAATATGGCACCGCCATAATGCAAATTACAAGCCGTATTTTCGGTTTGTTTTCGAACAGAAAGTTTTGATGCCATTACGGCACTGCCGTAAGTATTTTTATGTGCCGTATTTTTTATCCGAAATCTTCCTGAGAGTTTTATCGCTTTTACGGCACTACCGTAATGATTTTCACAAGCCGTATTTTCTATTGATTTTTAACCCGAAACTTTTTGTGATTTGGCTCATATTACGGTAGTACCGTAACCTTTTCTACGTGCCATATTTTATTTAAAAAATGAAAAATTCTCTTTTCGATTTTACGGTACTACCGTAATCATTTATACGGTACTATAATTCAAGCAGTTTTTTGACCCAAGAGTTTTGGATGTCTTGCGGCAAGGTCGTATAGATATTACGGCCCGTGTTTTTCGAACTGACCACATTATGGCACTACCGTAAGGCATATTACGGCCGTAATTCTATTGCCCTACACGATTTACTCTATCGTTTTTAGGGTTTTCCCTCATTCTCTTGTGCCCACCTCATGCTTCTGACCTTCCCTTGCTTTCAGAGCTTGCCGGTGACCCTTCCCGTCCAACTCCGGCCACCGATCTGGTATTTCCTTGCCCGATTTTTTTTTTGTTTTGGTGAGATTTTGTGCCCAGTTCCGCCCCTTCCTTATTCTCTTCCGAATCTTAGTCGATTTCTGAAATGTTTGTTCACATTTGCTCCTTAGATGATAGGCGCCTCTTCAGAGTTCATTTCCAGAAAATTTTGACTGGTTTTAGAGTGATTTTGATGCTTGAATGAGCTCAATGAACGGTGTTCTTCAGTTTACTGTTCGCCTGCACATTTTTTCTAGTCAAATTTTGGGTATAAGCTTGGATTTAACTGAATCTTGTTTTTATGATGCTTGTTGAGTAAGAAAGTACATTCTCATTCCTAGGGAGATTGAAAGTGTGATTTCTATTAGAACTGGATTCTTGCTATATTGTGTTCAAGCTTCAGTTTTGCAGCTTATTTCAGCAAGTGATAACTAGAATTCATCAGATGGCACCTAAGACAAAGGCCGTAGTTTCCAAGAGAAAAGGAAAAGCCCCTATCGAGTCTTCAACACCCCAAAATCCCTATGGTATCATTTTTAGGGATGAAATCCAGGAGGCTAGATACAACCAGTTGGTAGCCAAGAGGGTTGTAAGCACTAAGTATGTGGATACACATACATTGGAGGCACTAGGGTTATATGAAGATGTGTTCTGGATGTTCGATCATATCAGAGCGAGGAAGTTTTTCCAGATGATGCCTCAAACTTTTCTACCCTTGGTGTTAGAGTTTCTGAGTAGCATGTGTATGGAGCTACACGAGTTCACGGATAGACATGCTGAAGGTGAGATGACCTTCCACATGGCCAACATAGAGAGGAGTATCACTTTGAGAGACATCAGGACTATCTTCCATCTAGGATCTGGAGGGCACACTTGTGTATCACTTGGGTTTGTTGAGAGCATGTTTTGGAACCAAATCTCTTTAGAGATGAATTTTTTAGTAGTAGCAGCCAGGGCATCTAAGATCACCAACCCTTGTATCAAGTATGCGCATAGAGTTCTTGCTCACACGGTTTTCGGGAGAGGAGACAGCGATGGCATGGTCCGACAGACAGAGCTTTTCTTTTTATGGAGTATGTTGCATGGGTATCCAATGGATGTTGCCTTTTTCTTAGTTAAACACATGGACAAGGTGGCAAGGGCAAAGAAAGGAGCTATTGTGATAGGTGGTCTCATTATTCCTACAGCTTTATTTCTTAATGTTGAACCTTATGGGATAGAGGTGGCCAGAGAAAAATTCAAGATTAGACCTGGAGTCATGCATGGCCATGAAGATGATTGTTACAGAAGGTGATACCTTTTCTTTGATTCTTGGATCAGGAGGTCAAACATTGCCCTTCCCCAACACTGAGAAGACTAATGTGAAGAATCAGGCAAATTGAAAGCTAACTCCTAGTGATGCCGATTATGCTATGCCACCACCTTTGGACACCGTACTACCACCACCCACCTGGGGTGGTAGAGATGACCCATTCGGTATGGGTATGGATCCACCGTCTCAGGGAGCTACAGAGTCACCCTCACACCGAGCTTCAGGTTCTTCACACCGTGCTACTAAGAGAGGATGGGACAGTGCATTCGACCCTAGTTTCCAGTCTCTCTCCATGAAGATGTACCGTTAGGGATGTACCATGGAGAGGATGCTTGATACCATGGGGAGGATGACTGACTCCATGCATCATCTACACCATGATATTGAAGAGCTGGGAAACTACATGGAGGAGATGGGAAATTTCTTATATGACCATTTAGGTTTTGAGGACACTAGGAGAGGTGTAGTCTACGGTGGAGATCAGGGAGTGCAGCAGGATGATCCTCTAGACGCAGCCGCTGAGGACACCGAGGTGATTAGATCAGATGATGATGAGTAGAGTTTTGTGAGTATTCCTTTTTCCTTACTTATTGCATTTCATCTTCTTTATCTTATTGATGTTTCACGCTCTTATAGGGAAGGATGACTCTTCCAAACTCGTTGTGTCTGCCCATGCTATTTTGCCTTGTTCCTACTTGACTGCTTCATCATTCGATTGGGTTGTATGATATTCAGATATTGATATTGATTTGATTGGGTTGTACTGATATATTCTGAGTTTGAATTTTTGATATTGATGCAATTGAGTTGTATGATATTTGATGATATGATTGAGATTGAGCACCTTGTTTAGGTGTACTCTGATGCATAATTGAATGTATAGTTTTACTGTTGAATGTATGTGATTCCCTCTTGTTATGATTATCTTGTAGTGTGATCTATTTTTGAGAAATTCTATTGATAAAATGATTCTCTTGATGATGAATGAGTTTATGCCTGTGATTAAGACTAATCCTATTGTGTTGAATTTATTTCTCTTATATATATCTGCCTATTGGAATTTTTCATTGATTGATGGATAAAATTTTGGGTGAACATGTTATTTGATGAATTTGGTTTAAAAAGTAAAGTTACTTCTTCAAATTAAATTAGCATATGAGTATGATTTTTGAATTGATATTGATTGATTAATTTAGTTGATGTTCATCTTATCTACTATTTATTGGGAAGAAAGATTCCATGATCCAAATAAAGAGAGTGATGACTCCCTTACTTGGCACTGCGCAAAATTGGCAGTGGTACCAAAAACATGGGTTGAAGTCAAAATGAGAGAAAAAGAAAAATCAAGAGAATGACTCCTCGTCTTGGCACCGTGCTGATTTGCAGTGGTACCTAAGTTAAGAGTAGAAGTCCAAAGAAAAAAGCATGTATCTATGTGGGTACATACCATGAGAGAAATTGTTTCACATTAACTCCGCTATCATTGGATATGAGTTCTATTACATTGATTATGTGATCAATGTACTCTAACTTCATCACTAGAAAAAAATTTGGTAATTGAATTACAGAATGTGAACGGTACATAAAAGGGAGGAACTAAAAAATTCTAAGTGGAAAAAGATTTTGGAAATCCTATTCCTGTAAATAAAAGTATGATAGGTTTGAACTGAAACTGGGTGAAATCTTGAGATTGAAATTCTACTTATTATACAAGTTGTAAAATTTTATTTGATTAAGTTGTAGATCTTGAGAATTGAATTCAAAGGATGATATGTTTATTTAGAATTTTATGAAACAATTGGTGAGAATTTTTCATTGGTGATTGTATTTTAGAAATTTATTCTTCATGAGAAAGTCTATTCCTTTAATCAGTTTTTGATTTTGCTTGAGGACAAGCAAAGTTTGAGCCTAATGTGTTTGATGACACAAAAATTTATAGTATATTTTGTGCCATTTGATAGGTCTTTTATGTCATATTCATGCTCTTTTGCTTATTTTTATGCCTTATTTATCAAATATTGCAGAATCTACACCTTTTCTGGTTTTTCATCAATTTCAAGTAAAAAGGCACTATTTTAAGAAGTTTTGAAGCAAATTCAGATGCATAGATGAATTCCCATCATCAAGAGAAGATCGCATGTCAAATTTCACGCAAATCAAACCTTCAAACCAAATTATGGCAGAGCCGTAACATAAATTACGGTACCGTGATTTTACTGAATCTACAGAACAAACCACGGTACTGCTGTAATTTCCGAGCACTGCCGTATTTTGGGTCAATTTCTGTACAGAAAGTTTCGCAGACTGTACGGTACCGTCGTACCCAATATTACGGGCCGTATTTTGAGGCAATTTCTGTTGGGGTATGCCCTTAAGGCTAATGTTTGAGGACTTGGGATTGTATCAGTATCATGTATAAACTCTTATGTTTATAAAGGCAATGGTTGTTATTCAGGTTGTTACATTGTCTGCTGCAACAAGTGTACTTCTGAATGATGTCTCAATGCTGTTCAGCTAGGCTGACATGCTATAAAGTCCTTAGTCGAGATATCTTGGTGAACATGAGACAGCCTTGATATGATTGAGACTAATATGTGTTCTAATCTTATAGGATGCTTCGAGCATGGAATAAGATGTAGGCTCATGGGTACATTGGATGTACTGGACAGACCCTACTAGGATATTCAATTGCTTGTCACAATGTGAATAATCCTTGAATGCAACAAGTGGCACATATCCTCTGACTTGAGATCACTTGTGTTTCTAAATGAGGATTGTCATTGTTTTGAGGTAGTTCAATATCATTTGAAACATAATGGTTATAGACTATCTTGGATAATGATCATGAGTCAGGTTAGGACACTAGTGATAGATATAGGATTGCCGTCTCCTTGTTTAAGGAGTGTGATGTTCTACTGGGGGCCCCCCCTGGATGAGATGATTGAGAAAGTGTATGGCCATACCCAGATGACTATGTTCATCTGATCTAATCATGCTCATCATATTGGAGTTACAGGCTTGACTCGCTTGTCCAATAAGAACATCCAGTGGCAAAGGAAATTTGTATGCCTCGTGAAGTGGATTCACACTTGTGCTGTGGTTTGGGTGTAGTCTTGGAAGACTCTTTCCTTTATATCGGGAGACAGTGATGTGTTGCTAGATACCCCTCACTGATCGTGATAACGTAAGTTATCGTTACCGACATTTAAAGGAAACCCTTAGGGTCGCACAATTCGATGATATGGCTTACTTAAGTCAGATCGTGTGGACTGAATTGTTTAGGTTCAGTTTGAAGGAGTTTAAACTCTGATTGTAAGTGAGATCTGGTCTGATCATGTTTGATTGATTGGGGCTTGAGATCGGTAAGCTTCGATCGAGAGAATTGATGCTGGATCAGTGAGATCAAGAGCATCAGGAGATGAACGGTTAGATCTGGAGCCTTAGGGTTTAAGATGATCTAGACCAAATGGCTTGGGCTGGTTTGATTTGGTCTTTGGACCAAATGCAATTGCATTGAACCGGTTCAAGAGAGTGAACGCATGGTTCAATGCTTGAGGCGTTTTTGATCAGTTTTGACATCATGGGCGCATGGCTTCGTGTCTTTCCTATTTTTGGAAAGTCATTAGCGCATGTTCCCTTCAACGCCAAAAACGCTTCAACGCTCGCCTCTCTCATTTTGCGCTCTCATGTGTGGCTTGTCTTCACGAGAGAGTTGAGAAGATTTCGGCCAAGGTGAACATCACTCTCGCATCTCCATCTTCCTCCACACAAAGGACCCCTTGAAGCTTTGCTAGCACAAAGACGACAAGGAGAAGCCATCTTCATTCGTTGTGTGCGTCATCTTCGGAGAAGAAGCAATTGCGTCTTTGCTTCCAAGACACCATCCAATCCAATGGCGTTGGTATGATCCCTTATGATCTATTCCATTGTTACAAGTTGATCATATGAACTACATGCGATCTTATCTTTGAAACCCTAATTTCCGCTGCCAAAAGAATTAATTTGCGCCAAGTAGGGTTTCGCTCCCCCTTGAAGGGGACTCTTCAATTTCTAACCCAAAAGTTTTGTAGAAATTACGGCACTACCGTAATGCATAATATGGTATAGTAATTCCGGTCGATTTTTGTACCGAGAAACTTTGCAGCAATTACGGCATTGCCATAATCGAAAACACGGGCGTAATTCTAACCCAGGCGGCCGAATTTTTCGGACAAATTGAAGCCCAATTCTTGCGTAGATGATTGTGGATGATTTAGACCACCAAATTGAGATCCATAAAGGGGGGAATATGCCAGAGAACAAGGCGAACACGGACACACGAAAAACCCCAATTTTGATCAACGTTCGAGAGAGAAATCACAGTTTTCACCGTCGCCCTAGGTTTCGCTACTGGGAAGCGTATAGTGCTTCTCTGGCCATGAAATTTGAGAGGAAGTTGTGCCTGGAGGAGGAGAACATACTCCAGAAGTTTCATAGCGAAAGGAGATCGATCGTATGAGAAATCAACAAAAGAGGCATTGCCGCCACTATTCATCCCACGAAATTACGGCTGTAATTTTCATTACAGCCGCGCTATTAGTTGATTTTCTCTTTCTCTTTAATTTCTTACCTTTTGAAACTATGGTTATGATAATTCTTCTACTATGCTAGCGGGGGTGTAATCCCTTTAACTTCTTAATGATTAGATAATTTTATTTCGTCAGGATAATTTTACTATGATAATTCTGCTTATGTGATGATTTCCTTTAATTCTTTCTAGTTTCATATTGTCAACATGATTTAGAGTTTTTGTGATATAGATTGAAAAGTGATTTGCGAAAACTTGGAGCCCTAAAATTGAGATGTAGGAACTCATCGTAATAAATTAGGTTTGTTCTTATTTCTAGATTTTAGTAGTTTATTGCCATGTCGATAACCTGATCTAGGATTGAGTTATTGAAATAAACATAATGATATTGTAAGAAACTAAATATCGGATAGTTGGAGAACCTTAAGTAGAACTTGTGAAAATTAAAGTATGAAAGTATTTAGTTTTCACTTCAGATGATTGACTTAGAATTTGGATTCACGAAAGTGATCTTTGAGTTCTTTGTCAATGATTCACTTTTATTTAATATTGGATAAATCCTGTGAGAAAGTGAGGATTGGTTCTTTGTAAATTGTCTGCGTGAAAGCGAGATGATTTCTTTATGAAGTGAAATCATATATAAATCATAATAAAATTAAACTGACAAACACTTATTTTGATCTAGTCATAGAAGTTAAGGTGGATGAAACCCTAGTCCCAGTTTCTCTCTCTGACTTTTTCGTGTAGTTTTTGATAGTTTGCTTTCATCATTTTCGATTGCCTAGCTAGTGAGAAATCGATTATTTGCTGCTTGACAAACGAGGTCTCTGTGGTTCGATATCTTAATTATTGCTTCGAGTATCCGTGCACTTGCGGACACAATAGTAACATAAATAATAAAATGATCAAACTGAGTAGTTCAGTTGGTGCTTTCCTGTGGCATTGTCGATTAGCCAATATAAACAAGAATCGCATAAAACAACTCCATGCAAATAGGTTATTAGATTCAAATTCCTTAGAGGAATTTGATACTTGTGAGCCTTGTTTATTATGGAAGATGACAAAGGCACCCATCACCAAGATCGGTGAGAGGGCAGAAGATTTATTGCATCTTATACACAGTGATGTGTGTGGGCCATTCAGTAAACAAGCCAGAGGAGGGTACAACTGCTTCATCACATTAACTGATGAATTCAGTTGATATGGTAATGTGTATCTGATGAGACATAAGTCTGAATCCTTTGATAAATTCAAGGAGTTCAAGAGTGAAGTAGAAAACCAGCTTGGAAGATCTATTAAAACTCTTCGATCAGATCCCGGTGGAGAGTACCTAAGCGTTGAATTATTTGACTATCTAAGAGCATGTGGGATTCTATCCCAACTCACTCCTTCTGGAACACCTCAATGGAATAGTGTGTCTGAAAGGAGAAATTGAACCTTGTTGGACATGGTCCGATCAATGATGAGTCATGCAACTCTACCACCCTCATTCTGGGGTCTTGCACTTGAGACAGCTTCTCTTATACTGAATAACATTCCATTTAAGAGTGTCTCCAAGATTCCATATGAGGTATGGAGTGGGAGACGCCCTAACCTATCTTTTATCAGGATCTGGGGATGTGAGGCTTATGTCAAACGTCAGGATTCTAGCAAGCTAGAACCTAGATCTGATAAATGTATCTTTGTGGGGTATCCTAAGGAAACTAAGGGATACTACTTCTATGTTCCCACCGAGAATAAAGTTTTTGTTGCTCGGGGTGCTGTCTTTCTAGAGAAAGAATTTCTCATGAGAGAAGTCAGTGGGAGGAAGTTTGACTTGGACGAGGTCCAAATGCAACCACAAGACACAGAGATGGAACCTGAGCCACCTGCACTGGTTGCTAGGCAGTTTGAGGCTCAGACACAAGTCCCACGTAGGTCTGGGAGGATTCGTCATGCACCTGAGAGGTATGGGTCGCTGCCGATCCAACACGATGGGATCTTCATCATTGAGGATGAGCTCAGGACTTATCATGAGGCAGTCAGTGGACCGGACTCTGAGAGATGCCTCGAGGCCATGCGATCCGAGATGGATTCCATGTCAGCTAACCAAGTTTGGGACTTGGTTGAGCTGCCTGATGGGGAAAAACCCATAGAGTGCAAATGGGTCCTTAAAAGGAAGACTGACATGGATGGCAACATAGTTACCTATAAAGGTAGATTAGTGGCTAAAGGATTCAAACAAGTCCATGGGGTGGACTATGATGAAACCTTCTCGCTAGTTGCCATAATCAAATCCATTCGAATTCTGCTTACTATAGCTGCATATCATGACAATGAGATATGGCAGATGGATGTTAAGACAGCGTTCCTTAACGGGAGGCTGATAGAGGATGTGTATATGACACAACCTGAAGGTTTCATCCATCCTGCAGATGCCAATAAAGTCTGCAGGCTAAAGAAATCCATTTATGAATTAAAGGAAGCGTCTCGAAGTTGGAATCTTCGGTTTGATGAAGCTGTGAGAGATTATGGCTTTATCAAAAGCGAGGATGATGCCTGTGTATGCAGAAAACTCAATGGGAGCTTGGTGACTTTTCTGGTCATGTATGTCGATGACATACTGCTCATCGAAAATGACATCCCTAGTCTTCAATCTGTGAAGACATGGTTGGGGAAGTGTTTCGAGATGAAGGACTTAGGGGAGGCCGCCTATATCCTAGGCGTGAGGATCTACCGGGATAGATCCAAGACGCTCCTGGCCCTCAGTCAGAGTACCTACATTGATAAGGTCCTAGAGAGGTTCAACTTGGAGGAATCTAAGAAGGGGTACCTTCCAGAGAGACATGACCTTACTCTCTCAAAGAGCCAATGTCCCACCACACAGGCTGAGAGGGATGACATGAGTCGAGTACCCTATCCTTCGGCAGTAGGATCGATCATGTATGCAATGTTGTGTACTATACCAGATGTGGCTTATGCTCTGAGCATAACCAGCCGATACCAATCCAATCTAGGTCTGTAGCACTGGGTGGTTGTAAAGAACATCCTAAAGTATCTGAGAAGAACTAAGGATATGTTCTTGGTCTACGGGGGACAGGAAGAGCTCAGTGCTCAGGACAACACTGATGCGCCGTTCCAGTCTGACCCTGACGACTTCATATCAGAGGCCGGCTATGTGTTCAAGATGAATGGAGGAGTTGTATGCTGGAAGAGCTTCAAGCAATCCACCATAGCTAATTCTACAATCGAGGCTGAGCATGTGGCCGCTTTTGAGGTAGCCAAAGAAGCCTTTTGTATCAGGAAGTTCATTTCTGAACCTCTGGTGGTTCCAAGTGCAGTGGATCCCATTGAGCTCTATTGTGATAACAATGGGGCAATTGCACAAGCTAAGAAACCATGGTCTCATCAAAGGTCCAAACACATACTCATAAGATTTCACCTGATCAGAGATATCATTGACCGAGGTAATGTCAAGATTAGTAGAGTTGAAACAGAGAACAATCTAGCAGACCCACTGACCAAGGCTTTGGCGCAGTAGAAGCATGATGGTCACGCCAGGGATATGGGGTTGAGGTTCCTCAACCTCTAGGTCTTAGTGCAAGTGGGAGATTGTTGGTGTATGTGCCCTGAGATATAGTTTTGGTTCATATTTGTCTACTTGACTCTGATATTTATATCATTCTAGCATTGTCGTTATCATTGTTTGTCTACATCTGTGATTATGTACTTACATGATAATGTCCCTAGAGACAGATTGGATCTGTGCTCAAGTGGTTGTCCTCAGTCGATGTACCTGAGAGAATATGAGACAGCTCTAGTACTTGTGAGATTGGTATATGGGCTAGTTAGGCACGAGGTGCTAACGCAGACATATGGGCATATCAGTGGTGGATATGCTGGACCGACCTGCTGTGAGGCTATGACTTGGTGTCATGAGTTATCCTCACAAGTGACAGGAGATGCATTGATCACTTGACTTTCGGTCATTGACTATTCTATATGGTTAGGGACATGCTTTGATATAACCTAATACCTCACCGTAGTTGGAAGGTAATAACGGTTGTCATTGAGCATGTCACGACCCATATGAGAAGGTCAATGGACAGACAGAGGATTTGCCCCTTCCTAAGGGAAGCTTGATATCCATGGAGCTCCTCTATGTTTCTATGACTGAAAGTGTATGGCCATACCCAGGTGAGAACCTGATTTAGTCATGACCATGTGATTGTGTGAAAACAAGTGATGACACACTGGTCCAATCGGATATCAGTTTGGCAAAGGGACTATGATATATCTGTACCTAGTTGCGATGATGGGGATGTCGATGTTGATATCCATTCCGATGACTTGGATAGCAGCGATGCACAACTAAGTGTCACTCACTACTTGTGGTGACCTTAGGTCAGCACTGCCAACGTCAGAGGAACCTACAGGATCGCACACCTTGATACTCAAGTTCTAGTATTGATCGGGAAGCCATATGATCGAGTTATTGGATAACTCGGATCTATTTGGGAGATTTCATCAGCGCCAATGGGCCTGATGAGATGAAAGAGAGTTATTGGAGCCAAACTTCATTTTTGGTAGGTGGACCCGAAATTGACCATGGTTGGTCACATTTGAATTTAGGTTGCATTGGAATGAATCCAATTGCTTAATCAACCCATGTAATGAAGTTTGGGCTTGCTCATTGACCAATGAGGCCCAATAATATTTTGTCATGAAGAGATAATGGGGTAAAAGGGTATAATGGGGGATAAAGCTCCCCCCATTGGCGCCTAAGGGCATAATGGGCAGGAGAAGGCGCCTTTTGCTTCATTAGGAAGCATTATGCGCCTAGCCCTTCATCCTTTGATGGTAAGCTTGCCTCTATGGCAAGTCGTTGGGCTGATATGGCTTGGAGGACTTCTTAGGAAGGTCCTTGGCGCATATGGATGATAGGAGTGGGTTTATCGAAAAGTCTTGGAGACTTGCTATAACTCAAACCCTAATTGCTCCTCCACTTTACCCTAGCCGCCCCCTTCTCTTTGTAACTTATGCATATCCTTGCCGCCCCTTATCCCTATATATTAGCATCATATGCGAGAGTGCTCCTCATGCATTCAAATTGGTGTGAGCAATCCAAGGGACGAGAGCAAGAAGAGAGTGGCGCAATCTCTTCCACAAAGCCGCAAGCAAGTCTTCTCCTCCTACTCTTGGTGCAAGAAGGACTTCTCCTTAGCAGCTTCTTCTTCTCCATCCTTCTTCCATTGGCGCATCATCCTGTTAGTTTATATGCCCTAGGACCTAGTTTTGGTCAACTTATGTACTACTTGACATTGATATTTATATATCATTCTGGCATTATCGTTATCATTGTTTGACTACACCTGCGATTGTGTACTTACATGATAATGTCCCTGGAGACAGATTGGATCTGTGCTCAAATAATTGTCCCCAGTAGATGTACCTGAGTGGATATGGGACAACTCTGGTACTTGAGAGACTGGTATGTGGGCTGGTTAGGCACGTGGTGCTAACGCAGACACATGGGTATATCATTGGAGGATACACTGGATAGACCCGCTATGAGGCTATGACTTGGTGTCATGAGTTATCCTCATAAGTGACAGGAGATGCATTGATCCCTTGACATGAGGTCATTGATCATTCTATATGGTTAGGGACTTGCTTTGATACAACCTAACACCTTGCCGTAGCTGGGAGGTCATAACGGTTGTTATTGAGCATGTCACGACCCATATGAGAAGATCAATGGACAGACATAGGATTTGCCCCTTCTCTAAGGAAGTATGATATCCATGGAGCTCCTTTATGGTTCTATGACTGAGAGTGTATGGCCATACCCAGGTGAGAACCTGTTTTAGTCATAGCCATGTGATTGGATGAAAACAAGTGGTGACACACTTGTCCAATCGGATATCAGTACGGCAAAGAGACTGTAATGCATCTGTACCTAGTTGCGATGATGGGGATGTCGATGTCGATATCCATTCCAACGACCTGGGTAGCAGCGATGCACTGCTAGGTACCACTCACTGCTTGTGATGACCTCTGGTCAGCACTGCCAGCGTCAGAGGAACCTATAGGGTCGCACACCTTGATACTTGAGTTCTTGTATTGATCGGGAAGCCTTATGATCTAGTTATTGGATAACTCGGATCTAATTGGGAGATTTCATCAGCGCCAATGGGCCTGATGAGATGGAAGAATGTTATTGGAGCCAAACTTCATTTTTGGCAGGTTGACCCGTATTTGACCATGGTTGGTCACATTTGGATTAGGGTTGCTTTGGATTGGATCCAAGTGCTTAATCAACCCATGTAATGAAGTTTGGGCTAGCTCATTATCCAATGAGGCCCAATGACAAGTTCTCATGAAGAGATGAGAGGCTAAAAGGGTATAATGGGGAGAAACATGAACCATTAGGCGCCTAGGGGCATAATGGGGTCATGTTGGCGCCTTTGCTTCATTATGGAAGTAAAGGGTGCCTCCCCTCTCTTGCTAGGATGGAATGAATGCCTTTATGGCATTGCTTGAGGCGCAAGGCAAGGCCTTGGCGCACAAGGAAAGGCGTGGGAACAAAAGAAAAGGTTGAATGAGAATTATGGAAATGTCTTGGAGACTTTCCTTGTCTCAAACCTCCTCATCCTAGCCCTACACTTGTCATGATCCTAGCCATTACCCTAACCGCCTCTTGCCCTATAAATGTGACCCTAGTCGCCCCCTCTTGCGGGTAATCAATCCTTGAAGGCGTGAACACAAGGAGAGGGGCGAGTGCTTGGAGCAAGGGCGCATCTTCCATTACCGCAAGCCTCTTCCTCCTTTCCTCTTGGCGCAAAGAGATCTAGGGCTTGGCGGCTTGGGTAGTTTTCCCTCTTCACTTGGCGCATCTTTTCTCTAGGTGGTGCAAGAGAAGTAAAACATCTTCCTAAGGCTTGGATCTTCTTCCCGAGGCTAGCACCGGGCGTGGAAGAAGAGAACTCAAGAGATCCGTGTGTGCGAGACTGCAGAGGGCGCACACTTGGACGCCTACATCGGCATCGCTCCATATTGCTCCTAAGGTACTTACTAACTCATCGTGTCGACTCCCTTGCTTGCGATCTTCACTGGGTTTTTGGGACCGGCCTGTTTCGGGGACATTCTTCCGCTGCGAAAAATGTATGTCTATAACTCTGAAAATTGTAAAATGTCCCCGGGGTTTCCCAACAGTGGTATCAGAGGGGCTTGCAAGACTCAAACGATGTTTTATGCTTTTCTTCCATGCTCACATGCCATATCTCTATTTTCGTAAATAGCATGATGCATGGCAAACGATTTTTCTAAAAGTAGAAAAATTAGGGTTTCTTGTTTCTATCATCCTCTCAATCTCTTTTGGATTTTTGGACTATTTTTCTTGTTTGATTTAAAGATCAAAGGCGCACGTAATTTTGTCAAGTAGGACGGGCATTGTGTCTTCGGACTGGCCAAGTCTCTTGATCTGACAAAATTGCCAGCCGAAAGGATCTCTGAAATCATCATGAAAAATAAATCGCAATAAACCAAAGGATTTGTGAGAAGAAGATGAGAAAAAGAAACTGGTTTTATGAAAAAGTAAAATTTCATATTTTATGTTTTTCATGAGCATGTAGAATTGCATGAGTAAATACCTTGATTGTGCATGATGTTGTGATCATTAGTCAAGCCCCCTTTGCATGCCTGCAATGTATCCTCGTGAGGCCTGCGTGCCGCTTTTTCTTTTTGATTTTGACTAAGAAGAAGATTAGGGTGGCGCATGTACTTGGAGCTTAGCGCATGCATACCTTGGATGGTGATGCAACAAGCAAGAGGCGCAAACCTGCTTAGTGGCGCAAGACCATGGCATTGGCCGAACCTATGGGAACTTCAAAAGTATTCCTCTATGGTTTGAGAGCTAAACCATGAGAGAAGGACCTTGGAGCCAACCTTGAAGTTCAAGCTAGAGGTCGGCTAGGCTAGGTCTAGTTTTTGGGGCTTGAGTTCTAGGACAAGAGTTGAACCTATTTCATGGCATGGATTGGTTCAATGTCTTGTATAGGATATGATCACATCATCCTTTACTGCTTTTATTATTATCTGCAGAAGCATGCCTGAAATATTTTACCGTTATGTTATCACTATAGGATTGCATGCCTGTAATGATAGACATAAGATAAAACTGAGATGATGAGACCTTAAACAAAACCCTCAATTAAAATATCAAGTCTGGTAGCCTTCTAACGCGTAGCCCTCACTAAGCTATCAATCAGTGGAGTTGTGAATTGTTTCCCACCCTCGTGGGACACACCCACTTATCTTTAGAAAGTGTGTGGTGGCAATGGTTTCCCCAGTCCAGTTTTAACCTGGGCGTGCCTTCGCAAGGAAACTCGTTGGCCCTGGGCATAACGGTTAGGAATGGACTTGACTAGAAGTTCACATGTGCTGGGCACATGGTGAAAGTCTAGAGGCATCGTTGAGAGGTAAAGGTTTCATGTTGTATCCAGCCCTCACTGGACATGAAATGCCCAGACTGTCTCAACAAGGGGAGTTGCTTGGAGCAACCGGCCGACGCGCCCACCTTAGGAAACATGGGTTACTTTGTGCATCTCATCCCACCCTCGTGGGACGCGAAGCCTCATGTGAAATAAGGATCCCATCTCACTAGGAAGTCTTAAACTTCCCGATTGACTTTGTGGGTTGTCAATGCGAATTTAAAATAGTGAGAGCAGAAATCATTTAAAACAAGTCCAGTTTAAATGATTCGAAGTAGTATTAATCTGTTCTTCTTGGGTGTTGTAGAACAATGGCTACGAACACTGGCGGATTATCACTGCGATCACTCCTTGATAAGGATAAGTTAGTTGGAACTAACTTTATGGACTGGCATCGGAATTTGAGGATAGTCCTCAAGCTCGAGAAGAAGCTGTATGTCCTTGAACAGCCTCTTCCTGCGGCTCCTCCGCCTAATGCCCGAACGGCAGACAGAGATGCTTATAGAAAGCATCAGGATGACTCTTTGGAGGTTGCATGTCTTATGCTAGCCAGCATGGCACCTGAACTGCAGGTGCAATATGAGGAGCAGAACGCTTTTCAGATGATTACTCGTCTGAAACAGATGTTCGAGGCTCAGGCTAGAACTGAGAGATTTGACACAGCCAAAATAGTCTTTCGGTGCAAGTTGTCTGAAGGTGCACCAGTGAGACCCCATGTTCTCAAACTCATTGGGAATGTGGATCATCTCAGGAGACTGGGACACACCATAGACAACGAGCTGGTTGTGGATCTTATTCTTCATTCCCTGCCCCCTAGCTTCAGTCCGTTTATCATTAACTTCAACATGAACCGGATTGAGTGCACACGGGAGGAATTGATGAATATGCTCCAAACAGCCGAGCGAGAGATGGGTAAGACCAAACCCAATTCTATTCTTTTGGTCCCTGTGACCAAGAAGATAAAGAAGAAGGGTAAGGCACGTGCTAAGAGCAGTGCCAGAGGTCCTACCAAAGCACTGAAGAAAAAGGCGAAGAAGTCAAAGGAACAGAGGTGTTTTCACTGTGGCGAGCAGGGCCACTGGAGAAGGGACTGCAAGCAGCTTCAGAATGAGGAGAAGAAAGGCTTGGCCTTAACTTCTAGCTCAGGTATCTATGTTACAGAAGTCAATCTTTCTACTTCTATGTCATGGGTATTGGATACCGCATGTGGAGCTCATATTTGTACAAATATGCAGGGGCTCAAGAAAAGTAGATTGGTGCGGCATGGAGAGATTGACCTACGCGTTGGAAACGGGGCACAGGTTGCTGCTGTTGCTGTAGGCGTTTTGACTCTCTCCATGCCTTCTGGACTTCAATTAGAACTAGATAATTGCTTTTGTGTACCTTCGTTAACAAAGAACATTGTATCCATTCCTTGCTTGGCAAGGAAAGGATTTAAATTTGAAATAAATAAGAACTCTTGTTCTTTTTCATTTGCAAATATGTTCTATGGGAGGGGTACTTTATGCAATGGTCTATATATCTTGGATATGGAAAGTTCTGTTTGTAACATAAGCAATAATAGGACCAAACTGAGTGGTTCAGTTGGTGCTTTCCTATGGCACTGTCGATTAGCCCATATAAACAAGAATCGCATCCAACAACTCCATGCAAATGGATTGTTAGATTCAAGTTCCTTGGAGGAATTTGATACTTGTGAACCCTGTTTATTAGGGAAAATGACAAAGGCGCCCTTCACCAAGATTGGTGAGAGGGCAGAAGGTTTATTGGATCTCATACATACTGATGTATGTGGGCCCTTCAATAAACAAGCCAGAGGAGGGTACAACTACTTCATTACCTTCACTGATGACTTCAGTAGGTATGGTTATGTCTACTTAATGAGACATAAATCTGAATCCTTTGAGAAATTCAAAGTGTTCAAGAATGAAGTAGAGAACCAGCTTGGAAGATCCATTAAAGCTCTTCGATCAGATCGAGGTGGAGAATACCTGAGTGGTGAGTTCTTTGACTATCTGAGAGAGTGTGGGATCATATCCCAACTCACTCCTCATGGAACACCTCAATGGAATGGTGTGTCTGAAAGGAGAAATCAAACTTTATTAGATGTGGTTCGATCCATGATGAGTCATGCAACTCTACCTTCATCATTCTGGGGCATGCACTAGAAACAGCTTCTCTGATACTGAATAATGTTCCATCTAAGAGTGTCTCCAAAATACCATACGAGGTGTGGAGTGGGAGACGCCCTAATCTCACGTTTATCAGGATCTGGGGATGTGAGGCTTATGTCAAACGTCAGGATTCTAGCAAGCTAGAACCTAGATCTGATAAGTGTGTGTTTGTGGGGGTATCCTAAGGAAACTAAAGGATACTACTTCTATGTCCCAACCGAGAACAAAGTTTTTGTTGCTCGGGGTGCTGTCTTTCTAGAGAAAAAATTTCTTATGAAAGAAGTTAGTGGGAGGAAGTTTGACTTGGATGAGGTCCAAGTGCAAGCACAAGACAAAGAGATGGAATCTGAGCCACCTGCACCGGTTGCTAGGCAACCTGAGGCTCAGACACAGGTTCCACATAGGTCTGGGAGAATTCGTCGTGCACCTGAAAGGTATGGGTCGCTACCGACCCAACACGATGGGATCTTCATCATTGAGGATGAACCTAGAACCTATGATGAGGCGGTCAGTGGACCGGACTCCGAGAAATGGCTTGACGCCATACGATCCGAGATGGATTCCATGTCGGCTAACCAAGTCTGGGATTTGGTTGAGCTGCCTGATGGGGTAAAACCCATAGGGTGTAAATGGGTCTTCAAGAAGAAGACAGACATGGATGGCAAAATAGTTACTTATAAGGGTAGACTAGTGGCTAAAGGATTTAAACAAGTCCACGGGGTGGACTGTGATGAAACCTTCTCGTCGGTTGCCATGATTAAATCCATTCGGATTCTGCTTGCTATAGCTGCATATCATGACTATGAGATATGGCAGATGGATGTGAAGATAGTGTTCCTTAATGGGAAGCTGACTGAGGATGTGTATATGTCACAACCTGATGGCTTCATCCATCCTGCAGAGACTAATAAGGTCTGCAGGCTAAAGAGGTCCATTTATGGATTAAAACAAGCATCTCGAAGTTGGAATCTTCGATTTGATGAGGCCGTGAGAGATTATGGCTTTATCAAAAGCGAAGATGACGCCTGTGTATACAGAAAATTCAGTGGGAGCTTGGTGATTTTTCTGGTCTTGTATGTTGATGACATACTGCTCATCGGAAACGACATCCCTAGTCTTCAAGCTGCGAAGACATGGTTGGGGAAGTGTTTCGAGATGAAAGACTTAGGGGAGGCCGCCTATATTCTAGGCGTGAGGATCTACCAGGATAGATCCAAGAGGCTTCTGGCCCTTAGTCAAAGTACTTACATTGATAAGGTACTGGAGAGGTTCTACATGGAGCAATCCAAGAAAGGATACCTTCCAGTGAGATATGGCCTTACTCTCTCAAAGAGCCAGTGTCCTACAACACAGGCTGAGAGGGATGACATGAGTCGAATTCCTTATGCTTGGGCAGTAGGATCGATCATGTATGCAATGTTATGTACTAGACCAGATGTAGCATATGCTGTAAGGATAACCAGCCGATACCAATCCAATCCAGGTCTACAGCACTGGGTGGCTGTAAAGAACATCCTAAAGTATCTGAGAAGAACTAAGGATTTGTTCTTGGTCTATGGGGGACAGGAAGAGCTCAGTATGCAGGGCTATACTGACGCATCGTTCCAGTCTGACCCTGACGACTTTAGATCGCAGGTCGGCTATGTGTTCAAGATAAATGGAGGCGCTGTATGTTGGAAGAGCTTCAAGCAATCCACCATAGCAGATTCTACAACCGAAGCTGAGTATGTGGCTGCTTCTGAGGCAGCCAAGGAAGCTGTTTGGATAAGGAAGTTCTTATGTGATCTTCAAGCGGTACCTAGTGCAATGGATCCCATTGAACTCTACTGTGACAACAATGGAGCAATTGCACAAGCCAAGGAACCACGGTCTCATCAATGATCCAAACACATACTCAGAAGATTTCACCTGATCAGAGAGATCATTGACAGAGGTGATGTCAAGATTAGCAGAGTAGACACAGAGAACAATCTGGCAGACCCATTGACCAAGGCTTTGGCGCAGCAGAAAGCATGATGGTCACGCTAGAGATATGGGGTTGAGATTCCTCAACTTCTAGGTCTTAGTGCAAGTGGGAGATTGTTGGTGTATATGCCCTAGGACCTAGTTTTGGTCAACTTATGTACTACTTGACATTGATATTTATATATCATTCTGGCATTGTCGTTATCATTGTTTGTGTTGGGGTATGCCCTTAAGGCTAATGTTTGAGGCCTTTGGGATTGTAATAAGTATCATGTAATAAACTCTTGTGTTTATAAAGGCATGGTTATTATTCAGGTTGTTACCTTGTCTGCTGTAATAAGTGTACTTCTGAATAATGTCTCAAAGCTGTTCAGCTAGGCTGACAGGCTATATGTCCTTAGTCGAGATATCTTGGTGAACCTGAGACAGCCTTGATATGATTGAGACTAATATGTGTGCTAATCTTATAGGATGCTTCGAGCATGGAATAAGATGTAGACTCATGGGTACATTGGATGTACTGGACAGACCCTACTGGGATATTCCATTGCTTGTCACAATGTGAATGATCCTCGTAAGCAGCAAGTGGCACATGTCCTTTGACTTGAGATCACTTGTGTTTCTAAATGATGATTGTCATTGTTTTGAGGTAGTTCAATATCATTTGAAACATAATGGTTATAGACTATCTTGGATGGTGAGCTTGAGTCAGGTTAGGGCACTTGTGATAGATAAAGGATTGCCGTCTCCTTGTTTAAGGAGTGTGATGTTCTAAAGGGCCCCCCCTGTATGAGATGATTGAGATAGTGTATGGCCATACCCAGATGACTGTGTTCATCTGATCTAATCATGCTCATCGTATTGGAGTTACAGGCTTGACATGCTTGTCCAATAAGAACATCCAGTGGCAAAGGAAACATGCATGCCTCGTGAGTTTGATTCACACTTGTGCTATGGTTTGGGTGTTGTCTTGGAAGACTCTTTCCTTTATATCGGGAGACAGTGATGTGTTGCTAGATACCCCTCACTGATCGTGATAACGAAAGTTATCGTTACCGACATTTAAAGGAAACCCTTAGGGTCGCACAATTTGGTGATATGGCTTGCTTAAGTCAGATCGTGTGGACTGAATTGTTTCGGTTCAGTTTAAAGGGATTTAATCTCTGATTGTAAGTGAGATCTGGTCTGATCATGTTTGATTGATTAGGGCTTTAGATCGGTAAGCTTTGATCGAGAGAGATGATGCTAGATCGATGCGATCAGAAGCGTCAGATGATGAATGGTCAGATCTTGGACTTTGGGGTCTAATTTGATCTAGACTTAATGCTTGGGCTGATTTGGTTTCGCTATTGAACCAAGAGTATTGAACCGGCTCATGGGTTGAGCGCATGGTTCAAGAGGGAGAAGGAGTTGCGTTTGGTTCATGGAGACATGAACGCATGAACGCATAC
The DNA here is from genome assembly GCA_027563935.2 of Costus lasius. Taxonomy (NCBI): domain Eukaryota; kingdom Viridiplantae; phylum Streptophyta; class Magnoliopsida; order Zingiberales; family Costaceae; genus Costus; species Costus lasius. Next base: position 31,900,214 of record CM050448.1, read on the forward strand.
TCTTAATGGTTGCCATTTTTGGAAAGTTCCAAAATGAAAACGCATATGCGTTCATGGCTTGAAGTCTCCCTAATGTTTTTCGGTTACACCTCTCTCTCTTGTTGCTTGGTGGAAACGATTTTTTTTGCTCTCGAGCAAGTGAGGGTGTTGACGAGAAGTGGAGGAACCGGCCAAGCAAAAGGAAGTCTTCATCTCTTCCCTACACTCGATCATTGACATCTTGGCACTTTTGCTAGCACAAGAGGTGCGCAAGTTGGGAGCCTTCATCGCCTTTGTGTGTGAACTTTTGGAGGAGATCAAAGTTGCTCTCTTCTTCCAAGCCGACCTCCAATCTATGGCTATGGTATAGATCTAAACTCATAGCTTCAAGTTGATCATATGGTTGTCATATACGATCTTTTAGAAACCCTCTTTTTCCGTCATGCATGCTAGATGCGCATGTTTAGGGTTTCACCCCCTTTCTAAGGGTTTCTTTCAATTGGTATCAGAGGTAGGCTTTCGATATGATCTATATGATTGCTTTGAAGTGTTTGTGATCCATACATGTTGCGCTTACTTGATGCTTTGTTTTCATGATGCATGGTTTACATTGGCTATGTTTGCGCTTGTATCATGGTTACATGAAGTTTGCGCTCCCCCTTGAAGGGGACCCCCTAAAGTTTGCGCTCCCCCTTGAAGGGGACCCCCCTTAGATCTAAGGGTTTTCAATATGCTAGATATGAGATATATCTTAGGTTCTCAAGTGAAGCATGTTGTTTTGTTTGTTTGCGCATGTTCTAGATGTTTTATAAAACTTACATCTTGCGCGCCAACTTAGATCTAAGGTGACCCTACTATAAATCCTTAGATGGGTTGATGGGGTTGAAAGCATCTTCTAGGTTAGATCCAACTAGTCTGATCAGACCATCTGACAGCCTAGATGGGTTGACCAGATAGCACCTGTGCGCAAGCACGAGGTGGCTATAGGTCGACTGCATCCAGGGCGTGTAGCGAGGTCTGGTTGAGACAACTACTGAACACACATGAGTTAGGCCCGGGGTCACACCCGCTTGCCAAAACTCATGAAGGTGGTTCAGCCCTTGGCGCATGCATGGTTGACCATTAGGTCAACACGGGTCAGTTAGGACTCGGTGCATGCAAGGGCAGAGGATCTGACTAGATGGATGAGTGGATCCCTATCAATGGACCATTGTAAGGTTGTAGAGCACATAAGGAAATTAAAATTGATACCATGGGGTTTTTCAAAATTTAATTTCATGAATGGATCACATGTTGTTTTGATACCATATGCTTGTTTATTTAATCTTATGTGGGTTGCCCTAATGTGTGCTGTGCTGGGGCCTGCGTGCCTGGTAAATTACAAGTTAATATTATTGTGATCTGCGAATCACATTTTTTTATTAATTTATTGTATAATTGACCTGCGAGTCAAAGCTTGTCTAGATAGATCAAAATGTTTTTTATTAGACAAGAGCATAAAGGCACACATCCTTGAGGGGCATTCACCTGGTGGCGCACCTGAGGTGCTCTTGGCGCTAGGGCCCTGGGTTGGACCAGATGAGATGCAAAAGAGCTCAAGTGAAGACTTAAGTAAAATTAAGGTCTTTCTAGGGTTCATGGGCTTTTACCACATAAGATCATGCTTTCTATTTATTGCTTATATAATTAGAATTGCATGTGTTTATCTTCTGCTATAGCCATAGGATATGCCTGATAGTAAGAAGATAAAAGACCGTTAAAATCCAACGCTAATATATCAAGCACGTAATGCCTTCTGACGCGAAACCTCACTGTTCTGACTATCGTTGGAGCCGTGTTGAACCCACTCAGTGGGCACGTCCATCTATCTTCAGACGGTGCGGGATTACACCTGCGTGTTACAGAGTAGGGATTTATCCCTTCTCGTTGCTCAGCATAGCACGTGGTGGTCCAGGGAGTAGGTCAGGTCAGCTTGACCATGTAGGCTACATATGTGGCGCATATGGTAGCACATGGAGGCAGCCATCTGAGGGATCAGAGACTGTGTTGTACCAACTCAGTTGGCACAGTCTGCTGGATTGCCCAGATGAAGGGGAATCGCACGGGTTGGCGATTGGCTGGGACAGCCTACCAGAAATTAGTGCTTGTCATCTCTGTGCATCTTATCTCGCCTGAGCGGGACGCGGAGACCAAGTATGAAATCTGGATCCCATCTCACTAAAAGAGTGTTACTCTTTCGGACTGTTTACTGGATTTTTCAGTCAGACAAAATAGTGAGAAAAGAATCTTTCTTAAGTCCTGGATTGATTCTGAACATTGATACTAACCTTGCTGTTCTTGCATTGTTGTAGATAACTGCAGCAACGAACACCATGAGCTTCAATGTGCGATCCCTACTGGAAAGGGAGAAGTTTGCTGGGCCGAACTTCTCTGACTGGTTCGGACACCTTAAGATCGTTCTTAAGGCAGAGAGGAAACTGTATGTCCTCGAGACGGCGATACCGCCGCAGCCCGCTCCGAACGCCGCAAGGGCGGTTCGGGATGCCTATGAAAAGCACGTCAATGATAGCATTGATGTCGCTTGCCTGATGCTTGCGTCTATGACGCCACCGCTGCAGCGTCAGCATGAGGATATGTCGGCTATAGAGATTATAGCGAACCTCAAGATGCTGTATGCTGCACAGGCGAGGACAGAACGCTATAATCTGACAAAGCTCTTCTTTCAGAGCAAACTGGCTGAGGGGAGCCCAGTGGGAGCTCACGTGCTCAAAATGATTGGGCACAAGGAGGCTCTGGAGAAACTGGGGCATACCGTCAACCAGGAGCTTGCTGTTGATATTATTCTGCAGTCTCTCCCGCCCTCTTTCGATGCGTTCATCATTAATTTTAATATGAACAAAATCGATTGCACGCCGGCAGAGCTGCTGAATATGCTCTTGACAACTGAGGAAACTCTGAAGGGTAAGCCTTCAACCTCTGTCTTGATGGTTCCTTCTAGGAACAAGAAGAAGGGGAAGAAGGGCAAGGCCCCTGTCAAGAATTACAGCAAGGCTCTGAAACAGAAGGTGAAGCGGTCGAAGGATAACAGGTGTTTCCACTGTGGCCAGCTGGGTCACTGGAAAAAGGACTGTAAAGCGCTCCAAGGAGATAAGAGGGGAAGCATCGCTTCTGGCTCAGGTATATATGTGACTGAGGTCATGTTATCTTCTTCTTCAATATCATGGGTGTTGGACACTGCATGTGGAGTTCACATTTGTTCAAATGTACAGGAACTCAAGAGAAGAAGGCAGGTGGGACAGCATGAGGTAGACCTACGAGTTGGAAACGGGGCACGGGTTGCTGCTGTTGCTGTAGGAGACTATTTCATTTCTTTACCATCTGGCATTGTATTAGAATTAAACAATTGTTATTTTGTACCCAGTATTACCAAGAATATTATCTCTATTCCTGCTCTTGTCAGGAAAGGATTTGCCTTTGAATGCAAAATTTCAAAGTGTGTTTTATCTTATGATAATATTGTGTATGCAACTGGTTCAATCAACAATGGGTTATTCATGTTGGACATGGAATATTCTATACAAAACATTGATAATAAGAAAGCCAAGTATGCTGATGACAGCACCTTGCTATGGCATAGTCGTTTAGGCCATATAAACGAGAAGCGCATTAAGCGGTTGCATGATCATGGACTGCTGGGATCATTCTCCTATAAGGAGATTGATACATGCAAAGCTTGTTTAATGGGTAAAATGACGAAGTCACCTTTTTCTAAGAAAGGTCAAAGGGCTTCAGGTTTACTTGACCTTATACACAGTGATGTGTGTGGGCCGTTTAGTAAACATGCCAGAGGTGGCTATCAGTACTTCATTACCTTTACTGATGATTTCAGTAGGTAAAGGTATGTCTATCTGATGAGACATAAAAGTGAATCTTTTGACAAGTTCAAAGAGTTCAAGAATGAAGTACAAAATCAGCTAGGCCGAAATATCAAGGCACTTCGTTCTGATCGAGGTGGAGAATACCTAAGTCATGCATTTACTGACTATCTGAAGGAGTGTGGGATTATCTCACAGCTCACTCCGCCAGGAACACCGCAATGGAATGGTGTGTCCGAGAGGAGAAATAGAACGTTACTTGATATGGTTCGTTCTATGATGAGTCAGGCCACTCTTCCATACTCCTTTTGGGGTTTTGCACTGGAAACAGCTGCAAAGGTACTAAACCGAGTGCCATCTAAGGCAGTTTCAATGACGCCATATGAATTATGGTATGGGAAACAGCCAAGCTTGACATTTATCAGGATCTGGGGTTGCGAGGCTTATGTCAAAAAGCTCGCCTCTGGGAAACTAGAGAGCAGATCTGACAAATGCATCTTTGTCGGTTACCCTAAGGAAACTAAGGGTTATTATTTCTACGATCCCAAGGAGAACAAAGTTTTTGTTGCTCGGACGGCCATATTTCTTGAGAAGGAGTTTCTTCTGCAAGAGGCCAGTGGGAGAGAAATAAAGCTGGATGAAAATCCAGAGGAAGGACAAAGTAGTCAAGCTCAGTTGGATGAGCCTGAGCCAGTGGATCAGGTTATTGAACAACCTGAGGCTCAGATAACACGGGAACCGCGAAGATCGGGAAGGATCCGTCGACAGCCTGAGCGCTATGACGGAGTCTACATCATTGATAATGATGAACCCCTCACCTATGCGGATGCGGTCAGTGGACCGGAGTCAGCTAGATGGCTTGATGCTATGCGAGCCGAGATGGACTCCATGTCAGATAACCAAGTCTGGGATTTGGTTGATCCGCCTCCGGGAGTAATCCCTATAGGCTGTAAATGGATCTTCAAGAAGAAGATTGACATGGATGGTAACGTGGTTACCTATAAAGGCAGGCTAGTTGCGAAAGGTTTCAAACAAATCTACGGGATAGATTATGATGAAACTTTCTCACCTGTAGCTATGTTCAAGTCTATTCGGATTCTTTTCGCGATAGCTGCATATTATGATTATGAGATCTGGCAGATGGATGTGAAGACAGCTTTCCTTAATGGAAATCTGGATGAGGATGTCTATATGACACAACCTGAGGGTTTCACTAATCCAGCAGATCGTCATAAAATATGCAAGTTAAAGAAATCCATTTATGGATTGAAACAAGCATCTAGGAGCTGGAATATTCGTTTTGATGAATCAATCTCTGAGTTTGGTTTCATCAAGAACGAGGATGACCCGTGTGTTTATAAGAGGTTTAGTGGGAGCGTAATTACATTCCTAATCCTCTACGTCGATGATATCTTGATCATTGGAAATGATATTCCTGAACTGCATGCTGTTAAAGCATGGTTAGGAAAATGTTTCCAGATGAAAGATCTAGGAGAAGCAGCCTATGTGTTAGGTGTAAAGATCTATAGGGATAGATCTAAGAGGCTTCTCGGGCTGTGCCAGAGTACTTACATCGATAAGGTCCTGGAGAGATTCCATTTAGAGAATTCTAAACGTGGATATCTTCCAGTCAGACATGGTCTGAATCTTTCGAAGAGTCAGTGTCCACAAACACAGACTGAGAAAGATGAAATGGACAATACGCCTTATGCTTCGGCTATTGGGTCCATCATGTATGCGATGTTATGTACTCGCCCAGACGTCGCTTACGGGTTAAGCGTGACCAGTCGATTCCAAAGTAATCCAGGTTTGGCGCACTGGATTGCAGTCAAGAACATTATAAAATATCTGCGGAGGACCAAAGATATGTTCTTGATATATGGTGGTCAGGAAGAACTCAGTATAGAGGGATATACTGACGCTTCGTTCCAGTCGGACCAGGATGATTTCCGATCGCAATCAGGCTATGTTTTTAGCTTGAATGGTGGAGCAGTGGTGTGGAAGAGTTTCAAACAATCAACTGTTGCTGATTCCACAACAGAAGCCGAGTATGTTGCAGCCTCGGAAGCATCCAAGGAGGCAGTGTGGATTCGTAAGTTCGTGAGAGAACTTGGTGTCGTTCCTTCGAGTGCTGATCCTTTGGTTATCTTCTGTGATAACACTGGAGCAATCGCACAAGCAAAGGAACCACGGTCGCACCAGAAGTCCAAGCACATACAGAGACGGTTTCACTTGATCCGGGAGATCATTGATCGAGGCGAGATCAAAATATGCAAGGTTCATACAGATGACAATCTGGCAGACCCGCTTACCAAGCCTCTGGCGCAGCAGAAGCATGAGCAGCACTGTAATAATATGGGTTTGAGATTTCTCAACCATTAGATTAAGTGCAAGTGGGAGATTGTTGGGGTATGCCCTTAAGGCTAATGTTTGAGGCCTTTGGGATTGTAATAAGTATCATGTAATAAACTCTTGTGTTTATAAAGGCATGGTTATTATTCAGGTTGTTACCTTGTCTGCTGTAATAAGTGTACTTCTGAATAATGTCTCAAAGCTGTTCAGCTAGGCTGACAGGCTATATGTCCTTAGTCGAGATATCTTGGTGAACCTGAGACAGCCTTGATATGATTGAGACTAATATGTGTGCTAATCTTATAGGATGCTTCGAGCATGGAATAAGATGTAGACTCATGGGTACATTGGATGTACTGGACAGACCCTACTGGGATATTCCATTGCTTGTCACAATGTGAATGATCCTCGTAAGCAGCAAGTGGCACATGTCCTTTGACTTGAGATCACTTGTGTTTCTAAATGATGATTGTCATTGTTTTGAGGTAGTTCAATATCATTTGAAACATAATGGTTATAGACTATCTTGGATGGTGAGCTTGAGTCAGGTTAGGGCACTTGTGATAGATAAAGGATTGCCGTCTCCTTGTTTAAGGAGTGTGATGTTCTAAAGGGCCCCCCCTGTATGAGATGATTGAGATAGTGTATGGCCATACCCAGATGACTGTGTTCATCTGATCTAATCATGCTCATCGTATTGGAGTTACAGGCTTGACATGCTTGTCCAATAAGAACATCCAGTGGCAAAGGAAACATGCATGCCTCGTGAGTTTGATTCACACTTGTGCTATGGTTTGGGTGTTGTCTTGGAAGACTCTTTCCTTTATATCGGGAGACAGTGATGTGTTGCTAGATACCCCTCACTGATCGTGATAACGAAAGTTATCGTTACCGACATTTAAAGGAAACCCTTAGGGTCGCACAATTTGGTGATATGGCTTGCTTAAGTCAGATCGTGTGGACTGAATTGTTTCGGTTCAGTTTAAAGGGATTTAATCTCTGATTGTAAGTGAGATCTGGTCTGATCATGTTTGATTGATTAGGGCTTTAGATCGGTAAGCTTCGATCGAGAGAGATGATGCTAGATCGATGCGATCAGAAGCGTCAGATGATGAATGGTCAGATCTTGGACTTTGGGGTCTAATTTGATCTAGACTTAATGCTTGGGCTGATTTGGTTTCGCTATTGAACCAAGAGTATTGAACCGGCTCATGGGTTGAGCGCATGGTTCAAGAGGGAGAAGGAGTTGCGTTTGGTTCATGGAGACATGAACGCATGAACGCATACTCTTAATGGTTGCCATTTTTGGAAAGTTCCAAAATGAAAACGCATATGCGTTCATGGCTTGAAGTCTCCCTAATGTTTTTCGGTTACACCTCTCTCTCTTGTTGCTTGGTGGAAATGATTTTTTTTTGCTCTCGAGCAAGTGAGGGTGTTGACGAGAAGTGGAGGAACCGGCCAAGCAAAAGGAAGTCTTCATCTCTTCCCTACACTCGATCATTGACATCTTAGCACTTTTGCTAGCACAAGAGGTGCGCAAGTTGGGAGCCTTCATCGCCTTTGTGTGTGAACTTTTGGAGGAGATCAAAGTTGCTCTCTTCTTCCAAGCCGACCTCCAATCTATGGCTATGGTATAGATCTAAACTCATAGCTTCAAGTTGATCATATGGTTGTCATATACGATCTTTTAGAAACCCTCTTTTTCCGTCATGCATGCTAGATGCGCATGTTTAGGGTTTCACCCCCTTCCTAAGGGTTTCTTTCAGTTTGACTACACCTGCGATTGTGTACTTACATGATAATGTCCCTGGAGACATATTGGATCTGTGCTCAAATAATTGTCCCCAGTAGATATACCTGAGTGGATATGGGATAGCTCTAGTACTTGAGAGACTGGTATGTGGGCTGGTTAGGCACGTGGTGCTAACGCAGACACATGGGTATATCATTGGAGGATATACTGGATAGACCCGCTATGAGGCTATGACTTGGTGTCATGAGTTATCCTCATAAGTGACAGGAGATGCATTGATCCCTTGACTTGAGGTCATTGATCATTCTATATGGTTAGGGACTTGCTTTGATACAACCTAACACCTTGCCGTAGCTGGGAGGTCATAACGGTTGTTATTGAGTATGTCACGACCCATATGAGAAGATCAATGGACAGACATAGGATTTGCCCCTTCTCTAAGGAAGTATGATATCCATGGAGCTCCTTTATGGTTCTATGACTGAGAGTGTATGGCCATACCCAGGTGAGAACCTGTTTTAGTCATAGCCATGTGATTGGATGAAAACAAGTGGTGACACACTTGTCCAATCGGATATCAGTACGGCAAAGAGACTGTAATGCATCTGTACCTAGTTGCGATGATGGGGATGTCGATATCGATATCCATTCCAACGACCTGGGTAGCAGCGATGCACTGCTAGGTGCCACTCACTGCTTGTGATGACCTCTGGTCAGCACTGCCAGCGTCAGAGGAACCTACAGGGTCGCACACCTTGATACTTGAGTTCTTGTATTGATCGGGAAGCCTTATGATCTAGTTATTGGATAACTCGGATCTAATTGGGAGATTTCATCAGCGCCAATGGGCCTGATGAGATGGAAGAATGTTATTGGAGCCAAACTTCATTTTTGGCAGGTTGACCCGTATTTGACCATGGTTGGTCACATTTGGATTAGGGTTGCTTTGGATTGGATCCAAGTGCTTAATCAACCCATGTAATGAAGTTTGGGCTAGCTCATTATCCAATGAGGCCCAATGACAAGTTCTCATGAAGAGATGAGAGGCTAAAAGGGTATAATGGGGAGAAACATGAACCATTAGGCGCCTAGGGGCATAATGGGGTCATGTTGGCGCATTTGCTTCATTATGGAAGTAAAGGGTGCCTCCCCTCTCTTGCTAGGATGGAATGAATGCCTTTATGGCATTGCTTGAGGCGCAAGGCAAGGCCTTGGCGCACAAGGAAAGGCGTGGGAACAAAAGGAAAGGTTGAATGAGAATTATGGAAATGTCTTGGAGACTTTCCTTGTCTCAAACCTCCTCATCCTAGCCCTACACTTGTCATGATCCTAGCCATTACCCTAACCGCCTCTTGCCCTATAAATGTGACCCTAGTCGCCCCCTCTTGCGGGTAATCAATCCTTGAAGGCGTGAACACAAGGAGAGGGGCGAGTGCTTGGAGCAAGGGCGCATCTTCCATAATCGCAAGCCTCTTCCTCCTTTCCTCTTGGCGCAAAGAGATCTAGGGCTTGGCAGCTTGGGTAGTTTTCCCTCTTCACTTGGCGCATCTTTTCTCTAGGTGGCGCAAGAGAAGTAAAACATCTTCCTAAGGCTTGGATCTTCTTCCCGAGGCTAGCACCGGGCGTGGAAGAAGAGAACTCAAGAGATCCGTGTGTGCGAGACTGCAGAGGGCGCACACTTGGACGCCTACATCGGCATCGCTCCATATTGCTCCTAAGGTACTTACTAACTCATCGTGTCGACTCCCTTGCTTGCGATCTTCACTGGGTTTTTGGGACCGGCCTGTTTCGGGGACATTCTTCCGCTGCGAAAAATGTATGTCTATAACTCTGAAAATTGTAAAATGTCCCCGGGGTTTCCCAACACATCCTTGGTGGTGGCACAAGGTTAGAAGAAGGTGAATAAAGGCTTGGATCTTCTTCCCGAGGCTAGCACCGGGCGAGGAAAAAGAAAGCTCGAGGCATCCGTGTGTGTGAGACTGCAGAGGGCGCACACTTTGGCGCCTATCTCGACATCGGCCTCATCTTGCTCCTAAGGTATTTTCTATCTCATCGTGTTGACTCCCTCGCAAGACAATCTTTATTGGGTTTTTGGAACCGACCTGTTTTGGAGATATTATTCCACTGCGTTTGTAATATATTCTCTGTGAAAATAGTAAAATATCTCCGGGGTTCCCAACATCCAGCACATCCCTCGTCATTGAAGTATGTCTATAGTGCATCCCCCGTTGAACTGGCCGCCCTCTCTAGTGTATCCCTCGTTGGCAACCTCCTCTTTGTCGAAAGGGCGGTGGTAAGAATTATATATCTGCTTTTATGCATTCTCATTCAAATATGTGGAATATGATTTAGGGTTTGTAGAATGATGTAGAATAACATTATAGGTATTGATGCAGGGACTATAGGAGGGTTGGTCCTTAATGTAGTCCTCTACGGTGTTTACACAATGCACAGAAATCATGAGAGGGTCTTGAGACGAGGGAAGTCAAATCGCTCAGAAAGTATAGGAAGAAACATGGGAAATCGGCGCAAATGCATTTTGAGGCAATACCAATGCGAGAGAAATCCAACGGCACCCAAAATTACTAAAATTCACTCACTAACCTCTAGAGCAATTTTAAAGAAAAGCACGAATAGGGACTGCGGATCGCGGGGTTAGCTCGCACGCCTATGCACCTGCGATCAAACCAACGAACAGGGAAACCGTCCACAACTCCGATGCTCAGATGCTCGTGGGTGAGAGGGAGAACGAAAACACAACTCAGAAAGAACGTGTATAAACAGGCGAACCTGACCCACCCGGAACGGTGGGATTTACTCTTCGAAAAGCAGGAAACACTTCGAGTCGAGACTCCGGTCGCCGACTCTTACAAACTCTGAAGACGAGACTTCTTCATCTTCCACACAAGCTGGAGGAACACTGGCTCATCAGGATAACTCTACCTCTAAGAGAACTAAGGGAGAATACTGACTAGCCCCTCTCTTTTATAAGATAAGGAGGGGTAAATAAGACAAAAGGCAGCATCTCAACAACTAACAACCAAAAGTGGTCAAGTTGCCACCAAAAGACAAAACAAAATATAATCCTACCAACTACCATCTACTCCTACAGGGGCGCAGGTCCTTTGGTTCTTCAGCGTACGAGGTAGTTGCGACAACGGTTAGACGCGCTCGGAGCACATCGTGACAAAGCAGCAGAATTTCGAAGTACTGGGCTGCGTAACGATCGTCGCGGCCTTTTCTTGGGCCATGTTGCTGATGTGGTTGTGAGGCCCATCTAGGGTTGGGCCCTTCGGTGGTTGGCTTGTAGCGTCCTTGGGCCGGGTCACTTCGGTGTGGATCGAGAGTGGGCTGATCACACCCACGAAGCGGTCCGGTGGGTGAGATGGGCGTTGGGATCGCCAGATAACTACCTTGTTGGGCTCCTTTGGGTCATCATGAGGTGAAGCAACATGGTAGGGTGGGTTGTATACGTCGAAATGGGGTCGTCAGGGTAGTTCTACGGCTTCGGGTAGCTGTCTACAGGACTCACGGGGTGTGGCTTTCGTTGCTGGTTGACCCGAGGAACATTCTGTGGGATTTCCGACTTGTGCCTATGGATCTTCAGGAAGTTGTCGGCAGATCTCTCGGGGCAAGGTTTTCGTCACTAGGTGACCCAAGAAACTTTCTGTGGAAAACTTAACTTGTGCCTGGGAACCTTCACGTAGTTGTCTGCGGGACTCTCGGGATTAGGTTTTCGTCGCTGGGTACCCCGAGGAACTTTCTATGGAAATTCTGACTTGTGCATGTGAATCTTCAGGAAGTTGTTTGCAAGACTCTCGGGGCGAGGTTTCCGTCGCTGGGTGGCCCGAGGAACTTTCTGTGGAAAACTTGACTTGGGCGTGTGAAGTATCCAGTAGTTGTCCGCAAGACTCACGGGGCGTGGCTTCCGTCGCTGGGTACCCCGTGGAACTTTCGGTGAAAAATTTTTGGGGCACCATTGGGGCCAGATTTTCCCCTTCCTTCATGCGGTATGCTCCTGCATCAGCTTCCACTGCGCGCTCTGAGGAGTTCTCCTCTAGAGAACTAGGGGGTAGCGGCTCGTCGGGGTTTGAGGGCTCCTCCAAAGTCAATGGGTTTACGTGGCTGACGGATGGAAACCACTTGGAAGGGACTAAGACCCGTAGACTGATAGCCCGAAAGGGAACACTACAAGTCTGGCACGCGTATACCTTGGACTAATCCCCGGCAACGGCGCTAATAACTTGATAGCCCGAAAGGGAACACTACAAGTCTGACATGCATGTACCTTGGACTAATCCCCGGCAACGACGCCAAAAACTTGATAGGTTTCCGCAAGTGCACGGAACTATTGAAGTAATAAAGAAAACTATCGAATCCACAGGGACCTTATTGTTAAGTACCGAATAATTGTATTCTTATTAGCTAAGTAAACCAAATATGATGCAAATAGGTAATAGAAATAACTCGAAAGATAATCAGAGAGATAAACATGGGACTAGGGTTTCATCCACCTTAATTTCAATTATAAGATATAAATAAAAAGGTTCGCCAATTAAATCTTGCTACGATAAAGATCTAATTTACTTTATAAAGGGATTATCTCACTTTCGTGCTGACAATCACGCAGAGATAAATCCTCACTTTTGTGCAAGATTCATCCTAGGCTAAAGATAAGTAAATCATCAATCAGAGAATTCAAAGATCACTTTCGTGCATCCGAATTATAGGTTGATAATCTCTAGTGGAATCTCAAGGATCACTTTTGTGCATCCGAGCCTCAACACAAGTTTTATTCATGGATCTCCAACATTCTGATCCTCACTTTTGTGCAAGATCTCCACGTTTCACAAATAGACCCGATCTATAGATTCATGTTATAATTATGGCAATTAATTTACTAGAAGAGATCAAATTAGATCTAACCTAAGGAAGGGATCCTAATATGCAATTCTATGGGTCCAAGCTCTCAAGCAAATCACCTTTCAGTCTCATTGCAAAAACTCTAAGAACATAATTAATAACATGCAATTATAGAGAATCTAAGCACAATTTATCACAAGAGTAAAATTATCACAACGAAGATTATCATGACGAAAGAAAGAGTTATCTAATCATTAAAAATCAAAGGGATTAAACCCTATGTCCCAAAATATGTTTAAGCTTGCATGGAGGAAGGATTACAATAAGGCATAGTTTAGACCAATTAGAAATCAGAGAAGAAGAAGAAAACAACGTTACAACATGGGTGTAATGTATATTACACCCATAATTTCATGATCAACAGTGAAGTCACCGCTGTTTCGTCGATTTCTCCTCCGATCGGACTCCAAATGCTCTGAAACTTATGTGGTGTCTTTCTCTCCTCCAGGCGAAGCTTCTGAATGAAAATCACGGCCTGAGGTGCCCTCTACACCTCTCTGTGCGAGGCCAAACCCTAGCCACCTCTCTGGTGCTTTCTCCCTCGATACTGGATAAAAGTTTTTTTTTTCCACTTCTTACGCCTTCTCCTCTTAAACACGAGTTCAGAACATCTTTCAGATTTCAATTTGAACCTCTGGATCAAAAGTTATGGCTCACGCAAGATTTGGACTCGTAAAAATCGCGTTTTTGACTGGGAATTAAGACAGTGTAATATCTCACGGCATTGCCGTAAAATAGCTTGAGTGTTCTGTTCTGAAAACGCTGGAAAATACGGCCCATAATTTGGTTTACGGCAGTGCCGTAATTTCAGCAAAGGTTTCTGTTCTGAAGACGCTCCAAAATACGGCAATGTAATTCTTTACGGCACTGCCGTAAAATCACAAAATCTTTCTATTTGGAAAAGCTCCAAAATACGACCGTGTTCTTGATAATACGGAAGCCTCAAAATACTGTACCATAAAATCCTTTATGGTACTATCGTATTTGCGTAAAAGCTCTTGGCTTCGATTTGCGTGAAATTTCTTGTGTATCTTCCTCTTGATGATGGTAATTCTTCCGTGTGTTTGATTTTACTTGAAAACGCCCAAAATAGTGCCTTTTTGCCTGAAAATCATGAAAAATCAAAATAGGAGTAGACTTTGCAATATTCGATGAATTTAGCATGAAAACAAGCAAAAAATCTTCAATTTAGCATGAAAAGATATCTAAAATGATATAAAATATACTACATATTTTGGTGTCATCAAACACATAAGGCTCAAACTTTGCTTGTCCTCAAGCAAAAATCAAATTTTGAAGTCAAAATTTGATCACAAGAATAACCTTTTCATGCTCAATAAATTTCTAAAATACAATCATCAATGAAAAATTTCATCAATTGTTTTACAAAACTTCAAGTAAACATATCATCCTTAGAACTTAGCCCTTTAGATCTACAATTCAATCAAATAAAACTTTGCAACTTGTATAATAAATAGAATTTTCAATCTCATGATTTCACCCAGTTTTCAGTTCAAATCTATCATGCTTTTGTTTACAGGAATTAGGTTTCCAAGATCTTTTTCCTCACATGATTTTTTTTTGTTTGTTTTTGTGAAGATGACATGTACCCACTTAGATACACACTTTTTATTTTTGACTTCAACTCTTGTCTTCGGTACCACTGTCAATTTTACATAGTGCCAAGTAGAGGAGTCTTAATATTTTTCACTCTCATTATTTTTCATGCATAGACTTCAACCTATGTCTTTGGTACCACTATCAATTTTACATAGTGCCAAGTAGGGGAGTCTCTCACTATTTTTATGGATCTTGGCTTCTTATTTCCCAACAAATAGCAAAATAGACTAAACATCTACTAGGTTGATCAATTGACATCAATTCAATAATCATACTCATATACTCATTTTATTCAAAAGAATAGTTTCACCTTTAGATCTTATTCCTCAAATAACACATCTACCCAAAATTTCATGCATCAACCAATGTCAGATTTCAAAAATAGATATGCATTGAAGAAATAAATCTAACATGATAGGGTTTTTCTCTAATCACAAGTATAAATACTCACATCATCAAGGAAGATATTTTATCAACAGAAATTTTATCAATAAATCATGCCATCATATAGTAGAAAGTGGATCATATGCTTTCATCAATCTTAACAATAAATTTGAATAATATCATCATCAAAACAGTGAGTTCCATATATCCATAAAATCATTTTTCAAGAGAAAACCAATGAGTAGTATAAATATGATAAAGTCAAAGATGCACTATAAGAAATAGTCATTAATAAGAGAGTGCAAGTGATACTTACAAAACCATATAGATCATGCTCAATCATTATCAGGCCAATGCAGCTGGGTCCAAAGATGTGCCTTTTGAAAATTTTCTGCAAAATTTAAGGTACATAAGGCTCAGATCAAAAATAGTCTCAAAATAATAATGATAAAAATAAATTTATCAAGGAAGAGTCAGAGATGTCGCCGGAGGTCTGAAGAGGATGCCGGTGCAGGTGGGCAGAGGTGGAATATATGCTAGTTGAAAAGCTACTAGCAAAGATGGTGCCGACAATGGAGTGAGTAATCTCTAGTGGCCTGCTAGAGACCACAGTCCTGGAGGTGAGATCATCGGCCGATGGGTGCCAAAAATAATGCTGCATAGATAAAAAAAATCAGTCACTAATGAAGAGTCTGCTGCATAAATAAATCAAATCATGGAATAAGAGGTAGCAAAAGAAATAAGAATCTGCTGGTTATATGATCCAGTGTCGACGGCTGGAAACATTGATGTCAGAAGCAGATGCAGTGGTAGCTGGAGGTGCTGCAAATCTGGAGTCAAAAGAAACAACAACAGATAGAAAGCAAATCAAGCAGTTTTTGAATTTTTTATGAAAAGTAGCCATACCCAAGAATAAGATTTAATGATCCAAACAGAAAACAGACAAAACCATGAAGTAAAATAAAACTTGATCTTTCCAAGTATGTGAAAAATAAAGGATCAAAATCTTTCAGGAATTTAGGGTATCAGCAGAAAGAAGGTTACTTAGATTACAAAATGAAAAACTGAACAGAATCTAATCAGAATCAAAAAGTTGCTATGTGTTTCAGAAAGATCCATGGATTCTAAAATTCAGCAAAAATATCCAAATAATAGACAAAGATCTGTACTTCCATGTCGTGCAAAAAATCAAAAATTTTCGTAACCCAGTTTCTTAAAATCAATGCGAGAAGACACCTACTCAATAACTAGAAGCAGTTTACAAATACGGTACCGTAATATGCATTACGGCAGTGCCGTAATTTGCAAAGAACTCTTGGGTAAGAAATAATCAGGAAATATGGTACTGTGAAATTCCTTACGGCACTGCCGTATTTTTCAAAAAATTTTTGAAAAGAAAACACTCAAGATTACGACACGTAAAGTAAAAAACGATTAGAAAATACGATACCGTAAAAGAAATACGGTACCGCCGTAAAATACTAAAAACTCTCGGAAAAGAAATCAGAGCAAATTACGGCAGTGCCGTATTTTGCGCAAAATTTGATTTTACTGCAAAAATAAAAGCAAAATTAATTCTAAAAATAAATTAAAATAAAAGAAACTAAACTAAGATAAAAGTGCTTGGGTTGCCTCCCAAGAAGCGCTAATTTTAGGTCCATAGCTTGACCAAAAATCAATATCATGGTGAAGCAGGTGAATCGGTTCCAAAATATAAAGCATATAATTTTCTGCATTTCCTTTTTCCAAACAGTTTAGCCACAAATCGAGATATCCAGAATTTCACATAAATCATGATTAATGTGGCTTTCTCAAATTTGCAGAAATTAAAATTCTCATATCCACTCAAAGTAATCTTTATGATCTTCCTATGCTTATCAAAAAGTAAAATCATAAGTCCTTTCTTCAAATTAATATTTTCAATGGCAATAACAAAAGGACCTAGATTAAAAGATTCAAGTATTGGATCATCAAAATAATGTCTGTGTCTTTCATTAGATTCCTTGATAAAGCACAAATTTTCAAATAGATCAAAACTTTTAACAATAGCTTTGGGCAAAACATCAAGGTGAGATTCATTCAAATCCTTTTCAAGTTCCTTATGTTTGTCATCAAATAATCTATCAATATCAAAATTATCAACAAAAACAAGATGAGACTCTGCAAAATCGATTTTCTCATGCTTCCCCACAAATAATTCATTATCAGAAGAGTCAAAATCAGAATCATATGAAAAAAAATTAATAGAATCATAGTTGACCACAAGAGATTTATCATTAATTTCAAAAATATTACCAAAATCAAAGTGGGGCTCATCAATGTCTATAATTTTTGAACCTTTATCATGCTCATCAGATTTAACCATAAACAAGACATTATCAAAATCAGAATTATCATCAAAAGAAGGTTCTTCAATTTCAATTTTCTCAATCTTTTCCTCAAATAAATTAGAAGATGAATCAGTTCTATAATCATCAAAATCAGAGTGAGATTCAATAATATTCACATAAGGCTCAATCTCAAAACAATCATGATCACGGGGGGAATTTTCTAATTCAAGTTTTTCAGTATCAAATTCAAATTGTGGTTTAGAAACATGATCAGAGCAATCATCATATAAAGAAGTTTGGTTTTCCCATTTAGAATACAATCGATCTTGTTCTTGCCATGATAAATTTGGTTTTAAAAATGGGCAATCATAGGAACAATGATCAGGATATCCACAAATAACACAGTAATCAGAAGAACAAGATTGCATATAAGAGTTAAATTGATCTACAAGAGATTTACCTTGTGGCATGTATACCTCACCTCTTTCAGTTGCCCAGGAGTTGTGATTAAAAGACATGTTTTTAAATATATCAAGAACAGAAAGATAATCCAACACCAATCAATTAGAAAATTTTTTTTTTCAGAATATATAAAAAATAGAAAATCTAAAACACAAGCAAATTCACAAATTTTTAGATATCACAACTCTGTCACAACTGTGAAAATCCAAAACCTTCAAAAAAAGAAAACAAAGTTAAAACTAAAAATAAATAAAACTTAGTCTAGCAATACTAACAAGTATTTTGATACTAACAAAACTAAGGTCCCCGGCAACAGCGTCAAAAACTTGATAGCCCGAAAGGGAACACTACAAGTCTGGCACGCATATACCATGGACTAATCCCCGGCAACGGCACCAATAACTTGATAGCCCGAAAGGGAACACTACAAGTCTGGCACGCGTGTACCTTGGCCTAATCCCCGGCAACGGCGCCAAAAACTTGATAGGTTTCCGCAAGTGCACGGAACTATTGAAGTAATAAAGAAAAGTATCGAATCCACAGGGACCTTATTGTTAAGTACCGAATAATTGTATTCTTATTAGCTAAGTAAACCAAATATGATGCAAATAGGTAATAGAAATAACTTGAAAGATAATCAGAGAGATAAACATGGGACTAGGGTTTCATCCACCTTAATTTCAATGATAAGATATAAATAAAAAGGTTCGCCAATCAAATCTTGCTACGATAAAGATCTAATTTACTTTATAAAGGGATTATCTCACTTTCATGCAGACAATCACGCAGAGATAAATCCTCACTTTCGCGCAAGATTCATCCTAGGCTAAAGATAAGTAAATCATCAATCAGAGAATTCAAAGATCACTTTCGTGCATCCGAATTCTAGGTTGATAATCTCTAGTGGAATCTCAAGGATCACTTTCGTGCATCCGAGCCTCAACACTAGTTTTATTCATAGATCTCCAACGTTCCGATCCTCACTTTCGTGCAAGATCTCCACGTTTGAGAAATAGACTCGATCTATAGATTCATGTTATAATTATGGCAATTAATTTACTAGAACAAATCAAATTAGATCTAACCTAAGGAAGGGATCCTAATATGCAATTCTAGGGGTCCAAGCTCTCAAGCAAATCACATTTCAGTCTCATTGCGAAAACTCTAAGAACATACTTAATAACATGCAATTATAGAGATTCTAAGCACAATTTATCACAAGAGTAAAATTATCACAACGAAGATTATCATGACGAAAGAAAGAGTTATCTAATCATTAAAAATAAAAGGGATTAAACCCTATGTCTAAAAATATGTTTAAGCTTGCATGGAGGAAGGATTACAATAAGGCATAGTTTAGAACAATTATAAATCAGAGAAGAAGAAGAAAACAACGTTACAACACGGGTGTAATGTATATTACACCTGTAATTTCGTGATCAACAGCGCTGTCACCGCTGTTTCATCGATTTCTCCTCCGATCGGACTCCAAACGCTCTAAAACTTATGTGGTATCTTTCTCTCCTCCAGGCAAAGCTTTTGCGTGAAAATCACGGCTTGAGGTGCCCTCTACATCTCTCGGAGTGAGGCCAAACCCTAGCCACCTCTCTGGCAATTTCTCCCTCGATACTGGATAAACGTTTTTTTTTCCACTTTGTACGCCTGCTCCTCTTAAAGACGAGTTCATAACATCTTTCTGATTTCAATTTGGACCTCTGGATCAAAAGTTATGGCTCACGCAAGATTCGGACTCGTAAAAATTACTTTTTTGACTGGGAATTACGGCAGTGTAATATCTCACGGCACTGCCATAAAATAGCCTGAGTGTTCTGTTCTGGAAACGCTGGAAAATACGGCCCATAATTTGGTTTACGGCAGGGCCGTAATTTTAGCAAAGGTTTCTATTCTGAAGATGCTCCAAAATTAGGCAGTGTAATTCTTTATGGCAGTGCCGAAAATCACAAAATCTTTCTGTTTGGAAAAGCTCCAAAATACGGCCATGTTCTTGATAATACGATAGCCTCAAAATACGGTACCGTAAAATCCTTTACGGTACTACCATATTTTGGTTCCTAGCTTCGATTTTCGTGAAATTTCTTGTGTATCTTCCTCTTGATGATGGTAATTCTTCTATGTGTTTGATTTTGCTTGAAAACGCCCAAAATAGTGCCTTTTTGCCTGAAAATTATGAAAAACCAAAATAGGAGTAGACTTTGCAATATTGGATGAATTTAGCATGAAAACAAGCAAAAGATCTTCAATTTAGCATGGAAAGATATCTAAAATGATACAAAATATACTACATATTTTGGTGTCATCATAGACCTAGTGGCTGTACTATTATACGCGAATTCTGCCAAAGGAAGGATGGCGTCCCAAGACCTCGGGTGGTTGCCAATGAGGCACCGGAGCAAGTTGCCTAAACTACGATTAACGACTTCGGTTTGAACGTAGGTTTGAGGGTGGTAAGCTGTGGAGAGCTTCAGAGTGGTGACCATGAGGGCCCAAAGTGAGCGCCAGAAGTGGCTCACAAAGCGCGTGTCACGATCGGACACGATGGACTTGGGGAGGCCATGGAGACGAACAATCTCTTTGAAGAAGAGGTGCGCGATGTGGGACGCGTCCGCTGTCCGTGAACAGGGGATAAAGTGGGCCATCTTCGAGAACCGATCTACAACCACGTAGATGGAATCGAAGCGTGAGGCAATGCGGGGTAGCCCTAGGACAAAGTCCATGCTAAGGTCATTCCAAGGACGGTCAGCAACCAGCAACGGAGTATAAAGGCCGGTGTTCGTGGGGCAAGGTTTAGCCATTTGGCATGTGCCGCAATGGCGCACAATACGCTCAACGTCCCGGCGGAGGGAGGGCCAAAAGAAGTGTTCCTCCGCCATCTCAAGGGTTTTGTCGCGGCCGTGATGGCTGGCGACACCGCCAGCGTGTAGCTTGAGCAAAAGATGATCTCGAAACGACGAGCAGGGAATGCACAAGCGGTTCCCCAAAAAAAGATAGTCTTCGCACAATTGTTTGGGGCACTCGGGGTCAGGGGACTCAGTCAAGGCAGCGTGGATGGCGCCGAAGTCGGAGCACGTGGCGTACTCCTCCTTGACGTGGTCAAAGGTGTTGACGCGGGTGCGCATCAAACACAGAAGGGTGCGAATGCAACTCAGAGCGTCCGCGACGACATTCTCCTTACCCGCTTTGTGATTAATCACAAAGGAGTACTGTTGCAAGTACTCGACCCATTTGGCATGGCGGGCACCCAATTTCTTCTGGGCACTAAGGAAGGACAAGGCTTGATGGTCGCTGTACAAGACAAACTCATGGTGGAGGAGGTAGTGCCTCCACTAACGAAGCGACTGAACGATGGCATAAAACTCCTTGTCGTAGGTCGAATAACGCTGCTGGACAGCGTTCAACTTCTCACTAAAGAAGGCGATAGGGTGGCCTTCTTGGCTAAGGGTACCTCCAATCCCAGTACCGGAGGCGTCGCAAGCAACCACAAAGACTTTGGAGAAGTCCCGGAGGCGCAAGACAGGTGCGGTCGTGATGGCATCCCTAAGGGCGTCGAAGGGACGTTGACTGGCTGTGGTCCTCTCAAAGTCATCCTTGGACAGACGTTGGGTCAGCGGGGATGCAATCGTGCTGAAACCCCGAATGAAACAGCGGTAAAAGCCCGCGAGGCCCAAAAAGATGTGGACATCGGACACCGTGCGGGTTCGGGCCTATGTCGGATGGCTTCAACTTTAGCCGGGTCAACAGAAAGACCCTCACCCGAAACGATGTAACCCAGAAAGTGGACTCGATTTGTCATGAAGGCGCACTTCTTCGTGTTAAGGAAGAGGCGTTCCTTCCGTAGGAGGTCGAAGGTGGAGCAAAGATGCTCCAGGTGCTCCTCTCAGGACCGACTAAAAATCAGAATGTCGTCAAAGTAGACGACCAGGAACTTGCCCATGTAGGGCTTGAGAACTTGGGTCATGTGGCGCATAAATGTGGATGGGGCGTTAGACAACCCGAATGGCATGACGAGCCACTCGTAAAGACCATCCTTGGTCTTGAATGCAGTCTTCCATTCATCACCTTCACGGATTCGGACTTGGTGATATCCGCTACGAAGATCAAGTTTGGAAAACCACGACGCACTGGAGACTAAGTCCAACATGTCGTCAAGCCTAGGTATGGGGAACCTATACTTGACAGTAATCCTATTGATGGTGCGGCTGTCAATGCACAGACGCCACGACCCATCTTTCTTGGGCATGAGTATGGCGGGCACTGCGCAGGGACTTAGACTCTCATGGATGTACCCCTTGGTGAGGAGTTCATCCACTTGACGCTGCAGTTCAGCGTGTTCAGTGGGGTTTAGACGGTGATGGGGTAAGTTGGGGAGGGGTGCTCCCGGGACAAGATCAATGGCATGTTGTATTTCCCTACTCGGAGGGAGTCCATGGGGTAAATCCTCCGGGCTGATGTCGGAGAACTCGGTCAAGAGGGCTGCGATCTCCAGGGGACGCTCCTCGTCTATGGGAGGAGGGGCACTTGAGGACTCGCGCACCATTAAGGCATATACAACCTTGGACTCGGTGGCCTCGCGCATAAGCGCGGAGGCTTGCATGAGGGACACTACAGTTGGGGCCAGAGGGGCAACCGATGGAGGGACAACCTTGCCCTTAGGCGGGGTCGGGATCAAATGTATTTTTTGGCCATTGTGGTCAAACACATAAGTGTTCGACCGGCCGTAGTGAACTACGTCCCGATCATATAGCCATGGGCATCCTAAGAGGACATGGGCGACATCCATAGCTACCACGTCACACCATACTTTATCGCAGTAGTTCCCAAAAGCGATGGGGACTTGGCATCGGTGGGTGACCAGAAGACTCGACGTGTCAACCCATGCGATCGAGTATGGCTTCGGGTGAGGTTCAAGGGGAAGACCGAAATGGGTGATCGCGGTCCGCGAGACCACATTCAAACTACTACCACCGTCGATGACGATCTTACATGAGTGCCTTTTGCACTTGATGTAAGTCGTGAAGATGCTCGTACGCCTCCAATCCTCGGAGGTGGGGTATGGACAAAGGTGCACCGCACAACTGCAAGTGTGGGGTGACCCGACTCTTCACCACTAGTGTAGCACTCGGCCTCTACATCATGCTCCGTAGGCTCGCGGGTGATAGTGGTGACACAGGCGGGGGCCTTGTCCGTGGTGACAGACTTTTTAGGGTAGTCACGGGATAGATGGCCCGGCTGCAGGCAGTTGTAACAGTTGACGCGACTAGGCGGGCCGATAAGTGGGGCCTTCCCCTCCTCTTCCCAAGTGGGGCGAGAAGGTGGGGCCTCGGGGGCTGAATGCCTAGGGGAGTGATGAGTCGCAGGCACGGCCCATGGGTCAGAACGAGGCTCGTGGCACTCGGGTCGAGGGTGAGCATGAGGAGGTCCGGCTAAATGATGGCACCTAGGGGGTCCAGACTCACTGCGCCTAACCGCAGCCCTAAGATCATGCTCGATATCGCGAGCGCACTGGAAGGTCTGGTCAAACGTCTCTGAGCTATACGTGGGCAGGGCGTGCCGGATATCCGCGCGGAGACCATTCCTAAACTTCGACAAAACTAGCTCGGGATCCTCCTGTAAGTTACATCGGAGTTGTAGCGTCTCAAAGGTGAGGCGATACTCCTCAACGGTACTCGATCCTTGGTGTAGGCTAGTATACTGATCAAGGAGACGCTGCCTATAGGAGGCGGGTACATATCGCTCACGGAGGCGATACCTCATTTCCTCCCAAATGGTGATGGGAGGAAGGGCTTGCTGCACATTTTGGCCATGTTTGCCCAATGCAAACGCGCAGGGCCTTCGAGCAAGGTGCGCACATACCTAACGCGCAAGTCAGGATGACAGTTACTAAGGCCGAAGTAAGAGTCAACAGACGCGACCCAGTCGAGGAATTGTGATGGGTCGAGACAACCCGCAAAGGGCACGGGGGTGTTCCGAATGTAGCGGTGGAAATCATCCTCCAAGCGAGGGCGCTCTACGTGGTGCCAGGTTGGGCCCCTTGGCCCGACCCAAGCATGTCCAAAACGACCACTAGGTTGGGGCCCTTGTGCGGCCCACACATCATCCTCATCTAGGGGCTCGTCCCCATAACCTAGGTCCCCCTGGACCGCATGAGTCACAGGTGACCGGACTCATCCTCGAAGACTCGAGGCCGCGGGGGCGCAGTCATCGGAGGCAACTCTCTAGTCGGTGGGGCTAGGTGTGCAGACGGAGGTGGATTAACCGAGTTGGAGCACCTATGCTCCGATGGCTCAGGGTGACTTGTGAGGCTATGGATCCCAGCCATAATTTACTGAAACATCGCATTTGTATTCCCTTCATGGGATTCTAAGCGCGCGGACAGCGCATCCAACTTGGCGTCTACACACGCTTCAAGCGCAGCCAAATATTCTAAATGGGTTCTACTCCCTTCCGAGGGTTGGACCGACAGTTGGGTTTCAGGGAGGGTTTCTGGAAATTGGGACGACATAACTTGTGACCTTGTGGTCACCATGCACAAACAAGGGGAAATGCAGGATGCAGAAAAACGCTGAAAACGTGCAGAAATATGACTAAGTATGGATTGCGCGAACAAAGAAGATTGATCGCACAACTTGCTTTGATACCAAAATGATGCAGGGACTATAGGAGGGTTGGTCCTTAATGCCATCCTCTACGGTGTTTACACAATGCACAAAAATCGTGAGAGGGTCTTAAGACGTGGGAAGTCAAATCGCTCGGAAAGTATAGCAAGAAACACGGGAAATCGGCGCAAATGCATTTCGAGGCAATACCAATGCGAGAGAAATCCAACGGCACCCAAAATTACTAAAATTCACTCACTAACATCTAGAGCAATTTTAAAGCAAAGCACGAACAGGGACTGCGGATCGCGGGGTCAGCTCGCGCACCTATGCACCTGCGATCAAACCAACAAACAGGGAAACCGTCCACGACTCCGACGCTTGGATGCTCATGGGTGAGAGGGAGAATGAAAACACAACTCTGAAAGAACATGTAGAAACTGGCGAACCTGACCCACCCGGAACGGTGGGATTTACTCTTCGAAAAGCAGGAAACACTTCGAGTCGAGACACCGGTCGCCGACTCTTACAAACTCTGAAGACAAGGCTACTTCATCTTCCACACAAGCTGGAGGCACACTCGCTCACCAGGAGAACTCTACCTCTAAGAGAACTAAGGGAGAATGCTGGCCAGTCCCTCTCTTTTATAAGATAAGGAGGGGTAAACAAGACAAAAGGGCAGCATCTCAACAACTAACAACCAAAAGTGGTCAAGCTTCCACAAAAAGATAAAACAGAATAAAATCCTACCAACTACCATCTACTCCTGCAAGGGCGCAGGTCCTTTTGTTCTTCAGCGTACGAGGTGGTTGCGACAACGGTTAGACGTGCTCGGAGCACATCGCGACAAAGCAGCATAATTTTGAAGTACTGGGCTGCGTAACGATCGTCGCGGCCTTTTCTCAGGCCGTGTTGCTGATGTGGTTGTGAGGCCCATCTAGGGTTGGACCCTTCGCGGATTGGCTTGTAGCGTCCATGGGCCGGGTCACTTCGGTGTGGATGGAGAGTGGGCTGATCACACCCACGAAGCGGTCCAGTGGGTGAGATGGGAGTTGGGATCACTGGATAACTACCTTGTTGGGCTCCTTTGGGTCTTCATGTGGTGAAGCAACATGGTAGGGTGGGTTGTATATGTCGAAATGGGGTCGTCGGGGCAGTTCTGCGGCTTCGGGTAGCTGTCTGCAGGACCCACGGGGTGTGGCTTTCGTCGCTGGTTGACCCGAGGAACATTCTGTGGGATTTCTGACTTGTGCTTGTGGATCTTCAAGAAGATGTCCACATAATTCTCGGGGCAAGGTTTTCGTCACTGGGTGACCCGAGGAACTTTCTGTTGAAAACCTGACTTGTGCTTGGGAACCTTCACGTAGTTGTCTGCGGGACTCTCGGGGCGAGGTTTTCGTCGCTGGGTACCCCAAGGAACTTTCTGTGGAAATTTTGACTTGTGCATGTGAATCTTCAGGAAGTTGTTTGCAGGACTCTCCGGGCGAGGTTTCCGTCGCTGGGTTCCCAGAGGAACTTTCTGTGGAAAACTTGACTTGGGCGTGTGAAGTATCCGGTAGTTGTCTACAGGACTCACGGGGCGTGGCTTCCGTCACTGGGTACCGTGTGGAACTTTCTGTGGAAAATTTTTGGGGCACCATTGGGGCCAGATTTTCCCCTTCCTTCATCCGGTATGCTCCTGCATCAGGTAACCCACATTCTCATTTGATTTAGGATAACATTATAGGTATCCCTCATTCTCATTTGATTTGGGGTAAGATTATAGGTATCCTTCATTCTCATTTGATTTAGGATAACACTATAGTAGAATAAGATTTATGTTAGAATTTATTTTGGTTGCAGTAGAATTTGAATTGATAATGATAGGATCTCATTTGTTTATGGTAGAATCTCTTATAGTTATTGTAATATCCCTTTTATTTATTATTGAATTTCAATTATTTATCATAGAATACCATTAGTGTATCGCAGAATCCCTTTTATTTTTTGCATAAGGCCTTTTATTTTTCTTAGAATCCATTTGAAATTTGATAGTGTGGAGTAATTTTTGTAGAATATGAGGTTGTTTAGTAGAATATAAGTTTGTTTTTAGTAGAATATGAATATGTTTTTATTAAAATATGAGATTTTTAAGTATGACATATTTTTCTTTTAGTACTGTGTTTTTTCTTTACATAAATAACATAGAATGTCAATTTTTTTTCATAGAATATGAATTTTTTTGGTAGAATATGAGTTTGCTTTTAGTGGAATATGAGTTGTTCCCATAGAATCCCTTGTATATTTCATAGAATACCTAAGTTTCTTATCCTATAATCCATTATAAATAACATAGAATGTGAGCCACTTTTCGTAGAATATGAGCTGTTCACGTAGAATCCTTCATATATTTCATAGAACCTGATTTTCTTGTCATAGAATCCATTATAAATAACGTAGAATGTGAGTTTTTTTAGTAGAATATGAGTCCACTTTTAGTAGGATATGAGTTGTTCCTATAAAATCCCTTATATATTTTGCAGAGCCTGAGTTTATTATCGTAGAATTCATTATAAATAATATAGAATGTGAGATGCTTTTCATATAATATAAGTTTTTTAGTAGTATGAGTTTGCATTTTGTAGAATCCCTTACATATTTCATAGAATGTGAGTTTCTTTTTGCAGAATCTTTATAAATATTGAAGAATGAGAGTTTCTTTTCGTAGAATCTAATGTTTTTATCGTAGAATATGAGTCAATCATGCGCAAAATCAATTGCAAACTCAGATATATATTCAGGCTCATCTAGTTCGAGTCATCAGGTGCAAAAATACATTTGCCAAAGGCGCTATATAAAAAGAAAATCTCAGCGTGTAGAAGTGCACTGACCTATCCTTAGTAGATGTTCTCTGAAGAGGCTGCATAGTTTCATAAAAGACTTAAAAGTGGTAATGTGATCAAGGAGCATTTGCTAGCTACCCCATTTTGCATTCAATTCCAAAGTCCATGTGTAGCATTGAAAATGCTAGCAGTGGAATTCTTGATATCGAGATGGGATCAAGAAAGAAGGGGATTCTTGACTAATGAGAATTTATTGGGTTTATAGTTCAGGATGTATCAATCATCCTTGGTTTGTCACAACAAGGGTAGTTAGTGAACTTGGAATCTGAGCAGCTGACATCAACTTTCTATAATGTAGAATTTAGTCGTTAGACAATAACTAAAGGCCTATTTGAGAATAAGCTGAGAAAGCTGAGTGCCGAGGGACACAGAGTGGATGGCGATAGAGTGTTGTAGCTTGTGATTTTGTATATAGTTTGTACTTTTCTTTTCTGCCGACTGAGTTATACCATGGATACTGCCCTTATAACATATGCTGATGATTTAACCAAAATAAATAATTATAACTGGGATGAAGTTGCTCACCAGTAATTGATTGAAGAGGTGTCCCATGGCAGCAAGAAAAGAAAATTTAGTGGCATTGGTGGATTTGTCATTCTATTGTGTGTAAATACGATCCTGAAGCAACCCCTAATCTAAGGGGGAGAAACCCTAAACTTGCGATTCTAACAAGCTTTGCGGAAAAAGGGTTTCAAATCAAGATCGGATATGAAAACATATGATCAACTTGAAGCTAGAAATCATACCAATGCCATGGACTTGGAATTCGGCTTGGAAGAAGAGATCAAGTTAGGTCTCCTCCAAAGTGTGCCACACACAAGAAGAAGTTGGCTCACTCCTTGGCGTCGCTTGTGCTAGCAAGTCACCCAAGGAATCTATTCGAATGGAAAGGGATGAAGAGAGATCAAGCTTGGCCGAGAGCTCCTCTTGCGCAACACTCCTTCTCGTCGTCCACACCACACTCCCACGAAAGTCCAAGAATGCGTTGAGGAGAGAGGAGCAAACGCATATGCGTTTTTGGCATTGAAAGTGAAACCGGCCCTTGATGACATTCCATAAATGGAAGCTCATCAAGTCCATGCGCTCAACTCAACCCAAACGCATTTTAGCATTGAACCATGCGTTCACAATTGTGAACCGGTTCAATCTAAAACGTTCCAATCAATTCGGTTCAATAAACCAAACCGAAAGAGCTCAAGCCAATAGGTCTAGACCAAATTGAACCCCAAGGCTCATGATCTAACCATTCATCTCCTGATGCCCCTGATCTCTCCGATCTGGCATCATCTCTCTCGATCGAAGCTTACCGATCTCAAGTCCTAATCAATCAAACATGATCAGACCAGATCTCACTTACAATCAGAGATTAAAACCCCTTTAAACTGAACCCAAAGAATTCAGTCCACACGATCTGACTCAAGTAAGCCATATCATCATATTGTGCGACCCTAAGGGTTTCCTTCAAATGTCGGTAACGATAACTTACGTTATCACGATCAGTGAGGGGTATCTAGCAACACATCACTGTCTCCCGATATAAAGGAAAGAGTCTTCCAAGACTACACCCAAACCATAGCACAAGTGTGAATCAAACTCACAAGGCACACAAATGTCTTTTGCCACTGGATGTTCTTATTGGACAAGCATGTCAAGCCTGTAACTCCAATATGATGAGCATGATTAGATCAGATGATCATAGTCATCTGGGTATGGCCATACACTTCCTCAATCATCTCATATAGGGGGGCCCTATAGAACATCACACTCCTTAAACAAGGAGACGGCAATCCTCTATCTATCACAAGTGCCCTAACCTGATTCAAGCTCACCATCCAAGATAGTCTATAATCATTATGTTTCAAATGATATTGAACTACCTCAAGACAATGACAATCATCATTTAGAAACACAAGTGATCTCAAGTCAAAGGACATGTGCCACTTGCTGCATATAAGGATCATTCACATTGTGACAAGCAATGGAATATCCCAGTAGGGTCTGTCCAGTACATCCAATGTACCCATGAGTCTACATCTTATTCCATGCTCGAAGCATCCTATAAGATTAGCACCCATATTAGTCTCAATCATATCAAGGCTGTCTCATGTTCACCAAGATATCTCGACTAAGGACATAGAGCCTGTCAGCCTAGCTGAACAGCTTTGAGACATTATTCAGAAGTACACTTATTACAGCAGATAAGGTAACAACCTGAATAACAACCATGCCTTTATAAACATAAAAGTTTATTACATGATACTTTTACAATCCCAAGGCCTCAAACATTAGCCTTAAGGGCATACCCCAACAATCTCCCACTTGCACTTAATCTAATGGTTGAGAAATCTCAAACCCATATTATTACAGTGCTTCTCATGCTTCTGCTGCGCCAGAGGCTTGGTAAGCGGGTCTGCCAGATTGTCATCTGTATGAACCTTGCAAATCTTGATCTCGCCACGATCAATGATCTCCCGGATCAAGTGAAACCGTCTCTGTATGTGCTTGGACTTCTGGTGCGACCGTGGTTCCTTTGCTTGTGCTATAGCTCCAGTGTTATCACAGAAGATAACCAAAGGATCTGCACTCGAAGGAACGACACCAAGTTCTCTCACGAACTTACGAATCCACACTGCCTCCTTGGATGCTTCCGAGGCTGCAACATACTCGGCTTCTGTTGTGGAATCAGCAACAGTTGACTGTTTGAAACTCTTCCACACCACTGCTCCACCATTCAAGCTAAAAACATAGCCTGACTGCGATCGGAAATCATCCTGGTCCGACTGGAACGAAGCGTCAGTATATCCCTCTATACTGAGTTCTTCCTGACCACCATATATCAAGAACATATCTTTGGTCCTCCGCAGATATTTTAAAATGTTCTTGACCGCAATCCAGTGCGCCAAACCTGGATTACTTTGGAATCGACTGGTCACGCTTAACCCGTAAGCGACGTCTGGGCGAGTACACAACATCGCATACATAATGGACCCAATAGCCGAAGCATAAGGCGTATTGTCCATTTCATCTTTCTCAGTCTGTGTTTGTGGACACTGACTCTTCGAAAGATTCAGACCATGTCTGACTGGAAGATATCCACGTTTAGAATTCTCTAAATGGAATCTCTCCAGGACCTTATCGATGTAAGTACTCTGGCACAACCCGAGAAGCCTCTTAGATCTATCCCTGTAGATCTTCACACCTAATACATAGGCTGCTTCTCCTAGATCTTTCATCTGAAAACATTTTCCTAACCATGCTTTAACAGCATGCAGTTCAGGAATATCGTTTCCAATGATCAAGATATCATCGACGTAGAGGATTAGGAATGTAATCACGCTCCCACTAAACCTCTTATACACACACGGGTCATCCTCGTTCTTGATGAAACCAAACTCAGAGATTGATTCATCAAAACGAATATTCCAGCTTCTTGATGCTTGTTTAAGTCCATAAATGGACTTCTTTAACTTGCATATTTTATGACGATCTGATGGATTAGTGAAACCCTCAGGTTGTGTCATATACACATCCTCATCCAGATTTCCATTAAGGAAAGCTGTTTTCACATCCATTTGCCAGATCTCATAGTCGTAATATGCTGCTATCGCGAAAAGAATCCGAATAGACTTAAACATGGCTACAGGTGAGAAAGTTTCATCATAATCTAACCCGTAGATTTGTTTGAAACCTTTCGCAACTAGCCTGCCTTTATAGGTAACCACGTTACCATCCATGTCAATCTTCTTCTTGAAGATCCATTTACAGCCTATAGGGATTACTCCCGGAGGCGGATCAACCAAATCCCAGACCTGGTTATCTGACATGGAGTCCATTTCGGCTCGCATAGCTTCAAGCCATCTAGCTGACTCCGGTCCACAGACCGCATCCACATAAGTTAGGGGTTCATCATTATCAATGATGTAGACTCCGTCATAGCGCTCAGGCTGTCGACGGATCCTACCCGATCTTCGCGGTTCCCGTGATATTTGAGCCTCAGGTTGTTCAATAACCTGATCTTCTGGCTCAGGCACATCCAACTGTGCTTGACTACTTTGTCCTTCTTCTGGATTTTCATCCAGCTTTATTTCTCTCCCACTGGCCTCTTGCAGAAGAAATTCCTTCTCAAGAAATATGGCCGTCCGAGCAACAAAAACCTTGTTCTCTTTGGGATCGTAGAAATAATAACCCTTAGTTTCCTTAGGGTAACCGACAAAGATGCATTTGTCAGATCTGCTCTCTAGTTTCCCAGAGGCGAGCTTTTTGACATAAGCCTCGCAACCCCAGATCCTGATAAATGTCAAGCTCGGCTGTTTCCCATACCATAACTCATATGGCGTCTTTGAAACTGCCTTGGATGGCACTCGGTTTAGTACCTTTGCAGCTGTTTCCAGTGCAAAACCCCAAAAGGAGTATGGAAGAGTAGCCTGACTCATCATAGAACGAACCATATCAAGTAACGTTCTGTTTCTCCTCTCGGACACACCATTCCATTGCGGTGTTCCTGGCGGAGTGAGCTGTGAGATAATCCCACACTCCTTCAGATAGTCAGTAAATGCATGACTCAGGTATTCACCACCTCGATCAGAACGAAGTGCCTTGATATTTCGGCCTAGCTGATTTTGTACTTCATTTTTGAACTCTTTGAACTTGTCAAAAGATTCACTTTTATGTCTCATCAGATAGACATATCCATACCTACTGAAATCATCAGTAAAGGTAATGAAGTACTGATAGCCACCTCTGGCATGTTTACTAAATGGCCCACACACATCACTGTGTATAAGGTCAAGTAAACCTGAAGTCCTCTGACCTTTGTGAGGAAAAGGAGACTTCGTCATTTTACCCATTAAACAAGCTTTGCATGTATCAATCTCCTCATAGGAGAATGATCCCAGCAGTCCATGATCATGCAACCGCTTAATGCGCTTCTCGTTTATATGGCCTAAACGACTATGCCATAGCAAGGTGCTGTCATCAGCATACTTGGCTTTCTTATTATCAATGTTTTGTATAGAATTTTCCATGTCCAACATGTATAACCCATTGTTAATTGAACCAGTTGCATACACAATATTATCATAAGATAAAACACACTTTGAAATCTTGCATTCAAAGGCAAATCCTTTCCTGACAAGAGCAGGAATAGAGATAATATTCTTGGTAATACTTGGTACAAAATAACAATTGTTTAATTCTAATACAATGCCAGATGGTAAAGAAATGAAATAGTCCCCTACAGCAACAGCAGCAACCCGTGCCCCGTTTCCAACGCGTAGGTCTACCTCATGCTGTCCCACCTGCCTTCTTCTCTTGAGTTCCTGTACATTTGAACAAATGTGAACTCCACATGCAGTGTCCAACACCCATGATATAGAAGAAGATGAAACCATGACTTCCGTCACGAATATACCTGAGCCAGAAGCAACGCTTCCCCTCTTATCTCCTTGGAGCGCTTTACAGTCCTTTTTCCAGTGACCCAGCTGGCCACAGTGGAAACACCTGTTGTCCTTGGACCGCTTCACCTTTTGTTTCAGGGCCTTGCTGTAATTCTTGACAGGGGCCTTGCCCTTCTTCCCCTTCTTCTTGTTCCTTGAAGGAACCATTAAGACAGAGGTTGAAGGCTTGCCCTTCAGAGTTTCCTCAGTAGTCAAGAGCATATTCAGCAGCTCTGCCGGCGTACAATCGATCTTGTTCATATTAAAATTAATGATGAACGCATCGAAAGAGGGCGGAAGAGACTGCAGAATAATATCTACAGCAAGCTCCTGGTTGACGGTATGCCCCAGTTTCTCCAGAGCTTCCTTGTGCCCAATCATCTTGAGCACGTGAGCTCCCACTGGGCTCCCCTCAGCCAGTTTG
Organism: Costus lasius; assembly: GCA_027563935.2. NCBI lineage: Eukaryota > Viridiplantae > Streptophyta > Magnoliopsida > Zingiberales > Costaceae > Costus > Costus lasius. The sequence continues at coordinate 31,933,247 of CM050448.1, forward strand.
CTCTGAAAGAAGAGCTTCGTCAGATTATAGCGCTCAGTCCTCGCCTGTGCAGCATACAGCATCTTGAGGTTCGCTATAATCTCTATAGCCGACATATCCTCATGCTGACGCTGCAGCGGTGGCGTCATAGACGCTAGCATCAGGCAAGCGACATCAATGCTATCATTGACATGCTTATCATAGGCATCACGAACCGCCCTTGCGGCGTTCGCAGCGGGCTGCGGCGGTATCGCCGTCTCGAGGACATACAGTTTCCTCTCTGCCTTAAGAACGATCTTAAGGTGTCCAAACCAGTCAGAGAAGTTCGGCCCAGCAAACTTCTCCCTTTCCAGTAGGGATCGCACATTGAAGCTCATGATGTTCGTTGCTGCAGGAATCTACAACAAGCAAGAACAGCAAGGTCAGTATCAATGTTTCAGAATCAATCCAGGACTTAAGAAAGATTCTTTTCTCACTATTTTGTCTGACTGAAAAATCCAGTAAACAGTCCGAGAGAGTAACACTCTTTTAGTGAGATGGGATCCAGATTTCATACTTGGTCTCCGCGTCCCGCTCAGGCGAGATAAGATGCACAGAGATGACAAGCATTAATTTCTGGTAGGCTGTCCCAGCCAATCGCCAACCCGTGCGATTCCCCTTCATCTTGGCAATCCAGCAGACTGTGCCAACTGAGTTGGTACAACACAGTCTCTGATCCCAGAGATGGCTGCCTCCATGTGCTACCATATGCGCCACATATGTAGCCTACATGGTCAAGCTGACCCGACCTACTCCCTGGACCACCACGTGCTATGCTGAGCAACGAGAGGGGATAAATCCCAACTCTGTAACACGCAGGTGAAATCCAGCACCGTCTGAAGATAGATGGACGTGCCCACTGAGTGGGTTCAACACGGCTCCAACGATAGTCAGAAAGGTGAGGTTTCGCGTCAGAAGGCTTATCGAGCTTGATATGTTAGCGTTTGGATTTTAACGGTCTTTTATCTTCTTACTATCAGGCAATCCTATGGCTATAGCAGAAGATAAACTTAAACATGCAATTCTAATTATTAGCAATAAGTAGAAAGCATGATCTTATGTGGTAAAAGCCCATGAACCCTAGTAAGACCTTAATTTTACTTAAGTCTTCACTTGAGCTCCATGGCATCTCATCTGGTCCAACCTAGGGCCCTAGCGCCAAGAGCACCTCAGGTGCGCCACCAGCTGAATGCCCCTTTGGGATGTGTGCATTTGTACTCTTGTCTAATCAAAGTACATTTGATCTATCTAGACAAGGTTTGACTCACAGGTCAATTATACATTATAAATTAAATACAAATGTGATTCGCAGATCACAAATTAATTTACAAGTTTAAACCCAGGCACGCAGGCCCCAGCACAGCACACAATAGGGCAACCCACATAAGACTAAATAAACAAGCATATGGTTCAATCAACATGTGATCCATTCAAGAAATTAAATTTTTGAAAATCCCCATGGCATCAATTTAATTTCCTTATGAGTCCTACAACCTTACAATGGTCCATTGATGGGGATCCACTCATCCATCTAGTTAGATCTTTTGCCCTTGCATGCACCGAGTCCTAACTGACCCGAGTTGACCTAATGGTCAACCATGCATGCCCCAAGGGCTGAACCACCCTCATGAGTTTTGGCAAGCGGGTGTGACCCCGGGCCTAACTCATGTGTGTTCAGTAGATGTCTCAACCAGACCTCGCTACACGCCGTTGATGCAGTCAACCTATAGCCACCTCGTGCTTGCGCACAGGTGCTATCTGGTCGACCCATCTAGGCTGTCAGATGGTCTGATCAGACTAGCTTGATCTATACTAGATGATGCCTTCAACCCCATCAACCCATCTAAGGATTTAATGTAGTGGCTCCTTAGATCTAATCAAGCGCGCAAGATGTAAGTTTTAGAAAACCTTTTGAACATGCGCATATAAACAAACAACATGCTTGATAACCCTTAGATCTAAGGGGGTCCCCTTCAAGGGGGAGCGCATACTTTAGGGGGTCCCCTTCAAGGGGGAGCGCATACTTCATCTAAGCATGATACAAGCGCCAACTTCATGAACATATGATACAAGCGCCAACTTCATGAACATATGATACAAGCGCCAACTTCATGAACATATGATACAAGCGCAACTTCATGAACATATGATACAAGCGCAACTTCATGAAAACAAAGCATGCCTCAAGAAAAAGTAAGCGCAACATGTATGGATCACCAATACTTAAAGCAATCATATCGATCATATCATGAGCCTACCTCTGATACCAATTGAAGCAACCCCTAATCTAAGGGGGAGAAACCCTAAACTTGCGATTCTAACAAGCTTTGCGGAAAAAGGGTTTCAAATCAAGATCGGATATGAAAACATATGATCAACTTGAAGCTAGAAATCATACCAATGCCATGGACTTGGAATTCGGCTTGGAAGAAGAGATCAAGTTAGGTCTCCTCCAAAGTGTGCCACACACAAGAAGAAGTTGGCTCACTCCTTGGCGTCGCTTGTGCTAGCAAGTCACCCAAGGAATCTATTCGAATGGAAAGGGATGAAGAGAGATCAAGCTTGGCCGAGAGCTCCTCTTGCGCAACACTCCTTCTCGTCGTCCACACCACACTCCCACGAAAGTCCAAGAATGCGTTGAGGAGAGAGGAGCAAACGCATATGCGTTTTTGGCATTGAAAGTGAAACCGGCCCTTGATGACATTCCATAAATGGAAGCTCATCAAGTCCATGCGCTCAACTCAACCCAAACGCATTTTAGCATTGAACCATGCGTTCACAATTGTGAACCGGTTCAATCTAAAACGTTCCAATCAATTCGGTTCAATAAACCAAACCGAAAGAGCTCAAGCCAATAGGTCTAGACCAAATTGAACCCCAAGGCTCATGATCTAACCATTCATCTCCTGATGCCCCTGATCTCTCCGATCTGGCATCATCTCTCTCGATCGAAGCTTACCGATCTCAAGTCCTAATCAATCAAACATGATCAGACCAGATCTCACTTACAATCAGAGATTAAAACCCCTTTAAACTGAACCCAAAGAATTCAGTCCACACGATCTGACTCAAGTAAGCCATATCATCATATTGTGCGACCCTAAGGGTTTCCTTCAAATGTCGGTAACGATAACTTACGTTATCATGATCAGTGAGGGGTATCTAGCAACACATCACTGTCTCCCGATATAAAGGAAAGAGTCTTCCAAGACTACACCCAAACCATAGCACAAGTGTGAATCAAACTCACAAGGCACACAAATGTCTTTTGCCACTGGATGTTCTTATTGGACAAACATGTCAAGCCTGTAACTCCAATATGATGAGCATGATTAGATCAGATGATCATAGTCATCTGGGTATGGCCATACACTTCCTCAATCATCTCATATAGGGGGGCCCTATAGAACATCACACTCCTTAAACAAGGAGACGGCAATCCTCTATCTATCACAAGTGCCCTAACCTGATTCAAGCTCACCATCCAAGATAGTCTATAATCATTATGTTTCAAATGATATTGAACTACCTCAAGACAATGACAATCATCATTTAGAAACACAAGTGATCTCAAGTCAAAGGACATGTGCCACTTGCTGCATATAAGGATCATTCACATTGTGACAAGCAATGGAATATCCCAGTAGGGTCTGTCCAGTACATCCAATGTACCCATGAGTCTACATCTTATTCCATGCTCGAAGCATCCTATAAGATTAGCACCCATATTAGTCTCAATCATATCAAGGCTGTCTCATGTTCACCAAGATATCTCGACTAAGGACATAGAGCCTGTCAGCCTAGCTGAACAGCTTTGAGACATTATTCAGAAGTACACTTATTACAGCAGATAAGGTAACAACCTGAATAACAACCATGCCTTTATAAACATAAAAGTTTATTACATGATACTTTTACAATCCCAAGGCCTCAAACATTAGCCTTAAGGGCATACCCCAACAGATCCCTTATATAATTTTATTATTCTGTCTCAATTGTGGCAGTTGTTAATTATGTTCTTATTTTTCTGATAGGTTTAGCTATATGAGCATAGTCAATTGTACATATTTTATAGGATTGACGGTGTGCACTCATGACTTTTCCAGAAGACAAATGTAAGAACTACGCAAAGACTGACTTATTTTAAGAACCTTGAAGGTCCATCAAGGGACCATGTATGATTTATCTAATGTAAAATTGGTTTCTAAGTTACTTGACACATTTTTTATTCTTACTATGTTGTTAGTTGTAAATTTTTATGACATTGTTTTCGATGCTGTGGAGCATGATCATATTGATCCTTAACCCGATCCAAGTGTATAGACTCCTATTTTGGAGCCCACACAAGCTGCTTCTAGCTTGGGCATAGAGACACTTCAATCTCAGATTTGTGAGCTTGTTGAAAAGAAACAAGCTCCAAAGGGAAATTGGTTTAGTGAATAAAGAGAGGGACAATGCTGTTCAAGCTGCTTCCACATATTCATTAGAGACACTTGAGTCTCGGATTTTTGAGCTTGTTGAGGAGAATAACAAGCTCCAAAGAGAAATTGATTTAGTGAATAAAGAGAGGCATGTTGTACATACACAAGCGAGCCTTGTGTTGGAAGTAGGTATGGTAAAGTCTGATTTGGCTTTCCAAATAAAGGAGATTGAAAAGAGGAATGTAGAGCTTATTGAGAAAAATAACAAGCTTCAAGAGGAGATTAATAAACTGATTCAAGATTCCATTAATAAGTTAGAAAATAAAGACTCAACGGACAAAGAGAGCGAGTCTTCAGCATCGAGTGGTCATGGATCTATTGACAAGGTGGGTACAACATTGGTTGTATGCGAAGGGAAGGCAAGAAGAAAGCGAGTAAGAAAATCTTCATAGGAAAAGAAGTGCTAAAATAAAGTCAATATAATTGAGTTTCACATGTACATCATGGCCTAATCTTTTTCAAGAAAATAAATCGCAGGCTCTAACTATAGATGAGACAAGTGAAGATAGAGCAATTGAGGACAAGGTAAGGGGGTGTGGTGTGGGTGGGAAGGTGAATTTATTCTTAAGCTCAAATAAGGCATTGATGTACAAGTATTCATCTTTTGCAATATAAGGATAGGAAGGATTACTGTGGTAGATCCACAATATTAGAAGAACAGAGAACCCAGCTGGAGTAGTATATGTCATGGGACATGGAAGTTTGGCATGAAGGTCAGCCATGGACGATGCAAAAATCTCATATACATAATGTCTTGTTCGGGGGATTAATTTTTGGAGATGTGAGTATAAATAGATTCTTGCATATTATACATATAAATAGCCATATATCATGTTTCTAACACAATTATGTTGCTTACATTTCATAAGTTATCGATGCTTATAGAACATTGCTACTTGCTAGATTGTGGAGAAATAAGAAGAAATATTCTCCTTTTCTCACCTGCTTACATATCGCACACCTGCCAAACTGATTATATGGCTGATCAATATGGATATTCATTCACATAGCTTGAGCACCTGACTAAACACACTATTAAGCGCTTACAAAGAATGTTTACACCTATATATAATCAAAGACATTGGTTTTTTACTACAAATAAACATGAAGGAATCCCTTGTATGTACATAATTCTTTGAATTCCGATGCAACTCATAAGTCCGCCTGACTTAAATATGTACGTTGGTCTTTATTTGTTTTATGTCATTTATAATCCGTTAAATGTCTTTTGATAGTATTGGTTGATTATTTATATTGCTACTTGCTTGCATATGTTTAGGTTGCTGTTCTATGAGGCCATTTTCGATGTCAAAGTGATGGAAAAATAGATATTAGCAAGTGGCCGATAGTGTGGGATGACGAATGCCCAAAGCAATATAACAATGCAGATTGCGCAATTTTTGTGACGAAGTATATTGATTGTATAACTAGTTGATGGGCTCGCCGCAAGTGCACTGTCACACCCCTAGATGATGGTAATTCAATAATGAAAATTTATATCACAAAAAAATTGGCAATATTATCTAGGATCAATACTCGATAACCTGTTCAACATGACTTATAAAATTTACTTTCCATCATCTTTTAGGAGGTAACAACAACTCAATCTCGCAACTCAAAATTTCATCCTATTAATCAAAATCCTTTTATATCATAAAAGGCTATACATCCCCTTACAAAACCATAGTATTTTCATATCATCATCACATACAAGTCATGGATATTCTCAACTTATCTTACAAGCACAAAACAACTTCATACATTAGTCTTTAAAGTTTACAAGCTCAAAACATAAAACTTCCACTCATTACCAGCCTTTTGAACCTTCCACAAAACTTGTAGCCCAAAGCTAACATGTAAAGAGGTTAGAATACTCAACAAGTAAATTAGATACTGATAGCGATCCGCAAGTGCACGGATTTATCAAAGTATTAAAAAGATTATCGTTCCCAACGAGGACTACGTAGTTAAGTACTAACTTCTTGACTTGTTTGAATCTAGGCAAACTAAACTAGTGGTTGTTCTAAACTTCTAAGCACGAACAAGCTCGAAAACAACGTTACGAGGGTCAAATTCTAAAGGATCGGGATTTCGTGGGTTCACCACACTAACAATCATGAATCATTTAAAAGTAGCTAATTCTATAGAAATTATCAATCATGAAAGGAACTTTTCCTAGGGTACATATCACCTCCTCTTAGAGTGTAATACGGTATTTAGTAAGATTAACTCCCTACTCTTGTGACAGTTAACCTAGTTAAACTCATTAAGTTCTATGAAAAGCTGATAAATCCTTCAGACGAATCCAACCTACTCTCGTGATTGGATTCGAAGGTTTAGTTGAAATAGGTCGGACGTTATGATTCACCTCTCAGTCCTTCTCGCAATGTCTAAGACGCAAAATTACTTGGCCAAGGTAAAATACGGGATACATGCAATTTCAATAGAATCATGATGATAAATTCATAATAAAATGAGCAATAACATAGATTGATTCATGAAAGTCAGAGGGCTATGCCCACTAATCCCGAATAAGTATCTACTCGCTCATATTGTTACGGAAATACATGATGTTTATGATGAACAAGTGAAAACTCATAAAAATCGTTAAGGAACACCGAAAGAACAGAAAAACCGCCTTCTCCTCGATCTGGAGATGAGGAAGAGTCGATCGATCGTCGCCTTCGTGAAGAATCTCGTCGGAATATGCGCTTGGAATCGTGTTTCACCCTTATCACTGCCGCCGTCCATGTTTGTCCAAAAAAACCCCCTTTGCTCTCAAAAAATCCTCCCTTTTATAATTGGACTGGTTTAGAACCCATCAAGGTACGGTTCTGCGAAGTTTCGCTCAAATCCGACTCAATTTGGAGTCGAATCGAGTGAAAAACCGAAAGGGCAGACGTTTTTACGGTCCGTGATGAGTTTATGGTCACGGCCGTAAATGTCTCTGTGTTTATAGCACTTAAGTCACAGAAATAATCACGGCCTCACCCGTGAAAGTTTCTGTGAACTTTTTGACTTAGCCGATTTTCACCTTCCGTTCGCCATCGCTTTTCAGGTTGACTTTGTAATTACAGCCAAGGCCGTAATTATCTCGTTCTTCACTGTTTTCTCCCCAAATCTGACGTGTAGGCTCGTGATCTCCTCGGTAATCATGCTTTAGCTTCAAAACTCTTAAAATCCTTCATTTTTATGCCATTTTACCTACATTTTCATAAAAACCAAGAAAAGTGAAGATTCCATACAAAGTAGAGTAAAAGCACTAAAAATAGCACAAAACCATGCAAATAAGCTCAGAATACGATCTAAAACATAGACAAAAACATGGTGTAAATGCAACGCATCAAACTAACCTAGACTTAGAATTTTGCTTGACCTCAAGCAATACTTTGATATGTATAAAGAATGTAAAAATAAGGAACACTCATCTGCTCTATCATCAATAAATTCCTTAGTCTACATTTCAGGGAAACAATTCTTTATAACTTAAATCACTTAAGAGATATCACAGTAAAAATAAATCATCATGAGTTTACAATCCAAGTAAAAATAAATCACAAATCATGTCATAATGTTTATTCAACACATAATAAGTAATCGAATACTTTTTGGTTTAATAAATCTACCCTAATCAATAGATAAAGATTTATTTCAAGTCACTTGGTGAAACTATGAATAAGAGATTTTTAATGGATTTTGGTCTTTAAACTATTATTTATCATAACAATGTTCAAAGTATACTGCAGAGTAGTATAATATAACTCACGGTGTCAATCTGAAATCAGAGGAATTTTTCACTAAGTCTACAGCTTTCTTTCTTTTCTCTTTTTATAGACTTCAACTCATGTCTTTGGTACCATTGCCAATTTTTTTGCAGTGCCAAGTAGAGGAGTCAGTTTTTTTCATAGAAAAGAGTGTAAGCCAGCCAGTGTCAAATCATAATCTCATATTATATAACCAGAGGAGTTGGAGCAAATCTCGGGTTAAATCGATGAATCACCAAATTTCTATCCATAAAAGCAAAATCTATTTAATCAAAGAAAGATAAACTAAACTTAAAGTATACGTTAACTTTGCAGATGTTTTTTAAACACATAACAATTCATATATAAACTTTATCAATGCTAGAATTGATCTTACTCAACAATTTAAGTCTACATGAATTCTCAAAAGTTTTCTAAGTTATCAAAATTGAAATTCCCTAAAAGCTTTCTAAGTTCAAAACTGAGGATAAATCAAACCAGTGTATCTCTTAAAAATTATAGACATTCAAAGTCCATATCTGTAAAGCTGTAAAGGTCTAGCAAAATATGAAAATGAGTACCCTAGACTTAAATTGTTGCATATGTGGAAATATTCAATCAATGAAGAATTCCAGAAAAATTTTTGCAAGAGTTCCATTTGTATTTGTTGGCGAAACCCTGTATAGTTATATCAAAAATATGAAATACAACTCAGAAAAATCCGAAAAACATACCATATCGAAGATATTCAAGTTTTACATGGTAATCAACTCTCAGACATCGAATACCGTCAGGTTTCATCATTCAAATCACAGTTTACCATACTCACATTACTATTCACTCTAAATATCAAAGAATATGTATCAAAATCACTATAAAATGCACAAACTCATCAACCAAACATCCAAAACCATGATAAAGTATCACAGTCACATGATGAATATCAAATATATACAAAACCATCCTATGTGTACCAAGTTCAGTATCCTAAGGTCTAATACCATCATGAATGTACAATATCTGCTCTAATGTCAAAGTATCAAAATGAACCAACTAATATCCTAATACAACGCACACCCACAAATAAAGCATAAAAGTATTGTGTGTGGTCATATCGGCATCCAATCTACTGAATCAAGTGCACAGATAAGATAAATGTGAGATCTCATTCATAATATCAAAGAATAAATGTAAATACAACAAAATAAGTAAAGATACTCACAAGATCTATCAATCTGTCTCGGTATGCTCGGAGTCGTCCTCCTCATCTCTAGTATGTCTAGTCAATGATGATGGGAGACGATGCCGTAATAGCTCCTCTATCATGTGTAAAGACTCGAGTGCTCTCGACTGTCCCTGCTCAAGACGCGATATGTCATCACGCATCATCCTCTACTCAGCACGCATCTGCTCTAGAGAAGGATTTGGTCGTGCTGAAGTAGATGGACTGGCAGATGTGGATGGTCTGTCAGCGGTGGATGGCTCGACTGGAGGGATATGCTATGTAGATCTCGGCGGTGATGGAGGTGAAGCTGCATCTCTAGGACCTCCCACACATATGGGATCCATGATCCAGTTCTGCTGAACACTAATGTAACATCCCTCAGAACACACCCCACACGCATACAAGTAAAATACGGGGCTAAAAAAAATTTTTACTCTTCCATTAATACACAAGAAGAAAGCGGCATCGAAGGACATTACTACGGAACTGAAAACCGCACAGAACTGAGTAGGATCGATTTACTAGGAAATAGAAATCCGGAAGTTCAGAAAAATCCACATAACAAACAATTAAATACAGAACAGAAATTATTCATATAACAAACATTTAAATACAGAACAGAAATTATTCATGAAATAATCTCCTCAAAATTCCTAAAACCGTGAGCTATAAAATTACTGTAAGGGGCGCCACTTTCAGAACCTTAATAGAACGTACAAATTTCATGTAATTAATTTCAGTCCCCCACTACAGATAATTTTAATTACACGTTTGTGAAGAAAATTGACAAAAGCCCCAAAATTGGCTCGAACCATGATTTTCAAAAATTCCTAAGTTCTTAGTTAAATCCCCAATTTTGTTTTCTCTAAAATTTCTCATCAAGCAAATAAATTTTAGAAGAACTACAGACCACAATTTAAAAGATTAAACCATACAGGATAAATTTTTCTCACAAGGGAATTTTCGTCTAACCAAAACATAGCAGATTTATATTGTCAGATTGCAACATATATTTTTGGTCCAATTTCGAACCAAAGCTAGTCAATATTGTATTCAAAATGAAGCTCTCTGAATCTAGTTTCCAATAAAACTGGTTTCACAAGATTTCGAATTGTAGGCAGGAAGATATAAGGGTTCGAACATGGGATGGTCAGAATTTCAGATTTCAAGAAAACAGATTCATATATCAGAATTGCGACATATATTTCAGATCCAATAACTAATCGAAAATAGGCGTTATGCGAGTCAAAATGAAGCTCTTCAAGCCTACGGTCTAATAAAACTGGTTTCACAGGATTTCGAGCTATACCTAGGGAGATATGATGGTTCGAACACATAAAGGTCGAAATCCAGATTTCCAGAAAACTGATTTTGTACAGCTAGATTGCAATACAGATTGAAATACAAATACAGCTCTGATATGGTCTATATCATATTCAAATTAAAGCCGAATGTGTCTAGTTTCATACAAAATTTGTTTCATACGATTTGGATCTATAGGCCATGAGATATTAGGGTTATAGTACACAAAGGTCAGATTAGAGAATGCAGATTTCAGCAGAACAGGATTTTAAAACCCTATAATTATTTGAATTCGACCATAACGAATTTTAATTGAATGATAATCTAAAATTTAGCGGATTAGACTCCTTAGGATCGAATTACTCACAGAAAAAATCGCCCACAGAGAAAACGCCAAAACAGAGGATCAGGGATCTCCAGAAAGTTCGTCCACCACCAATCTGCCACCACCAGCGTCAGAAATTTGCAGGAGGCGCCAAGCACAGTGAGGGGTGACAACACAGGCGGCTAGGGCAAGAAACAAACCAAAAATCGTGAGGGAGAGGAGCTCTCATGAATTTTCCCCCTTTTTTTTTTTTTCCACCCCAAACGGATCCAAGATCCAATAACCCAATTAACTTAAGTGGAAATCGGCTTTAATGGGCTTACCTGGGCTTAACCACCATGCGCCACTCCAATAACACAGAAATATGCGCCACCATGGTGGAAGAATTCCAGGAGCAAATAGTCAAGGTTGAGGGTTCGAAGCCCCAACGAAAATAATTATTTTTGCCCTGTAGGAAAAAGTCCTACAATTAGGCAAAAATCCCAAAATTTTAACAGATAAAAATACAGAAACAGAATTTCTAACCTTAAATCGTAATTCAGAAAATCAAGGGCGTTACATCGTCCCCCCCTTATAGAGCTTTAGTCCTCTAAAGCTGACCAAGCCCGTCACTGAACAGGTGAGGATGCTCCTTTCTCATATCTGCTTCAACCTCCCAAGAGGCTTCTTCAACAGACTGATTTCCCCAAATGACTTTCACAAGTGGAATAACTTTATTTCTCAGCACTTTCTCTTTTCTATCTTCAATTCTGAGAGGTTTCACCACCAAAGTCATGTTCTCTTCAAGCTGAAGAGGTTCCAACTCCAGAACATGAGAAGGATCAGAACAATATTTTCTGAGTGCAGAAACATGGAACACATTATGGAGGTGTTCCAGTGATGGGGGCAAAGCAAGTCGGTATGCCACAGGTCCAACCCTCTCAATGATATCAAAGGGACCAATGTACCTGGGACTCAATTTTCCCTTCTTCCCAAATCTCATCACCCCTTTCATAGGTGAGACCTTTAGGAAAACATGCTCTCCCACCAAAAACTCAAGAGGACGCCGCCTCACATCAGCATAACTCTTCTGTCTATCCTGAGCAATCTTCATCTTTTTCTGAATTTCTCTGATCTTCTCAGTGGCTTCCTGCACAGCATCAGACCTTAGCACTGTTCTGTCCCCAGTTTCCTCCCAGCATATAGGTGTTCTACATTTCCTCCCATATAGGGCCTCATACGGAGCCATCTGTATGCTAGAGTGAAAGCTATTGTTGTAGGTGAACTCTATCAGTGATAAGTCCAGATCCCACTCAACAGACCAGTCAATCACATAAGATCTCAGAAGATCCTCAAGTGTCTGAATAGTTCTCTCTGTCTGACCATCAGATTGAGGATGATATGCAGTGCTAAAACTCAGATTAGTTCCCAAATCTTCCTGTAATTTCTTCCAAAACCTGGACAGAAATCGAGGATCACGATCAGAGACAATGTCCAAAGGAACTCCATGTAATCTGACTATCTCATCGATGTACAGTTTTGCTAACCGATCCAAACTGTAAGTCATTTTAATCGGTAAGAAGTGAGCTGACTTCGTGAGTCTGTCCACAATCACCCATACGGCATCATGATTCCTTCTGGTATTGGGCAGTCCACACACAAAGTCCATACTGATATGCTCCCACTTCCACTGAGGAATAGGGAGAGACTGCATCAAACCGCCCGGCCTCTGATGCTCAGCCTTCACGGTTTGGCAAGTCAAACATCTGGACACAAACAAATGCACATCCTTCTTCATACCATGCCACCAGAAAGTCTTTTTCAGATCCTGATACATCTTGGTACTACCAGGATGAACGATATACTTAGTGCAATGACTTTCTTTAAGAATGTCATTTCTCAACTCAGGGTCCTCAGGGACACAGACCCTTCTACGGAATCTGAGGAGACCATCATCCGACATACTGAAATTCTCATCCCAGCCTTGCTCAGACCTCTCTTTCCACTGTAGAATATCCTGATCTGACTGCTGCCCTGATCTCAGTCTCTGCAGTAAGTCTGACTGAACCCTGAGAGAAGCCAGAAGACCGCCTCTCTCACCCGGAGTCACACTCAGATGCATGTCACTGAACTCCTGCAATAGTCGCCACTCCTGGACTCGTAGTGCAGCTATCTGAGTCACAGGATACCGACTAAGAGCATCAGCCACCACATTGGCTTTACCAGGCTGATATTGGATGGTGAAGTCATAATCCTTTATCAATTCAAGCCATCGCCTCTGTCTCATATTCAGCTCTTTCTGAGTGAAGATATACTTCAAGCTCTGGTGATCTGTAAACAATTCAAATGTCTGTCCAAACAGATAGTGCCTCCAGATTTTCAAGGCAAAAACTACAGCTGCCAACTCCAGATCATGAGTGGGGTAGTTTACTTCATAGTCCTTGAGTTGCCTTGAAGCATAAGCGACTACCTTTCCTTGCTGCATCAGTACAGCACCCAGACCCTTACCAGAGGCATCAGTGTAAACAGTGAACTTCTCTCCATCACAGGGAATGATGAGGATAGGAGCACTGGTCAGTCTCTTTTTCAGTTCCTGAAAACTAGACTCACAATCATCAGACCACTCAAACTTTAAATTTTTTCTAGTTAGCTTAGTCAGAGGACCTGCCAGCTTGGAAAAACCTTCCACAAAGCGGCGGTAATATCCAGCTAAGCCCAGAAAACTTCTGACCTCAGTCGCTGTAGTTGGTCTTCCCCAGTGAAGAATGGCCTCCACCTTCACTGGATCCACAGACACACCCTGATCAGAAATAATGTGCCCCAGAAAGCCAATCTGATTTAGCCAGAACTCGCATTTGCTGGCCTTAGCATACAGCTGCTTCAGCCTCAGAATCTCCAGCACCTTGCGCAAATCCTGAGAGTGATCTTGCGCATTCTTGGAGTAGATCAGAATATCATCAATGAAGACGACCACACATTTGTCCAGGAGCTCATGAAATACCCTGTTCATCAGATCCATAAACACCGCAGGGGCATTTGTCAGTCCAAAGGGCATAACAAGAAACTCATAGTGCCCATACCTGGTCCTGAATGCAGTTTTAGGTACATCCTCCTCCTGAACTTTCATCTGATAATAGCCAGACCTCAGATCAATTTTAGAGAATACAGTAGCACCCTGCAACTGATCAAAGAGATCATCAATACGGGGTAATGGGTACTTATTCTTAATAGTCACTTGATTGAGTTGACGGTAATCGATGCACATGCGCAAAGTACCATCCTTCTTCTTCACAAATAATACCGGTGCTCCCCATGGAGAAACACTGGGTCGAATATACCCCTTCTCTAATAGTTCTTCCAGTTGCTTCTTCAGCTCTGTCAGTTCTGAAGTTGCCATCCTGTAAGGAGCTTTAGATATCGGTGCCGTGCTTGGCAACAACTCGATACCAAACTCAACTTCTCTGCTGGGTGGTAACCCAGATAAATCAGAGAAGACGTCAGCAAACTCTCTTACCACAGGAATTTTAGCCAGATCCAAATCAGGCTCAGTCTGCACCTTGACATGCGCTAGATACCCCTTGCAGCCCTGGGCTAAAAGCTTCCTGGCCTGCAGATGAGATATCACCAAAGGCTCTTGTTCTGAAATCCGGCCTTGGATAACCAGTTGCTGTCCATCACTTAGATGCAGAGTAATTAGCTTTTCAAAACAATCTAAAGTAGCATGATAGGCAAACAGCCAATCCATGCCCAGAATGATGTCATAGTCTTTCATAGGAAGACTAATCAAATCAATAGGTAAATCATATCCTTCTACCTTAATCAAACAGTCAGGGGATGTTATATCTATAGATACGGCCTCACCCATAGGTGTATGAACAGAAATACAGAAATCAAGTATCCTAGGCAACACAGGCAGACATGATGCAAAACATGCAGACACAAAGGATAAATTAGCACCAGGATCAAAAAGAATGCGTGCCAAATAACTAAACACATAAAGTGTACCTTCCACCACGGACTTCGAAGCCGAAGCATCCCTCTCCGCGATGGCATACACGCGAGTCTGCACAGTAGGCTTCTCACCCTGACCCTGTCCTCTAGCATCCGGCATAGGACAGTCCCTAATCATATGCCCCACCTTACCACATCTGAAGCAAGCGCCAGTCTTCCTGTAGCACTCGTTATCCTGATGTTTAGTGCTCCCACCGTGGAGACACTTCTTGCCATTCTGAGAAACTGTGCTGGCTGGCTTCTGATAAGGTTGGTATCTGCCCTTATTGTCTTTCTTCCTCTTGAAATTCTTCTTATCCTTACCACCCAGAGTGGGTGCGTAAGTCACAGAAGTAGGGGCGGGTGCAGTGACTGGAATAGTATCTGCAGCCATCTCCGCAATGCACCTCTCAGCAGTGCGAGCCCTGTCTACCACTTCAGCATAAGTTTCCAAGTGTAGCATAGCTACCCTTGTCCTGATATCTTTCCTCAAACCCCGCTGAAACTTCTTGGCTCTTCTTTCCTCGGTGTTGACTAAGTGAGGAGCATACCCCGACAACCGAGCAAATGTGGCTTCATACTGATCCACCGTCAGGTCGCCCTGCTCAAGACGAATAAACTCCACCTCGCGCTCCTCAGATAAGCTAGAGGGGAAAAACTTAGCATTGAACTTCATCATGAAGTACTGCCAATCAACAACTCTGGATTCAGTTGCCGCCAGTCTGACGACTCCCTTCCACCAATCTTCAGCATCTCCACGCAACATGAAGACAGACAAACATAGCTTGTCTGCATCATCACAGCGCAAAACCTGGAAAATCTTTTTCAGTGTCAAAAGCCAATCCTCAGCAGCTCTGGGCCCCGGACTACCATAAAATGCAGTCGGGTTCAGGTGCTGAAATTCTCGAACCAACCGAGCATATCGTTGATGTGCGCCATCACCCAGAGGAGAACCAGCCGGTTGTGCCTGTGACTGAGACTGTGTCTGCGACAGCCGCTGCAATAACTGTTGCTGAACCTCCATGTGCTGCGCCTGCTGCTGCTGCATCATCTGAGTTTGCTGCTGAATGAATGCGTTCTGTTGTTGCATCATAGCAGTCATAGCCTCCATGGTCTGCCTCAGATCAGGCTGTTGATCACCGTTGCTACTACTAGCTCTTGGTCGCACCATTTATGTTTACCTGCATCACATAACACAGTAGAATAACAACCAATATTCAATCACAATCAGATCCTAACTTGGTTTCTAGCAATACACAAACAGAGTTCAGATCCTAACTTGGTTTCTAGCAATACACAAACAGAGTTTTCCTTCCCCGGAGTTTCTAATTGCTAGTAAAAATCCTCTGATACCATCTGTAACATCCCTCAGAACACACCCCACACGCATACAAGTAAAATACGGGGCTAAAAAAAATTTTTACTCTTCCATTAATACACAAGAAGAAAGCGGCATCGAAGGACATTACTACGGAACTGAAAACCGCACAGAACTGAGTAGGATCGATTTACTAGGAAATAAAAATCCGGAAGTTCAGAAAAATCCACATAACAAACAATTAAATACAGAACAGAAATTATTCATATAACAAACATTTAAATACAGAACAAAAATTATTCATGAAATAATCTCCTCAAAATTCCTAAAACCGTGAGCTATAAAATTACTGTAAGGGGCGCCACTTTCAGAACCTTAACAGAACGTACAAATTTCATGTAATTAATTTCAGTCCCCCACTACAGATAATTTTAATTACACGTTTGTGAAGAAAATTGACAAAAGCCCCAAAATTGGCTCGAACCATGATTTTCAAAAATTCCTAAGTTCTTAGTTATATCCCCAATTTTGTTTTCTCTAAAATTTCTCATCAAGCAAATAAATTTTAGAAGAACTACAGACCACAATTTAAGAGATTAAACCATACAGGATAAATTTTTCTCACAAGGGAATTTTCGTCTAACCAAAACATAGCAGATTTATATTGTCAGATTGCAACATATATTTTTGGTCCAATTTCGAACCAAAGCTAGTCAATATTGTATTCAAAATGAAGCTCTCTGAATCTAGTTTCCAATAAAACTGGTTTCACAAGATTTCGAATTGTAGGCAGGAAGATATAAGGGTTCGAACATGGGATGGTCAGAATTTCAGATTTCAAGAAAACAGATTCATATATCAGAATTGTGACATATATTTCAGATCCAATAACTAATCGAAAATAGGCGTTATGCGAGTCAAAATGAAGCTCTTCAAGCCTACGGTCTAATAAAACTGGTTTCACAGGATTTCGAGCTATACCTAGGGAGATATGATGGTTCGAACACATAAAGGTCGAAATCCAGATTTCCAGAAAACTGATTTTGTACAGCTAGATTGCAATACTGATTGAAATACAAATACAGCTCTGATATGGTCGATATCATATTCAAATTAAAGCCGAATGTGTCTAGTTTTATACAAAATTTGTTTCATACGAGTTGGATCTATAGGCCATGAGATATTAGGGCTATAGTACACAAAGGTCAGATTAGAGAATGCAGATTTCAGCAGAACAGGATTTTAAAACCCTATAATTATTTGAATTCGACCATAACGAATTTTAATTGAATGATAATCTAAAATTTAGCGGATTAGACTCCTTAGGATCGAATTACTCACAGAAAAAATCGCCCACAGAGAAAACACCAAAACAGAGGATCAGGGATCTCCAGAAAATTCGTCCACCACCAGTCTGCCACCACCAGCGTCAGAAATTTGCAGGAGGCGCCAAGCACAGTGAGGGGTGACAACACAGGCGGCTAGGGCAAGAAACAAACCAAAAATCGTGAGGGAGAGGAGCTCTCACGAATTTTCCCCCTTTTTTTTTTTCCACCCCAAACGGATCCAAGATCCAATAACCCAATTAACTTAAGTGGAAATCGGCTTTAATGGGCTTACCTGGGCTTAACCACCATGCGCCACTCCAATAACACAGAAATATGCGTCACCATGGTGGAAGAATTCCAGGAGCAAATAGTCAAGGTTGAGGGTTCGAAGCCCCAACGAAAATAATTATTTTTGCCCTATAGGAAAAAGTCCTACAATTAGGCAAAAATCCCAAAATTTTAACAGATAAAAATACAGAAACAGAATTTCTAACCTTAAATCGTAATTCAGAAAATCGAGGGCGTTACAACTAACCATAGTGCGGTCCAAGTTCGGCAGCCTCATCGTCATATCAGTGTGCCTGAACATAAGTTGGTATGAGCTCCCAAGCCTTGTAATCATCTTAATGGCAACACATGCATCCCTATCAAGTCTGGGATTACCCTTTGCCTCGTTCAACCCCGAAGGGTCGATATCGAGAGCAAGCCAATGGTGGTGATCATACCTCCCATCACAAGGACTCCTCTCCCTACTCTAGCAGCTTTATCCAATTGCTTCATGAGATAGAACGGAATGCTGAGGTAGAATCCAGTCAACATAGCCCATAAGAAAAATAGTTCTGAAGATCTAACCATGTCATTGCTCTCTACTCACCCAAAAATGGTATGTGCAAGTATTCGGTGTATGTATCTGAAAACCAGGCTAGATAGACGCGTGGCTCTGGCGGTCCTAGGGTCAAATCCTTGCTCACCAGTGATCTCCTACCAAAAAGTCCTCTCAGTGTACTCACGTGGGCGATATCTAGTATCGTCCGAGGGAAACCCAAATATATGACCGAACTGGTCAAGTGTCAGTACGTGATCCTGGTTCCCTAACCGGAATGTCATCCTACTAGGATCGCTGTCATCATAATTCCTCAATGAAATCTGGACAGAGTTGAAAAACTCTAGGGTCAGCTGTATATGGGTGGGATGTCTCTGCTGATAGCAATCCTGCCACCCTATGTTCGCAAACATTCACTAGACGTCGTCAAACAATCCCAAGGACTGCAGCGTCTGGTCATCCCAATACCTCGTGCTAAGCACTCCCCTAGTGGACATAGCACAGTATCTCCGCTCCTGCTCTCTACTCCTATGGCGGATCTGTCGTGGATAGGGAGTAAGAATAGGAGGTGGTGAGCGTGCACGTCTCCTCTCTGGTATCTCTAGCTCTGCCATAGCTAGAGATGGCTCAGAAGACGAAGGCTCTAGGGACGCAGCTGGTGAATGTCCTTATGATGGCTCTGGTGAAGTTAAATGAATCTCTGGTGATGGCACTGGTGATGCTGGTGTAGGTGCTGGCTGTGCTGGCTCAATAATGTGTGGCATCTCAAAAACTGGGGGTCGAACTGTCTTAGTAGTCACAGATGACTCAGGTGCAACTGACGGAGAAGAGTGGAGCTCATATATGTCTACTGATATCTCTGGTAGATCAGCAAATATCTCAGGCGATCCCTCCTCCTGATCTGGCAATATGGGTGTGCTAGCCTTAGGGACAGACAGATCTCCCTGGGCCGAAGAGGGTGATGCAATCTCTGGAGTCTGGATTGTGTCATGTGGAGTATCCACCTCCATAGCCTGAGTTTCGACAGGAATAGTAGACTCTGGTATATCTGTGGAAGGCACTGGTGTAGTGAGACCCTCCACATCCATCGGTATGGTATCGGTCTGCGTCTCCACCGATCTCTCCATCTCTACTACTAAAGATGCTGACACTGGGGGGTGCTACTGGAGTCTCTACAGTCTGCACAACTGGTGATAACGGACGGGTGGCTCTCCTCCCTCACGTGGTATGCTTCCTAGCGTACCATCTCATGATCCTCTGATCATAGCTCTCTAGCCTCTGATCCTATCAGCAGGCCTCTCTGAAATAATCTCCAACTCTGGAGAACTAACAGGCTCTGGCACTGCCGTCTGTGACGTACTGGGTACAGAAGATGTGCTAGGAGCTGGCGATGTCCTCTCAGTACCAAGCTCGTCAAAAGGTATCGGAGACTCTACTGCCGACATCTGATGCAGCTCAAATCTCTCCAGGAGTACTCCATGGACCATCCTATACCAAGGATAAATAGGAGGGTGTGGTCCTCGTACACTCTCCTTCCTCACTGGCCCATAGGGTTTGGTCCTCACCGATCTCCTCGGTGCCATATTATCAATCAATCTAATCCAAAATATGCAATTTTTCACAAAAACGTGATTCTACCGCGAATTCAAAACTGGCCATAAAAGCTGTGTGTGCAAATCGCCCAATAATCCGATCTAACGGCTCTGAATCGATGTTAAACTACTATAATCTAAGTATAGCTGATGAATCACATGTCTAAGTCAAAGAAACTCACGGATCTATGCAGAAATCGGTCTCGAATCGGGCGAAAAACCTATTCTGGTAGCTCTGCGGACGAACGGCGATTGTCCACGATCTTCGACAGAAATCCGGTGGATGATGGCTGGAAGTCACTCATCGGAAGTAGAAGAAGGCGGGTGGAGGGGTTTTTCCGCCACTCATGAGAGGAATCGTCAAAAATTGGTCAATTACGAGCGTAGGCGTAAAACCGTAAGCCGTCGGTTAAGTTTAAATCGTAAGAACTTACGGTCAGTAATGTCATCACGGCTTTGGCCATAAACTCGCTTTAGCGTACAGTGTCCCGTAAAACTCGTTCATGTTCACAATCATGGCTGCGCGATAATTACGGCTTCACCCGTAAAGTTCGCATTTTGACTTGGCTTTTCATTAGAAAAATCCCCAAAAATTTCTAAAAAATTCCTGCACATAAAACATTGATTTTAGAAGAATTTTCATATATAAAAGTTCATCAGGTACCACCAATAAAGTACGAAATAAAAATTGAGAAATTAACACTAAAACTTTAAAGAACAATTCAAAGCTTGACTAGAAAAACATGCTAAAATCTATGAAAATCCAGAGCCTCTAGGTTGCCTCCGAGGTAGCACTTTTTTAAGGTCTTTAGCTCGACCAAGGGGATGTTCAGGACTCTTCTGGAGGATATGAGGCGCACTGAATAATTAGCAATTGTTGTTCCTCACGCCACTCCTGATCATTATACAGATTTAACTTTAAAGCTCGAGGTAATGCCCATGTTTCGGCTTCTTTTGACTCATCTCGTTTATGCTTTTCCTAGTTTTCCGAGAGACGTCTATCCACTTCAAAAATATTTGTTTCATCAAATTTGTTCTCCTTTGCTCCAAGCAATTGATCGGAACCTGCAAAATTAATCCCTTTAGATTCTGATGAAAAATCAAAGATCAACTTACTATCATTCAAATTCAATGTAAGCTTCTCATGCAACATATCAATTATAGCTCTCGTGCTTGCTAAGAATGGTCTTCCTAGAATGATAGGGAACTTAGCGTTTTCCTTCATGTTAACAACCATAAAATCAGTAATGATAGAAAATTTCTCAATTTTAACTATTACATTCTCTAATATACCAATTAGTTGCATATCAAAACCATTAGCAAATTGAATATAAGTCTCAGTAGGTTTAAGTTCTCCACTACCTACCTCCTCAATCAGGCATGCAAGTATCAAGCTAATACTAGCTCCTATGTCGTACAAAGCATTTTCAACAGCAACCTTACCAACTTGGCATATAATTGAAATATCTCAAGGATCCTTTACCTTTGTTATTTCAGTGTTCTTGCTTACTTAGTCTTTCTTTGCCTCAGACTTACCACTGTCAGGTTTTCTCTGATCTGTTCTACGTAACCTCTGGGGAAAAGGAATCGGAGGGACATATGCAGGCGGACCTACATATTTCTCTTTCTCCCTTTTCTCCTCACAGTCTTCAAAATCAAAAACAATACTTGCAGATTTATCAGTAGGTTCCTCGATAGGCTCTCCAGGTGTCTTATTATATTCGGCACTCATTACAGTAACCGCATTGATGTGCTCCCTGAGATTCATCTTAGGCTGTACCGGTAGTCTCCCTGTAGACCTGCTAGCAGTACTAGTTTGCTGAGCAATCTGATTTTCCAGCATCTTGTTGTGGGTAGCCAGAGCTTCCACTTTAGATGTCAGCTACTTGATCTGGTCAGCAAGGTCTTCGGTACTCTTCTGCTGTTTCATAACAACTTCTAGCATGGACTCAAAGTTCTACCTCTGGGGCTGCCCACATTGTCTTGGTTGGAAGCCCGGTGGTGGCCTGTTATTCTGCTGAGGATATTGAGGAGGAGCTTGTCCTTGATTATTCTTGTAGGACAGGTTAGGGTGGTTCCTCCATCTTGGATTGTAAGTTGCAGAATACGAGTCATTCGCAGGTCTTTGATTAAAATTCCCCAAAGCATTGGCTTGCTCCTGATTTGAATCTTCCTGTGATGAAGCTATGATTTGACATTCAGATGAATTGTGTCATGTTACACTACACACCTCACAGAAAACTGCATTAACGACAACTAAGGGAAAAGAAAAAGAATTCAGCTTCTGAGCCAAAGAGTCTACCTTAGCTGCTAGTGATGTCAAGGAATCAATATGGTACTTACCAAACCCCGTGGGAGTAATGTTCCGCTCACTTGACCAGTGGTTGTGGTTCATGGCCATATCCTCAAGTAGAGCAGTTGCATCTTCCACACTTTTGCTCATGATCGTTCCTCCAGCCGCAACGTCCACCATCAATCTAGTGTTGTAATCCAATCGATTGTAAAAGATGTGGATTAAAACCCATTCCTGAAGTCCATGGTGTGGGCACATGCATTGGAGCACCTTGAAGCATTCCCAAGCGTCATAGAGCGACTCTCCCTCTTGCTATGCAAAACTCGTAATCCTGTTGCGCAGTTGAACAGTCTTGCTTGGTGGTAAATATTTGTTCAAAAATGATTTTGATAGCTCTTCCCAAGTGGTGATAGATCCTGCCGGCATCGAATATAACCAAGCTTTGGCGTGGTCCTTGAGAGAAAATGAAAATAATCTTAGTCTTATCGCATCAGAAGAAATTCCATTAACTTTGACAATGTCACAGTATTCAAAAAAAATAGCTAAATGAAGATTAGGGTCATGATTTGGGGATCCCCCAAATTGATTTTGCTGGACCATCGTCATCAACGTTGGTTTGAGTTCAAAATTGTTTGCCTCTATATTAGGTCGAATAATGCTTGAATTAAACCCTTGTATGTTTGGTGCTGCGAAGTCCCTCAAAGATTGGTTGTTCGCCGCCATCACTCCTTGTTCAGAGGTCTTCTTGTTCTCGAATTACAATTTCCTTCGAAGGCAATAAGTACACTCAATTTCTAGGTCTTCTGGGAACAAAGCACCTGCACGAGAACTTCTGGGCATGCAACGTGTAAGTTAACAATAAAAAGAAAAGAATAGTAAAAACTAATAGCAAAAGAAAGGAAAAATGCCTAATCTCCTAACTTATCAATTAGTCAATATTAACTATCCGTAGTCCCCGGCAACGGCGCTAAAAACTTGATAGTAATCTGCAAGTGCACGAATTTATCGAAGTAATAAAAAGATTATCGTTCCCAACGAAGACTATGTAGTTAAGTACTGACTTCTTGACTTGTTCGAATCTAGGCAAACTAAACCAATGGTTGTTCTAAACTTCTAAGCACAAACAAGCTCGAAAATGGCATTAAGAGGTTCAAATTCTAAAGGATCGGGATTTCGTGGGTTCACCACACTAACAATCATGAATCATTTAAAAGTAGCTAATTCTATAGAAATTATCAATCATGGAAGAAACTTTTCCTAGGGTACATATCACCTCCTCTCGGAGCGTAATATGGTATTTAGTTAGATTAACTCCCTACTCTCGTGACAGTTAACCTAGCTAAACCCATTAAGTTCTATGAAAAGATGGTAAATCCTTCAGACGAATCCAACCTACTCTCGTGATTGGATTCGAAGGTTCAGTTGAAATAGGTCGGACGTTGCGATTCAACTCTCGGTCCTTCTCGCAACGTCTAAGACGCAAAATTACTTGGCCAAGGTAAATTATGGGATACATGCAATTTCAATAGAATCATGATGATAAATTCATAATAAAATGAGCAATAACATAGGGCTATGCCCACTAATCCCGAATAAGTATCTACTCGCTCATATTGTTAAGGAAATACATGATGTTTATGATGAACAAGTGAAAACTCATAAATATCGTTAAGAAACACGGAAAGAACAGTAAAACCACCTTCTCCTCGATCTGGAGATGAGGAAGAGTCAATCGATCGTCGCCTTTGTGGGGAATCTCGTCGGAATATGCCCTTGGAATCGTGTTTCGCCCTTATCGCCACTGCTGTCCGTGTTCATCCAAAAAAAGCCCCCTTTGCTCTCAAAAAATCCTCCCTTTTAAAGTTGGACCTGTTTAGAACCCATCAAGGTATGGTTCTGCGAAGTTTGGCTCAAATCTGGCTCAATTTGGAGTCGAATCGAGTGAAAAACCAAAAGAGCGGATGTTTTCACGGTCCGTGATGAGTTTACGATCACGGCCGTAAATGTCTCTATGTTTATAGCACTTAAGTCACATAAATATTCATGGCCCATGACGGAATCATGGCCTCGCCCGTGAAAGTTTTCGTAAACTTTTTGATTTAGCCAATTTTCACCTTACGGTTGACTCTGTAATTGTCTCGTTCTTCATCGTTTTCTCCCCAAATTTGACGTGTAGGCTCGTGATCTCCTCGGGAATCATGCTTTAGCTTCAAAACTGTCAAAATCCTTCATTTTTACGTCATTTTACCTACATTTTTATAAAATCCAAGAAAAATGAATATTCCGTACAAAGTAGAGTAAAAGCACTAAAAATAGCACAAAACCATGCAAATAAGTTCAGAATATGATCTAAAACATAGGCAAAAACATGGTGTAAATGCAACACATCAGATACCAAAAGGTACCAAATCATGAAATAGGCCATAACTTCATTTTAAATCAATTATAACAAATCATGAGAAGCATTAGATATCCAAATGGGTCCATAAGTAAAATCAAATAGCAACATGATAGTGAAATCATAAGCATGAGGAACATAAAGAAAAATCAAACCAAAGAGTCATATCATACAAATGGCATAGTGGAGAATAACATATAAACCTTCCACGTCTGGAAGCATAATCCATCCTCGTCAGGGTGAAAATCATACATATGCCGGCTGGAGCTGTCATGACTCCTCAAATGAGATAGTGGGATTCAAGAGATGAATCCATGGATTCAAGAGATGGCCCTCATTATTTCTAATGTGGCACTTTGTTCCATGTAGCACTTTGTTTCACAACTATCTCTCTTTTCCCATTTATGGGCTCATAGTCTTTTTCCTTTCGGGTGCGTAGTCTTGTCCCTTTCGGGCTCATAAAGTTATTCCCACTAGCAAGCATCCAATACATTAACAAAATGAAACATGCTTTCCTTCCTTGCGAAATGGGTTCATTGATATATGTCTTAAACCCTCAAAGAGGTGAATCATAAAGTTCATACAAGAGACAAGTGCTAATATAATCATTTCCAAATGAAAGAGACATATGTATCAAGAGAATTCAAATAGAAGACCATTTATGCAAGGTACACATGTATGATCAAGTAACCCAAAATTTAGAAATTTAGATCTTATTGAACCTAGGCTTCAAGTTCTTCATATAATACCATTTGGTATGATAATTATGTCAAACAAAGGATTTTGAATCTAGTTTTCATGCAAATAAGTTTTACTAAAAATGGAACTCAATACAAAAAGTTATAATCAATGAAGTAACAATAGGCCAGAATCATGAAAGGAATATTTCCAAATTTACAAGGTTGAGTACAAATTCGATTATAAATCCATTTCTGATCCAAATCATGCAAATAAGGGCTCCACTTGTAGGTTATTAAGTCTAATTGATATAAAAATAATCATTTTGTATATTTTCAGTCACATAATATGGATATAAAGCAATAACTAGATAAAGGTCAAAATAGTGAAAACAGATTTACAGGGTCGGAATGAACTAAATCAATAAATTCGCTAACCAACTTGAAAGTATAAAATATCTAACTCAAAAGAAAGCTACGTGAGTCTTCTTTACAATGAATCTGATTTCATAAGATTTGGATCAGGGAGTCAAGAGTTATAATAACTGGAAGACAGCAAGGTCAGGTTTACTTTGAATAAGCATTAACAGTTTTTTAATATAACTTAGATCATTCTTCCAATAACCGAATTGATCAAAATCAGGACAAGCAGAAGCAAATTGATATCAAAATGACAAAGGATATAATTTCTTATGAATTTAGACCAATAGCCAAAATTTCACAAAGAAGGATAAAATTACTTTCCTAAGAAGCCAAAATCACTCTTAACTTGTGTTTTCCCCTCTTCTTCCTCTTCTCCTTCCCTAAGTCTTCTTCCCTTCAGGTTAGGCACGAGCAAGCAGGTGAAATTCCCTTTTTCTCTTATGTTTATCTCAAGTTATAATGTAGGATGAGGTGAAAACATATGGTAAATCAAGTAACTAGGAGGTGGCATGTGTAAGTAGTAATCATGACTTTTCCACCCCAACTCTTGTCCTTGTTCTTAATTTTCTTTTCATTTCCACATAGCTTAGTACATATTTGTTGTCACAAATTCTTTTCATTTTCTTCCTATATGACTCAAGTTCTTCCTGTTGGTGTATATGCCCTAGGACCTAGTTTTGGTCAACATATGTACTACTTGACACTGATATTTATATATCATTCTGGCATTGTCGTTATCATTGTTTGACTACACCTGCGATTGTGTACTTACATGATAATGTCCCTGGAGACAGATTGGATCTGTGCTCGAATTATAATCCCCAGTCAATGTACCTTAGTGGATATGGGACAGCTATGGTACTTGTGAGACTGGTATGTGGGCTGGTTAGGCACGTGGTGCTAACGCAGACACATGAGTATATCATTGGGGATATACTGGATAGACCCGCTATGAGGCTATGACTTGGTGTCATGAGTTATCCTCATAAGTGACAAGAGATGCATTGATCCCTTGACTTGAGGTCATTGATCATTCTATATGGTTAGGGACTTGCTTTGATACAACCTAACACCTTGCCGTAGCTGGGAGGTCATAACGGTTGTTATTGAGCATGTCACGACCCATATGAGAAGATCAATGGACAGACATAGGATTTGCCCCTTCCCTAAGGAAGTATGATATCCATGGAGCTCCTTTATGGTTCTATGACTGAGAGTGTATGGCCATACCCAGGTAAGAACCTGTTTTAGTCATAGCCATGTGATTGGATGAAAACAAGTGGTGACACACTTGTCCAATCGGATATCAGTACGGCAAAGAGACTGTAATGCATCTGTACCTAGTTGCGATGATGGGGATGTCGATGTCGATATCCATTCCAACGACCTGGGTAGCAGCGATGCACTGCTAGGTGCCACTCACTGCTTGTGATGACCTTTGGTCAGCACTGCCAGCGTCAGAGGAACCTACAGGGTCGCACACCTTGATACTTGAGTTCTCGTATTGATCGGGAAGCCTTATGATCGAGTTATTGGATAACTCGGATCTAATTGGGAGATTTCATCAGCGCCAATGGGCCTGATGAGATAGAAGAATGTTATTGGAGCCAAACTTCATTTTTGGCAGGTTGACCCATATTTGACCATGGTTGGTCACATTTGGATTAGGGTTGCATTGGATTGGATCCAAGTGCTTAATCAACCTATGCAATGATGTTTGGGCTAGCTCATTATCCAATGAGGCCCAATAACAAGTTCTCATGAAGAGATGAGAGGCGAAAAGGGTATAATGGGGAGAAACATGAACCATTAGGCGCCTAGGGGCATAATGGGGTCATGTTGGCGCCTTTGCTTCATTATGGAAGTAAAGGGCGCCTCCCCCTCTCTTCCTAGGATGGAATGCATGCCTCTATGGCATTGCTTGAGGCGCAAGGCAAGGCCTTGGCGCACAAGGAAAGGCGTGGGAACAAAAGGTAAGGTTGAATGAGAATTATGGAAATGTCTTGAAGACTTTCCATATCTCAAACCTCCTCATCCTAGCCCTACACTTGTCATGATCCTAGCCATTACCCTAACCGCCTCTTGCCCTATAAATATGACCCTAGTCGCCCCCTCTTGTGTGCAATTAATTCCTTGAAGGCGTGAACACAAGGAGAGGGGCGAGTGCTTGGAGCAAGGGCGCATCTTCCTTCTTCCATAACCGCAAGCCACTTCTTCCTTTCCTCTTGGCGCAAGGAACATTAGTGCTTGGCATTTTTGGATAGTCTTCCTTCTTCTCTTGGCGCATCATCTCTCTTGGTGGCGCAAGTGAAGTAGAGTATCTCCCTAAGGCTTAGATCTTCTTCCCGAGGCTAGCACCGGGCATGGAAGTAGAGAACTCAAGAGATCCGTGTGTGCGAGACTGCAGAGGGCGAACACTTGGGCGCCTTCATCGACATCGCTCTACATTGCTCTTAAGGTATTTCCTAACTCATCGTGTCGACTCCCTTGCATGCGATCTTCACTGGGTTTTTGGGACCGGCCTGTTTCGGGGACATTCTTCCGCTGCGAAAAATGTATGTCCATAACTCTGAAAAATTGTAAAATGTCCCCGGGGTTTCCCAACAGTGGTATCAGAGGGACTTGCAAGACTCGAACGATGTTTTATGCTTTTCTTCCATGCTCACATGCCATATCTCTATTTTCGTAAATAGCATGATGCATGGCAATCGATTTTTCTAAAAGTAGAAAAATTAGGGTTTCTTGTTTCTATCATCCTCTCAATCTCTTTTGGAATTTTTGTACTATTTTTCTTGTTTGATTTAAAGATCAAAGGCGCACGTAATTTTGTCAAGTAGGACGGGCATTGTGTCTTCGGACTGGCCAAGTCTCTTGATCTGACAAAATTGACAGCCGAATGGATCTCTGAAATCATCATGAAAAATAAATCGCAATAAACCAAAAGACTTGTGAGAAGAAGATGAGAAAAAGAAACTGGTTTTGTGAAAAAGTAAAATTTTAGATTTTATGTTTTTCATGAGCATGTAGAATTGCATGAGTAAATACCTTGATTGTGCATGGTGTTGTGATCATTAGTCAAGCCCCCTTCTTGCATGCCTGCGATGTATCCTTGTGCGGCCTGCGTGCCATCTTTTTCATTATTTTTGTAAAAATTAAGAGGAAGATTAAGGGCTAGGCGCATCCTTCTTGGACCTTGATGCTCGCATCTTACTTGATGGCGCAAGCATGCAAGGTGGCGCATGCAAACTGGTGCTTGGTTGCTTGGTGGCGAAAAAGGTTTTGTCCCCTTGCATGGTGGCGCACCTTCCTTGGAGGAAGACCATGGCATTGGCCGAACCTATGGGGAACTTTTAAAGTGTACCTCTAGGGTTTGAGAGCTAAACCATGAGAGAAGGACCTTGGAGCCAACCTTGAAGTTCAAGCTAGAGGTCGGCTAGGCTAGGTCTGGTTTTGGGGCTTGAGTTCTAGGACAAGAGTTGAACCTATTTCATGGCATGGATTGGTTCAATGTCTTGTATAGGATATGATCACATCATCCTTTACTGCTTTTATTATTATCTGCAGAAGCATGCCTGAAATGTTTTATCGTTATGTTATCACTATAGGATTGCATGCCTGTAATGATAGACATAAGATAAAACTGAGATGATGAGACATTAAACAAAAAACCCTCAATTAAAATATCAAGTCTGGTAGCCTTCTAACGCGTAGCCCTCACTAAGCTATCGATCAGTGGAGTTGTGAATTGTTTCCCACCCTCGTGGGACACACCCACTTATCTTTAGAAAGTGCGTGGTGGCAATGGTTTCCCCAGTCCAGTTTTAACCTGGGCGTGCCTTCGCAAGGAAACTCGTTGGCCCTGGGCATAACGGTTAGGAATGGACTTGACTAGAAGTTCACATGTGCTGGGCACATGGTGAAAGTCTAGAGGCATCGTTGAGAAGTAAAGGTTTCATGTTGTATCCAGCCCTCGCTGGACATGAAATGCCCAGACTGTCTCAACAAGGGGAGTTGCTTGGAGCAACCGGCCGGTGCGCCCACCTTAGGAAGCATGGGTTACTTTGTGCATCTCATCCCACCCTCGTGGGACGCGAAGCCTCATGTGAAATAAGGATCCCATCTCACTAGGAAGTTTTAAACTTCCCGATTGACTTTGTGGGTTGTCAATTCGAATATAAAATAGTGGGAGCCATGGTCATTTAAAACAAGTCCAGTTTAAATGACTCGAAGTAGTACTAATCTGCTGTTTCTTGGTTGTTGTAGAACAATGGCTGTGAACAATGGCAGATGGTCACTGCGATCTACCCTGGAAAGGGATAAGTTGGTTGGATCCAACTTAAAGGATTGGTATATGAATTTGAGAATTGTGCTCAAGCTAGAGAGGAAGCTATATGTCCTTGAGAAGCCAATTCCTGAGCCACTTCCATGCTTGGCCTCAGCGGCTGAGAGGGATGCTTATGATAAGCATCAAGCTGATACTTTGGAGGTTGCACGATTGATGCTAACCAACATGTCGCCCGAGCTTAGAGGGCAATAAGAATCTAAGAGTGCCCCTGAAATTATTTCTAATATAGGGCAGCTCTTTGATGCATTGGTTGAGCTCAACCCTCCTAAAGTAGACATTCAGTGTGTTAAGCCCAAAGGCTTAACTAATACATTGAAAACAAAGATGGAAAGAGTCAGGAATAATAAGTGCTACTCATGTGGAGGACCACCTCACATGATAAAGGACATAGTACGACTTCAGAATGAGAAGAAGAGAGGCAAGGCTTCGTCTTCATGCTCAGGTATTTATGTTACAGAAGTCAACCTTTCTACTTCTATGTCATGGGTATTGGATACCGCATGTGGAGCTCATATTTGTACAAATATGCAGGGGCTCAAGAAAAGTAGATCGGTGCGGCCTGGAGAGATTGACCTACGCGTTGGAAACGGGGCACAGGTTGCTGCTGTTGCTGTAGGCGTTTTGACTCTCTCCTTGCCTTCTGGACTTCAATTAGAACTAGATAATTGCTTTTGTGTACCTTCGCTAACAAAGAACATTGTATCCATTCCTTGCTTGGCGAGGAAAGGATTTAAATTTGAAATAAATAAGAACTCCTGTTCTTTTTCATTTGCAAATATGTTCTATGGGAAGGGTACTTTGTGCAATGGTCTATATATCTTGGATATGGAAAGTTCTATTTGTAACATAAGCAATAAGAGGACCAAACTGAGTGGTTCAGTTGGTGCTTTCCTATGGCACTGTCGATTAGCCCATATAAACAAGAATCGCATCCAACAACTCCATGCAAATGGATTGTTAGATTCAAGTTCCTTGGAGGAATTTGATACTTGTAAACCTTGTTTATTAGGTAAGATGACAAAGGCGCCCTTCACCAAGATTGGTGAGAGGGCAGAAGGTTTATTAGATCTCATACATACTGATGTGTGTGGGCCTTTCAATAAACAAGCCAGAGGAGGGTACAGCTACTTCATTACCTTTACTGATGACTTCAGTAGGTATGGTTATGTCTACTTAATGAGACATAAATCTGAATCCTTTGAGAAGTTCAAGGAGTTCAAGAATGAAGTAGAGAACCAGCTTGGAAGATCCATTAAAGCTCTTCGATCAGATCGAGGTGGAGAATACCTGAGTGGTGAGTTCTTTGACTATCTGAGAAAGTGTGGGATCATATCCCAACTCACTCCTCCTGGAACACCTCAATGGAATGGTGTGTCTGAAAGGAGAAATCGAACTTTATTGGATATGGTTCGATCCATGATGAGTCATGCAACTCTACCTTCATCATTCTGGGGGCATGCACTAGAAACAGCTTCTCTGATACTGAATAATGTTCCATCTAAGAGTGTCTCCAAAATACCATACGAGGTGTGGAGTGGGAGACGCCCTAATCTCACGTTTATCAGGATCTGGGGATGTGAGGCTTATGTCAAACGTCAGGATTCTAGCAAGCTAGAACCTAGATCTGATAAGTGTGTGTTTGTGGGGGTATCCTAAGGAAACTAAAGGATACTACTTCTATGTCCCAACCGAGAACAAAGTTTTTGTTGCTCGGGGTGCTGTCTTTCTAGAGAAAGAATTTCTTATGAAAGAAGTTAGTGGGAGGAAGTTTGACTTGGATGAGGTCCAAGTGCAAACACAAGACAAAGAGATGGAATCTGAGCCACCTGCACCGGTTGCTAGGCAACCTGAGGCTCAGACACAGGTCCCACGTAGGTCTGGGAGAATTCGTCGTGCACCTGAGAGGTATGGGTCACTACCGACCCAACACGATGGGATCTTCATCATTGAGGATGAACCTAGAACCTATGATGAGGCGGTCAGTGGACCGGACTCCGAGAAATGGCTTGACGCCATGAGATCTGAGATGGATTCCATGTCGGCTAACCAAGTCTGGGATTTGGTTGAGCTGCCTGATGGGGTAAAACCCATAGGGTGTAAATGGGTCTTCAAGAAGAAGACAGACATGGATGGCAAAATAGTTACCTATAAGGGTAGACTAGTGGCTAAAGGATTTAAACAAGTCCACGGGGTGGACTATGATGAAACCTTCTCGCCAGTTGCCATGATTAAATCCATTCGGATTCTGCTTGCTATAGCTGCATATCATGATTATGAGATATGGCAGATGGATGTGAAAACAGCGTTCCTTAACGGGAAGCTGACTGAGGATGTGTATATAACACAACCTGATGGCTTCATCCATCCTGCAGAGGCTAATAAGGTCTGCAGGCTAAAGAGGTCCATCTATGGATTAAAGCAAGCATCTCGAAGTTGGAATCTTCGATTTGATGAGGCCGTGAGAGATTATGGTTTTATCAAAAGCGAAGATGACGCCTGTGTATACAGAAAATTCAGTGGGAGCTTGGTAATTTTTCTGGTCTTGTATGTTGATGACATACTGCTCATCGGAAACGACATCCCTAGTCTTCAAGCTGTGAAGACATGGTTGGGGAAGTGTTTCGAGATGAAAGACTTAGGGGAGGCCGCCTATATTCTAGGCGTGAGGATCTACCGGGATAGATCCAAGAGGCTCTTGGCCCTTAGTCAAAGTACTTACATTGATAAGGTACTGGAGAGGTTCTACATGGAGCAATCCAAGAAAGGATACCTTCCAGTGAGACATGGCCTTACTCTCTCAAAGAGCCAGTGTCCTACAACACAGGCTGAGAGGGATGACATGAGTCGAATTCCTTATGCTTCGGCAGTAGGATCGATCATGTATGCAATGTTATGTACTAGACCAGATGTGGCATATGCTGTGAGCATTACCAGCCGATACCAATCCAATCCAGGTCTACAGCACTGGGTGGCTGTAAAAAACATCCTAAAGTATCTGAGAAGAACTAAGGATTTGTTCATGGTATATGGGGGACAGGAAGAGCTCAGTATGCAGGGCTATACTGACGCATCGTTCCAGTCTGACCCTGACGACTTTAGATCGCAGGCCGGCTATGTGTTCAAGATAAATGGAGGCGCTGTATGTTGGAAGAGCTTCAAGCAATCCACCATAGCAGATTCTACAACCGAAGCTGAGTATGTGGCTGCTTCTGAGGCAGCCAAGGAAGCTGTTTGGATAAGGAAGTTCTTATGTGATCTTCAAGTGGTACCTAGTGCAATGGATCCCATTGAACTCTACTGTGACAACAATGGAGCAATTGCACAAGCCAAGGAACCACGGTCTCATCAAAGATCCAAACACATACTCAGAAGATTTCACCTGATCAGAGAGATCATTGACAGAGGTGATGTCAAGATTAGCAGAGTAGACACAGAGAACAATCTGGTAGACCCATTGACCAAGGCTTTGGCGCAGCAGAAGCATGATGGTCACGCTAGAGATATGGGGTTGAGATTCCTCAACTTCTAGGTCTTAGTGCAAGTGGGAGATTGTTGGTGTATATGCCCTAGGACCTAGTTTTGGTCAACTTATGTACTACTTGACACTGATATTTATATATCATCCTGGCATTGTCGTTATCATTGTTTGACTACACCTGCGATTATGTACTTACATGATAATGTCCCTGGAGACAGATTGGATCTATGCTCGAATTATAATCCCCAGTCAATGTACCTTAGTGGATATGGGACAGCTATGGTACTTGTGAGACTGGTATGTGGGCTGGTTAGGCACATGGTGCTAACGCAGACACATGAGTATATCATTGGGGATATACTGGATAGACCCGCTATGAGGCTATGACTTGGTGTCATGAGTTATCCTCATAAGTGACAGGAGATGCATTGATCCCTTGACTTGAGGTCATTGATCATTCTATATGGTTAGGGACTTGCTTTGATACAACCTAACACCTTGCCGTAGCTGGGAGGTCATAACGGTTGTTATTGAGCATATCACGACCCATATGAGAAGATCAATGGACAGACATAGGATTTGCCCCTTCCCTAAGGAAGTATGATATCCATGGAGCTCCTTTATGGTTCTATGACTGAGAGTGTATGGCCATACCCAGGTAAGAACCTGTTTTAGTCATAGCCATGTGATTGGATGAAAACAAGTGGTGACACACTTGTCCAATCGGATATCAGTACGGCAAAGAGACTGTAATGCATCTGTACCTAGTTGCGATGATGGGGATGTTGATGTCGATATCCATTCCAACGACCTGGGTAGCAGCGATGCACTGCTAGGTGCCACTCACTGCTTGTGATGACCTTTGGTCAGCACTGCCAGCGTCAGAGGAACCTACAGGGTCGCACACCTTGATACTTTAGTTCTCGTATTGATCGGGAAGCCTTATGATCGAGTTATTGGATAACTCGGATCTAATTGGGAGATTTCATCAGCGCCAATGGGCCTGATGAGATGGAAGAATGTTATTGGAGCCAAACTTCATTTTTGGCAGGTTGACCCGTATTTGACCATGGTTGGTCACATTTGGATTAGGGTTGCATTGGATTGGATCCAAGTGCTTAATCAACCTATGCAATGATGTTTGGGCTAGCTCATTATCCAATGAGGCCCAATAACAAGTTCTCATGAAGAGATGAGAGGCTAAAAGGGTATAATGGGGAGAAACATGAACCATTAGGCGCCTAGGGGCATAATGGGGTCATGTTGGCGCCTTTGCTTCATTATGGAAGTAAAGGGCGCCTCCCCCTCTCTTCCTAGGATGGAATGCATGCCTCTATGGCATTGCTTGAGGCGCAAGGCAAGGCCTTGGCGCACAAGGAAAGGCGTGGGAACAAAAGGTAAGGTTGAATGAGAATTATGGAAATGTCTTGAAGACTTTCCTTATCTCAAACCTCCTCATCCTAGCCCTACACTTGTCATGATCCTAGCCATTACCCTAACCGCCTCTTGCCCTATAAATATGACCCTAGTCGCCCCCTCTAGTGTGCAATTAATTCCTTGAAGGCGTGAACACAAGGAGAGGGGCGAGTGCTTGGAGCAAGGGCGCATCTTCCTTCTTCCATAACCGCAAGCTACTTCTTCCTTTCCTCTTGGCGCAAGGAACATTAGTGCTTGGCGTTTTTGGATAGTCTTCCTTCTTCTCTTGGCGCATCATCTCTCTTGGTGGCGCAAGTGAAGTAGAGTATCTCCCTAAGGCTTGGATCTTCTTCCCGAGGCTAGCACCGGGCGTGGAAGAAGAGAACTCAAGAGATCCGTGTGTGCGAGACTGCAGAGGGCGAACACTTGGGTGCCTTCATCGACATCGCTCTACATTGCTCTTAAGGTATTTCCTAACTCATCGTGTCGACTCCCTTGCATGCGATCTTCACTGGGTTTTTGGGACCGGCCTGTTTCGGGGACATTCTTCCGCTGCGAAAAATGTATGTCCATAACTCTGAAAAATTGTAAAATGTCCCCGGGGTTTCCCAACACTTCCAATATGTAATGTACTACAACAAGGATATCACAACTCATAACACATATAACTTTTTATTCTCATGCATGATTAGTTTGCAAATCATAATAACACTTTTTTGTTTTTTTAGGGTATTATATGCACGGCCTATCAAAGTAATATATAAATATCGTCCCATAGAGACGCAAACTATAAATAAACGCAACGGAGTTGTAATCAACTATGAGTGATTGAGACTTCGGGGTCACCACTATGGATCAAATAATTCTCTAAACAAAATTCACCTAAAGAAGGGTTTTACCGTGCTGAAGGGGATCCATCTGAATGTACAGGTTGCCCCCTTTCAGCGGCACAACTTGGTGTCTACTTGAGTTAATCTCCTACTTTCATGGTTATTAACCCGAAATAGACCCAATGAGTTATTGACAAATCTAAAAATCCCTCAGATCAATTCAAACTACTTCTTTGATTGAATCGACTTGTGCGAAAATTGTAGATCCGACGTCGCACTTCACCTTTCATTACATCATGCGACATCTAATAACATATAAATCATGGCCAGTAATCAACACATAATAAACACAACAAAATTTGAAACTAGCACAAGTAATAACTTCAATAGATGAACATCATTGATTAAATCATTAAAATCGCAGTGGGCTACGCCCTAGTCTATAATAGAGTTTAAGCTAACATGTTCTTCGTTTCAATATAAAAGAAATTTATGTTCTTGATTACAAAATGGCAAAATAAGAGAAAAATTGACAAAGGGAATGAAATCTAGAGCTCCCTCGTGAAGATCAATATTAGCCGGCCAAAAACGAAGCTTTTCCGATGAGAAATCCTTCTTCCGTCGCCTGAGTCATCCTAGTCTCTCCTCTTTACCGATTTTTGCATGGATACTTACCAAAAAAATTCTCCAAAATCCTTCCCTATGTTGATCATAACCTCTGAAACCTTCCAAATAAGTTTTCCCCAAATTTTGGCTCGAAAATGAGCCAAATCGGGTAAGAAACGAGGGAGAAATCGTGACTGGCAGAAATAATTATGTCCATAATTATAATTACGATTGTGTTGTAATCTTGGCATCGAAGTCTATCGCCCATCATAGGTAGGGCGTAATCTTCTAGTGAAGAGCGTCGAAAAGCACCGAAGGAATTATGGCCATGATGGAAATCACGGGCATGTTTTAATCTTGTCCGTAACTTCATCAATTTGCACCAGGGGAATTATGGTCATGATGAAAATCACAGGCATGCCATAATTTCTTTTGAAGTCTTTCCAGGAATTATGGTCGTAATCACAATTACAAGCAGGCCATAATCTTCAAACGTGCTTTGATTTGCATGAAATTTGCTAGGTGGCTTCGTCTTGATGTCTGGAATGCATTCGTACACTCAGATATTTCAAAATCCATTAAAACCTAGTCAATTTCCCATGAAATGTGATAAAAACAAATAGGGGTGAAGATTCCGAACAATAACAATAATTTAAGTCAAAATGAATAGAAACAAGAGAGAATTTGCAGAAAAAGCACAGTAAAAATACTATGTAAATGCATGACATCAAATCTCCCAAGACTTAAACTTTTGCTTGTGCTCAAGCAATAAAATCAGCCAAAGGATAATGCTGAGTATGGAGAAAACAATTCACCAATGAAAAAGAAATTTCCAAGGTATAATCTCACATAAATGACCTCAAACTCAAGTCAAAAGATTCTTAGATAAATAAACTATTTTATAATTTAACTCTTAAGATTCACAATCCTAGACAAACTAGATTTGCAACTTGCATAATAAGCTAAATTTCAATGTCATGAATCACCTTGTATTCAATTCAATGCTACCATGCTTTTATTTACAGGAATGGGATCTCCAAAATCTTTTTCTGCATTTATTCTTGACCTTCTCTAAACCGTTCACCGACCTTTCTGCATGAAGGTAAAACACTTATGGTGAATCCCCCCCCCCCCCATTACTTAGTTGGTGACGAATTTAGAGTACACCAACCAGATAGTAAATGTAATAGAACTCATATCGTAAGGTAGTGGAGTCACGACTATCTTTAAATCATTCACCAACCTTTCTGCATGATGGAAAAACACTTATGGTGCCCCTCATGTTACTTAGTTGAAAACAAATTCAAAGTGTGTTAATCAGCACAATAGGACTCATAGCTAGGATAGCGGAGTTGATGTCAATTATTACTTTTTTTTTGGCATATACACATATAGATACATGTTTTTTATCATCTATTTTTTTCTTTTTTGGATTTTAGAGTCTTCTTCCCAACAAATAATACAACAGACAGAATATATACACAAGGCTAATGAGTCAACATCAATTCAAGAATATTATACTCGTATGTGTACCTTAATTGAGAAGGATGCTTCACTCTCGAACCGCATTCCTCAAATATTCCATTTACTAGAACTTGTGAACAATAAGCAAGAGGCTGATATAAGGATATATACAGAGGAAATAAATTCAACACTAGGAGTTATCAATCCATTCATAGGCATCGGTAAGTGATCATCCAAGCACACATCAACATAAATGGAAAGCTACACAATAGACATTAGATAGAACCATGTAGCAAAAAAAATCACATAGTCACAAAGATAAATCATCGACACATGGAGCCATACTGAATACAACTAAAGTTTATAATGAATGCGCCTCACACATGGCGCCACACAAAATATCTAAACTTCAAATGTATATAATAATCCAAAGAAAGATAGAAATATCCTCTCCCTACATAAAAATTGCATTGCCTTAGATGCAGTAACCAAGGAATAAGAGAGAAGTAGAGAGGATACTCACAAAGTGCTAGTCAGCCTCGTCGTCATCCCATCCCTCCTCATCAGAGCTGTCCTACTCCTAGTAAACGTATCACAAAGCTCCTACACAAAATATAGATAATGATCAAAGGGGAAACCATTTTGAAAGCATCATATAAGATTCATAGTTTGACTCCCAAAAGCAAATAACTAAGCTATACTACCAAGAAGTAAACTAAGACGAAATAAAAATTGAGAATGGAAAATAGAGATAGTGCTTTGGTTGCCTCCCAAGAATCGCTAATTTTAAGTCATTAGTTTGACTAGAATCAGACATCATGGTGTCGACGGTGAATCAGTGGCAAAGTATAGAGCATGTAATATTCTGTGTTTTTGCCATTTTAAAAGTATGTCCACTAAAGTTAATATCCAAATTAATAGGTGGATCATTGTCATATTCAACAATCTATGTAAGAAAAAAAAGTTAATATCCACAATATCATCAAAAGAATACTCTATTGGCTTTCTAAACTTATCTATTATTGAACTTGTTTGTTTTTCATGTTCTTCTGCATCATCAATTATGAAAAAAAGTAGAGTCAAGGCTAAAAAATTCATACCTTGCATTATTTGGAAGAGTTATGAATTCAATTTTTTGATTTTTCACTTATCTCAAGATCAACATGGTATGAATTTTTTGGTTCTACCTTATGTATGTTAATGGTAGGAATTGAATCAAGTGATTGAGAGTAGGCCTTGAATTAGCTTCTATAACCTTATCATCGATAGCATCATCCATTATACAAATTTCCAATAAGCTTTTACTAGTTTCGGTGACATTGGTTTCCTCAGCCAATTGATCTAAGATATCTACACTACACGACCAAAATTCTTTAACATGTTTTACTTTTACCAACCTTTGGGGAAAAGGAATCGGTGGTTTACATGGTGGAGGTGGAATGTACACCGATTCTTGTTCCTTACTTTGTCGAGCTGACTCCTCCTCATTACTTGGTTCTC
This sequence comes from Costus lasius, assembly GCA_027563935.2. Lineage (NCBI taxonomy): Eukaryota > Viridiplantae > Streptophyta > Magnoliopsida > Zingiberales > Costaceae > Costus > Costus lasius. The sequence continues at coordinate 31,972,801 of CM050448.1, forward strand.
CAATGGGTTCTAATCTTTGCTCTTCCTCACTTGGAGTGGTGTTACTCACCCAAGGCTCCTCTAATTGTTTACCACTGCATGTGGTAATGGCATTGCAATGCTCTTGATGATTAGCTTCTGGTTGCCCAGGAAGTTTCTCTATGGGTCTACTTGAAGAGCTGGTTTGCTAGGCTATCTGGTTCACTAGCATCCTATGGTGGATCTGAATAGATTCCATCTTAGATGCCAGATTCTTGACAACTTCACCGACTTGTTTAAACTCCTCATTTTGCTTAGTCTAGGATACTACGAAGTTCTCAAGTAGCATCTCAAGGTTGGATTTCTCAGGTTAATTGAACTGCATTCTTGAAATTCTAGAGGTTGTCTAAAGTGCGGTTGAGGGATAGGGTTCGGATTATTCTCATAAAAGAAATTTGATTGATTCCTCCAATCCGGCTCATAGGTATTAGAGTATAGATCATTCTGGCGCTATGGGTTAAAGTTACCATGTGTTTAGGTATGCCCTAAGGATAGCTTTAAGCAAGGTGGTATCACTAATTGTTATTCGATCGAATAGTGATTGAAACATCCATAATTCTCATAAAAGAGTGAATTCATCCTTGTACAATTGAATCAAGCTTCTATAGATTCATGCACATAAACCAAGTGACATTAAAGTAGAGATAACATGAAATTTTCAAATAAAACCAAAGAAATAAGAAACTAGAAAAAAAGTATTTACAAAAATTAAAATTATAGAAATAAATAAAAAATTACTATAAAAATGAACAAAAATAAAAATGCAGTAAAATATCTAGTTTAGCAATCCTTCAATTGAGTCAATATTGGCAAAATTGGTCCTTGGCAACGACACCAAAAACTTGATGGGCTCGTCGCAAGTGCACGACCAATTGAAGTAATATATAAATATCATCCCATAGAGACCAATTGCCAAATACCAACCTATCTTAGGATCGTTAGCTAGATGAATCAATAAAGGGTTGAGTTTGAAATCTAACTAAGCTAAGTTACTGAAAACTATAAAGAAACACAACTGAGTTGCAATCATGTATGAGAGATCAGGACTTCAGGTTCACCACTCTGAATCAAATAATTCACTAAATAAAATTTATCTAAAGAAGGGTTTTACTGTGCTAAAGGGGATCTGTCCGAATGTACAAGTTGCGCCTTTCAGTGGCACAACCTAGTGTATACCCGAATTAATCTCCTACTTTCATGGATATTAACTAAAAATAGACCCAATGAGTTCTTGACAAATCTAAAATTCCCTCAAATCAATTCAAACTACTTTCGTAATCAAATCGACCTGTCCAAAAATTGCAGATCCAACGTCACACTTCACCTTTCAGTACATCATGCAATGTCTAATAACATGTAAATTATGACCAATAATCAACAAGTAATAAACACAAAAAAATTCAAATCTAGCACAAGTAATAACATCAATAGACGAAAAATCATTGATTAAATCATTAAAATCGCAGAGGGCTACGCTCTAGTCCCAAAATAGAGTTTACGCTAACATGTTCTTCATTTCAATACAAAAGTAATCCATGTTCTTCATTACAAAATGGCAAAATATGTGTAAAATTGACAAGGAGAATGAAATCTAGGGCTCCCTCATGAAGATCGATGCTAGCCGACCGGAAACGAAGCTTTTCTAGTGAGAAATCCTTCTTCCACCACCTAAGTCACCCTAGTCTCACCTCTCTGCCAATTTCCGCGTGGATACTTGCTAAAAAAATCCTATAAAATCCTTCCCAAGATTGATCATAACCTTTGGAACCTTCCAAATAAATTTTCCCCAAATTTTGTCTCAAAAATGAGCCAAATCTAGTAAGAAATAGGGGAGAAATCGTGACTAGCGGAAACAATTATGGTAGTAATTATAATTACGGTTGTGCCATAATCTTGGCGTTGAAGTCTATCACAGAGAGTTCAAGAGAATTATGGTCATGATGAAAATCACAAGCAGGCCATAATTTCTTCTGAAGTCTTCTCAAGAATTACAGCGGTAATTACAATTACAGACATGTCGTAATCTTCAAACGTGCTCTGATTTACATGAAATTTACTGAGTAGCTTCGTTTTGACGTCTGGAATGCATTCATGCACTCGGATTTTTTTTTTCAAAATCCATCAAAAATTGGTCGATTGCCCCTAAAATGTGACAAAAGTGAATAGGGGTGAAGATTCCAAAAAATAACATGAATTTAACTCAAAATGAATAGAAACAAGAGAGAATTTTTAGAAAACGTATAGTAAAAATACTATGTAAATGCATGACATCACTAGTGGCAGGGAATTTGATTTGATGTAGGATGATATTCCCAAATTACGAGCACTAATTTCTTTGGAGCTCTTAAGAGGGTCTATCGAGAGTGATGGATAATATACTTGTACTGACTTTGAAGCATATTCATTTGCCACAAGCAAGCAAATGTATAAGTTTGTAAATATAAATATTGGTGATCATGTTATCCATTTATAAATAAATTGTGGACTTTAATGGTATACATATAGAATGGATAGTGTTTCAGTGATTCATTGCATGAGTTTTGATGTCAGATTGGTCATATATAAATAATTGATGATATTTTAGGGATTTTTGATATGAGTTCTCCATGTTTTATATCACAGCATTCTACGGTGTTCTAGTCAAATTCTATAAATTTTCGACATGAGTATATCCTATTTCCACTGCATTCTATAGTATTCAGTACAGATTCTATGAAGTTTGTCTACATTATATAGCATTCTTGCTAGATTCCATGAATTTTTGGCATGAGTTTATCCCATTTTCACTATATCCTATGGTATTTTGAATAGATTCTATGAAGTTTATCTACATTCTATGGTATTCTGTACAAATTCTATGAATTTTTTACATGAGTTTATCCCATTTCCACTACATTCTACAGTATTCCATATAGATTCTATGAAGTTTGTCTATATTCTATGGTATTCTCACTGGATTCTACGAATTTTGGAATAAGTTTATCCCATTTTCACTGCATTCTACTATTCTAGTGGACAGATTCTAGAAAGTCCGTGGATAGAGAGTTTTTTTCCTAAAGAATCTCTTAGGCTATGTTTAATAAGAAAAAAAGAAAAAGGGATGGAAAGTGAAGGCAGACATGGACTACGACGAGAGCTTGACAGCTCGCGGACCCTTTAAACGAAGGCAGATGTGGACTAAGATGAGAGCTCGATGGCTCACGGATGATAGGAATCCCACAAGTGCATGGGTCTATCGAAGTAGTAAAATATCGATCCCACAGGGACTAATGGGCAAGTATTGACTGATTTCAAATTCACTAGCTAGATAGAGTCGAAATTGGTGAAATTTAAGTACTGAACTAATTAAATGATTAAGAACATAGACGGTAGGAATTATACGAGATAACTATGATGAAGGATGTATCAGGATGTGGTTCACCTCTTTGACCTCTTATGAAAGAATAATCGAACTCCAAGGCTAACTTCCTATCTAGTTCAAGGGATTCTGTACCAAATGTATAGGTTGTTCCCACCGATAGCCCTATCCACTCTCATGGATAGGTTACCGGTCTAATCCATATGGTTTTGATGCACAGACAACCTTTTGGCCTACCTGACACGTCTAAGGCACTAATACTTTTGTAGGGCAAGTACAGGTTTATCAAAAGGGGTCCCCCCAGATTTTTCTAATTTAGAAACCTCCACTAGGGGAGTATAGGCTAAAGCACTCCCTTTTGGGCAATGCAAGCAAAGGGTACAGCGAGATTCTGATGCATGGACGACCTTTTGGCCCACCCGCCGCATCTAGGATCTTGATACTCACACTAGGGGAGAATAGTTCGTCAATGGGTTTCTCCTAGCCCCTGATTTACAAACCTCACTCAGGAAAATATAGGCTCAAGTGCTCCCTTTCGAGTAACAAAACGGATTAAATAAACCCTCAACCTAATGGTTGCAACGTGCGAACGGCCTTTCAGCCTCCCCGATGCGTCTAGGATCCAAACAATCACTCTGGGCGAGTACAGTTCATCATTGGGTTTCTCCTAGATCCTCTGATTTACAAACCTCTCCTAGAAGAATGTAGGCTCAAGTGTTCTCTCTCGAGTAACGCAGGCAAAGCACACAAATAAGGTTAAACAAGGATTGAAAGCACTTGGGGCAAGATTATTACAATCATAAAATCGTCAAAGGGATAACCCACATCCTGATTTAAGGTTTTACCCTACAATATTCATAATAAAAGTACAGGCATTCATCTTCAATAACTTGTACATTCTCAGATCTGTGTAGTGATTATGTTCGAAAGGTAAGATCGCAGAGTATCCTTGTAGGAATTTAAGCGTGAATCACAGCAAATCGAATATGATTAGAGATCTTTCCTTAGAGATTTCTCCTTGAGGCACCTACATAAATGCAAATCTTCAATCTACCCAGGCTGTGCAGCCCTCTTTCCTCCGATAGCTTCCTTCTCCCAAGTTCAGCCGCTTCCCTCGTCTACCAATCTCCTCCCTTTGGGTCTTCTCTCAAAGGCTCTTATCTCCTTCCTCGTGGGCTGTTGTCCCTTCCCTAGGCTCTGCCAAAATATGCCTCAGCCGTTATTGTTTTCCAGCAGAGAAAAGTCTTCGCCATTCTTCCCAAAATCCTACAAACGCTGCTACTCTGCTCCTTCATGCAATCATCATATCTTCACAAATTATTCCTTCCAAAGGCTGCTCTAGGGCCTCTGGTCAACGAGGGAGAAAGGACCTGGTTGCCTTGTAGCTTCCCCTTAGGTTAGGTTGAAGAAACCCTGATTAAAATCGCGGTTTTGAAATAGGCAGGTCCGCGATCATGGGCGTGATTCTGGTCGTGACCCGCTTGACATTGGTCAATTGTTGTAACATCCCGTTATCTTAACCCCAAACAAGCAACACAAATCATGAAAGAAACAGGATGTTATCATACAAGATCGATACATATGCTAGGTAAAACCCCGTTCAGGAAACCCGATCTGAAAATTTCGAAAATCCATACATATAAATCTCCACAAAAACACAATTTCATAAAGGTACCTGCCACCACGCATTCCTTGCACTAGACATATGCAAGGCAACAGTTATATCAAATCCGTATCAAATCCATAAAATCCATAAAGGTACCTGCCACCAGGCAATACTTGCACTAGACATATGCAAGTTACAGGTATATCAAAACCGATTACAAAGAATACACCACAAACCGAATTTCAAAACAAAATCACAAAATCGATTTTTATAAACTCATACCAAACACCGAAACCAGGCTGAAGCCCGCGGTGACACAAAAATCAAACTCATTTAACAGTCACAATCTGACATCACAAGTTCACATAGTTCACATGGTTCATATAGCTCATATCATTCATATAGTTCGGCCACAACCGGCCCCAAATAATTAAGCACAAAAGTTCTTAAACAGCAAACTAGCGATATCCATGCCAATGCTAACTCAAGAAATGCGCCCCTGCTCTATGCCTGAAAATAGTGAGGGGTGAGCTACACGGCCTAGTGAGTGGATAGTCTAAATCGACCATCCATAACATACACTCAAAAATATAGACAGATTATTTTAAAAATCTTTAACAGGAACATTATGTCAACATATAACAACATAAAGAAAACAGAAGTCATATAAACAGTCAGATGTACACACCAACATATAACAAACTCAGGTTCTAGAGTTATACTCTAAACCAACTCAGATGTACACACCAACACTTAATTAACCTAGTTGTCCAGCATATTCAGTAGTGACCATTATGGTCTAACCTGGCTTTGGCCTAAGCACTGGGAGACTGCAAAATTTCATGCAACATATAAACATGGACAGTGAGTAGAATCAAGAGGTGGCCCCCGCCAGGTCACGACGTGGCACTTTGCTCTAAAACACCCCATAACACATCGATGGATAGTGTGTAGATTCAAGAGGTGGCCCCCGCCGGGTCACGACGTGGCACTTTGCTCTACGACACCCCATATCACAAAAAGAGTGATGACATCAAGAGGTGGCCCCTGTCCGACCAAGACATGGCACTTTGCGTCAAAACCCGCTCTCCCAAAAGGTTCCTACTGGACAACAGACACATCTTATATCTTATTTCACAACGGTGGACTTCTAAGTGTCAACTAGACTCTAGGATAGTCATCACAACAATCATATCGGGCAGGCTGAACATCAACCCCCATCACAATAATCATAACAGGTAGGCTGAACATCAACCCCTTCACATATCACAATACAGGGCTGAAATCTCCAACCCTTAACATATTACACATACTATCCCCTTGAGTACACAGTCACACTTAGCCTTAGTCCTACCCATCACATAACACATAATAACCGAAAATCACATAACCACATAATTAAAAAAAATCACATAACCACATAATAATCAAGGATCACATAACCACATAATAATCAAAAATCACATAATCACCTAATAGTGTAGTCCTTAGATTTCATGCTGATTAGTTCAGTCAAACCTTGCTATGTTATCACCCAAGTTTCTCAAATACAAATACATAGCCATAAATATAGAATCATAAATATTTAACATGTTACACACACCAAGAAACAATCATATCAAGCATCCATAAAATCAACTTAAAATTTAAAACAAGTGTTCATATAAACTACTTTACAAATTACCACATGTAACATGTTAACTACAACATCAAAATTCGGTTTTCATAAACAATTATCAAGATCATCAAGATTTCGGTTTTTAGGTTTTCATGGAAAATACCCTAAATTCGGTTTTCATGAAGAACAAGAATATCTATTCGATTTCATGGAAAATACTTTAGATTTGATTTTCATGAAGAACATATTAATTTCGGTTTTCATGTCCTAAATTCGGTTTTAACATGGTGAAGGTATCGGTTTTAGCATAGTAAAAATTCCAACAAGCAAAGGTATCATTTAACACATCATCTAACACAAACAATAGATAGAATCGAATAGATACTCCACTCACCTCTTAACCGTGATCACCAATATGAAAAACCTTTCCAAAAATTCGTCTAAAGCTTTGAAAGACGCCACCAAACACCAAGGAATGCCGGCCAAAGGAAGAATGAAGAGGAAGAAAGGAAAATTCCTCCAAGCCTTCAAGAATCGTCCAAGCTCCTCAAGAAATCGCCAAGTTCTTCAAAAATCGCCCACTAACAACCAAAAAATCTCTAGTTAATTAACTATAAATTAACAACCAATACATAGAAAAATACCACAGTCAATAATTTTATTTAAATCAAAATAATGCTTACCAGGACTTAAGATCCTTGGATCTTACAGTTGTAGCTTCAGGCGCAGAGACAAGTCATGGGCATGATTATGATCGTGACCTGGTCATGATTCTCAACGGAGGCTCTAATAAATCTAAAAATTTTCAGTTAGAATCTTCTCAAATTTGGAGGAATTCCTCTAATTTCAAAAGTTCCAGAATCCACTTGATTTATGGTCGTTTTGACCTGAAAGCGTGAAAATACAAATCAAGGTGTAGATTCCATAGATGTATCGAAATTAAGGCAATTATAGGACGTAAACCATGAAATGGAGATGATTCCATCAGTAAAATCACATGTAAAATAGTATATAAATATGTGTCAACAATGAACACACGACGCAGATGCTTGAGGCAAAGGCAGATGCGACGGCTCGATGCAAACGTTTGAGTTGAAGGCGGACATAGACGGCGATGAGAGCTCGATGGCTCGCGGATGCTTGATGCAGATGCTAATGGTGAAGGTGGATGGAGATGGCTCGATGCCGACATTTGAGGCAAAGGTTGACGCGGACGGCGAAGAGAGCTCGACAGTTCGACAGCAAGGGGCAAGGAGTTTGTTGTGTCCGCAAGTGCACGGATACTCGAAGTAATAATTAAGATATCGAATCACAGAGACCTATGTGTTAAGTAACAAATAGTTATTTTCTCACTAGCTAAGCAAACCGAATACGATGTAAGCAAATAGTCAAAAGCTATATGAAAATATCAGAGAGAGAAACTAGGACTAGGGTAAAGATATAATTTACTTCATAAAGAAATCATCTCGCTTTCGCGCAGACAACTTACAAAGAACCGATCCTCACTTTCATGCAGGATCTATTCAATTCTGAAGATAAGTAAATCATTGATAAAGAACTCAAAGATCACTTTCATGCATCCGAATTCTAAATCAATCATCTCAAGTGAAAATTTCATACTTTCATACTATAATTTTCACAAGTTTTACTTAAGGTTCTCCAACAATCTAATACTTGATTTCTCACAGTATCGTCATGTTTATTACAATAACTCAATCCTAGATTTAGATTCTTAACATGGCATTAAACTTCTAAAATCAAGAAATAAGAACAAACCTAAATTCTTACGATGAGTTCCTAACATTCAATTTTAGGGTTCCAAGTTCTTAGCAAATCACTTTTCAGTCCATATTGCAAAAATCTAAAACATACTAACAATATGAATCTATGGAGAATTAAAGGTAATCATCACATAAGTAGAATTATCATAGTAAAATCATCATAACAAAAGTAAAAATAATCTAGTCATTAAGAAATTGAGGGGAATTACTCCCCCCATGTCCCAAAAGATGTCTAAGCTAGCATGGTAGAAGAATTACAATAATCCATGTTTTAGAATGATCAGAAATCGAATAGAAAGAAGAAAATCAAATAACAGCATGGCTGTAATGAAAATTACAGTCGTAATTTTACGTGTGAATAGTGCAGGCGCCCGCAATTTCTTTGATTTCTCCTCCGATCGATCTCCTTTCACTCTGAAACTTCTGGGGTATCATCTCCTCATCCAAGCAAAGCATCCTTGTGAAAATCGTGGCATGAGGTGGCCTCTATGCCTCTCGGCGCGAGGCCGTGCCCTAGAAATGCCCTTTTTGATTTCTCCCTCGATTCTTGACGAAATTCTATCCCTCTTGTCCTTAAATCTTCTCCTCGATTTATAGAACACTCCCCTATTCAATTGGTGCCTTGGATCTTCAGATATGGTGTCACAAAAATTGGGCTTTTGGGCGGCTGCGGAAGACTCGTTCAAATTCATAATTACGGCCATAATTTTGGTTACGGCAGAGCCGTAATTTGGTTCTGTGAATTCTAGGCCGAAAATACGGTACCGTGAAAAATATTACGGCACTGCCATAATTTCTTCTATGTAATTATAGGCAAAAATACAGTACCGCAATTTTCATTACGACAGGGGTGTAATCTGGGCAGAAAATTACAACCCGTAATAAATATTACACCCGGGGTGTAATTTTCAAACTTGCTCTGATTTGCATGAAAATTGATAGGCAGCTTCGTCTCGACGTCTGGAATTCATTCGTGCACTCAAATCTTTCAAAATCCATCAAAATATGGCACTTTTTACCTAAAAATCATCAAAAATAAGAAATGGTGTAGTTTCCACAATATTTGACAAATAAGGCTTAAAAACAAGTAAAAGAGCATGAATATGACACAAAAAGACCAATGAAATGATAAAAAAATATACTATAAATTTTGGTGTCATCAGAGTTTCAGAGCGAGCTCGATGGGAGAGAGGTAGGGGAGAGTGGCACGTGCAAGTCACGTGTGTTCCCTCTCCGTTCCCTCCTCCTTTCCATTCCCTTCTACTCTCCATTCTCTAATACTCTCCATCTGCCATATTAAACATAGCCTTAAAGTGAGCGTTCATGCTCTCACTATGTTGTGTGGTGGTCATATCAACAGAAAATATCTTAACCCGATAGCATGCAGCCCATTTTTCGCCAAGATGGTAAAAATTGTTGATCCACAAATTATCACATAGGTTATATTTATTCAATAAATACTCTCATAGTTTTTCAAATATTTCTACACTGCAATTCTCATAAATACAATATTTGAAATCTTGGACAAATATAGGGAACGTGTGAATCACCTGAGATAGATGCGTGGCTCCACTTTGAAATATGTGCCATTGGCAAAGTCGATGGGCTATGGTTAGCATTACAGTTAGAATAGTTTTTGAAATGGTAGCTGATTGATGAATACAGTGATAGGAGGCTGCTTAGACATGTATTGTAAGAAGGTCTCAAATAACTAAAAGGCCAGTTATACAATAAAGCAGCATAAAAAATAATTATTTGCTTATGGTGATTCAAGCCAACAATAGGAGCAGATGGCATGTCATAATTATTTGTTTGAAATGTGGTATCAAAACATATTATAGCAACATCTCCTGTTTCATGAGCTTCAAATAGCATAAAAAAAAGGAAGGATCAGATGACTGTTGTTCCTTCAAGTGCTTAAGTATACTACGTATTACTTTACTATCCAATTTTTTCTTTGTACATTTTTAAATATAGTTAGTGCTATCGTCTCTTATAAACCCAACTTCATTGTTGTTTGCCTCAAACTGGAAATAATTATAAACATGATGAGCTTTGACACTAGAGTCTGTCATTTGGTCTATAAGAGCATGCTGAAAAGATAGAATCTTTCTATGAGATCTAAGCCTGTGGACCATATTTAGTAATGTGATGTTCCGCAAGTGCACAGACAAATCGAAGTAATAAAAATATCGATCCAACAGAGACCAATGACTAAGTACTGACTCTACTTAAGATCGTTAGCTAGACAATTAGGAAAAAGAGTGGTTTTTTTATCTTTAACTAAATGTAGAAATATTAAAAAGACTTTGGTTGTGATCGATTTGATAGAAGTTCAGGACTTCGAGTTCACCACACTATGTTTCATGACTTTTTATAATTTAGAGCATCTTAAGAAGGATTTACTGTGTTGAATGGGATTTATCCGGATGTACAGATTACCCTCTCTCAGCAGTATAATCCGGTGTTTATCTGAATCAATCCCCTACCCTCGTGGTTATTAACTCAAGATAAACCCAATGAACTCTTTGTTGGGAAACCCTGGGGACATTTTACAATTTTTCAGAGTTATAAGCATACATACATACATTGCACAGCGGAAGAATGTCCCCGAAACAGGCCGGTCCAAAAAACCCAGTGAAGATCACAAGCAAGAGAGTCGACATGATGAGTTAGGAAATACCTTAGAGCAAGATGAGGTCGATGTTGTGATAGGCGCCCAAGCGTGTGCCCTCTACAATCTCACACACACGGATGCCTCGAGTCCTCTTCTTCCACGCCCGGTGCTAGCCTCGGGAAGAAGATCCAAGCCTTAGGGAGATGCTCTAATCACCTTGCGCCACCACCTAGGAGGGATGCGCCAACGAGGGTGAAGAGGAGAGGAAACCGTCAAGAGCTTTCTTCACTTGCGCCAAGAAGAAGAAAGGTAGAAGACTTGCGGCCACTTGATGGAAGAGAAAGAGGTTGCGCCACCTTTGTTCCTTGCTCTCGCCCCTCTTGTTGTGTCCACGCTTCCAAGATGAATACTTGCAAGAGGGGGTGGCTAGGGTCACATATATAGGGCAAGTGGCGGTTAGGGCAAGGGCTAGGATCATGACAAGTGTAGGGCTAAGATGAGAAGGTTTGATGCAAGGAAAGTCTCCAAGATTTTACCATAAACTTCATTCAACCTATCCATAATTACCCAAGCACCATATCAGCCCAAGACATGCCTTAAAGGCATACATACCATCAAGGGAGAAGGGCTAGGCGCCAATTGCTTCCTTAATGAAGAAATTTTGCCACCCTAACCCCATTATGCCCCTTAGGCGCCAATGGGGTTGGGCTTCTCCCCATTATACCCTTTTAGCCTCTTTTTCTCTTCATGAGAACTTGTTATTGGGCTTCATTGGATAATGAGCTAGCCCAAACTTCATCACATGGGTTGATTAAGCATTTGGATCCAATCCAATGCAACCCAAATCCAAATGTGACCAACCATGGTCAAATACGGGTCAACCTGCCAAAAATGAAGTTTGGCTCCAATAACATTCTTCCATCTCATCAGGCCCATTGGCGCTGATGAAAACTCCCAATTAGATCCGAGTTATCCAATAACTCGATCATAAGGCTTCCCGATCAATACGAGAACTCAAGTATCAAGGTGTGCGACCCTGTAGGTTCCTCTGACGCTGGCAGTGCTGACCAAAGGTCACCACAAGCAGTGAGTGGCACCTAGTAGTGCATCGCTGCTACCCAGGTCATTGGAATGGATATCGACATCGACATCTCCATCATCACAACTAGGTATAGATGCATTACAGTCTCTTTGCCGAACTGATATCTGATTGGACAAGTGTGTCACCACTTGTTTTCACCCAATCACATGGCTATGACTAAAACAGGTTCTCACCTGGGTATGGCCATACACTCTCAGTCATAGAACCATAGAGGAGCTCCATGGATATCATACTTCCCTAAGGAAGGGGCACATCCTATGTCTGTCCATTGACCTTCTCATATGGGTCGTGACATGCTCAATGACAACCATTATGACCTCCCAACTACGGCGAGGTGTTAGGTTGTATCAAAGCAAATCCCTAACCATATAGAATGGCCAATGACATCAAGTCAAGGGATCAATGCATCTCCTATTACTTGTGAGGATAACTCATGACACCAAGTCATAGCCTCACAGCGGGTCTTTCCAGTATATCCCCAAAGATATACCCATGTGTCTGCATTAGCACCACGTGCCTAACCAGCCCACATACCAGTCTCACAAGTACCATACTGTCCCATATCCACTAAGGTACATCGACTGGGGACTATAGTTCGAGCACAGATCCAATCTGTCTCCAAGGACATTATCATGTTAGTACATATGCGCAGATGTAAACAAACATAGATAACGACAATGCTAGAATGATATAATATCAAGGTCAAGTAGTACATAAGTGGACCAAAACTAGGTCCTAGGGCATATAAACCAACAATCTCCCACTTGCACTAAGACCTAGAAGTTGAGGAATCTCAACCCCATATCTCTAGCGTGACCATCATGCTTCTGCTGCGCCAAAGCCTTGGTCAATGGGTCTGCTAGATTGTTCTCTGTGTCAACTCTGCTAATCTTGACATCACCTCTGTCAATGATCTCTCTGATCAGGTGAAATTTTCTGAGTATGTGTTTGGATCTTTGATGAGACCGTGGTTCCTTGGCTTGTGCAATTGCTCCATTGTTGTCACAGTAGAGTTCAATGGGATCCATTGCACTAGGGACCACCTGAAGATCACATAAGAACTTCCTTATCCAAACGGCTTCCTTGCCTGCCTCAGAAGCGGCCACATACTCAGCCTCGGTTGTAGAATCTGCTATGGTGGATTGCTTGAAGCTCTTCCAGCATACAGTGCCTCCATTTATCTTGAACACATAGCCCGCCTGCGATCTAAAGTCGTCAGGGTCAGACTGGAACGATGCATCAGTATAGCCCTGCATACTGAGCTCTTCCTGTCCTCCATAGACCAAGAACAAATCCTTAGTTCTTCTCAGATACTTTAGGATGTTCTTTACAGCCACCCAGTGCTGCAGACCCGGATTAGATTGGTATCGGCTGGTTTTGCTTACAGCATATGCCACATCTGGTCTAGTACACAACATTGCATACATGATCGATCCCACTGCCGAAGCATAAGGAATTCGACTCATGTCATCCCTCTCAGTCTGTGTTGTAGGACACTGGCTTTTTGAGAGAGTAAGGCCATGTCTTACTGGAAGGTATCCTTTCTTGGATTGCTCCAAGTTTAACCTCTCCAGGACCTTATCAATGTAGGTACTCAGACTAAGGGCCAGGAGCCTCTTGGATCTATCCCGGTAGATCCTTACGCCTAGAATATAGGCGGCCTCCCCTAAGTCTTTCATCTAGAAACACTTCCCCAACCATGTCTTCACAGCTTGAAGACTAGGGATGTCATTTCCGATGAGCAGTATGTCATCGACATACAAGACCAGAAAAATCACCAAGCTCCCACTGAATTTTCTGTATACACAGGCGTCATCTTCGCTTTTGATAAAGCCATAATCTCTCACGGCTTCATCAAATCGAAGATTCCAACTTTGAGATGCTTGCTTTAATCCATAAATGGATCTCTTTAGCCTGCAGACCTTACTAGCTTCTGCAGGATGGATGAAGCCATTAGGTTGTGACATATACACATCCTCAGTCAGCTTCCCATTAAGGAACGCTGTCTTCACATCCATCTGCCATATCTCATAGTCATGATATGCAGCTATAGCAAGCAGAATCCGAATGGATTTGATCATGGCAACTGGCGAGAAGGTTTCATCATAGTTCACCCCATGGACTTGTTTAAATCCTTTAGCCACTAGTCTACCCTTATAGGTAACTATATTGCCATCCATGTCTGTCTTCCTCTTGAAGACCCATTTACACCCTATGGGTTTAACCCCATCAGGTAGCTCAACCAAATCCCAGACTTGGTTAGCCGACATGGAATCCATCTCGGATCGCATGGCGTCAAGCCATCTCTCGGAGTCCGATCCACTGACTGCCTCATCATAGGTTCTGGGTTCATCCTCAATGATGAAGATCCCATCGTGTTGGGTCGGCAGCGACCCGTACCTTTCAAGTGCACGATGAATTCTCCCAGACCTACGCGGGACCTGTGTCTGAGCCTCAGGTTGCCTAGCAACTGATGCAGGTGGCTCAGATTCCATCTCTTTGTCTTGTGCTTGCACTTGGACCTCATCCAAGTCAAACTTCCTCCCACTAACTTCTTTCATGAGAAATTCTTTCTCTAGAAAGATAGCACCCCGAGCAACAAAAACTTTGTTCTCGGTTGGGACATAGAAGTAGTATCCTTTAGTTTCCTTAGGATACCCCACAAACACGCATTTATCAGATCTAGGTTCTAGCTTGCTAGAATCCTGACGTTTGACATAAGCCTCACATCCCCAGATCTTGATAAAAGTGAGATTAGGGCGTCTCCCACTCCACATCTCGTATGGTATTTTGGAGACACTCTTAGATGGAACGTTATTCAGTATTAGAGAAGCTGTCTCTAGTGCATACCTCCAGAATGAGGGAGGTAGAGTTGCATGACTCATCATAGATCGAACCATATCCAATAAAGTTCGATTTCTCCTTTCAGACACACCATTCCATTGAGGTGTTCCAGGAGGAGTGAGTTGGGATATGATCCCAGACTCTCTCAAATAGTCTTAGAACTCACCACTCAGGTACTCTCCTCCTCGATCTGATCGAAGAGCTTTAATGGATCTTCCAAGCTGGTTCTCTACTTCATTCTTGAACTCCTTGAATTTGTCAAAGGACTCATATTTATGTCTCATTAAGTAGACATAACCATACCTACTGAAGTCATCAGTGAAGGTAATGAAGTAGTTGTACCCTCCTCTGGCTTGTTTATTAAAAGGCCCACACACATCAGTATGTATGAGATCCAATAAACCTCCTGCCCTCTCACCAATCTTGGTGAAGGGCACCTTTGTCATTTTCCCTAATAAACAAGGTTCACAAGTATCAATTTCCTCCAAGGAACTTGAATCTAACAATCCATTTGCATGGAGTTGTTGGATGCGATTCTTATTTATATGGGCTAATCGACAGTGCCATAGGAAAGCACCAACTGAACCACTCAGTTTGGTCCTTTTATTACTTATGTTACAAATAGAACTTTCCATATCCAAGATATATAGACCATTGCACAAAGTACTCTTCCCATAGAACATATTTGCAAATGAAAAAGAACATGAGTTCTTATTTATTTCAAACTTAAATCCCTTCTTTGCTAAGCAAGGAATGGATACAATGTTCTTAGTAAGTGAAGGTTCACAAAAGCAATTATCTAGTTCTAATTGAAGTCCAGAAGGCAAGGAGAGAGTCAAAACGCCTACAGCAACAGCAGCAACCTGTGCCCCGTTTCCAACGCGTAGGTCAATCTCTCCAGGTCGCACCGATCTACTTTTCTTGAGCCCCTGCATATTTGTACAAATATGAGCCCCACATGCGGTATCCAATACCCATGACATAGAAGTAGAAAGATTGACTTCTGTAACATAGATACCTGAGCTAGAAGTTAAGGCCAAGCCTTTCTTCTCCTCATTCTGAAGCTGCTTGCAGTCCCTTCTCCAGTGACCCTGCTCGCCACAGTGAAAACACCTCTGGTCCTTTGACTTCTTCGCCTTTTTCTTCAGTGCCTTGGTAGGACCTTTGGCACTGCTCTTAGCACGTGCCTTACCCTTCTTCTTTATCTTCTTGGTCGCAGGGACCAAAAGAACAGAATTGGGTTTGGTCTTACCCATCTCACGCTCGGCTGTTTGGTGTATATTCATTAATTCCTCCCGTGCGCACTCAATCCGGTTCATGTTGAAATTAATAATAAACGGACTGAAGCTAGGGGACAGGGAATGCAGAATAAGATCCACAATCAGCTCGTTGTCTATGGCATGTCCCAGTCTCCTGAGATGATCCATATTCCCAATGAGTTTGAGAACATGGGGTCTCACTGGTGCACCCTCAGACAACTTAGACCGAAAGACTGCTTTGGCGGTGTCAAATCTCTCAGTTCTAGCCTGAGCCTCGAACATCTATTTCAGATGAGTGATCATCTAAAAAGCGTTCTGCTCCTCATATTGCACCTGCAGTTCAGGTGCCATGCTGGCTAGCATAAGACATGCAACCTCCAAAGAGTCATCCTGATGCTTTCTATAAGCATCTCTGTCTGCCGTTCGGGCATTAGGTGGAGGAGCCACAGGAAGAGCCTGTTCAAGGACATGCAGCTTCTTCTCGAGCTTGAGGACTATCCTCAAGTTCCGATGCCAGTCCATAAAGTTAGTTCCAACCAACTTATCCTTATCAAGGAGTGATCGCAGTGATAATCCGCCAGTGTTCGTAGCCATTGTTCTACAACACCCAAGAAAAACAGATTAGTACTACTTCGAATCATTTAAACTGGACTTGTTTTAAATGATTACTGCTCCCACTATTTTAAATTCGAATTGACAACCCACAAAGTCAATCGGGAAGTTTAAGACTTCCTAGTGAGATGGGATCCTTATTTCACATGAGGCTTCGCGTCCCACGAGGGTGGGATGAGATGCACAAAGTAACTCATGTTTCCTAAGGTGGGCGCGCCGGCCGGTTGCTCCAAGCAACTCCCCTTGTTGAGACAGTCTAGGCATTTTATGTCCAGCGAGGGCTGGATACAACATGAAATCCTAACCTCTCAACGATGCCTCTAGACTTTCACCATGTGCCCAGCACATGTGAACTTCTAGTCAAGTCCATTCCTAACCGTTATGCCCAGGGCCAACAAGTTTCCTTGCGAAGGCACGCCCAGGTTAAAACTGGACTGGGGAAACCATTGTCACCACATACTTTCTAAAGATAAGCGGGTGTGTCTCACGAGGGTGGGAAATAGTTCACAACTCCACTGATCGATAGCTTAGTGAGGGCTACGCGTTAGAAGACAACTAGACTTGATATTTTATTATGAGGGTTTTTGTGGTCTCATCAATTTTATCTTATGTCTAGCAATACAGGCATTCAATCCTATAGTGACAACATGAAGATAAAACATTACAGGCATGCTTTTAGCAGATAAGGAAAGCAGTAAAAGATGATGTGATCAAAGCCCTTTCAAGACATTGAACCAACCCATGCCAAAAGGAGATTCAACTCTTGACATAGGACTCAAGCCCCTAAAATAGACCTAGCCTAGCCACCCTCTATCTTGGTCTTCAAGGTTGGCTCCAAGGTCCTTCTCCAATGAAGATGCGCCACAATGCAAGAAGCCAAGTAAGCTAGCTCTCAAACCCAAGGGTTCGGCCATGCCTAACTTGCGCCACTAAGCAAGCTTGCGCTTCTTCCTTTGATGCTTGTTGCGCCACCATCCAAGGTGCGCAAGCATCATGCATGCGCCAAGCTCCAAGTACATGCGCCACCCTAATCTTCTTCTTAGTTAAAAGAAAAACGGCACGCAGGCCTCACAAGGATACATCACAGGCATGAAAAGGGGGGCTTGACTAATGATCACAACATAATGCACAATCAAGGTATTTACTCATGCAATTCTACATGCTCATGAAAAACATAAAATCTGAAATTTTACTTTTTCATAAAACTAGTCTCTTTTTCTCATCTTCTTCTCACAAATCTTTTGGTTAATTGCGATTTATTTTTCATGATGATTTCAGAGATCCTTTGGCTGGCAATTTTGTCAGATCAAGAGACTTGGCCAGTCCGAAGACACAATGCCCGTCCTACTTGACAAAATTACGTGCGCCTTTGATCTTTAAATCAGATAAGAAAAATAGTCCAAAAATCCAAAAGAGATTGAGAGGATGATAGAAACAAGAAACCCTAATTTTTTCTTACTTAGAAAAAATCGTTTGCCATGCATCATGCTATTGACGAAAATAGAGATATGGCATGTGAGCATGAAAGAAAAGCGTAAAACATCGTTCGAGTCTTGCAAGTCGCTCTGATACCACTGTTGGGAAACACCGGGGACATTTTACAATTTTTCAGAGTTATAAGCATACATACATACATTGCACAGCGGAAGAATGTCCCCGAAACAGGCCGGTCCCAAAAACCCAGTGAAGATCGCAAGCAAGAGAGTCGACACGATGAGTTAGGAAATACCTTAGAGCAAGATGAGTTCGATGTTGTGATAGGCGCCCAAGCATGCGCCCTCTGCAGTCTCACACACACGGATGCCTCGAGTCCTCTTCTTCCACGCCCGATGCTAGCCTCGGGAAGAAGATCCAAGCCTTAGGGAGATGCTCTAATCACCTTGCGCCACCACCTAGGAGGGATGCGCCAACGAGGGTGAAGAGGAGAGGAAACCGTCAAGAGCTTTCTTCACTTGCGCCAAGAAGAAGAAAGGTAGAAGACTTGCGGCCATTTGATGGAAGAGAAAGAGGTTGCGCCACCTTTGTTCCTTGCTCTCACCCCTCTTGTTGTGTCCACGCTTCCAAGGATGAATACTTGCAAGAGGGGGCGGCTAGGGTCACATATATAGGGCAAGTGGCGGTTAGGGCAAGGGCTAGGATCATGACAAGTGTAGGGCTAAGATGAGGAGGTTTGATGCAAGGAAAGTCTCCAAGACTTTACCATAAACTTCATTCAACCTATCCATAATTGCCCAAGCACCATATCAGCCCAAGACATGCCTTAAAGGCATACATACCATCAAGGGAGAAGGGCTAGGTGCCAATTGCTTCCTTAATGAAGCAATTTTGCCACCCTAACCCCATTATGCCCCTTAGGCGCCAATGGGGTCGGGCTTCTGATGTAGGGTGGAGACACGAAAAATGATACTAACTAAAGTCCGATTATTGTTTTTTTTTAATTTCAAAATAAAGTGCAAAAGTCAGAAAATAGCTAGAAAATAGCAAATAGATTTCAGTGCTATGAAATATCATTTACGAGAAGTTGTCATGTCTTTCGGACTGATCCATTGTAGCTTCAGTTGGATCAACTCGTCCCTCTCGTAGAGCAAAGTGAGTTCTTCCTCGTGACGCCAAAGATCAAGATTTTGGTGGCGCCGATTGCTTAAAATACCTGCGAAAACAAACATATTCAGATTAGCGAACAGGAAGTTGAAGCAGGAAATTCATGGAGATCAAAAACAGGGAACGCAAGGTTTGCGTCGTTTATCGACGCTCGAACGTGGATTGCTCGTTGGAGGATTTAGAAGCAAGGAGGAGATGAGGCGGCGTTGGTATCATCGGAACACCGACGTCGAGGCGAGGGAGGCAACGGAGGCGGAGGCGGGGACGCGATGTTCAGCAGAACAGGGGAGACGCGCGTGTGGAGCAGAGGTGGCCGCCCTTCGACGGGTGGTGGCCGTTCGCCGGACCTGCTACAACTGGAGGTTGGTATGGTTGTGGGGACGACGTGGCCTGAGTTTGAGGTCGAATGGTGGCCGATCGGAGGAGGGCGACGAGGAAAGGCAGAGCTGGGGCAGAAGACTGGCGGAAACAGGGGAAATGGAAAGAAGAACAGGGCGCATCGCCGGACCGCCGGTAGTGCACGGACGCCGAAACTGCTATGACTGGGAGTTGATGAGGTTGTGGTGACGTGACCGGAGTTTCATGGTGGATGGTGGCCGGACGGAGGAGAACGGTGCTGGAAGACGGCACTAGGGCGGAAGGCTGGTGAGAACAGGGGATTCGAATGGACGTTCGATTCCGGTGATCGGACTGGAGGATTGGCGGATGCCGGCGGCTAGAGCTTCATCTTGGGGAGGATGAGTGATTCCCGACGTTTTGTGAGGATCAGACTGGCGGATCGTCGGCGGCGTGCTCACAATCTTTCGAAAATCTAGAAAGTGGCTGAAGCGTGCAGGTGATTGAAGCGGACAGGGAACTTTGGAGGAAGTAGAGATTAGGGAAGAGGGATTAGAGGAGATGAAGGGAAGGCTAGGTGACACAAGCACCTCAGAGAAGATAAGGGAAAGAGACATCCGATGCCATTAGAAGGAAAACTATTTCTTCATTCAACAAGTCTACCGATTACAATCGTTAAAGAGATACATATACGCTAGACCATGGAGAGACGTTGCAGGTGATTGACCGATGTTGGTATTTCCTTATTCGGCACCAAGAGACGTTGAGGAGCTTTGAGCGAAGATGGCAGCGAAGTGACGTTGGAGTTTCCTTTTTCTCTAGGCTGAGCGAATGTAACGTTGGAGCTTCCTTTTTTGCTCTGTTGAAGATGATGCGTTGGCTGCAAATGTGGGTTGCAAGGTGCAGCATTGGAGATGGGCTTGAATGCCTTGGGCCTCTTTTATTCTTGAAGTAGTTCTTTCTATTATTTGAGCTAGCTTTATGAGTGAAGCTTTGCTAGCTTATTTGTGAGCTTGTAAGCCATTGACTAAGGTACTCGCAGACTCCACTTATACCTACGTGGCTTATGGTCCCTGCCTCCATCAGCTTCTCCCCATTATACCCTTTTAGCCTCTTTTTCTCTTCATGAGAACTTGTTATTGGGCTTCATTGGATAATGAGCTAGCCCAAACTTCATCACATGGGTTGATTAAGCATTTGGATCCAATCCAATGCAACCCTAATCCAAATGTGACCAACCATGGTCAAATATGGGTCAACCTGCCAAAAATAAAGTTTGGCTCCAATAACATTCTTCCATCTCATCAGGCCCATTGGCGTTGATGAAAACTCCCAATTAGATCCGAGTTATCCAATAACTCGATCATAAGGCTTCCCGATCAATACGAGAACTCAAGTATCAAGGTGTGCGACCCTGTAGGTTCCTCTGACGCTGGCAGTGCTGACCAAAGGTCACCACAAGCAGTGAGTGGCACCTAGCAGTGCATCGCTGCTACCCAGGTCATTGGAATGGATATCGACATCGACATCCCCATCATCGCAACTAGGTACAGATGCATTACAGTCTCTTTGCTGAACTGATATCCGATTGGACAAGTGTGTCACCACTTGTTTTCACCCAATCACATGGCTATGACTAAAACAGGTTCTCACCTGGGTTTGGCCATACACTCTCAGTCATAGAACCATAGAGGAGCTCCATGGATATCATACTTCCCTAAGGAAGGGGCAAATCCTATGTCTGTCCATTGACCTTCTCATATGGGTCGTGACATGCTCAATGACAACCGTTATGACCTCCCAACTACGGCGAGGTGTTCGGTTGTATCAAAGCAAATCCCTAACCATATAGAATGGCCAATGACATCAAGTCAAGGGATCAATGCATCTCCTATTACTTGTGAGGATAACTCATGACACCAAGTCATAGCCTCACAGCGGGTCTTTCCAGTATATCCTCCAATGATATACCCATGTGTCTGCGTTAGCACCACGTGCCTAACCAGCCCACATACCAGTCTCACAAGTACCATAGTTGTCCCATATCCACTAAGGTACATCGACTGGGGACTATAGTTCGAGCACAGATCCAATCTGTCTCCAGGGACATTATCATGTTAGTACATATGCGCAAATGTAAACAAACATAGATAACGACAATGCCAGAATGATATAATATCAAGGTCAAGTAGTACATAAGTGGGCCAAAACTAGGTCCTAGGGCATATACACCAACACTCTTCATAAATCTAAGAAATCGCACAAGCCGATTCGAACTACTCTCATGTTCAAAATAGCTTGTTCAAAAATTGTAGATCCGACGTCGCAATTCACCTCTCAGTACTTCTTCCGACATCTCAAACCATGCAAATTATGGCCAGTAATTAACATGTAATAAGCGCAACAATTATTGAATCTAACACAAATAATTACTTCATAAGAGGATAACAAAATTCAAGTCATGAAAACATAAAGGGCTACACCCAAAATCCTGAATTAAGAATTTACACTGACATAGTAATAATGTTCACTTTGTAAGAATCCATATTTGATTACAAAAGTGGCAAATAAATATGAAATTAACAGAGGAAGGCAAGAATCAAGGCTCCCTGATGAAGATCGACACCAGCCAGCTGGAAAATCGAAGCTTTTCTAGTCAAAAATCGAAGATCGCCGCTGTTCACCCTAGCTCTCACCTCTTCATCGAATTCTCCTTGTAAATCAGCCAAAAATCCTAATAATTGCTCCCTTGGTAGCTTACATAGTTTTCCAAGTCCTAATTAGGTTTTTCCCAAAATCTTGCTCAAAAATGAGCCGAATCGGATAAGAAACGAGGTCAAAATCGAATCTGGTGGACAAAAATACGACCATAAAAGTTTTCACGGGCGGCTGTATTTCTTTCTGTTCTGTTATGGAAAATAAACCCGATAGAAATATGGTTGTGAAAATTATCATGGCGGGCCGTATTTCTTTCTGTCAATTTTCTTCAACAAAATGCGGCCGTGAAACATTATGTGGATTTGCCTCAACAACATACGGCCATGAAAAATATCACAGGCAGCCGTGAAACATTATGTGAATTTGCCTCAACAAAATACGGCCATGAAAAATATCACAGGCGGCCATGAAACATTCTGTGGATTTTTTGGTATGGCTTTGATAAATATCATGGGTAAGGCCAAATTTTTCTGTAGTTATTCAGAAAATACGGCTGTGAAAATTTTCACGGGTGGGGCGTATTTTTCAAACATGCTCCAATTTGTATGAAATTTGATGGGCAGCTTCGTCTTGACTTGTAGTATTCATCTGTGTACTTGGATTCATCAAAATCTATCGAAATTTAGTCGTTTTCACCTGAAATATTGACAAAAGTGAAGAAAGGTAAAGATTCCGTACAAACAAAGGGATTTAAGCTAGAATAAGTGAAAACACGATAATAATAGGAGAGATTTTGCATGAAAAGTACAGTAAAAATACTATATAAATTCAAGACATCATGATGTCATGGGATGGTTATGATTAATCTCTACCTTTGATAAGGTCCAAACATCATTCAAGTCAATTTTGAATTCAACCCTAGCTAGGTAGTTGGTTCTTGTCTTGGGTTGTGGTTTCTTGGTACTGTGGGTTCGCTGAATTTGTCTCAACCTTTGTTTGCTACAAATAAACTTAGGGAATTTTAAACTCCCATCTTTTCTATGCTCCACGTGATATTTCTTAATACTAAATCTCAATCTTTTCGCATAGTCATTATAAAAATCATATACTTTAGTTTCACCAGAAAAGGTCATACCGACTATTGGGACAATAGATGAAGTTTCAATTTTCTCATTTCTTGCAGAAGCCTCCTTGATGTCCTCAACTTTCACTTATGCATATGCTATAGTGTCATCATCTTCCTATTTAAATTTTGCATATTAACCATTTAGATTTCACCACTATTGAAACATTGAATATAACATAGTGACATTATACTACATATTTATTCTTACCAAGTTTACTTTGTTCGAGGCATACTGTTGTGATGGCATGTCTTATTGTTTGCCTGATGACTCTCATCCAAGTAGCTAATTGCATGTCATTAGCTTCCCGCTCTTCTCCATATTGTCTAACAATTTTCTTAGCTACAATAGTGATTATAATTTCTACAAATTCAAATCAGGGAAAATAACTATCATAATCAGTAAAAAAGTCTCCATCGAGTAGTGAAGCTAAAACAAAGATTGAGTTTAAAAACTGACACCATGCATTTTAGTAGTGATTTTTACTATTATTCCATGATGAATTTAGGCCTATTTTAATGATTTCACACTCCTTTAAGACTTAATTAGTTAAAAACTTCAGAATCTTCACTTTTCGTCTGTTTTATTGAATTTCAGGTAAAATCACCCAATTTTGAGGTCTTTTTGAAGAATCTAAAAGTATGGGGTGATTCCTTATGAGAAGACAAAGCTGCCCGTAAAATTTGGGCTCAATCGGAGCCTTCTCTGGACTTCACGGCCAGGTGAACCCCACGGGGTTCACCCGTGATCCTGCCGAAGGAAGGATTTCAGCGCGCGCGTCACTGCCTGGTGAACCCGATGGGGTTCACTGATGATGTCAAAGTTTTTGAAAGCTGCCGCACAATTCACAGGTAGGTGAACCCCATGGGGTTCACCCGTGATCTCATCTGGAGATATCTGCACAGAACTACGTCGAGGCTTTCACCAGACTTGTGATTATTTCACAACAAAACAGCTCCGAGCACTTCACCACCTGGTGAACCCCGCGGGGTTCACCCGTGAAGCGGACGGATCAACTCGACACCCTCTCGGTTTTCCCTCGATTTTGAACCCGATTCAAGTCCAAATTTAGCAAGTGAGGACTTTTTGGAAAGCTAACTCGAAGACGAACAAAAAGGATATAAAAGCCCCAAATTTCGTGACCTAAAGAGCAAGCAATCGGGTGATGAAGCGGCTAGGGTGGAAGAACATGGCGATTCGGCGACTTCGAGCGGATTTTTGAAGAATTGATCATCGGAACCTTGCAATCCTGGGTTATTTCATTCGGTTTATCTTCTCCTCCCTCCTAGAAAACTTTTCCTATAATTTTCCTATGTTTGTAGAGAGGATTTTTAGCGATTCAACGATGGTTGTAGCCTAAACTTTGTATCGGGGCTAGGTTGAAGCCCTCTGACGATTTCTGTTTGCAACTCTTCTTTTAATCTTGTTATTTGGATCATATTCTGAGCATATTTCACTAGATGTATTTATTTCTTGATCTTTACTTTGGCCAAGTATCGTCATGTCATAGTTGTTACGGTCCATAACGAAAGTTCGACCGTAACGACCGAACCTCTATGTGAATCTTGTGGAGACGCGACGCGAAAGTGCATGTTCTTTGCTCGAGGGTTCATAATCTACCATGGAACCCAGTGGGTTTGTCTAGAATGGTCCACCACGAAAGTAGGAGACGTTCTAGGCAAATACCGGGGTGTACACTCGAAAGAGGGCACCTTGTACCATAGGGTAGATTCCTTATGCATATCTGTAAATCCAAGTAATTAACATTTATTTCTAGCGCAAGTGAAATCGTCAGAGTGGTGGAAACCTTTGCCCTGATATTCTCTCTCATATATTTGCCCTGTCGTAGTTGTTTGATTTCTTGTTTACTGTCCTGCTTAATTTTAGTTTTCAAGCTCTAAAAAACCACGATTTGATTAGCTTAGATTCCAAGAATTAGATTTTCTAGTACTCACCTTGTTCCCTGTGGGAGACGATATCTTTTATATTACTGCGACATTTCCGTGCACTTGCAGATAGTGTCAAAAACATCCACATTCTATGCAATCTAACTCAGATTCTATGAAATATGAGTTCTACAAAATGAAAACTGAAATAAATACTAACTTCCTCAGAGAGAGAAAAGTTGGAGAAAAGAGATGGCAGAGGCCCAAACTAACTCGTTTTCAATGGGAAAGATTAGGTATATATTGCTATCTCGATGCGGAAGTTGTCGCTAGCACAAGGAGACAGAGTCTGCGAAGCTAGATGAATGAGCGTTAAAAGAAATCTTCATTGGAGGAGCACTAGAGATTTCTTCCTACACAAGCGACGGAGGAGTTTGGAACTTTCTACGGCAAGAGAAGACGAGGGGGGCACGGAAGATGTTGCCAGCACAAGGAGACACAGTCTATGAAGCTAGATGAATGGGCATAAGAAGAAATCTTTGTTGGAGGAGCATTGATGCGACCACAAGTGCATGGATTTATCGCAGTAATAAAATAAGATCGTTCCCAACGAGGATCTAGCGGTCAATTACCGATTACATGGTCAATCTATAGCTAAACGATTCAATAAGTGTTTTTGATTAGAAACTTTGAATTGAAAGCAAAAGCAAGCATATGAGGAGAAAAATATGTGGAGAAAATCGGGGATAGGGTTTTACCGCGTTGACAATCCAGAATTTTTAAAATAAATCTAAGCAAAGAAAGTTATACGTCGAAAGGGATTCATCCGCCTGTACAGATTACCTCCTTTTGGGTTCCCTACTCTCGTGACAATTATCACAACTAAACCCCTTAAGCTCTGTGATAAGTCGTAAAAATCCTTCAAGTGAATTCAAACTACTCTCGTGATTAAATTCATAGGTTTGAAAAGAATAAGTTCGATGTAGCGATTCAGCTCTCAGTTCATCTCGTGATGCCTAAAACGTAATAATAGTTGGCCAAAGTAATTATATGAAATAGATACAATTCTAATCAAGTCAACATAGTAAAACTCCTTAGCAAAGATGAATACAAGAATTAATTCATAAAAAATTCAACGGGCTACTCCCTAATCCCAAAACAGAAGTTTAAGTTATCATGTTTATGAATATCAGCAAGTGATCTCTTGATTTCGACATGAAAAACTCAAATAAATCACAAGGAAACATTAAAAGATTAAGAATCACTCTCTTCCTCAATTAGGAGAAGAAGACAGAATCAATTCCCCCCCCCCCCCCCCCCCTGTGTGTGTGATTCCTTGCTTCAGAAATTGCCAGAATCAAGTTTTCTACCCTAGCTACCACCTCTGCAAAATTCATCCAGAAAGTCCCACTAATTCGGTTCAAAATATTCCTTTTTATAGTTTAATCCATGCGGGACATTCTTAAGAAGGTTCTCCTAAGTTTTCATCAAATTCTGACTAAATTTGGGGTCGAATCGAGTGAAAAACCGTTACTAGTGATAATATTCACAGGGTGTGAATATATTCACAGCCATGCTTGTAAACGTCTCGCTGCATGTCTGTTTTCTAAACAACAATATATTCACGTCCTGTGAATGCATTCACGGCCGCACTTGTGAAAATTTTGCACGAACTCCGTTTTGCTCCAAATTTGACATACGGCCTTGTTTTTTCATCCCGAATCGCCTCGTGACATCAAAACTCATTAAATACATCATTTGTAGTGATATTATCTGCATTTGCATGAAAACCAAGAAAAGTGATGATTCTGTACAATATGACAGAAAATTATCATAAAATGGTATAAAATTATATAATTAAGCTCAAATAAGCATGTAAAATATGGTGGAAAATACGATGTAGATACAACTCATCAAAATACCCTAAACTTAAAATTTTGCTTGTCCTCAAGCAAGACAAAGATATGTTTAAGATGAATGTGAAGGTTTAAGGCCATTTGTTTGTTCTATCATGATATGTATTCAGTTTACAATTTGTACAATGATTTTTCAAAACTTATGAAATTTAAAAAACAACACATCAGAACTAGATTCTCAAGATTTTATAGTTTAAGAGAGATAAAATTACATAATCCATATTGTTGCATCCAAATTTAACTTGCTGAACAGTTTGTACTTTCACTTAATAAATCTAAATTTACCTTTCAAGTGAAATTCACATTTACAAATCCTTGGTGATAATCATGAGTAAAGAGACTTTTATGTCATGTTTCCTTAGACAGAATCCACAGGTAAAAGAAAGGAAAAATACATTGAATCTAGTAGCAAAAGCTGACTAGATTCAATGTGTTTTCCATTCTTTCCTCCTAGTTTTCTGTCCAAGGAAACACAACCTTAAGAATTGACTAGTCTTTAAACTGTTATATACCCTTTCCTGTTAGCATTATAACATTGTTTAAAGTATACTATATAGTAGTATAATAGAACTCATGGCCACAATTATGAAATGTTAGCAGAGTTGTCCACTTGACCTCCAGCTCCCTCTTTTTATCATTTTCTTTTTCTTTTCTTTCATTCATCACCCCTTTTTTTGGAGTGAGCCGATCAAGGGAATGACACTTAAATCATTATCGATCTTTCTGCATGAGGGTTAAATAAATATTTTTTTATAAATCTCCCTCAGTTACTTGATCAAAACAGATTTAAAGTATGTCAACTTGTGGTATAATATAAATCATGAATTCAGATTTTTGGATAAGAGGAGTTAGAGGAAGTCTCTATATATAAGTATCACTAATTTACTTTACATGAAAAATTATCTATCAAGTAAAAATAGAAGAATTAAACTTAAGTAACTTCTACTCAACTCGTATCGTAAGGGTGCACAATACTTCATATACACATTTTATCTATACCAAAACTGTGTTTACTCAAGAATCTTATCCCGTATTCAATTCTAAAAAATTATAAGCTATCAAATCAATTACTATTACTCAAAATGCTTCTTAAATACATTATCAGAGATAAAACAAACTCATGCCACTAAATTCGTAGACATTCAAGATATAGTTTAATACAACTTGGACAAAAATAAGATACATGTAAGCACCCTAAACTTAAACTATTGCATACTACACATCATTTACTCCATAATTATCAATGAAAACCAAACATACATCATCAGATAACATCGAAAAATACAAGTATCAAATACATGTCAACCTAAAAAAAAAATATGCATCGTCCTCAATGCAGAAAATAGAACAAGTCAAATAGAAGAGAAAGTCACAAAATCAATGAATTATTTGCATTCAAGGTTAGCGGCAGAAACAAGGTAGCTGGCGAAGATCAGTGAAACAGGGATTCAACACTAATTTTCCCTAGAGAAATCGGTAGAGGAAGCGTCACCGAATGTTGCTGTTGGTGTATATGCCCTAGGACCTAGTTTTGGTCAACTTATGTACTACTTGACACTGATATTGATATATCATTCTGGCATTGTCGTTATCATTGTTTGACTACACCTGTGATTGTGTACTTACATGATAATGTCCCTGGAGACAGATTGGATCTGTGCTCGAATAATTATCCCCAGTCGATGTACCTTAGTGGATATGGGACAGCTATGGTATTTGTGAGACTGGTATGTGGGCTGGTTAGGCACGTGGTGCTAACGCAGACACATGGGTATATCATTGGGGATATACTGGATAGACCCGCTATGAGGATATGATTTGGTGTCATGAGTTATCCTCATAAGTGACAGGAGATGCATTGATCCCTTGACTTGAGGTCATTGATCATTCTATATGGTTAGGGACTTGCTTTGATACAACCTAACACCTTGCCGTAGCTGGGAGGTCATAACGGTTGTTATTGAGCATGTCACGACCCATATGAGAAGATCAATGGACAGACATAGGATTTGCCCCTTCCCTAAGGAAGTATGATATCCATGGAGCTCCTTTTTGGTTCTATGACTGAGAGTGTATGGCCATACCCAGGTGAGAACCTATTTTAGTCATAGCCATGTGATTGGATGAAAACAAGTGGTGAGACACTTGTCCAATCGGATATCAGTACGGCAAAGAGACTGTAATGCATCTGTACCTAGTTGCGATGATGGGGATGTCGATGTCGATATCCATTCCAACGACCTGGGTAGCAGCGATGCACTGCTAGGTGCCACTCACTACTTGTGATGACCTTTGGTCAGCACTGCCAGCGTCAGAGGAACCTACAGGGTCGCACACCTTGATACTTGAGTTCTCGTATTGATTAGGAAGCCTTATGATCGAGTTATTGGATAACTCGGATCTAATTGGGAGATTTCATCAGCGCCAATGGGCCTGATGAGATGGAAGAATGTTATTGGAGCCAAACTTCATTTTTGGCAGGTTGACCCGTATTTGACCATGGTTGGTCACATTTGGATTAGGGTTGCATTGGATTGGATCCAAGTGCTTAATCAACCTATGCAATGATGTTTGGGCTAGCTCATTATCCAATGAGGCCCAATAACAAGTTCTCATGAAGAGATGAGAGGCTAAATGGGTATAATGGGGAGAAACATGAACCATTAGGTGCCTAGGGGCATAATGGGGTCATGTTGGCGCCTTTGCTTCATTATGGAAGTAAAGGGCGCCTCCCCCTCTCTTCCTAGGATGGAATGCATGCCTCTATGGCATTGCTTGAGGCGCAAGGCAAGGCCTTGGCGCACAAGGAAAGGCGTGGGAACAAAAGGTAAGGTTGAATGAGAATTATGGAAATGTCTTGGAGACTTTCCTTATCTCAAACCTCCTCATCCTAGCCCTACACTTGTCATGATCCTAGCCATTACCCTAACCGCCTCTTGCCCTATAAATATGACCCTAGTCGCCCCCTCTTGTGTGTAATTAATCCTTGAAGGCGTGAACACAAGGAGAGGGGCGAGTACTTGGAGCAAGGGCGCATCTTCCATAACCGCAACCCTCTTCCTCCTTTCCTCTTGGCGCAAGGAGATCTAGGGCTTGGCGGCTTGGGCGGTTTTCCCTCTTCACTTGGCGCATCTTTTCTCTGAGTGGCGCAAGAGAAGTAAAACATCTCCCTAAGGCTTGGATCTTCTTCCCGAGGCTAGCACCGGGCGTGGAAGAAGAGAACTCAAGAGATCCGTGTGTGCGAGACTGCAGAGGGCGCACACTTGGACCCCTACATCGGCATCGCTCCATATTGCTCTTAAGGTATTTCCTAACTCATCATGTCGACTCCCTTGCTTGCGATCTTCACTGGGTTTTTGGGACTGGCCTGTTTCGGGGACATTCTTCCGCTGCGAAAAATGTATGTCCATAACTCTAAAAATTGTAAAATGTCCCCGGGGTTTCCCAACAGTGGTATCAGAGCGACTTGCAAGACTCAAACGATGCTTTATGCTTTTCTTCCATGCTCACATGCCATATCTCTATTTTCGTAAATAGCATGATGCATGGCAATCGATTTTTCTAAAAGTAGAAAAATTAGGGTTTCTTGTTTCTATCATCCTCTCAATCTCTTTTGGAATTTTTGGACTATTTTTCTTGTTTGATTTAAAGATCAAAGGCGCACATGATTTTGTCAAGTAGGACGGGCATTGTGTCTTCGGACTGGCCAAGTCTCTTGATCTAACAAAATTGCCAGCCGAAAGGATCTCTAAAATCATCATGAAAAATAAATCGCAATAAACTAAAAGACTTATGAGAAGAAGATGAGAAAAAGAAACTGGTTTTGTGAAAAAGTAAAATTTCAGATTTTATGTTTTTCATGAGCATGTAGAATTGCATGAGTAAATACCTTGATTGTGCATGATATTGTGATCATTAGTCAAGCCCCCCCCCCTTTGCATGCCTGCGATGTATCCTTGTGCGGCCTGCGTGCCATCTTTTTCATTATTTTTGTAAAAAATTAAGAGGAAGATTAAGGGCTAGGCGCATCCTTCTTGGACCTTGATGCTCGCATCTTGCTTGATGGCGCAAGCATGCAAGGTGGCGCATGCAAGCTGCTGCTTGGTTGCTTAGTGGCGCAAAAGGTCTTGTCCCCTTGCATGGTGGCGCACTTTCCTTGGAGGAAGACCATGGCATTGGCCGAACCTATGGGGAACTTTTAAAGTGCACCTCTAGGGTTTGAGAGCTAAACCATGAGAGAAGGACCTTGGAGCCAACCTTGAAGTTCAAGCTAGAGGTCGGCTAGGCTTGGTCTAGTTTTTGGGGCTTGAGTTCTAGGACAAGAATTGAACCTATTTCATGGCATGGATTGGTTCAATGTCTTGTATAGGATATGATCACATCATCCTTTACTGCTTTTATTATTATCTGCAGAAGCATGCCTGAAATGTTTTACCGTTATGTTATCACTATAGGATTGCATGCCTGTAATGATAGACATAAGATAAAACTGAGATGGTGAGACCTTAAACAAAAACCCTCAATTAAAATATCAAGTCTGGTAGCCTTCTAACGCGTAGCCCTCACTAAGCTATCGATCAGTGGAGTTGTGAATTGTTTCCCACCCTTGTGGGACACACCCACTTATCTTTAGAAAGTGCGTGGTGGCAATCGTTTCCCCAGTCCAGTTTTAACCTGGGCGTGCCTTCGCAAGGAAACTCGTTCGCCCTGGGCATAACGGTTAGGAATGGACTTGACTGGAAGTTCACATGTGCTGGGCACATGGTGAAAGTCTAGAGGCACATGGTAAAGGTTTCATGTTGTATCCAGCCCTCGCTGGACATGAAATGCCCAGACTGTCTCGACAAGGGGAGTTGCTTGGAGCAACCAGCCGGCGCGCCCACCTTAGGAAGCATGGGTTACTTTGTGCATCTCATCCCACACTCGTGGGACGCAAAGCCTCATGTGAAATAAGGATCCCATCTCACTAGGAAGTTTTAAACTTCCCGATTGACTTTGTGGGTTGTCAATTCGAATATAAAATAGTGGGAGCCATGGTCATTTAAAACAAGTCCAGTTTAAATGATTCGAAGTAGTACTAATCTGTTCTTCTTGGGTGTTGTAGAACAATGGCTACGAACACTGGCGGATTATCACTGCGATCACTCCTTGATAAGGATAAGTTAGTTGGAACTAACTTTATGGACTGGCATCGGAATTTGAGGATAGTCCTCAATCTCGAGAAGAAGCTGTATGTCCTTGAACAGCCTCTTCCTGCGGCTCCTCCGCCTAATGCCCGAACGGCAGACAGAGATGCTTATAGAAAGCATCAGGATGACTCTTTGGAGGTTGCATGTCTTATGCTACCTAGTATGGCACCTGAACTGCAGGTGCAATATGAGGAGCAGAACGCTTTTCAGATGATTACTCGTCTGAAACAGATGTTCGAGGCTCAGGCTAGAACTGAGAGATTTGACACCGCCAAAGCAGTCTTTCGGTGCAAGTTGTCTGAAGGTGCACCAGTGAGACCCCATGTTCTCAAACTCATTGGGAATGTGGATCATCTCAGGAGACTGGGACACACCATAGACAACGAGCTGGTTGTGGATCTTATTCTTCATTCCCTGCCCCCTAGCTTCAGTCCATTTAGCATTAACTTCAACATGAACCGGATTGAGTGCACACGGGAGGAATTGATGAATATGCTCCAAACAGCCGAGCGAGAGATGGGTAATACCAAACCCAATTCTGTTCTTTTGGTCCCTGCGACCAAGAAGATAAAGAAGAAGGGTAAGGCACGTGGTAAGAGCAGTGCCAGAGGTCCTACCAAAGCACTGAAGAAAAGGGCGAAGAAGTCAAAGGAACAAAGGTGTTTCCACTGTGGCGAGCAGGGCCACTGGAGAAGGGACTGCAGGCAGCTTCAGAATGAGGAGAAGAAAGGCTTGGCCTTAACTTCTAGCTCAGGTATTTATGTTACAGAAGTCAACCTTTCTACTTCTATGTCATGGGTATTGGATACCGCATGTGGAGCTCATATTTGTACAAATATGCAGGGGCTCAAGAAAAGTAGATCGGTACGGCTTGGAAAGATTGACCTACGCGTTGGAAACGGGGCACAGGTTGCTGCTGTTGCTGTAGGCGTTTTGACTCTCTCCTTGCCTTCTAGACTTCAATTAGAACTAGACAAATGCTTTTGTGTACCTTCGCTAACAAAGAACATTGTATCCATTCCTTGCTTGGCGAGGAAAGGATTTAAATTTGAAATAAATAAGAACTCCTGTTCTTTTTCATTTGCAAATATGTTCTATGGGAAGGGTACTTTGTGCAATGGTCTATATATCTTGGATATGGAAAGTTCTATTTGTAACATAAGCAATAAGAGGACCAAACTGAGTGGTTCAGTTGGTGCTTTCCTATGGCACTGTCGATTAGCCCATATAAACAAGAATCGCATCCAACAACTCCATGCAAATGGATTGTTAGATTCAAGTTCCTTGGAGGAATTTGATACTTGTGAACCTTGTTTATTAGGGAAGATGACAAAGGCACCCTTCACCAAGATTGGTGAGAGGGCAGAAGGTTTATTGGATCTCATACATACTGATGTGTGTGGGCCCTTCAATAAACAAGCCAGAGGAGGGTACAACTACTTCATTACCTTCACTGATGACTTCAGTAGGTATGGTTATGTCTACTTAATGAGACATAAATCTGAAACCTTTGAGAAATTCAAGGAGTTCAAGAATGAAGTAGAGAACCAGCTTGGAAGATCCATTAAAGCTCTTCGATCAGATCGAGGTGGAGAATACCTGAGTGGTGAGTTCTTTGACTATCTGAGAGAGTGTGGGATCATATCCCAACTCACTCCTCCTGGAACACCTCAATGGAATGGTGTGTCTGAAAGGAGAAATTGAACTTTATTGGATATGGTTCGATCCATGATGAGTCATGCAACTCTACCTTCATCATTCTGGGGGCATGCACTAGAAATAGCTTCTCTGATACTGAATAATGTTCCATCTAAGAGTGTCTCCAAAATACCATACGAGGTATGGAGTGGGAGACGCCCTAATCTCACGTTTATCAGGATCTGGGGATGTGAGGCTTATGTCAAACGTCAAGATTCTAGCAAGCTAGAACCTAGATCTGATAAGTGTGTGTTTGTGGGGTATCCTAAGGAAACTAAAGGATACTACTTCTATGTCCCAACCAAGAACAAAGTTTTTGTTGCTCGGGGTGCTGTCTTTCTAGAGAAAGAATTTCTTATGAAAGAAGTTAGTGGGAGGAAGTTTGACTTGGATGAGGTCCAAGTGCAAACACAAGACAAAGAGATGGAATCTGAGCCACCTGCACCGGTTGCTAGGCAACCTGAGGCTCAGACACAGGTCCCGCGTAGGTCTGGGAGAATTTGTCGTGCACCTGAAAGGTATGGGTCCCTACCGACCCAACACGATGGGATCTTCATCATTGAGGATGAACCTAGAACCTATGATGAGGCGGTCAGTGGACCGGACTCCGAGAAATGGCTTGACGCCATGAGATCTGAGATGGATTCCATGTCGGCTAACCAAGTCTGGGATTTGGTTGAGCTGCCTGATGGGGTAAAACCCATAGGGTGTAAATGGGTCTTCAAGAAGAAGACAGACATGGATGGCAAAATAGTTACCTATAAGGGTAGACTAGTGGCTAAAGGATTTAAACAAGTCCACGGGGTGGACTATGATGAAACCTTCTCGCCGGTTGCCATGATTAAATCCATTCGGATTATGCTTGCTATAGCTGCATATCATGACTATGAGATATGGCAGATGGATGTGAAGACAGTGTTCCTTAACGGGAAGCTGACTGAGGATGTGTATATGTCACAACCTGATGGCTTCATCCATCCTGCAGAGGCTAATAAGGTCTGCAGGCTAAACAGGTCCATTTATGGATTAAAGCAAGCGTCTCGAAGTTGGAATCTTCGATTTGATGAGGCCGTGAGAGATTATGGCTTTATCAAAAGCGAAGATGACGCCTGTGTATACAGAAAATTCAGTGGGAGCTTGGTGATTTTTCTGGTCTTGTATGTTGATGACATACTCCTCATCGGAAATGACATCCCTAGTCTTCAAGCTGTGAAGACATGGTTGGGGAAGTGTTTTGAGATGAAAGACTTAGGGGAGGCCGCCTATATTCTAGGCGTGAGGATCTACCGGGATAGATCCAAGAGGCTCTTGGCCCTTAGTCAAAGTACTTACATTGATAAGGTACTGGAGAGGTTCTACATGGAACAATCCAAGAAAGGATACCTTCCAGTGAGACATGGCCTTACTCTCTCAAAGAGCCAGTGTCCTACAACACAGGCTCAGAGGGATGACATGAGTCGAATTCCTTATGCTTCGGCAGTAGGATCGATCATGTATGCAATGTTATGTACTAGACCAGATGTGGCATATGCTGTGAGCATTACCAGCCGATACCAATCCAATCCAGGTCTACAGCACTGGGTGGCTGTAAAGAACATCCTAAAGTATCTGAGAAGAACTAAGGATTTGTTCTTGGTCTATGGGGGACAGGAAGAGCTCAGTATGCAGGGCTATACCGACGCATCGTTCCAGTCTGACCCTGACGACTTTAGATCGCAGGCCGGCTATGTGTTCAAGATAAATGGAGGCGCTGTATGTTGGAAGAGCTTCAAGCAATCCACCATAGCAGATTCTACAACCGAAGCTGAGTATGTGGCTGCTTCTGAGGCAGCCAAGGAAGCTGTTTGGATAAGGAAGTTCTTATGTGATCTTCAAGTGGTACCTAGTGCAATGGATCCCATTGAACTCTACTGTGACAACAATGGAGCAATTGCACAAGCCAAGGAACCACGGTCTCATCAAAGATCCAAACACATACTCATAAGATTTCACCTGATCAGAGAGATCATTGACAGAGGTGATGTCAAGATTAGCAGAGTAGACACAGAGAACAATCTGGCAGACCCATTGACCAAGGCTTTGGCGCAGCAGAAGCATGATGGTCACGCTAGGGATATGGGGTTGAGATTCCTCAACTTCTAGGTCTTAGTGCAAGTGGGAGATTGTTGGTGTATATGCCCTAGGACCTAGTTTTGGTCAACTTATGTACTACTTGACACTGATATTGATATATCATTCTGGCATTGTCGTTATCATTGTTTGACTGCACATGCGATTGTGTACTTACATGATAATGTCCCTGGAGATAGATTGGATCTGTGCTCGAATAATTATCCCCAGTCGATGTACCTTAGTGGATATGGGACAGCTATGGTATTTGTGAGACTGGTATGTGGGCTGGTTAGGCACGTGGTGCTAACGCAGACACATGGGTATATCATTGGGGATATACTGGCTAGACCCGCTATGAGGCTATGACTTGGTGTCATGAGTTATCCTCATAAGTGACAGGAGATGCATTGATCCCTTGACTTGAGGTCATTGATCATTCTATATGGTTAGGGACTTGCTTTGATACAACCTAACACCTTGCCGTAGCTGGGAGGTCATAACGGTTGTTATTGAGCATGTCACGACCCATATGAGAAGATCAATGGACAGACATAGGATTTGCCCCTTCCCTAAGGAAGTATGATATCCATGGAGCTCCTTTTTGGTTCTATGACTGAGAGTGTATGGCCATACCCAGGTGAGAACCTGTTTTAGTCATAGCCATGTGATTGGATGAAAACAAGTGGTGAGACACTTGTCCAATCGGATATCAGTACGGCAAAGAGACTGTAATGCATCTGTACCTAGTTGCGATGATGGGGATGTCGATGTCGATATCCATTTCAACGACTTGGGTAGCAGCGATGCACTGCTAGGTGCCACTCACTGCTTGTGATGACCTTTGGTCAGCACTGCCAGCCTCAGAGGAACCTACAGGGTCGCACACCTTGATACTTGAGTTCTCGTATTGATCGGGAAGCCTTATGATCGAGTTATTGGATAACTCGGATCTAATTGGGAGATTTCATCAGCACAAATCGGCCTGATGAGATGGAAGAATGTTATTGGAGCCAAACTTCATTTTTGGCAGGTTGACCCGTATTTGACCATGGTTGGTCACATTTGGATTAGGGTTGCATTGGATTGGATCCAAGTGCTTAATCAACCTATGCAATGATGTTTGGGCTAGCTCATTATCCAATGAGGCCCAATAACAAGTTCTCATGAAGAGATGAGAGGCTAAAAGGGTATAATGGGGAAAAACATGAACCATTAGGCGCCTAGGGGCATAATGGGGTCATGTTGGCGCCTTTGCTTCATTATGGAAGTAAAGGGCGCCTCCCCCTCTCTTCCTAGGATGGAATGCATGCCTCTATGGCATTGCTTGAGGCGCAAGGCAAGGCCTTGGCGCACAAGGAAAGGCGTGGGAACAAAAGGTAAGGTTGAATGAGAATTATGGAAATGTCTTGGAGACTTTCCTTATCTCAAACCTCCTCATCCTAGCCCTACACTTGTCATGATCCTAGCCATTACCCTAACCGCCTCTTGCCCTATAAATATGACCCTAGTCGCCCCCTCTTGTCTGTAATTAATCCTTGAAGGCGTGAACACAAGGAGAGGGGCGAGTACTTGGAGCAAGGGCGCATCTTCCATAACCGCAACCCTCTTCCTCCTTTCCTCTTGGCGCAAGGAGATCTAGGGCTTGGCTGCTTGGGCGGTTTTCCCTCTTCACTTGGCACATCTTTTCTTTGAGTGGCGCAAGAGAAGTAAAACATCTCCCTAAGGCTTGGATCTTCTTCCCGAGGCTAGCACCGGGCGTGGAAGAAGAGAACTCAAGAGATCCGTGTGTGCGAGACTGCAGAGGGCGCACACTTGGACGCCTACATCGGCATCGCTCCATATTGCTCTTAAGGTATTTCCTAACTCATCGTGTCGACTCCCTTGCTTGCGATCTTCACTGGGTTTTTGGGACTGGCCTATTTCAGGGACATTCTTCCGCTACGAAAAATGTATGTCCATAACTCTGAAAATTGTAAAATGTCCCCGGGGTTTCCCAACAGTTGCTTCAACATAGTGGGAAGTCGGAGGGAGAGCTGACCGCTGAAGGAAGGATCTGTACACAAGCAGCTATGGTTTACGGGTGAGGTCGTGAACCCTAGCTGAACTCATGAAGTTTAAATCCTTGTATCAGCTGACACTCATGGCCCATGAATAGATTCAGGGCTGCGCTTGTAAGTATTTCATTGATAACAAGTCTTCCTTCTGAATAGCACTTCATGGCCTGTAAATAGACTCACGATCGTAGTCATAAAAGTCACGATGACTTCTTTCCTTCTTGCTTCCTTTAGATGCAACATTCACAGTCCATGAATGCATTCATAGCTGCGCCCGTGAATGTTATAATAACTTCCTGAAATTTTTTTTGTTCCTCCTTGCTTCCCTGCATCCAAAATAACTTACAATAAGATTTTTCATCATTTAAACAAAGAAATTTTTCTATAAAAATTATCAAAATCAAAAAACAAAATTCAAGAACTACTAAAGTTAGAGCCATGGGTTGCCTCTCAAGAAGCACTTGTTTAAGGTCATAAGCTCGACCAAGGCTTTATGTCATGGCGGAGTTGGTGAATTAGTGGCATAGTAGAGAGCATATAATCTTCTGTCTTTCCTCCATCTCAAGAGTGTACCCACCAAAGTATATATCCAGTCAAACAAGTGGATCAATATCGCAGTGACCATTCCATGCATACAAGATAAAAGTTAAAGTCATGCAAAGAATACCTAATAATTTTTTTTATTTATCCAAGAGTAATATCATGTGTTCTTCCTTTAGATTTATATCAATAATTGTAGGAAG
Source organism: Costus lasius (assembly GCA_027563935.2). NCBI lineage: Eukaryota > Viridiplantae > Streptophyta > Magnoliopsida > Zingiberales > Costaceae > Costus > Costus lasius. Next base: position 32,011,933 of record CM050448.1, read on the forward strand.
ATTAGAATTAAGATCTAAAAATTCATACCTTGGATTGCTCAAGAAGTTTTCAAATTTTACATTGGGTTTTTCACTATCTCAATGTCATTGTGATCAAGTATCTCATGTGTTATTATCTTCTAGGTACCTATGGTTGGATTTGAATAAAATAATAGTTCAGCCACCTTTTCATCATTATCCTTATAATCATGTCCTTCATCATCTATAAAGCAAATTTTGAATGGATTTTTCTGGAGAAAAGGAGTTGATGGTTCATATGGTGCTGGTGGTGGAATATGCATAGGATCCTCTTCCTCATCTTTCTCCTCAATTTCTTTCTCTTCAATGGGATACACTATCATAATATGATCAAATTCACCCCCATCTATCTTACTACTTCTTACTTGAGGCTCCTTAAATTCCTCATCCTTCTTCTCACAAGTCTCCAAAAGCTTAAATTTTTCTTCAAATATGTCCCAAGTATTTGTGTTGCAAGGCACTATATTATGTGAGAGGGGGAATGGATGGCTGGTAAAGTGCTAAGGAAGGGTTAATGGGATATTTAGAATTTTTAAAATCTTGAAAATTTGAAGAAGGCAAATCATTATCCGTGACTAGAGTTACGACCAATGATTGTTCTAACTCTGAAAATTCTTAGATTCATCCTGGATTCCATCCTCTATGTCATTTTTATCAGTGTTGTATATTATGTTTGTGTTTATGCCCAAGGACCTATGGATGGTCCAATGGGATATGTGTATCACATCTCTTTGATACATGAGTTATCCCGGCATGGTCATTATTATGCAAATTTGTACATCTGCGCACATGTACATTTGCATGTACAATGTCCCTAAGAGATAGATTTTATCTATTCTCTATATTTGTCCCCGGTTGAGAATCATAGTGAATTAGGACAACTATGATTCACTTGAGACTAATATATGCTATGGATGAGCACAGGCTGCTAACGCAGGCATATAGGTATATCAAGGGAGGTATACTGGACCGACACGCCGTGAGGATTCATCTTGGTGTCACAAGATGAATATCACAGTGACAGAGTTACACTTGTGCTAGACTTAAGAGCATTGATATCTCTATATGGTAAGTGATGCACTTTTATACAACTAAACGCTTCACCATAAAAGGGAAGTCATAACGGTTGTCATTGGGTGTGTTACAAACTATATGAGAGATTCAATATGCCAACAAAGGATTTGCCCCTTCCTTGCGAGGAAGCTTGATGTTTAAGGCACCCTAGATGGTTGCATGACTGAAAGTATATGGCCATACCCAGATGAGAACCTGATTTAGTCATGACCATAAGATTGGGTTAACAAGTGTGATACACTTGTCCAATCAGGACATCACTCTGGCAAAAGAACAAATCTATACTTATACTTTGTCATAGTTTTAGGGGATATCGATGACGACACCATTTTGATGACTTGGATAACCATGGTGCACTGCTAGGTGTCACTCATCGCTTGTGATGATTTAGTCATCATTGCCAATGTTTGAAGAACCTACAGGGTCGCACACCTAGACACTCGAAGTCCTCATATTGATTGGATAGCCTAGATCGAGTCATTTTGTTTATTCGGATCTGTTTGGGAGTCCGATGCGTCTTGGACACATCTAATGAGACTAAGATGGTTTTATAGAGTTTAGTTGCATTTTGACCTACAGCTGACCTCGGTTGAGTTTTGGGTGACCTTGGTAGACTTTTTGGTGACCTCGATAGACTAGGCCTAGTCAAAGGGTCAAAGTCGTATTTTAGCTCCGGAGATGTTTGGAGGCTTTCTATGACTTAATTAAAACGTAACTTAAAAGGGGCCCGCAACTTGTCGCAAGTATGAATATTTATATTCATATTTAACCGCAAGATAAGTTGCGGGGTCCGCTTGTGACTTAAGTGATTAAATATGAATATTTATATTCGTAACTTAAGTTGCAGGGGCCACACGTAACCTAAACGAATATAATGAATATTTATATTTATAACTTAAGTTACGAGGCCCGCATAAAAACTCTATAAATAAGAGGGCATAGGCGCATATTCATGCATGCAATTGAACCCAAGTCGCCCGTCATATCCAAACCCTAGCCGCCCACTTCTAGTTATTGCCTCCTCCTTCTCCTCTTGGTGGTGGCGCCTATTGAAGCTAGTGGACAGCAAGGTTGAAGAAGAAGGATCGCAAGTTTGAGAGCATCCTCCTCTCCTTAGCGCATAGCTTCTTCTTCCTCATCAACACTTGGCACAATTCCTTAGTAATTGGCACAAGTGGACAGCTTATTGGCGCATCCTCCGTGGTGATTGGCGCAAGCAACAAGAAGCCCTCCCTAGGCGTGGATCTCACCTCCCGAGGCTAGCACCAAGCGTGGAGGTTCGAGAGGATTCGAAGAGTCTATGTGTGCACGATTGTAGAGGACGTACCCTTGTGTGTCTTCGTCACCAACAACTCTCCAGAAATTGCTAAGACATGGTATAACTCTACACATCCTTCGGTGTTCACTCATAAGATGATCCTAACTCTCTGGATCCTGTTTTAGACCTACGTTCTGCTGCATTTATATTTTATAAGGTCCAGGGATGTTAGGGAATACCAGGTGTAATTTAAAATTTTGCAGTCCCGGGACGCAGCGGAAGAATCATTACACCCGAAACATATTCCGGTCCCAAGGATCCATGTGAGAGAGAAGACACAAGAATGTGTTAGAGATGTACCTCTTTTGCTTGTCTAGTTGTCAAAGCCATGTTGAAGACGATCAAGTGCTCGCCCTCTACAAGTATCCACGCATCGACTCCTTAACGTTGCTCCCTTCCACGCTTGGTGCTAGCCTCGGGAAGAGAATCAAGCCTTAGGGTTCCTTCACTTCTCTTGCGCCACCTCCAAGGATCATGTGCCAAGTGCAAGGAAGATGCCGCCAACTCCTTATCCTCTTCACTCCAAGAGAAGAGGGAGAAGAAGAGTTTCAGCCCTTAGGAAGAGTAAGAGGAAGGGGCGCCACCAAGTCCTTCTCCAAGTCACGCCAAGAGGAGAGGAAGGAGAAGACTTGCGGCCACTAGTAGGAAGAAGGGTTGCGCCACCTTGATGTTGTCGCCCTTTGCCCTTGCTCTCGCCCCTCTATGTATGTTCACGTCTCCAAGCATTCGAACCATTGAGAGGGGGCAGCTAGGGTCCCTTTTATAAGCCAAGAGGCGGTTTAGGGAGGGCCAAGATCATGCCAAGTGGGCGGCTAGGATGAGAGGGGTTTGTGGTAAGGAAAGTCTCCAAGACTTTGCCATAAACCTCATTCAACCTATCCTTATTTGCCCAATAGCCATATCAGCCCAAGACATGCCTTAGAGGCATTCTTTCCATCCAAGGAGAAGGGCTAGGCGCAACATGCAAGAGTCATTCGGCTAAGCAAGGGTTTGAGGGGAATTAGGGTTTGGAGGTAAGGTAAGTCTCCAAGATCTTACCATAAACCTTACCCTACTATCCATATGCGCCCAAGCTCTTTCCAAAAGTGCCATCAAGCCATATCAGCCCCAACACTTGCCATAGAGGCAAGATACCATCAAAGGATGAAGGGGGAGGTGCCACTTCCTTCCAAAGGAAGCAATTTATGCCACCCACACCCCATTATGCCCCTAGGCGCCAATGGGGTTGGGTTTCTCCCCATTATACTCTTTTAAGCCAATTCCCTCTTCATGACAACTTATTATTGGGCCTCATTGGATAATGAGCTAGCCCAAACTTCATGGCATGGGTTGATTAAGCCATTGGATCCAATCCAACGCAACCCTAATCCAAATGTGACCAATCTAGGTCAATTTCGGGTCAACCTGCCAAAATTGAAGTTTGGCTCCAATAACTTTCTTTCAACTCATCAGGCCCATTGGCGCTGATGAAATCTTCCAAATGGATCCAAGTTATCCAATAACTTGATCCTAAGGCTTCTGATTAAAGCAACGTCAAGAGTCTATTGCGTGTGACCCCGTAGGATCCTAATGACGATGGCAACGATGTAAACATCATAAGTAGTGAGGGGTATCTAGTAACACATCACTACTACCCATGTCATAGGACTTAAGTCATTATGGCAACAACTCCCAACAAGCAACGAGGATTCCCATTGCATAATAGATCCCTTTGCCTAAACTGATATCCTGCCATTGGATTAATCTCAAGTTTATCAATCCAATGCATTGGTCATGACTCAACTAGTGTGGCCACACATTCCTATCATGCACCAATAAGGTGGGGCGCCCCAAAGTGGATATCATGCTTCCTCTAAAGGAAGGGGCAAATCCTACTATTGGTCATCCATGTCTCTACGTGACTTATGACATGCCCAATGACAATTGTTTTGGTCCCCCAATTACGGAGAGATGTAAGAATGCATCAAAACATATCCATCATCAAATCTAGACATGAATACCTCAAGTCTAAGGATCAATGCCAACCTCTTGCATGTGAGATTGACTTGTTGACTAGACAAGTCAATCCTCACGGTGGATCACTCCAGTGCATCCAATGCACCTGTATGTCTGCGTTACTATGCCCGGCTCCTAACCAGCCCATACACCAGTCTTACATATACCAAAGTTGTCTCATATCTGCTATGGTACCTCGTCTGGGGATAGCTTATGAGAATGGATCCAATCCAGACTCCTGGGACATTATATATGCAACTCAATACATCAACGCAGGTAGAGAAGTCTGCATAATAACGACCATGCCTCTATAAAGAATAATAGTTCTATCAAAGTACATTCAAACAATGTCTGACCATGTCCATACATTGGTCTGCAGGGCATATACACCAACAATCTCCCACTTGCACTAAGACCAAGGGCAACTGATGTTTAATCAGTCCCTATGTCTCTAGTATGACATATTTAGCTTCCGCTGCGCCAGAGGCTACATCAGTGGGTTTTTCCAGATTGCTATCTGTGTTTATTTTAACAAATTTGAATCATCATCTTTATCCATGATCTCTAAGATCAGATGATATTGCTGCAGTACATACTTGAGTGCTAAATTCCATGCTATGACCCCAATAAGAATTATATTGGACCATCGAGCACCAGGAACTAAATCAAGTTCAAGTGAATGAAGCTGCTTCCTTGGCTGCCATAAGAAGCTGCAATGCACTCAGCCGTAATTGTAGAATTTTGCCACTGTGGTTTGTCTAATGCTCTTCCAGCACACAACACCACAACAAGGCAAAGCGCAAATCCTAGCTGTGATCAATAGTCATTAGACTGGAACGAAATATCAGTGTACTCCTGTACACAAAATTCTTCATGTCTATTATAGACTAGACTTCAATCCTTTATACTTCCCAAGTATATATAAGGATTCATTTCACAGCAATCCAGTGTCAAACACTAGGATATGATTGAAACTTGCTGGCTATGCTCCAAGCATTTGCCATAAATGGTCTTGTGCTCTCTGCACAAAACATGGTCTATCTTGTACCCAATGTACCAGGATTATAGACCCATGTCACTACTCTCCAGTTGTGTCATAGGACATAGCATTCTTGAGAGAGTTAGACCATATCTCTCTAGAAGGTATCAATATTTGGAATCATCCAATATAAACCTCTCCAGAAACTCTTGGATGAACGTAGATTGACTAAAGGACAATGACTTTCTTGGATCTCTATCTATAGATCCTCATGCCTAGGATGTAGGCATCACTCCCTAGATCATTCTTCTCAAAATACTTCTCAAGCCACGTCTTCACCATGTGAAGAGTTGAGATGTCATTCCATGTGAGGAGAATATTATCAATCTTCTAGAACAAGAACTATTATGGTGCTCCCACTGATCTTCTTGTAAACACAGGCTCTTTTAAACATGCTTGCATAACACCATGCATTATCTTTATGGCCTTGATATGAAAACCTTCTGGCTATTTCCTTATAGATATCTTTTCAGACGTCCATGCAAGAAAAGCAGTTTTCATAACAACACGCCATAACTGATCATGCAATTATAACAAGCAGATTCCTAATGGATTTAAAACTCAGCTATTGGTGAAAATTTTCATCATTATCCACCCAGTGGATTTGCCTGAAATTTCTGTTCACTAGCTTGCCTTTCAAGGTAACAATGTTACCTTCCATGTCTATCTTCCTAGAAGATTTATTTACAGCCTATGGGAATTACCCCTTTGGCAGCTCATCCAAGTCCCAGACTTGATTAGCAGACATGGAGTCCATTATGGTTCTCATGGCCCTTAGGCATTTCTTGGAATCTGGTCCACCGACCGCTTCCATTTCCTCATAAGTCTTAGGTTTATCCCAGATGAAAAATTCGTCATGCCCAACATTTCGAATCCATCCAGACTTATATGGTTCCTGTGTTACTTGAACTATAGGTTGACTTTCAACCTGTATGTAAGATTCTACTCTCTATTTGTGTCTAATTGTATTGTGGTTGATTCTGGACCTTGTCCAAATCAAATCTACTCCCACTAGCTTCTTTCAAAAGAAATATCTTCTCAAGAGAGACAGCAGTTTGAGCAACAAATAGTTTGTTCTCTTGGGGATAGAATAAGCACTCTACAGTGCTCCACAAACACATACTTTTGAATCACTCCACATTACATTCCTAAATCCTTTGAAGAAATGGGATATTTGCAGTTTCCAACTCAAAAGCTATCTCAGACAAACTTTCCAATGGAGTGACAGTACATCTGTTTACATGGCGTCAAAGTAGTAAATTTGCATGACTATTCAAAGATGGAACCACATCCAATGTGTTCCTCTTTCTTTCTTTGAAATTCACCACACAGTGGTGTTCCAAGTAAGCTGTGAGATAATCCCCACACTCCTTAGGATAGTCATCAAATTTTCCACTAATCACCTTGATCCAATCAAAGTGCTTTAATAGATCCTCCAATTTGATTCTGTACTTCATTTTGAACTTCTTGGATTTCTCCAAAGTACTTGGGTTGGATAAAGCATATCCACACCTAATGAAGTATACAACACCTCTTAGTGCTTGTTTACATGGGTCCACACACATTGCTGTGTAATAGATCCAACAAGCCACTAACCCTTCCACCCTTTATGGTGAAGGCAGCATCTGTCACATTGTTCCTTTGAACTAGGCTCACATGTATCATAATCCTGAAAGGATAATGATCCCAATAGTCCATGGACCTTTGGATGTGACCATTGTTCTATGGTTCAAGAGACAATGCTATAAGAGGGTGTTTATTGAATCATTGGATCTGATCTTGTGTTACATATAGAACCACAAACTATTATCAACTGTATCACTTCAATAGAACATCTCATATTTAAAGAAAATATCATTTATTATTTCAAACTGAAATCCTTTCCAAAAGGAATGATGTTCTAGTACATAAGCTGATACATAATAGCAAAGTTCTAGATAAAGTCTTCAAGGCAGTGAGATGATATCAATAGCAGCATCCAATGCTCCGTCCCTGACCCGAGAGTCGATCCCACCAAGCCTAATCGTCCTACTTCTTCTGAGCTCCTGCACATGTAAAACATATGTGAGCCTCACATGCGGTACCCAGTACCCATGAATAAGAAGTAGACATAAAGACCTCGGTAACACAATACCTGAAGCGGATGGATTACATCCCTTCTTCTTTGCCATGCTCTTCTTGGCCATTAATCCTCTTCAAAATACCCATGCATTCATAGTCTTCCGAAGTGTTATCTTCGAAGATACAGAACCATGGTCATTCTTAGATTTAGGCATACACACTGAAGATCCAACAGAACTCTCCTGATCTTTGTCTATAGAGCATGGTGTGAAGAGACCTTTGAGATGTATGATAAGATCATAAATCCCCATCTCATCACACTCAACTTTGACCTCTGGGGTCATGCACTCTAAGACAAGAGCAGTGTACTGTTCGTTATCCTCACAATGTTTAAGATAGACATTCCACTCTCACTCAGTAGTGAAATACACACTGGGCTGGGATGGAGGTCTTTCAAGAAGACGCACCTTATTTTCTTGTTCTAGTATCTTGGACAAAATCTTGAACCAATTTGTCCAATTTGTCCCATCCAATTTATCTTTATAAAGTTTCAATCTTAGATCAGGAGATGCCATCTACAATAAGCAAATAAGTAAAATAAGTACTATGATAAAGCATTTAACAAGGACTTTAAATTTAAATGTTATGCTTCCACTACTTCCAAAACAAGTTGAGAACTCTCAAACTCAACATGCAAATACGTGAGTAGGATCCTAATTTCACATGAGGTCTTCGCAACTCACGAGGGTGAGTTGGGATGCACAGAGAGTCTCATGCTTCCTTAGGTAGGCATGCCAGCCAATTGTGCCATGCACAATTCCTCTTAGTTAAGACAGACTAGGCGCCCTGTGTCCAGCGAGGGCTGGATACAACACAGAACGCTATCCTCTCAACAGCTGCCTCCAGAAATTCATCATGTCAGTGACATATGAAAAACTAGTTAAGTCTGGTCCTAACCGTTATGCCCAGGGCCAACAAATTTCCTTGCGAAGGCACGCCCAGGTTAAAACTGGACTGGGGAAATCATTGTCACCACACACCTCCTAAAGATAAGTGGGTGTGTCCCACGAGGGTGGGAAACAGTTCACAACACCACCGATCGATAGTTTGATGAGGGCTACGCGTTAGAAGGCTATCGACTTGATATTGTATTGAGAGTTATTGCATGTTTGTTTTATTCTTTTCTAGCATGCAGTTTTCCTATGGTTATGGCAGCAAAAGGAAAAACATCACAAGCATGCTATGGACAGAATAATAAACCATCACAGGCATGCTAGTTTGGTCGATTTGGTCATAGCCCTTTTCATACACATAACTTGTCACGAGCCATGTGACATGTTATCGTGCATCCAAGGGTTGCGAGTCCCTGAAGCAAATCAGCCCATGCCAGAAGCCGAAAACAAGTGTCCTTCCTTCAGCCGCAAGTCCATCACCACGCTTCCAAAGCTGGCGCCACTACTGACTTCAGTTGAAGAAGACTCCTTATTGTTAAGATGAAGCCTTAACCTATCTTCTAATTCTACATCTATTCTAAAACAAGATGAAAAAATCTTTACATAAAGATAGGGAGAGAACCACACGAAGGTGGAAAGAGATTTTACAAGCATTCATCACAAGTGGAAACATGCTTCCACATCACAACACAGGAGGGCACTCGCTATGACCACATCAACCCAATCAAGTGGCGCATGTAAAATTTAAAAAAACTGGGAGAAATCAAATTTTAGCCCCTTATGCACCATCATCATCCAAAGCACTCTCTTAACCAAATTTATGCTAAAATTTAGATCAAGTTCCATGATGATTTCATAGACCCAATCGGCTGGCAGTTTTGTCAGATCAAGAGACCCGGCCAGTCCGAAGACACAATGCCCATCCTACTTGAGCTAGCCCAAACTTCATGGCATGGGTTGATTAAGCCATTGGATCCAATCCAACGCAACCCTAATCCAAATGTGACCAATCTAGGTCAATTTCGGGTCAACCTGCCGAAATTGAAGTTTGGCTCCAATAACTTTCTTCCAACTCATCAGGCCCATTGGCGCTGATGAAATCTTCCAAATGGATCCAAGTTATCCAATAACTTGATCCTAAGGCTTCTGATTAAAGCAACGTCAAGAGTCTATTGCGTGTGACCCCGTAGGATCCTAATGACGATGGCAACGATGTAAACATCATAAGTAGTGAGGGGTATCTAGTAACACATCACTACTACCCATGTCATAGGACTTAAGTCATTATGGCAACAACTCCCAACAAGCAACGAGGATTCCCATTGCATAATAGATCCCTTTGCCTAAACTGATATCCTGCCATTGGATTAGTCTCAAGTTTATCAATCCAATGCATTGGTCATGACTCAACTAGTGTGGCCACACATTCCTGTCAAGCACCAATAAGGTGGGGTGCCCCAAAGTAGATATCATGCTTCCTCTGAAGGAAGGGGCAAATCCTACTATTGGTCATCCATGTCTCTACGTGACTTATGACATGCCCAATGACAATCGTTTTGGTCCCCCAATTACGGAGAGATGTAAGAATGCATCAAAGCATATCCATCATCAAATCTAGACATGAATACCTCAAGTCTAAGGATCAATGCAAACCTCTTGCATGTGAGATTGACTTGTTGACTAGACAAGTCAATCCTCACGGTGGATCACTCCAGTGCATCCAATGCACCTGTATGTCTGCGTTACTGTGCCTCGCACCTAACCAGCCCATACACCAGTCTTACATGTACCAAAGCTGTCCCATATCTGCTATGGTACCTCGTCTCAGGATAGCTTATGAGAATGGATCCAATCCAGACTCCTGGGACATTATATATGCAACTCAATACATCAACGTATGAAGAGAAGTCTGCATAATAACGACCATGCCTCTATAAAGAATAATAGTTCTATCAAAGTACATTCAAATAATGCCTGACCATGTTCATACATTGGTCTACAGGACATATACACCAACAAGGGATTCCCAACATATCATACTATGAAGTTTCTCACTTTGTTTGTTAATAGCAGCTATGGAGTTTTCAAGCATAGTTTCTAGGTTGGTTTCTTGAGGTTAACTAAATTTTGATTGTGGAATAAAGGCAAGGTCATTTTGATAAAGTAAGTTCTGATGGTTCTCCCAACTTGGATTGTAGGTACTAGGGCATGAGTCAAAGGATAAAGGAATCCCTAATTGACATTCAGTATAATGATGCCCATGACATCCACAAATGTCGCAAGTAATGGAATTCAACATAAAAGATTGTATGCTTAAATAATCAATTCATTCAGCTAAGGAATCTACCTTTGTTGTAAGCGATTGTAATGCATCCGTATCATATTCTCTTATCATTATTGATGGTACATATCTCTCATCTGACCATTGATATTGATTGAATATCATATTTTCAATTTATGCAATAAAATTCAAAACTATAAAATGCAAAATAAGAAAAGGAAAATAAAGCTTAAAATATCTTGTCTAGTGATTTCTAGCATGAGTTCTCCTGTTCTATGAGTCCTGGGCATAAAAAGCATTAATTCAAAAAGAGAAAAATAGAAGAAATCTAACTATAAAGAAAACTAAAGCAAAGCAAAAAACAAAAAAAATGTCTAGTCTACAAATCTCAAGATTAAATCAATATTGGCAAGCCTAATCCCTGCCAACGGTGCCAGAAACTTGATTTTACCGCAAGTGCAATGCTTTATCGAAGTAATGAAATAAGATCATTCTCAATGAGGATCTGGCGGTCAATTACCAATTACATGGTCAATATATAGCTAGACGATTCATAAGTGTTTTTAATCAAAAACCTTGAATCAAAAGCAAAAGCAAGCGTATGAGTAGAAACTATGTGGAGAAAAATCGGGGCTAGGGTTTCACAGCATTGGCAATCCAAAATTTTTAAAATAAATTTAAAAGAAAAAAGTTAATACGTCAAAAGGGATTCATCCACATGTACAGAGTATCTCCTCTCAAAGCGTAATCCGATATTTAATCACGATAATTCCCTACTCTCGTGACAATTATCATAATTAAATCCCTTAAGCTCTATGATAAATCGTAAAAATCCTTCAAGTGAAATCAAACTACTCTCGTGATTGAGTCAATATTGGTGAAATTGGTTCTCCGGCAATGGCGCCAAAAACTTGATGTGTTCCATAAGTGCACGGACAAGTCGAAGTAATAAAAATATCGATCCCACAGGTACCAATAACCAAGTACTGACTCTAGTTAAGATCGGTAGCTAGACTATTCTAAAATAGAATTAACTTTATCTTAACTAAATAGAAGGAATAGTAAAATAGACTTTGGTTGTGATCGATTTAATAGAAATTCTGGATTTCGGATTCACCACACTATGTTTCATGACTTTTTATAATTAAAAGTTTTTAAGAATGATTTACTATGTTAAAGGGGATTTATCCGCATGTACAGATTGCCCCCTCTCAACAGTATAGTCCAGTGTCTATCTGAGTTAATCCCCTACTCTCGTGGTTATTAATTCAAAATAAACCCAATTAGTTCTTGATAAATCTAAGAGATCCCTCAAGCCGATTCGAACTACTCTTGTGTTCAAATCAACTTGTCCAATAATTGTAGATCTGACGTCACAATTCACCTCTCAGTACTTCTTGTGACGTCTCCTAACATGCAAATTATGGCCAGTAATCAACATGTAATAAGCACAACAATTATTGAATCTAATACAAATTAATCACTTCATAAGAAGATATCAAAAATCAAGTCAGTAAAACATAGAGGGCTACACCCTAAATCTTGAATAAAGAGTTTATGCTGACATATTATTCATGTTCAAGGTATAAAAGTCCATGTATCGATTATAAATTGGCAAATAAATATGAAATTGACTTAGGAAGATGAGAAGCAAGGCTCCCTGATGAAGATCGATGCCAGCCAGCCATAAAAAAAATGAAACTTTTCATGTGAAAAATCACCGTCCGCCGCCCATTCGCCTTAGGCCTCGCCCCTTTGCCAATTTCACGTTGAATCCTTGACAAAAAGTTTCAATAATCACTCCAAAGCTCCCTTATATAGTTCTCCACCTTAAAATAGGTTTCCTCCAAAATTACGATCATGAAAATAATTATGGTGCGCTCGTAATTCTCTCTATGTATTCTTGCCAAGAAATTACGGCCGTAAAAATAATTACGGCATACCCGTAATTCTTTCTGTGTGAATTTTCTAGGAAATCACGGCCGTGAAAATAATCATGGGTACGCCTGCATTGCCGTAATTCTCTCTATGGAAAATTAGGAAGAAATTATAGATGTGATTATAATTATGGCCCTGTTGTAATTGTTTCTGTGTTTTCCCAAATTATGGCCGTGTTTTCCCTTCAGATTATGGCCGTGATATTTATTACGTGTGGGCCTTAATTTCCAAATAAACTTCGTTTTGCCTGAAAATTGATGGGCAGCTTCATTTCGATGCCTGGAATTTATTTACGCACTCAGATCTTTTAAAATCCTTCAAAATTTGGTGGTTTTCCTCTGAAATTTTATAAAAACATAGAGAGGTGAAGATTCCAAACAAACAAAAGGATTTAAGTCAAATTTAGTGAAAATATAATAAAAATAGGAGATATTATGTATAAAAATTATAGTAAAATACTATATGAATATGATACATCAAATCTTCCTAGACTTAAACTTTTGGTTGTCCTCAAGCAAATAAATAGGCTAAAGAACAATGCTGAGTATGAAAAATATAACTTTCTTATGAAAAATAAATTTCTAGAACATAATCACTCATAAAGGATTTCCAACTCATGATACATAAAATTTCAAATAAATACACTGTTTTTAGAATTTAATCCTTAAGATTCACAATCTTAATGAAATAAAATTTTGCAACTTGTATAATAAATAGAATCTCAATCTCATGAATTCACCTTCATTTCAATTTAAACCATCAATACTTTTGTTTACAAGAATAGGATCGACAAAATCTTTTTCTCCATTCAATTTTTTTTCTTTTTTTTCCCTTTTTTTTTCTTTTTTTTATTTTACTTTTGACATTCTCTAAATCGAATATCACCTTTTTTTTTTCTGGTGATAAATTTAGAGTACATTGACCACCTAATCAATGTATTAGAACTCATATCTTTTTGGCTAGAAGAATTGGGATTCATGGCCTAAGATAGCGGAGTTAATGTCAAATGGCTTTTCTTTGTCGCGCATCCACATAAATTCATACTTTTTATTTGGACTTCAACTCATATGTTCGGTACCACTGCCAATTTTTCGCAGTGCCAAGTAGAAGAGTTACATAATCTTTCTCTCTCTCTCTTTTTTTTTTTAATTTCTGGATTTTAGATTCTTTCTTCCCAACAAATATCATAATAGGTCAAACATCAACTAGGCTAATCAATTAATGTAAATTTAGCAAATTATACCCATATACTCATTTTATTTGAAAAAAAAATGCTTCACTCTTAAATCGCATTCATCAAATAACATATCTACTAAAATCTCATGCATCAATTGATGAAAAATCACAATGAGATGATATATATTGAATAAATAAATTCAACACAAGAGGCATATTTCCATTCACAGATATTGATATGTTTGGACATTCTTCACCATAAAAAAAGTAATCTTAACAATGCATCCATCCAATTTCCACAAAGAGTAAAACCACATATTATCACGGAAAAATCCATACATCCAAGGAAAAACACACATATCATCGAGTTATAAGTTATATAATCCATCGATCCTATCATCAAGATGCACCTACACATGCTGCCAAATCACATCACATCATCAATCCAAAAGTGTAATAAAGTTATACAACCCATCCATTAAACAAAAATCTAAAAACACGGTAACATAAAAACCAAGGAGAGCATAAAGATAACAGACGCAACGATCATGAAGGTCCATCCTTCCCAACAAAAGAGAATGCATCATTCTTGATGTAGTAAGGCAAAGAATAAGTAAAAAGATCAAAGGATACTCACAAAGTACTGGTCGTCCGCGTCAGTATCAATCTCCTCATCATCTTCCTCACCCAGAGCAGCTTCTCCCATAGGCTCATCTCGATCATTCTCTTGATCTCCCTCCTCATCACCGCTGCCAAAATGGTGCCACAGAAATCCCTATACATCCTGGACGTCATCACGCACATCCTAGATGAAATCAAGTGCTCTCTCTAGAAGTGTCCCTGATAGAACACCTCTGCTGACAATGCTTGGAAGCCCACATCCTGGGCACTAGACCAACCTCTCTGAGTCGTGGCTGCACCGTGTGATAAAGATCCTGCTCTGGGTGGTGGAGAGTCCATACTCATCCCAAATGGGTCACTACTACCACCCCAAGTAGGTGGTGGTAGTACAGAGTCGAGTGGAGTGGGGGTAGCATCCGCAGCTGCATTTGCAGGAATTCAATTGATTCTAAACCGTAGTTCTTTCCTTGTTTGGCAGTGGTAAGGTTGGGGAGTTTGGTCCAAGATTCAAACAATATATATCTCCTTCTCTAACTATCATCCTCATAGCAGTACATGATTCGATATCAATCCGTGGATTTCCTCTTGCCATCTCAATCCCAAATGGTTCTACATTCAGAGATAGTGCAATAGGAGTAATAAAACCTCCTAACACTATAGTGCCCTTCTTGGCACGTGCAACTTTATCAAACTATTTAACTAAGAAATAAGCCACATCTAATTGATAATCATGAAGCATACACCACAGAAAATAGAGTTTTGACTGTCGAACCATACCGTTGCTCTCACCTCATCCGAAGACGGTGTGTGTGAGAACTCTATACACATATCTGAGACATGGGTTGAAGATGCTTGTTGTTCTTGCTGTCTTCAGTGAGAAACTTGAATCTGAAGTGATTTGATGCCAAAATGAATCCTCAAGATACCCCTGCGGTGGATGTGTGGCTCCTCCTCCGGTAGATGGAAAGCGGCTCTAATATCTCAGAGCATGAGGCTCCTCTCAATGTTTCCAAGACGAAAGGTAAGGGTACCTTTTGCTTCCCGATCATAATAATCATGGAGATCCACCTCCAAACTACTAAACAACTCTAGAACTAGAGGGAGGAAGGTCAGTGGCTGGTTCTGGAAAAATCTGAGTGCTAATATATTCTCATACATCCAGTATACATCTTCATCAAGCCCTAAAATCTCCAATGTCTGCTTATCTGAATATCTTGTATTAGTAATCCATCTAGTGAGCAGGTGATTGTATCTAGCTTCATGTACATTGTCTCGAAAGACAATGCCATAAGGATTTTGGGAAGGGGGTGGTGCTGCTGATGAAGTGGATGAAGTTTTCCCTTTCCCCTTTCATACAACTTGCTTTCTTCTTGGTGCCATTTCAAGTAATGTAGATGAAATTGAACGAAGAAATATAGCTTTGATGAAATGCAATACCAATGTGTGAAGCAGGGCTAAAAATAGGATCCAAATGCAATGCATAAATCTGGTGAAAATCGTTGAAATTGGTCTTCAAATCCTTCAAAGGAATGATCCTCTTGTTGAATCGAGGCTTCAGAACAGAAAGGGCAGCTCTGACGAAGCTTAGATGACGAGGAACGAACACCGGCAGAAATCAGTGGAAGTCAACTTTCCAGACCAAATCAAAGCTTTGAATCGCCAGAATGTCGCTCGGAGATGATCTGAAATCGGTTGAAGAGAGCTTCCTGACAATCTGGAAGGTCGGAGAAGCTCGATTTGAAGAAGCCGCACGAATGGAAGCAAATCACCGGTGAAAACCCTAAAAAATACGGCTGGGGTTTATATAGACAAAAAAGAATTACGGCCATGAAAATAATCACGGCACAGTCATGAAATCTTATGTATAGAAAAGAATCAAAATTACAGTCGTGAAAAGAATCACGGCACAGCCGTAAAGATATTTGACACTCCTACAAAGCAAAAAGACAAAGATTAGTACTAAAAATATCAAAATAAAAGAAATTAAAAATAGAAAAGCAAGAGTAAGAGTGCTTGGGTTCCCTCCTAAGAAGTGCTAAGTTTAAAGTCGCTAGCTCGACCGAAGATCATCATTATTAACTCTGATCAAATCGTGGTTCTTGGAGCTGCAAATCCACCCCTCCTTCATTTTGTTTCTTGATATTTTGACACCTTTTAAAAATCTTGTCGACACTTCTTTGAAATACATAAGGCTCATCCCAAAAATAATGCTTTACTTTGGCAAAGAATTTTTTCCTTTCCTTATATGTATCAAGTAATTTCAACCCCTCCTTTCTCTTTTGTCTCTTCCTTTGAATTTTCTGCTTCTTTAGAAGTGAATCAGTTTCCTCCTTATTAACTTGGCACTCCTTGTCATTAAAATGTGCAATACAATCCATAGAAGTATAACCTTCAGAGTCAGAATGTTCAGCAAACAATTTATGTACATCAGTCAAAATATCATACATAGTATTAACACTACAGCAAGATCCATATGATGAATTATCAAACTCAACAATGTTATCTCTTGTCAAACAGACTTTCAACTGTTCTTTTTCTTTCTTTATGTCTAAATTTTTTGGGAGTGTGCCATTTATGACATCAATGCTGTAGTAGGATCCTGCAAAAGAAGGCTTTCTTAAATTTTTTGACAAATCGAAATCAACAGAATCCTCACCTATTTTGAAAGTTAGCTTCCTATTTTTGATATCAATATTTGCGCCAACAGTCACCAAAAAGGGTCGACCTAAAATTATGGGGAGCCTAGAATCCTCCTCCATATTGAGGACAACAAAATCAACTAATATAAAAAACTTACCGACCTTAATAGGCACATCCTCAAAAATACCTATCGGATGTCGTACAGAGCGATCGACTAGCTACAGAGAAACAAAAGTGGGCTTAAGATCCCCAATATCCAGCTTCTTACAAATAGAGTGTGGCATCAAGCTGACAATAGCCCCTAAATCACATAAAGCACGGTCAATAGACATATCACCAATCAAACAAGGAATAGAAAAACTCCCTGGATCCTTAAGCTTCGGTGGCAATTTATTCTGAATTATTGCACTACACTCCTCAGTGAGTGCAACCGTTCCATGCTCTTCCAACTTCCTTTTGTTAGATATTATCTCTTTCAAGAATTTAGCATATGAAGGCATCTATGACAAAGCATCAGTGAAAGGTATATTAATATAAAACTTTTTCAGTACCTCGAAAAATTTGCTAAATTATTTGTCAAGTTTAGCCTTTGCCAAACTTTGAGGGAAAAGTACTAGCGGTAGATGACTCAAAAATTTATAGTATATTTTATATTGATGGATTACTCTTTTTGAGTCATATTCATGCTCTTTTACTTATTTTTAAGCCTTATTTGTCAAATATTTCAGAATCCACTCCTTTTCTTATTTTTGATCAATTTCGAAAAAAATGCCTTTATTTTGATGGGTTTCAAATGATTTGAATGCATTGACAATCTCCTATCATCAAGAGGAGATTACATATCAAATTTCAAGATAATCAGAGCTTTCAGCAAAATTACGACCGTGGTTTTATGGGGATTTAAGGAAAGAATCACGATACTGCCATGATTTTTTTCTTGATCGTAATTTATGTCGGATTTTTCACAGAGGAAATTATGGTACTGTCGTAAATATCTTTACGGCCATAATTTTATTTGGGAGAAATTGAAGCAATCACGGCACTACCATGGTTATTATTAGCCCCCGTAATTTTATCCAAATTTTGCATAGAGGAGATTACGGCACTGCCGTAATATTCTTCACGGGCCATAATTCTAACCCACGCACCCGTGGTTGCCCGAGTCTTCCGGAGTTACTGTAGCTGATTTTTGCGAAGCCGATTTCAGGAGATTTAAGCCACGATTTCCAAATCTGTAAGAAGGGGAGAATCTATATAAGGAGGAGAAGATTTTAGAACAAGGAGCCCAAATTTTGATCCACGATAGAGAGAGAAATCGAGGAGATCGCCGCCGCCCTAGGGTTCATCACCGAGAAGTGCACAAACCATCATCGGCGGCAAAATTTGAAGGGAAGATATGCCTGAGGAAGGAGAAGACGCGTAGAAAGTTTCAAAGCGAAAGGAGTTCGATCGGAGGAGGAATCAAAGAAAACGTGGGGGCCGCCACTATTCACATCAAACACGTACACGATTACGGGCTATGATTATTTTCATAGCCTTGTACAGTAACTCTATATCTTCTTCTTTGATTTCCAATTTTTCTGAGATGAATACTTATTGTAATACTTTGTCCATGATAGCGTAAAAACCTTTTTGGGATGGGGGTGTAATCCCCTTAATTTCTTAATGACTAGACAATTTTTATTTCATCATAATATTCTTTCGTATGATAATTTTACTTAAGTGATTATTGTCTTTAATCTTTTCTTATTTCAATTATCAACATGTTTTTGAATTTTGTAATATGTACTGAGGGGTGACTTGCAAAACTCGGAACCCTAAAATTATGATTTAGGAACTTATGTTATGACAATAGGTTTGTTCTTAATTCCTGATTTTTGAAGCTTAAATTCTTATTGATAATCTGATCTGGGAAATTTAATTGAGTTAGACATGAAAATATGCATTGAAAGATGATATTGGATTGTTGGAAACCCTTAAGTAAAACCTGTGAAATTAAGGTATGAGAATATTTAATTTCACTTGAGATATTGATATTGATAGTTAAGACACGAGAGTGATTTTAATTTTCTTTGTCAAGATTTACTTATTTTAAAACACTGAATAGCAAGTCACGAGAGTGAAGGTTGTTCAGTGTAAATTGTCATCGTGAGAGCGAGACAATTTCTTTTTAAGTGAATTTCATCTTTATCATGTAAAGAATAAACTGACGAACACTTATTTATGTCTAGTCATTGAAATTAAAAAGGATGAAACTCTAGTCTCAATCTCTCTCTCTAATAATCTGTTACACTTTCTGAATCATTCACTTATGACATATTTGATTGCTTAGCTACAAGAAAACAATTATTCGGTACTTAACATGTAGGTCCCTATGGTTCGATATATTTTATTACTTTGAGTATCCGTGCACTTGCGGACATAGCAAGTTTTTGGCGACATTGCCGGGGACCTTAGTTTTGTTAGTATCGAAGTAATTGATAGTATTGCTAGACTAAGCTTTGTTCTTAGTTTTGTTTTCTATTTTTATTAGTTTTTGAATCTTCACAAGCTGTGATTTATTCTTTTTTTCTGATATTTTCTGAAATTATGAGTTTATTTGCTCGCTCTACTTGTTTATGCGCAGGACCCTTAGGTCAGGACCACTAGTTCCATTAGATCCTAAAATTAATAAAACTCTTAGATTGCGCAGGAAACTCATATTTGAAGAGAAGAAGGAAGAAGAATTGATCATGGCTGAAAGAAAATCACTTAGGGATTATGCAGCGCCAAATCCACAAGGAATACACTCTAGCATAACTAGGCCAGCAATTGAGGCTAACAACTTTGAAATTAAACTGGCCTTTCTATCAATGACATAGCAGAATCAGTTTGGAGGATCACCACTAGAAGATCCTAATCAATATCTCGCTCTTTTTCTTGAATATTGTGATGCCATTAAGATTAATGGTGTATTTAGTGATGCTTTGAAACTAAGAATATTTCCTTTTTCTCTCAGGGACCGAGCATGTGCCTGGCTATATTCTCAACCAACAGGAACATTCACCACATGGGATCAACTTTCAAATGTCTTCTTGATGAAGTACTTCCCACCAAGCAAAATGATCTAGTAGAGAAATCAGATCACCAGTTTTAAACAAAGGGATGGCGAGTCACAGAGTGAAGCATGGGAGCGTTTCAATGAATTACAATGGAAGTGCCCTCACCATAGCTTGAAAAAATGAGTTTTGATTCATACTTTCTATAGTGGTTTACTTTATAATACCCGTCTCACTATTGATACTGCTGCAGGAGGAGCTCTCATGAACAAGCCTATTGATGATGCTTTTACTTTGATTGAAGAGATGACACTGAATCAAAACCAGTGGACAACTAAAAGAGGAGTGTTATATCGTCCTCCACAAGGTAAGAATGAGAACGAAGGATGGCGTACCTTGGCTGAAAAGGTAGATTCTTTGGTTAATAGATTTAATTCTCTTCATATGAAAACTGCTATGGTTTCATCTTCTATTACCTGTGAAATATGTGGTAATCAAGGACATTATTCTGAAGAGTGTAAGGTCATTGCTAATCAGGGTGTAAAACAAGTAAATGGTATACGGGGTTTGTTGTATCCCAAGTTGTTTGGCACATACCTAGGACTAATCCCCGGCAACGGCGCCAAAAACTTATTGTGACCGCAAGTGCACGGATACTTCAAAGTAATAAAAATATCGAACCACGGAGACCTACGTGTTAAGTACCAAATAGATGTTTTCTCACTAGCTAAGCAAGTCAAATACGATGGAAGTAAACTATGTAGAAAAGTATGCAAAAAATAATCAGAGAGAAATAACTGGGACTAGGGTTTCATCCTCCTTGATTCTAATGACTAGACATAAATAAAAGGTCGTCAGACTAATCTTATCATGATAAAGACTTAATTTACTTCATAAAGGGATCATCTCACTTTCGTGCAGACAATCATGTAGGGATCAATCCTCGCTTTCGCGCAAGATCTATCCCAACACTAAAGATAAGTAAATCATCAATCAAAGAATTCAAGATCACTTTCGTGCATCCGAATTCTAAGTTGATTGTCTCAAGTGGAATCTTAAGGATCACTTTCGGGCATCCAAGACTCAACACAAGTTCTACTTATGGTTTTCCGACGACTCGATCCTCACTTTCGTCCAAGATCAAATCAAGTCTAACACAATAACTCAACCCTAGATTCGAATTATCAACAAGGCATTAAGATCACTAAAAACAAATATTAAGAACTAACCTAAGACAGTTCCTAACATGCAATTCTAGGGTTCAAAGTTCTCAAGCAAATCACCTTTTGGTCTTTATTGCGAGAACTCTAAAACATGAATAATAGCATCAATCTATGGAGAATCAAAGTACAATCATTCACATAAGTAAAATTATCATCATAAAACTATTCTGACGAAGATCAAAAGTTATCTAATCATTAAAAATCATGAGGATTACACCCCTTGTCCCAAAATATGTTTAAGCTTGCATGGAGGAAAGATTAAAATAATCCATGGTGTAGAAAATCAAAACAGAGGAAGAGAACAAATTACGGTACGACCGTAATCTGGGACGAACAGTGCCGATGACGCTCCTTTGTTGATTTCTCCCTCATCTGAGATCCTTTTCCTTTGAAACTTCTGGTATGTCCTCTCCACCTCCAAACGAAGATTCTATGTAAAAATCACGGCGAGAGGTGCCCTCTACGCCTCTCGGCATGAGGCCAAACCCTAACCTCCTCTTTGTCGATTGCTCCTTCGATATTGGATAAAAATTCCTTCTTTCAATTCTGTCTTCTTCTCTGAAAGATGAGCCCGCATCATCTTTCAGATCTCAATTTGGAGGTCTGGATCAAAAGTTATGATCCGCGCAAGATTCGGACCCGTAAAAATCGCGTTTTTAACTTGGAATTACGGCCGTAATAAGGGTTACGGCAGCGCCGTAATCTGGACGGTGAGTTCTCGGCTTCCATATTATCTGGAATTATGGTACCATAAAAGACTTTATGATGTTGCCGTAATGTCTGAAATCTCTCGGGTTGAAAACCATCCAGAATTACGGTACCGTAAACTTTCTTACGACAGTACTATAATCTTCATCAAGTCTGTGGTCAGAATCACGCCCATATTACGGCACCGTAAAGATGTTTACGGTGGTGCCGTAATGTCTCAAATTTATCTGTTCTGGAAAACTCCAAACTACAGCACCATAAATATGTTTACGGCAGTGCCGTAATTTCAATCTGGGAATGCAGTCCAATTACGGTACTGTAAATTCTATAGTGGGGGTGCCGTAATTCGCTCTAAAGCTCTAATTCTTCTGAAATTTGACGTGTGATCTCCTATTGAAATGGTGAATTCATTCATGCATCTGGATTGCTTGAAAAAGACTAAAAATCATTCCTTTTTTTCTTGAAAATCATCAAAAAAAGAGAAAAGAATGTAGATTCCGCAAATATTGATAAAAAAAGGTATAAAAATAAGCAAAGTCTATGAATATGACACAAAAACACTCATGAAATGGCACAAAAATTACTATATATTTTGGTGTCATCAAACACATAAGGCTCAAACTTTGTTTGTCCTCAAGCAAAAATAAATAATTGATCATAGGCATAGACTTTCTCATGGAAAATAAATTTCTGAAATACAATCCCTAATGAAAAATTCCACCAATTGCTTCATAAAACTTCAAATAAACATATCATTCTTAGAACTCAACCTTCTAGATCCTCAACTCAATCAAATAAAACTTTGCAATTTGTACAATAAATAAAATTTCAACCTCATGACTTCACCTAATTTAGTTTAAATCTATCATGCTTTCGTTTACAGGAATTATGTTTCCAAGATCTTTTTCCACACATAATTATTTTTCTCTCTTTTTTTTTCTTTTTCATGTATTTTGTTTTTTTTCTTTTTTTGTTGCATGGATGGCATGTACCCACATAGATACACACTTTTTTATTTTGACTTCAACTCTTATCTTCGGTACTACTATCAATTTTGCACAGTGCCAAGTAGGGGAGTCTTATTATTTTTCACTCTCATTATTATTATTTTTTTATGTAGACTTCAACCCATGTCTTAGGTACCATTATCAATTTTACATAGTGCCAAGTAGGGGAGTCTCTCACCATTCATATGGATCTTGAATTCTTCCTTCCCAACAAATAGCAGGATAGACTAAACCTCTACTAGGTTGCTCAATTGATATCAATTCAGTAATCATACTCATATGCTCATTTTATTTAAAGGAGTAGTTTCACCTTTAGATTTTATTTCTCAAATAACACATCTACCCAAGATTTCATGCATCTACCAATGTCAAATTTCAAAAGATGGATATGTATTAAAGAAATAAATTCAACACAATAGGTCTAGTCCCAATCACATGCATGAACATATTCATAATGATAGAAAATTCACACATCTCTCATCACATGAATTTGAGTCATAAAAATTTTAAACATCTAAATATGTCAAAATCAATGCAAAAGGTGTGAAGCATTAAACTCAAAAAGTCAAAAGATGTAAAGTGATAGATCCATGTAATCACATAAGGTTCAAATAATGCAAAGGGTATAAAGTGATAGAATTTTGAGGAGAAGAAAAGTGTAGATAATCAAATAAAATAATCACAAGAAAGTGCAACCAATACTCACAAAACTATATAGCAAGCTCTGACTGAAAATACATAAGGCTTAGACCAAAAATAGTGTCGGGGTAGATGCTGCAAGGTCTAAGGATGTGCCTTTTGAAAATTTTACCTGCACAATTTAAGATACATAAGGCTCAGTCTGAAAATAGTCTCAAAAAATAATAATGATAAAAATAATTTTCTCAAGGGAGAATCATAGATGTCGCGGAAGTCTGAAGAGTGCTAGGGGAAAGAGCTGATGCAGCTGAGAAGCAGAGGTGGAACAGATGCTAGCTGAAAAGCTCATAGCAATGATGGTGATGCTGACAGTAGAGTGAGTAATCTCTAGTGGCCTGCTAGAGATCACAGTCCTGGAGGTGAGATCGTCGGCCGGTGGGTGTGAGAGATAGCTCTGAAAAAATAGAAAATCAGTCGATAATGAATATTCTACTACAAAAATAAATAAAATTAATAGAAATAGAGGCAGCAGAAGAAGCAAGAATCTGCAGATGGTATAATCCAGTGTCGACGACTGGAAACAGTAGTGTCAGAGGCAGATGCAGTGGTTGCTAGAAGTGGAAGACAGTTGCTCTTGAAGATTTCTAGATCTGGAGACAAAAGAAGCAAAAACAGGTGGAAAGCAAATAGTGCAGCCAGTGAATTTTTTAAGAAAAGTAGCTATACCCAAGAATAAGATTTAATGATCCAATTAGAAAACGGACTGAACCATGTAATAGAATAAGATATGTTCTTTTTAGACATATGAAAATTAAAGGATCAAAATCTATCAGGAATTTAGGGCATCAGTAGAAAGAAGGCTAATCAGATTACAAAACTGCAAAAACTACACAAAAGTTAATCAGATTCGAAAAGTTGCTATGTGTCCTAGAATGATCAGAAAATAAAATCAAGAAAACAATTAATCCACAAGATAGAATGACACATGTTCTTCATATTCCATGCGACAAATATGGGTTTCAAGTTATTTAAGCATCTTAAAAACTTGCAGCAAAAGTGCTAATCAGAATAGTAAAAAAAAAATGCTGTAGATATTAATCAGAATCAAAAAGTTGTTATGTGTTTGAGAATAATCCATGGACTTTAAAATTCAGCAAAAATATCCAGATGATAGACAAAGATGAGTACTTCGTGATGGTGCCAAAGATAAAAAAAATTTTCAACCCAGTTTCTTAAAATTATAGCAAGAAAACACCCAGTCAAGTAAGCAGAATGCAGAAAGCATGTTTCATACTACGGCACCGTAAAGCACATTACGGTACTGCCGTATTTTTCAAAAGACTCTCGGGGAAGAAATCATTCAAAATTACGGCACGTGAAAGACGTTATGGCCCTACCGTAAAAATTACAAAACTTTCTGTCGAAAATGGACCAAAAATATGGTACCGTAAAACTAATTACGGCAGTGCCGTATTATGCACCAAAACTTGTTTTCACCTACAAAAAGAGATTAAAAATTAGTTCTAAAAATAAACTAAAATAAAAAAAACTAAACTAAGGTAAAAGTGCTTGGGTTGCTTCCCAAGAAGCGCTAATTTTAGGTCCATAGCTTGACCAAAAATCAACTATCATGGTGAAGTAGGTGAATCAGTACCAAAGTAAAGAGCAAACAATTTTCTGCATTTCCTTTGTCCAAAAATTTTAGCCACTAATCAAAAAATCCATAATTGCATATAAATCACAATCAAAGTGGCTTTCTTAAATATGCAAAAATCAAGATATTCAAAATTTTCAACTCTACTAAAAGGATATTCAATAATCTTCCTAAATTTGTCAGAGAGTAAAATCATTAGTCCTTTCTTCAAATTTAAATCTTCAATTTCCATAGGACTTTGATCACAAGATATAAGCATTGGATCATCACAATAAGTTTTATGTCTTTCATTAGATTCCTCAGTAAAGCATGAATTTTCAAATAAATCAAAAGATTCAACAAAATATATGGGCAAAACATCAGAGTGAGATTCATCAGTGTTGGTAACATTCAAATTTTTATCAATTTCCTCATGCACATCATCAACTAATTTGTCAATTTCAAAATTATCAACACAATCAGAGTAAAACTTTTCTAAATTAGTCCCTCATATGTTTCATCAGAATTAACCACAAATGTTATATTATCAAAAGAATCAATTTCATGAAAAGAGGGTTTTTCAATTTTAATTTCCTCAAACTTTTCCACAATTAAATTATCAAAGGAATCAATTTCACAATTATCAAAATCAGAGTGAGATGCATTAATGTTCACATAAGGCTCAATCTCAAAACAATCATAATCAGTGGGGTCATCTTCTAAATCAAGTTTTTCAGTTTCAAACTCAAATAAACATGCTTATTGTGCTAACTGTGTTTCCAAAATTTTAGAATTAGCAGTCAAAGATTCTTCTTGAAGAGAAGTTTGATTAACTAAACCCTTAAGATCCTCAATTTGCTTTCTTTGATGGGTCATCATTTGGCTTTGACTTGCCATAATTTTTTCAAACATGATTTCTAAGCTAGATTTTTCAGTATCCTCATAGTATGGTTCAGAGACATGATCAGAGCAATCATCATAAAAAGAAGTTTGATTTTCCCAACTAGAATAATAATGATCATCTTGATACCATGGTGCATTGGGATTTGCATGATTTCTAAATTGACATTCAGAAGCATAATGATCATTACATTTACAGATATTGCATCTAATAGAAGGAATAGAGTGTAATTTCAATATGTCCGCAATAGTGCACTTCGAATCATCTTCATGCTTACCTTGTGGCATGTATACCTTACTTCTTTGAGATGCCCATGAATTGTGATGAAAAGACATATTTTCATATCTATTAAAAACAGAGAGATAATCCAACACCAATCAATCAAATTGTTTTTTTTATTTTCAGAATATAAAAATAGAAAAACACAAGTAAATTCACAAATTTTAGAAATCACAGCTCTCTCAAAACCTGCAAAAACAGAAAACAAAGTTAAATCTAAAACAAATAAAACCTAGTCTAGCAATACTAACAACTATTTTGATATTAACAAAACTAAGGTCCCCGGCAACGGCGCCAAAAACTTGTTATGATCCGAAAGGACACACTTATAAATACAAGTAGGTAGACTTGTTTAAGGTGTCGCGGCCAAAACCTAAGTGTTGGCGAACAGGGCTATTGTCACTCCCTGACACGGCGCTCCAAAAACTTGTTGTCCCTAACTTGTAGTGTCCGCAAGTGCACGGATACTTCGAAGTAATAAAAATATCGAACCACAGAGACCTACATGTTAAGTACCAAATAGATGTTTTCTCACTAGCTAAGCAAGCCGAATATGATGGAAGTAAACTATGCAGAAAAGTATGCAAAAAATAATTAGAGAGAAATAACTGGGACTAGGGTTTCATCCTCCTTGATTCTAATGACTAGACGTAAATAAAAGGACTAATCTTATCATGACAAAGACTTAATTTACTTCATAAAGGGATCATCTCACTTTCGTGCAGACAATCATGCAGGGATCAATCCTCGCTTTCGCGCAATATCTATCCCAACGCTAAAGATAAGTAAATCA
Source organism: Costus lasius (assembly GCA_027563935.2). Taxonomy (NCBI): domain Eukaryota; kingdom Viridiplantae; phylum Streptophyta; class Magnoliopsida; order Zingiberales; family Costaceae; genus Costus; species Costus lasius. Next base: position 32,039,268 of record CM050448.1, read on the forward strand.
TCAATCAAAGAATTCAAGATCATTTTTGTGCATCTGAATTCTAAGTTGATTGTCTCAAGTGGAATCTTAAGGATCACTTTCGTGCATCCAAGACTGAACACAAGTTCTACTTATGGTTTTCCGACGACTCGATCCTCACTTTCGTGCAAGATCAAATCAAGTCTAACACAATAACTCAACCCCAGATTCAAATTATCAATAAGGCATTAAGATCACTAAAATCAAATATTAAGAACTAACCTAAGAGAGTTCCTAACATGCAATTCTAGGGTTCAAAGTTCTCAAGCAAATCACCTTTCAGTCCTTATTGCAAGAACTCTAAAACATGAATAATAACATCAATCCATGGAGAATCAAAGTACAATCATTCACATAAGTAAAATTATCATCATAAAATTTATCTAATCATTAAAAATCAAGGGGATTACACCCCCATGTCCCAAAGTTCTCAAGCAAATCACCTCTCGGCGCGAGGCCAAACCCTAACCACCTCTCTATCAATTTCTCCTTAGATACTAGATAAAAATTCCTTCTTTCACTTCGTTTGTCTTCTTCTCTTAAAGATGAGCCCGCAGCATCATTCAGATCTCAATTTGGAGGTCTGAATCAAAAGTTATGGTCCGCGCAAGATTCGGACCGGTAAAAATCGCATTTTTGACTTGGAATTACGGCCGTAATGAGGGTTACGGCAGCACCGTAATCTGGACGGTGAATTCTCGACTTCAATATTATCTTGAATTACGGTACCGTAAAAGACTTTACAGTGCTGCCATAATGTCTGAAATCTCTCGGGTTGAAAACCATCCAGAATTACGGTACCGTAAACTTTCTTACGGCAGTACTGTAATCTTCATCAAGTCTCTAGTCAGAATCACGCCCATATTACGGCACCGTAAATATGTTTACAGCAGTGCCTTAATTGCGATCTGGGAATGCAGTCCAATTACGGTACCATAAATTCCATAGTGGGGGTGCCGTAATTCGCTCTGAAGCTCTAATTCTTCTGAAATTTGACGTGTGATCTCCTATTGATATGGTGAATTCATTCATGCATCTGGATTGCTTGAAATCGACTGAAAATCATACCTTTTTTCCTGAAAATCATCAAAAAATAGAAAAGAGTGTAGATTCCACAAATATTGATAAAAAAAGGCATAAAAAATAAGCAAAGTCTATGAATATGACACAAAAAACACTCATGAAATGGCACAGAAATTACTATATATTTTGGTGTCATCAGAGTTACAATCAAGATGGAACTAATGACCCTTATTCTAGTACATACAACTCTAGATGGAGGAATCATCCAAATTTGTCTTGGAAGAGTAACAATAATGTAGGAGGGACAGGTAGAGAATAGAGGATGCCAACAGAGGCAACAAAATCAAAATTAGCCCAGAATTCTTATTTTGAATCCTTGTTTGAAAAATTCATGACAAATCAAAGTAAGGAAATTGAGAATCTTAAGAAAATAGTTAGTCAGCTTACTTCTCAGGTAGGATCTTTTAATAGTACACAATAAAATTTTCGTAAACCAAATAGCACAACAAGCCAGTACATCTTATAGTCCCCCAGGGAAATTACCTGCTAAACCTGAACTGAACCCTAGGGAATACTATAATGCTATAACTACCAGGAGTGGAAAACAGTTAGATGAACCAAGGGGTAGACTTGAGAATGATGATGAGGAAGAGCCTAACATTGAAACTAGCAGGGAGCCAGTCTTGGAAACACCACCTGTACATGTGTAGCCTCACTCTAGTACGTCACCTCATGAGGGTGATTAACCTAAGGATGATGATGTTGGGGTATGCCCTTAAGGCTAATGTTTGAGGCCTTGGGATTGTATCAGTATCATGTATAAACTCTTATGTTTATAAAGGCAATGGTTGTTATTCAGGTTGTTATATTATCTGCTGCAATACATATACTTCTGAATAATGTCTCAATGCTGTTCAGCTTGGCTGACATGCATTTTTGTCCTTAGTCGAGATATCTTGGTGAACATGAGACAGCCTTGATATGATTGAGACTAATATGTATTCTAATCTTATAGGATACTTCGAGCATGGAATAAGATGTAGACTCATGGGTACATTGGATGTACTGGACAGACCCTACTAGGATATTCAATTGCTTGTCACAATGTGAATAATCCTTGAATGCAACAAGTGGCACATGTCCTCTGACTTGAGAACACTTGTGTTTCTAAATGATGATTGTCATTGTTTTGAGGTAGTTCAATGTCATTTGAAACATAATGGTTATAGATTATCTTGGATAATGATCATGAGTCATGTTAGGGCACTAGTGATAGATATAGGATTGCCGTCTCCTTAATTGGAGTGTGATGTTCTAAAGGGGCCCCCTGGATGGGATGATTGAGAAAGTGTATGGCCATACCCAGGTGACTATGTTCATCTGATCTAATCATGCTCGTCATATTGGAGTTACAAGCTTGACAGGTTTGTCCAATAAAGAACATCCAGTGGCAAAGGAAGCTTGTTTGCCTTGTGAGTTGGATTCACACTTGTGCTGTGGTTTGGGTGTAGTCCTGGAAGACTCTTTTCTTTATATCGGGAGACAGTGATGTGTTGCTAGATACCCCTCACTGATCGTGATAACGTAAGTTATCGTTACCGACATTTAAAGGAAACCATTAGGGTCGCACAATTTGATGATATGGCTTACTTAAGTCAGATCGTATGGACTGAATTGTTTTGGTTCAGTTTAAAGGGATTTAATCTCTGATTGTAAGTGAGGTCTGGTCTGATCATGTTTGATTGATTAGGGCTTGAGATCGGTAAGCTTCGATCGAGAGAATGGATGCTAGATCGGTGAGATCAGCAGCATCAAGAGATCAACGGTCAGATCAAGAACCTTAGGGTTTAATGTGATCTGGGCTAATGGCTTGGGTTAATTGGTCTTTGAACCAGACCAAAGTGAACCGGCTCATCAAGTGAGCGCATGGTTCAAAGGGAAAAAGAGATTTGCGACTTGTTCAATTGGTGTGAACAAGTGAACGTTGAGGCTTTGCTATTTTTAGCTAGCATGTTCTCTAACGTGACCACGCCTCACGTTCACGCCAAGCAACTCTATTCTCGCCCTTTGTTCTTCTCTCTCGACGCCAAGACTTTCGTGAGGTGAGAAGAGGTAGACAAAAAAAAGAGAAGGTCTCGCCAAGCAAAGGATTCTCTTCCCTTCCATTCGACAAGGACTCCTTAGAACCTTGCTAGCACAAGGAGCACTAAGGGAGTAGGCGATCACATCTTGTGTGCGAGCCATTTGGAGGAGAAGCACTTGAGTCTCTTCTTCCTAGACACCATCCATACAATGGCATCGGTATGGTTCTTTTCATTGTATAAGATTTATGTTGATCATACTATATGCAAAGATCCTAGAAACCCCCTTCCGCTATGTCAAAACCTCCATATGCGCCTATTAGGGTTTCGCCCCCCTTGTTAAGGGGACACTTCAATTGGTATCAGAGGAAGTTTAATGCATGTTTTATGATTGCTTAAGGCGTTGTGATCCTTGTTTGCAAATGTATGCTTAGATCTATAACATGCGAATATTACATGTTAAGTTATTGCATATGCGAAACTTGATTTATGTTTCCTTGGCGCATGTTTGTTGGCGCATAGTTGTTTTTCTCAAAAACTTTATGACTTGCGCAACCTTCATTAGATCTAAGAGGCCCTGCTTTAAACACTTAAACGGGTTATTAGGGTTGAAGTCACAGTCTAGTCTAGATCCAACCAGTCTGATCAGACTATCTGACAGCCTAGATGGGTCGACCAGATGGCACCTGTGCGCAAGCACGAGGTGGCTATAGGTCGACTGCGGACAGGCGTGTAGCGATGTCTGGTTGAGACAACCAATGAACGCACATGAGTTAGGCCCGGGGTCACACCCGTTTGCCAGAACTCATGAGGTCGTTCAGCCCTTGTCGCATGCATGGTTGACCATTTGGTCGACTCAAGTCAGTTAGGACTTGGTGCATGCAAGGGCAGTGGATCTGACTAGGTCTGATGAGTGGATCCCTAGTAATGGACCGTTGTAAGGTAGTAGGGCACATAAGGAAAATAAAATTGATGCCAATGGGTTTTTGAAAATTTTATTTTCTTAAATGGATCACATGTTGATTGAATGCCATATGCCTGTTTATTTCATCTTATGTGGGACGCCTTATTAATGTGTGCTGTGCTGGGGCCTGCGTGCCTGTATTAAAGTTGTAAATTAATTTTTATTGTGATCTGCGCATCACATTTTATTTAATTTATAAAGTGTAATTGACCTGCGTGTCAATCTTGTCTAGATAGATTAAATTGTAATTTAATCAGATAAGAGCACAGAGCACACTTGGCAGAGGTGCATGCAGTAGAGGCTTGACCAGGTGGGACGTCCAGGGTTCAACTCTGGGACAGGCGCAATTACCTGGTGGGCGCACCTCAGCTGCAGTGGGCGCTTGGGCCCTGGTTAGGGCCAGATGAGGAGCAAAAGCCCCATGAAGAAAAGCAAGTGAAGACTTAAGTTAAATTAAGGTCTTTCTTAGGCTTAATGGGCTTTTACCACATAAGATCAGCATGCTTTCATTTATTGTTTAAATAATAGGAAATGCATGAATTAATCTTCTGCTATCACTATAGGAATTGCATGATAGTTAAGAAGATAAAAGACCGTTAAAATCCAACGCTAAAATATCAAGCTCGTAAGCCTTCTGACGCGAAACCTCACTGTTCTGACTATCGTTGGGGCCGTGTTGTACCCACTCAGTGGGCACGCCCATCTATCTTCAGACGGTGTGTGATTACACCTGCGTGTTACAGGGAAGGGATTTATCGCTTCTCGTTGCTCAGCATAGCACGTGGTGGTCCAGGGAGTAGGTCGGGTCAGCTTGACCTTGTAGGCTACATATGTGGCACATATGGTAGCTATATGGAGGCAGCCATCTGTGGGATCAGAGACTGTGTTGTACCAACTCAGTTGGCACAGTCTGCTGGATTGCCCAGATGAAGGGGAATCGCACGGGTTGGCGATTGGCAGGGATTGCCTACCAGAAATTAGTGCTTATACTCTCTGTGCATCTTATCTCGCCTGAGCGGGACGCGGAGACCAAGTGTGAAATCTGGATCCCATCTCACTAAAAGAGTTCAACTCTTTCGGGCTGTTTTTGCTGGATTTTTCAGTCAGATAAAATAGTGAGAAAAGAATCATTCTTAAGTCCTGAATTGATTCTTAACATTGATACTGACCTTGCTGTTCTTGCATTGTTGTAGATTTCTGCAGCAACGAACACCATGAGCTTCAATGTGCGATCCCTACTGGAAAGGGAGAAGTTTGCTGGGCCAAACTTCTCAGACTGGTACGGACACCTTAAGATTGTTCTTAAGGCAGAGAGGAAACTGTATGTCCTCGAGACGGCTGTACCGCCTCAACCCGCTCCGAACGCCGCAAGGGCGGTTCGGGATGCCTATGAAAAGCATGTCAATGATAGCATTGATGTCGCTTGCCTGATGCTAGCGTCTATGACGCCACAGCTGCAGCGTCAGCATGAGGATATGTCTGCTATAGAAATGATAGCAAACCTCAAGATGCTATATGCTGCACAGGCGAGGACTGAGCGCTATAATTTGACCAAGCTTTTCTTTCAGAGCAAACTGGCTGAAGGGAGTCCAGTGGGAGCTCATGTGCTCAAGATGATTGGGCACAAAGAGGCTCTAGAGAAACTGGGGCATACCATCAATCAGGAGCTTGCTGTAGACATTATTCTGCAGTCCCTCCCGGCCTCTTTCGATCCGTTCATTATTAATTTTAATATGAACAAGATCGACTGTACTCCGGCAGAGTTACTGAATATGCTCTTGACTACAGAGGAAACTCTAAAGGGCAAGCCTTCAACCTCTGTCTTGATGTTCCCTTCCAGGAACAAGAAGAAGGGGAAGAAGGGCAAAGCCCCTGTCAAGAATTACAACAAGGCTCTGAAACAGAAGGTTAAGCGGTCGAAGGAATACAGATGTTTCCACTGTGGCCAGCTGGGTCACTGGAAAAAGGACTGTAAAGCGCTCCAAGGAGACAAGAAGGGAAGCATCGCTTCCGGCTCAGGTATTTTCGTGACTGAAGTCATGATATCCTCTTCTTCTATTTCATGGGTGTTGGACACTGCATGTGGAGTTCACATTTGTTCAAATGTACAGGAACTCAAGAGAAGAAGACAGGTGGGACAGCATGAGGTGGACCTACGAGTTGGAAACGGGGCACGGGTTGCTGCTGTTGCTGTAGGAGAATATTACATCTCATTACCATCTGGACTTGCATTAGAACTAAACAATTGTTACTTTGTACCTAGCATTACTAAAAATATTATCTCCATTCCTGCTCTTGTCAGGAAAGGTTTTTCCTTTGAATGCAATATTTCAAAGTGTGTTCTTTCTTTAGATAATATTGTTTATGCTACTGGATCAATTAACAATGGGTTATTCATGTTGGACATGGAATGTTCTATACAAAACATTGATAATAAGAAAGCCAAGTATGCTGATGACAGCACCTTGTTATGGCATAGTCGTTTAGGCCATATTAACAAGAAACGCAGTAAGCGGTTGCATGATCATGGACTGCTGGGATCATTCTCCTATGAGGAGATTGATACATGCAAAGCTTGTTTATTGGGTAAAATGACGAAGGCTCCTTTTCCTCACAAAGGTCAAAGGGCTTCAGGTTTACTTGACCTTATACACAGTGATGTGTGTGGGCCATTTAGTAAACATGCCAGAGGTGGCTATTCATACTTCATTACCTTTACTGATGATTTCAGTAGATATGGGTATGTCTATCTAATGAGACATAAAAGTGAATCTTTTGACAAGTTCAAAGAGTTCAAGAATGAAGTACAGAATCAGCTAGGCCGAAATATCAAGGCACTTCGTTCTGATCGAGGTGGAGAATACCTAAGTCGAGAGTTTACTGACTATCTGAAGGAGTGTGGGATTATCTCACAGCTCACTCCGCCAGGAACACCGCAATGGAATGGTGTGTCCGAGAGGAGAAATAGAACATTACTTGATATGGTTCGTTCTATGATGAGTCAGGCTGCTCTACCTTACTCCTTTTGGGGATTTGCACTGGAAACAGCTGCAAAGGTACTAAACCGAGTGCCATCCAAGGCAGTTTCAAAGACTCCATATGAGTTATGGTATGGGAAACAGCCTAGCTTGACATTTATCAAGATCTGGGGTTGCGAGGCTTATGTCAAAAAGCTCGCCTCTAGGAAACTAGAGAGCAGATCTGAGAAATGCATCTTTGTCGGTTACCCTAAGGAAACTAAGGGTTATTATTTCTACGATCCCAAAGAGAACAAGGTATTTGTTGCTCGGACGGCTATTTTTCTTGAGAAGGAGTTTCTTCTGCAAGAGGCCAGTGGGAGAGAAATAAAGCTGGATGTGAATCCAGAAGAAGGACAAAGTAGTCAAGCACAGTTGGATGAGCCTGAGCCGGTAGAACAGGTTATTGAACAACCTGAGGCTCAGATATCACGGGAACCGCGAAGATCGGGAAGGATCCGTCGACAGCCTGAGCGCTATGACGGAGTCTACATCATTGATCATGATGAACCCCTTACTTATGCGGATGCGGTCAGTGGACCGGATTCAGCTAGATGGCTTGAAGCTATGCGAGCCGAGATGGACTCCATGTCAGATAACCAAGTCTGGGATTTGGTTGATCCGCCTTCGGGAGTAATCCCTATAGGCTGTAAATGGATCTTCAAGAAGAAGATTGACATGGATGGTAACGTGGTTACCTATAAGGGCAGGCTAGTTGCGAAAGGTTTCAAACAAATCTACGGGATAGATTATGATGAAACTTTCTCTCCTGTAGCCATGTTCAAGTCTATTCGGATTATACTTGCGATAGCGGCATATTATGATTATGAGATTTGGCAAATGGATGTGAAGACCGCTTTCCTTAATGGAAAACTGGATGAGGATGTGTATATGACACAACCTGAAGGTTTCACCAATCCATCAGATCGTCATAAAATATGCAAGTTAAAGAAGTCTATTTATGGACTTAAGCAAGCATCTAGAAGCTGGAATATTCGTTTTGATGAATCAATCTGTGAGTTTGGTTTCATCAAGAACGAAGATGACCCGTGTGTATATAAGAGGTTTAGTGGGAGCGTGATTACTTTCCTAGTCCTCTACGTCGATGATATCTTAATCATTGGAAACGATATTCCTGAACTGCATGCTGTTAAAGCATGGTTAAGGAAATGTTTCCAGATGAAAGATTTAGGAGAAGCAGCCTATGTGTTAGGTGTGAAGATCTACAGGGATAGATCTAAGAGGCTTCTCGGGCTGTGCCAGAGTACTTACATCGATAAGGTCCTGGAGAGATTCCATTTAGAGAATTCTAAAAGAGGATATCTTCCAGTCAGACATGGTCTGAATCTTTCGAAGAGTCAGTGTCCACAAACACAGACTGAGAAAGATGAAATGGACAATACGCCTTATGCTTCGGCTATTGGGTCCATTATGTATGCGATGTTGTGTACTCGCCCAGACGTCGCTTACTGGTTAAGCGTGACCAGTCGGTTCCAAAGTAATCCAGGTCAGGCGCACTGGATTGCAGTCAAGAACATTTTAAAATATCTGCGGAGGACCAAAGATATGTTCTTGGTATATGGAGGTCAGGAAGAACTCAGTATTGAAGGATATACTGATGCTTCATTCCAATCTGACCAGGATGATTTCCGATCGCAATCAGGCTATGTTTTTAGCTTGAATGGTGGAGCAGTGGTGTGGAAAAGTTTCAAACAGTCTATCGTTGCTGATTCCACAACAGAAGCCGAGTATGTTGCAGCCTCAGAAGCATCAAAGGAGGCAGTGTGGATTCGTAAGTTCGTTCAGGAACTTGGTGTTGTTCCTTCGAGTGCAGATCCTTTGGTTATTTTCTGTGATAACACTGGAGCAATCGCACAAGCAAAGGAACCACAATAGCACCAGAAGTCCAAGCACATACAGAGACGGTTTCATTTGATCCGGGTGATCATTGATCGAGGCGAGATCAAAGTCTGCAAGGTTCATACAGATGACAATCTGGCTGACCCGCTTACCAAGCCTCTGGCGCAGCAGAAGCATGAGAAGCACTGTAATAATATGGGTTTGAGATTTCTCAACCATTAGATTAAGTGCAAGTGGGAGATTGTTGGGGTATGCCCTTAAGGCTAATGTTTGAGGCCTTGGGATTGTATCAGTATCATGTATAAACTCTTATGTTTATAAAGGCAATGGTTGTTATTCAGGTTGTTATATTATCTCCTGCAATACATATACTTCTGAATAATGTCTCAATGCTGTTCAGCTTGGCTGACATGCATTTTTGTCCTTAGTCGAGATATCTTGGTGAACATGAGACAGCCTTGATATGATTGAGACTAATATGTATTCTAATCTTATAGGATGCTTCGAGCATGGAATAAGATGTAGACTCATGGGTACATTGGATGTACTGGACAGACCCTACTAGGATATTCAATTGCTTGTCACAATGTGAATAATCCTTGAATGCAACAAGTGGCACATGTCCTCTGACTTGAGATAACTTGTGTTTCTAAATGATGATTGTCATTGTTTTGAGGTAGTTCAATGTCATTTGAAACATAATGGTTATAGATTATCTTGGATAATGATCATGAGTCATGTTAGGGCACTAGTGATAGATATAGGATTGCCGTCTCCTTAATTGGAGTGTGATGTTCTAAAGGGGCCCCCTGGATGAGATGATTGAGAAAGTGTATGGCCATACCCAGGTGACTATGTTCATCTGATCTAATCATGCTCGTCATATTGGAGTTACAAGCTTGACAGGTTTGTCCAATAAAGAACATCCAGTGGCAAAGGAAGCTTGTTTGCCTTGTGAGTTGGATTCACACTTGTGCTGTGGTTTGGGTGTAGTCTTGGAAGACTCTTTTCTTTATATCGGGAGACAGTGATGTGTTGCTAGATACCCCTCACTGATCGTGATAACGTAAGTTATCGTTACCGACATTTAAAGGAAACCCTTAGGGTCGCACAATTTGATGATATGGCTTACTTAAGTTAGATCGTATGGACTGAATTGTTTTGGTTTAGTTTAAAGGGATTTAATCTCTGATTGTAAGTGAGGTCTGGTCTGATCATGTTTGATTGATTAGGGCTTGAGATCGGTAAGCTTCGATCGAGAGAATGGATGCTAGATCGGTGAGATCAGCAGCATCAAGAGATCAACGGTCAGATCAAGAACCTTAGGGTTTAATGTGATCTGGGCTAATGGCTTGGGTTAATTGGTCTTTGAACCAGACCAAAGTGAACCGGCTCATCAAGTGAGCGCATGGTTCAAAGGGAAAAAGAGATTTGCGACTTGTTCAATTGGTGTGAACAAGTGAACGTTGAGGCTTTGCTATTTTTAGCTAGCATGTTCTCTAACGTGACCACGCCTCACGTTCACGCCAAGCAACTCTATTCTCGCCCTTTGTTCTTCTCTCTCGACGCCAAGACTTTCGTGAGGTGAGAAGAGGTAGACAAAAAAAAGAGAAGGTCTCGCCAAGCAAAGGATTCTCTTCCCTTCCATTCGACAAGGACTCCTTAGAACCTTGCTAGCACAAGGAGCACTAAGGGAGTAGGCGATCACATCTTGTGTGCGAGCCATTTGGAGGAGAAGCACTTGAGTCTCTTCTTCCTAGACACCATCCATACAATGGCATCGGTATGGTTCTTTTCATTGTATAAGATTTATGTTGATCATACTATATGCAAAGATCCTAGAAACCCCCTTCCGCTATGTCAAAACCTCCATATGCGCCTATTAGGGTTTCGCCCCCCTTGTTAAGGGGACACTTCAATTGGTATCAGAGGAAGTTTAATGCATGTTTTATGATTGCTTAAGGCGTTGTGATCCTTGTTTGCAAATGTATGCTTAGATCTATAACATGCGAATATTACATGTTAAGTTATTGCATATGCGAAACTTGATTTATGTTTCCTTGGCGCATGTTTGTTGGCGCATAGTTGTTTTTCTCAAAAACTTTATGACTTGCGCGACCTTCATTAGATCTAAGAGGCCCTGCTTTAAACACTTAAACGGGTTATTAGGGTTGAAGTCACAGTCTAGTCTAGATCCAACCAGTCTGATCAGACTATCTGACAGCCTAGATGGGTCGACCAGATGGCACCTGTGCGCAAGCACGTGGTGGCTATAGGTCGACTGCGGACAGGCGTGTAGCGATGTCTGGTTGAGACAACCAATGAACGCACATGAGTTAGGCCCGGGGTCACACCCGTTTGCCAGAACTCATGAGGTCGTTCAGCCCTTGTCGCATGCATGGTTGACCATTTGGTCGACTCAAGTCAGTTAGGACTTGGTGCATGCAAGGGCAGTGGATCTGACTAGGTCTGATGAGTGGATCCCTAGTAATGGACCGTTGTAAGGTAGTAGGGCACATAAGGAAAATAAAATTGATGCCAATGGGTTTTTGAAAATTTTATTTTCTTAAATGGATCACATGTTGATTGAATGCCATATGCCTGTTTATTTCATCTTATGTGGGACGCCTTATTAATGTGTGCTGTGCTGGGGCCTGCGTGCCTGTATTAAAGTTGTAAATTAATTTTTATTGTGATCTGCGCATCACATTTTATTTAATTTATAAAGTGTAATTGACCTGCGTGTCAATCTTGTCTAGATAGATTAAATTGTAATTTAATCAGACAAGAGCACAGAGCACACTTGGCAGAGGCGCATGCAGCAGAGGCTTGACCAGGTGGGAGGTCCAGGGTTCGACTCTGGGACAGGCGCAATTACCTGGTGGGCGCACCTCAGCTGCAGTGGGCGCTTGGGCCCTGGTTAGGGCCAGATGAGGAGCAAAAGCCCCATGAAGAAAAGCAAGTGAAGACTTAAGTTAAATTAAGGTCTTTCTTAGGCAGGTGGGAGGTCCAGGGTTCGACTCTGGGACAGGCGCAATTACCTGGTGGGCGCACCTCAGCTGCAGTGGGCGCTTGGGCCCTGGTTAGGGCCAGATGAGGAGCAAAAGCCCCATGAAGAAAAGCAAGTGAAGACTTAAGTTAAATTAAGGTCTTTCTTAGGCTTAATGGGCTTTTACCACATAAGATCAGCATGCTTTCATTTATTGTTTAAATAATAGGAAATGCATGAATTAATCTTCTGCTATCACTATAGGAATTGCATGATAGTTAAGAAGATAAAAGACCGTTAAAATCCAACGCTAAAATATCAAGCTCGTAAGCCTTCTGACGCGAAACCTCACTGTTCTGACTATCGTTGGGGCCGTGTTGTACCCACTCAGTGGGCACGCCCATCTATCTTCAGACGGTGTGTGATTACACCTGCGTGTTACAGGGAAGGGATTTATCGCTTCTCGTTGCTCAGCATAGCACGTGGTGGTCCAGGGAGTAGGTCGGGTCAGCTTGACCTTGTAGGCTACATATGTGGCACATATGGTAGCTATATGGAGGCAGCCATCTGTGGGATCAGAGACTGTGTTGTACCAACTCAGTTGGCACAGTCTGCTGGATTGCCCAGATGAAGGGGAATCGCACGGGTTGGCGATTGGCAGGGATTGCCTACCAGAAATTAGTGCATGTACTCTCTGTGCATCTTATCTCGCCTGAGCGGGACGCGGAGACCAAGTGTGAAATCTGGATCCCATCTCACTAAAAGAGTTCAACTCTTTCGGGCTGTTTTTGCTGGATTTTTCAGTCAGATAAAATAGTGAGAAAAGAATCATTCTTAAGTCCTGAATTGATTCTTAACATTGATACTGACCTTGCTGTTCTTGCATTGTTGTAGATTTCTGCAGCAACGAACACCATGAGCTTCAATGTGCGATCCCTACTGGAAAGGGAGAAGTTTGCTGGGCCAAACTTCTCAGACTGGTACGGACACCTTAAGATTGTTCTTAAGGCAGAGAGGAAACTGTATGTCCTCGAGACGGCTGTACTGCCTCAACCCGCTCCGAACGCCGCAAGGGCGGTTCGGGATGCCTATGAAAAACATGTCAATGATAGCATTGATGTCGCTTGCCTGATGCTAGCGTCTATGACGCCACAGCTGCAGCGTCAGCATGAGGATATGTCTGCTATAGAAATGATAGCAAACCTCAAGATGCTATATGCTGCACAGGCGAGGACTGAGCGCTATAATTTGACCAAGCTTTTCTTTCAGAGCAAACTGGCTGAAGGGAGTCCAGTGGGAGCTCATGTGCTCAAGATGATTGGGCACAAAGAGGCTCTAGAGAAACTGGGGCATACCATCAATCAGGAGCTTGCTGTAGACATTATTCTGCAGTCCCTCCCGGCCTCTTTCGATCCGTTCATTATTAATTTTAATATGAACAAGATCGACTGTACTCCGGCAGAGTTGCTGAATATGCTCTTGACTATAGAGGAAACTCTAAAGGGCAAGCCTTCAACCTCTGTCTTGATGTTCCCTTCCAGGAACAAGAAGAAGGGGAAGAAGGGCAAAGCCCCTGTCAAGAATTACAACAAGGCTCTGAAACAGAAGGTTAAGCGGTCGAAGGAATACAGATGTTTCCACTGTGGCCAGCTGGGTCACTGGAAAAAGGACTGTAAAGCGCTCCAAGGAGACAAGAAGGGAAGCATCGCTTCCGGCTCAGGTATTTTCGTGACTGAAGTCATGATATCCTCTTCTTCTATTTCATGGGTGTTGGACACTGCATGTGGAGTTCACATTTGTTCAAATGTACAGGAACTCAAGAGAAGAAGACAGGTGGGACAGCATGAGGTGGACCTACGAGTTGGAAACGGGGCACGGGTTGCTGCTATTGCTGTAGGAGAATATTACATCTCATTACCATCTAAACTTGTATTAGAACTAAACAATTGTTACTTTGTACCTAGCATTACTAAAAATATTATCTCCATTCCTGCTCTTGTCAGGAAAGGTTTTTCCTTTGAATGCAATATTTCAAAGTGTGTTCTTTCTTTAGATAATATTGTTTATGCTACTGGATCAATTAACAATGGGTTATTCATGTTGGACATGGAATGTTCTATACAAAACATTGATAATAAGAAAGCCAAGTATGCTGATGACAGCACCTTGTTATGGCATAGTCGTTTAGGCCATATTAACAAGAAACGCATTAAGCGGTTGCATGATCATGGACTGCTGGGATCATTCTCCTATGAGGAGATTGATACATGCAAAGCTTGTTTATTGGGTAAAATGACGAAGGCTCCTTTTCCTCACAAAGGTCAAAGGGCTTCAGGTTTACTTGACCTTATACAGTGATGTGTGTGGGCCATTTAGTAAACATGCCAGAGGTGGCTATTCATACTTCATTACCTTTACTGATGATTTCAGTAGATATGGGTATGTCTATCTAATGAGACATAAAAGTGAATCTTTTGACAAGTTCAAAGAGTTCAAGAATGAAGTACAGAATCAGCTAGGCCGAAATATCAAGGCACTTCGTTCTGATCGAGGTGGAGAATACCTAAGTCGAGAGTTTACTGACTATCTGAAGGAGTGTGGGATTATCTCACAGCTCACTCCGCCAGGAACACCGCAATGGAATGGTGTGTCCGAGAGGAGAAATAGAACATTACTTGATATGGTTCGTTCTATGATGAGTCAGGCTGCTCTACCTTACTCCTTTTGGGGATTTGCACTGGAAACAGCTGCAAAGGTACTAAACCGAGTGCCATCCAAGGCAGTTTCAAAGACTCCATATGAGTTATGGTATGGGAAACAGCCTAGCTTGACATTTATCAAGATCTGGGGTTGCGAGGCTTATGTCAAAAAGCTCGCCTCTAGGAAACTAGAGAGCAGATCTGAGAAATGCATCTTTGTCGGTTACCCTAAGGAAACTAAGGGTTATTATTTCTACGATCCCAAAGAGAACAAGGTATTTGTTGCTCGGACGGCTATTTTTCTTGAGAAGGAGTTTCTTCTGCAAGAGGCCAGTGGGAGAGAAATAAAGCTGGATGTGAATCCAGAAGAAGGACAAAGTAGTCAAGCACAGTTGGATGAGCCTGAGCCGGTAGAACAGGTTATTGAACAACCTGAGGCTCAGATATCACGGGAACCGCGAAGATCGGGAAGGATCCGTCGACAGCCTGAGCGCTATGACGGAGTCTACATCATTGATCATGATGAACCCCTTACTTATGCGGATGCGGTCAGTGGACCGGATTCAGCTAGATGGCTTGAAGCTATGCGAGCCGAGATGGACTCCATGTCAGATAACCAAGTCTGGGATTTGGTTGATCCGCCTTCGGGAGTAATCCCTATAGGCTGTAAATGGATCTTCAAGAAGAAGATTGACATGGATGGTAACGTGGTTACCTATAAGGGCAGGCTAGTTGCGAAAGGTTTCAAACAAATCTACGGGATAGATTATGATGAAACTTTCTCTCCTGTAGCCATGTTCAAGTCTATTCGGATTATACTTGCGATAGCGGCATATTATGATTATGAGATTTGGCAAATGGATGTGAAGACCGCTTTCCTTAATGGAAAACTGGATGAGGATGTGTATATGACACAACCTGAAGGTTTCACCAATCCATCAGATCGTCATAAAATATGCAAGTTAAAGAAGTCTATTTATGGACTTAAGCAAGCATCTAGAAGCTGGAATATTCGTTTTGATGAATCAATCTGTGAGTTTGGTTTCATCAAGAACGAAGATGACCCGTGTGTATATAAGAGGTTTAGTGGGAGCGTGATTACTTTCCTAGTCCTCTACGTCGATGATATCTTAATCATTGGAAACGATATTCCTGAACTGCATGCTGTTAAAGCATGGTTAAGGAAATGTTTCTAGATGAAAGATTTAGGAGAAGCAGCCTATGTGTTAGGTGTGAAGATCTACAGGGATAGATCTAAGAGGCTTCTCGGGCTGTGCCAGAGTACTTACATCGATAAGGTCCTGGAGAGATTCCATTTAGAGAATTCTAAAAGAGGATATCTTCCAGTCCGACATGGTCTGAATCTTTCGAAGAGTCAGTGTCCACAAACACAGACTGAGAAAGATGAAATGGACAATACGCCTTATGCTTCGGCTATTGGGTCCATTATGTATGCGATGTTGTGTACTCGCCCAGACGTCGCTTACTGGTTAAGTGTGACCAGTCGGTTCCAAAGTAATCCAGGTCAGGCGCACTGGATTGCAGTCAAGAACATTTTAAAATATCTACGGAGGACCAAAGATATGTTCTTGGTATATGGAGGTCAGGAAGAACTCAGTATTGAAGGATATACTGATGCTTCATTCCAATCTGACCAGGATGATTTCCGATCGCAATCAGGCTATGTTTTTAGCTTGAATGGTGGAGCAGTGGTGTGGAAAAGTTTCAAACAGTCTATCGTTGCTGATTCCACAACAGAAGCCGAGTATGTTGCAGCCTCAGAAGCATCAAAGGAGGCAGTGTGGATTCGTAAGTTCGTTCAGGAACTTGGTGTTGTTCCTTCGAGTGCAGATCCTTTGGTTATCTTCTGTGATAACACTGGAGCAATCGCACAAGCAAAGGAACCACGGTCGCACCAGAAGTCCAAGCACATACAGAGACGGTTTCATTTGATCCGGGAGATCATTGATCGAGGCGAGATCAAAGTCTGCAAGGTTCATACAGATGACAATCTGGCTGACCCGCTTACCAAGCCTCTGGCGCAGCAGAAGCATGAGAAGCACTGTAATAATATGGGTTTGAGATTTCTCAACCATTAGATTAAGTGCAAGTGGGAGATTGTTGGGGTATGCCCTTAAGGCTAATGTTTGAGGCCTTGGGATTGTATCAGTATCATGTATAAACTCTTATGTTTATAAAGGCAATGGTTGTTATTCAGGTTGTTATATTATCTGCTGCAATACATATACTTCTGAATAATGTCTCAATGCTGTTCAGCTTGGCTGACATGCATTTTTGTCCTTAGTCGAGATATCTTGGTGAACATGAGATAGCCTTGATATGATTGAGACTAATATGTATTCTAATCTTATAGGATGCTTCGAGCATGGAATAAGATGTAGACTCATGGGTACATTGGATGTACTGGACAGACCCTACTAGGATATTCAATTGCTTGTCACAATGTGAATAATCCTTGAATGCAACAAGTGGCACATGTCCTCTGACTTGAGATCACTTGTGTTTCTAAATGATGATTGTCATTGTTTTGAGGTAGTTCAATGTCATTTGAAACATAATGGTTATAGATTATCTTGGATAATGATCATGAGTCATGTTAGGGCACTAGTGATAGATATAGGATTGCCGTCTCCTTAATTGGAGTGTGATGTTCTAAAGGGGCCCCCTGGATGAGATGATTGAGAAAGTGTATGGCCATACCCAGGTGACTATGTTCATCTGATCTAATCATGCTCGTCATATTGGAGTTACAAGCTTGACAGGTTTGTCCAATAAAGAACATCCAGTGGCAAAGGAAGCTTGTTTGCCTTGTGAGTTGGATTCACACTTGTGCTGTGGTTTGGGTGTAGTCTTGGAAGACTCTTTTCTTTATATCGGGAGACAGTGATGTGTTGCTAGATACCCCTCACTGATCGTGATAACGTAAGTTATCGTTACCGACATTTAAAGGAAACCCTTAGGGTCGCACAATTTGATGATATGGCTTACTTAAGTCAGATCGTATGGACTGAATTGTTTTGGTTCAGTTTAAAGGGATTTAATCTCTGATTGTAAGTGAGGTCTGGTCTGATCATGTTTGATTGATTAGGGCTTGAGATCGGTAAGCTTCGATCGAGAGAATGGATGCTAGATCGGTGAGATCAGCAGCATCAAGAGATCAACGGTCAGATCAAGAACCTTAGGGTTTAATGTGATCTGGGCTAATGGCTTGGGTTAATTGGTCTTTGAACCAGACCAAAGTGAACCGGCTCATCAAGTGAGCGCATGGTTCAAAGGGAAAAAGAGATTTGCGACTTGTTCAATTGGTGTGAACAAGTGAACGTTGAGGCTTTGCTATTTTTAGCTAGCATGTTCTCTAACGTGACCACGCCTCACGTTCACGCCAAGCAACTCTATTCTCGCCCTTTGTTCTTCTCTCTCGACGCCAAGACTTTCGTGAGGTGAGAAGAGGTAGACAAAAAAAAGAGAAGGTCTCGCCAAGCAAAGGATTCTCTTCCCTTCCATTCGACAAGGACTCCTTAGAACCTTGCTAGCACAAGGAGCACTAAGGGAGTAGGCGATCACATCTTGTGTGCGAGCCATTTGGAGGAGAAGCACTTGAGTCTCTTCTTCCTAGACACCATCCATACAATGGCATTGGTATGGTTCTTTTCATTGTATAAGATTTATGTTGATCATACTATATGCAAAGATCCTAGAAACCCCCTTCCGCTATGTCAAAACCTCCATATGCACCTATTAGGGTTTCGCCCCCCTTGTTAAGGGGACACTTCAGATGATCCATGTCAGCCTGATGTTCCTAGACCTAGTTCACCTGCCCCATATAGACCACCTATACCCTTTCCCAGAGACTAGTTCAAGCTAAGTTAGATAAGCAATTTGGAAAGTTTTTAGATGTTTTGAAAAAGCTTTACATTAATATTCCATTTACTAATGTTTTATCTCAAATGCCCACTTATGCTAAATTTTTGAAAGAAATTTTGTCTAACAAAAGAAAAATGGAGGACTATGGCACTGTGGTATTAACTGAGGAGTGTAGTGCTATCATTCAAAACAAGTTGCCATCGAAATTAAAGGATCCAGGTAGCTTCTCTATACTTTGTTTGATTGGGAGTATGGCTTTTGACCAAGCCTTATGTGATCTTGGGGCTAGTGTAAGCCTAATGCCTTTGTTTGTTTGGGAAACTGGACATGGGAGAGCCAACACCAACTTTGATTTCTTTGTAGCTTGCTGACTGTTCAGTTGAGTATCCTATTGGGATTCTTGAGGATGTTACAATCTAGGTTGGTAAGTATTTTTTTCTAGTAGATTTTGTAGTTTTAGAGATGGAGGAAGATGCTAAAATTCCTATCATACTTGGTAGACCGTTCTTGGCTATAGCAGGGGAAATTATTGATGTAAAGAACGGTATACTCACTCTTAATATTGGTGATAATAAAATTGAGTTTGATTTGAATGAATCCATGAAGAAACCATCATATGCTGGATCTTGTTGTAGTATTCATGCTATGGGTGACATTGCTTATGATCTTAATGCTTTATTTGATGAACCATCTGATTCTGATTTTGATACTAATTCTGATTTTGATTCTAGTTCTAAAATTCATGATTTATTAGACTACACTATTTGTGATGATCAAGAAAATCAGGAAGAAAAAGTCCCAAAAGTTGAACTAAAATATTTTCCTAATAATCTTCATTATGAATTTCTTGGACCCAATTCTACTTACCCTATAATTGTTGATGCACAGCTTAATGAAAGGGGGGCAGATTTGCTTCTAAGGGAGTTGAGGATTCATAGGAAGGTAATTGGGTACTCTATTGATGACTTGAAGGGAATTAAGCCCGTTTTGTATGCACAGGATTCTTATGGAAGAGGAACACAAGCCACATGTAGATTTTCAAAGAAGACTTAACCCCTCTATGAAAGAAGTTGTGAAGAAGGAGGTTCTAAAATTACTTGATGCAGGTATTATCTATCTTATCTCCAATAGTAAATGGGTAAATCCTGTTCATTATGTTCCTAAGAAAGGGGGTGTAACTGTTATGAAAAATAAAGATGATGAATTGATTCCTGTTAGGATAGTAGCTAGTTGGTGCATGTGCATAGATTATAGGAAATTGAATGCAGCCACTAGGAAAGACTACTTTCCCTTACCTTTTATTGATCAGATGGTTGAGAGGCTTGCTAATCATTCTTACTTCTATTTCTTAGATGGGTATTCTGGATTTTTTTCAAATTCCCATTCATCCTGATGACCAACATAAGACCACTTTAACGTGCTCATATGGTACTTTTGCTTATAGGAGAATGCCTTTTGGTTTTTGTAATGCACCTGCTACTTTTCAGATGTGTATGATGGTTATATTTTCGGATTTTATTGAGGATTTCATGGATGTTTTTATGGATGACTTTTCTGTATATAGTTTTTCTTTTGATGATTGTTTGGCTAACATAACTTGAGTTTTGCAGAGGTGTGAAGAGAAGAAACTAATCTTGTGCTTAATTGGAAAAAATGTCATTTCATGGTTAGGCAGGGGATAGTTTTGGGACACCTAGTTTCCGAGAGAGGGATAGAAGTTGACAAAGCCAAAGTTGAAGTAATAGAAAAGTTAGAACCACCCACTACGGTCAAGGAGATCAGAAGCATTTTGGGACATGTAGGATTCTATCGGCATTTCATTAAGGATTTTTCTAAACTTGCTAGACCACTTACAAATTTACTTTGCAGAGATGTTAAATTTTCTTTTGATGAAGAATGTTTGTCTGCTTTTCAGGAATTAAAGAAAGCTCTGATATCAGCGCCCATCATTCAGCCACCGGATTAGATTTTGCCTTTTGAGATCATGTGCGACACTAGTGACTATGCAGTAGGAGCAATGCTAGGGCAGAGAAAAGAGAAGAAGCCCTATATTATCTACTATGCTAGCAGAACATTGGATGAGACACAGAGAAATTATACTACCACTGAGAAAGAACTTTTGGCCATTATTTTTTGCTTTTGATTAATTCAACTCATACTTGATTAATTCTAAGGTTGTTTAGGGCAGAGAAAAGAGAAGAAGCCCTATATTATCTACTATGCTAGCAGAACATTGGATGAGACACAGAGAAATTATACTACCACTGAGAAAGAACTTTTGGCCATTATTTTTTGCTTTTGATTAATTCAACTCATACTTGATTAATTCTAAGGTTGTGGTGTATACAGATCATACTGCGGTGAAATACTTGATATAGAAAAAAGATAGTAAACTACGCCTTCTTAGATGGATATTGCTTTTGCAAAAGTTTGATTTGAAGATCAAAGACAAGAAAGGATCAGAAAATTTTATTGCAGATCATCTTTCGAGGATAATGGTAGATGCTGATAAAGGTGACATAATCAATGATTCCTTTCCTGATGAACAACTCTTAGCCATTGAACAGATCAAGGCTCTATGGTATGCTGATATAGTGAATTATCTAGTTGCTAATGTTTTTCCTCTTGATTTGAGTTATCAAGGAAAGAATAAGTTCTTAGCTGAGGTAAAGCACTATTTTTGGGATGAGCCTTATGTATTTAGAAGATATGTAGATGGGAGTTTAGGAGATGTGTACTTGAGGAAAAAATCATGGATATATTATTTCAATGTCATGGATCATCTTATGGAGGGCATGCTAGTACTCAGAAGACTGCTTTCAAGGTTTTAGAATCTAGATTTTATTTGCCCTCAATTTTTAAGGATGCTAGAAATTTCATATTGTCTTGTGATAGATGCCAAAAGACAGGAAATATTAACAGAAGAAATGAGATGCCATTGTCTATTATTCTTGAGGTTGAGATATTTGATGTTTAGGAAATTGATTTCATGGGACCGTTCCCATCATCTGGAGGTAACAAATACATACTCTTGCTTTCCCTACTAATGATTCAAGAGTTATTGTGAAATTATTCAAGAAGATTATCTTTCCACAGTTTGGAACACCATGAGTTGTGATTAGTAACGGAGGCTCACACTTTATAGAACATAAATTTTCAGCCTTGCTTAGAAAGTATGGGGTAAATCATAGAGTTGCAACACTATATCATCCCCAAACAAGTGGACAAGTTGAGATATCAAACAGAGAGATCAAGAGGATTTTGGAGAAAATTGTGTCATGCACAAGAAAGAATTGGGCTTCTAAGCTTGACGATGCACTTTGGGCATACCGAACTGCTTTCAAAACACCAATAGGTATGTCTCTTTTTCAAATGGTTTATGGTAAATCATGTCATCTACCTATAGAGCTCGAGCACAAGGCATTCTGGGCAATCAAAGCATTGAATGAGCTAGATAAGATTAGACTCTCCGCTTACGAAAACGCAAGGATTTATAAAGAGAGGACTAAATGATGGCATAATCGACATATTCTCAGGAAGGAATTTCAACCAATTGACTTTGTTCTTTTATTTAATTATAGATTAAAACTTTTTTCTAGTAAACTTAAATCTCGATGGTCCAGACCTTTTCAGGTTCGGAAAACTTATCCCTAAGGAGCTATGGACATATGGAGTGAAAAACGAGCGAATTTAAGGTTAATGGTCAGAGGTCGAAGCATTATTTCCCAGTGGAACAAAATGAAGAAAGAACAAAATTGCAACTCAAAGAACCTCGACCAGATTTGAGTGCGGAAAGGTCAAGCTAATGACCTAAAAATTAGCGATTCTTGGGAGGCAACCCAAGCACTCTACTTAGTTTAGTTTCTTTACTTTAGTTTATTTGCATACTAATCTTTCTTTTCTTTTTGTAGGAGAATCTATGATTTTTTTCATAAATTACGGTAGGGTTGTAATTAATTTACGGACTACAATTTTGAGTAGATTTCAACCAGAGAATTTTACAGCGGTGTCGTAATGATTTTCACCAACCGTAATTTTGACTTGTTTCTTTACAGAAGACTTTACAAAGATTACGGCACTAGCCTAAGGATTTTCATGGGCCATAATTTCGAGTTATTCTTTCCAGAAGATTTTATCCATTTTACTACCATAATTATTTTTACGGGCCGTAATTTTGAGTTAGTTTTCTATAGAGTGTTTTACGGTAGGGGGTGTGGAATTTTTCATGCTCGATAATTTTATTTAAAAAAACTATCTTTTACGGTAGTACCGTAATTTCTATCACGACCCGTATTTTTGAGCGTTTATCTTACATAAACAATTACGGTAGTACCGTAATTAATTTCACGGGCGTAATTTTGTTTGAAGATTTTTCTAAAAATTTTACAAGGGTGTTGTTATTTTCCTTTCGAGTCGTAATTGTGAGTAATGTTGAACTAGAGAGAATTACGGCAGGGCCATAATGAAAATTATGGTCGTAATTGTGTCATCCCTACACGACTCTGCTACCGTATTTTTAGGATTTCTGCCATATTTTTAGGGTTTCTCCCATGTTTTCGCTCAATCCAGCGCCGCCCCTTGAGATTTCAGCTCGCTTTTGCCTGCTAAAACCTCCGGAGACCTTTCCCGTTCATCTTCAAACCTCATTCCGGTATTTTCTAGCCTGATCTATTCTTTCCAGTGTCTGATCAACAAGTTTAACCCTTTTTCGTTTTCTGTCAACCAACTGCTCGATTCTTCGATTTTAGTTGTTTTTTCTTTACAGAACTCTCCTTAAAGCTTCCCCAGTCATCTCCGACTAGTTTCCAGTAATTTTTTACTAGCATTGCGATGATTTGAAGCTCGATCGAGCTCAGTTAGCGTACGCTCGCTGAACTTCTACCGAGCTTTATTTTCCATCATCAAAGCTTCGATCGAACTGCTATTTGCTCCCAAAGTTTTCACCAAAAGTAGAGGGAGTTTCCTGAAGACATTTGGAGGACTTATACCAACCTAGAAGCTTGAATCTGAGGGCTTCATTCAGAATCTGCTCAATGCCCTATTTGGTTACACACTCTTTCTTCAAAAGTCCTATTTCCATATTTTCTTTTACATTGCTTGCATCAAATGGCACCCAAGAAGACAGTTGTCTCTAAGAGAAAAGGGAAAGCTACAGCAGAATCTTCAACGCCAGATTCACTTCCAAATCCCTATGGGATTATTTTTAGTGATGAGATTCGGGAGGCAAGATACAATCAGTTGCTTTTTAGGCGTATAGTTGTTGGGATTTTTATGCTCAACTTAATAAATCCCTAAATCTCACTTGTGTAATCAAAATAATATATATGATGCAAATAATGAAATCAGAGTAATAGCAATCCAGAAAATATGAACACCAAGATTTAACATGGAAAAACCCCTAGAAACAGGGTAAAAAACCACAGAGCCGGCCACCAAAATTCCATTATGAATCCAACAAATACACTGTCTCTTCACAATAACAATTTCATCAACAACAAGATGAAAAATCATGCAAGGGAAAAACTATCCCTAAATTTTCCACTATATCAAAATTAGTATCTGGAAGAGACCAATGAAAAATCTGACCGTTGGAGATGTAAGGAATTACCCTAGGAGAAACTCTGTAAAATTTTGCGCCGATCAGACAGAAGATGACTCCAAGATTACGCCTGGCAGAAATCAGTCTTCCCTTCTCTCTCTTCTCTCTCCAGCCGCCGCTCCCCCCGTCGAAAATTGAGAAAACCCCAATTTCACTCAATCTCACTCAATTCCCACGTTCACGTGGGTTTTTGATTTCATTAAGGCTTTTTACAAAAAAGCCCATTCCCTTTTCCTTTTTGCAAATGGGTCCCTGCATGATGCAGGACCCACATATAACAATCTCCCCCTCCTGCATCATGCAGGGATGACCAAGCTGGCCATCTTCTTATAAACCTCAGTCTTCTCTTTTGTCATAACCTTCTTCACTTGATAGCACTCTGGCTTTCTTCTATCTCTGCTCATGACAAAACTATTGTCAAATAGCCTTGAAGGTTTTCTTCCTCTAAGAGACTTTCTCAACTGAGTTTTCATTTGAGACTGCTGAGATATCTATCTTTTATGTGCATTGCTTGCATCATTTGTCTAGTGCTCATCTTGGAACTCTCCCCCTGGCTGAGAAACAGCCTCACTTTGTACTTTAGGAGAAATGACATTTTTTAATAGAATTTTCACACCCTTCTGACTCAAGGGTCCAATCCTCCTATGACATAACTCTGAAGTAGGTGCTGAAGCAGTACTAATTTCTCCTCTGAGAACCTCAACATCAGTGTGATAAAGAGCATGTCGCTTGCTTCCTCTAGCACATATAAGTGATCCTTTTGTTAGCTTCCACTTTTCATTACCAAATGTGCTCACTAAGCCCTCATCATCAAGAACACCGGGTGAAATCAAGCTGAATCTCAAGTCAGGAATATACCTTATATCTCTGAGAATCATCTTATGTCCAAGGTTAGTTTTGATAATGATATCCCCTTTGCCTCTGATAACTGCAGTATCCTTATTTCCCATCTTTACAACACCTAAGTCACAATAATGTAAAGATGAAAAATAATCAATATGAGGGATAGCATGAAAAGAAGCACCCGTGTCAATGATCCAACTGTCTTTTCCATTGACTGTCAATATGTTTTCTGTGTCACTTGCTGCTAGAATGCCAACATCACTGTCAATAGTAGTACTCTCTTTATCTTTTTCCTTTTCACTGCTTTCTCCTTTCTGAGCATTCTTGAATGACCAACAATATTTTTTGATATGCCCTTTCTTATGACAATAATGACACTCTACATCTTTTCTGAAAGATGACCTGGTCCTAGCTTTTCCATGTTGGTAAGGAGATCTGTGTGTGCTTCTACCATGATTTTCAGTCACCAATAATTGAGATCTATTTGCATCTACAAACATTCTTCTAGTTTCTTCATTCAACAAGCTTGAAGTTACTAGGCTCATAGATAACATACCATCTGGTGCTGCTTTACTGAGAGATACAACTAAAGTCTCCCAACTCTCTGGTAGAGAACTCAATAATAAAAGTGTCTGCAATTCATCTTCGATTACCATCTTCATAGAAGCCAACTGATTAATGATGCTTTTTATGTCATTCAAATGCTCAATAATTTTTCTACCTTCCATATACTTCATATTCACCAGTTTCCTAATCAACGAAGCCTTGTTACCAGTAGTCTTTCTCTCATATAAGTCTTCTAATTTTTTCCACAACTTATATGCTACTTTTTCATTCACAATATGATGAAAAACATTATCTTCCACCCACTGCCGAATATAACTGATGGCTTTTCTATTCAACTTGTTCCAATCATCATCTGATACTTTTTTTGGTTTGGTTTAATTCTCAACTGCATCAAATAAATCTTTGCAATATAAATAGTCTTCCATCTTGGCTTTCCAGATAAGCCAATTTTCTCCATTCAAGACTACAATTCTATTGCCAACTTCCATGATTAACACAAGTAAATAGTCAACCTGGCGCTGATACCACTGTTGGGATTTTTATGCTCAACTTAATAAATCCCTAAATCTCACTTGTGTAATCAAAACAATATATATGATGCAAATAATGAATTCAGAGTAATAGTAATCCAGAAAATAAGAACACCAAGATTTAACATGGAAAAACCCCTAGAAACAGGGTAAAAAACCACGGAGCCGGCCACCAAAATTCCACTATGAATCCAACAAATACACTGTCTCTTCACAATAACAATTTCATCAACAACGAGATGAAAAATCATGCAAGGGAAAAACTATCCCTAAATTTGCCACTGTATCAAAATTAGTATCTGGAAGAGACCAATGAAAATCTGATAGTTGGAGATGTAAGGAATTACCCTAGGAGAAACTCTGTAAAATTTTGCGCCGATCAGACGGAAGATGACTCCAAGATTACGCCTCACAGAAATCAGTCTTCCCTTCTCTCTCTTCTCTCTCCAGCAGCCGCTCCCCCCGTTGAAAATTGAGAAAACCCCAATTTCACTCAATCTCACTCAATTCCCACGTTCACGTGGGTTTTTGATTTCATTAAGGCTTTTTACAAAAAAGCCCATTCCCTTTTCCTTTTTGCAAGTGGGTCCCTGCATGATGCAGGACCCACATATAACAATAATGAACACCAAATATGCTGATAGGCGTACCTTGGAAGTTTTAGGGCTCTATGATGACGTGTTTTTGGATGTTTGATCATATTAGTGCTAAGAAATTCTTTCAGATTTCACCACAGACCTACCTTCCCTTAGTTTTGGAGTGCCATAGTAGTTTGGACATGGAGCTTCACAAGTATCACGAGCATCAGGCAGAAGGTCAGATTACCTTCTGCTTAGCTAGTATTGAGAGGAGCCTTACACTCCGTGATATTAGAGCCATCTTTCACTTACCGGGAGGAGGACACACACATGTACCAATTGCATTCATTGAGCATGCATTTTGGAACCATATCACCTCATAGTACAGTTTTTCACCATCATCAGCAAGGGCAACTAACATCTCAAATCCATGCATTCGATATGTGTGCCGAGTCTTGGCCCAATACAGTTTTCAGACGAGGAGATAGTGATGGTATGGTACGTCAATCCGAGCTTTATTTTCTTTGGTGCATGCTTCATGGTTACCCCGTAAATTTGGCTTTTTTTTTAACCAAGCACGTAGATAAGGTTGCAAGGGCAAAGAAGGGTGCTATTGTCATAGGAGGTTTCCTTACTCCTATAGCCCTCTCATTGAATGTTGAACCCTATGGGATTGAAGTAGCTAGGGGGAATGCTAGGATTGACATTGAATCATATGTGGCAATGAAGATGATTATTAGAGAAGGGGATAGTTATTGCTTGATTCTTAGACCGGGTGCTTGTTGGGGTATGCCCTTAAGGCTAATGTTTGAGGCCTTAGGATTCTATGAGTATCATGTAATAAACGCTTATGTTTATAAAGGCATGGTTGTTATTCAGTATGTTACATTGTCTGTTGCAATAAGTGTACTTCTGAATAATGTCTCAATGCTGTTCAGCTAGGCTGACATGCTATATGTCCTTAGTCGAGATATCTTGGTGAACATGAGACAGCCTTGATATGGTTAAGACTAATGTATGTTCTAATCTTATAGGATGCTTCGAGCATGGAATAAGATGTAGACTCATGGGTACATTGGATGTACTGGACAGACCCTACTAGGATATTCAATTGCTTGTCACAATGTGAATAATCCTTGTGTGCAACAAGTGGCATACTTCCTCTGACTTGAGATCACTTGTGTTTCTAAATGATGATTGTCATTGTTTTGAGGTAGTTCAATATCATTTGAAATATAATGGTTATAGACTATCTTGGATAATGATCATGAGTCAGGTTAGGGCACTAGTGATAGATACAGGATTGCCGTCTCCTTGTTTAAGGAGTGTGATGTTCTAAAGGGGCCCCCTGAATGAGATGATTGAGAATAGTGTATGGCCATACCCTGATGACTATGTTCATCTGATCTAATCATGCTCATCATATTGGAGCTACAGGCTTGACACGCTTGTCCAATAAGAACATCCAGTGGCAAAGGAAACTTGTATGCCTCGTGAAGTGGATTCACACTTGTGCTATGGTTTGGGTGTAGTCTTGGAAGACTCTTTCCTTTATATCGGGAGACAGTGATGTGTGGCTAGATACCTCTCACTGATCGTGATAACGTAAGTTATCGTTACCGACATTTAAAGGAAACCCTCAGGGTCGCACAATTTGGTGATATGGCTTACTTAAGTCAGATCGTGTGGACTGAATTGTTTTGGTTCAGTTTCAAGGAGTTTAAACTCTGATTGTAAGTGAGATCTGGTCTGATCATGTTTGATTGATTAGGGCTTGAGATCGGTAAGCTTCGATCGAGAGTGTGGATGCTAGATCGGTGAGATCAAGAGCATCTAGAGATGTACGGTTAGATCTTGAACCTTCATGGTTCATATGAGATTTAGACCATGGCTTGTCTTGGTTCGATTTGTCATTTGGACCAAATGAAATTGGACCAAATTCAATTGAACCGGTTCACATAAGTGAACGCATGGTTCAATTGAGTTGGCGTTTTGGAATGGTTCAAAAGACATGAACGCATGTCTTGATGACTTTCCTTTTATGGAAGTCTTGAAACGCCAAAACGCCTATGTTGACTCAACGCCTCTAGGCTTCGATGCTCTCTCTTGGGTGAGGCATCGTTTGCACAAGGTGGAAGGGTTTTCGAAGAGCAAGACGCTTTCATCTCATCTCCTAAACACAAAGGACAACTTGGCAATTTTTGCTAGCACAAGAGTTGCGCAAGGAGGAAGCCTTCATCCCTTGTGTGTGACATCTTTGGAGAAGATCTCTCTTGATCTTTGCTTCCAAGCCGACAACCATTCCAATGGCGTTGGTATGATCCCTTTGAGATCTTTTTCGTTTATGCAATGAGTTAATCATATGATCTACATGCGGTCTTGAGGGTGACACCCCTAAAAGTTTATATGCGCCGCCCCCTTTAGGGTTTCACCCCCTTGCGCTCCCCCTTGAAGGGGACTTTCAGTGCTACCACTTTGCTACTGCCCAACATAGAAAAGACCACGGTTCAGAACAAAGAAAACTGGAAGCTTTCAGCAAGTATTGCCACAGCCGCCATTCCTACACCTTTGGATTCAGTGCCACCGCCACCCACCTCGGGTGGTAATGATGACCCTTTTGGTGTGAGTATGGATTCACCACCACACAGAGCTACCCATTCCCCATCACATAGAGCTACAGGGTCTTCTTCACGCAGAGCTACTCCCACTCAGAGAGGGTGGTCGAGTGCATATGATCTTGGTTTTCAAGCTCTTTCTGCTGAAGTATTCCGATTGGGACGCCTCATGGAAAAGTCACTGAATGGCATTGATCACTTGCATGATGATATTCAATCAATGGGCAATTATATGGAGGAGATGGGGAAGTTTATTTACAACAAATTCGGCGGTGGAGATGAAGATGGTGAAAATCAAGGAGATGGTGAAGATGATCGAGATGATCCTACGGATGCTGCCCTAGCCGATGAAGAAGATGACGAAATAGATTCTGACGCGGACAAGTAGAGATTTGTGAGTATTTTTTTCCCTATCTATTCTTTATTTGTCTTTATACATTATTGATGATACATGTTCTTGTAGGAAAGGATGACTCTGTCATATTTCTTGTGTCCGGTGCTCGTCGATCCTCAATTTTAGATTTTGTGTTCTGAACTTTCATTTGATTGGGTTGTATAACTTGATATATTTTGCATTGTTGATGATGTGATTTGACACCATGTGTAGGTGCATTTTACTTTTGGATTGTATAACCCTTAACTGACAACTTGCTTTTCTGATAGAATGTGATTTTATTTCTTGTTGAGATTTCTATGGATGTATTCTCCTTTGGACATATGGATGACTTTCTTATAACGATGCGTGGTCTTGTTTCTTGTGGAATCTTGATATTTGTTGTGTTGATTTTGTTGCATTGATGATGATTGTCTATGCATTGTCAATGTCTGTGAATGGAGATATACTTATTGTGTTAAATTTATTTCTTCAATATACATCTACTTGTTGAAATTTTTCATTGATTGATGCATTAGGTTTTGGATAGATATGTTGTTTGATGAATGCAATCTGAGGGTGAAATTACTTTCTTGAATAAAATGAGCATATGAGTGTAATTTTTGAATTGAGGTCAATTGATTAACCTAGTTGACGTTTGAGTCTATTTTACTATTTGTTGGGAAGAAAGAATCTAAGATTCAAAAAGAGAGAGTGACTCCCCTACTTGGCACCGTGTAAAATTGGCAGTGGTACCGAAGATATGGGTTGAAGTCTGAAGAGAGAAAGAAATAATTACTCCTCTACTTGACACTGTATTAATTTGCAGTGGTACTGAAGTTAAGAGTTGAAGTCCAAATAAAAAGTGTGTATCTATGTGGGTACATGCCATGAAAAAAATTGTTTGGCATTAACTCCGCTGTCTCAGGTAAGATTTTTCCTACTAATGAGATATGAGTTCTATTGCATTAACTATGTGGTAGGTGTACTCTAAAATCGTTACCAGAAAAAAGGTGGTAATCGATTTAGAGAATGTCAAAGATAAAAAAAAGAGAGAGAAAAAGAAAAGAAAAAATTTTTGAGTGGAAAAAGATTTTGGATATCCTATTCCTATAAACAAAAGTATTATGGATTTAAATTGAAACTTGGGTGAACTCATGAGATTGAAATTCTGTTTATTATACGAGTTGCGAAATTTTATTTGACTAAGTGGTGAATCTTAAGGATTAAATTTGGAGGACGATATATTTAGTTGAAATTTTATGTAGCATTTGGTCGAATTTTTCATAAGTGATTATATTTAGAAATTTATTTTTCATAAGAAAGTTTATTCTCCATGCTTAGCATTGATCTCTTTATTTGCTTGAGGACAAGCAAATTTTGAGCCTTATGTATTTTGATGACTCAAAAATTTATAGTATATTTTATATTGAATGATTAGTCTTTTTGAGTCATATTCATACTCTTTTACTTGTTTTTAAGCCTTATTTGTCCAATATTTTGGAATCTACTCCTTTTCTTGTTTTTGATCAATTTCAGAAAAAAAAAAAAAAAGGCCTTTATTTTGATGGGTTTCTAATGATTTGAATGCATTGACAAATTCCTATCATCAAGAGGAGATTACATGTCAAATTTCAAGATAATCGGAGCTTTCAGCATAATTACGGCAGTGTCATAATTTTAATTACAGTCGTGGTTTTATTGAGATTTAAGGAAAGAATCATGGTACTACCGTGATTTTATTTCCTTGATCGTAATTTTTGGTAGCTTTTTCACAGAGGAAATTATGGCACTGCTGTAGATATCTTTATGGCTGTAATTTTATTCGGGAGAACTTGAAGTAATCACGACACTACTGTGGTTATTATTACCCCCTATAATTTTATTCAGACTTTGTACAAAGGAGATTACGGCACTACCGTAATATTCTTCATGGGCCGTAATTCTAACCCAGGTGGCCGTGTTTGCCCGAGTCTTCTAGAGTTACTGTAGATGACTATTGCGAAGCCGATTTCGGGAGATTTATGCCACGATTTCCAAATCTGTAAGAAGGGGAGTGATCTATATAGGGAGGAGAATATTTTAGAACAAGGAGCCCCAATTTTGATCCATGATAGAGAAAGAAATCGAGGAGATAGCCGCCGCCATAGGGTTCATCACCGAGAAGCGAACAGACCATCATCGGCGGCCAAATTTGAATGGAAGATACGCTTAAGGAAGGAGAAGACACACAGAAAGTTTCAAAGCAAAAGGAGTTCGATCGGAGGAGGAATCAAAGAAAACGTGGGCGCCGCCACTGTTCACAGCAAACATGTACATGATTACGGGCTGTGATTATTTTCACAGCCTTGTACAGTAACTCTATTTCTACTTCTTTGATTTTTGATTTTTCTGAATTTAAAACTTATTGTAATTCTTTTGCCATGATAGCATAAAAACCTTTTTGGGACAAGGGGTGTAATCCCCTTAATTTCTTAATGACTAGATAATTTTTATTTCGTCAGAATATTCTTTGGTATGATAATTTTACTTAAGTGATTATTTTCTTTAATCTTTTCTTATTTCAATTATCAGCATGTTTTAGAGTTTTGTATTATGTACTGAGAGGTGACTTGCAAAACTTGGAACCCTAAAATTATGATTTAGGAACTTATGCTATGAGAATAGGTTTGTTCTTAATTCCTGATTTTTTGAAGCTTAAATTCTTGTTGATAATATGATCTAGAAAATTTTATTGAGTTAGACATGAAAATATGCATTGAAAGATGATATTGGATTGTTAGAAACCCTTAAGTAAAACCTGTGAAATTAAGATATGAGAATATTTCATTTCACTTGAGATATTGATATTGAGAGTTAAGACATGAGAGTGATTTTAATTTTCTTTGTCAAGATTTACTTATTTTAAAACACTGAATAGCAAGTTACGAGAGTAAAGGTTGTTTAGTGTAAATTGTCATCACGAGAGCGAGACAATTTCTTTTTAAGTGAATTTCATCTTTATCATGTTAAGAATAAACTGACGAACACTTATTTCTGTCTAGTCATTGAAATTAAGAAGGATGAAACCCTAGTCCCAATCCCTCTCTCTCTCTCTCTGATAATCCGTTACACTTTCTGAATCGTTCGCTTATGACATATTCGATTGCTTAGCTACAAGAAAATAATTATTCGGTACTTAGCACGTAAGTCCCTGTGGTTCGATATCTTTTATTACTTCGAGTATCCGTGCACTTGCAGACACAACAGCAGTTTGTAGGGAGGTGGTGATACATAAACTGACTCAAGCTCCCTATCTTGTAAAGATGTTTGAGTGTTATTTCCCTCTGCCTCTGTGGATTCAGAATTCTGTACCTCTTTGTCTTGTGTTGTATCTGGTGCCCGTGGCTCTTTCAATTGTTTCCCACTGCATGTTGTAATGGCATTGCTGTGCTCACGTGGGTTTATCTCTGGCTTCCCCAGTAGTGTACCTGTAGGCCTACTTGAAGTACTAGCCTGCTGAGCTATCTGTGTTTCCAACATTTTTTGATGGGTCTTCATAGATTCCATCTCGAAAGTTAGATTCTTGATAGAAACATTAACATGTCTAAATTCTTGCCTGAAATCATTGAATTGTTGTCTGAAATCATCATTCTGCTTTGTCTGTGTGGCAAAAAAAAGTCTTCATCATAACTTCCAGGTTAGACTTCTGGGGTGCTTGAGGTTGGTTGTATTGTCTTTCTTGAAAACTAAGGGGCTGTCGATTGTTGTTCTAAGGTGCTTGGTTTTGATTACTCTTTCAAGAAAGATTGGGGTGGTTTCTTCAACCAGGGTTGTAAGTGCTTGAGTATAGGTCATTATGAGGTCTTCCATTATAATTCCCAATTACATTTGCTTGTTCAAAGTCGCACTCTCCCTGCGTAGAAACTCCCAACTGACAATCCTGTGTATATGTTCTACATTACCACAAATCTCATACAAAATAGCATTAATAGTGGCAAAATTAAGATTTAAAGAGTTTATTTTGTTGGTTAAAGAGTCAACCTTGGCGGAAAGTGAAGTGATAGCATCTAAGTCATACCTACCTAACGCCTTGGCAAATGGCCCTCTTTCACTTGCCTATTGACAATGATTTAAGGCCATTTCCTCAAACAAATTAATTGCATCATCTACACTCTTGTCCATGATCGCTCCTCCGGAAGCAACATCAACTGTCATACGAGTATTATAATTCAATGCACTATAGAATATGTGAATGATTACCCACTTGTCGAGGCCGTGGTGTGGACACATTCTCTGAAGTTCTTTAAATCGATCCCACACCTTGTACAATGATTTTCCTTCTTTCTGAACAAAGCTCGTGATCTAGTTCCTTAGCTGTACAGTTTTACTTGGGGGAAAGTACTTTGCTAGAAAATCGTTGGAGAGTTCCTCCCAAGTTGTTATTGAACCTGGCTGATGAGAGTGAAGTCATGCGCGAGCTCTATCCCTGAGAGAAAAAGGGAAAAGTCTAAGTTGAAGAGCATCATTAGAAACACCATTCATCTTTAATGTATCATAATATTGAAGAAATATAGATAGGTGCATAATAGGATCCTCATATGGCAAGCCTCCAAACTGATTCTGTTGGACTATGGAAAGCAGAGATGGCTTGATTTCAAAATTGTTCACCTCTATGTTGGGACGAGCGATACTAGAGCAAACCCCTTGCAGGTTTGGGTTTGCATAATCTTTTAAAGTTCTATGATCACCCATCTTAGACTTTAAGATTTCCTTTGCTAATTGCTTCCTACGCAGGCAAAAACTTCTCTCTGGTTCTGGATCTTCCTTGAATAACTTCCTGGAACACCTGGGCATAAACAATTAACAGGTTAAACTGAAAATGGAAAATTGACAATCAATTCAAAGAAACACTATAAATAAACAGAGTTAAATGACAAATAAAAGAAAGTAAAAGTCTAGTCTATCAATCCTTAGATTGAGTCAATATTGGTGAAATTGGTTCCCCGGCAACGGCGCTAAAAACTTGATGTATTCCACAAGTGCACGGACAAATCGAAGTAATAAAAATATCGATCTCACAAGGACCAATGACCAAGTACTGACTCTACTTAAGATCGTTAGATAGACTAATCAAAAATAGAATGAACTTTATCTTAACTAAATAGAAGGAATAGTAAAATAGACTTTGGTTGTAATGAATTTGATGGAAATTCAGGATTTTGGGTTCACCACACTATGTTTTATGACTATTATAATTAAAAGTTTCTTAAGAAGGAATCAAATCGAACAAGAAACTGAGTTAAACTTGAACCTAGCGGATAAAATTATGGTCATGAAAATAATTACAGTACGCCCGTAATTCTCTCTATATATTCTTGCCAAGAAATTATGGCCGTGAAAATAATTACGGTATGCCCGTAATTCTTTGTGTAAATTTTTTGAGAAATCACAGCTGTGAAAATAATCATGGGTATACCTGCATTGCCATAATTCTCTCTGTGGAAAATCAGGAAAAAATTATGACCGTGATTATAATTACGGCCCTACTATAATTGTTTATGTGCTTTCCCAAATTATGGTCGTGCTTTCCCTTTATATTACGGCCTTGATATTTATTACGGGTGGGCCGTAATTTCCAAATAAGCTCTGTTTTGTTTGAAAATTGATGGACAACTTCGTTTCGATGTCTGGAATCTTTTTGCGCACTCAAATCTTTTAAAATCCTTCAAAATTTTGTGATTTTCTCATGAAATTTGATAAAAACATAGAGAGGTGAAGATTCCGAACAAACAAAAGTATTTAAGTCAAATTTAGTAAAAATATGATAAAAATAGGAGAGATTATGTATAAAAATTATAGTAAAAATACTATATGAATACGATAAATCAGATTCCTTGCTTCAGAAATCGCTAGAATCAAGTTTTCTGCCCTAGCTGCCACCTCTACAAAGTTCATCCAGAAAGTCCCCCCTAATTCAGTTCAAAATCTTCCTTTATATAGTTTAATCCATGTGAGACCCTCTTAAGAAGATTCTCCTAAGTTTTCATCAAATTCTAACTTGATTCAGGGCTGAATCGAGTGAAAAATCACTACTGGCCACAATATTCATGGGCTATGAATATATTCATGGCCATGCCTGTGAACATCTTGCTACATGTTTGTTTTCTACACAGCAATGTATTCATGGCCTGTAAATGCATTCACAGCCGCACCTATAAAAATTTTGCATGAACTCCGTTTTTCTCCAAATTTGACATACGGCTTCATCTTTTCATCGCGAATCACCCCATGACGTCAAAACGCATTAAATCCATATTTTTTTAGTGATATTATCTGTATTTGCATGAAACCAAGAAAAGTGGAGATTCTATATAATATGAGAGAAAATCATCATAAAATGGTATAAAATCCTATAATTAAGCTCAAATAAGCATGTAAAATATGGTGAAAATATGATGTAAATACAACTCATCAAGCATCAGAGCTTTTGGCCTACGCTGGCGATGGAGGAGGACTAGCTTTCTGTGACGGGAGAAGGCAAAAGGGCTTTTTGGCAAGAGGGAGGGAAAAATCATAAGGGAAAAAGACAAACCATGGTGTTAGCATAGTGACTCTCTCGCATAAGTCTCTTTATGGTTGCTTTAGGATTAGAGCATAAAAGTGGGCTTCAAGATTCGTGAAAGAGCGATGCGGGGACCCTGCCGATGATTGCTAAGCAAGGTCCATGCCCAGGCTATTTTTTTCGCCCATAGTCGCTGCTTGCAACCGCCACTTTCCTCCCTAGAGCACTTCACACTGCTAGATTGATTTGGAATCACCACTGCCCTAGCCATTCCCTAATGTTCAACTCTAGCAACATTATGATTTTCCTCTTTTCTTTGAAAACTTGCACCAAATCTTATGTATAAATATGTGCTTCTCATTTAGGGAATCATTGATAAGTAGTGATTGAAAGCTTACAAGTAAAGTTGTACATGAAGCTCTCATTCTTGTGTCCCCTATTTCTGCCCCTTTTCTCGTCATGGATGCAACAATCTTCCTTAATCCACTAATGGTCTTCCTTCTTCCTCTTTGAAGCAAGGTGACACCTAGCGTCCCCTAGCTGCTTCCTTCTCCCCCGACCCTGGCAACACCATTCATGCTAGCCTAGCAAATCGCCATCAAGTCAAATAGTGCAGCCAAAACGACTTAGCATCACCTTTCCTCGCCCCTCTAACTTGTGAAGCTGGCCTCGACTAGAAACTACTTCCCCTTTCCTTCCCTTCGGCGACAACTTTGGCACCTTCAGGCAACCCCATCAACCCGCTACCCAATGCACAAAGACGAATGGCACAACCAAGCAAAATCTTGGCCCCTGTTTAAACTTATCGCACCTCCTCCGAGGAGCCCCAGCTGTCACTGACCTCCTCCTTCCCCTTTGGAAAAATTATAGGGAAATAAAAATTTTGTATAAAAATACAAGTGATAAAAAATTACCTAAAACTAATTTTTATTTTCCCAAAGGAACTATGTGAGATGAGTTAAGGGATATGACAGTAATTTACCTTTGAAGCATGTTTGATGTTTGCGGCTGATAAGTTATAGGTGCTCAAGTGTTTGCCCTCTACCATTATCCACACAGTGACCTCTTGAAGATCACCCCACTTCATGCTTGGTGCTAGTCTCGAAAGCAAGGATTGACACCTTGGTGCTCACAATTAGGGAGGAGTGTGACAACACAAGGAGGGGAGAAGGGTCTCGGCGAGAGAGGAGAGAATAAATTATTTATTACGGCACAACCCCTGCCTGGCTCTTCTCTCTCCTTATATGACATGGTTGACTGGCCATGCTTAGTAACACGTCATGGATTGGTTCCATATCATCAAATAAGAGGGTGGAGTTTCCTTTGAGTGCACCTCAATGAGAATTCTCTTCTTATTTTGCTCCCTAATCACCTCTCACTTCAAGGCCTCCTTACCGTGCTTGGCTAGCTATCTAGGCATGACTAGCATGGCAAAGGCGCCTCCCCTTGCCACCTAGGATAAAACCCAATGCTGGCCCCTTAGTGCTTCCCTCTTATAGAGCAAGTGTCTCAGCCCAATGACATAATCCATCCTCTTTATGTGCCTTATTTAGTGAAGCCATGCATTAATGGCACTTTCTAGTTTCTGCTTTAGCCCTCATTGGGCTCTGGGCCCAATGAGCTCCATTTAGAGTTTTCTCATGCTCTAAGCCTCCTATACAAGTCTTATAGGCATCCCATGCCCTATAGCTTACTCTTTCTTTGAACC
This sequence comes from Costus lasius, assembly GCA_027563935.2. Lineage (NCBI taxonomy): Eukaryota > Viridiplantae > Streptophyta > Magnoliopsida > Zingiberales > Costaceae > Costus > Costus lasius. The sequence continues at coordinate 32,077,161 of CM050448.1, forward strand.
TAAAGCCCAATTAGTTTCTCTCGATCAATAGAATGGATGCCCCATTTCTTCTTACATATTGAATTCTATGAACCGTCTATTTGATCATGCTTTGATATCGTATCTCTAATGTCCAAAATAGACTTAAATTACTCCATAATTTGTTCTCATGCTCCATGATCTATAGTGATTGTCACGTGTCTGCATGTGCGACCCTGTAGGTCCCATATAGCATTGGCACTGATGAATCGGATAGATCATCACAAGCACTGGTGAATCGGATAGTACCTTTATTATTGTTTTTGTCATTTTTGTTGTTATTGTCCTGTGTACCTCTATCTTCATCTTCAATTTTTTTTCAACATAGGCAAGTAATAGATGAAGCCAGGATTTGACCTAAGATTTTGTTATCAACAACAAAGATTCTTACCACAAACACCTTCTATTGTCTTTTTTTCACTCACGCCTTTGTTGTTTTTAGAATCATTGTGCACTATTTTTAGTAAACTTGTTTGATATCTTCATCATCATCACCTTATAAATATTCAATTTCACAATTCTCTACTACAAAACCGTACCACAATACTAGAAAATTATTTACTACATTAAAACAAATAGTTAGTAATCTCATTGTAGTATTTAGGTGATGAAAATCAATTTGGATTACGAATTTGTTTCTCGTGCGGCATCATAAATTACTAAATCATATATTACTAATATGCAAGATAGTTTTGTTGACCTCCATCAAAATTGTAGGCAAATAAAAACTCTTGAACATGCATAAATTGCAACTTTCTGTAGACAGGAGATCCACAAAGCAATAAACTCAATAATGTGAGAGACCCCAATACATATCCCCAAATTTTGGGACGAGAATGCAGATTTTGGCATGTGTTTGCATGTTACAAAGGAAACAAAATTAAGTAATCCTGGCTAATTCCTTGCTCAGGTTATTTCCTGGCATGTGCCAGCTTCGCATTCTATGGCCATGAGCATCACAATAACGATGAATGATGTGTAATATCTCAATTTATTCTGGATTTAGACAAAAAGATAGTGTAGTAGATAAAATTTAGTGGGTTTATTATCATCAACTTGGACTTAAATATTTTAATAAATTAAGACATGTTGTCATTCTGGCTTATCAAGTTAATAAATAGTTTACATATTAAGTGGATTATAACAAATGATATCAGAATAAAACCTACTCCTAAGTATAGTGAAAAGCTAATAGGAAAGGGTTATCAAAGATGATGGAGCCGCCGTTGGGTTACCAAAGATAGAGTCGCCTTTGGACTGGTATGTGTTAAAGCTAACTATTTTGCACCTTAATTAAAAAGAATTAATGGTCAAAAAAATAGTGCCATTGAACAAACTGCATAAACTTTAATACGGGAATGCTAACAATATAGTCCTTGTATAGTAAAAATTTAGTTTGGATTAACCCTGGGGGCATTAGGCACTTTCGCACCAGAACGTTCTTTCTTTTTAACAACCTAAAAGGGAAATTCAAAATGCATCAATTGATTCATGAAGCAGAAAATTGCTTTACTCTCAAGGAACTACAAAAAATGTTGCATCCAATAAAAGAATATAAAACAGAAACCTTTGTGTCTGCTAACCAACAAAAGTAATATATGTAAATGAGCAAGTATTTAGAATTGGATAACTGATATTGGGGAAGGAAGAAACATTTGATGGTTTTGTATCTAGAACAAGTATTTGGAACGTCAATAATAACTAAAAATATCTAATATTATATATTTAAACAATTAAGACCTCATGAATAAACATTACTACTTCATAAATTTTCAGTATTTAAAAAGCATATTTTATAATAGGCTATCATTAAAACAACGAGAAGAAATGTTTGCTAGAAAATATCTTTATAATTTTCAATATTTTTATGAAAATATCTAATAGTTTGCTGGAAAATTAATGTTAATGATATTAAAAAAATTAAAATTTTAGTATTTCAGAAAATTACCCAAACAAATTTTGAGAATTCAACCATTAAAATAGTAGTTCAAGAGTTTGATATGGGTATCAATCCCCAATGTACACCCCTATCACTGTACTCACCTTAGGTGAACCTATGATAAGACCAACCTTGCAAAGATCATTACCACTATCACCATTATTACCTCATTAATTCTTTATATTTTTTATTTTTTATGAAAAAATTTTATGTATGTCATATTCTACGTAAGTAAACTCATGCCAATGACAGTCTCATGCACCACTACTGTTGTTAACACCTTGACCATTTGACCATATTTTTCTTATTTACAAAAAATATATTTCTATATGAGTGAAAATTTTAATACAATATATCGGTTTTTTTTAATTTTAAACATAACGTAAATTTTAATTAACAGCACAAAAATACTACTTTCATAGCATAGTAGAGCACCTCAAATAGCTTCATTTAGGAAACCATAGCATTTTCTTAAACAGCACAATAACAACACAATAACCCCCAACCAAACCCTTAAACTTTTAAGAGTTATGCCTTTAAAAGTTACATTTATAAATTCAAATAATATATCTAAACATATTTTAATATAATTTTAGCATTTCATCAATAAATTAAATTAATATTTAAAATATTTTAATGAGAATATAGTTAGTTGTTTTAATAGTATATTTATTTTTTAGAATTATTTTTTTTCTTTTCATGATTTTTTTTTGCTTTTTTTCAGTGAGATAATTTTAAAAATATATAGCTAATAGACATTCACTTTATAAATACATCTAGGATAATATAAAACTATGTATAACCCCTAATATATTAGTTATGAATGCTACTAAACAAATTTATAATAAATACTTAAATTAAGTCAAAACATATTTACAATAAGAAAAAATAATAATTATTGCTGCTAAACTTTACATTTGTCTCGAAAATTAAATCTAGTAGATTTCCCTTCCATATTCATGGATAGTTGTCCCTTGGCACACAAGTACCATCCTGAAACTACAACCATTTTGAGTTAAAAAAAATATTATAATGACATAATGTAATTTTAGCATCATATATTTTGCAACAAGGTTCAAAGTCTCACTCCATACTAGTACATGGGTCTTGTCTCAAACTAACGTACCAATACCAAATGATACCAGTATCGGGCATACTACGTAGGCTTCATTCATGATATCAAATAAAATAGTAATGTAAAATCTTAACAATGTAGCCTTGTATTACTCTAGGCATCCCAAGAATCATCTTCTTTTTTTTCATATATGTAACATTTAGCTAGCAGTCATAACCAAAAACTTCAAAATGCATATTACGAAACACTAAAATGTATAACAGTTCTGTTAGCAAAAATGCAGTACAAGTGAAATTATTCATTTCATACCTCCCCGCTCCCCGGGATGTATAATTGCTTTGAACCTCTTCACAAATGGAGAACGAGCTACAAGCAAGACAATCACTTTAGCACCGCGATAAGTAAAAGATCACTTAAATTTCAAAAGTAAAATTTATGCTCCATATTTGTATGGCATGCTAATATGGCATTGTGGAATCTGATGGATCTTTAAAAGGGATTAGAATAAACATCAGTTTGATGTAGCAATGGGTCAAGTACCTACGATTTTACCCTAAATCCGAACCTGACCCACTACCAAACCTGACCCAAACCTGGGTCAAGTATTTAAAAGGGTACCTAGGGGTACCGATTAAATAAAAAAATAAATTATTTATTATTTTATTATATAAAATATATTTTAAAAATAAAAATAAAATATTTATATAATAATTATTTATTATTATTTTTATATTTTAATTGTAATAAATATTTATATAATATTTATTTTATTCTTATTTATATTCTAATAATAAAAATTTATATTTATATTTTTTTATTGAAATCAAATATCGGGTACCGGGTACTGCATCCCTAAACTTGAACCCAACCCGTTTAACTAATTGGGATTGCAGTGCAGGTTCTACGATTGTAGGTTATAAAAGTAGTATTGTTTGTTGTACTATAAGATTAAAATAGTACTATTAGTTATGAAATACTATAGATTATTGCTGAAAAAAGTAGTATAAAATATAATTATATTAAATTATATAAAAAAATAAAAATAATAATTGAGTAAATAGAATACTACACATATCCTTTTATATAAAAAAAATATATAATTATAGATTTTTTAGAACTCTAAATTTCTAGATTCCGAACATTAGCACTTCATCATTAATAACACGAGCACTTCCTCTAACACTTCTACACATAGCACTTTCTTAAGTTTTAGAAATATATTTTTGAATGGTCAATTGTAATATGGTTGTTTGCATTTAAATGTATGACCGGCTTTCTAATCCTCGCATGCTACTGAACTGAATAAAATAATGGCTTCTCCTTATCATCTTGATGAATTATGCTTCAAAACTATGAGCCAAAATATGATGTTCCAGTTGGAGAGTGGGTGAAGCTCGGGTTTCTAGTGAGACTTGGAGAGAAGTGATGGAGGCAGTAGCCCTGCTCTGAGGAGATCTGCTCGGACTCGTAGGGTACCTAATCGATATGGGTTCCCTTAGAGTCCCCTCTCTCTTGCATTGCATTTTAGGGTAGTTTGTTTTTTCAATAAAACCATGCATCATGTAGTCATTTATGGCAAGTCCACTTGTAGTAGGTAGTGCATTGTAATTCATAAAACTTTATGCATCATAGTAGAGTAGTGCATGCATGCATTAGGATCATCTTGGCAGGACATTCAAGTAAGAAGCAGCTCAAGTTCCAGCTCAATGTCACTCAAGGTCCACTCACCAAGCTCAGCTCCAGAAAAGGAAGGAAGACTTCAAAGTCCCAATTCACTTCAAAGCCATGCTATAACTCATTTGCCATACTTGTTGGGCGCCTCTTCAATAGAGCCATCAGCCACCTCATCATTCAATCAAGAAGATATGCGCCAACCTCTAGTCCAAGCAAGGAAGGGATTCAAAAACCCTCACTCATCAAGATCCACAATCAAAGGAATTATCCATCAAGATCCACAATCAAAGGAGGGCATTTATGAAGACATTTATGATAAATTGCCACCTCTTGTTGCCGCCCAAGCTCTCATGGAAAGGATTCAAATTTCGAAACTCTTCTCCATGCGCCAACAACATTTCGCCAAAGGATAAGAAGACACTCTCATCAAAACATTTAATGAGTTGCCAAAGAGAAGATCACCAAAGAAGGAAGCTCTTAAAGAGGATTTGCGCCTACCTCCTCTTGATTTTGAAATTCAAATTCCATCCATCTTTGTAATAGGCGCATGGAAGCTAAATGACTATCATGCCCTAGCCCCATCTCGCCTATAAAAGCATAGTCTCCCCTTGTATTTCGATTACCTCTTGATGAAATAACATTGTCTATTAGTTGCCTAGCTTAATTACTTGTGTTAGTGATAAGATTCTTCTTTAGTCGAACTCTTCCCCTTTCTTCTAGCTCTTCCACCGAAACCCTAAGAAGCTCTCCTCTTTGTTTGTGTGCGCAACCACAAGGAGGACTTCTTTCACCCTCGGTTTGGAGCAAGAAGAGAAGCACCCTCGGCCTCAAGGAGTTCTCATCCCTTTCGGCTAAGTCCTTTCTCTCCATCTCTTATTTGAATTTGAGAACTCTTCTCTACACTAATCTTTGTTTATACAACTTGTAGATTGCGCTTGGAGTGGCCTAAGAGGGGCGTTCCCCCTCCCCTTCTCCTATCTCTTCTCCCTCTCTCTTTAGTAACTTAGGATTAGCAAGGGAATTTGTGAGGCTTAACCTCACCCCTTGATTTGATTCTGTATTAAAATCCGTGACTTGTACGGAATTTCTGTGATTGTTTGTAAGCTCCACCCTACACCTTCCATCAGAGTTGGACCCGTGAAGATCGGGAAGCACAGCCCTTCAATTCTCAAGGGCTGCACTGTAAGTTTATTTTCCAGCATTTACTGCTTTCTAGTGTAACCTTTATTTACTGTTCTTAGTTTAAACTCGGATTTTCCTATATTTTAAAATACAAAAAAATTAGTTTCCCAACCTCGTTAGCATAACTTCGGTTTTCTCTTATTATTAAGCTATTTATTCAAACCAGTTTTCAAAATCGTTGTTTGAATGTTTTAGACCCCCCCCCCCCCCCCCGCCCCGTCCTACATCAGCTTGGTATCAGAGGATAGGCTCCTAGTTTAGATTTTTAAAGCCTCAAAACTTTATTTTCTAACTCCTAGGCGATCTTTGGAATTAGGTTGTTTGAAAGAATTTGGATCCATAACAGACTACATATCTATTTATCACTTTGCTCTATTTTCGAAAACCTATAATTTTCAAAACACCCATGCAAACTCGGTCTAAAACCCAACAACAAGAACAAAATCCCACCATGGATCATACTACCATGAATGAAAAGTTTGAGTTCTTAACTGAGCAAATAGGGACCCTTACCCGAAGCCTTAACCAACTTACCACTGAGTTCCATGATTTTAGGGAAAGGTCTTCTAATCATGCTAGTGAACCACCTAGCCCTCATCATGTAGACACTCAACAACCACCTGCGTGGAACGGGCATCAAACCCCAACCCGTGCAGGCACCCAACCTATGTGGAATGGATACCCTAATCCACACCATGTAGGGACCCATCATCAACCAACTATGTGGAATGGACCTCCCATTCAAACCCCACCTCAACCCAGATTTAGGGAGGATGAAGTGCACCGCGCTATCAAACTCAATCCCCCAACCTTCAATGGCTCTTTAGAACCCCGAGACTTCTTGGATTGGACAACCAAGCTCGAACAATATTTCGAGTGGAGCATGATCCCTGAGCACAGCAAGGTCCGACTTGCAAAGTGCCTTCTTGAGGGAAATGCTAGGTTGTATTGGACGAATATAGAGAACAACCAAGAGAGACTCAACCTACCCCCCATAGAAACTTGGCTAGAAATGCGCCAACAACTTAAACTGAAATATGTCCCTTCATACTTTCAGAGTAAGTTGTTTGACCAAGCCTCTAGCTTAACCCAAGGATCTATGACCATTGACCAATACACTGCTAGCTTTGAGGAATTCCTCCTTAGGGGAAACCCAGGAGAAAACCCTCTATTCACTCTTAGCAGGTATAAAAATGGTCTCCGATCTGAGATTAGAAAGGGCCTTACCTACTACTAGATAGACTCCATAGAGGTTGCCCATCTTAGAGCCAAGGAGATTGAACAAGAACTTAAGGTTGCCTTTAGGAAAGAGTTTAGTACCTCTAGACCAAGTCCTAGACCAACCCAACCTCAAAGCTCTCCTAGACCAACCCAACCTCAAAGCTCTAGTACTTCTAAATCCAAGCCCTCTAGTTATCCGGAACCATCCAAGGTCAAATGCCATGGGTGCCAACAATATGGGCACTACATGAGAGACTGCCCCAAACGGGTCTTATACCTAGGTGAGGAAAACCAAACCCCTAGACTTGAAGATATTAATGACCCAGATTCTGACTGCCAAATCCTAGAAGACAATGAATATGATAGTAGTGAGGAACCTGCCCAAAACACCTTAGGAGTTGTTAGGTGTACCCTGATCAAACCCTCACCTACGGATGATTGGCGAAGAACTAGCATCTTCCATACTTACACGAAATGCAATGGAAACATGTGCAAAGTAGTGATAGATGGGGGTAGTAGTTTCAACGCTGTCTCCCACTTTGTTGTCACCAAATTTAAGCTTAAGATGGAAGCTCATCCAACCCCTTATAACATCTCTTGGGTCAACCAGTCTAGTGTGCCAGTAACCCATAGGAGTCTAGTACCTTTACAGTTTGGTACCTATGATGGACAAATTTGGTGCGACGTCATCACCATGGATGTCGCTCAAGTCCTTCTAGGCAGACCCTGGCTATATGACATGGATGTAGTCCACTACGGTCGGACTAATACCTATGTCTTTAGTCACTCAGGTCAAAAGATCAAACTGAAACCATCTATGCCTAGAGAGCTTAAAGCCTCAACCAATAAGGGAAAAATAGAGGAAACCAAAACCACTCAACCAACACTTCAGCTCATGAGACCTAAGGATTATAGGCCTGATCAACCTTTGTTCACCTTAGTCCTCAAGGAAGTCAACCAAGAGGAAGAGAGTAAGCCACCCCCTGAAGTAGAAACCCTCTTAGAACAATATAGTGAGCTTACCCCTAAAGAACTACCCACAGGACTTCCACCTCTTAGGGACATCCAGCATGCAATAGATCTTGTCCCAGGTTCAACCCTTCCCAATTTACCCCACTATAGGATGAACCCCACCGAGCATCAAGAACTTAAGAGGCAAATATATGACCTATTAGAAAAAGGACATATCAGAGAAAGTCTGAGCCCTTGCGCCGTGCCTGCTCTGCTCACCCCTAAAAAGGATGGCAGCTGGCGCATGTGTATAGACTGTAGAGCCATAAACAAAATCACAGTCAAGTATAGGTTTCCTATTCCTAGACTTGATGACATGCTAGACATGTTAGTTGGCTCTAAGTGGTTTAGCAAGCTTGACTTAAGAAGTGGATACCACCAGGTCAGGATAAGGCTAGGTGACGAATGGAAGACCGCTTTCAAGACCAAGGATGGTCTCTATGAATGGTTAGTCATGCCTTTTGGCTTGACTAATGCCCCTTCCACATTCATGAGACTCATGACCCAAGTCTTAAAGCCTTTCATTGGAAAATTCCTGGTAGTCTACTTTGATGATATCCTCATCTATAGTAAGACTAAGGAGGAACACCTAGAGCACCTTAGGATGACCCTTGACCTTCTTAAGGACGAGCAACTCTATATCAATCTCAAGAAATGCTCCTTTTTGTCGCATAGTGTGATCTTCTTAGGGTTCATAGTGTCTGAGCAGGGCCTTCAAGCCGACCCATCCAAGATCCAAGCCATCAAAGATTGGCCTGAACCTAAGACCATCACTGAGGTCAGAAGCTTCCATGGCCTAGCTACCTTTTATAGGAGATTCATCAGGAACTTCAGCTCTATAGTGGCACCTATCACTAGTTGCCTAAAACAAGGTGAATTTTCTTGGACCAAATCTGCTAGCAATGCCTTCCAAGAACTTAAGGATAAGATGACCACTGCTCCGGTCCTTAGACTGCCTGACTTCAATAAAGTCTTTGAGGTAGATTGTGACGCCTCTGGAGTTGGCATAGGGGGAACCCTAAGCCAAGAAGGTCATCCCATAGCCTTCTTTAGTGAAAAGCTCAATGAGGCAAAACAAAAATACTCTACCTATGATAAAGAATTTTATGCTGTAGTCCAAGCCCTAAGGTATTGGAGACATTATCTCATTCATAGGGAGTTCACTCTTAATAGTGACCACCAGGCCCTCTCCTATCTAAGTGCTCAAAAGAAGTTAAACTCAAGGCATGCTAAGTGGGTCGAATACCTACAACAATATACTTTTGTGCTTAGACATAAATCAGGATCTGAAAATAAAGTAGCAGATGCCCTCAGTAGAGTAACTTTATTATTGAACAAGATGCATGTAGAAGTTACTTGTTTTGACTCCATGAAAAATGCTTATCTTGAATGTCCTGATTTTTCTACTCTATATGCTGACCTTAGTCAATGTTGGGGTATGCCCTTAAGGCTAATGTTTGAGGCCTTGGGATTGTAACAGTATCATGTATAAACTCTTATGTTTATAAAGGCAATGGTTGTTATTCAGTTTGTTATATTATCTGCTGCAATACATATACTTCTGAATAATGTCTCAATGGTGTTCAGCTAGGCTGACATGCTGTAATGTCCTTAGTCGAGATATCTTGGTGAACATGAGACAACCTTGATATGATTGAGACTAATATGTGTTCTAATCTTATAGGATGCTTCGAGCATGGAATAAGATGTAGACTCATGGGTACATTGGATGTACTGGACACACCCTACTAGGATATTCAATTGCTTGTCACAATGTGAATAATCCTTGATTGCAACAAGTGGCACATTTCCTCTGACTTGAGATCACTTGTGTTTCTAAATGATGATTGTCATTGTTTTGAGGTAGTTCAATATCATTTGAAACATAATGGTTATAGACTATCTTGGATGGTGAACTTGAGTCATGTTAGGGCGCTAGTGATAGATATAGGATTGCCGTCTCCTTGATTGGAGTGTGATGTTCTAAAGGGGCCCCCTGGATGAGATGATTGAGAAAGTGTATGGCCATACCCAGGTGACTATGATCATCTGATCTAATCATGCTCATCATATTGGAGCTACAAGCTTGACACGCTTGTCCAATAAGAACATCCAGTGGCAAAGGAAACTTGCATGCCTTGTGAAGTGGATTCACACTTGTGCTGTGGTTTGGGTGTAGTCTTGGAAGACTCTTTTCTTTATATCGGCAGACAGTGATGTGTTGCTAGATACCCCTCACTGATCGTGATAACGTGAGTTATCATTACCGACATTTAAAGAAAACCCTCAGGGTCGCACAATTTGATGATATGGCTTACTTAAGTCAGATCGTATGGACTGAATTGTTTGGGTTCAGTTTGAAAGGATTTAATCTCTGATTGTAAGTGAGATCTGGTCTGATCATGTTTGATTGATTAGGGCTTGAGATTGGTAAGCTTCGATCGAGAGAATGGATGCTAGATCGGTGAGATCAGGAGCATCAAGAGATGAACGGTTGGATCTGGAGCCTTAGGGTTTAATTGTGATCTAGACCAAATCGCTTGGGTTAATTGGTCTTGGACCAAACTGAAATTGAACCAGCTCATCAAGTGAGCGCATGGTTCAAGTGGAGAGGAGTATGCGCTTGGGGTAATCCCATGGTCGCATGAAGAGAGTGGTTTACTATTTTTGGAAACCATGTTTCCAAATCGTGACCACGCCTCACGATAGCTTTTTTTCACGCCTATTGTCGCTCCTTCCTCGCGTGGCTCTCTCATTCGAGTGTTTTTTTGGGGTTGACGACAAGAAGCAAATCGCCAAGCAAAGAAAAGGTTCTCTCTTCCCTTCCATACGACAAGGACCTCTTGGAACCTTGCTAGCACAAGGAGCACCATCGGAGTAGGCGACTTCTTCATCTTGTGTGCGCATCCTTTGGAGGAGATCCCTATCGCTCTCTGCTTCCAAGTCGCCATCTAGAAATGGCATCGGTATGACATCTTCTATGTTTGCAATCGGTTTAACAAGTTAATCATATGTTATGCATGAATCCGATCCCCTAGAAACCCTCTTCCGCTGCTTAAAAATTTTATACGCGCCATGCTTTAGGGTTTCGCCCCCTTCTGGGGACTCTCAATTGGTATCAGAGCCGGTTATATGCATGTTTGTATGATTGCTTAACTTTAGTGATCCATGTTTGCGCAACACCTTAGATCTAAACTACATGCGAAAGTTATTCATGCGAAAACTACATGAAGTATGATTTTTTATCATTAGCGCATGTATCTAGTTGGCACATACATTTAGTTTTTCTCAAAAACTTCTTTACTTGCGCGACTCACCTTAGATCTAAATGGCGCCTGCTATAAGTCCTTAGACGGGTTAGTAGGGTTGAAGTCATCTCTAGTTAAGATCCAACTAGTCTGATCAGACCATCTGACAGCCTAGATGGGTCGACTAGATGGCACCTATGCGCAAGCATAAGGTGGCTATAGGTCGACTGCATCAAAGGCGTGTAGCGAGGTCTGGTTGAGACAACTAGTGAACACGCATGAGTTAGGCCCGGGGTCACACCCGCTTGCCAAAACTCATGTAGGTTGTTCAGCCCTAGCGCATGCATAGTTGACCACTGGGTCGACTCAAGTCAGTTAGGACTTGGTGCATGCAAGGGCAGTGGATCTGACTAGGTCTGATGAGTGGATCCCTATTAATGGACCGTTGTAAGGTAGTAGGGCACATAAGGAAAATAAAATTGATGCCAATGGGTTTTTTTTGAAAATTTTATTTTCATGAATGGATCACATGTTGATTGTAAGCATATGCTTGTTTATTTAATCTTATGTGGGACGCCTAATTAATGTGTGCTGTGCTGGGGCCTGCGAGCCTGGTTAAAACTTGTAAATTAATTTATATTGTGATCTGCGCATCACATTGCATTTAATTTATAAAATGTAATTGACCTGCGAGTCAATCTTGTCTAGATAGATTAATTTGTAAATTAATCAGACAAGAGCACAGAGCACACTTGGCAGAGGCGCTTGCAGCAGAGGCTTGACCAGGTGGGAGGTCCAGGGTTCGACTCTGGGACCAGGCGCATTTTCCCTGGTAGGCGCACCTGAGCTGCAGATGGCGCTTAGGCCCTGGGTTGGGCCAGATGAGAAGCAAAAGACCCATGAAGAAAAGCAAGTGAAGACTTAAGTTTAATTTAAGGTCTAACTTAGGCTTAATGGGCTTTTACCACATAAGATCAGCATGCTTTCTATTTATTGCTTTTATAATTAGAATTGCATGAGTTTATCTTCTGCTATCACCATAGGAATTGCATGATAGTCAAGAAGATAAAAGACCGTTAAAATCCAACGCTAAAATATCAAGCTCGTAAGCCTTCTGACGCGAAACCTCACTGTTCTGATTATCGTTGGAGCCGTGTTGTACCCACTCAGTGGGCACATCCATCTATCTTTAGACGGTGCGGGATTACACCTGCGTGTTACAGAGAAGGGATTTATCGCTTCTCGTTGCTCAGCATAGCACGTGGTGGTCCAGGGAGTAGGTCGGGTCAGCTTGACCATGTAGGCTACATATGTGGCGCATATGGTAGCACATGGAGGCTGCCATCTGTGGGATCAGAGACTGTGTTGTACCAACTCAGTTGGCACAGTCAGCTGGATTGCCTAGATGAAGGGGAATCGCACGGGTTGGCGATTGGCTGGGACAGCCTACCAGAGACTAGTGCTTGTACTCTCTGTGCATCTTATCTCGCCTGAGCGGGACGCGGAGACCAAGTATGAAATCTGGATCCCATCTCACTAAAAGAGTGTTACTCTTTCGGACTGTTTTCTTGGATTTTTCAGTCAGATAAAATAGTGAGAAAAGAATCTTTCTTAAGTCCTGGATTGATTCTGAACATTGATACTGACCTTGCTGTTCTTGCATTGTTGTAGATTCCTGCAGCAACGAACACCATGAGCTTCAATGTGCGATCCCTACTGGAAAGGGAGAAGTTTGCTGGGCCGAACTTCTCAGACTGGTACGGACACCTTAAGATTGTTCTTAAGGCAGAGAGGAAACTGTATGTCCTTGAGACGGCTATACCGCCTCAGCCCGCTCCGAACGCCGCAAGGGCGGTTCGGGATGCCTATGAAAAGCATGTCAATGATAGCATTGATGTCGCTTGCCTGATGCTAGCGTCTATGACGCCACCCGCTGCAGCGTCAGCATGAGGATATGTCGGCTATAGAAATTATAGCAAACCTCAAGATGTTGTATGCTGCGCAGGCGAGGACTGAGCGCTATAATTTGTCTAAGCTGTTCTTTCAGAGCAAACTGGCTGAAGGGAGCCCAGTGGGAGCTCACGTGCTCAAGATGATTGGGCACAAGGAGGCTCTAGAGAAACTGGGGCATACCATCAATCAGGAGCTTGCTGTAGACATTATTCTGCAGTCTCTCCCGCCCTCTTTCGATGCGTTCATCATTAACTTTAATATAAACAAAATCGATTGTACTCCGGCAGAGCTGCTGAATATGCTCTTGACTACTGAGGAGACTCTGAAGGGAAAGCCTTCAACCTCTGTCTTGATGTTTCCTTCAAGGAACAAGAAGAAGGGGAAGAAGGGCAAGACCCCTGTCAAGAGCTACAGCAAGGCTCTGAAGCAAAAGGTCAAGCGGTCGAAGGAATACAGATGTTTCCATTGTGGCCAGTTGGGTCACTGGAAAAAGGACTGTAAAGCGCTCCAAGGAGACAAGAGGGGAAGCATCGCTTCTGGCTCAGGTATATACGTGACGGAAGTCATGGTTTCATCTTCTTCTATTTCATGGGTGTTGGACACTGCATGTGGAGTTCACATTTGTTCAAATGTACAGGAACTCAAGAGAAGAAGACAGGTGGGACAGCATGAGGTGGACCTACGAGTTGGAAACGGGGCACGGGTTGCTGCTGTTGCTGTAGGAGACTATTTCATCTCTTTACCATCTGGACTTGTATTGGAACTAGACAATTGTTACTTTGTTCCCAGCATTACTAAAAATATTATCTCCATTCCTGCTCTTGTCAGGAAGGGGTTTTCCTTTGAATGCAATATTTCAAAGTGTGTTCTTTCTTTAGATAATATTGTTTATGCTACTGGTTCAATTAACAATGGGTTATTCATGTTGGACATGGAATGTTCTATACACAATATTGATAATAAGAAAGCCAAATATGCTGATGACAGCACCTTGCTATGGCATAGTCGTTTAGGTCATATTAACAAGAAACGCATTAAGCGGTTGCATGATTATGGACTGCTGGGATCATTCTCCTATGAGGAGATTGATACATGCAAAGCTTGTTTGATGGGCAAAATGACGAAGTCGCCTTTTCTTCATAAAGGTCAAAGGACTTCAGGTTTACTTGACCTTATACACAGTGATGTGTGTGGGCCTTTTAGTAAACATGCCAGAGGTGGCTATCAGTACTTCATTACCTTCACTGATGATTTCAGTAGATATGGGTATGTCTATCTTATGAGACATAAAAGTGAATCTTTTGACAAGTTCAAAGAGTTCAAGAATGAAGTACAGAATCAGCTTGGCCGAAATATCAAGGCACTTCGTTCTGATCGAGGTGGAGAATACCTAAGTCGAGAGTTTACTGACTATCTAAAGGAGTGTGGGATTATCTCACAGCTCACTCCACTAGGAACACCGCAATGGAATGGTGTGTCTGAGAGGAGGAACAGAACCTTATTAGATATGGTTCGTTCTATGATGAGTCAAGCTACTCTACCTTACTCCTTTTGGGGATTTGCACTGGAGACAGCTGCAAAGGTACTAAACCGAGTGCCATCCAGGGCAGTTTCAAAGACCCCATATGAATTATGGTATGGGAAACAGCCTAGCTTGACATTTATCAGGATCTGGGGCTGTTAGGCTTATGTCAAAAAGCTCGCCTCTGGAAAACTAGAGAGCAGATCTGAGAAATGTATCTTTGTCGGTTACCCTAGGGAAACTAAGGGTTATTATTTCTACGATCCCAAAGAGAACAAGGTGTTTGTTGCTCGGACGGCCATATTTCTTGAGAAGGAATTTCTTCTGCAAGAGGCCAGTGGGAGAGAAATAAAGCTGGATGAGAATCCAGAGGAAGGACAAAGTGGTCAAGCACAGTTGGATGAGCCTGAGCCGGTAGAACAGGTTACTGAACAACCTGAGGCTCAGATATCACGGGAACCGCGAAGATCGGGAAGGATCCGTCGACAGCCTCAGCGCTATGACGGAGTCTACATCATTGATAATGATGAACCCCTCACTTATGCGGATGCGGTCAGTGGACCGGATTCAGCGAGATGGCTTGAAGCTATGCGCGCCGAGATGGACTCCATGTCAGATAACCAAGTCTGGGATTTGGTTGATCCGCCTCCGGGAGTTATCCCTATAGGCTGTAAATGGATCTTCAAGAAGAAGATTGACATGGATGGTAACGTGGTTACCTATAAAGGCAGGCTAGTTGCGAAAGGTTTCAAACAAATCTACGGGATAGATTATGATGAAACTTTCTCACCTGTAGCTATGTTTAAGTCTATTCGGATTCTTTTCGCGATAGTAGCATATTATGATTATGAGATCTGGCAAATGGATGTGAAGACAGCTTTCCTTAATGGAAATCTGGATGAGGATGTGTATATGACACAACCAGAAGGTTTCACTAATCCATCAGATCGTCATAAAATATGCAAGTTAAAGAAGTCTATTTATGGACTTAAACAAGCATCGAGAAGCTGGAATATTCGTTTTGATGAATCAATCTCTGAATTTGGTTTCATCAAGAACGAGGATGACCCGTGTGTATATAAGAGGTTTAGTGGGAGCGTGATTACTTTCCTAGTCCTCTACGTCGATGATATCTTAATCATTGGAAATGATATTCCTGAACTGCATGCGGTTAAGGCATGGTTAAGGAAATGTTTCCAGATGAAAGATTTAGGAGAAGCAGCCTATGTATTAGGTGTGAAGATCTACAGGGATAGATCTAAGAGGCTTCTCGGGCTGTGCCAGAGTACTTACATCGATAAAGTCCTGGAGAGATTTCATTTAGAGAATTCTAAAAGAGGATATCTTCCAGTCAGACATGGTCTGAATCTTTCGAAGAGTCAGTGTCCACAAACACAGACTGAGAAAGATGAAATGGACAATACGCCTTATGCTTCGGCTATTGGATCCATTATGTATGCGATGTTGTGTACTCGCCCAGACGTCGCTTACGGGTTAAGCGTGACCAGTCGGTTCCAAAGTAATCCAGGTATGGCGCACTGGATTGCAGTCAAGAACATTTTAAAATATCTTCGGAGGACCAAAGATATGTTCTTGGTGTATGGTGGTCAGGAAGAACTCAGTATAGAAGGATATACTGACGCTTCATTCCAGTCTAACCAGGATGATTTCCGATCGCAATCAGGCTATATTTTTAGCTTGAATGGAGGAGCAGTGGTGTGGAAAAGTTTCAAACAGTCAATTGTTGCTGATTCTACCACAGAAGCCGAGTATGTAGCAGCCTCGGAAGCATCCAAGGAGGCAGTGTGGATTCGTAAGTTCGTGAGAGAACTTGGTGTTGTTCCTTCGAGTGCAGATCCTTTGGTTATCTTCTGTGATAACACTGGAGCAATCGCACAAGCAAAGGAACCACGGTCGCACTAGAAGTCCAAGCACATACAGAGGCGGTTTCACTTGATCAGGGAGATCATAGATCGTGGCGAGATCAAAGTTTGCAAGGTTCATACAGATGACAATCTGGCAGACCCGCTTACTAAGCCTCTGGCGCAGCAGAAGCATGAGAAGCACTGTAATAATATGGGTTTGAGATTTCTCAACCATTAGATTAAGTGCAAGTGGGAGATTGTTGGGGTATGCCCTTAAGGCTAATGTTTGAGGCCTTGGGATTGTAACAGTATCATGTATAAACTCTTATGTTTATAAAGGCAATGGTTGTTATTCAGTTTGTTATATTATCTGCTGCAATACATATACTTCTGAATAATGTCTCAATGGTGTTCAGCTAGGCTGACATGCTGTAATGTCCTTAGTCGAGATATCTTGGTGAACATGAGACAACCTTGATATGATTGAGACTAATATGTGTTCTAATCTTATAGGATGCTTCGAGCATGGAATAAGATGTAGACTCATGGGTACATTGGATGTACTGGACAGACCCTACTAGGATATTCAATTGCTTGTCACAATGTGAATAATCCTTGATTGCAACAAGTGGCACATTTCCTCTGACTTGAGATCACTTGTGTTTCTAAATGATGATTGTCATTGTTTTGAGGTAGTTCAATATCATTTGAAACATAATGGTTATAGACTATCTTGGATGGTGAACTTGAGTCATGTTAGGGCGCTAGTGATAGATATAGGATTGCCGTCTCCTTGATTGGAGTGTGATGTTCTAAAGGGGCCCCCTGGATGAGATGATTGAGAAAGTGTATGGCCATACCCAGGTGACTATGATCATCTGATCTAATCATGCTCATCATATTGGAGCTACAAGCTTGACACGCTTGTCCAATAAGAACATCCAGTGGCAAAGGAAACTTGCATGCCTTGTGAAGTGGATTCACACTTGTGCTGTGGTTTGGGTGTAGTCTTGGAAGACTCTTTTCTTTATATCGGCAGACAGTGATGTGTTGCTAGATACCCCTCACTGATCGTGATAACGTGAGTTATCATTACCGACATTTAAAGAAAACCCTCAGGGTCGCACAATTTGATGATATGGCTTACTTAAGTCAGATCGTATGGACTGAATTGTTTGGGTTCAGTTTGAAAGGATTTAATCTCTGATTGTAAGTGAGATCTGGTCTGATCATGTTTGATTGATTAGGGCTTGAGATCGGTATGCTTCGATCGAGAGAATGGATGCTAGATCGGTGAGATCAGGAGCATCAAGAGATGAACGGTTGGATCTGGAGCCTTAGGGTTTAATTGTGATCTAGACCAAATCGCTTGGGTTAATTGGTCTTGGACCAAACTGAAATTGAACCAGCTCATCAAGTGAGCGCATGGTTCAAGTGGAGAGGAGTATGCGCTTGGGGTAATCCCATGGTCGCATGAAGAGAGTGGTTTACTATTTTTGGAAACCATGTTTCCAAATCGTGACCACGCCTCACGATAGCTTTTTTTCACGCCTATTGTCGCTCCTTCCTCGCGTGGCTCTCTCATTCGAGTGTTTTTTTGGGGTTGACGACAAGAAGCAAATCGCCAAGCAAAGAAAAGGTTCTCTCTTCCCTTCCATACGACAAGGACCTCTTGGAACCTTGCTAGCACAAGGAGCACCATCGGAGTAGGCGACTTCTTCATCTTGTGTGCGCATCCTTTGGAGGAGATCCCTATCGCTCTCTGCTTCCAAGTCGCCATCTAGAAATGGCATCGGTATGACATCTTCTATGTTTGCAATCGGTTTAACAAGTTGATCATATGTTATGCATGAATCCGATCCCCTAGAAACCCTCTTCCGCTGCTTAAAAATTTTATACGCGCCATGCTTTAGGGTTTCGCCCCCTTCTGGGGACTCTCAGTCAAGACCCATTAAGTCACCCCCTCTACACCCTTAGGAATGGGTACCTCTTTCTTGGACCAACCTTTTGTGTGCCCAAGACATCCATCCGAGAATTCCTTGTTTGGGAATTACACGGAGGAGGGTCTGCCGGGCACCACGGTCGAGATAAGACCCAAGCCCTTGTAAAGGAACGGTTCTACTGGCCGAACCTTTACCAAGATGTAGCTAAGGTCGTGAGGCATTGTAGGACTTGTCAGCTCACTAAAGTCCACAAGCACAGTCCCAGCCTGTACACTCCCTTACCTATTCCCCGAGCCCCTTGGCAAGACCTTAGTATGGATTTCATCCTAGGACTACCCCGAACCTCAGCTAAACATGATTCTATATTTGTGGTAGTTGATAGATTTACTAAGATGGCCCATTTCATAGCTTGCACCAAAACCACTGATGCCTCCCATGTTGCTAATCTCTTCTTCAGAGAAGTTGTCAGGCTTCGTGGGACACCCTTAACTATAGTGTCTGATAGAGACCCTAGGTTTGTAAGCCATTTTTGGAGAACCCTATGGACCCTTCTAGGAACAAAGCTCAAGTTCTCCACAGCCTACCATCCCCAGACGGATGGGCAGACTGAAGTGGTCAACCGTTCACTTGGGAGTATTCTTAGGAGTTTGGTAAGTGAACATCCTGGCAACTGGGATAAACTCTTACCCACTGCCGAGTTTTCCTACAATAGTACAGTCAACAAGACCACAGGTCTCTCCCCTTTCCAAGCCAACCTAGGATATCAACCTAACAAACCTATAGATCTCTTTCCTCTACCCCGACACTTTAGGACTTCTTTACCTGCTCGTGACTTTGCCTTACATACCTCGCAAATGCATGCTGAAATATTTTCTAAGATGATAGAATCTGTTAATCATTACCCCGCGAAGCTGCTAACAAACATCGCCGAGAAAGGTTATTTTCCACAGGTGATAAGGTAATTCTACGGGCGCGTGAAGAGCGCATCCACGGGATAGGACACAAATTGGAAGCAAAAGGACTAGGCCCCTTCACCATTATAGACAAAGTCAACGACAATGCCTACGTCCTTGACCTGCCACCTGAATTAGGGATCCCCACCACTGTCAACGTGGAGGATCTCACCCTCTATCTGAAAGTCCCCTTAAAGGGGGCGAAACCCTAAAGTGGCGCATATAAAATTTTGGGCAGCGGAAATAAGGGTTTCTAGATGATCGGTTGCATGCATGTCATATGATCAACTATTAAAACTTGTATACATTGATAAGAGTCATACCATCGCCATTGCTTGGATGGTGCCTTGGAAGAAGAGAGCGAAAGGGATCTCCTCCAGAAGATGCGCACACAAGAAGAAGATCGCCTACTCCTTGTTGATCCTTGTGCTAGCAAAGACCTTCAAGTCTCCTGATCGAATGGAAGGGAAGAAGAGATGTCTTGCTTGGCCGAGACCTCCTTGTCGTCAACTCCTTCAACACACGAGAGTTGAGAGAGCATAGAGAGGAAGAGGCGACAATAGGCGTGAGAGGAGCGAACGTGAGGCGTGACCATGTTTTGGAAACATGGTTTCCCAAAATAGAAAAAACCCCCTCAACGTGTGATGCGTTCACTCCTTGTGAACCATCGCATTTTTCTCTTCCCATTGAACCATGCGCTCATATGATGAGCCGGTTCATTTTGGTTTGGTTCAAAGACCAATTAACCCAAGCATTTGGTCTAGATCACAATTAAACCCTAAGGCTCCAGATCTAACCGTTCATCTCCTGATGCTCCTGATCTCACCGATCTAGCATCAATTCTCTTGATCGAAGCTTACCGATCTCAAGCCCTAATCAATCAAACATGATCAGACCAGATCTCACTTACAATCAGAGATTAAATCCCTTTAAACTGAACCCAAACAATTCAGTCCACACGATCTGACTTAAGTAAGCCATATCATCAAATTGTGCGATCCTAAGGGTTTCCTTTAAACGTCGGTAACGATAACTTACGTTATCACGATCAGTGAGGGGTATCTAGCAACACATCACTGTCTCCCGATATAAAGGAAAGAGTCTTCCAAGACTACACCCAAACCACAGCACAAGTGTGAATCCATTTCACTAGACATACATGTTTCCTTTGCCACTGGATGTTCTTATTGGACAAGCGTGTCAAGCCTGTAACTCCAATATGATGAGAATGATTAGATCAGATGAACATAGTCATCTGGGTATGGCCATACACTTTCTCAATCATCTCATCCAGGGGGCCCCTTTAGAACATCACACTCCAATGAAGGAGATGGCAATCCTATGTCTATCACTAGCGCCCTAACATGACTCATGCTCACCATCCAAGATAGTCTATAACCATTATGTTTCAAATGATATCGAACTATCTCAAAATAATGCCAATCATCATTTAGAAACACAAGTGATCTCAAGTCAGAGGAAGTATGCCACTTGTTCGCATACAAGGATTATTCACATTGTGACAAGCAATTGAACATCCTATGTAGGGTCTGTCCAGTACATCCAATGTACCCATGAGTCTACATCTTATTCCATGCTCAAAGCATCCTATAAGATTAGAACACATATTAGTCTCAATCATATCAAGGTTGTCTCATGTTCACCAAGATATTTCGACTAAGGACTACACTGCATGTCAGACTAGCTGAACATCATTGAGACATTATTCAGAAGTATACACATTGCAGCAGATAATGTAACAACCTGAATAACAACCATTGCCTTTATAAACATAGAGTTTATACATGATACTGATATAATCCCAAGGCCTCAAACATTAGCCTTAAGGGCATACCCCAACACTATCATGAGCCCATCTCCATACCAGATCCAGATAACACCAACAAAATGGAGATTGAGGCTATTCTCGAGGACCAAACCAAATTCACCACTAATGAGGTACAAGTGTTTTATCGAGTTAGACTCATTAATGGTGAAGAGGTATGGCTTCCTGAGTCAGAGCTAGCTATAGCCGCCCCTGAGTTACTCCAAGGGTACAAGGATAATTCTCCAGAGGAGAATCCTTTCAACCCGGGGAGAGCTGATGGAGGCAGTAGCCCTACTCTGAGGAGATCTGCTCGGATTCGTAGGGTACCTAATCGATATGGGTTCCCTTAGAGTCCCCTCTCTCTTGCATTGCATTTTAGGGTAGTTTATTTTTTCAATAAAACCATGCATCATGTAGTCATTTATGGCAAGTCCACTTGTAGTAGGTAGTGCATTGTAATTCATAAAACTTTATGCATCATAGTAGAGTAGTGCATGCATGCATTAGGATCATCTTGGCAGGACATTCAAGTAAGAAGCAGCTCAAGTTCCAACTCAATGTCACTCAAGGTCCACTCACCAAGCTCAGCTCCAGAAAAGGAAGGAAGACTTCAAAGTCCCAATTCACTTCAAAGCCATGCTATAACTCATTTGCCATACTTGTTGGGCGCCTCTTCAATAGAGCCATCAGCCACCTCATCATTCAATCAAGAAGATATGCGCCAACCTCTAGTCCAAGCAAGGAAGGGATTCAAAAACCCTCACTCATCAAGATCCACAATCAAAGGAATTATCCATCAAGATCCACAATCAAAGGAGGGCATTTATGAAGACATTTATGATAAATTGCCACCTCTTGTTGCCGCCCAAGCTCTCATGGAAAGGATTCAAATTTTGAAACTCTTCTCCATGCGCCAACAACATTTCGCCAAAGGATAAGAAGACACTCTCATCAAAACATTTAATGAGTTGCCAAAGAGAAGATCACCAAAGAAGGAAGCTCTTAAAGAGGATTTGCGCCTACCTCCTCTTGATTTTGAAATTCAAATTCCATCCATCTTTGTAATAGGCGCATGGAAGCTAAATGACTGTCCTGCCCTAGCCCCATCTCGCCTATAAAAGCATAGTCTCCCCTTGTATTTCGATTACCTCTTGATGAAATAACATTGTTTATTAGTTGCCTAGCTTAATTACTTGTGTTAGTGATAAGATTCTTCTTTAGCCGAGCTCTTCCCCTTTCTTCTAGCTCTTCCACCGAAACCCTAAGAAGCTCTCCTCTTTGTTTGTGTGCGCAACCACAAGGAGGACTTCTTTCACCCTCGGTTTGGAGCAAGAAGAGAAGCACCCTCGGCCTCAAGGAGTTCTCATCCCTTTCGGCTAAGTCCTTTCTCTCCATCTCTTATTTGAATTTGAGAACTCTTCTCTACACTAATCTTTGTTTATACAACTTGTAGATTGCGCTTGGAGTGGCCTAAGAGGGGCGTTCCCCCTCCCCTTCTCCTATCTCTTCTCCCTCTCTCTTTAGTAACTTAGGATTAGCAAGGGAATTTGTGAGGCTTAACCTCACCCCTTGATTTGATTCTGTATTAAAATCCGTGACTTGTACGGAATTTCTGTGATTGTTTGTAAGCTCCACCCTACACCTTCCATCAGAGTTGGACCGGTGAAGATCGGGAAGCACAACCCTTCAATTCTCAAGGGCTGCACTGTAAGTTTATTTTCCAGCATTTACTGCTTTCTAGTGTAACCTTTATGTACTGTTCTTAGTTTAAACTCGTATTTTCCTATATTTTAAAATACAAAAAAATTAGTTTCCCAACCTCGTTAGCATAACTTCGGTTTTCTCTTATTATTAAGCTATTTATTTAAACCAGTTTTCAAAATCGTTGTTTGAATGTTTTAGACCCCCCCCCCCCCCGTCCTACATCAAGAAGTGCAGTAGCTTCGTGAATTCGAGCTGAACGACCCACACCTAATGTCGATTTCAGCTCTTATCTCTGGCGATTTGTGCCAGGTTTCACTTCTATCACTTGTCTGGGAAGATTATCTGATCTGTGTGGCCACATCTAATGTCGACTATTGCTGATTAGTCGTTCCATCTTAGATGTGATCGCCAACGAGAGAAGCTCCACGAAGGCAGACAAGCTGGAATGGTGTGACCTGGAGAGAAGTGCGAGGCGAGAAGGAAGGACAGATGGGTGGGGACCACAGACGAAGCGCTGGAAGACGATGGCGTCCTTGCCATGGAGGGAGCAGCGCCAGCTAGAGGAGCGGGGGAGGCTATTGGAGCGGCAGTTTCTAGTGGTGGAGCAGAGCTCAGTGAAAGTGTAGAGGACGAGCGGCGACCTGGCTTCGGGGAGCAGCGAGCATCCTTCAGCGCAGCTTCACAGTCGAACAAAACCCTCGAAAGCGGTTGCGTTTTTGCATAGGGGTGCCCCTACGCAAAATTTGCAGTGGGGCGAGATTAAAGTACCAATCTTAAGCAGCCAGCGCATGAATCCTGTGTTGGAAAGGGGGCAATGCGGGAGCCGCCGGAGAAACACAAGTTTTAGGATTTAAAGCACACAATTGTTAACTTGTGTTCTAATAAGTAAAGAGTATTACAGACCTTATATAGAGTTGCTAATCAACTCTTAAACTTCTAGTAATAAATCCTAATACAGAAATCTAGATGATAATAGCTTCAACCGAGGCGTTGCTTCATCAGGCATTAAATCACTTCATCAATTCGAGGCATTCCAAGAGGCGGTGTTTAGTTTTCCAAGGCGTGCGTTGCTTCGGAAGATTAAATCATAAGTTTAATATTTAATATTCCGCCTTAAATTTGAAATGTAATCTTAGATCTTCAGAATTAACCCAAGCCTCTTCAGAGGGGGTTCTTCTGTCTCGGTTTTCTTCTGGGTCTTCGTCTGTGATGGAGGCAGTACAACATCGATTAGCCTCTCCAGCAAACAACTCCAATCAAGAATTTCTTTGTAGCGAGGATCTTCTCAACGACAGGTACGGTAGAGTGCTTCAAATTTCTTTCTTAGGTAGCAGCTTCTAAGTCACGGTTTTACCTCTAACCGGACTTCTCTTTCTCCTCTGTCACGGTCACTCCTTGACCAGACTTCTCCAAGCCTCACTACAGCTTGTCTGTGCTGTAGCTTACTTCTACGCATGACGATAATCTATCATCGGCGATTCTCTACTGCTCCACGCACGACGTCGATCGTCAGCGGCTTGTTTCTTCGTCTCTTTGAATACACTCTACTCTTCCTTTTTTCCTCTCAAAAATTCAATTCAATTTTGTCTTATTTATGAATTCTTTCTCTTACCATCTCAACACTAATTTTGACTTTTTCAACCCTTTATGTTTTTAGCCAATCTCTCCTCGATTTTGTTTCGCCCAATCTTCTCAATTCTCACCTAATTCTCTTCAATTTCTCAATTCTATTTTTCTCCTTTTCCAACCAATCTCTCCTCAGTTCTTTTTACATAATCTTCTCTCTCTTCTTTTAAACTCTCAATTCCTTTTTCAAATTTACTTTTGATATCTCTGCCAGCTGTTCCTCCCCCTCCGCTTTCAATTAATTCCTTTTGCTCTCTGACAGTCCCATCTCCCTCGTTAACTTTCCTTTTACGATTTCTTACCTGCTTGTTCACGGTGACGACAACAACGATCTCCTGCGGCGGCGTGATTTCTCCAAATCTCTTCCTTCTTCGTCAATTTCTCCAGCGATCTGATTTCTCCGGAGATTGTCGCCTGCAGCGGTGGTTCTTCAGCGAGAAGGTATGTGGCGGTGTGAGTGGCTTTTTCATTTTTCCAGTGCGCACGAGATCTCTCTCTCTCAGCCACCTCGCCGCGATCACTGTGTGTGATCCGACGATCTTCCTGTCACGGCTTCTCTTGCCGGACGATCTTCCTGTCACGACTTCTCTTGCCGGACTTTCCTCCTTGTCACAGTCCCTGTGTGTGACCGGACGCTTCTGCAGCAACCTATTGTGCTGTTTGCAATCTCGGCGAGACTCGGCAATTCGATTCCCTTCCTCCCTCCTCAACACCGAACACTATACTCTCCTCACTGGTTTTAACGACGGCTTCCTTCCCCCACCGGGCTCCGATACCAATTTGTTAGAAAAGGGGGCAATGCGGAAGCCGTCGGAGAAACACAAGTTTTAGGATTTGAAGCACACAATTGTTTCTGTAACTTGTGTTCTGATAAGTAAAGAGTATTACAGACCTTATATAGAGTTGCTAATCAACTCTTAAACTTCTAGTAATAAATCCTAATACAGAAATCTAGATGATAATAGCTTCAACCGAGGCGTTGCTTCATCAGGCATTAAATCACTTCATCAATTTGAGGCATTCCAAGAGCCGGTGTTTAGTCTTCCAAGGCGTGCGTTGCTTCGGAAGATTAAATCACAAGTTTAATATTTAACATTGTGAAGCAATACCTACCCAATCCGCAATAGCCCATTACAAACACAGAATAGCGCCTGTTACAAACGCAACCCGTTACAGCCATCCGAATAGCACCTGTTACATTTAACCTAACCTTGGTTAATGCTAAAAATTTCAATACCCGCCCAACCCGCTCGACCCTAACTTTCCTGTGACGGAACCCTTGCTCTCCGACGACAGTTTTGTCGCCCGATCCTCTCCGATGACCTCTGACAGCCTTCTAACCCTAAAATTTGCTGTGACGAAAGTTTTGTGGCCCGATGCTCTCCAACGACCTCCGATACTCTCCGACAACCTCTGACGTCCTCCGACGTCCTCCGACGACCTCAGACAACCTCAGACGGCCTCCGATATATTGTTGTATACAACTCTCTTTATATGACTTATTATATCATAAAAATTTACCAAAAGTTAAGGTAACCCTGGTCTCCCTATATTTGCTCACTTGTATTACGTGTCATTTAGGGTATAATATCATCATTTGTCTTCTTAATATGTACATTGCTGTGTTAATGACATAATTTATTGTATACAGCATCACATTTTAGTATAACAACCCCTTAAAATAGTATAACAGCATCTCATTTTGGTATAATAGCCCCTTTACATAGTATAACAACATCCCATTTTGGTATAACAGCCCTGGGGTATAATGTCATCATTTGTCTTCTTAATACGTACATTGTTGTATTAATGACATAATTTGTTGTATACAGCATCACATTTTGGTATAACAGCCCCTTAACCTAGTATAACAGTATCCCATTTTGGTATAACAGTCATTTTACATAGTATAACAACATCCCATTTTGGTATAACAGCCCTTAACATAGTATAACAGCATCGCATTTTGGTATAACATGCCTCAAACATAGCATAATAGCATCCCATTTTGGTATAACAAGATCTGAAATCCGTATAACAGCATCACATTATGGTATAACATGCCTCAAACATAGTATTACAACATCCCATTTTGGTATAACAGCCATTTTATATAGTATAAGAGCATCCTATTTTGGTATAACAGCCCTTAACATAGTATAACAGCATCACATTTTAGTATAACATGCCTCAAACATAGTATAACAGCATCCCATTTTGGTATAACAAGATCTGAATTTCGTATAACAACATCACATTATGGTATAACATGCCTCAAACATAGTATTACAGTATCCCATTTTGGTATAATATGCCTCAAACATAGTATAACAGCATCACTACAACGTATAACTTGTCAAACTTTTTGTTATTTATTGAATCCTAGAATTTGAGTTGGAGAAAGATTAGAAGAAGGCGACTTGTTCTGAGATGTTGGGGTAGTTATCGTCAGATGACGAAGGGTATTTATTACCAAACAGCGAAGGTGATGAAGATATAATAGGAACATCTAGAAAGGCAAAAGAAATGACATGTATGGAACATGACAAATCAAAAGCTGCATCCCAAGTCCCTATAGTTGGTATGACATTTATTACTGATGATGCAGTATACAAGTTTTATAATGACTATGCTAGAGTAATGGGGTTCAGTATAAAGAAATCTCATCTTGAACGTCGAAAGGATGGTAGTGTGAAACAGCGCGCATATTGTTGTAGCAAACAAGGGATGAGATAAGTTGACCCTAGACATCCCGCTAAGAAACCACATGCAGAGACCCGAACAAATTGCATGGCTCGGTTAAAGTTCAAGATTGACAAGAATGATGTGTGGACTTTGTCCAAAGCTAAATTAGAGCATAGTAATCCTATGACAAGTCCAAATAAGGTGCACATGCTTAGATCTCATAGAAAAATATTGTCATTTCAACGTGCACTTATAGACCAGATGACAGAGTCAGGTATGAAGGCCCATCATATATATAATTATTTTGAGTCTAGTGTAAGCAATAATAATGTTGGTTTCATAAGAGAAGATAATAGCAACTATATTCAAAGAAGTAGAAGAAAAGCTTTAGATGACAAGGAAAGCAAGGATATTCTTAGGTACCTAAAGGAAAGATTGGCCAAAGATTCTTCATTTTTATATGTTATTGAAGCTTGTGAGGAATCAGGGGAGATGAAAAACTTTTTTTGGGTTGATGGTCAATCTATAATAGATTATGCATACTTTGGAGATGTAGTATGTTTCGATACAACCTTTCAAGTTACTTACTCATGTAAAATGTTTGAGAGCAATGAGATCTTGTGTATGCATGCAATAAAGGTTTTCGCAGCGAACAATGTGATTCCTATACCGAAGCAGTACATAATCAAAAAATGGACAAAGTACGCTAGAGAAGGTGATGTATCCATTATCAGTCCGCATGGCTTAGATTCTTCCGGGTAAGAAAGTTTGAGGTCTATTTATAACCAAGTATGTCAAAACCATTACTGTATAG
This sequence comes from Costus lasius, assembly GCA_027563935.2. NCBI lineage: Eukaryota > Viridiplantae > Streptophyta > Magnoliopsida > Zingiberales > Costaceae > Costus > Costus lasius. The sequence goes on from CM050448.1 coordinate 32,105,422, forward strand.
CAACCATGAGTTTGCAGTCCAGGAGAGCACTAGAATACATAGAAAAGACAATGAAGGATTTACGTATAAATGTTGAGGACATCTTGCGCACTGACAAGAAAAGTATTAATGTTAATGATGCTGATAGTGGATCAGAACCAAATATGCAGGTAAAAGCACCTCCAGTGCAAAAGGGGCGGAAAGAGAAACATAAGAAAGGAGTGCTGGAGCGAAGACATAAAATGAGCACTACTACATCCAAAGGATCTAATTTTAATCCACCTACTAATGTCCAAATGCCGCACATGACAGGGCTACCTATGGGTGAATATACAAGTACACAGGTATGACTAACAAGGCCATATCTTTAGTTCTGAATGACATACTTACCTAAAACATTAAATTTATAGCAGGTGCTTATATTCTACCAATCAGTGACAACAGCCCCATTCTACTCTTACACAACTTTAATGGTGAGAGCATCCTCTTTTCATGTAAGTTGCGTAGTTATATGTTTTCTACACTTGCTACATTGACTATGTTACTTGATTAATTGCACTATATTATGACAATACTCAGATGAGGCTTCCCAAGTAATGCCATCGCAGATTGGTTCTCAAGAAGAAGCTGCAAATTTTTCTCAAGATACATGTAATAGGTCTCAGCCAACAAATGAAAAATAATTTTTTTATATTATGAGGAGATCAGAATCTTGTATCTTTTTTATTATGTGAATTCTGATATATGAACCATTCTGTTTATGTACTTTTATTCTTACATTGTATAACAAGGAGAAAAGAGTTTGTCTAACACTTAGAAGGTGATTTCGTATAACAATGTTTCAAATTGGTATAACAGTGCGTAGACATCGTATAACATTATCTAACATTCGTATAACACTACACAGAGTTGGTATAACAAGACCTGATCACATGGCACAAACATGATGTAACAAGACCTGATCACATGGCACAAACATGGTATAACAAGGCACACATTTCTTATAACATGACACAAACATCATATAGCACACCAAAAATATGGTATAACAAGACTTGATCACATGGCACAAACATAGTATAACAAGGCACATTTCGTATAACATGGCACAAACATCGTATAACATGGCACAAGCATGGTATAACAAGACCTGATCAAACATCATATAACACGGCACAAACATGGTATAACAAGACCTGATCACATGACATAAACATGGTATAACAAAGCACACATTCCGTATAACATGGCACAAACATCGTATAACACAACACAAACATGGTATAACAAGACCTGATCAAACATCGTATTACACGGCACAAACATAGTATAACAAGACCTGATCACATGGCACAAACATGGTATAACAAGGCACACGGTCCATATAATATAGCACAAACATCGTATAACACGGTACAAACATGGTATAACAAGACCTGATCACATGACACAAACATGGTATAACAAGGCACACATTTCGTATAACATGGCATAACGTCATATAACACGATACAAACATGGTATAACAAGACCTGATCATTGTATAACAAGGCACAAACATGGTATAACACGACATAAATATGGTATAACAAGACCTGATAATTGTATTACAAGGCACATACATCGTATAACATTGCATATACAAATATACAATTGTATGAGTGTACAGGAGAACGAATACACTTCGAATATGAATATACAGGTGTTTTAATTGCAATGTCTTTTAGTCAACTGCCAGTAATTTTCCTTCGAACAGTTCCAAACTAATAAGGGCCCTCAATCTTGGCATGTCTTGCAGTGTGAAATCAAACGGTACATTTCTAGAGAGGTAGTCCATAAATTTCAAGACAAATACCCCACAATCTACACTTTCACCATCTTGTTGCGGGCAGACCTCCCATATCAATGGTCACGAAGCAATTTCCTTCCTTCCACCAGATTGAAAGGAGATATGAAACTGCAGTAACTCAAGCTGGTGTACTGAAAAATACACAAAATAATTTGTTATAACTCATGAGAGATAACAACAGAATAGTAAAGGAATACGGTATGAAGCCTTATCAGATGATAGATACTCACATATCTTTTAACTACACCCTCAACTACCTTGGAAGGGGACAATGGATTATAGCACAGTACGTGTTTCCCACGTATATCCAATACAATCAGAAATCAGTGCATTGAGTGGCATACGGGGGCAAATATTATGCGAACATATCTTATTGTCTTATTATTCAAATGCTCTAAGCTTTTGAAAGCCACCGCATATAGGCCACCCACATAATAAGGAAGGACATGTGGTGGAATGTAAGGAAAAGCATTAAAATTTTTCTTATTAGCCATACATCTACGGATGAGGAGTGATGCATACAAATCTATAGCCTACAATTAAATTATACAAGTTCATTAGGGAAAAGGAACCAAATATACAAAGATGGTGTATTTAACATATGCTTACCTCATCACCAACTAGGTCTCCGAAGAGAATGTCACATACATGGGCATTCGCAATGTTCTGGATAATGGAATGATCTTCCAAGGATAAATAAAACTCCATATGCGATTTAATATTGTCAGGTAATACATCCCGACCACAATAGTCCCATCTATTTAGATACTAAAGATGCAACAAAAATCTATCAGAATCTTCTATATGTCAACGCTATCAGATATTCTTATGTTAAAAACTATTTATGCCACCATACCTTATCAAACGTGGGTGCAGATTCTGCTTTCTCATCTACCTCCACTAGCTGAAAGAAAATTAGAAATTCTTATGTTAAAAATAATGTATAGGCCTATGTTTACAATTATGTATCCCCAAGTTTAATGGTCTTACCTCTGATTCTATAGCCTTCTTCTTCTTCTTTTGTTGTGTGTATGGGCTGAGAAGAAGGCATGAAGCCTTTTTTAATCTTTTCTTTTTTAGTTCCCCAATCTTCGGGGCCTCTTATTCTTCCTCACTCCTCGGGGCCTTATCATCTTCCTCACTCCAGCTTAATTCTTCCTCATTCTTATTTTGTAGCATCTCGATCTCTGCTTTTAGTCTTTTATTTTTCTCCACTAGCTCATCAATTCTTTTTTGCAATTCAGCCACCTCCAAGCTGAAACCGGCCTTGATGCTATTAATCTCAGCATCCTTCTCAGCACTTTCATCATTAAGCAAGTATTTTTCATTCTCCAATTAAATTATTTCATTCTTCAATTTATTATTTTTCTCTATAACTATGCACAATTCCGAGTTCAAGTTCAAAACTTCTTCATGGCTCTACGCACAAAATTAACACAAAACCTTTAGTATCGTATAACACATGACTAACATCATATAGCACATGCATATTTTCATATAACATACTTACAGGGCGAAGTAAATGGATGTCTGTTTGACTATGTGATGGGCCCACATCACCAGTTTCCTCAAGGGCTGCATCTAATGCAAGTGGACTATTTACAACATCACGCTCCACTTCACCTCCTTCCTCAAGTTCAAAAAAAAATATGTAATTGTAAATACACTTAGAAACCCTAAGGACAACAAACTTACTACACTTACAAATAATCATCTTACTGCATCTTCATTTAAATTGGCACAATTTTTAAAATACGTTGTCCGTCGAGGTAGTTTCACATTAGTCCAACGGAACAACCGATGGTGTACTCCCTCCACCTTGCTATCTATATACAATTTGGTATGCTCATATAACCAAATCTACAAAAAAAGAAGAAATAAAACAATAACTTATCATTAACTTAACTATGTTTGAAATACAAGTTCAGATATTGAGAATACTTACACCAAGAGCTATGGCACAACCAGCAAATCCACGTCCCTGCTTCTTTAAGCTGGAGGTCAATTCCGCGCATAGAAAATTATATACAGCCTCTGCCCAATTGTAATCAGCCAATTTTGAGAGGTCTTCTACAAAATATACAAGTCCCGCATCCAAGTTGTATGTTAGGCGGCTGAATAAAAAATAACAAAAGAGTTACAAAATGGCCAATCTTGTGAGCCTCTCCTCATTTCTCACCAGGCCTTGTGAGGAGATAACTCTCAATTTTCCTTCAATTACATTTCTATTCGGTAACTTCCCATCAAATTCTTCCTTGTAATATGTGGTAGATGGTCGGTCAGTGTCCCATCTAATTAAGTCCCCAACCTGTGGGAGACCAAGGATGATTGATACATCCTTCACTAGGAAGGGCACAAATTGGCATTAATGTTGAATCCCTTCTATTTCCATCCCATATAGATTGCAAATATTCCACTGCAATCATATCCAGGGCAACAGATGGCCTTTGCAGCAAATGTCCAAAGGGGGTCTCTAGGAGCTGTCCTTTAATAGCCTCACCCCCTTGCACCGTGTTGATAAAAGTGTGCATCTGGCTCAATGAGCATCAATTAAGTACTCGACGAGGTTTGATGCTGATGGAGGAGCACCACCCAGAAGATCCAAGAGAAGCAGGAAGCCCCCCGATAGATACGGGGCCTCTCAATGATCTGTTAGCCCTGATGATGGTTTTGTAAGCCTGCCTTGCTTATGTGTTGCAGGGCAGCACTTTTGTAGCACCTCAGGTGCCTAGGGATAGTTTAGGAAGGGTAGCCTAGGCATTTTGTTATTTATTTTTGTAGTGGATGTAGTAGGTTGCATTAGTTAGGATTGAGTGTGTACTTGTACAAAGCACCTCACCCCTCCACCAACCCACTTGAAGCAGCCCACATGGGGTCCTAAAACCGGCCCCATTGACCAGCCCAAGACCCACATCCTCGCTGCCCAGCTTCAATACAAACCAACAGCTACATGTGGGTCCAAATAGTCAACATGGGGACCAAATTAAGCTTCAAATCTGCAACATACGACAAGGGAGTTTGCACCAGAGGAAACCTGCATGGATTGGGGCCACAAGCAAGCTGATTTGCTTGTCCAAATAGAGGAAAACTCCAGCTATCATCCAAAGGGAAGCGCAGCACATTACAGCCCACAAACCAGGCTGAATGCATGCCCAAATGGAGAAACCTGCAGCATGCGCCAGCCCATGTTACCTCAGCAATTTTGAACAAGCCTCAGCCAGGTGGAAGGTTAACGTTGGAGGGGAGGTTTAAAGTCTTTGTACGTTGGGTTTGGGAGGACAGATCTCTTATGAAAAAAAAAAGAAACCAACAGCTTGCGTTAGCGTGTGTTCTTTGTTCCGCCTGGTGTCCAGACTCCATCTTCCACCTCCAGCCGTGAGCTCTCTTCCCACTTCCTCACGCACGAGTGCCTTGAGTGCTTGTTGTGTGGTGTTGGTGTGAACTCCCTGAAGGCTTGGGACTGTGAAGGACTTGAAGCCATCGGCTTGGAGCTTGAAGACCTGATCAAGACCCATTCTAAGGACACCCGTGTTTTAGCTTACAGGGGACTTGTGTGGGAGTCTATACTCCCTCCCCCTTGCATCTTAAATTTGTAAGGTCAATTAATTACCTATCCGTAACCTCATCGTCCAAAATCAAAGCAGCGGGAGCAGGGGGATTCAAAGAAAGGGGTCTTGGCCCCCTTCCCTAAAGGGGGCCGCAGGTAATCCTAAACTAAGTAGGGATCATATCGTCTAAGGGTGCATGCTATCTTCCTTGTTGGTAGTGCTTAGCTCTATTCACTGTTTTATTGACCTGTTGTTTACCACCTTTACAATTATGGTTGCGCCTGCTTGACCTCCCCCTTAAGAGCTACATACCGTAGGATTGATCCTTGGAAATTCCCCCCCCTACTTCAGTGGTATCAGAGCCAATCCTAGGTGCTCTTGTTTGCTCACGCGTCTTTGAAATTAGTTTCTGAACACAACTGGAAAATTTTCTGCCGCTTCACGTTTTCTATTTCTGAAATCTTTGAAGTTTCTGAGCTTGTTACGTAACTACTTCTGCACTTGTTCTTTGTGATTCTGAGTTTGAATCTTTGCACTTGTTCCGGCTGGTTCATGTTGTTTCTACAATCTCTGCAGTTCTTCTGAGTTCGAATCTAATGTTCTCTGGTTTCTTGTTCTGAAACCTGTGCGCTTCAACTGGCTTTACAATCTGAAATACAACTATCCGTCACATCTAAGTTTGTTCGCACTGAAGCTTCTGCACTACAAGTGTTCGCTTAAGGCCCTTGCTTACAAACTCCTAAAGTTTCTGAATCATTGTTTACTGGTTCTGGAAGTCGGCATTGTAGTGGTTTTCAGTTTTACAGTCCGGATACTGTAGATTACCAGACTCGTTGCACTTGCTGAGTTTGGGGGGGGGGGGTGTCTCCTCGGGCTCTCGGGTTCTTCATCTGTTAAAGGTATTTCGACTTTGAAAGGCAAGTTGGGTGAGAATTTCACCTCAGTATTAGGTGTAACAGCTCACTTAGTTGCTATAATTTACACGTTAAAATCTGAATTAGGATGGTAAGCACTGTTGCTTACCATTCTGAAATTTCTGAAAATCTGCCGGTTCTGTGGTGTTTGCCTTAAAACTAGATTTCACACTTGCTGCTACATTAACACCTGATTTGCTGAAAGTACTCATCCAAGCCTGTTTAGTGAGGTCCTTGTTTCTGAATATTTGCTTCAGTTCTCTGAGATTTCTGATTCCCAGTTCGGGCACTGTAGCTTTCTGGCTAGCTGAATTCTGCTAAGTACTGGTATTGTTCCTTGGGACTTGGCTTTCTAATTTGGTAGAATCGTCCAAGTTCATAAGGCAAATCTGAGTTTTACTGTAGCATACCATTTGCATTCCTTGATTTTGGTTAAAACCTGTTGTTGTTTAAGAAAAAAAAAAAACCAGAAGTTATATGCTGGGTTTGTATAATCGCCACTGAACCTTAGCATCTGTTTTCAATATGGTGAATACCAGGAGCCGGGCTGTCACTGATGCTACTGAAGGGGGGAATTCCTCCCATAATGAAATCATTAGGATGTTGAGTGACTTAACTCAACGTCTAGCTAGGGTGGAAGAAAACCAACGCACCAATAGTCAAAGACCCCCTGCATCGTATGTTGATCATGAACACAATCCACACCAATCTCCTAGGGCAACCCAAGAGAACTCGTGGGGCGAGGGGCCTAGCCGTACTGAACCTAGACCTGGTAAGGCTGACCCCAGACATGATCCCCATCCACATCACTCTAGGACTGAACCCAGGCGTGATTACCATCAACATAATCCTAGGATTCCCAACCATACCGAACTAGAGGAACCATATAGGGTCCATGAGGATGCTGATATCTTCAAAACTTTGAGGATGACCCCCCCGCTATTTGACGGGACTACGGACACTCCGGGTTACCAGGAGTGGGAGGCCCTGGTGGAACAATACTTTGAGTGTCAATCCATATCGGACAGAAACAAAGTCCGGTATGCCCGTTTCCTACTACGCGGGACTGCCCTAGTATACTGGAATGGGTTAGAAAAGCAAATTGAACGGAGAGGCCTCGCCCCTATCACAAGCTGGGAGACCATGAAAAATAGGCTCGGTGAAAAGTATGTGTCTCCTCACTATACACAACGAACCTATGACCAGCTGACTAGGTTAACTCAAGGGACTGATACAGTAATAGAATACACTAACAAATTTGATAACCTCCTGATTAGGTGCGGCATAGAAGAAGAGCCATGGGTTACCATTAATAGGTATAAGGCTGGGCTTAGACCTGAGATTAGGAGGGCCTTGGTGTATCGACCCACCGATAGCGTGCAGGAAGTGTCCCAACTTGCTAGTGAAATTGAGTATGAGTTTAGGCAGTATAGGACCCCACCTGTCACCAATAGGACTCAGCCTGCCCCGGCGGCTATCCCTACTACGGGTACCCATCTTAGTGCGCCACCTCATGGTGCACCTGCCCCTCCTAGACCTGCCCCATCCCTTAACAAGGTCGTATGTTACAAGTGTTCGAAACCCGGCCACCTTTCTAAGGACTGTAGGAGGCAGACTTTACTCATGACCGAGGACCCCTTAGAGCCCACCCTCGAGCCACCTTTGGAGCAAGAAGACCTTGGTGAGGACATATACGCCCCCGATTACAACAGCGAGGATGACCCTGTGAATACCATCGTAGGGGTAGTTAGGTGTACCATCCTTAAGGATACTCCCACCGAGGACTGGCGGAGAACTAGCTTGTTCTACACCTACACCCGTTGTAATGGAAAGGTTTGCAAAATAGTAGTAGATAGTGGGAGCAGTCTAAATGTCATATCTAAGGGAGCTGCCACCAAGTTCGGACTTGACCTCGAGGGCCACCCTAAGCCATATAGCATTTCCTGGGTAGACCAAACAAATATACCTGTCACCCATAGATGTGCTGTCCCCTTGCAGCTTGCTGCTTACCAAGGAAAAATCTGGTGCGACGTCACCAATATGGACGTTGCTGATATCCTGCTTGGACGACCGTGGCTCTATGATCTAGACGTTACACACTACGGTAGGAGCAATACCTACACCTTCATGCATAACGGTAGGAAAATTACTCTAGTGCCTAGTTTGCCCCGTGAGATTAGAGCTTCGCACACTAAAGGCAAGACTACTGAGACACCTAAGGCTATATCTCTGCTTAGAGCGCAACCCTTCCTACATGAGGCTCAAGAGACGGGTCAGCTCTACACCCTGATTGTTAAGCCAAGTGAGGAGGCCCCAGCAAGTGAGGTACCCCCGGACGTGCTCCAGCTGCTTGGGGAGTATTGTGAGATTACCCCGGCGGAGCTCCCTGAGGAGCTCCCACCTGAGCGCGACATTCAACATGCCATCGACTTGGTTCCTGGAGCCACACTTCCCCACCTACCCCACTATCGGATGAGTCCTACGGAGCATGCGGAGCTCCGGAGGCAGGTTGATGACCTTCTGAGTAAGGGACTGATTAGAGAGAGCCTAAGCCGTGTGCTGTCCCTGCCCTACTGACCCCGAAAAAGGATGGTACCTGGCGCATGTGTATAGACTGCCGGGCCATAAACAAGATAACCGTGAAATACCGGTTCCCTATACCCCGCCTCGACGATATGCTCGACATGATCGCGGGATCCACTTGGTTCTCCAAGTTGGATCTGCGGCGCGGGTACCATCAAGTCAGGATCCGGGAAGGAGACGAATGGAAGACTGCATTTAAGACCGCCGATGGACTTTATGAGTGGTTGGTGATGCCTTTTGGCCTCACCAATGCCCCATCAACTTTTATGCGGCTCATGAATCATGTGTTAAAACCTTTTATTGGGAAATTCCTTGTATTTTATTTCGACGACATATTAATCTTTAGTAATAACAAGGAAGAACACCTGGAACATACCCGGGCCCTGTTAGACATCCTAAAACAGGAAAAGTTGTTTCTCAATCTAAAGAAGTGTGTGTTCATAACCCAGGAGGTAGAGTTCCTGGGGTTCATCGTCTCCGACGCTGGACTTAAGGCTGATCCTTCTAAAATCAAGGCTGCCGTAGAGTGGCCCACACCCACATCCCTCACAGAGGTACGGAGTTTCCATGGATTGGCCACCTTCTATAGGCGTTTCATTCATGGATTCAGCACGGTTGTCGCTCCCATTACTAATTGCCTACAAAAGAAGGCATTCGAGTGGACCCCCGCGGCTGAGAAAGCCTTTCTTGAACTTAAGTCCAAAATCACCACCGCCCCAGTCTTGCAATTACCCGATTTCAGTAAAGTATTCATTGTTGATTGTGATGCCTCAGGAGTAGGGATCGGCGGCACCTTGAGTCAGGAGGGACACCCCATAGCTTTCTTTAGTGAGAAGTTGAATGATGTCAGACAACGATACTCGACCTATGATAAAGAATTTTATGCTGTGGTTCAATCCTTGAAACATTGGAGACATTATCTGATTCATAAAGAGTTCCTCTTAAATAGTGACCATCAGGCCCTGGTATTTCTGAATAGTCAGGCCAAGTTGAACCCACGTCATGCCAAATGGGTTGAGTTTTTGCAGCAATACACGTTTGTGCTCAAGCACAAGTCAGGTACCCAAAATAAGGTGGCTGATGCCTTAAGTCGGCGGACGCTATTGTTGAACACTTTGAGGGTCACTATTGCTGGATTCGAGCGGTTGATAGACGAGTACCCCGAGTGCCCTGATTTTGGCAAGATCTATAATGATAAGGCTAGCAACCCCCATACCCATGTAGAATATGCTATTAAGGATAAATATCTTTTCAAGGGAAATCGACTTTGTATTCCTAAGACCTCCATGCGTGACTTCCTGGCTTGGGAAATACATGGGGGTGGTTCTGCTGGCCACCATGGGAGAGACAAAACCCAGACTCTGGTTGAGGAGAGATTCTGTTGGCCCACCTTAGGGAGAGATGTGGCTAAGATAGTGGAACATTGTTTGACCTGTCAATTGTCTAAGACTCAGAAGCACAATACTGGCCTCTACACCCCACTGCCCTTACCCGAGGGCCCATGGCAAGACCTGAGTATGGATTTTGTGGTAGGACTACCTCGGACTAGCTCGCGCCATGATTCCATCTTTGTAGTTGTTGACCGATTTTCCAAGATGGCCCACTTTATCCCCTGTAGTAAGGCCACCGATGCATCTCATGTAGCACGCCTTTTCTTTAAGGAGGTGGTTCGTTTACACGGCCTACCCCTCAACATTGTTTCGGACAGGGACACTAAATTCGTAAGCCACTTTTGGATGACCTTATGGAAATTGTTAGGTACAAAGCTGAATTTTTCCACTGCCTACCACCCCCAGTCTGATGGACAAACTGAGGTGGTTAATAGATCCCTTGGCAACATCCTTAGGTGCCTCACGGGAGAGCACCCAGGAAACTGGGACAAACTCTTACCGACAGCCGAGTTTGCCTTCAACAGTGCTGTTAACAGGACCACTGGACTTAGTCCCTTCCAAATTAACATAGGGTACCAGCCTAGGAAGCCCATTGACCTGGCCCCTCTCCCTACCCCCTTCCAAACTTCTCAGTCCGCATTGACGTTTGCACAACATATTCTGAAAATCCACAATGAAGTCAAAGAACACATAGCCAATAATACCTTGAAGTATCAAACTGCTACTAATGAACATAGGAGGCATGTATCTTTCAAAGAAGGGGATTTGGTTATTTTCAGGAATAGGAAGGACCGACTCCAGGGTGGAAACCACAAGTTACAAGCACGAGGCATGGGGCCATTCCGAATCAAGAAGAAGGTCAACGACAATGCATATACCCTGGACCTGCCCGCCGCATTGAATATTCACCCCACGGTGAATGTGGAAGATCTCACGCTTTACAAAGAACCCCTCTTGATTGAAGCGCCCGCCAAGCCATTCAAAGAAGTCAGCGCCATTTTGGAAGAGCAACAACGACTCACTCACCAGGGGACACACAACTACTATCTGATCCGTTGGGCGGACCACACCGAGACTTGGATACCCGAGGCCGACGTCCACAACCTTGTTCCAGACATGCTCCACCTCTTCAAGTTAAATTCTCTGGAGGAGAATTCCTTCACCCCCGGGGAGGCTGATGCAGGAGCACCACCCAGAAGATCCAAGAGAAGCAGGAAGCCCCCCGATAGATACAGGGCCTCTCAATGATCTGTTAGCCCTGATGATGGTTTTGTAAGCCTGCCTTGCTTATGTGTTGCAGGTGAAGCAACCCCTAATCTAAGGGGGAGAAACCCTAAACTTGCGATTCTAACAAGCTTTGCGGAAAAAGGGTTTCAAATCAAGATCGGATATGAAAACATATGATCAACTTGAAGCTAGAAATCATACCAATGCCATGGACTTGGAATTCGGCTTGGAAGAAGAGATCAAGTTAGGTCTCCTCCAAAGTGTGCCACACACAAGAAGAAGTTGGCTCACTCCTTGGCGTCGCTTGTGCTAGCAAGTCACCCAAGGAATCTATTCGAATGGAAAGGGATGAAGAGAGATCAAGCTTGGCCGAGAGCTCCTCTTGCGCAACACTCCTTCTCGTCGTCCACACCACACTCCCACGAAAGTCCAAGAATGCGTTGAGGAGAGAGGAGCAAACGCATATGCGTTTTTGGCATTGAAAGTGAAACCGGCCCTTGATGACATTCCATAAATGGAAGCTCATCAAGTCCATGCGCTCAACTCAACCCAAACGCATTTTAGCATTGAACCATGCGTTCACAATTGTGAACCGGTTCAATCTAAAACGTTCCAATCAATTCGGTTCAATAAACCAAACCGAAAGAGCTCAAGCCAATAGGTCTAGACCAAATTGAACCCCAAGGCTCATGATCTAACCATTCATCTCCTGATGCCCCTGATCTCTCCGATCTGGCATCATCTCTCTCGATCGAAGCTTACCGATCTCAAGTCCTAATCAATCAAACATGATCAGACCAGATCTCACTTACAATCAGAGATTAAAACCCCTTTAAACTGAACCCAAAGAATTCAGTCCACACGATCTGACTCAAGTAAGCCATATCATCATATTGTGCGACCCTAAGGGTTTCCTTCAAATGTCGGTAACGATAACTTACGTTATCACGATCAGTGAGGGGTATCTAGCAACACATCACTGTCTCCCGATATAAAGGAAAGAGTCTTCCAAGACTACACCCAAACCATAGCACAAGTGTGAATCAAACTCACAAGGCACACAAATGTCTTTTGCCACTGGATGTTCTTATTGGACAAGCATGTCAAGCCTGTAACTCCAATATGATGAGCATGATTAGATCAGATGATCATAGTCATCTGGGTATGGCCATACACTTCCTCAATCATCTCATATAGGGGGGCCCTATAGAACATCACACTCCTTAAACAAGGAGACGGCAATCCTCTATCTATCACAAGTGCCCTAACCTGATTCAAGCTCACCATCCAAGATAGTCTATAATCATTATTTTTCAAATGATATTGAACTACCTCAAGACAATGACAATCATCATTTAGAAACACAAGTGATCTCAAGTCAAAGGACATGTGCCACTTGCTGCATATAAGGATCATTCACATTGTGACAAGCAATGGAATATCCCAGTAGGGTCTGTCCAGTACATCCAATGTACCCATGAGTCTACATCTTATTCCATGCTCGAAGCATCCTATAAGATTAGCACCCATATTAGTCTCAATCATATCAAGGCTGTCTCATGTTCACCAAGATATCTCGACTAAGGACATAGAGCCTGTCAGCCTAGCTGAACAGCTTTGAGACATTATTCAGAAGTACACTTATTACAGCAGATAAGGTAACAACCTGAATAACAACCATGCCTTTATAAACATAAAAGTTTATTACATGATACTTTTACAATCCCAAGGCCTCAAACATTAGCCTTAAGGGCATACCCCAACAGCAGGGCAGCACTTTTGTAGCACCTCAGGTGCCTAGGGATAGTTTAGGAAGGGTAGCCTAGGCATTTTGTTATTTATTTTTGTAGTGGATGTAGTAGGTTGCATTAGTTAGGATTGAGTGTGTACTTGTACAAAGCACCTCACCCCTCCACCAACCCACTTGAAGCAGCCCACATGGGGTCCTAAAACCGGCCCCATTGACCAGCCCAAGACCCACATCCTCTCTGCCCAGCTTCAATACAAACCAACAGCTACATGTGGGTCCAAATAGTCAACATGGGGACCAAATTAAGCTTCAAATCTGCAACATACGACAAGGGAGTTTGCACCAGAGGAAACCTGCATGGATTGGGGCCACAAGCAAGCTGATTTGCTTGTCCAAATAGAGGAAAACTCTAGCTATCATCCAAAGGGAAGCGCAGCACATTACAGCCCACAAACCAGGCTGAATGCATGCCCAAATGGAGAAACCTGCAGCATGCGCCAGCCCATGTTACCTCAGCAATTTTGAACAAGCCTCAGCCAGGTGGAAGGTTAACGTTGGAGGGGAGGTTTAAAGTCTTTGTACGTTGGGTTTGGGAGGACAGATCTCTTATGAAAAAAAAAACAAACCAACAGCTTGCGTTAGCGTGTGTTCTTTGGTTCGCCTGGTGTCCAGACTCCATCTTCCACCTCCAGCCGTGAGCTCTCTTCCCACTTCCTCACGCACGAGTGCCTTGAGTGCTTGTTGTGTGGTGTTGGTGTGAACTCCCTGAAGGCTTGGGACTGTGAAGGACTTGAAGCCATCGGCTTGGAGCTTGAAGACCTGATCAAGACCCATTCTAAGGACACCCGTGTTTTAGCTTACAGGGGACTTGTGTGGGAGTCTATACTCCCTCCCCCTTGCATCTTAAATTTGTAAGGTCAATTAATTACCTATCCGTAACCTCATCGTCCAAAATCAAAGCAGCGGGAGCAGGGGGATTCAAAGAAAGGGGTCTTGGCCCCCTTCCCTAAAGGGGGCCGCAGGTAATCCTAAACTAAGTAGGGATCATATCGTCTAAGGGTGCATGCTATCTTCCTTGTTGGTAGTGCTTAGCTCTATTCACTGTTTTATTGACCTGTTGTTTACCACCTTTACAATTCTGGTTGCGCCTGCTTGACCTCCCCCTTAAGAGCTACATACCGTAGGATTGATCCTTGGAAATTCCCCCCCCCCCTACTTCAGTGGTATCAGAGCCAATCCTAGGTGCTCTTGTTTGCTCACGCGTCTTTGAAATTAGTTTCTGAACACAACTGGAAAATTTTCTGCCACTTCACGTTTTCTATTTCTGAAATCTTTGAAGTTTCTGAGCTTGTTACGTAACTACTTCTGCACTTGTTCTTTGTGATTCTGAGTTTGAATCTTTGCACTTGTTCCGGCTGGTTCATGTTGTTTCTACAATCTCTGCAGTTCTTCTGAGTTCGAATCTAATGTTCTCTGGTTTCTTGTTCTGAAACCTGTGCACTTCAACTGGCTTTACAATCTGAAATACAACTATCCGTCACATCTAAGTTTGTTCGCACTGAAGCTTCTGCACTACAAGTGTTCGCTTAAGGCCCTTGCTTACAAACTCCTAAAGTTTCTGAATCATTGTTTACTGGTTCTGGAAGTCGGCATTGTAGTGGTTTTCAGTTTTTCAGTCCGGATACTGTAGATTACCAGACTCGTTGCACTTGCTGAGTTTGGGGGGGGGGTGTGTCTCCTCGAGCTCTCGGGTTCTTCATCTGTTAAAGGTATTTTGACTTTGAAAGGCAAGTTGGGTGAGAATTTCACCTCAGTATTAGGTGTAACAGCTCACTTAGTTGCTATAATTTACACGTTAAAATCTGAATTAGGATGGTAAGCATTGTTGCTTACCATTCTGCAATTTCTGAAAATCTGCCGGTTCTGTGGTGTTTGCCTTAAAACTAGATTTCACACTTGCTGCTACATTAACACCTGATTTGCTGAAAGTACTCATCCAAGCCTGTTTAGTGAAGTCCTTGTTTCTGAATATTTGCTTCAGTTCTCTGAGATTTCTGATTCCCAGTTCGGGCACTGTAGCTTTCTGGCTAGCTGAATTCTGCTAAGTACTGGTATTGTTCCTTGGGACTTGGCTTTCTAATTTGGTAGAATCGTCCAAGTTCATAAGGCAAATCTGAGTTTTACTGTAGCATACCATTTGCATTCCTTGATTTTGGTTAAAACCTGTTGTTGTTTAAGAAAAAAAAAAAAAACCAGAAGTTATATGCTGGGTTTGTATAATCGCCACTGAACCTTAGCATCTGTTTTCAATATGGTGAATACCAGGAGCCGGGCTGTCACTGATGCTACTGAAGGGGGGAATTCCTCCCATAATGAAATCATTAGGATGTTGAGTGACTTAACTCAACGTCTAGCTAGGGTGGAAGAAAACCAACGCACCAATAGTCAAAGACCCCCTGCATCGTATGTTGATCATGAACACAATCCACACCAATCTCCTAGGGCAACCCAAGAGAACTCGTGGGGCGAGGGGCCTAGCCGTACTGAACCTAGACCTGGTAAGGCTGACCCTAGACATGATCCCCATCCACATCACTCTAGGACTGAACCCAGGCGTGATTACCATCAAATTAATCCTAGGATTCCCAACCATACCGAACTAGAGGAACCATATAGGGTCCATGAGGATGCTGATATCTTCAAAACTTTGAGGATGACCCCCCCGCTATTTGACGGGACTACGGACACTCCGGGTTACCAGGAGTGGGAGGCCCTGGTGGAACAATACTTTGAGTGTCAATCCATATCGGACAGAAACAAAGTCCGGTATGCCCGTTTCCTACTACGCGGGACTGCCCTAGTATACTGGAATGGGTTAGAAAAGCAAATTGAACGGAGAGGCCTCGCCCCTATCACAAGCTGGGAGACCATGAAAAATAGGCTCGGTGAAAAGTATGTGTCTCCTCACTATACACAACGAACCTATGACCAGCTGACTAGGTTAACTCAAGGGACTGATACAGTAATAGAATACACTAACAAATTTGATAACCTCCTGATTAGGTGCGGCATAGAAGAAGAGCCATGGGTTACCATTAATAGGTATAAGGCTGGGCTTAGACCTGAGATTAGGAGGGCCTTGGTGTATCGACCCACCGATAGCGTGCAGGAAGTGTCCCAACTTGCTAGTGAAATTGAGTATGAGTTTAGGCAGTATAGGACCCCACCTGTCACCAATAGGACTCAGCCTGCCCCGGCGGCTATCCCTACTACGGGTACCCATCTTATTGCGCCACCTCATGGTGCACCTGCCCCTCCTAGACCTGCCCCATCCCTTAACAAGGTCGTATGTTACAAGTGTTCGAAACCCGGCCACTTTTCTAAGGACTGTAGGAGGCAGACTTTACTCATGACCGAGGACCACTTAGAGCCCACCCTCGAGCCACCTTTGGAGCAAGAAGACCTTGGTGAGGACATATACGCCCCCGATTACAACAGCGAGGATGACCCTGTGAATACCATCGTAGGGGTAGTTAGGTGTACCATCCTTAAGGATACTCCCACCGAGGACTGGCGGAGAACTAGCTTGTTCTACACCTACACCCGTTGTAATGGAAAGGTTTGCAAAATAGTAGTAGATAGTGGGAGCAGTCTAAATGTCATATCTAAGGGAGCTGCCACCAAGTTCGGACTTGACCTCGAGGGCCACCCTAAGCCATATAGCATTTCCTGGGTAGACCAAACAAATATACCTGTCACCCATAGATGTGCTGTCCCCTTGCAGCTTGCTGCTTACCAAGGAAAAATCTGGTGCGACGTCACCAATATGGACGTTGCTGATATCCTGCTTGGACGACCGTGGCTCTATGATCTAGACGTTACACACTACGGTAGGAGCAATACCTACACCTTCATGCATAACGGTAGGAAAATTACTCTAGTGCCTAGTTTGCCCCGTGAGATTAGAGCTTCGCACACTAAAGGCAAGACTACTGAGACACCTAAGGCTATATCTCTGCTTAGAGCGCAACCCTTCCTACATGAGGCTCAAGAGACGGGTCAGCTCTACACCCTGATTGTTAAGCCAAGTGAGGAGGCCCCAGCAAGTGAGGTACCCCCGGACGTGCTCCAGCTGCTTGGGGAGTATCGTGAGATTACCCCGGCGGAGCTCCCTGAGGAGCTCCCACCTGAGCGCGACATTCAACATGCCATCGACTTGGTTCCTGGAGCCACACTTCCCCACCTACCCCACTATCGGATGAGTCCTACGGAGCATGCGGAACTCCGGAGGCAGGTTGATGACCTTCTGAGTAAGGGACTGATTAGAGAGAGCCTAAGCCCGTGTGCTGTCCCTGCCCTGCTGACCCCGAGAAAGGATGGTACCTGGCGCATGTGTATAGACTGCCGGGCCATAAACAAGATAACCGTGAAATACCGGTTCCCTATACCCCGCCTCGACGATATGCTCGACATGATCGCGGGATCCACTTGGTTCTCCAAGTTGGATCTGCGGAGCGGGTACCATCAAGTCAGGATCCGGGAAGGAGACGAATGGAAGACCGCATTTAAGACCGCCGATGGACTTTATGAGTGGTTGGTGATGCCTTTTGGCCTCACCAATGCCCCATCAACCTTTATGCGGCTCATGAATCATGTGTTAAAACCATTTATTGGGAAATTCCTTGTAGTTTATTTCGACGACATATTAATCTTTAGTAATAACAAGGAAGAACACCTGGAACATACCCGGGCCCTGTTAGACATCCTAAAACAGGAAAAGTTGTTTCTCAATCTAAAGAAGTGTGTGTTCATCACCCAGGAGGTAGAGTTCCTGGGGTTCATCGTCTCCGACGCTGGACTTAAGGCTGATCCTTCTAAAATCAAGGCTGTCGTAGAGTGGCCCACACCCACATCCCTCACAGAGGTACGGAGTTTCCATGGATTGGCCACCTTCTATAGGCGTTTCATTCATGGATTCAGCACGGTTGTCGCTCCCATTACTAATTGCCTACAAAAGAAGGCATTCGAGTGGACCCCCGCGGCTGAGAAAGCCTTTCTTGAACTTAAGTCCAAAATCACCACCGCCCCGGTCTTGCGATTACCCGATTTCAGTAAAGTATTCATTGTTGATTGTGATGCCTCGGGAGTAGTGATCGGCGGCACCTTGAGTCAGGTGGGACACCCCATAGCTTTCTTTAGTGAGAAGTTGAATGATGTCAGACAACGGTACTCGACCTATGATAAAGAATTTTATGCTGTGGTTCAATCCTTGAAACATTGGAGACATTATCTGATTCATAAAGAGTTCCTCTTAAATAGTGACCATCAGGCCCTGGTATTTCTGAATAGTCAGGCCAAGTTGAACCCACGTCATGCCAAATGGGTTGAGTTTTTGCAGCAATACACGTTTGTGCTCAAGCACAAGTCAGGTACCCAAAATAAGGTGGCTGATGCCTTAAGTCGGCGGACGCTATTGGTGAACACTTTGAGGGTCACTGTTACTGGATTCGAGCGGTTGATAGACGAGTACCCCGAGTGCCCTGATTTTGGCAAGATCTATAATGATAAGGCTAGCAACCCCCATACCCATGTAGAATATGCTATTAAGGATAAATATCTTTTCAAGGGAAATCGACTTTGTATTCCTAAGACCTCCATGCGTGACTTCCTGGCTTGGGAAATACATGGGGGTGGTTCTGCTGGCCACCATGGGAGAGACAAAACCCAGACTCTGGTTGAGGAGAGATTCTGTTGGCCCACCTTAGGGAGAGATGTGGCTAAGATAGTGGAACATTGTTTGACCTGTCAATTGTCTAAGACTCAGAAGCACAATACTGGCCTCTACACCCCACTGCCCTTACCCGAGGGCCCATGGCAAGACCTGAGTATGGATTTTGTGGTAGGACTACCTCGGACTAGCTCGCTCCATGATTCCATCTTTGTAGTTGTTGACCGATTTTCCAAGATGGCCCACTTTATCCCCTGTAGTAAGACCACCGATGCATCTCATGTAGCACGCCTTTTCTTTAAGGAGGTGGTTCGTTTACACGGCCTACCCCTCAACATTGTTTCGGACAGGGACACTAAATTCGTAAGCCACTTTTGGATGACCTTATGGAAATTGTTAGGTACAAAGCTGAATTTTTCCACTGCCTACCACCCCCAGTATGATGGACAAACTGAGGTGGTTAATAGATCCCTTGGCAACATCCTTAGGTGCCTCGTGGGAGAGCACCCAGGAAACTGGGACAAACTCTTACCGACAGCCGAGTTTGCCTTCAACAGTGCTATTAACAGGACCACTGGACTTAGTCCCTTCCAAATTAACATAGGGTACCAGCCTAGGAAGCCCATTGACCTGGCCCCTCTCCCTGCCCCCTTCCAAACTTCTCAGTCCGCATTGACGTTCGCACAACATATTCTGAAAATCCACAATGAAGTCAAAGAACACATAGCCAATAATACCTTGAAGTATCAAACTGCTGCTAATGAACATAGGAGGCATGTATCTTTCAAAGAAGGGGATTTGGTTATTTTCAGGAATAGGAAGGACCGACTCCAGGGTGGAAACCACAAGTTACAAGCACGAGGCATGGGGCCATTCCGAATCAAGAAGAAGGTCAACGACAATGCATATACCCTGGACCTGCCCGCCGCATTGAATATTCACCCCACGGTGAATGTGGAAGATCTCATGCTTTACAAAGAACCCCTCTTGATTGAAGCGCCCGCCAAGCCATTCAAAGAAGTCAGCGCCATTTTGGAAGAGCAACAACGACTCACTCACCAGGGGACACACAACTACTATCTGATCCGTTGGGCGGACCACACCGAGACTTGGATACCCGAGGCCGACGTCCACAACCTTGTTCCAGACATGCTCCACCTCTTCAAGTTAAATTCTCTGGAGGAGAATTCCTGCACCCCCGGGGAGGCTGATGCAGGAGCACCACCCAGAAGATCCAAGAGAAGCAGGAAGCCCCCCGATAGATATGGGGCCTCTCAATGATCTGTTAGCCCTGATGATGGTTTTGTAAGCCTGCCTTGCTTATGTGTTGCAGGGCAGCACTTTTGTAGCACCTCAGGTGCCTAGGGATAGTTTAGGAAGGGTAGCCTAGGCATTTTGTTATTTATTTTTGTAGTGGATGTAGTAGGTTGCATTAGTTAGGATTGAGTGTGTACTTGTACAAAGCACCTCACCCCTCCACCAACCCACTTGAAGCAGCCCACATGGGGTCCTAAAATCGGCCCCATTGACCAGCCCAAGACCCACATCCTCGCTGCCCAGCTTCAATACAAACCAACAGCTACATGTGGGTCCAAATAGTCAACATGGGGACCAAATTAAGCTTCAAATCTGCAACATACGACAAGGGAGTTTGCACCAGAGGAAACCTGCATGGATTGGGGCCACAAGCAAGCTGATTTGCTTGTCCAAATAGAGGAAAACTCCAGCTATCATCCAAAGGGAAGCGCAGCACATTACAGCCCACAAACCAGGCTGAATGCATGCCCAAATGGAGAAACCTGCAGCATGCGCCAGCCCATGTTACCTCAGCAATTTTGAACAAGCCTCAGCTAGGTGGAAGGTTAACGTTGGAGGGGAGGTTTAAAGTCTTTGTACGTTGGGTTTGGGAGGACAGATCTCTTATGAAAAAAAAAACAAACCAACAACTTGCGTTAGCGTGTGTTCTTTGTTCCGCCTGGTGTTCAGACTCCATCTTCCACCTCCAGCCGTGAGCTCTCTTCCCACTTCCTCACGCACGAGTGCCTTGAGTGCTTGTTGTGTGGTGTTGGTGTGAAGTCCCTGAAGGCTTGGGACTGTGAAGGACTTGAAGCCATCGGCTTGGAGCTTGAAGACCTGATCAAGACCCATTCTAAGGACACCCGTGTTTTAGCTTACAGGGGACTTGTGTGGGAGTCTATACTCCCTCCCCCTTGCATCTTAAATTTGTAAGGTCAATTAATTACCTATCCGTATCCTCATCGTCCAAAATCAAAGCAGCGGGAGCAGGGGGATTCAAAGAAAGGGGTCTTGGCCCCCTTCCCTAAAGGGGGCTGTAGGTAATCCTAAACTAAGTAGGGATCATATCATCTAAGGGTGCATACTATCTTCCTTGTTGGTAGTGCTTAGCTCTATTCACTGTTTTATTGACCTGTTGTTTACCACCTTTACAATTCTGGTTGCGCCTGCTTGACCTCCCCCTTAAGAGCTACATACCGTAGGATTGATCCTTGGAAATTCCCCCCCCCCCCTACTTCAGATGCCCTTGCAGTGATATTCCTTTTCATCTGAAGAGCTACTAGATGGGCTTTCATTCGTAGCCCTCCTCATTGTATAAAACTTACTGTTAAATATGTTAGAACTAAATTAACATAAAGAACTCAAAAAGTGAAGCTATTATACCAAATTGGGATGCTGTTACACCAAGTTTGAGGCATGTTATACCAAAATAGGATGTTGTTATACCAAGTTTGAGTTATGTTATACCAAATTGAGATGCTATTATACCAAGTTTGAGTCATGTTATACCAAAATGGGATGCTGTTATACTATGTTTAAGGCATATTATACCAAAATGGGATGCATGTTATACTATGTTTGAGTCATGTTATACCAAAATGGGATGCTGTTATACTATGTTTGAGGCATGTTATACCAAAATGGGATGCTGTTATACTATGTTTGAGGCATGTTATACATGTTATACCAAAATGGGATGCATGTTATACTATGTTTGAGTCATGTTATACGAAAATGGGATATTGTTATACTATGTTTGAGGCATGCTATACTAAAATGGGATGCATGTTATACTATATTTGAGGCATGTTATACCAAAATGGGATGCTGTTATATCAAGTTTGAGTCATGTTATACCAAATTGGGATGTTGTTATACCAAGTTTGTGTCATGTTATACTAAAATGGGATGTTGTTACACTATGTTTGAGGCATGTTATACCAAAATGAGATGCTGTTATACTATGTTTGAGAGATGTTATACCAAAATGGGATGCATGTTATACTATGTTTGAGGCATG
The DNA here is from genome assembly GCA_027563935.2 of Costus lasius. Classification (NCBI taxonomy): domain Eukaryota; kingdom Viridiplantae; phylum Streptophyta; class Magnoliopsida; order Zingiberales; family Costaceae; genus Costus; species Costus lasius. The sequence continues at coordinate 32,127,707 of CM050448.1, forward strand.
TTATACAAAAATGGGATGCTGTTATACTAAGTTTGAGTCATGTTATACCAAAATGGGATTTTGTTATACTATGTTTGAGACATGTTATACCAAAATAGGATGCTGTTATACTATGTTTGGGGCATGTTATACCAAAATGAGATGCTGATATACCAAGTTTGAGACATGTTATACCAAAATTATGTCATTAATACAATAATGTATGTAATAAGAAGACAAATTACGACATTATACCTTAAAGGAACATTGGAGTCGTCGGAGGAACTCGCCATGAGATCCTGCAAAAAAGAAAACAAGATTGTGAAACCCTAAGCGAACCAAGAACAAGTCGTATACCGTCATAGGTCATCGTCACAAAATGGGACGTCGTCGGAGGTCGTCGCACTTCGCCTTAGGTCGTCCGATGTTGTCGTAGTTCGCCGTAGGTCATCAGAGGTCGTCGCAGTTACCCGCTCAAGGTCGGAGGTCGACTGCAAAAAAGAAAACAAGATTAGGAACCCTAAGCCAACCAAGAACATGTCGTACACCGTCATAGGTCGTCGTCACAAAATGGGACGTCGTCAGAGGTCGTCACATTCGCCGTAGGTCAGCCAAGGTCGTCGCAGTTACCCGCTCAACGTCGGAGGTCGACTGCACAAAAAACACATAATTAGCGGTCGACTCGACCAGGAACGTTGGAGGCCGTCGAAAGTCGTAAACACATAATAGAAGGTCGTCGGAGAGTCCCGGAGATCGTCGGAGAGGATCGGGCGACAAAACCTTCATCATAGCAAAGTTAGGGTTAGAGAAGAGAAAAGATTAGGGTTAGAGAATAAGCACGGGTCAAGCGGGTTGGGCGGGCAGTGAAAATTTGAGCGGGTTGGGCAGGTAGTGAAATTTATTCTCTAACCATGGTTAGTTCGGGCGGCTGTAACGGCGGCGTTTATATCGGATTTTCGGGTAACACAGAGTGGAGATCGTATAATGCTGCACTTTACTTAAAATTGCTTCAGGATTCATGCGTTGGCTGCTTGAAGATTGGTGCTTTGAATCTTGCCCCACTCCGCTGCAAATTTTGCGTAGGGGCGCCCCTCTACAAAAACGCAGCCCTCAAAAGCCCACTCCGCACTCATGCGACCCAAGGGGAAGACCTGTAGGCCGAGCCGGGGAAAAAACACCCAGTCAATGTTGGTCAACATGGGTAAGCAGCCTCCAAGAGCCCTCGCCGCCAAACGAAAACTGCTTTGTTGACCAACGCCCCACGCTACCAGCTGCTCCGCCTACAACGCCAACGCAGCCATAAACGAGTCAGCTACCTGAACCCGTCAAGTAAAATTGCCACCCCTAGTTTGATACAAACTAAAACAAAATATTTCTATTGTTCTTAGTGCAAAACCAAAAAGAACCATTCCCTATAGTACACAATAACAACTAAATAGATAAATAGGTATTAGATTCACTAACTTGTAAGAAAAGATTCAGGGTATATAAAACCTAATAGGATTAAGAACCTTGGTAAATCTTGTTGGAGCTTTAGGGGAAAACCCAAAAAGCCCAATCCCATAATTCATTAATTTACTAGGCATTAATTTACTAGTTATTATATTTACCCATTCATTTATTTATTTTATTCTTAGTTGTAAATAAGATTATGGCTAGTCTTAATTACTACCATTGCGACTGTAGGCGCATGTGTGGCCCTACTAAGAATAGCTGTCGGCGCTCTACTTTATAAAAAGAGGTGAGAGCTGCCATTCGACATATACATTCATTTGTGATCTCTTTTCTCTCTCATGCGATCTCTCTCCCTTTTATGCTGTCAGCTGCCAAAAGCATCCTTGTGATAACTGCTACACCGACGTGCCAGTAGTACCAGACTACCTAGTTGAATCTTCAAGGCATAATACCGATTAAATCCCGCGCGAGGGACAGAAATTTGCCTAAAGATAGATCTTCATATCACCTTCAGGTTTTTCTAACACTAATTTATTTCTTGGTCTTTGTAAATTACAGGATTAGATCCAACAATTTTAGACAAATTTTTATATCTAATCTTGTTATGTTGGATCTGTTAATTAATCTTATTAATTACTATTGGCTTGCATCTATTCATTACTGTTAATTTCTACTTTCATTAGATCTCGCAAATCTGATTTCATTGATCTTGATCAGTATTAATCTTTCGCATCTCTCTACTCTGTCATGTTAATTTTTAATTAGTCTTGATCTCATATCTCTGTTAGTTCTCTCGCATCAATCACTCTTGTTAGATTCTATTTAATCTCTTGCATCTATTGCTGTTCTGGGTTAATTAATTTATTACTATTAATTGATCCTTATTATTTCTATTAATCTGATCCTATTAATTATGCATCTCACTCGCATCCCAGATCTGATTTTAATTTGTTAATCCCAAATTAGGGAGGATTAGCAAGATGGTTAAAAACATAAGATGTAATAGAGTAATTGAAACTACAAAGAGCAATTAGGGAGGATTAGTAAGATGGTTAAAAACATAAGATGTAACAGAGTAATTGAAACTATTGAGATGCTATTAAGCATGTGAAAACAAAGGCCTTACAGTAGAACTAAAGTATGACAAAACTAATGATACAGATTATCAAAAGGCCTTACTAAGGAGCTAAACCTCATCTTCTTCTTTAGCCATTCTTTCATCATTCCATATGTCTGTGGTTTAGAGCTTACCTAGAATTTTCATGAAATTATAATTGACATACACTCATATATACGCGTACTTTGTACCCCATAAGCGGCTTCTTGCCTGGCTGGGTACTTCTTCCGCTGATCCTTTTGTGCATGGGATTATAATAACATGAATTTTTTGAGTAAGAACAAAAACATATCCGTATCGGTTCCTCATTCCATGGCTAAGGAGAAAGAAAGATTTAGTCCGTTTAGGATCACTACTCACCCATGGCGAATAAAACCATTATGAAAGATGATAATATATTGACAATGGTTTATGTTGGGGTATGCCCTTAAGGCTAATGTTTGAGGCCTCGGGATTGTAAAAGTATCATGTAATAAACTCTTAAGTTTATAATAAGGCATGGTTGTTATTCAGGTTGTTACCTTGTCTGCTGTAATAAGTGTACTTCTGAATAATGTCTCAAAGCTGTTCAGCTAGGCTGACAGGCTATGAGTCCTTAGTCGAGATATCTTGGTGAACATGAGACAGCCTTGATATGATGGAGACTAATATGAGTGCTAATCTTATAGGATGCTTCGAGCATGGAATAAGATGTAGACTCATGGGTACATTGGATGTACTGGACAGACCCTACTGGGATATTGCATTGCTTGTCACAATGTGAATGATCCCTGTAAGCAGCAAGTGGCACATGTCCTTTGACTTGAGATCACTTGTGTTTCTAAATGATGATTGTCATTGTTTTGAGGTAGTTCAATATCATTTGAAATATAATGATTATAGACTATCTTGGATGGTGAGCTTGAATCAGGTTAGGGCACTAGTGATAGATAAAGGATTGCCGTCTCCTTGTTTAAGGAGTGTGATGTTCTAGAGGCCCCCCCTATATGAGATGATTGAGGTAGTGTATGGCCATACCCAGATGACTATGTGCATCTGATCTAATCATGCTCATCGTATTGGAGTTACAAGCTTGACATGCTTGTCCAATAAGAACATCCAGTGGCAAAGGACATATGTGTGCCTTGTGAGTTTTGATTCACACTTGTGCCATGGTTTGGGTGTAGTCTTGGAAGACTATTTCCTTTATATAGGGAGACAGTGATGTGTTGCTAGATACCCCTCACTGATCGTGATAACGTAAGTTTTCGTTACCGACATTTAAAGGAAACCCTTAGGGTCGCACAATTTGATGATATGGCTTTCTTGAGTCAGATCGTGTGGACTGAATTGTATGGGTTCAGTTTAAAGGGGTTTAATCTCTGATTGTAAGTGAGATCTAGCCTGATCATGTTTGATTGATTAGGGCTTTAGATCGGTAAGCTTCGATCGAGAGAGATGATGCTAGATCGGTGAGATCAGGAGCATCAGGAGATGAACGGCTAGATCATGAGCCATTTGGTTCATAGAGGGTCTAGACCATGCCTTGGCTTGGCTTGGTTTGAATTTGGTCTTTGGGCCAAATCGAATTGAACCAAAGCATGAACCGGTTCACTAGGTGAACGCATGGTTCATCAAGAGGGGCGTTTTGGCGTTGGAAAGTGGCTTCATGACTTTCCATTTTGGGAAGTCATGTAACGTCATTTGTCTTGATGTCGCCGAAGTGCATTTGCTCTCTTGTTTTTGCGTTTTGGTTTTGGGAAAAAGGTAGCTTGCTTGCCATCTCGTGTGGAAGGAAGTGGACGACAAGAACAAGCGCTCGGCCAAGGAAACTTCTCCATCATCCTAACATTCGATCAAGGACACCTTGCGCATCCTTGCTAGCACAAGGAATCCAAGGAGAAGCCATCTTCTCTTGTGTGTGATTATCTTCGGAGAAGGGGCACTTGCGCCTTTGCTTCCAAAGCTCCATCTAAACCGAGATGGCTATGGTATGAGTCTCAACTTCACCAAGTTGAACATATGTTTATGCTAAGATTCTCGAAAACCTTTTGCTTCCGCTTGCAATGGTGATGCGCCACCCCTTTAAGGTTTTCGCCCCCCTCTTGAAAGGGATTTTGTTTACTTGCGCTCCCCCATGAAGGGGACACTTCAATTGGTATCAGAGCGCCGGTTGAAGCATAATCATATGATTGCTTGATATACTATGTGATCCATGTTTGCGCATCTACATGTATGTTGATCTTGTTTGACATATGTTATCTCTTCATGCGAGTATGCTAGATAATAGTATGTTTATATTTGCGCATGTATGAGAGTTATGTTGATTGGCGCATATATGTTGGTTGCGGTTATACCATGTTGTTGTTGTTTTTCTAAAACCTAAATGACATGCGCGCCCAACTAGATCTAAGATGTACCTATTGTAAACCCTTAGATGGGTTGATGGGGTTGAAAGCTTCATCTAGAATGGATCAAACTAGTCTGATCAGACCATCTGACAGCCTAGATGGGTTGACCAGATAGCACCTGTGCGCAAGCACGAGGTGGCTATAGGTCGACTGCATCCAAGGCGTGTAGCGAGGTCTGATTGAGACAACTTCTGAACACACTTGAGTTAGGCCCGGGGTCACACCCGCTTGCCAAAACTCATGAGAGTGGTTCAGCCCTTGGCGCATGCATGGTTGACCATCAGGTCAACTCGGGTCAGTTAGGACTCGGTGCATGCAAGGGAAAAGGATCTATCTAGATGGATGAGTGGATCCCTATCAATGGACCATTGTAAGGTTGTAGGGCACATAAGGAAATTAAAAGTGATGCCTATGGGGTTTTCTAAATTTTAATTTCTTGATTGGATCACATGATGATTGAAACCATATGCTTGTTTATTTACTCTTATGTGGGTTGCCCTATTGTGTGCTGTGCTGGGGCCTGTGAGCCTGGATTTAAAATTGTAAATTAATTTGTGATCTGCGAATCACATTGTACTTAATTTATAATGTATTGTTGACCTGCGAGTCAACCTTGTCTAGATAGATCAAAAATGTATTTTGATTAGACAAGAGCACAAAGGCACACATCCAAGAGGAGCATTCACCTGGTGGCGCACCTGAGGTGCTCTTGGCGCTAGAGCCCTAGGTTGGACCAGATGTGAGGCCAAGGAGCTCAAGTGAAGACTTAAGTAAAATTAAGGTCTTACTAGGGTTCATGGGCTTTTACCACATAAGATCATGCTTTCTACTTATTGCTAATAATTAGAATTGCATGTTTAAGTTTATCTTCTGCTATAGCCATAGGACATGCCTGATAGTAAGAAGATAAAAGACCGTTAAAATCCAACGCTAATATATCAAGCTCGTAAGCCTTCTGACGCGAAACCTCACCGTTCTGACTATCGTTGGAGCCGTGTTGAACCCACTCAGTGGGCACGTCCATCTATCTTCAGACGGTGCTGGATTTCACCTGCGTGTTACAGAGTTGGGATTTATCCCCTCTCGTTGCTCAGCATAGCACGTGGTGGTCCAGGGAGTAGGTCAGGTCAGCTTGACCATGTAGACTACATATGTGGCGCATATGGTAGCACATGGAGGCAGCCATCTCTGGGATCAGAGACTGTGTTGTACCAACTCAGTTGGCACAGTCTGCTGGATTGCCAAGATGAAGGGGAATCGCACGGGTTGGCGATTGGCTGGGACAGCCTACCAGAAATTAGTGCTTGTCATCTCTGTGCATCTTATCTCGCTTGAGCGGGACGCGGAGACCAAGTATGAAATCTGGATCCCATCTCACTACAAGAGTGTTACTCTTTCGGACTGTTTACTGGATTTTCAGTCAGACAAAATAGTGAGAAAAGAATCTTTCTTAAGTCCTGGATTGATTCTGAAACATTGATACTGACCTTGCTGTTCTTGCCTGTTGTAGATTCCTGCAGCAACGAACACCATGAGCTTCAATGTGCGATCCCTACTGGAAAGGGAGAAGTTTGCTGGGCCGAACTTCTCTGACTGGTTCGGACACCTTAAGATTGTTCTTAAGGCAGAGAGGAAACTGTATGTCCTCGAGATGGCGATACCGCCGCAGCCCGCTCCGAACGCCGCAAGGGCGGTTCGGGATGCCTACGAAAAGCACGTCAATGATAGCATTGATGTCGCTTGCCTGATGCTAGCGTCTATGACGCCACCGCTGCAGCGTCAGCATGAGGATATGTCGGCTATAGAAATTATAGCGAACCTCAAGATGCTGTATGCTGCACAGGCGAGGACTGAGCGCTATAATCTGACGAAGCTCTTCTTTCAGAGCAAACTGGCTGAGGGGAGCCCAGTGGGAGCTCATGTGCTCAAGATGATTGGGCACAAGGAGGCTCTAGAGAAACTGGGGCATACCGTCAACCAGGAGCTTGCTGTGGACATTATTCTACAGTCTCTTCCGCCTTCTTTCGATGCGTTCATCATTAATTTTAATATGAACAAAATCGATTGTACGCCGGCAGAGCTGCTGAATATGCTCTTGACAACTGAGGAAACTCTGAAGGGTAAGCCTTCAACCTCTGTCTTAATGGTTCCTTCAAGGAACAAGAAGAAGGGGAAGAAGGGCAAGACCCCTGTTAAGAATTACAGCAAGGCCCTGAAACAGAAGGTGAAGCGGTCGAAGGACAACAGGTGTTTCCACTGTGGCCAGCTGGGTCACTGGAAAAAGGACTGTAAAGCGCTCCAAGGAGATAAGAGGGGAAGCATCGCTTCTGGCTCAGGTATATATGTGACTGAGGTCATGTTATCTTCTTCTACCATTTCATGGGTGTTGGACACCGCATGTGGAGTTCACATTTGTTCAAATGTGCAGGAACTCAAGAGAAGAAGGCAGGTGGGACAGCATGAGGTAGACCTACGAGTTGGAAACGGGGCACGGGTTGCTGCTGTTGCTGTAGGAGACTATTTCATTACTTTACCATCTGGCATTGTATTAGAATTGAACAATTGTTATTTTGTACCAAGTATCACCAAGAATATTATCTCCATTCCTGCTCTAGTCAGGAAAGGATTTGCCTTTGAATGCAAGATTTCAAAGTGTGTTTTAACTTTTGATAATATTGTGTATGCGACTGGTTCAATTAACAATGGGTTATACATGTTGGACATGGAAAATTCTATACAAAACATTGATAATAAGAAAGCCAAGTATGCTGATGACAGCACCTTGCTATGGCATAGTCGTTTAGGCCATATAAACGAGAAGCGCATTAAGCGGTTGCATGATCATGGACTGCTGGGATCATTCTCCTATGAGGAGATTGATACATGCAAAGCTTGTTTGATGGGTAAAATGATGAAGTCTCCTTTTCTTCACAAAGGTCAAAGGACTTCAGGTTTACTGGACCTTATACACAGTGATGTGTGTGGGCCATTTAGTAAACATGCCAGAGGTGGCTATCAGTACTTCATTACCTTTACTGATGATTTCAGTAGGTATGGGTATGTCTATTTAATGAGACATAAAAGTGAATCTTTTGACAAGTTCAAAGAGTTCAAAAATGAAGTACAAAATCAGCTAGGCCGAAATATCAAGGCACTTCGTTCTGATCGAGGTGGTGAATACCTGAGTCATGCGTTTACTGACTATCTGAAGGAGTGTGGGATTATCTCACAGCTCACTCCGCCAGGAACACCGCAGTGGAATGGTGTGTCCGAGAGGAGAAATAGAACGTTACTTGATATGGTTCGTTCTATGATGAGTCAGGCTACTCTTCCATATTCCTTTTGGGGTTTTGCACTGGAAACAGCTGCAAAGGTACTAAACCGAGTGCCATCCAAGGCAGTTTCAAAGACGCCATATGAGTTATGGTATGGGAAACAGCCTAGCTTGACATTTATCAGGATCTGGGGTTGCGAGGCTTATGTCAAAAAGCTCGCCTCTGGGAAACTGGAAAGCAGATCTGAGAAATGTATCTTTGTCGGTTACCCTAAGGAAACTAAGGGTTATTATTTCTACGATCCCAAAGAGAACAAGGTTTTTGTTGCTCGGACGGCCATATTTCTTGAGAAGGAGTTTCTTCTGCAAGAGGCCAGTGGGAGAGAAATAAAGCTGGATCAGATTCCAGAGGAAGGACAAAGTAGTCAAGCAGAGTTGGATGAGCCTGAGCCGGTAGATCAGGTTATTGAACAACCTGAGGCTCAGATATCACGGGAACCGCGAAGATCGGGTAGGATCCGTCGACAGCCTGAGCGCTATGACGGAGTCTACATCATTGATAATGATGAACCCCTAACTTATGCGGATGCGGTCAGTGGACCGGAGTCAGCTAGATGGCTTGATGCTATGCGAGCCGAGATGGACTCCATGTCAGATAACCAAGTCTGGGATTTGGTTGATCCGCCTCCGGGAGTAATCCCTATAGGCTGTAAATGGATCTTCAAGAAGAAGATTGACATGGATGGTAACGTGGTTACCTATAAAGGCAGACTAGTTGCGAAAGGTTTCAAACAAATCTACGGGATAGATTATGATGAAACTTTCTCTCCTGTAGCCATGTTTAAGTCTATTCGGATTCTTTTCGCGATAGCAGCATATTACGACTATGAGATCTGGCAGATGGATGTGAAAACAGCTTTCCTCAATGGAAATCTGGATGAGGATGTGTATATGACACAACCTGAGGGTTTCACTAATCCAGCAGATCGTCATAAAATATGCAAGTTAAAGAAGTCCATTTATGGACTTAAACAAGCATCAAGAAGCTGGAACATTCGTTTTGATGAATCAATCTCTGAGTTTGGTTTCATCAAGAACGAGGATGACCCGTGTGTATATAAGAGGTTTAGTGGGAGCGTGATTACATTCCTAATCCTCTACGTCGATGATATCTTGATCATTGGAAATGATATTCCTGAACTGCATGCTGTTAAAGCATGGTTAGGAAAATGTTTCCAGATGAAAGATTTAGGAGAAGCAGCCTATGTACTAGGTGTGAAGATCTACAGGGATAGATCTAAGAGGCTTCTCGGGCTGTGCCAGAGTACTTACATCGATAAGGTCCTGGAGAGATTCCATTTAGAGAATTCTAAACGTGGATATCTTCCAGTCAGACATGGTCTGAATCTTTCGAAGAGTCAGTGTCCACAAACACAGACTGAGAAAGATGAAATGGACAATACGCCTTATGCTTCGGCTATTGGGTCCATTATGTATGCGATGTTGTGTACTCGCCCAGACGTCGCTTACGGGTTAAGCGTGACCAGTCGATTCCAAAGTAATCCAGGTTTGGCGCACTGGATTGCGGTCAAGAACATCTTAAAATATCTGCGGAGGACCAAAGATATGTTCTTGATATATGGTGGTCAGGAAGAACTCAGTATAGAGGGATATACTGACGCTTCGTTCCAGTCGGACCAGGATGATTTCCGATCGCAATCAGGCTATGTTTTTAGCTTGAATGGTGGAGCAGTGGTGTGGAAGAGTTTCAAACAGTCTACTGTTGCTGATTCCACAACTGAAGCCGAGTATGTTGCAGCCTCGGAAGCATCCAAGGAGGCAGTGTGGATTCGTAAGTTCGTGAGAGAACTTGGTGTCGTTCCTTCGAGTGCTGATCCTTTGGTTATCTTCTGTGATAACACTGGAGCAATCGCACAAGCAAAGGAACCACGGTCGCACCAGAAGTCCAAGCACATACAGAGACGGTTTCACTTGATCCGGGAGATCATTGATCGAGGCGAGATCAAGATTTGCAAGGTTCATACAGATGACAATCTGGCAGACCCGCTTACCAAGCCTCTGGCGCAGCAGAAGCATGAGAAGCACTGTAATAATATGGGTTTGAGATTTCTCAACCATTAGATTAAGTGCAAGTGGGAGATTGTTGGGGTATGCCCTTAAGGCTAATGTTTGAGGCCTCGGGATTGTAAAAGTATCATGTAATAAACTCTTAAGTTTATAATAAGGCATGGTTGTTATTCAGGTTGTTACCTTGTCTGCTGTAATAAGTGTACTTCTGAATAATGTCTCAAAGCTGTTCAGCTAGGCTGACAGGCTATGAGTCCTTAGTCGAGATATCTTGGTGAACATGAGACAGCCTTGATATGATGGAGACTAATATGAGTGCTAATCTTATAGGATGCTTCGAGCATGGAATAAGATGTAGACTCATGGGTACATTGGATGTACTGGACAGACCCTACTGGGATATTGCATTGCTTGTCACAATGTGAATGATCCCTGTAAGCAGCAAGTGGCACATGTCCTTTGACTTGAGATCACTTGTGTTTCTAAATGATGATTGTCATTGTTTTGAGGTAGTTCAATATCATTTGAAATATAATGATTATAGACTATCTTGGATGGTGAGCTTGAATCAGGTTAGGGCACTAGTGATAGATAAAGGATTGCCGTCTCCTTGTTTAAGGAGTGTGATGTTCTAGAGGCCCCCCCTATATGAGATGATTGAGGTAGTGTATGGCCATACCCAGATGACTATGTGCATCTGATCTAATCATGCTCATCGTATTGGAGTTACAAGCTTGACATGCTTGTCCAATAAGAACATCCAGTGGCAAAGGACATATGTGTGCCTTGTGAGTTTTGATTCACACTTGTGCCATGGTTTGGGTGTAGTCTTGGAAGACTATTTCCTTTATATAGGGAGACAGTGATGTGTTGCTAGATACCCCTCACTGATCGTGATAACGTAAGTTGTCGTTACCGACATTTAAAGGAAACCCTTAGGGTCGCACAATTTGATGATATGGCTTTCTTGAGTCAGATCGTGTGGACTGAATTGTATGGGTTCAGTTTAAAGGGGTTTAATCTCTGATTGTAAGTGAGATCTAGCCTGATCATGTTTGATTGATTAGGGCTTTAGATCGGTAAGCTTCGATCGAGAGAGATGATGCTAGATCGGTGAGATCAGGAGCATCAGGAGATGAACGGCTAGATCATGAGCCATTTGGTTCATAGAGGGTCTAGACCATGCCTTGGCTTGGCTTGGTTTGAATTTGGTCTTTGGGCCAAATCGAATTGAACCAAAGCATGAACCGGTACACTAGGTGAACGCATGGTTCATCAAGAGGGGCGTTTTGGCGTTGGAAAGTGGCTTCATGACTTTCCATTTTGGGAAGTCATGTAACGTCATTTGTCTTGATGTCGCCGAAGTGCATTTGCTCTCTTGTTTTTGCGTTTTGGTTTTGGGAAAAAGGTAGCTTGCTTGCCATCTCGTGTGGAAGGAAGTGGACGACAAGAACAAGCGCTCGGCCAAGGAAACTTCTCCATCATCCTAACATTCGATCAAGGACACCTTGCGCATCCTTGCTAGCACAAGGAATCCAAGGAGAAGCCATCTTCTCTTGTGTGTGATTATCTTCGGAGAAGGGGCACTTGCGCCTTTGCTTCCAAAGCTCCATCTAAACCGAGATGGCTATGGTATGAGTCTCAACTTCACCAAGTTGAACATATGTTTATGCTAAGATTCTCGAAAACCTTTTGCTTCCGCTTGCAATGGTGATGCGCCACCCCTTTAAGGTTTTCGCCCCCCTCTTGAAAGGGATTTTGTTTACTTGCGCTCCCCCATGAAGGGGACACTTCAGTTTATATCTTACAACGGATGATAAACTAAAAGAGATGTGTTACAAGAAACTTACAACTATTAAGCACACTAAGAGGACCAGAGAGCTCAAGTAGGACAAGAGGCTATTTCCTTGTGTCGATGATCCTTCCTTCTAAGACTATATGGATATTCATAACGGAGGGAGGCTGGGTATGTTACAAGGTGTTAGTGGAATGGAGAATCCTCTGAGAGTCTTCTGGAGCCTTCGTGGGGCTTCTTGATGCTTCTATTTGGTTGAGTGGTGAGTGAGTGGCATATCTTCTAGAATCTTCTTGCTGAGTGAGGGAAGTATCTTTTTTCCTAAGTGGGGTGTCCTTTTTCTTTTTTGAGTGAGTCTTCACATGGAGTTGTCTTTGAATCTTCTTTTGCTGAAGAAAGTGTCCTTTTTGAATCTTTTTTTTAAGTGGAGTGATCTTGCTAGCGTGGAATGTCCTCCAGAGAGTTATTTGGAAACCGTGAAGTTTTTTTTATGGCCATTAATTTTATAAGACCATTCACAAATTTTTTTTTTTACTAAACTTCCATCATATTGGCTAAATTTATAGTCTCAATAGGGTCTTCAGTTATATACCCTTCTTCATCTTCTTCTGGAGCTCCTGACGGGTATTTAGGATGCATACTAATATAAGTACATTTTGTGTCACCGTATGTTATCCTTCTATTGAATGCATATAGTATCTTGAAATGTCTGGTGAGTCCGAGATTGTAGTTTACCAATTTTGCATATGGTACATAAAGACTAATTCCTGGCCGGTCTAAGTATATCTTATAATCTTTGTTCTTATGCAATAAGACATACTTCATGGTTCATTTGCTTATCATCATACATCTCCAAGTTTTAAGACTTGTAGCAATATTGTTGTCAGCCAAAGCCGCAATTCCCACTTCAGTAGTAATAAATTGGCATGGTGATTGGTATGGACTTGCATAATTGATGATATTCAGTAATATTTCATATCGAGCATTGTTAGGATAACCCGTTTCATATCCTGGGCTAATGGGATTGATGAGGAGGTTAAGAAATCTTGGTTTTCTTATACACTTAAATATTCTTTTGACTATCCGTTGCAGCTGCCAATCATCTGAGAGTTTTTCTGTCATGCCCCGGCGGGAAGCCGGCTATTTCTAGCTCAGGGTTCCCTAGGGAGTAACAATATTGATAGGAACCAGAGAACTACAATAATCACATATCCTTTATTTAATAAACAATCCAAATTTAACATCAACGACTTTATAACACAATATCTGAATACAACTATCCAAATTATCAACTGAATAAATTACAAAAGACAACTATCTCAACTCGGGCTGGTATCTGCTATCTACTCTATCCCTCCTAGAATCTAACTCTGTACCTGGAAGAGAAACAAAGGGAGTTAGCAGAAATGCTAAGTAGGAATCAACAAATATGGTGAGGGAATGATAATACAATAACTAAAACAACGATATACAAATAATATAAGAATGTCATGCAAATCATCAAACTGGCCAACAGATCTCACTTAAGAGCCGCACTCATTTTCAGAGTGTTTCCACTGTTGCTCATGCAATAGAACGACTGTCCTAAACAGCCCGGAGTGTTGCGTCCAACACTGACATCCGTAGTATTGTCCTCAAGACAACTGGCGGCGCCGTACCGGCATCTCTGATAGTCCGATGCGTGTCGGAACTATAACTCAGATAAACAGGCCACAGGAGAATAAATCATCCAGGTCAGAGGTCAATATATATCACGACTTGATCATCACAGATTTACAACGGTTTCACATACTCATGTGTCAATATCACAGATACACAATTGTTCAACCATGCTCATAAGCCAATATATCAGATATCTCAAAACAGGTTTGTTAACCATTCATACATAACAGAATATGACCAAATAAACAAGATAATTGAGGTCAACAAGAATTTCACAAACAAACCAAGCAGACAAAGCAAATGGATCTTAGTATCAATCAATTCTAATATGTGCATCATGTATCAAATCAAATGAATAAGCAGCAAATCCTATAATCTTGACACTGTAACAAAGGAGTAGGGTAAGATTCCTACCTCAAACGCTATTATTCTGAATCCTTTTGAAAAGTCAATAATTGTTTATCAAACGATGCAAGCCAATTAATGGATCAACCACTCTGAAACATGAATTTGTACATAAACTCTATCAATAAATATTCTAATTTGAAAACCAAAACTACCAACATGTAGAACATAACCCTAAACCTAGAGAACCAGTCTCAGAACATATGAACCGAACCTAAAATCCACTGAACCGAACAGAATTGTACTGAACCGATCAAATTTACCCTGAACCAAGTCAGACCGAGACTTAGAACTTTAATTACACAAGATATAAACTTCATCTAAGACCACACATACTTCCATTGGATAGGAAATTTCATTATCTTTCCAACGGCTACCTGAACCGGCCAGGATTCGACCTCCTTGGGGTCGAACCGGTCGAAATTCAATTACTGACCCAAACTGGAATTGAACCGCTCGGTCTGGTTCAATTCGATTTCAAAACTCAGCGACCGGTTTATTTATAAATAAACCGCCGCCCAAACCCTAATTTTGGACCGAACCGTAGCTCGCCCGCGCCGCCCAAACGCCGCCGCGCAAGGCCGCCGGACTTGCGTCCGCTGCTTGCGCCGGCGAGCTCCCAAGGGCGCGTCGAAGATCGGATCACCGCCAAACTTCGCCAGAACACTTCTGACGATGAGGCGAGGATCCACGAACAGTTTCGGCGAGGTTTCGACGCATGGTCGAACCACTCGAAGCAGCAGAAGGTATCAACGGTGGCGCCGCCGCCGTTGATACACAAAACATAACCAAACCCATCTATACCGAAACCGAACTTCACCAAAACTTCAAGAAAGGTAGGATACCTTGCTACGATGTTGTATCATAGCCTAGAACAGAGCGATCGTCATCGATGAAGGCGCTGGATGGCTGGAACACGAGGCGGCGCCGCTCGAACTCCGACGACGAGTTTGAGCGCAATTTCTCTTTCCTGGCGGCGCTCCGAGGGGTGAAGATGTTCAAGCGTTCAAGTCCCATCAACGAGAGCAGAAGCCCCATTATATAGAGGCAAAACGCGTTCCAGACGGCGAGAACGCGGCGGCGACCAAATCGCCGTAAAGATCGGGGACGAACTCGTCACCCTAATTTAATTCAAACCTCGAATAAATAAAAACCGCAGCGTTTTAATATTAAAATGCGAATTAGCCCGATGGTTAGGCGGCGTCGTTTGCTTACGCATGACGCGGGTTCGAGCCCCTGCGAGCACAAAAATCAACTTTTTTTATAAAAACTCAAATTTTACACCTTTTAAAAATTCTAGAAAAAATCATAAAAATCCAAAATAAAAATCTCTGAATTTCAAAAATTAAATTTATAAAATTAAGGTTATAACATTATCTACCCCTTAAAAGAATTTGGTCCTCCAAATTCAGAGTAGCCCAAAAGAATCAAAGAACACCAAAAGAATATATCATATAAAAATATTTATTTTACTTATTAACTTATTCTATCCTTAACCCAATTCTAGTCCTCAGGTTCCTATGTCCTTAGGTTTTCCTACTGAACCTATACCTCCAACCTGTGGGTTATGGGCCCACAGAAACCTATACCTTTGAATCAACCTATACCTCTGAATCAACCTATACCTCTGATACCATTTTAAATTGTCACGCCCCGGCGGGAAACCGGTTATTTCTAGCTCAGGGTTCCCTAGGGAGTAACAATATTGATAGGAACCAGAGAACTACAATAATCACATATCCTTTATTTAATAAACAATCCAAATTTAACATCAATGACTTTACAACACAATATCTTAATACAACTATCCAAATTATCAACTGAATAAAATACAAAAGACAACTATCTCAACCCAGGCTGGTATCTGCTATTTACTCTGTCCCTCCTAGAACCTAACTCTGTACCTGGAAGAGAAACAAAGGGAGTTAGCAAAAATGCTAAGTAGGAATCAACAAATATGGTGAGGGAATGATAATACAATAACTGAAACAACGATATACAAATAATATAAGAATGTCGTGCAAATCATCAAGCTGGCCAACAGATCTCACTTAAGAGCCGCACTCATTTTCAGAGTGTTTCCACTGTTGCTCATGCAATGGAACGACTGTCCTAAACTGCCCGGAGTGTTGCGTCCAACACTGACATCCGTAGTATTGTCCTCAAGACAACTGGCGGTGCCGTACCGGCATCTCAGATAGTCCGATGCATGTCGAAACTATAACTCAGATAAACAAGCCACTGGAGAATAAATCATCCAGGTCAGAGGTCAATATATATCACGACTTGATCATCACAGATTTACAATGGTTTCACATACTCATGTGTCAATATCACAGATACACAATTGTTCAACCATGCTCATAAGCCAATATATCAGATATCTCAAAACAGGTTTGTTAACCATTCATACATAACAGAATATGACCAAATAAACAAGATAATTGAGGTCAACAAGAATTTCAGAAACAAACCAAGCAGACAAAGCAAATGGATCTCAGTATCAATCAATTCTAATATGTGCATCATGTATCAAATCAAATGAATAAGCAGCAAATCCTATAATCTTGACACTGTAACAAAGGAGTAGGGTAAGATTCATACCTCAAACGCTATTATTCTGAATCCTTTTGAAAAGTAAATAATTGTTTATCAAACGATGCAAGCCGATTAATGGATCAACCACTCTGAAACATGAATTTGTACATAAACTCTATCAATAAATATTCTAATTTGAAAACCAAAACTACCAACATGTAGAACATAACCCTAAACCTAGAGAACCAGTCTCAGATCATATGAACCGAACCTAAAATCCACTGAACCGAACAGAATTATACTGAACCGATCAAATTTACCCTGAACCAAGTCAGACCGAGACTTAGAACTTTAATTACACAAGATATAAACTTCATCTAAGACCACACATACTTCCATTGGATAGGAAATTTCATTATCTTTCCAACGGCTACCTGAACCGGCCAGGATTCGACTTCCTTGGGGTCGAACCGGTCGAAATTCAATTACTGACCCAAACTGGAATTGAACCGCTCGGTCCCGTTCAATTCGATTTCAAAACTCAGCGACCGGTTTATTTATAAATAAACCGCCACCCAAAACCCTAATTTTGGACCGAACCGTAGCTCGCCCGCGCCGCCCAAACGCCGCCACCCAAGGCCGCCGGACTTGCGTCCGCTGCTTGCGCCGGCGAGCTCCCGAGGGCGCGTCGAAGATCGGATAACCGTCAAACTTCGCCAGCACACTTCTGACGACGAGGCGAGGATCCACGAATAGTTTCGGTGAGGTTTCGACGCATGGTCAAACCACTCGAAGCAGCAGAAGGTATCAACGGTGGCGCCGCCGCCGTTGATACACAAAACTTAACCAAACCCATCTATACCGAAACCGAACTTCACCAAAACTTCAGGAAAGGTAGGATACCTTGCTACGATGTTGTATCGTAGCCTAGAACAGAGTGATCGTCATCGATGAAGGCGCTGGATGGCTGGAACACGAGGCGGCGCCGCTCGAACTCCGACGACGAGTTTGAGCGCAATTTCTCTTTCCTGGCGGCGCTCCGAGGGGTGAAGATGTTCAAGCGTTCGAGTCCCAGTAACGAGAGCAGAAGCTCCATTATATAGAGGCAAAATGCGTTCCAGACGGCGAGAACGCGGCGGCGACCAAATCGCCGTAAAGATCGGGGAAGACGACGAGTTCGCTCGTCGCCCTAATTTAATTCAAACCTCGAATAAATTAAAACCGCTGCGTTTTAATATTAAAATGAAAATTAGCCCGATGGTTAGGCGGCGTCGTTTGCTTACGCGCGACGCGGGTTCGAGCCCCTGCGAGCGCAAAAATCAACATTTTTATAAAAACTCAAATTTTAAACCTTTTAAAAATTCTGAAAAATTCTAGAAAAAATCATAAAAATCCAAAATAAAATTTTCTGAATTTCAAAAATTAAATTTATAAAGTTAAGGTTATAACATTTTCAATCTAGCATGCTTCATTAAGTATAATCTATTTAACAGATCCTTCCTACATGTATTCCTTCATATTTATCTTGTGTCAATTGAGTACTTGGTCAACCCTGTGTTCCATATCTACTGAGAGCATTAGTATTTTGTAACCTTCTTCGCATGCATAGTTGTTGTTATTATATCTAGAATCCATATATACTTCATATACATAAGCCAATCCTTTTGGTGGTGTGATGTTCAACAAGATTAGTTGTTTCAGTTGTTCCTATAGTTCAATGTGGCTTTCCAATTTTTTCCTTTTGAATTAGCTCAAATATTGTCTTTTGAACTTCATTAAAAACTGATGAAAATTCTTCAAAAGTTGAGGTTTTTCGTACTCTGTCTGCTTTATAATAATCTCTGATATTTCCCAATTCTTCTTCTCTTTCTTTTTCCTTCAAAATCAACAATTTATTTTTTGCTTCCAACTCTCTGATGTAATTATGGTTTTTTTGGTACAAACAAGAAGTCATCATCATGGGATGGAATTTGTGAGTTTGGAAATGATAGTTTATGAAGTCATAAGTATATTTAAATATGCTTCTAAATTCATTATCTGGGTAATGAAGTTGGCATGGTTTGTTCGTGATGACCAAAGATGATCCATAATTGTATGTTGAAAACCATGGAGTGGTACAGAAGTCCTAAATCTTAATGGGGCGGGTGGTAGGGTCTGAATACAAATTGGAAGTAAAGGTGGAAATTTCTTATCTTTCTGTGGTGGATCTTGTTCTTCCATCGGTAAATGCTTATCCATCTGTAAAGGATAAGATACTATATTAAAATACTATTTATGAATACTGAGTAGATTACTTAGTAATTATACCACATGAATTACTAAGTAGATTGAAATACTAAGTAGAGTTTACTAAGTAATCATACTACATGTCTTCCCTTTAACTATCTTATTCTACATATATGTCTCTTGAAAGTTTATCCACAAGAGAATTGTCAATACCATGAATATGTTCAAAAACAACGTTATATCCTGCATTTATGATATGATCTTTAAAGTGTAACCATCTTCTTTGATTGATCCTTTTACTATGTTTGATAGCAAAAAATTTTACTATTGCTTCGTAGTTTGTTCGAACTAATATTTCTTTTTTACTAATAAAAAAAAAGATGAAAACTATCTAGGGCATATATTATGGCTAATATTTCAAAGTCAATACTTGAAGTTAATGATTTTTCTCTCACAGGATTCTCCATTCCACTAACACCTTGTAACATACCCAGCCTCCCTCCGTTATAAATATCCATGTAGTCATGGAAGGAAGGATCATCAGCACAAGGAAATAGCCTCTAGTCCTCCTTGAGCTCTCTGGTCCTCTTAGTGTGCTTAATAGTTGTAAGTTTCTTGTATCACATCTCTTTGAGTTTATTATCCGTTGTAAGATATAAACCATTGTCAATATATTATCATCTTTCATAATGGTTTTATTCGCCATGGGTGAGTAGTGATCTTGAACGGGACTAAATCTCTTCTTTCTCCTTAGCCATGGAATGAGGAACCTATACAGATAGGTTTATGTTCTTACTCAAAAAATTCATGTTATTATAATCCCATGCACAAAAGGATCGGCGGAAAAAGTACCCAGTCAGGCAAGAAGCCGCTTTTGGGGTATATAGTATGCGTAGATATGAGTGTATGTCAATTATAATTTCATGGAAATTCTGGGTAAGCTCTAAACCACGGACATATGGAATGATGAAAGAATGGCTAAAGAGGAAGATGAGGTTTAGCTCCTTAGTAAGGCCTTTTGATAATTTGTATTATTAGTTCTATCATACTTTAGTTCTACTGTAAGGCCTTTGTTTTTACACGCTTAATAGCATCTCAATAATTTCAATTACTCTGTAGTTTCAGTTACTCTTTTACATCTTATGTTTTTAACCATTTTGCTAATCCTCCCTAATTGGTATCAGAGCCTAGAATCTAACATGAGAAATTATTTTAGTAAAGGGGATAAGTTTAAAATAAACAAGTATATATATGACATTAGTAAAACTATTAAAGAACATGAAAATTATAAAGATGTAGAACAAAACTCTTTTATATTAAATGCCAACAGAGCAATGATCAGATAGTTCATCTTAGAAATAAAATAAAAAGGCTAAATGAGAATATTAATTAATTAAATGATAGTGTTAGCGCCTTATCGTTATTGGGTTAACGGGTTTGAGTCTTTCCTTACCCGTTAACCCTATGTCTCATTGTAAAAGGCAGTTACCCTAATTGAATGTGTATCCTTTTTGGTTCTTTGTTGCAACTTGGTATCAGAGCGATTCTTCGCAGCCACTGCTCTCGTGCTGTAGTTTCTTCACGCTTCTTCATCTTCTGCTTCTCCTCCATATTCTGTGGAAATCAAACAGGCCCGTTGATTGGAGCTTAGCTCTAGGGCAAGGCGCCTCGAGCCCTTGGCGCACTATCTCACCGGCTATGGCATGGCTGCGTGAAGCGCCAGGCTCGTCTCTCGCCATCTCTGTTTCTGTTCGCCATTGGATTATGATGCTTCTTCCAATGGAATCCTAGAATTGCCTGGACGAATCCGTCCTGCATCCGCCTTGGAGTTATCGTTCGACGCCATGGCTCCCACTGTCTTCGCTCCGCCACTCCTCTATATAGTTACCTGACGCTATTGCCTCTGCCCGCCGTAAAGGGAGCCTCGCCTATATCCATGCTCCGCCTTCTCACACTTTCCTACAGCAAGGGGCGCGTCTCTTGGTTCCGAACGCGTGTGGTGTAATCTCTGCGACCCTCCTTCTGGCTCTGGCTTTCGCCGTCTTGTGTTGGGAACGCTTGGTTCTTGTGCGTGATAGAGGTCAGCTATATCTTACGCCTGCTTCTTATCTTTTTCCTTTGGTTACCGCTCAGATTGGTATACGGTGATTTCTTACTGCTGTATCACTATGGATCCTATATCTTCTAACATGGATTTCAAACCTGGCACCACATTTGGCACAAATATTATTAAGTTTGACGGTACAAACTTTCAGTTATGGTCTCAATCAGTTCGACTTTTTCTGGGATCTCATGGGAAGGAGCATCACCTCACTCAGTCTGCTCCCCTTCCTACTGATCTCACTTATGATTCGTGGCATCGATCAGATATGGCTGTCCTAAATTTATTACTTCACAGTATGGACACCAAGGTTGCCTCTACTATTATGTATCAGTAAACCACTAAGTCTGCTTGGGAGTTTCTTACCGGCACTTATGCCTCCAGACAGAACCTAAGTCATGTTCTTCGTCTCTATGAAGAGATTATTAATTTACAACAGGAAGATCGATCTTTCCAGGAAACATATGCTTTATTACAAGGAAAGTGGGACGAACTTTGTCAGTATCATCCCGCCTCCTCTGACATTGAGGTTACTCTCCAACTGCGGCAAGAATTTCTGGTGGCCAAGTATCTGTCATGCCTCAATCCTAAATATTCTGCCTTGGGTTCTCAGTTGTTATTGGACTCTACGATTACCACTCTTCAGGGAGCCTTCTCTCGTCTTCTACGTGTGACGACTACCTCACCGACCCGGGACACACCTAGCGCTCTTGCATCTTCTCTCGTTCCTCCTTCTTTCGGTCGAGGGCGTACTCATGGACGGGGACGGGGACATGGCCGTGGTCATAACCTTCCGCCCTGCACGCACTGTGGCCGCACAAATCACACTCCAGACAGGTGTTGGCAGAAATTTGGGTTTCCCTCTGCTCGGGCTGCTGCTGTGTCTGATGCTTCCTCACCCCGCGCTATCTCGATTCCTGCAGTTCTCCCTGCTCCATCTGCTACTGACACTGTTACCATTTCGGCAGCCGAGTATGCTCGCTTCCTCCAGTCCACATCCGAGTCTACTGCGGGGCCATCCACCTTCATAGCTTCTTCCAGTCACGCTTCCGGTATAGCCACTCTTGCTTCTTATGATTCTACTTGGATAGTTGATTCTGGTGCATCTTCTCACATGATAGGTAATCGTACTCTCTTTACTTCCCTGTCCACCGGGGGAGTTTATCCCCCCGTGGCCATTGCCGACGGTTCCTTTGTGCCTGTCATGGGAGTTGGGACTGTTCCCTTCTCCTCCACTATTCTTCTACCTCATGTGTTATACATCCCTTCCTTTCCAGTAAATCTCTTTTCAATTCGTGTCTTTACTGCGCATTGCAATTGTAGTGTCACATTCTTACCCTCTCACTGTTTTTTTCAGGACCTCCGAACGAAGCAGACGATTGGTGGGGGGCCTAGGCGGGGCGGTGTCTACACTCTTACTCCAGATGCTGTACCTCAGGCTCTTTCTTCCACTGCTGTCTATCCTCTGCTCTGGCACTATCGTCTTGGACATCCTTCTGCCGCTCGTCTACAACATGTTCTATCCCTACCGTCAAGGCCGTCTTTTCATTGTGATGCTTGTGAACTGGGTAAACATCATCGGACCTCCTTGCCGTCCACCTCCACATCTCGCAGTCTCCACCCGTTTCATCTTGTTCACTCCGACATCTGGGGTCCTAGTCCTGTTCCTGGCCGTGATGGCCACAAATACTTTGTTACTTTTATCGACGATTTCTCTCGAGTTTGTTGGTGTTATGTTTTGTCTAAGAGGTTTGAACTTTTTGATGTATTTTGCAACTTTTGTGCTGAAATTAAAACTCAGTTTGGTGTCCCTGTTAAAATTTTGCGTTCTGATAATGCATTGGAATACACTAGCAGCTTTTTTCAGTCTTTTTGTCGTTCTCATGGCATTATACATCAAACTACTTGTAGTTATACTTCTTCCCAAAATGGTGTTGCTGAGCGTAAGAACCGCCATCTTCTCGAGGTGGCCCGTACCTTATTATTTCACATGCAGGTACCTCAGTCTTATTGGGCTGATGCAGTTCTGACTGCCTCGTTTCGGATTAATCGAGTTTCTACACCGGTTTTAAATGGGTGTTCTCCCTTCTCTCTTTTATTTCCAGCAAAGACTCCCTTCTCTCTCCCTCCTCGGGTTTTTGGATGTTTGTGTTATGTCCATGCTCTTGGTCCTGGTATTGACAAGTTAAGCCCGCGTGCTACCCGTTGTGTCTTTATTGGGTATTCTCGGACTCAGAAGGGATATCGTTGTTTTGATCCCTCCAGTGGTCGGATCTTTACCAGTGTCGATGTTACCTTTGATGAGTCTCGCCCTTTTTTCTTTTCTGCTCAGGCTCCTGTTTCTTCGTCTACTTCTTCTTCCGGTCTTCTTCCTGTTCTAGTTGTCCTCCCTGCTTCGCCTCCGGTTTCTTCTTCCTCTTCCCCCGACACGCACACTCCTTCTATTGGTACTTTGCAGGTTTATCACCGACGCCCCCGGCCTCCTCCTGCCTCGCCTTCTTCGTCGGCGGTTCCTGACGATAGCCTACCTATTGCTCTGCGTAAAGGCAAGCGCCACGCCTCTCGTTTCCCCATTTCTCATTACGTTTCCTTAAGTCATTTGTCATCCTCTTTTCGTGCTTTTTCTGTTGCCTTGTCCTCGGTCTCGTTGCCTACATCTCCCTTGCAGGCTATGTCGTTACCTCACTGGAAGCATGCTATGGATGCTGAGATGAATGTCTTAAAGGCTCGACGCACCTGGACCTTGGTTTCTCTCCCACCTGGTGCTCGTGTGGTTCCGTGCCGCTGGGTTTTCACAGTCAAGTTTAACTCTGATGGTTCTATTGCTCGCCACAAAGCTCGCTTGGTTGCTAAGGGCTTCTCCCAAATTTATGGCCTGGATTATCATGATACCTTCTCTCCTGTGGCGCGTCTTAATTCTGTCCGCACTTTGTTCTCCCTTGCTATCAATGGTCAGTGGTCTCTTCATCAAATGGATATCACCAGTGCTTTTCTTTATGGTGATCTATCTGAAGAAGTCTTTATGGAGCAACCTCCGGTTATGTTGCTCAGGGGGAGATGGTGTGCAAATTGCATAAATCAATTTATGGCCTCAAGCAAAGCCCACGAGCATGGTTTCATAAACTCTCACAGATAATGACCTCATTTGGGTTTCGTCATAGTCAAGCTGATCACTCTATTTTTATTCGTCGTTCAAAGAGTGGCATCACTATTTTGGCAGTTTATGTTGACGACATGCTTCTTACAGGTGATGACCGACAGGGTATTGAGGAAACTAAGAATCACTTACAGTCCCATTTTTCGATCAAGAATTTAGGGACACCAAAGTATTTCTTGGGAATTGAAGTCGCATACCAGCGTGATTGTGTGTTTCTGTCACAAAGGAAATATGTCTTGGATCTTCTGGATGAGATTGGTATGAGTGACTACAAGCTAGTTGATTCTCCCTTAATTCCAAACCAGAAGTATAGTGACAATGAGGAATCTAAGTACATTGATGCAACTCAATACCGTCGTCTGGTAGGCAAACTTAACTATCTCACTGTTACGAGACCCGACATTTCTCACGCTGTGGGCATCATTAGCCAATTTATGCAAAAACCCAAGCAGTGTCACTGGGACGCTGCTACTCGTGTGGTCCAGTATATCAAAGGTGCTCATGGTCAAGGATTGAAGTATTGTAAAAATGGGCATACTCGAATTGAGGCATATTCTGACGCTGATTATGCTGGCAATATTGATGATAGAAAATCTGTTTCTGGTTACTGCACCTATCTGGGTGGTAACTTAGTCACGTGGCGGAGCAAGAAACAAAGTATTGTGGCAAGGTCGAGTTGTGAAGCAGAATATAGAGCCATGGCTCACACTGTTTGTGAAATGCTTTGGCTAAAAAATTTCTTACAAGAATGCGGGATAAACTGTCCTAGCCCAATGAACATGTTCTGCGATAATCAGACTGCTATTTTCATAGCCAACAATCCAGTTTTCCATGAACGAACTAAGCACATAGAGGTGGATTGTCATTTCATCAAGGAAGCTATCAATAACAAACTCGTTACTACTCCATATCTGAAATCTGAAGACCAAATTGCCAATATTTTCACCAAAGCTTTGGGACCAACTAGACTTAAGAATTTGTGTAACAAGCTGGGTCTAATCAATATCTTCTCTCTAGCTTGAGGGGGAGTGTTAGCGCCTTATCGTTATTGGGTTAACGGGTTTAAGTCTTTCCTTACCCGTTAACCCTATGTCTCATTGTAAAAGGCTGTTACCCTAATTGAATGTGTATCCTTTTTTGGTTCTTTGTTGCAACTGATAGCATTAATAATATTAATAAATTAAAAGAAGAAAGTAATAAATTATTATTTCCTAGTAAAATCCTTGAAGATTTAAGGTTTAAAATTTTGGAAAAAAAGAAAAAAATTAGAAAATAAAATATTAATAGTTATTTTACGAAAGCTGAAAGAGTTCAATTAAGTAAATTTATATATAATACAAGTAAATTCATAAGAGAAAATAAATTAGATGATGGACAAGAGGATTTTGTTAATAGACATCATCAAGATAGCCAACATATCAAATATCTCCAAGGTAAAATAAAAAAAGTGATTAATGGTGTTATAGAACTAGAGAATGCTTTTGCATAAAATAAAAAAGACTTATATAGTAGATCTGATGAAATAAAATTTAAAGTTCTTAGAAAACAAAAAGGAAAATTAGAAAATGCTTTCGAAAATAAATTATGATAATTAAAGATAATTTTGATCAAGACAGATAAGTATAGAAGAATTAGAAAATCAGAATTTAATTGAAGAAAACTAGGAATTAAGAGTAAACATGGAAGAAACATATAGACAAATAATAATTTTATTATGTCAACTTTGTAAGAAGCTCATACAAGTTAATAAGATTTTAAAGAAAAGGCAAAGAATACCTAAATCTTCTAAATGTCATGATAAGGATAATGATAATAATAAGAATAGTAAACAACATTTATTATAGACAGTCGTTAGTCCAAAAAAGAAACATAAGAAGAATAAGTTTGCTAATGAGAGGCCTAGCCTGGTCTAGCAACTTCTCGAAGCATGATTCTATTCCTCATTGCACCTTGTTTCGGAGGACATTGACTTCTATAATTGCTGAAAATAGAGAAATTCAGAAATATAAATCAGAAACTAGGAGATTAAATTGCATCTTAAAATATATTAGCGAATCTATTGAACAATTTAATAAATTTGATAAAGGAATAGCTGAAAAGTTAGAAGCTATTCATGAAGATATCCAAGCACAGATAGATACTATCAGAAATACAATAGAATTCATAAAATCACGAGATAATTCAGAATTCCCATAATATAGAAAGATTTGGTTTTAAAATCCTTAAAAGAATAGAACCAGAAAATAATAGTGTTTCATGTCATTTTACTGGACAAAATCTACATACTCTCCATCAAACTAGCCCTCAACTTAATAGCATCGTAGATATAATTTTATCAATTTCTACACAAGTGCAAGAACTGCATGCACAAATGTTAGAAAATTAAATATTACAATTACAGCATATGAATAGGATTAAAGAAAGTATTGATAAAATTCTCGGTAACTAAGATTATCTTAAAAGTCAAAATGAAGATATATTAAGAATAATAAGAGGAACGAATTTAGAAAAGGTAGTAAACACACAAGTCCAAGCTAATGACACTCAAATACAAGAAAAATTACACTTAGATATAGAAAAATTAAATGAACAACTCTCTTATTTACAAATAAATACAGAATTAGTAAAGAAACCAAAAAAGCCAACCACTGAACATCTTGTGTTTGGAAAATATGAACCACAAAAATAAACGAACCAAGAAATTGTTAAGTGAGATAATACTAATTTAGAAATTAGAAACAGTTTTCTATGAATAATATTAAATAGAGATACGAATGAAAACCAAGTTATAAGATCTTTAGAAGAAGTAATAGACTTAGAAAAAGAATTAGTTCTTTATAATAACCATCAATTAAGTTTATTAAATCCAAAAGTGTTATATAAGACAGGTCCCCTTATTTTGTCTACTAGATTAATTAGAGTAAACCAAGAGGAAGAAGCCTTAGTCACTAACTCTGCAATTAATCTTGAATTACTTCACACTCAGCCAATAAAAAGAATTACAACAACAGGGTAAGAGACTTATTCATATAGGTTTAATACTTGTAGGAATTAAAGAATTAACTAGGAAAGAATTAGGAGCTAAAACATTGGTAGTCTTGTTGGATACCAAATGGAGGATAGATGCTAGGAAAGTTGTTATAGCCAGCATAGAGGCTGATATGAACAGAAATATAGGATTATTCTATTGCAGTCCATACATACTTATATCCTTAAAAGATTTATCAAAAATCAAAATAGGAATCCAAACAAACGGATACGAAGATTTAGAAGGATATAGTAATTTGTTAATTAATATTGGAATGATAGGCAAAATAACAAATAGCAGTACAACAAATTATAAACTTAATGTTGAGCAAATTATCAAATGTATATCATCTAGAGGAATTACAATGATAAAGCCAATGCACATCAGTAGTGAACATTTAGAAGGTACAGAATGGGACTTAACTCATAACTTAGGATCATATGGTACAAATAATGTCCCTGAAACAAGAACTTTGTACCAAAATACTAATGGGGGATATAACCTTAGATTTAATAAATATAAAAGCAAAGCAATAGTAGATGAAACTGATATCCCATTAGATGAATAGGATAACCATAGGACAATTAGAAGTAGATTTAAATAATAGCATTCTCATAATGGAACAACAATTAATAAATTTAGGAATAATTAAGAAAATTAGTTCTTAGAATATGTAAACAATACCTTAATACTAAGGATAGAAGGCGTTGTAATTAAGACTATGGCTAGTCTTAATTACTGCCGTTGCAACAAAAAGTGCATGTGTGGCCCTACTAAGAATAGCCGTTGGCGCTCTACTTTATAAAAAGAGGTGAGGGTTGCTGCTCGACATATACATTCATTCATGATCTCTTTTCTTGCTCGTGCAATCTCTCTCCCTTTTTTGTTGTCAGTCACCGAAAGCACCCCTGTGATAACTACTTCACCAATCCGCCAGCAGTAGAAGACTACCTGGTTGAATCTTCGAGACATAATACTGATTAAATCCCACGCGAGGGATGGAAATCTGCCTAAAGACAGATCTTCGGATCACCTCTAGATTTTTCTAACACTAATTTATTTCTTGGCCTTTGTTAATTGCAGGATTAGATCCAACAAATCTATCCCTAGATTTGGTGTATGGTGCGTTGATTTGTTTGTTAATAATCTATATTTTAAAATCCATAGCAAACTCATGTATCAATCCATGCTTGGACTAGTATGGTTCGTAAGCATCACGGGTGGCGAAAGGAGGAGGAAGAGAAAGGAGATGGCAACAACATCGCAGGTGGCGAGCGAACACATGTTTGGGAAGGCTAGCGGACACTCATGTGTCGGCTTGGTGCATTTTCTCACCTTCCTGTATGCGTATTTGCACACCTCCCTACTTGCGCATTCGCTCGCCTTCCCACACAGCTCATGTCTCGTGCAATAGTGGTGTGCATTTCCACTCACCTCCAGTGCAGCAACTATGCTCGCGCCCACTCGTCTCTCTAGTGTGGCAGCCTCCTCCTCCTTCCACTCCACTACTCCATGTACCGGTTCCTGCTCGAACCAATACAAATCGGCCATACTGCTTAGTCCAAACTAGTTTCTAAAACCTTCTTAATGACTGCTTCTCAAAAGAAATAACAATCATGTTTTATCCTCTAAAGCACTAGATTACTAGCTATGAAGATAGACTTATTATAATATAACATTCTCTTGGGAGCGAGACATGAGATATCAAACTCACGAAGGAGTCGTTTAAGCCACAACATTTCACTTGTCATATAGGGAAACACCACACTTGATTATTTTACTTTCCTAACTAACAAGATTATCTCCCATTGGGGTGCAAAGTTATAAATAGAGCTTCTATCATCCACATTCCCTACACAAGTTGCATCTATATAAGCCTCTATTCTCGTGTGTTCGTTCTTTCGATACAAGAGACCCTTGCCTAGAGCTTTCTTAATATATTATAACATTCTCAAGGTAGCATTCAAGTATCAGAGTTTAGATTTTTGTATGAACTGGCTAATCATCCCTACATGAGATCTCTGTCTAGTGACAATGAGGTAAATGAGTTTCTTGACCACCCAACATTGCCTAGTTGGCTCAACATTTTCATAATGGGTATCACCATTGTACTTTTGATTGGGAATTAAACACTCAATTCCCAATGTCTGTTTGGGTTTCCCAAGTCTCCAATGGTAAGTTGGGTTCTGAGGTGTGACTTGGTGTCACGTATTCCATTAGAATAATTTCTGGTGAGAATAATATCATCAACATAGGTATCCAAAATCAAAGTACTTGAGCTAGAGTGTCTCACAAATATCGCACGATCAGTCTTAGTATGATAAAGTCTACTAAAAGCATTATCTAAGTGAATTCTTGGAACCATACTTTGGGATATTGTTTAAGGCCATTAACTATTTTGTGTAATTTCAACAACTCCCTTTGAGTAGCATAATCAGGAGGCTACTCATGAACACTTCCTTAGTTAAGGCCCTGTACAAGAATGTGTTTTGATATCTAACTGTAAAGTCTTGTGAAACTAATTTGGCTTTGTAGTGGTTTATTGTTTCATTTGGGTTGTATTTAATAGTGTGTAGCCATTTGTAAAGTCAAGGCTTGGCTCTAGTAGGAGGCTTGACCAAGGTCCAAGTCCCTCTTGACTTAAGTGCACTCATTTTTTTTTTTCAAATTAACCTTAGAAAAATATTCATGGAGCAAGGCTATGAAGAACTCAGTTTGGACATTAGGATCTTAGGATTCTATGACCCAAATTAGATTAAATGATCTAGAACATAGGTAGGATCTTAATGAATGTAGAAACCATAAGATCTTCAGTCCTATGATCTATTTTATTTTGTACAACATAGATAATTATGTGTCAAGTTTAGTTACCACGAACTTATTAACTTGATAAGTGTTAACTCGAGCTCATAAGTTATTCAAATAAATATAGTAATAACATATAATTATTTTATTCACTTAGGTCTTTATTGACCAACAAACTTAAATATTATCGCTAGTCTATCTTCCACAAGATTCTTTCTTTGATTCACCTTTGACAAATATCTTTGACAAATGGTCTCGTCAAATGCTTTGATGAACAACTTTAATATTGAGTTTTCAATTATTAAAAGGTATAATTTGTATCTTTCTTTATTGTTGGGAAACCTCGGAGATATTTTACAATTTTTGACAACATAGAATACATACGCAGCGGAAGAATATCCCCGAAACAGGCCTGTCCCAAAAACCCAATGAAGATCGTCATGCGAGGGGGTCGACACGATGTGATAGAAAATACCTTAGGAGCAAGATGAGGCCGATGTCGAGGTAGGCGCCCAAGCATGCGCCCTCTGCAGTCTCACACACATGGATGCCTTGAGCTCTCTTCTTCCTTGCCCGGTGCCAGCCTCGGGAAGAAGACCCAAGCCTTTGTTCACCTTCTTCAAAGCTTACGTCACATGAAGAAGAAGGGAAGGAGAAGATGCCGCCAAGGGGAAGTGCTTCTTGCGCCAAGAGGAGGAGAAGAAGACTACTTGAGGCTTCGGAAGAAGAAGGATTGCGCCACTTGAACCCTTGCTCTCGCCCTTCACCCTTTGCTCACGCCAACTTCAATTCACACACCTTGCTCTCGCATATACATATGTATATATAGAGCAAAGGGGCGTGGAGGCAAGAGGGATGTGGGAGGCACAACATCATGAAGGATTTGGCTAGGGTTAGAGCTTGAGTGTAATTAGGGTTTAGGTTTTTAGAAAGTCTCCAAGACTTTTCCATAAACACCTTGCAATCGCCCAAGACTTACCATAGAAGTCTCTCATGCCTTAGATGCCTCAAGCCTTGCCATAGAGGCAAGCTTTCCATCCAAGCACAAAGGGGCATGGCGCCAATAGCTTCCATAAGAAGCAAAATTGCCCACTCCACCCCATTATGCCCCTAGGCGCCAATGGGGTGGAGACTTCTCCCTATTATACCCTTTTAGCCTATTCTCTTATCATGACAACTTGTTATTGAGCCTCATTGGATAATGAGCAAGCCCAAACTTCATTACATGGGTTGATTAAGCAATTGGATCCAATCCAATGCAACCCAAAGTCAAATGTGACCAACCATGGTCAAATTCGGGTCAACCTACCAAAAATGAAGTTTGGCTCCAATAACTTTCTTCCATCTCATCAGGCCCATTGGTGCTAATGAAATCTCCTAATTAGATCTGAGCTATCCAATAACTCGATCATAAGGCTTTCCGATCAATACGAGAACTCGAGTATCAAGGTGTGCGATCCTGTAGGTTCCTCTGACGTTGGCAGTGCTGACCTAAGGTCACCACAAGTAGTGAGTGGCACCTAGCAGTGCATCGCTACTACCCAAGTCATCGGAATGGATATCGACATTGACATCCCCATCATCGCAACTAGGTACAAGGGCATTACAGTCTCTTTGCTAAACTGACATCCGATTGGACAAGTGTGCCACCACTTGTTTTCACCCAATCACATGGTCATGACTAAATCAGGTTCTTACCTGGGTATGGCCATACACTTTCAGTCATAGAACCATAGAGGAGCTCCATGGATATCAGGCTTCCCTCAGGAAGGGGCAAATCCTCTGTCTGTCCATTGACCTTCTCATATAGGTGGTGACATGCTCAATAACAACCGTTATTACCTCCCAACTACGACGAGATGTTAGGTTGTATCAAAGTATGTCCCTAACCATATAGAATAGTCAATGACCTTAAGTCAAGGGATCAATGCATCTCCTGTCACTTGTGATGGTAACTCATGACACCAAGTCATTGCCTCACAATGGGTCGGTCCAGTATATCCACCACTAATATACCCATATGTTTGTATTTGCACCTCGTGTCTAACCAGCCCATATACCAGTCTCACAAGTACCATAGTTGTCCCATATCCACTAAGGTACATTGACTGGGGACAACCATTTTAGCATAGATCCAATTTGTCTCCAATGACATTATCATGTAAGTACACAATCACAGATGTAGACAAACAATGATAACAACAATGCCAGAAAGATATATAAATATCAGAGTTAAGTAGTACAAAGATGGACCAAAACTAGGTCATAGGGCATATACACCAATATTTATTTCATTGTTCTTGATGTTATCTTTACCGTTTTTATCATTATCCCCTTGTTTTTGTCCTATGTGACATCTTTGCCTTAACTTTATTGAGATCATTGTTGTATGCACATCTTGAAGAGTTCATTATGCTTCAATCTTTATAAACTCATCTTTGTCAGTCAAGTAACATTTAATTGCATAATTGCAGAATTAATATTGTATTGGACTATTGTCATATCTATTAAGCCATTACTATTTATGACCTGCATGAGTTTTTTTTATTTCATTAGAGCCTCATTAAGAAAATATTGTTGATGTATTAGTTAAATTTATATCTGATACTTATCAAGTAGTTTACCTACAAAATTAATAGTGTATTAGACTATTGTGATATCTATTGAGCCCTAACTATTTAGGCCTATATGAGTTTTTTTTTTCATTATTGAGCCTCATTAAGAAAATATTGTTGATGTATTAGTTAAATTTATATTTGATCCTCATCTAATATTTTTTATTGTTGTTGATTTTAGCATAATAAATATCCTCTTTTAAACTTATATGTAAATGATTGCAAATACATAATTTGGTTAGTCACAAAATAACAATTGTCTTAATAGTTGGTATGTGATAGACATTTATTATTTATTATTACTTTTTAATTGTTAAAATACCTATATTATTCTTAATATTAACATATTTTTTTAATAAATATATTTTTGGCCTTCTAGAAAGATCTTATGATCTCTCAATCTGATCCTATGTTCTGATCTTGTAAAACTTTTACCATTCCTAAATAGAATCTTGATCCTAGAGGCATGGTAGATGAAATAGTGGCAAGAAATATAAGATATAAGTTAGACAATCGAGCATAAGATATATACTAGGAAATGAAATAGGTAGTAGTGACCTTGTGTCCCTTCTAAAGCACAATGGGAAAGTCTAAAGTATCTAGGTGGTGACATGTAGACAAAAGCAACTCAGTGGTGAGGGTTTGGCAACCATTATATGACTTTGACAATAGTAAGATGAATTGGGTATGGTTATCTCCACTAATGGTGAATATATGGAAATATAGTTCAAAGGAACCTACGAAGGGGTATCTCCTTGGTATTGTCTCGTGGCTTGATTTGTGAATCATAGTAATATGGAGTTGAATCACTAAAACTAATATTGGCACTAATAATAGAATGATGACCAATAAGATCAAAACAACAATAGCCTCTTCAAGTCCTAAAATATCTAAGAAAAATGCACTTGACAGCATGATGATTTTGTTTGTCTAAGTCCAAGAACAAGAACAACAACATGAACATAACACAAGCACCCAAAAACATAAGGTATAAGAGGAAATGCTTGCTATGATGGAAAAAGAATGGAGAATGAGGATTTATTCCCCCCCCCCCCCCCCCCCCCCAAGAAACTGCCACTAATAAGGAGATAGATATGTGGAGAGGTGGGCTATCATAGTGGAAGATGGTGTATCTTCAAGAGGCTTAGATTTGTGCAGCCTCTCGTACTCTAATAATAAAAGTGAGTTCTAACAATGTACAAGTCATGGTGGATGGAGTTCCAGCTAATGCGGTCAAACTAAGGGGGAGGCCTCTAAGGTAGTGTTGTTATGGGGTGGCTTGCCAAACTTTTGCCAACATTGGTCTAAGGTATGCTTCATCCAACAGTAATGCATATATGGGTGAGTGCCATGACCATGACCGCATCCATAGCCAATACCTGCTCTACGACCTCCCCGCTCACCATGCTGTGAAGCAATGAGTGCACTCTATGTGGTGGTTGATAATGCAATATCCACAATAGTCAAGAGAAGGCATTCTAAATATTTGGAATAGAGTTGATCCATCTATTATTGGATAACTATCATTTAGCCAAGACAAGAACTGAACTACAATAAAATCTTGATGTTTGTCATATCTACCACAGGAGGGTGAAACTAGGATAACTGATCTCATGTTTTCCTACAACAAATGTTCTGTGGAGCATACATGGCAACTTGTGTGTCTTCAACCTCCAATTTTCGGTTCTATACTATATAACAATAATGTGAAAACTACTAGATTTGATCATTGCCATAGCTCATACGACAAATTTGAAGGGTTTGAGGGAGGACTTGTGAGATGTTGGTTCTTCCTGTGCGATCCCAATAAATAACATATAACTCTAGCCCACATCAGATAGTTGAAACCATCCAGTTTGATCGTGAAGGCAGAAATAGGCTTCATCTCTGGTTGATAGGATCCATATTAACAGCTATATTGTGTCACTACAGAATCAAGTGTGGTGCAAAGTGAAAATATCCATGGCAATTAGTATGATATGCAATTTGCAAAAGAAGCACTCAATCTCTTAGAGGATTTACTTTATTGCTTTAGTTATTGCCACAATGTTGGCAACTAAATCTTGTTATCTACCAGGATTTACTTTCTTGCTTCAGTTATTGCCACAACTAAATCTCTAGATATCCAGAATCATAATGCCTTTAACAGAAGTACTTGCATTATAGAATAACATTCTTAAGCTCTTGAGTGCAGTGATGCACAGTTGGCTTAAAATGTGATGATTGACCTAAATTTACCAACAAAGCTAAAATAGTTTCTGATGGACATATATGAATGTCAAAAGGATAGTACAAGAATTCAAATATGATACATACTTGCATTATATCAACTGTTCATTATTCAGCTGCAGATACACAATATGAACTTCAGTAGTATTGTCCTTCGTTTAGGACTTCTCCATGTCATTGGAATAATGTGAGGTAACATGTAAAATGTATAATGAAAGGCCAAGTCAAGCCTTCCCTACAGAGACCTAAAATCCAAAACGAGCATTTTCATTCTAGAGTTTTATTTTATAACGGGTAGAGCAAAGATTTATATTGAATACCAAAAATATGAAAAATTATAATTGAAAAAGAGTCTCACAACAAACATTAAATGTGACCCATAAGCATGGTTTACTTTTTCCTATATGCTCAAACAAGATTCTTCCATGGTCTAAAATGCTTTGAACTCATTAATGATTCATTTATTGACTAAAACAATTTCTAGAGAGTAGAGACAACAATCACATTTGTAGGGGATATTCTCGCTTCAAATTTGTATCCAGAAAGAACAAGGAAATCCGTGAATGGCCATACTGATCCATCTTACCATTTCCCTTCATTATTATTATTCAGCATATTATCTATACCCAAGAGTCTATAGGAAGCACTACTTAGTCCTCAAAGTAAGAAAGCAATTGAAAATGAGATGGCACCATTATTATCTCATGGCGAACTTGTGGTTCTTCCCATAATATAAAACATGTTACTCAAGACAAGTGCTGTGCACAATGTGTTCTTATCAAAGTTCTTAAAGCTAGCCTGTATCAATTCATTATCATACCAGTATGTACAAATATATGTTGTTGATGGTGTTGTATGGACTAAGTTTATAAACCTAGGTCCTTATAAAGTAAGACTTGTTAAGAGGTTCTATTTTCCTTAGCTATTAACAAAGGTTAGCAAATGCTAAAATTGTTTTTCTCTATAGGGAGCAACTACTAAGAAATATTGCTAGGGGAGCCAAGAGTGCAAACTCAAGAAGGCTACTTAAAAATTTAAATAGTCTTTTGAGTATGGTTTGACAAATTCTCTTAAATAGTTGTAAGTATAGATCTTCACTGTGGTAGAGTTGATCACTCTAATTTCTAAACAAAGTACTATTAAATAATTAAAACATGGGTTGTAACCCATGTTCTCTAATAATATTATTAAATAATTAAAATATGGGTAAGTGGTTCGCCAAAATTAGATCTAGATCATCTATAAATACCGGTTATATTATGACATTCTTTGATAGTAAGAAGGTCGTGTAATCGAGCAACTAGGTGTGAGAAAGGTTATGTGCTTGGCAAATACAATATTTCTTGGACAACATGAAGTAAAAAAAGAAAAGTGTTGTCCGTATTAAATTAAAAACAACAATGGCTAGAGGTACGTTGATCTAACATTACACTTATAATTTTTTCTTACATGATATGTATAGGTGTATGTACGTGTTGCCATGACTAAGTTAATAAATGTAAGTAAAGGCTTGTAATATTGATGGTCATATCTGTATAGGTGTATGCATGTGTTAATAAATGTCTTCAAAGACCGAGTACAAAAGAAGTACAAATCTAGTATTTGTCTTACCCCCTCCCTCATCTTCCATTTCCATTTTATTCAGAGGTCAGTTTCAGTAGTAGCTAAATCTTGTCTACATGTTAGATGGTTGAAAACCTATCATATTAGAACACACATTTGAACTCCACCCTCCTTTTATTTATCTTTATACTCTAACCACTAGAACATATAAGAAATATTTATATAAAATGTAACCATCAACTTTTATATATTATATTTATATATTTATATATACTAGTGAACGTTTGCATACGTATGTTAATTTTTATAACAAATAAAAAATATATTAATATATATTTAATAAAAATTTTAGTTAATATATATATATATATATATAAATTTTAATATTCTAATAATTCTATTTTTTTATACATGTCAAAGGTAAACTTAACTTATGAGTGTTGGAGATAATTTATTATTTTTATCAATATTAATATTTTATTATATTTTATTCATTTAATAAATAATATTAAATATTATATAATTTTTTATATAATAATAATTTATACTGTTACTTTAAATAGCAATCTACGTTATTTTTATAATAATAATATTGGTTTTTATTATATAGACCTTGAGCCTAAACATAGGCCGAGTACATAGATCGAATAAGTTAGGATTCATATTATATTATTATTATTATACAAAGAAATTATATAATAATAATAGTGTTGGAGATTCATACGCTGGGGATTTTTTCTCGCCATAGATCGAGTACATAGGCCGAGCTTAAACTAAACACGAAATTTGAGCTGAGCAGCCATGCTAGCGCCGGCATGCCGGCAACTTTCTCCGCCTGCCGGGGACCAGGCCGCTACTGCCTCCTCTCCTACCCCCGCTTGTCCTTCGGAACCACTGCATCCTCTCTTGTACCATCCTCCGTGGATGGCGGCGCTGGCACCGGCATCATTGGCCGCATCACCTTTCTCCTCTCCGTTGCCGCCCACCCCGCGCACCTCGCGCAGATCCACGCCCTTCTTATCTCCTCCGGCGTCCGCAGCTCCCCCTTCCTCGTCGCCAAATTCCTCCTCTGCTTACCCGGGGCACATCTGCTCCCACAGGCCCGCCAGTTATTCGACGAAATGCCCCACCCAAGGGACGCCCGCCTCTTCAACGCTCTCATCCGGCTCCACTCCCACCACAACTCATTCTATGACGTCATCCGCCTCTATGATCAGATGCGTCGCTCAAAAGTCTCACCCGATGGATTCACCCTCCCGCCGGCGCTCAAGGCCTGCGGTGGCCTCCTGTCCCTCACCACTGGCTGCGTCATCCACGCTCACGTTCTCTGCCTTGGGTTCGAAGAGGATGTGTTCATCCAAAACGGGCTCATTGCCATGTACGCCAAGTGCGGAGACATTGCCTGCGCAACTACAGTATTTGACTTGCTAAGTGCTCGAAATGTCGTCTCTTGGACTTCGATTCTGTCTGGTTGCAGCCAGAGTGGATTTCCAATTGATGCTCTCAAGCTCTTCGGCAGAATGCGGGCAGAATCTGATTGTCGTCCTGACTTCATAATTCTCGTTAGTGTTTTGAAGGCTTACATAGATGTTGAAGAATTGGAGTTGGGAAGGTCTGTACATGGTTTGGTGATCAAATCAGGCTTTGAAGAGGAACCAGACTTGATCGTTACACTTACAGCAATGTACGCGAAATGCGGGCAAGTTCTTGTTGCCAGATTATTGTTTGATAGAGTCAGGTCCATGGATGTGATGATGTGGAATGCGATGATATCCGGTTATGCTAAAAATGGTCATGCGAGTGAAGCGGTAGAACTGTTTCAGGAGATGATGCGTAGAGACATCAGACCTGATTCAATCACAATAAGATCAGCAATTTCAGCCTGTGCACAAGTGGGATCCTTGGACATTGCTAAGCGAATGGAGAATTACACATGCAGCAGCGAATTCAAAGATGACATATTTGTGAACACTGCTCTTATTGACATGTATGCCAAGTGTGGAAGCATAGCTCAAGCGCGAAAAGTATTCGAGCAAATTCTTGAAAAGGATGTCGTTGTTTGGAGCGCAATTATAGTGGGTTACGGATTGCATGGCAATGGGAATGAAACTTTGAGGCTTTTCAATGAGATGAAACATGCTGGGGTTAAGCCAAACGACGTCACGTTTGTAGGACTTTTATCCGCCTGCAATCATGCAGGCCTTGTGGAGGAGGGTTGGAATTACTTCCATTCCATGAAAGAGTACGGGATTGAGCCAAGGCATCAGCATTATGCATGTGTGGTGGATCTTCTCTCTCGTGCTGGGCAACTTGACAAAGCCTATGAGTTCATCAGGAGCATGCCAATGGAAGCAGGACTTACAGTTTGGGGCGCATTACTGAATGCATGCAAAATCCACGGTCAAGTGCGGTTAGGGGAATATGCAGCCAAGCATGTTTTCTCTTTAGAGCCTCTTAACGCCGGCCATTATGTGAAGCTCTCCAACATATACGCCTCTGCTGGCATGTGGAGTGATGTCGCAAAGATCCGAGTATTGATGAAGGAGAAGGGGGTCACTAAGACAATTGGCTCCAGCAGAATTGATGTGGAAGGTAAGCTTCATTCCTTCTGTGCAGGGGATAAGTCACACCCAAGATTTGAGGAGATATTTGTGATGCTAGCTGAGCTGGAGAGGAAGCTAAAGGAATCTGGCTTTGCACCTCATTTGAGTTGTGACTTGCATGACTTGAATATGGAAGAGAAGGAAGGTTCATTGTTGCATCACAGTGAGATGATCGCTATTGCTTTTGGGCTGATCAGTACTGCTCCAGGAACAACCATCCTAATTATGAAGAACCTTCGTGCTTGTGTCAACTGCCACTCTGCCACAAAGCTTATATCTAAATTAATGGAGCGAGAAATAGTGGTCAGGGACATTAACAGGTTTCATCATTTTAAAAATGGTTCATGTTCTTGTGGGGATTACTGGTGAAAGACATAGCGCTATCCTGTATTCTGATGCCGTACATGTTTATCCTCGAGAAACACAGAATCTCAACCACAAGTCTTTCGAACATTCTGATTACGAATGATTGTCACTGATCAACAAAAGTGTTGCTCATAACTAGTTGATCTATGAGATAACTATAATGCCTGCAGCATCTCATTCCTTGATTACGAATGAATTGATGTCCTATCTTTTTTTCACATGCACTACTATTACTAGCACGTGGAGCTTCATCAAGCAGCTTTGCAACATCCCACAAGCCATAGAGTCCTAGTGCTCATTTTTGGATTTGGATGGCTATGTTTGGTATGAATTAAAAAGTGTAGCCTAGTGCAAAAACTCCTAATCACTGGTTTTATTTACCATATGTGGATGGAACGAAACAATCGTATTTTAAAAAATGTTTGCGGGGATCAACTCAAGTTGTTGTGGAGTGTCATTGGTGATGTACGATCCAAAGTCTTGTTTCTCTTTTCTTTCTCCAAGTTGCACCCGGCTGCACTCTACTTATTAGCCTCTTGTGAATCGGACTTAGCAAATTCAATTTTTCTATTCACATAGGGTTGCTGAGATATCAAGAGCCGAGCCCCGAGGAGTATAATGCTTTGATTTCTATGTTATGTATGTTATGTATCTTTGATCATGCAAGCCCAGACTTTGTTCTTGTAATGTCATGTAGATTTGGGATTAGTGAGGGGCATGTTTTGTGGTTTTGGTACATATCTCGTTATTGAGATGCTATGAATTGATGTATCCCGTACTTGTACGTGGATAGGTAATATTATATAGAAATTTGTAAACTGATATATATATATATATATATATATATATATATATATATATATATATATATATATATATAACCAATGATGAATTCTTAGTTTTAAGTATCCCAATAAATCACTTACTTGCCGAAAAAAAAAATGCTCTCTCCAGGTAGCTGGTGGTGTGATATTTGTATGTTTTCATTAGGTATCCATTTCTTGCACGATGAAACAGTAGCTGGACTCATGTTGCTTCTGCACCCACAGTTAGGAAGCATCACTCGCTCTTCAGTTTGGTATGAATCCTGCACAACAGCCAATTCTCAGTTTCATTGTCACACTGCTCTATTTGTCACTAATGCTATCTCTATTTGTCACTAATGCTATCTAGTCTTATCAAATGGAGAGATTTATGGTTAAGATTTACCTTTTTATAGTAATCCTATAGAAAATTTCAAGCATAGATTCAAGTTTTCTAGCTAGATTCAAATCTTATCATATGAAGAGATTTGTAGTTAAGATTTGTGGTTATTATTTACCTTTTATAGTAATCACATCATATGCAGAGATTTGTGGTTAAGATTTACCTTCTTCCATAGTAATCCTATAGAAACTTTCAAGTTTAGATTCAATTTTTCTGGTCAAACAAAAATATAATTTTTCTTTTTTTATATGATTGGATGACTTAATTTCTATCTACTCTTATCATACGGACAAAAAAACACCTTCATTAAAAGGAATTTGCTAGGTATTCCAGAGAATAAGGTATCCGCAAAATATGTATTATAATACCCTAACCTGATTTTATATATTGTCTTTTTAAAACCCTTATTGGAATCGGCTGCTCCTAAGAATGGTTATTAATCATATATAAACAAAACTTGTCCACGTATGGCGTAAGCTTATTTTGTTTCCATACTTGTCTCAATAACAAATTGTTTAACTCAGATTTCATAGCCAAGGAGCGATCATCTCATTCATGATTTTATTTGAGATTTGATCAGGGATGAGATGATGACGCTTCTCTAATATTATAGTGACACTTTTTTAAAAAATTTCTCATTAATCACATATGGTATATCTACAATAATCTACTACACAACTGAATAGAAGAGCTCACGATTCAGCTACGGAAGTTGTAAGTGTTGGGCGACTGGGCGTCAGGTGATTGTGCTAGTGGAATACTGAAATGGATGGCCGTTCTGGGTGATTGGGATTTGGCACAAAATAAAAATATAAAAATCTTACCTTTGCGTACGGAAAATATAATTAATTGTTTTATAAAATTTACTTTCATTGTATTTTTATGCAAATATTTAAATATTTTAGTTTAATATGTAATTTTTTATGGATATTTTACTTTGATCATTCTATCAAATAAATCTGTTCATCCATCAATGTAACTAATGAATATTATGCCTTCAAGTGCATTGAGAGTAACTTATGAACTTAATTAATCCTTTGATTTGATATATTCCTGACAAAAGAAATATAATAAAGGACCAATACTTTGATAATTTTACTGTTCCTTTTACCATCATATTTATTGTTTTTAAAAGTTTTCTTAGTTATAAATACAAGGTAAAATTACAAAACAATAAATTTTATATCTATAATTTCTTTGGTGAACTTTAAAATTCGTCATGTAAAAGAGATACACAAAATATAAAATATAATTAATTGACTCTACTATTTTTTTATACAATCATTTAAGTATTTTGACTTGATATATATACTTGTATATAT
The DNA here is from genome assembly GCA_027563935.2 of Costus lasius. Classification (NCBI taxonomy): domain Eukaryota; kingdom Viridiplantae; phylum Streptophyta; class Magnoliopsida; order Zingiberales; family Costaceae; genus Costus; species Costus lasius. Next base: position 32,169,631 of record CM050448.1, read on the forward strand.
ATTTCACTTGAGTCATTCTATAAAATAAATGTGTCCATCTGTCAAATTAATTAAAGAACATATAAATGCGGTGTCTTGATATTTCTACATTGCTATTTAATAATGATATGACAACTTAAAAGTGGAAAGGTAATAGTTGTTTGGCCTGCGGGCCGAATTTGGGCGCGGCCCAAATATCAGCCTAGCCCTACCTGGTTTGCCAAGTGGATCGGATTGTGCATTGCCTGAATTTGGATCCGAAAATTTGCCCAACGGGCGAAATGCTTTGGTTGCATGCGTGGGAAGGCTGATGCGGACGGGGCGTTCGGCGTGGGCGGCTGAAGCCTCGAACTCTATGTTGACTAGGGGAGAAGCAGGATGGGAAAAGGACGAGGACGTCGTCCTCAGTTGGTTATTAATCATTTGTCTTTGAGAATCCTCTGGAGATTGAGAAAACCTCGTCATATTATATCCCTAAGTCATCCAAAAGAAACTCCCATTAATCATTAGCCATATAATAAATCAATTCCTTAACATAAACATAACATATTCTCAAATCATGCTCTGATACCACCACTTGTCACACCCCTAGGACTAATATTTATTATCTTTTCTATTTAACATGAAATTCTCAAGATCCAAAATCAAATCAAACAAACTTTGAGAACAACTTTGTTAACATAGTCCTAGGTGAATGACAATTCATGTAATCAAATCAGTAATCATCAACCAACCACAAAGATAGAGTCAACATCAAACTTCATTTATACGACTAAGTCATAAGTACAATGTGATATTATATCCAAAATTGCTCAATCATCTTCTATACACAAAATATATACATATATGAGCATATCATGCTATGCTTTACATTACTACATCAACTAAACAAAGAGCGTTTTAGCAAAATTTCCTCTCAACACCTCCTTCATTGCCTCCAAGGAAAAGCAACCAAAGCTAACCTGTATTATATAAAGCCAAAAGAGTGAGCTATAAAGCTTAACAAGATCTACTTTGCCCATGCAACAAAATACATTTTTCATTACTTTTGTTTTAACAAGTCATATAATATGCAAAAGAGAAGCATCAATATGGAATTTATCAAATGGATATCTAAAACTCATACCATAATGACAACCTATACATAGAGCATAAGGATGATATCAAGAATCCAAATAAATCATGATAAGTTAGTATTTCTAACTTATGATTATCAAAATCATTATGGACACAAAAGATGTACTCATCCCATGAGTACCAACATATCACAAAGGAACTAGTAATAGTATTATTAACTCATGAATATCAATATAAAAGTATCATAGACAGAGTAGTGGAACAAAGTAAAACAAAGTCCTCCACGTCTGGAAGCAAGACTAACCCACATTTGGGAAAGCCTACAAAGCAAAAGCCAGCAAATGGCTCACCATGGCCCAACCAAATGTGAATGGAGGGACTCTAGAGGTGGCTCCCATGGACTCAAGAGGTGGCCTCCATTATTTCTAATGTGGCACTTTGCTCCATGTTGCACGTAGTTCCACATCCATCACTTAATTCCCATAAATGAGATCAAATCATTTTCCCACTAAAGTTGTAAGGGCCAAAAGACAACTAGGTCATGATAGAAGCAAAGTTAGCAACACATTGTTGCAATCCAATCAAATGCCCTTGCAACATGATCATGGCTAAAAGTACCAAAGGTTTACAATGACCATGCCCATGCATGAACCAATAATTAGAAGGATAAACTGCATAAAACCATACAAAATGGGATTCATTGAAACCATATTTGAGTCTGCTTTCTAATAAAATTGGTTTGATTCCATTTGACAAAGTACACAAAAAGACATCAGGGTTAAAGTAGCAAAGGGTCGAACTGTCCCGTTTCCATAAATTCTAGGGCATTGACCTAGATAATGCAATCAGTTTATGGGTATGAAGCAAATCAAAGATATACAATGCATCATTCGTTGGAAAGCTATTTGAATCTCCTTTCATTTAAAACAAGAATCATCAAAATCGAGTTGCATATCAGAAGTTATAAGCAAAATCACTCAAGTAGGTCAGTCTGGTTTTATAGCAAATATATACTAAATGATGCTACAAAATTGATTCCCTAGCTCCAATTAACTATATACAATATTGGATGCATTGGAAAGGTTTTCAAGTCTACTTTCATACAAATTAATTCTCAGTTATAAACCACTTGTGTGTACAAAGATATAGAATAAGAACCCTAATAAGGTCAGAATTGCATACTCACATCACCTTAACTATTCTTTTAAAATTCTCCACATTAGTTTAGCAACAACTTCAAAATTTATTTTGAGTTCAATAAATCAGAGTATGAACTAGATATTTAGGATTTAAACATCATTTTATTATCAAATTATCATATTTATGAAACCATGAATGTAGGGCATAGGGTAAAAACTTGCCTTATGAAAATTTGTGTTTTTCTAAGTCTTCTTCTTCACTTTACCACCTTCACTTCTTCTTCCCCAAGCCCAAACGAAGTTGCTGGTAAAAATCCTATTTTTTTTCCCTTATTTTTACTTCATTTTACCTCATTAGTCACCCCTAATAGGAGGTGTCATCACCAAGTTCATCTTATCCTCATGACAAGCTTGAGGTGGCTAAAAAGAAAAGCATGTGGTGTTTTTCTCTTTATACATTTCACTTAAATAATTATATCCTTTCTCTCTTATTTGTTTTGACTTTACAAAATAATGAGAAATCACTTATTCAAATTCTCAATTAAGTGCTTGTTGTGTCCGCAAGTGCATGGATACTCGAAGTAATAATTAAGATATCGAACCATAGAGACCTCGTTTGCTAAGTACCAAAGAATTGATTTCTTATTAGCTAGGCAATCAAATGTGATGTAGGTAAAATTCGGAAAGAACACGAAATCAGAGAGAGAAAAGCTGGGACTAGGGGTTCATCTACCTTAATTTCTATGACTAGAAACAAATAAACGCATCATCAGTCCACTCTTATTATAACAAAGATATAATTTACTTTATGAATAAATCATCTTGCTTTCACGCAAACAATTTACAAAGAATCAATCCTCACTTTCGCACAAGATTAATTCAATGCTAAAGATAAGTAAATCATTTACAAAGAAATCAAAGATCACTTTCTGATGAGTGTTATTTTTATATGATTTAAAGTACCATTCATATGATCTTTTCAGGCTTTAATCTTGTTTTATAACTTAATTTAGTATCTTTTCTTGTAAAGTTCAGAATCTTCACTAGTCTTTAGTTTATTTGTGAAATACAGGTCATTTTACCTTATTTTTATCAAGATTTTAAAGATTTGAAGTTACAAGAAGATTCATCATAGATTCCCAAGGTCACAAGAAAAATTTTAGAATTTTAGAACTTTTTATGGAGATCACAGCCTGGCCGTGATAGCCATCACGACCGTGATCATTTCGGCCTGTTCAGCATCCAGTTCTGAAGAACGGGCGTGATGATCATCATGGCCGTGAACACCAAAAATCCAGAATTCAACGCAGGCATCATGGCCTGAAGAACGGGCGTATTTAGCCATTAACGAACCCATCACGGCCTGGCCGTGATGACCATCACGCCTGTGACGACTTCTCACAAACTCAACACCGGCTACGTGCACGGGTGTGTTCAGCTTCCAGGAATTTTTTGACCCCATCACGGCCTACCCGTGTCCAACATCACGGCCGTGCTTACTTCGTTGCAGGTTCCAGAACTTGTCACGGCCTAGCCGTGACGGTCATCATGCCCGTGACGGCGTCCACAGATCGCGACCTTCGACCATTTCTTCGCCAAATCCGACGGTCCAAGAGCCTAGAAATTGGGAGAAACACACAATTAACCTTCCTAACCACCCAAGGCTTCAATTAAGGTATAAAAGTTGGGATTTTGGGCGGTTATAGGGTTTGAACTTTTGAAGGACGCGACCTAGGGCGAAAAGGGGCGATTTTGCTTGTTCAAGGGCTTGATTCGATGGATTTCTTTGGGGCTTTCAAGAGAAGACTGAAGATTCATCGTCTCCTACCCTTAATTTGTAATTTCCCCTCTTTTTGAATTCATTTACGTGGGTTTTCTTTGTTATACAATGTATGTTTTAGTGTAAAACCCTAGTTCGGGACTCGGGCGTAGCTCATTGAACAATTATGCACATGTAAAACATCTTTATGGAATCTAACTACTATTTTTAGTAAATTGACTTATTTAAATGAATTGTGCTTATTGCATATGATTGTTCTGGCCAAACTTTTGTATGTGTTAAGTGTTACGAGAAGTACCGAGAGGTGAATCGTAACACTCGAACGTTCTCATTTAAACTTGTGACTAGAATTACGAGAGTCGTTCAAAGTCACTCGAGGATTTACGATCTTTCATAGAGCCTAATGGGTCTATTAAGTTAATTTTGCTACGAGAGTAGGAGATTAGCTTAAGGTAGACACCGGATTACGCTTTAAGAGAAGGTAATCCGCACCCTAGGATTGATCGCCTTAAGTTGTTTACTGTCGGATTGCGCTTCGAGAGAAGGAGATCTGTTTTCTATTTCAATCTGATTAATGTTTTGCATATAAAGCATTCAACGTGGTAAAACTTGAATTTCCGAACACTTCTAAAACTGTAACTTTCCCGTTTAGTCGTTTGTTTCTTGATTTGATAAATTAGATTTAGAGAAATTCTTTCATTCCGAGTTTGATTTGTCTAGCTATTGATGACACTTAAAGTTGGTACTTGACACTCTGCTCCCTTGGGACGATTTTTTACTACTGTGATAGAAACCGTACACTTGTGGGGCCTATCAAGTTTTTGGCACCGTTGCCGGGGAGCAAGACTTAGTCAATATCGACTAACTGTTGAGTTGATAGACTAGATAACTTTTTATTTTTATTTACTTTTTAATTTTAAGTACATTTCTTAATACTTCTTGTCTTCTTCCTTTCTTCAAGCTTACATTATTCTCTAGTCTGCTAACCCTGTGCATGCCAAGAACAATTAGAACAGGTCAGCTTGTGCCAGAAGATCCCGAAATTGAAAGAACCCTTCGAGCTCAAAGGAAATTTCAGAATCAACAGCTTGAGGAGACCCATCCGGACCAATCTACTGCAATGGACTAGAACAGCTCACTATGAGATTTTGCTGCACCCAATGCACAGGGCTTGCACTCTAGTATTGCTCGACCATCGGTCGAAGTAAATAATTTTGAGATAAAGCCGGCCCTTGTCCATATGGTCCAGCAGAACCAATTCAGCGGTTCACCACAAGAAGATCCTAATTTACATTTATCTATTTTCCTTGAATACTGTGATACCCTGAAGATAAATGGGGTAACATCTGATGCAATACGCTTACGTCTTTTTCCCTTTTCCCTTAGGGATCGCGCGCGAGCATGGCTACAGTCCCTTCCTTAAGGCTCAATCACAACATGGGATCAGCTTTCTCATGCGTTCCTCTCTAAGTATTTCCCGCCGAGCAAGACTGCTCAACTGAGGAACCGAATAATGAACTTTAGCCAGAGGGAAGGCGAGTCGTTATATGAAGCCTGGGACCGTTTTAAAGAGTTGCTACGAATGTGCCCGCATCACGGACTGGAAAAATGGGTACTTGTGCATATTTTTTATAATGGTCTCCTATATCAAACTCGCTTGTCTGTATATGTAGCTACGGGTGGTGCGCTTATGAAAAAGAATATCGACGATGCCATGAATCTGATTGAGGACATGGCTCTGAATCACTACCAATGGATGATTGAGAGAAACATCCCGGTAAGAGGAGGAGGTAAGCATGACCTAGATATGTTGAGTTCGTTGGCGGCCAAGGTTGATTCCTTATCCCACCAACTTACTTCTATGAATTTTAATGCATTGTCTATCAATATAATTACTTGTGAAATTTGTGGGAATTCTGGACATGGTACTAATGACTGCCGGATAATGGCACCTTCTTCTTCTGCTGATGTGTCTGTAGATCATGCAAATGCTATAGGCAATTTTAATCAGCGGCAGCAGAATGATCCATTTTCTAGCACTTATAATCCAGGGTGGAGAAATCATCCCAACTTCTCCTACCAAAACAATCAGAACCCGGCTAATCCCTAGAATTTCAATAGCCTGGCGCAGTAGGGAAATTTTGGCAATCAGTTTCCCAGTTATCCTTCAGGCCACCAACTGGATTTCCACAATGACAGTTCAATCAACCATAGAAGTCAAATTTGGAAATACTGCTTGAGAACTTTGTCACCACCCAGTCTAAGAGAAATGAAGATGTGGATGAGTCTATCAGGCAATTGAATTCTATGGTGGGGCAATTGAATTCTAAGGTGGATTCATTTATCACGCACTCTAGGATGCTGGAGAATCAGATTGCCCAGCAAGCAAGTTTATCAGCCTGACCTGCAGGGAAGCTTCCTTCCCAACCCAAGGCTAATCCAAGGGAGCACTGTAACGCGATTATGATTTATAGTGGTGCCCAGATGGAAGACCCTCAAGTGGCAGAGGGGGATTGTATAGGTGACGAGTTGTCTAGTGTAAGCACAAATGCTAAGTGTTCAAGGGAGATAGATATGGAGTCGAAGGTCCAACCAGCACTAGTCCTAGTTCCTTCACCATCTCACGCACCACCAGTTTCCGGTTCTTAGAGATTGGCCAAGGCATTGACAGGACATTACGGCTCACTAATGCTTGCGAAGCTTCAAGATCTGGGCAGTTTTTTAGTCTCTTGTAGTATCAGCAATTTTACCATTGAGAGGGCACTCTGTGATTTGGGGGTTAGTGTGAGTATCATGTCTCTCTCCTTGTTCCAAAGTTTGGACTTAGGAGGCTTGGAACCCACACACATAACTCTTCAATTCGCAAATGGCTATATACATCGCCCTGTGGGAGTAGTTGAGGATGTGCCGATAAAAGTCGGGAAACTCTTTGTCCCTGTTGACTTTATAGTTTTGGATATGTTAGAAAATTCCAGACTACCGCTTTTGGGCCGCCCTTTCCTAGCCACTGTTGGGGCTGTTATAGATGTCAAAAAGGGGAAGCTATTTCTAAACTTCAGTGATACTATTTTAGACTTTTATCTATCTGCTCTTACGCCATATTTGTCTTTTTCAGGCTCATGTTGTAGCATTGAGACAGTGCCTACGCTTGGTTTTGAGGCCAAGTGTGATTTTTCAGCACCCCGCCTTCTCAAGGATATGGAAGTAGATGCTAGAAGGATGAGGGAGAAACTGTCCATTTATCAAGACTTGTTTGACGGGGTCCTTGATTTTGGTTGCATGAGGATGTTTCATAATGTGGATGAGGAGAACCATTTATTGGACTATGGGAAGAATGACTTTGAATTTAAAACTATTCATGTTTTGTAAGATTTTAAGACATTTTACACTGTCCACCTATTACTATTACTGCTTATCTCTATAGGTGTGAATTTTAGGCAAAGAAGAAAGGGGCATTCCTATGCCATTTCTTCTACCTCTGATCCACTGGACATGCCATGAGGCACAGACATTGGTCCAGCTGTAGACCTTAAACCAGCGCTTCATGGGAGGCACCCCATGGCTTTATCTTTTGTGTTGTGTGGTTAGACAAACTTGATGATTATTTTTGTGATTGTTTACTTGTTTGTTATCTTTGTTTTGATAATTTTGTAATATCCCATGGCATGATTTTTATGATTTTATACAATGAATGACATCTTACTCATGGTGCCATTTTTTTTGTAATTTTTCAGGAATCTTCGCATGTCACCGTATTGATCACGGCCAGGTCATGATGGCCATCATGGCCATGATCGCCTCGTCATATCAAAGAAGGCTTGCCAAAGTAAACACGCCTGTGCCGTGTCCTTCATCACGGGCGTGATCGAGTTTGGAAGATTTTTCGTCGAGCTGATCACGGCATGGGAGTGTTCGCTGTCACCGCCGTGATCACCATTTCTAGATTTTTCATCGAGCTCGACACGGTTGAGCCATGTTCATCATCACACCCGTGCCTAAGTTTTTAGATCTTAGCGAGTCCAACATGGCGTAGCCGCGATGAGCATCACGGGCGTGCAAGTATCATGGGTCTTGGTTTATAAAAAGAGCGCGGCGGCGGAACTTAGGGTTCACACTCGTTCCAGTGCCGCCGCCGCCCCTTCTCTGTCGATTCCGGCCCCAAAACTTTCTAGATCTCATCTCCGTCGCCTTCCCAAACTTCAACACCCTTCTCCGGTCTTCAGCGACACTCAGATCTAGTTTTTTGGGCAAGTTTCCGCCCCTTCTTCCAGTTTTCACCTCCTGCTGCTATTCTTTGCTATTTTCCACCAGATCTTGCCGCCGATGGGTCTCTGAGCTTCTCCATTTCCGGCCGCCACTTCCCTTCACCTTCCGGCACTTCCAGCTTTTCAGATCTAGCGGTATTTCATCCCAGATCTGTGTTTTCATTGCCGGCGCCGCCAGTCTTCACTTCCAGCGCCGCCACCCGCAGTTCCTCTATGCCGCCGCCGGTTTTCTTAAGTGCTGCCACCGGCTCCTCCCCAGACGCTTCCAGATTTCGAGATCTATAGCTGTCTTTATCTGCCGGGCGTTGCTTCACCTTCTAGCATCTTCAGTGCCACCACCTCGCCGGATTCCGCCGCCACTTCGCCGGAATCAGCTGCTTAGAGGGCTTCTTCTCACACTCCTAGCTGCCAGTTCTCTAGCTCTCTTCATCATGTCCGGCCGACGGAAGACAATGGCGCGGAAGTCCTCCAAGCATCTAGCCGTGCAGCTGGAACCGAATGAGTATGGTATTCTATTCCGGGATGCCACGCAGAAGTCGCGCTATGATCTATTAGAGTATCGGCAGGTCGTCAACACCCGTTACCTGGATCGCAGCACTCTTACTGCGCTTGGGCTCCATGACGACATCCTATTTATGTTGCAGTAGTTTGGCTGGGTGGAGTTCTTCCAGACGGCGCTGGTGACTTATGTCCCTCTTACTCTAGAGTTCATGTCGTCCCTAGAGGTCGATGTGAATATTCATGACGACAATGATGACGGCACCATCTCCTTCAGACTGGCGAACCAAGATCACATCCTCACGCTGTTGCAGATTAATTAGATCTTTAGTTTTCCGGAGGACGGTACTTGCATACCTCCGCTAGAGTATAGCAAGTAGGATTTCTAGGAGGCTATCACTGATGAGCGCCCTTATGTCTCCCGGATGGCGCAGGCGAGCCATGTGAGCAACCCATGCTTCCGCTATGTGCATCGGGTGTTGGCACACACCATCTCTGCACGCGGGGAGAGTGACAGTCTTGTGCGCCAGACAGAGCTACTCTTTCTCTGGGCTATGGTACACTCCTGCAAGTTGAATACCACATTTTATCGAATTAAACAACTGCAGAAGTTGGACAGCGCTCAAAAAGGGGTCGTTGCCTGTGGGGGACTCATCACACTGATTGCTCTTGCCATGGACATCAAGCCTTATGGAGTGGAGCAGGCGCGCAGTAGCACCCGCATGGATTTGGAGTCGTGCCAGGCGATGAAGATGGTCACTGACATAGCGGATGTATAGGATGGTTCCTTAGAGCAGTACTCTACGGTGGGGGAGACTTATGATGCGGAAATCCGGGGGAGGGTCTTGAGATGAGGGAATAGAAAGCGTGCGCAATCGATGGAAACCCTTAGAGAAAACTGATGGAAACAGCGCAAGATGTAGCTTGAGCAACACTTGGGGTGACAAGAAACCACGGATCAAAACTCTAACGAAAAATACTCACCTCGATCGTGGAGCCAATGTTTGTTTTTTTGCAAGCACACGCGCACGCCCTTCACAATGCTATGGCAACCAACCAAGCTTACTCGTCCAAGACACAACGCAGCAAGATGAACATGCAAAGGACCCGGCGCCCAAGCGGGGTTCGCCGGGTGTTTTGATTGAAAGCTAAAAAGAAGCGTACAAAGAGGAGGCGAGGGAACTCTAGGCGAGCTCCTCGGAGTTTTGCTGGACCTAAGGCCTTGCAAGAGAAGGCGTAAACTACAACAAAAACTAAAGAAAAAAACACAGCCCTCAGTCCTCTTTTATAGATCAAGATGGAAAAAGGGTCACAAGCTAAACATGTGAGGTAGTTGGAGAAGCCAACCACCCAAAACAAACTAAAGTAGGGTCAAGATGCCCTCTAACTACCGAAAAGTGAAAATTAGCAACTATTCCCTGGGGCGATTCCTTCATGCGAGGGGTGTGAGGCGTCAAGTGAGGCATCGAGTGAAAGAGTCGTGGTCGCTGTCCGGACCCAAGTGACGCTACACCATCTCCGAGCAAGCAGCCACAAGGCAGCAAAACTTGCTGATGGTGGGCTGGTTCTGCACGTTGTTGGCGGTGTCATGGGCCGAGTTGACGACCCGGTTGTTGTAGCGGTCGGTGGACTAGTCACGGTCGGCGGTCGAGTCTCGAGGTGGCCCCCGAGTGATGGGTGGCGGGGGGTAGCGGGTGAAGGGATGTCGTGGAAGCAGGAGAAGCCACGTGGCCGGAGTGGATGGGGCATGTCGTGGCTGTCGAAGGGCTCATCACTCCCATAAAATGGTCCGGAGGGTGCGAGGACCGCTGAGAACGTCGAACGGGGTGGAAAATCACCGTCTTTAGCTTTCTGGGGCTGAACACGGCCTGGCCGTGTTCATCATCACGGCCGTGTTCGGCATCTGATTTCTGCGCTGAGGTGAACATGGCTAGTGGCATGGCCGTGTTGGGGAAATGCGAGCTCGTCACGGCCTGGCCATGTTCCATGTCACGGCCGTGTTCGCTGGGGCCAAAATCGACAGAATGTTGCGCTGATTTTACGGCGGGGCATGAATGATATTCACTAGGTAAACTTTTCTTCTGATATAGTTTTACAGCATAATTGTTGGGAAACCCCGGGGACATTTTACAATTTTCAGAGCCATGGACATACATTTTACGCAGCGGAAGAATGTCCCCGAAACAGGCTAGTCCCAAAAACCCAGTGAAGATCTCTTGCGAGGGGGTCGACACGATGTGATAGTAAGTACCTTTAAGCAATTGGAAGCCGATGTCGATGAAGGCGCCCAAGTGTTCGCCCTCTGCAGTCTCGCACACACGGATTCCTCAAGTTTTCTTCTTCCTCGCCCGGTGCTAGCCTCGGGAAGAAGATCCATGCCTTAGGAGAATCCTCCAAGCAACTTGCGCCACCACCAAGATGTGATGCGCCAAGGAGATGGAAGGAGAAGACAACGCCGCAAGCCTTCTTGTTCCTTTGCGCCAAGGAAAGGAAGAGAAGAAGCATGCTTGCGCCCTTGATGGAAGAAGAAGAGCTCTAAGCTCTCCAAGCCGTCGCCCTCTAATGCTTCACGCCTCCAAGGAATTAGCATCATGAAGAGAGGGGGCGGCAAGGGCTTATTTATAGGAGCAAGAGGCGGTTAGGGGAGAATGGCAAGTGTTGACAATTAGGGCATGATTCTAGGAAATTATCCAATCAATTATATTGATTAAATCTCCACTCCCATATGCGCCTAAGACTTGCCAAAGCAAGCATCAGCCATATGCGCCCATATCATGCCATATGAGGCATTAATCCCATCCATGCGCCTAGACCTAGTCAAGGCAATATGATGGATTGCCTAATGTGGCTTGGGCGCAAGTCCTAATCCAATTAGGACTCTAATTATGTTAATAATTAGCCCACAATTGTCAAACACAATCCAATCAATTATCTTGTGTGATTTAATCAAATCCAATTTGATTTAATCACCTAGGAGATACCAAACAAGGCATAGGCGCAAATTCTAGTCCAACTAGAATCCCATATGCGCCTATCCTATTAATTCATCCCCATTATACCCTTCAAGCCTCTTAGCCCTTCAATACAACTTATTAGCAAGCCCAACTAAGCAATGGGCCAAGCCCAAAGTCCATTATGCATGTTAACCAAGCTATTGGATCCAATCCAATTTAACCCATGGTTAAATGAGGCTAACCATGGTTAATTTGATCGATATGCCAAAAACGGAAGTTGGCCCCAATAAGTTTCTTCCATCTCATCAGGCCCATTGGCGCTGATGAAATCTCCCAAATAGATCAGAGTTATCCAATAACTCGATCTAAAGGCTACCCGATCAATATGAAAACTCGAGTATCAAGGTGTGCGACCCTGTAGGTTCCTCTAACGCTGGCAGTGCTTGACCAAAGGTCATCACAAGCAGTGAGTGGCACCTAGCAGTGCATCGCTGCTACCCAGGTTATTGGAATGGATATCGACATCGACATCCCCATTATCGCAACTAGGTATAGATGCATTACAGTCTCTTTGCCGGACTGATATCCGATTGGACAAGTGTGTCACCACTTGTTTTCACCCAATCACATGGCTATGACTAAAACAGGTTCTTACCTGGGTATGGCCATACACTCTCAGTCATAGAACCATAGAGGAGCTCCATGGATATCATACTTCCCTAAGGAAGGGGCAAATCCTATGTCTGTCCATTGACCTTCTCATATGGGTCGTGACATGCTCAATGACAACCGTTATGACCTCCCAACTACGGCGAGGTGTTAGGTTGTATCAAAGCAAGTCCCTAACCATATAGAATGATCAATGACCTCAAGTCAAGGGATCAATGCATCTCCTGTCACTTGTGAGGATAACTCTGTTGGGGTATGCCCTTAAGGCTAATGTTTGAGGCCTTGGGATTCTATCAGTATCATGTATAAACTCTTTTGTTTATAAAGGCAATGGTTGTTATTCAGGTTGTTACATTGTCTGCTGCAATAATTGTACTTCTGAATAATGTCTCAAAGCTGTTCAGCTGGGCTGACATGCTATAAAGTCCTTAGTCGAGATATCTTGGTGAACATGAGACAGCCTTGATATGATTAAGACTAATATGTGTTCTAATCTTATAGGATGCTTCGAGCATGGAATAAGATGTAGACTCATGGGTACATTGGATGTACTGGACAGACCCTATTTGGATATTCAATTGCTTGTCACAATGTGAATAATCCTTGTTTGCTACAAGTGGCACATGTCCTCTGACTTGAGATCACTTGTGTTTCTAAATGATGATTGTCATTGTTTTGAGGTAGTTCAATATCATTTGAAAAATAATGGTTATAGACTATCTTGGATGGTGAGCTTGAGTCAGGTTAGGGCACTAGTGATAGACAAAGGATTGCCGTCTCCTTGTTTAAGGAGTGTGATGTTCTAAAGGGGCCCCCTGGATGAGATGATTGAGAGAGTGTATGGCCATACCCAGGTGACTGTGTTCATCTGATCTAATCATGCTCATCATATTGGAGTTACAAGCTTGACACGCTTGTCCAATAAGAACATCCAGTGGCAAAGGAATCATGTATGCCTAGTGAGTTGATTCACACTTGTGCTGTTGTTTGGGTGTAGTCTTGGAAGACTCTTTTCTTTATATCGGGAGACAGTGATGTGTTGCTAGATACCCCTCACTGTTCGTGATAACGTAAGTTATCGTTACCGACATTTAAAGGAAACTCTCAGGGTCGCACAATTTGATGATATGGCTTACTTAAGTCAGATCGTGTGGACTGAATTGTTCAAGTTCAGTTTAAAGGAATTTAGTCTCTGATTGTAAGTGAGATCTGGTCTGATCATGTTTGATTGATTAGGGCTTGAGATCGGTAAGCTTCGATTGAGAGAATGGATGCTAGATCGGTGAGATCAGAAGCATCGAGAGATCAACGGTTAGATCTGAAGCCTTAGGGTTTAATTGAGATCTAGACTAATTGCTTGGCTTATTTGGTTTCTTAAACTGAACCAACTTGAACCGGCTCATCATATGAGCGCATGGTTCAAAGGGGGGGAGCTAATAGCGTTAAGGAAAATTCATGGTCGCATGAATTGGAGACTTTGCTATTTTTAGATAGCACTTCTCTAAACGTGACCACGCCTCACGTTCACGCAAAAGGGAAGCTCTATTCTCGCCTCTCGCCCTTCTCTCTCGACACACTCTTGTGTGGTGACGACTTCAAGTCTCTAGGAGAGGATTCGGCCAAGAAGAAAAAACATCTCTTTCCTTCCATACGACAAGCACCTCTTGGAACCTTGCTAGCACAAGGAGCACCAAGGGAGTAGGCGGCTTCTTCATCTTGTGTGCACATCCTTTGGAGGAGATCCTCTCGCTCTCTGCTTCCAAGACACCATCCAAGAGATGGCGATGGTATGGATCTTTCTCTTCTATACTAGCATTCGAAAGTTGATCATATGATATATTAAGATCTCTTGAAACCCTAGCTTCCCATGCGAATTTTTATATGCGCCTCCCTTAGGGTTTCGGCCCCCTAGATTAAGGGGACTTTCAAACTCATGACACCAAGTCATAGCCTCACAGCGGGTCTATCCAGTATATCCTCCAATGATACACCCATGTGTCTGCGTTAGCACCACGTGCCTAACCAGCCCACATACCAGTCTCTCAAGTACCAGAGTTGTCCCATATCCACTCAGGTACATCAACTGGGGACTATAGTTCGAGCACATATCCAATCTGTCTCCAGGGACATTATCATGTAAGTACACAATCGCAGGTGTAGACAAACAATGATAACGACAATGCCAGAAAGATATATATTAATATTAGAGTCAAGTAATACAAAGATGGACCAAAACTAGGTCCTAGGGCATATACACCAACAATAATTACATACTATGACTTCATTTTATTTATTGTATTCCTTTCATTGAACCATCTGAGAAGGAGATACCATGGATGTTTATTAAAAACAAAAAAAAGGAGAGGAGACAAAAAGGTGCAGTGGTACTGAAGCGATGATGAATCCAAAGGTTTCATCTAACCTGGCACTATTGATAAGTATAAAAAAAAAATTGAGTCATGCGCAAAAGAAGGGGTTTGGTAAGGGTGAACAACTCCACTTTCTTCTATCTTTGCTTAGGTGTGAAGAAATGAGTTTGTGTGCATTATGTGATGTACACGCTCTGAATTTGTTTTCTAACAAGTACCGGGCACAAATGATTGTCTTACGTGTAACAAGGTTGAAAACATATTCAGGGAAGTAGCTTGAGCCAACCGATGCTAATTCATGATTCTATGGTTACAATATTTGAGAACATAATACATCCTGGTAAATTCTGATTAGATTCGTTATTTTAGAAGGAATTGATAATAATGTTTAGTTTTAGTATGAATAGTGCTTAATCCTTTTTTAGATATTGAGGTATAACCTAGCGAATTGATTTCTGTTTTCAGTATTAATTGTATCTTAATTTTCTTCTAAGGTAAAGGTTGAGTGTAATGGTTTTCATATTAGTAAGTGCTTTAGCTTTAGAACATCCTTCTTTCATTACCATTTGGTTTCTAGCTAGTTTACTTGCTTGAGGACAAGCAAGATTTTAAGTCTGTGATATTTTGATGAGTGTTATTTTTATATGATTTAAAGTACCATTCATATGATCTTTTCAGGCTTTAATCTTATTTTATAACTTAATTTAGTATCTTTTCTTGTAAAGTTCAGAATCTTCACTAGTCTTTAGTTTATTTGTGAAATGCAGGTCATTTTACCTTATTTTTATAAAGATTTTAAAGATTTGAAGTTACAAGAAGATTCATCACAGATTCCCAAGGTCATAGGAAAATTTTTAGAATTTTTGGAACTTTTTATGGAGATCACGGCCTGGCCGTGACATCCATCACGACCATGATCATTTAGGCCTGTTCAGCATCCAGTTCCGAAGCCGACACGACATGGCTGTGATGATCATCACGGCCGTGAACACCAAAAATTCAGAATTTAGCGCAGACGTCACGGCCTAAAGAACGGGCATATTTAGCCATTCACGAACCCATCATGGCCTGGCAGTGATGACCATCACGCCCGTGACGATTTCGCACAAACTCAACACCGGCTACGTGCACGGGCGTGTTCAGCTTCCAGGAATTTTTTGACCCCATCATGGCCTACCCGTGTCCAGCATCACGGCCGTTCTTACTTCATTGCAGGTTCCAGAACTCATCATGGCCTAGCCGTGACGGTCATCACGCCCATGATGGCGTCTGCAGATCACGACCTTCGACCGTTTCTTCGCCAAATCCGACGGTCCAAGAGCCTAGAAATTGGGGAAAATGCCCAATTAACCTTCCTAACCTTCCCAAGACTTCGATTAAGGTATAAAAGTTGGGATTTTGGGTGGTTATAGGGTTCGAACTTTTGAAGGACGCGACCTAGGGCGAAAAGGGGCAATTTTGCTTGTTCGAGGGCTTAATTTGATGGATTTCTTTGGGGCTTTCGAGAGAAAACTGAAGATTCATTGTCGCCTACCCTTAATTTGAAATTTCCCCTCTTTTTGAATTCATTTACGTTGGTTTTCTTTGTTATACGATGTATGTTTTAGTGCAAAACCCTAGTTCGGGACTCGGGCATAGCCCGTTGAACAATTCTACACATGTAAAACATCTTTATGGAATCTAAGTGTTATTTTTTATAAATTGACTTATTTAAATGAGTTGTGCTTATTGCGTATGATTGTTCTGGTCAAACTTTTGTATGTGTTAAGTGTTATGAGAAGTACCGAGAGGTGAATCGTAACACTCGAATGTTCTCATTTAAACTTGTGACTAGAATTACAAGAGTCATTTAAAGTCACTCGAGGATTTATGATCTTTCATAGAGCCTAATGGGTCTCTTAAGTTAATTTTGCTATGAGAGTAATAGATTAGCTTATGGTAGACACCGGATTACGCTTTAAGAGAAGGTAATCCATACCCTAGGATTGATCGCCTTAAGTTGTTTACTATCGGATTGCACTTCGAGAGAAGGAGATCCAGTTTCTATTTCAATCTGATTCAATGTTTTGCATATAAAGAATTCAACGTGGTAAAACCTGAAGTTCCGAACACTTCTAAAACTGTAATTTTCCCTTATAGTCGTTGATTCTTCGATTCGATAATTTAGTCTTAGTGCAATTCTTTCATTTTGAATTTGAATTATCTAGCTCTCAATGACACTTAAAGTTGGTACTTGACTCCTCGCTTCCTTGGGACGATATTTTACTATTTCGATAGAACCCGTACACTTGCGGGGCTTGTCACTTTCATGCATCCAATCTCTATGTCAATCATCTCAAGTGAAAACTAAATATTTTCATACTTTAGTTTCACAGGTTCTACTTAAGGTTCTCCAACGATCCGATACTTAATTTCTTACAATATCTTCATGTTTAATTCAATAATTCATCCTAGATCAGAATTATCAAAAAGGCAAATAAACTTCTAAAAACTAGAAATAAGAACAAACCTAATTTCTTACGATGAGTTCCTAAATCATGATTCTAGGGTTCCAAGTTTTGCAAGTCACCTTTTGGTCCATATCGCAAAAACTCCAATACATGCTGATAATGTGAAACTAGAAAGAATTAAAGATAATCATCACTTAAGCAGAATTATCATAACAAAAGTTCCCTGACGAAATAAGGATTATCTAGTCATAAACAAATTAAGGGAATTACACCCCATGTTCCAAAAAGTGTTTAAGGTAGCATGGTTTGAGAATCACAGTAATCCGTAGTTTAGAACGATAAAAAATCGATGAGAGAGAGAGAGAGGAACTTTTACTAAACACAGGGTTGTAATGAAAATTACAGCCGTAATTTAGCGTGTGAATAGTGCATGCGATTCTTCTTTCCTTGATTTCTCCTCCGATCAATCTTCTTTCACTCTAAAACTTCTAGAGTATGTTCTCCTCTCCCAAGTGTAGCTTCCCTTCAAATTTCACGGCCAAAGATGCTCTGTATGCTTCCCGGTGGTGAAACCTAGGGCGGCGGTGAAGATGGCGATTTCTTCCCCCAACGCTAATCAAAATTAGGGCTTTCGGTGTGATAATGTTCGCCTTGTTCTCTAAAGTATTCTCCTTTTTACGAATCTCAATATGGTGGTCTAAATTGTTCGCAATCATCTGCGCAAAAATCGGGCTTCAATAAGACCGGGAAAATCGGCCGCCAGGAACAAAATTACGGTCGTAATTTCTATTACGGTAGTGCCGTAATGCTTTATGTACATAAATCTCATGAAATTACTGCCCGTAATATGGTTTACAGTAGTGACGTAATAACGGCAAAACATTCTGGTCAAAAATTTCTCAAAATTATGGCCCGTAATATTCGTTACGGCAGTACTGTAATATTTGCAAATCTTTCTGTACAGAAATTGGCCGAAATTACGGCAGAACAAACAGATTACGGTAGTGCCATGGTTTATTCTGTAGGTTAAGTAAAACCATGGTACCGTAATATGGATTATGGCACTACTATAATTTGGTTTGAAGCTCCAATTTGCATGAAATTTGGCAGGTAATCTTTTCTTCATGATGGGAATTTGTCTATGCATTTGGATTGCTTGAAAATGCCTTAAAATAATGCCTTTTTACCTGTAAATGATCAAAAATACAAAAAGGTGTAGATTCCATAATATTTGATAAATAAGGCATAAAAATAAGCAAAAGAGCATCGATATGAGGCAAAAAGACCTATCAAAAGACACAAAATGTACTATGAATTTTCGTGTCATCAAATACATAAGGCTCAAACTTTGCTTGTCCACAAGCTAAATCAAAAATTGATCAAAAGAATAAACTTTCTTATGAGGAATAAACTTCTAAAATATAATCGCCAACAAAAGAATTCCTGATGACACCGAAATTTATAGTAAATTTTGTGCCATTTCATATATCTTTTTGTGTCAAAAATTATGAACCTTTGGTTATTTTTATGCCTTTTTTTTATCAAATATTGCAGAATCTACACCATTTCTTATTTTCGATGATTTTCAGGTAAAAAGTGCCATATTTTGAATTTCCAAAATTTATAGTACTGTTTACAGTACTGTAGCACCCGAAAATTCCCAAAATTACGGTGGTGTTTCTTCCTTTTTTGAATTCTAATTTATCATGAATTTTTATTGTATTTTTCACTCCATGGTAGTGTAAATTTTCCTTGGGACATAAGGGTGTAATCCCCTTAATTTCATAATGATTAGATAAACTTTATTTCGTCATGATAATTTTACTGTGATAATTTTACTTAGGTGATGATTGTCTATAACGCTCCATAGTTTTCTTATTATCATGCATGATTTAGAGTTTTCGCAATATGGACTGAAAGGTGATTTGCTTAAGAACTTGGAACCCTAAAATTGAATATTAGGAACTCACCGTAAGAAATTAGGTTAGTTCTTATCTCTTGATTTTAGAAGAATAATTGCGATGTTTGATAATTTGAACCTGGGATTGAGTTATTTTGTTAAACGTAAAGATCTTGTGTGAAACTGAGGATCGGAGCGTTGGAGAACCATTAGTAGAACCTGTGTTGAGACTCGGATGCACAAAAGTGATCCTTGAGATTCCACTTAAGATAATCAACTTAGGATTCGGATGCAGGAAAGTGATCCTTGAGTTCTTTGATTAATGATTTACTTCTTTTTAGCTTGGGATAGATCTTGTGCGAAAGCGAGGATCGGTCCCTACATGATTATCTGCACGAAAGTGAGATAATCCTTTTATGAAGTAAATTATATCTTTATCATGATAAAATTAGACTGATGATCTTTTATTCATATCTAGCCATTGAAATTAAGGTGGATGAAACCCTAGTCCTAGTTTCTCTCTGATTTTGTGTTCTTGCTATCATTTACTTGCATTATAATTGATTGCTTAGCTATTAAGAATACAACTTTTTGGTACTTAACAATAAGGTCTCTGTGGTTCGATATCTTTCTTTATTACTTCGAGTATCCGTGCACTTACGGAATACAACAAGTTTTTGGCGCTGTTGCCGGAGACCTTCGTTTTTGTCAATATTGAAGATATTGAGAGTATTGCTAGACTAGGTTTTATTTTCTGTTTTTTGTTCTATTTTTCTGTTTATTTTCTTTTCTCTTGAAATCATTTGATCTATCTACTTTGTATGCGTAGGAATCTTAGATCAGGACCTCTTGTACCTTTTGATCCTGAGATAAATAAAACTCTTAGACTGTGCGGGAAGTTGAGATTTGAGGAAAGTCAACAAGAAGAGGAAGAAGTGACTATGGTAGAACAAAGATCACTTAGGGACTATGCAGCCCCTAATCCACGAGAGATTCACTCTAGCATTTATAGACCAGTGATAGAGGCTAACAATTTTGAAATCAAGCCTGCTTTCTTATCCATGATTCAACAGAACCAGTTTGGAGGATCTCCTCTTGAAGATCCTAACCAACACCTTTCTTTATTTCTTGAACTTTGTTATACAATTAAGATTAAAAGTGTTTCTAATGATGCACTAAAATTAAGATTGTTTCCATTTTCTCTTAGGGACCGAGCACGATCTTGACTTCAAGCACAACCTACCGGTACTTTCACCACATGGGAGCAACTGTCAAATGCCTTCTTGATGAAATATTTCCCACCAAGCAAGACCATTCAAATGAGAAATCAGATTTCAAGCTTTGCACAGAGGGATGGTGAATCTTTTAGTGAGGCATGGGAGCAATTCAATGATTTACAACGGAAGTGTCCTCACCATGACATTGAAAACTGGGTTTTAATTGATACTTTTTACAATAGTTTGCTTTATAATATCAGACTAACTGTTGATGCTGCTACAGGAGGAGCTCTGATGAGCAAAACCATTGATGATGCTTTCAAATTGCTTGGAGAGATGGCTTTGAATCATAACCAGTGGACTTTAGAGAGAGGAGTACTTTATAAACCTCCCCAATGTAAGAATGAAAGTGATGGCTGGCCCAACTTGGTAGAGAAGGTAGACTCTTTGTGCAACAGATTTGATTCATTTAAGATGCAAACTGCTGTTGTTTCTTCATCTCTTGTTTGTGATATATGTGGTAACAATGGTCATGTCGCTGAAGATTGTACAGTCATTGCTAGTCAGGATAGTGAAAATGTTAATGCATTAGGGAACTATAATCAAAGTAGAAACAATGATCCCTATTTTGGTACCTACAACCCTGGATGGAGAAATCACCCCAACATATCTAGGAAAAACAACAACAATGTAGGGGGACAAACTGAAAATAGAGGATACCAACAAATGCCAAATCAAAATCAAAACTCAAATCAGAATTCAAATATTGAGTCCATGCTAGAAAAGTTCATGCAAAATCAAAGCAAAGAAATTGAAGATCTTAAGGGAATGGTTAGTCAACTTGCGTCTCAAGTAGGATCTTTAGCAACCACAACAAAATCTTGGAAAATCAAATAGCACAACAAGCTAGTAGTTCTTACAGACCCCTTGGAAAATTACCTGCTAAACCTGAGTTGAACCCTAGGGAGCACTGTAATGCTGTCATCACTAGAAGTGAGATACAATTAGAAGAACCAAAAGGGAAAGTTGTAAACAATGAAAAAGAGCCTAATGATGATCATGATGATGAATTAGAGTTAGAAAATCCTTCTGAGCATGAGCAAACCCAAGCAAGTTTGCCACCTCAAAAGGGTGATGAACCAAAAGGGGATGTGCCATGTGAGAAAGATGATTCTAAACCTAATTTACCTCTACCTTATAGGCCACCTATACCCTTTCCACAAAGGTTAGTGCAAGCAAAACTTGACAAACAATTTGGCAAATTTCTTGAAGTGTTGAAAAATCTTTACATTAATATCCCTTTTACTGAAGCTATATCTCAAATGCCATCATATGCAAAATTTTTGAAAGAAATCTTATCTAACAAAAGAAAAATTGAGGACTATGGTACTTGTACTGTGGCTTTAACTGAGGATTGCAGTGCTGTCATTCAAAATAAATTGCCACCAAAAATGAAGGATCCAGGTAGTTTCTCTGTACCTTGTTCTATTGGAAGCATGGCTTTTGACCGAGCTTTATATGATTTAGGAGCCAGTGTAAGCCTAATGCCCTTATCTATTTGTAGGAAGCTGGACATTGGAGAGCTTAAACCCACATCCATATCTTTACAGCTCGCTGATAGCTCGGTAAAGTATCCTATAGGTATTCTAGTGAATGTTCCAATCAAGGTCGGTGAATTTTTTATACCTGCTGATTTTGTAGTGCTTGACATGGAAGAAAATCATAAAAATCCCATAATTCTTGGTAGACCCTTTTTGGCTACTGTTGGAGCACACATAGATGTTAAAAAAGGAAAAATCACTTTTGATATTTGTGAAAAAATAATTGAATTTGATCTTGCTGATTCTTTGAATAAACTTTCATATTTTGGATCGTGTTGTAGTGTTGACATAGTTGATGATGTTTTTTATGATGTTCGTAATTTATTTGATGAATCCTCTAATTTTGGAACTGACAATTTTTCTGAGGATATTGATAGAGGATTACAGGAGAAAGGACATCAAAATTCTGAGAAGAAGAAGAAAAAGAGAAGAAGAAGAAGAGGCTCTAGATTGTTTGATAAAGGAAAGAAGATCTTGAGTAAATTTGGACACTGTTTCAAGGCTGAGCCTTATGTGATTGAAAGAGATGCTCAAATCAAAGAAAAATCAGAGTGGAAATTGAGGAATTCAAGATCAAATCTGAGTGCAAAAGAGTCAAGCTAAAGACCTTTAAATTAGCGCTTCTTGGGAGGCAACCCAAGCTTTCTATCTTTAGTTTACTTTATTTTATTTACTTTTTCCTTAGTTTGCCCTTAGAACTAATTTTTTCTTTTATTTTTGTAGGTAAGCAAGTTTTGGCGCAAATTACGGCACTACCGTAATGCACATTATGGTACCGTAATTCCTGTCAATTTCAGACATAAAGTTTTGACGAGATAATGGTACTGTCGTAAGTATTTTCACAGTACCGTATTTTGTGTACAAAATCTTCCTGAGAGTTTCATTGCTTTTATGGCACTACTGTAACGAATTCCACGGTGAGGTATTTTTGAGTTGATTTTTTTTTATTTTCCTTGAAAAAAAAAGTTAATTTTTATGGTAGTACCGTAATAATTTTCACTGGCTGTAATTTTGCTTGAAAATTTTTCCGAGAGTTCATCATCTTTTACGACACTACCGTAATAAATTTTACGGTACCGTAATGTCGGACCGTTTTCGACTTCACGTGCCGTATTTTTGTGTAATTTTTTATCCGAAAGTTTTATGGCTTTTATGGCAGTACCATAAGGATTTTTATGGTACCGTATTTCCTGCATATTTTTGATCCGAGAATTTAATGCATATTACGGCACTGCCGTAAAGGATTTCATGCCCGTAATTTTGAATCTGCTTTCTGTTTATCTGATTAGGTGTTTTCACCCTGTGATTTTAAGAAACTAGGTTAGGAAAATTTTTGATCATTGGGACGAACATGGTTCTACTTCATGGTTCTATCTATTTTCTTTATGGATCATTAAATCTTATTCTTGGGTATAGCTACTTTTTGTAACTGAATTAGTAGGTTGCTCTGCTATCCTTGGACACCAGCAGCTTCTTCTTCAGATTTGCAGCACCTCTAGCCAGCCCAGCCACCACCACTACAGCTGCCTCTGACACCACTATTTCCAGCCGTCGACACTGGATTATACCATCAGCAACCTCTTACTTCTTTTACTGCCTCTGTTTCCATTGATTTTATTTATTTTCGCAGTAAGATCTTCTTTAGTGACTTTGATATTTTTTTTTACTTTTGCAGTGTTATCTTTTGCACCCACCGGCTGATGACTTCGCCACCATGACTGTAGGCTCTAGCAGGCCACTAGAGACTACTCATCCTCACTCTACTGTCGGCACCGACATCTATTCCACATCTGCTCTTTCCACCGGCACCTTCTTTGGACCACTAGTGATATCTCTAATTTTCCTTTGAAAAAAAAATATTTTCTATCATTTCTTTTTAAAGCAAGGGATTATTTTTGGTCTGAGCCTTATGTACCTTAAATTGTGTAGGTAAAATTTTCAAAAGACGCATTTTTGGACCAAGCAGCACTTGCCCCGACGCTACTCCTTGGACGATGATTGAGCTTGCTATATAGTTTTGTGAGTATTGTTTGCACTTTCTTGTGATTTGATTACTTGATATGATTGTCTACACTTTTCTTCTCCTAAAATTTCTATCACTTTACATCCTTTGCATTGTTTGGGCCTTATGTGATTGCACGGATCTACTACATTACATCTCTTGACTACATGAGTTTGATGCTTTGTACTTTTGCATTAATATTGATATTTTTTATGTTTAAGATCTGAATCCATTATGATGAGATATGTGTGGATTTTTCTATGTTTATGCTTACTTGTGAATGGAGATATACCTATTATGTTGAATTTATTTCTTCAATATATATCTACTTGTTGAAATCCTTCATTGATTGATGCGTATGGTTGTGAGTAGGTATGTTGTTTGATGAATGAAATCTAAGAGTGAAACATCTCTCTTGAATAAAATAAGCATATGAGTGTAATTTTTGAATTGATGTCAATTGATGAATCTAGTTGATGTTTAGTCTATTTTATTATTTGTTGGGAAGAAAGAATCCAAGATCCACAAAAAGAGACAGAGGCTCCCCTACTTGGCACTATGTCAAATTGATAGTGGTACCAAAGATATAAGTTGAAGTCTATAAAAAAAAATGAGAAAAAGAAAAAGAAAAAGACTCCTCTACTTGGCACTATGTAAAATTGACAGTGGTACCAAAGATAAGAGTTGAAGTCCAAATAAAAATTGTGTATCTATGTGGGTACATACCATCAAAAATATAATAAAAGAAAATTTAGAAAAGAAAAATTTTAAGTGTAAAAAGATTTTGGATATCCTATTCCTGTAAACAAAGGTAATATAGATTTAAACTGAAACTTGGGTGAATTCATGAGACTGAGATTCTGTTTATTGTGTGAGTTGTGAAACTTTATTTGATGAAAGTTATGAATCTTAAAGATTAATTTCAAAGGATTATGTATTTATCTAAAAATTTTGTGCAGAAAGTTGGTGGAATATTTCATGAGTGATTATATTTTAGAAATTTATTTTTCATAAGAAAATCTTTTCCTTTGATCAATCTTGATTTTTTCTTGAGGAAAAGTAGAGTTTGAGCCTTATGTGTTTGATGACACCAAAATTTATAGTATATTTTATGTCATTTCATTGGTCTTTTTGTGTCATATTTATGCTCTTTTGCTTGTTTTTAAGCCTTATTTGTCAAATATTGTAGAATCTACACTATTTCTTATTTTTGATGATTTTCAGGTAAAAAGTGCCATATTTTGATGGATTTTGGAAGATTTGAGTGCACCAATAGATTCCAGAAGTCGAAACAAAGCCGCTCGTCAATTTTCATGCAATTCAGAGCAAGTTCGAAAATTACACCTTAGGTGTAATATTTATTACGGGTGTACTTTTCTGCCCATAAATACAGTACTGCCGTAAGGAATTCTACGGGCCATAATTTTGGTCCAGAAATCCACAGAAGAAATTACGGCATTGCCGTAATTATTTTTACGGGCCGTAATTTCAGCCCAGAAACATATAGAAGCAAATTACGATAGTGCCCTGATCAAAGTTACGGCCATAATTTTAATTTTGAATGAGTCTTTCGTCGCCTCCAAAAGCCCGATATTTGCGATGCAATATCTGGAGATCCAGGGCACCAATTGAAAAACCATAAAACGGGTCTCTTCTATAAATCGAGGAGAATATTTGAGGACAAGAATCATCCAATTTCATGAAGAATCGAGGGAGAAATCAAGAAGGGTGTCCCTAAAGCATGGCCTCTCATCGAAAGGCGTAGAGGGCACCTTAGGCTACGAAATTTATAGGAAAGTTCCACCCAAGAGAGGAGAGGATACACCAAAAATTTCAGATCGAAAGGAGTTCGATCGAGGGAGAAATTGAAGAAAGAAGATTCGGGCATGAATAGTGTTTTGCAATTTACTGTAGCAGTACTGTTTACAGTACTGTAGCACCGAAAATTCCCAAAATTCCGGTGGTGTTTCTTCCTTTTTCGAATTCTAATTTATCATGATTTTTTATTATATTTTTAACTCTATGGTAGTGTAAATTTTCCTTGGGACATAAGGGTGTAATCCCCTTAATTTCATAATGATTAGATAAACTTTATTTCGTCATGATAATTTTACAGTGATAATTTTACTTATGTGATGATTGTCTATAACTCTCCATAGTTTTCTTATTATCATGCATGATTTAGAGTTTTCGCAATATGGACTGAAAGGTGATTTGCTTGAGAACTTAGAACCCTAAAATTGAATATTAGGAACTTACTGTAAGAAATTAGGTTAGTTCTTATCTCTTGATTTTAGAAGAATAGTTGTCATGTTTGATATTTTGAATCTGGGATTGAGTTATTTTGTTAAACGTAAAGATCTTGTGCGTAAGTGAGGATCGGAGCGTTAGAGAACCATGAGTAGAACCTGTGTTGAGACTTGGATGCACGAAAGTGATCCTTGAGATTCCACTTGAGATAATCAACTTAGGATTCGGATGCATGAAAGTGATCCTGAGTTCTTTGATTGATAATTTACTTATTTTCAGCTTGGGATAGATCTTGCGCGAAAGTGAGGATCGGTCCCTGTATGATTGTTAGAACGAAAGTGAGATAATCCTTTTATGAAAGTAAATTATATCTTTATCATGATAAAATTAAACTGATGATCTTTTATTCATATCTAGCCATTGAAATTAATGTGGATGAAACCCTAGTCCCACTTTGTCTCTGATTTCGTGTTCTTTCTATCATTTACTTGCATTATTATCGATTACTTAGCTATTAAGAATACAACTATTTGGTACTTAACAATAAGGTCTCTGTGGTTCGATATCTTTCTTTATTACTTCGAGTATCCGTGCACTTGCGGAATACAACAATTCACCAATTGCTTCATAAAATTTCAAATAAACATATCATCTTCTAAATTCAATCCTCAACATCCACAACTTAATTAAATAAAATTTCGAAACTTGTATAATGGTGACACGAAAATTCATAGCACATTTTGTGTCATTTGATAGATCTTTTTGTATCATATTCATGCTCTTTTGCTTATTTTTATGCCTTTTTTTTTATCAAATATTATGGAATCTACACCTATTCTGGTTTTTGATCTTTTTCAGGTAAAAAGGCACTATTCTAAGGCGTTTTCAAGCAAATTTAGATGCATAGATGAATTCCTATCATCAAGAGAAGATTACATGACAAATTGCACGAAGATCAGAGCTTCAGACCAAAATTACGGCAGGGCCATAATCTAAATTACGGTACCGTGGTTTCACTGAACCTACAGAATAAACCATGGCATTGCCGTAATTTCCGAGCACTGCCGTAATTTGGGTCGATTTATGTACGGAAAGTTTTGCAGAGTTTACGGCACTACCATAACCAATATTACGGGCCATAATTTCAGTCGATTTCCGACCCGAAAGATTTGTAGAAATTACGGTACTGCCGTAATCCATATTATAGGCCATAATTCTAGTCGATTTTTGTACAGAGAACTTTGTTGTTATTATGGTGGTGCCGTAACGATTTACACGACCGTAATTCTAACTTGGACCACCGACTTTCCCGGACTTATTGAAGCCCGATTTTTGTTTGGATGATTGCGGACGATCATTGACCATCAATTGGAGATCCGTAAAAAGGAAAATATTCATCAAACTGAGGAGGGGAGACACACATGAAAAGCCCCAATTTTGATCAACGTTCGAGAGAGAAATCACGATCTTGACCGCCGCGAAGTGTACAGTGCATCTCTGGCCGTGAAATTTAAAGTGAAGCTGCGCCTAGAGGAGGAGGACATACCCCAGAAGTTTCAGACGGAAAGGAGATCGATCGGAGGAGAAATCAACGAAAGAAGCATCGCCACTACTGTTCATCAAGCGAAATTACGGCTGTAATTTTCATTACAGTCGTGTTGTTAGTAGATTTTCTCTTTCTCTTTGATTTCTAATCCTTTAAAACTATAGTTTATTGTAATTCTTCCACTATGCTAGCTTAAATACTTTTTGGGACATAGGGGTGTAATCCCCTTAATTTCAAATGACTAGATAATTTTTATTTTGTTAGAATAATCTTACTATGATAATCCTACTCATGTGATGATTGCCTTTAGTTCTTTCTAGTTTCATATTATCAGCATGTTTTGGAGTTTTTGCGATATAGACTAAAAAGTGACTTGCGAGAACTTGGAAGCCTAGAATCATGATTTAGGAACTCATCGTAAGAAATTAGGTTTGTTCTTATTTCTAGATTTTAGAAGTTTATTGCCTTGTTGATAATCTGATCTAGGAAGAATTATTCAAATAAATATGATGATACTGTAAGAAATTAAGTATCAGATAATTGGAGAACCTTAAGTAGAACCTGTGAAAATTAAAGTATGAAAGTACTTAGTTTTCACTTGAGATGTTTGACTTAGAATTTGGATGCACAAAAGTGATCTTTGAGATCTTTGTCAATGATTTACTTATCCTTAGCATTGAATAAATCTTGTGCGAAAGTGAGGATTGGTTCTTTGTAAATTGTTTGCATGAAAGTGAGATGATTTCTTTATAAAGTAAGTTATATCTTTATCATAATAAGAATAAACTGATGAGCCCTTATTTGGATCTAGTCATAGAAATTAAGGTGGATGAAACCCTAGTCCTAGTTTCTCTCTTTGACTTTTTCGTGTAATTTCTGATAGTTTGCTTTCATCATTTTCGATTGCCTAGCTAGTGAGAAATCGATTATTCGGTATTTGATAAACGAGATCTCTATGGTTCGATATCTTATTTATTACTTCGAGTATTCGTGCACTTGCGGACACAACAAGTTTTTGGCACTGTTGCCGGGGACCTTGGTTTTTGTCGATATTGAAGATATTGATAGTATTGCTAGACTCGGTTTTATTTTCCGTTTTCTGCTCTTTTTTTTTGCTTATTTTGAGTTTATTTGATCGATCTACTTAGACTCGCAGGAAACTAAGATTTGAAGAAAGACAGGAAGAAGAAGTAGTCATGGCAGACAGAAGAACACTTAGGGACTATGCAGCCCCTAATCCACAGGAGATACACTTTAGCATTGCCAGACTAGCTATCGAGGCTAATAATTTTGAAATCAAGCCAGCTTTCCTATCTATGATACAATAGAATCAGTTTGGTGGATCAGCACTTGAAGATCCTTATCAACATTTATATCTCTTTTTTGAATATTGTGACACCGTTAAAATTAATGGTGTTTCTGATGATGCATTAAAACTAAGGTTGTTTCCTTTTTCTCTCAGGGACCGAGCACATTCTTGGCTACAATCTTGATCTACCGGTACCTTTATTACATGGGATCAACTGTCAAATGCTTTCTTGATGAAGTACTTTCCACCCAGCAAGACAATCTAAGTAAGAAACTAGATTACTAGCTTTCCACAGCGGGATGGCGAGTCTTTTAGTGAGGCACGGGAGCGTTTTAACGAATTATAGTAGAAGTGTTCTCACCATGGCCTTGAAAATTGGATTCTAATTCATACATTTTACAATGGCTTACTTTATAATACCTGTTTGACTGTTGATGCTGCCATAGGAGGAGCCCTCATGAGCAAAACAATTGAAGATGCTTTCACCTTGTTTGACGAGATGGCCCTAAACCATAACCAATGGGCTACTGAAGCAGGAATGCTATATTGTCATCAACATGGTAAGAATGAAAATGATGGATGGCGCAGCTTGACTGAAAAGATAAACTCTTTTAGGGTAGAGTCCATGTTTGAAAAGATTATGGTTAGTCAAAATCAATTCATGACAAATCAAAATAAGGAGATTGAAGATCTTAAGGGAATGGTTAGTCATCTTACTTCTCAAGTAGGATCTTTAGCAGCTCACAATAAAACCTTAGAAAACCAAATATCTGCTAAACCTGAATTAAACCTTAGAGAACACTGTAATGCTATAATTACTAGGAGTGGGAGGCAATTAGATGAACCTAAAGGGAGAGTTGAGGATAATGAAGAAGAGCCTAATATTGAACATAAAAATAAACTAGACTTGGAAAAATCTCCTGTACAAGGGTAGTCCCAAACTAGTTTGTCACCTCACCAGAGTGATGAACCTAAAGGAGATGAGCCATGTCAGCCAGATATTCCTAGATCAAGTTCACCTGCACCATATAAACCACCTATACCCTTTCCCCAGAGATTAGTTCAAGCAAAGCTAGATAAGCAATTTAGAAAATTTGTTGATGTCTTAAAAAAGCTTTATATTAATATTCCATTCACTAAAGCTTTATCTCAAATGCCCACATATGCTAAATTTTTGAAAGAAATTTTGTCTAATAAGAGAAAGATAGAAGACTATGGTACTATGGCTTTAACTGAAGAGTGTAATGCTATTATCCAAAACAAGTTGACATCAAAATTAAAGGATCTAGGTAATTTTTTTATTCCTTGTTTTATTGGGAGTATGGCTTTTGACCAAGCCTTATGTGATTTAGGTGCTAGTGTGAGTCTAATGCCATTATCTATTTGCAGGAAATTGGACATGGGAGAGTTTAAACCAACTTCAATATCTTTGCAGCTCGTCAATCGTTCAATTAAGTATCCTGTAGGGAATTTGGAAGATGTACCTATTCAAGTAGGTAAGTATTTCATTCCAGTAGATTTTGTAGTTCTTGAGATGGAGGAAGATGCAAAGATCCCTATTATACTTGGTAGACCATTCTTAGCCATAGCAGGAGCGATTATTGATGTAAAGAATGATAAACTTACACTTAACATTGGAGATGAAAGAATTTGAGTATGACTTGAATGAGGCCATGAAAAACCCATTAAATTCTGGATTTTGTTGTAGTATACATGCTGTAGATGACACTGTCTATGATCTTAGTGATTTATTTGTTAAAACCTCTAAATTTGATTCTGATTTAGATTCTATTCTTGATTCTAATGAAGACACCATTTCTGAAATTAATGAATTATTAGATTGCGTTGTTTGTGATGATAAAAAGAGTGAAGAAGAGAAGGCTCCAAAAGTATAACTTAAAGTTTTACCTGATAACCTTCATTATGAATTTCTTGGTCCTGACTCTACTTACCCTGTCATTGTTGATGCACAGCTTGGAAAAAGGGAGACAGATTTGCTTCTCAAGGAATTAAGGATTCATAGGAAGGTAATTGGGTACACAATTGATGAATTAAAGGGAATTAACCCCTCTTTTTGTATGCATAGGATCTTGATGGAAGAGGAACACGAGCCACATGCAGATTTTCAAAGGAACTTAACCCCTCTATGAAAGAAGTTGTGAAGAAGGAAGTCCTGAAACTACTTGATGTAGGTATTATCTATCCTATCTCTGATAGTAAATAGGTAAGTCTTGTATATTGTGTTCCTAAGAAAGGAGGAGTAACTATCGTGAAAAACAAAGACAACGAATTGATTCCTGTTAGAACAGTAACTAGTTGGCGCATGTGCATAGATTATAGAAAATTGAATGCGGCTACTAGGAAAGACCACTTTCCCTTACCTTTTATTGATCAGATGGTTGAAAGTCTTGCAAACCATTCTCACTTTTGTTTCTTAGATGGATATTCTAGTTTTTTCCAAATTCCTATACATCCTGATGATCAAGATAAGACTACTTTCACTTGCCCATACGGTACTTTTGCATATAGGAGAATGCCTTTTGGTTTATGTAATGCACCTGCTACTTTCAGAGGTGTATGATGGCTATTTTTTCTAACTTCATTGAGGATTTCATGGATGTATTTATGGATGATTTCTCTGTATATGGTTCTTCCTTTGATGATTGTTTGGCTAATTTATCTCGAGTTTTGCAGTAGTGTGAATAAACTAACCTTGTGCTTAATTGGGAAAAATGTCATTTCATGGTTAGGCAAGGGATAGTTTTGGGGTACTTGATTTCTGAGAGAGGGATTGAAGTTGACAAAGCCAAAGTCGAGATGATAGAGAAATTAGAGCTGCCTACTACTATAAAGGAGGTCCGAATTTTTCTAGGACATGCAGGATTCTATCGGCGATTCATCAAGGATTTCTCTAAACTTGCTAGACTGCTTACAAATTTACTTTGTAAAGATGTTAAATTTTCTTTTGATGAAGATTATTTATCTTCTTTTCAGGAATTAAAGAAAGCTTTGGTTTCAGCACCTATCATTGAACCTCCAGATTGGGATTTGCCCTTTGAACTCATGTGTGATGCCAGTGATTATACAATAGGAGGACAGAGAAAAGACAACAAGCCTTATGTTATTCATTATGCTAGTAGAACTTTGGATGAGACACCGAGGAATTACACTACCACTGAGAAATAACTTTTAGCCATAGTATTTGCCTTTGATAAATTTAGATCATACTTGATTAACTCTAAAGTGGTGGTGTACACTGATCATGCAGCAGTGTGGTACTTAATGGAGAAAAAGGATAGTAAACCACGCTTACTCTTGCGAGAGTTTGATTTAGAAATTAAAGATAAAAAAGGATCATAA
Organism: Costus lasius; assembly: GCA_027563935.2. Taxonomy (NCBI): domain Eukaryota; kingdom Viridiplantae; phylum Streptophyta; class Magnoliopsida; order Zingiberales; family Costaceae; genus Costus; species Costus lasius. Next base: position 32,201,996 of record CM050448.1, read on the forward strand.
AACTTTATTGCATGTCATCTTTCAAGGATAGTGGTAGATACTAAAAAGAATGATATAATCAATGATTCCTTCCCTGAAGAACAACTCTTAGCCATTGAACAAATTAGAGTCCCATGGTATGCTGACATAGTAAATTACCTAGTAGCTAATGTTTTTCCTCCTGATTTAAGTTACCAAAAAAAGAAGAGATTCTTAGCTGAGGTAAAGAACTATTTTTGGGATGAGCCTTATGTTTTTAGGAGATGTGCAGATGGAATTTTTAGAAGATGTATAATAGAAGATGAAATCACAGATATATTATTTCAGTGTCATGGATCCTCTTATAGAGGGCATGCTAGTACTGAGAAAACTACTTTCAAGGTTTTGCAATCATGATTTTATTCGCCTTCAATTTTTAAAGATGCTAGAAATTTTATTTTATCTTGTGATAGATGTTAAAAGACAGAGAACATTAACAGAAGACAGTGTCGCGCACGAGAAAAGATTGGGCATTCAAACTTGATAATGCACTGTAGGCCTACCGGACTACTTTTAAAACACCAATGGGTATGTCTCCTTTTCAATTGGTATATGGTAAATCTTGTCATCTACCTGCAGAGCTTGAGCATAGGGCATTCTGGGCAATCAAAGCACTAAACTTTGACTTAAAAAACGTGGGTGAGAAACGGAGGCTACAGTTCAATGGGCTAGATGAGATTAGACTCTCTGCTTACGAAAATGAAAGAATTTATAAGGAGAGGACTAAAAGATGGCATGATCGACATATTTTCAGAAGGGAATTCCAACCAGGTGACCATGTTCTTTTATTCAATTATAGGTTGAGACTTTTTCCTGGTAAACTTAAGTCTCAATGGTCTGGACCTTTTCAGGTAAAGAAAACTTACCCCTACGAAGCTGTGGACATATGGAGTGATGAAACAGGAGAGTTTATGGTTAACGGGCAGAGATTGAAGCATTATTATCAAGAAGAACTGATTGAAGAAAAGGAAAAATTTCATCTTGATGAACCACGATCAAATCCGAGTGCAGAACGGTCAAGCTAAAGACCTTTAAATTAGCGCTTCTTGAGAGGCAACCCAAGCACTCATTTTCTTTTACTTTGTTTTTAAGTTTATTTATCTTCTCTTTTTGCAGATAAAATCAAGTTTGATGCAAAAATACGACACCACCATAATGGAAATTACGGGCCGTAATTTCGGTCCGTTTTTTACCAGAAAGTTTTGAGGCCATTATGGTAGTACCGTAAGTATCATTACGTGCCGTATTTGCGCTCCAAAATTTTTAGAGATTTTATCGCTTTTACGGCACTACCGTAATCCTTTTCATGGGCCATATTTTCGAGCGTTTCTTTTTGCCAAGAGTTTGTTCAAAATTTGCGAACATTACGACAGTGCCATAATCATTTTTATGGTACCGTAATTTTAGCCTTTTTCGACCCGAGAGTTCTGAAGATATTTAGGCAAAATACGGCACTACCATAACGAATTTTACGGTGCCATAAATCCGACCAAATTTTTGAAGGTTTTTACGGTACTACCGTATTATTTTGATGGTCATTTTATTTAACTTGTCAAAATTACGGCACTGCTGTAATAAAAATCACGGCCGTATTTTCCTTCGTGTGTGCGATTCCACGACCATTTTTAGAATTTCTCACCTGTGTTTTCACCTGTTTCTGCACCGACTGGTCTATCCCTGAGGACACAGAAGAGATTAGATCCAATGTTGATGAGTAGAGCTTTGTGAGTATTCCTTCTTCCTTACTTCTTCGTATTTCATCTTCCATATCTCAACGATGTCTCATCCTTTTATAGCGAAAGATGACTCCTTCAAACTTCTTGTGTCCGCCGATGCTATCTTACCTCACTTTTGTTTGACTCTCTCATGATTCGAATGGGTTGTATCACTATAATTATGAATTTGTTCTGATATTGATTCTATTGGGTTGTACTGATATATTCTGAGTTGGAATTTCTGATATTGATTCGATTGGGTTGTATAATAATTGATATTATGTTGATATTGAGCACCTTGTTTAGGTGCATTCTAATGCATGATTGAATGTATTGTTTTGCTACTGAATGTGTGCAATTCCCTTTTGTTATGATTATCTTGTGGTATGGTCTGTTTTTGAAGAAATTTTTACTGATAGTATGATTTTCTTGATGATGAATGTGTTTATGCTTGTGATTAGGACTAGACCTATTGTGTTGAATTTATTTCTCTAATATATATCTGCCCATTAGAATTTTTCATTGATTGATGAATGAAATTTTAGGCAGACATGTTATTTGATAAATTTGATTTAGAAAGTGAAGCTACTTCTTTAAATAAAATTAGTATATGAGTATGATTTTTGAATTGATATTGAATGATTAATCTAGTCGATGTTCATCCTATTTACTATTTGTTAGGAAGAAAGATTACATGATCCGAATAAAGAGAGTGATGACTCCCTTATTTGGCACTGCGCAAAATTGGCTGTGGTACCGAAGACATGGGTTGAAGTCAAAATAAATAAGAAATGAGAAAAAAATAATTCAAGAGAATGACTCCTCATCTTGGCACCGTGTTGATTTGCGGTGGTACCTAAGTAATGGGTTGAAGTCCAAAGAAAAAAAGTATGTATCTATGTGTGTACATGTCATGGAGAGAAATCATTTCACATTGACTCCGCTATCTTTTGTAAAATTCTTCCTACTAAAAAGATATGAGTTCTATTACATTGATTATGTGATCAGTGTACTCTAACTTCGTCACCAGAAAAAAGGTGGTAATCGAATTAGAGAATGTGGATGATACATAAAAGGGAGGAACTTAAAAATTTTATGTGGAAAAAGATCTTGGAATCCTATTCCTGTAAACTAAAATATCATAGATTTGAACTAAAACTAGGTGAAATCTTGAGATTGAGATTCTACTTATTATACAAGTTGTGAAATTTTATTTGATTAAGTTGTAGATCTTGAGAATTGAATTTAAAAGATGATATGTTTATTAGAAATTTTATGAATCAAATGGTGAGATTTTTCATTGGTGATTGTATTTTAGAAATTTATTTTTCATAAAAAAGTCTATCCCTTTGATCAATTTTTGAGTTTTGCTTGAGGACAAGCAAAGTTTGAGCCTTATGTATTTGATGACACGAAAATTCATAGCATATTTTGTGTCATTTGATAGGTATTTTTGTGTCATATTCATGCTCTTTTGCTTATTTTTATGCCTTATTTATCAAATATTGCGGAATCTACACCTATTTTGGTTTTTAATCATTTTAAGGGAAAAAGACACTATTTTAAGGCGTTTCAAGCAAATTCAGATGCATAGATGAATTCTCATCATCAAGAGAAGATTACACAACAAATTATACGAAGATCAGAGCTTCAGATGACAATTACGGCAGGGCCGTAATCTCAATTACGTACCGTGGTTTCACTGAACCTACAGAATAAACGATGGCGCTGCCGTAATTTTCGAGCACTGCCGTAATTTCGGTCGATTTCTGTACAGAAAGTTTTTGCAGGGTTTACAGCATTGTCGTAACCAATATTATGGGTTGTAATTTCAGTCAATTTCTAACCCGAAAGATTTGTAGAAATTACGGTACCACCGTAACGCAAAATTACAGGCCATAATTCTGGTCGATTTCTGTACAGAGAACTTTGTTGTTATTACGGCGGTGCCGTAACGATTTACACAGCTGTAATTTTAACCTGGACGGCCGGCTTTCCTGGACTTAGTGAAGCCTGATTTTTGCGCAGATGATTGCAGATGATCTAGACCATCAATTGGAGATTCGTAAAAAGGTAAACACTCATTAGACTGAGGAGAGGAGACACACACAAAATGCCCCAATTTTGATTAACGTTCGAGAGAGAAATCACAATCTTCACCGCCGCCTTAGGTTTCTCCGCCGAGAACTGTACAGTGCATCTCTGGCTGTGAAATTTAAAGGAAAGCTGCGCCTTGAGGAGGAGGACATACCCAGAAGTTTTAGAGCGAAAGGAGATCGATCGAAGGAGAAATCAACGAAAGAAGCATCGCCGCTACTGTTCATTAAGCGAAATTCAGGCTGTAATTTTCATTACAGCCGTGTTCTTAGTAAATTTTCTCTTTGTCTTTGATTTCTAATCCTTTAAAACTATGGTTTATTGTAATTCTTCTGCTATGCTAGCTTAAACACTTTTTGGGACATAGGGGGTGTAATCCCCTTAATTTCGAATGGCTAGATAATTTTTATTTCGTCAGGATAATCTTACTATGATAATTCTACTTATGTGATGATTGCCTTTAGTTCTTTCTAGTTTCATATTATCAGCATGTTTTGGAGTTTTTTGCGATATGGACTGAAAAATGACTTGCGAGAACTTGGAACCCTAGAATCATGATTTAGGAACTCATCATAAGAAATTATGTTTGTTCTTATTTCTAGATTTTAGAAGTTTATTTCCTTGTTGATAATCTGATCTCGGAAGAATTATTGAAATAAACATGATGATACTGTAAGAAATTAAGTATCGGATCGTTGGAGAACCTTAAGCAGAACCTATGAAAATTAAAGTATGAAAGTATTTAGTTTTCACTTGAGATGTTTGACTTAAAATTTGGATTCACGAAAATGATCTTTGAGTACTTTGTCAATGATTTACTTATCCTTAGCATTGAATAAATCCTGTGCGAAAGTGAGGATTGGTTCTTTGTAAATTGTCTGCGCGAAAGTGAGATGATTTCTTTATAAAGAAAATTATATCTTTATCATAATAAGAATAAACTGACAAGCACTTATTTGGATCTAGTCATAGAAATTAAGGTGGATGAAACCCTAGTCCTAGTTTCTCTCTTTGACTTTTTCATGTAATTTCTGGTAGTTTTCTTTCATCATTTCCGATTGCCTAGCTAGTGAGAAATCGATTATTCAGTACTTGATAAACAAGATCTCTGTGGTTTGATATCTTATTTATTACGTCGAGTATCCGTGCACTTGCGGACACAACATATAATAATTAAAATTTCAGTCTCAAAACTTCACGCAATTTAGTTCAAACCCATCATACTTTCGTTTATAGGAATAGAATTTCCTATATCTTTTTCCACTCATAATTGTTTATTTCTTCCCTTTTTTGTATCGTTCACATTCTCCAATTCGATTACCACCTTTTTTCTAGTGATGAACTTAGAGTACACTAGTCACATAACTAGTGTAATAGAACTCATATCTCTTTGGTAGGAAGAATCTTACTTGAGATAGTGGAGTCACTGTAAAACGATTTCTCTCATGATATGTACCCACATGGATACATACTTTCATGCATGGACTTCAACTCTTAACTTCGGTACCACTGCAAATCAACACGGTGCCAAGACAAGGAGTCATTCACTTGATCCTTTCTTTTCTCTCATCATTTATTTTTTTTTTTTCATTTTGACTTCAACCCATGTCTTAGGTACCTGCCAATTTTGCGCAGTCACATAACTAGTGTAATAGAACTCATATCTCTTTGGTAGGAAGAATCTTACTTGAGATAGTGGAGTCAGTGTAAAACAATTTCTCTCATGATATGTACCCACATGGATACATACTTTCATGCATGGACTTCTACTCTTAACTTCGGTACCACCGCAAATTAACACGGTGCCAAGACAAGGAGTCATTCTCTTGAGCCTTTCTTTTCTCTCGTCATTTTTTTTTTCCATTTTGACTTCAACCCATGTCTTAGTTACCACTGCCAATTTTGCACAGTGTCAAGTAAGGGAGTCACCTCTCTTAAAATTGGATCATGGAATCTTTCTTCCCAACAAATAGCAAATAGGACGAACATCAACTATGTTGATCCATCGATATCAATTCAAAAATCATACTCATATGCTTGTTTTATTTAAAGAAGTAGCTTCACTTTTATATCATATTCATTCAACAATATATCTACCCAAAATCTCATGCATCAATCAATGAGAAATTCCAATATGCAGATACATATTAAAGAAATAAATTCATCACAATAGGTCTATCCGTAATCATAGGCATTTGACAAATTTATCATCAAGAAAATCATATTGTCAATAGAATTTTCAGAAATAGACCACACTACAACATTACAACATGAAACCATAACAAGAGAAAATTTTGCATTTATCCATTCAGAAACAAATTTATACAATCCATCATGCATCAGTATGCACCCACACAAGGTGCTCAATATCATCAGAATATCAAATATATCATACAACCATATTGAAATCAAAATCATGATAAATTCATAATTATAGTGATATAACCAAATTGAATTTAAAAATTCAGAGAGTCATAACAAGCAATATATAATAGCAGCAGCGGACACAAGAAGTTTGACCAATCCAAGTCATCCTTCCCAATAAAGATATGAAACATCAATAGCAGTATAAGATAACAAGGAATAGGTAGGGGAAAAGGATACTCACAGAGCTCTAATGATCATCATCAGATCCTATCTCCTTGGTAACCCCAGGGGTAGTTCCATCCATAGGATCATCATGCCTTCCTCCTTGGCCTCCATCATCACCTCCACCTCCTATCTCAAAGCCGAACCGGTTATAGCTAAATCTAGCTGAAGAGGACCAAATTGAAGCTTGGGGATGGGCGGAACAGGTGGAATAGGCGGCAACTTGAGCTCATTCCAGGCTCAAAATCATTCCAATATCAACCAAAATCATCGGAAATTGCACTAGGAAGGTTCGCCCATGATCAAAGAAGCAAACATGAGCAGAAATTTTGGGAAATCGACCGAGAAATGGGAGAAAATGAGAAAGGGACAGAAATCGTGCATAAACTCGCCAAATCGAATAGATCAGTGTAGAGAGTACCAAACCAACAGTGGGAGCAGGACGGGAAGGGTCACCGGTGAGCTCTGAAGGCAAGGGAAGGTTGGAAACCGAAGGACGGTGCGAGAGCAACCAAAATTTAGAGCAAAAACCCCAAAACACGGCCTGAAAAACCCTAAAAATGGATAGAAATCGTGTGGGACAAATAGAATTATGGCCATAATAGTTCTTACGGCAGTGCCGTAATGTGCTCAGTTCGAAAAACATGGGCTGTAATAAATATACGGCAGTGCTGTAAACTTCTGAAAACTCTTCGGTCGAAAATCAGCCGTAATTATGGCACCATAAAATCGGTTACGGTATTACCATAAAAACGAGCAGAAATAATTTCTTTTTTACAAAATAAAACAAAAATCAACACAAAATACGACATGTAAAATTACTTATGGTATTGCCGTAATATGAGCCAAATCACAGAAACATTATGTATGAAAACTACATGAAATTACGGCCCGTGAAAATCATTATGGTAGTGCCGTAAAAGCGATAAAACTTTCTGGTTGAAAACGGACCGAAATTATGGCCTGTAATTTCCATTACGGCGGTGCCGTATTTTGTACCAAACTCAATTTTAGCTGCAAAAAGAGAAGAAAAATTAACTCTAAAAATAAACTAAAATAAAAGAAACTATGCTAAGTAAGAGTGTTTGGGTTGCCTCCCAAGAAGTGCTAATTTAAAGGTCATTAGCTTGACCGTTCTGCTCTCTGATTTGTTTGTGGTTCATCAAGATAAATTTTTTTCCCTTTTTTCAATCAGTTCTTCTTGATAGTAATGCTACAATCTCTGACCGTTAACTTTAAACTCTCCTGTTTCATCACTCCATATATCCACAGCTCCGTAGAGGTAAGTTTTCTTCACCTGAAAAGGTCCAGACCATCGAGATTTAAGTTTACCAGGAAAAAGCCTCAATCTAGAATTGAACAAAGGAACGAAGTCACCTAGTTGGAATTCCCTTCTGAAGATGTGTCGATCATGCCATCTTTTAGTCCTCTCTTTATAAATTCTCGCATTTTCGTAAGCGGAAAGTCTAATCTCATCTAGCTCGTTCAATTGTAACCTCTGTTTCTCCCCCGCATTCTTTAAGACAAAATTTAGCTCTTTGATCGCCCAGAACGCCCTATGCTCAAGCTCTACAGGCAGATGACAAGATTTTTCATAAACAGTTGGAAAGGAGACGTATCTATTGGTGTTTTAAAAGCTGTTCTATAGGCCCAAAGTGCATCATCAAGTTTGGATGCCCAATCTTTTCTCGTGCGTGACATAATCTTTTCCAGAATTCCTTTGATTTCTCTATTTGATATCTCAACTTGTCCACTTGTTTGGGGGTGATAAGGTATTGCAACTCTATGATTTATCCCATACTTTCTAAGCAAAGCTGAGAACTTATGTTCTATGAAGTGTGAGCCTCCATCACTAATCACTACTCGTGGTGTCCCAAATCATGGAAAGATAATCTTTTTGAACAGTTTAACAACAACTTTAGAATAATTAGTAGAAGAAGCAAGAGCCTAAACCCACTTTGAAACATAATCAACTACCTCCTTATGATGGAAAAGGTCCCATGAAATCTATCCCGCAAACATCAAATATCTCAACCTCAAGAATAGTGGATAGTGGCATCTCATGTCTTCTATTAATGTTTTATATCTTTTGACATTTATCACAAGATAAAATAAAATTTCTAGCATCTTTAAAAATTGAAGCCCAATAAAATCCTGATTGCAAAACTTTGAAAGCAGTTTTCTCAGTACTAGCGTGCCCTCCATAAGAGGATCTATGACATTGAAATAATATATCTGTGATTTCCTCTTCAGGTATACATCTTCTAAAAATTCCATCTGCACACCTCATAAAAACATAGACTCATCCCAAAAATAGTCCTTTACCTCAGCCAAGAATCTCTTCTTTCTTTTATAACTTAAATTAGGGGGAAAAACATTAGCTACTAGGTAATTTACTATATCAGCGTACCATGGAGCTTTGATTTGTTCAATGGCCAAGAATTGTTCTTCAGGAAAGGAATCATTGATTATATCATTCTTTTCAGTATCTACCATTATCCTTGAAAGATGTTCTGCAACAAAGTTTTCTGATCCTTTTTTATCTTTAATTTCTAAATCAAATTTTTGCAAGAGTAAAATCCATCTAAGCAAGCGTGGTTTACTATCCTTTTTTTGCATTAAGTACCTCACCGCTGTATGATCAGTGTACACCACAACTTTAGAGTTAATCAAGTATGATCTAAATTTATCAAAGGCAAACACTATGGCTAAAAGTTATTTCTCAGTGGTGGTGTAATTCCTCTGTGTCTTATCCAAAGTCCTACTAGCATAGTGAATAACATAAGGCTTTTTCTCTTTTCTCTGTCCTAGAACTGCTCCTATTGCATAATCACTGGCATCACACATGAGCTCAAAGGGTAAATCCTAATCTGGAGGCTGAATGATAGGTGCTGAAATCAAAGCCTTCTTTAACTCCTGAAAGGCAGATAAACAATCTTCATCAAAAGAAAATTAAGTGGGCGACTCCAATTTTTCTATCACTTCTACTTTGCCCTTGTCAACTTCAATCCCTCTCTCTGAAATTAAGTGCCCCAAAACTATCCCTTGCCTAACCATGAAATGAAACTTTTCCCAATTAAGCACAAGGTTAGTTTCTTCACACCTTTGCAAAACTCGAGATAAATTAGCCAAACAATCATCAAAAGAAGAACTATATACAAAGAAGTCATCTATAAAGACATCCATAAAATCTTCAATAAAGTCAGAAAAAATAGACATCATGCATCTCTGAAAGGTAGCCGGTGCATTACATAAACCAAAAGGCATCCTCCTATATGCAAAAGTGCCATATGAGCAAGTGAAGGTGGTCTTATCTTGATCATCAAGATGTATAGGAATTTGGAAAAATCCAGAATATCCATCTAAGAAACATAAATGAGAATGGTTTGCAAGCCTCTCAACCATCTGATCGATAAAAGGCAAAGGGAAATGGTCTTTCCTAGTGGCAGCATTCAATTTTCTATAATCTATGCACATGCGCCAACTAGTTACTGTTCTAACAGGAATTAATTCATTATCTTTGTTTTTCATTACAGTTACTCCCCCTTTCTTAGGAACATAATGAACAGGACTTACCCACTTACTGTCAGAGATAGGATAGATAATACCTGCATCAAGTAGTTTCAGGACTTCCTTCTTCACAACTTCTTTTATAGAGGGGTTAAGTCTCCTTTGAAAATCTGCATGTGGCTTGTGTTCCTCTTCCAACAAGATCCTGTGCATACAAAAAGAGGGGTTAATTCCTTTTAAGTCATCAATTGTGTACCCAATTAAGTTCCTATGAATCCTTAATTCCTTGAGTAGCAAATTTGTCGCCCTTTTACTAAGCTGTGCATCAACAATGGCAGGGTACGTAGAATTAGGACTAAGAAATTCATAACGAAGATTATTAGGTAAAGCCTTAAGTTCTACTTTTGGAACCTTCTCTTCCTCATTCTTTTTATCATCACAAGCAATGCAGTCTAATAATTCATTAATTTCAGAACTGGTGTCTACATTAGATTCAAGAACAGAGTCTAAATCAAAATCATATGTAGAAGTCTCAACAAATAAATCACTAAGATCATAGACAATGTCATCTACAGCATGTATACTATAGCAAGATCCAGAATATGATGGTTTTTTCATTGTCTCATTCAAGTCATACTCAATTTTTTATCTCCAATGTTAAGTGTAAGTTTACCGTTCTTTACATCAATAATCGCCCTTGCCGTGGCTAAGAACGATCTACCAAGTATGATAGAGATCTTTGCATCTTCTTCCATCTCAAGAACTACAAAATCTACTGGGATGAAATACTTACCTACTTGGATAGACACATCTTTCAGAATCCCTACAGGATACTTAACAGAACGATCAGCGAGCTGCAAGGATATTGAAGTTGGTTTAAGCTCTCCCATGTCCAATTTCCTGCAAATAGATAAAGGCATTAGGCTTACACTGACACCCAAATCACATAAGGCTCGGTCAAAAGACATACTCCCAATTGAACAAGGAATAGAGAAACTACCTGGATCTTTTAATTTTTGTGGCAATTTGTTTTGGATGATAGCACTACACTCCTCAGTTAATGCCACAGTGCCATAGTCCTCTATCTTTCTTTTATTGGACAAAATTTCTTTTAAAAACTTAGCATATGTGGGCATTTGAGATAAAGCTTCAGTAAATGAAATATTAATATAAAGCTTTTTCAACACATCAAGAAATTTCCCAAATTGCTTATCTAACTTGGCTTGAACTAATCTTTGGGGAAAGGGTATAGGTGGCCTATATGGTGCAGGTGAACTAGGTCTAGGAATATATAACTGACATGTTTCATCACATTTAGGTTCATCACCCTGGTGAGGTGGCGAACTAGCATGAGACTGCTCATGTACAAGAGCTTTTTCCAAGGCTAGTTCATTGTTATGTTCAATCTTAGGCTCTTCTACAGTATCCTTAAATTTCCTTCTAGGTTCATCTAATTGCTTCCCACTCCTAGTAATTATAGCATTACAATGTTCCCTAGGGTTTGGTTCAGGTTTAGTAGGTATTTGGTTTTCTAAGAGTTTATTGTGAGCTACTAAAGATCCTACTTGAGAAGTAAGATGACTAACCATTCCCTTAAAATCTTCAATCTCCTTATTTTGATTTGTCATGAATTGATTTTGACTAGCCACAAACTTTTCAAGCATGGATTCTACACTAAAATTTTGGGGCTGGTTTTGATTTTGATTTTGTCTTCGTTGATATCCTCTATTTTCAGCTTGTCCACTTATAAAATTTACTTGTTCCATACCCCGATCAGCAATTACCTTACATTCTTCAGAATAATGACCTTGGTTACCACAAATATCACAAATAACAGAAGATGAAACCATACCAGTTTGTGTTTGAGAAGAATCAAATCTATTATGCAAAGAGTCTACCTTTTCACTCAAGGTACACCATCCATCATTCTCATTCTTACCATGTTGATGACAATATAGCATTCCTCTTTCAGTAGCCCACTGGTTATGGTTCAGGGCCATCTCCTCAAACAAGGTGAAAGCATCTTTAATTGTTTTGCTCATGAGGGCTTCTCCTGCGGCAGCATCAACAATCAGATGGGTGTTATAGAGTAAACCATTACAAAATGTATGAATTAGAACCCAATTTTCAAAGCCATGGTGAGGACACTTCCGTTGTAATTCATTGAAACGCTCCCATGCCTCGCTAAAAGACTCGTCATCCCGCTGTGCAAAGCTTATAATCTGGTTTCTCAACTGGATTGTCTTGCTGGGTGGAAAGTACTTCATCAAGAAAGCATTTGACAGTTGTTCCCATATAGTGAAGGTACTAGTAGGTTGAAATTGTAGCCAAGAACGTGCTCGGTCCCTGAGAGAAAAAGAGAATAGTCTAAGTTTTAATGCATCATCAGAAACACCATTAATTTTAATGGTGTCACAATATTCAAGAAAGAGATTAAATGTTAATAAGGATCTTCAAGTGGTGATCCTCCAAATTGATTCTGTTGTATCATAGATAGGAAAGCTGACTTGATTTCAAAATTATTAGCCTCGATAGTTGGTATGGCAATGCTAAAGTGTATCTTTTGTGGATTAGGGGTTTTATAATCCCTAAGTGATCTTCTGTCTGCCATGACTACTTCTTCTTACTGCCTTTCTTCAAATCTAAGTTTCCTATGTAGTTTAAGAGTTTTGTTAATCTCAAAGTCTAGGGGAACTAGAGGTCCTGATCTAAGATTCCTACGCATGCACAAGTAGATAGATCAAATAAACTTAAAATATGCAGAAAAGTATAGAAAGCAGAATTATTCTCAGTTTCACAAGATTTCTAAAGAAAAATAAAAAAAAGTACAAAGTAAAACAAAAGCCTAATATAGCAATACTGTCAATATCTTTGATATTAACAAAAACCAAGGTTCCCGGCAACAGCGCCAAAAACTTGTTGTGTCCGCAAGTGCATGGATACTCTAAGTAATAATTAAGAGATCGAACCACAGAGACCTCGTTTGCTAAGTACCAAAGAATTGATTTCTTATTAGCTAGGCAATAAAATGTGATGTAGGTAAAATTCGAAAAGAACACGAAATCAGAGAGAGAAAAGCTGGGACTAGGGGTTCATCCACCTTAATTTCTATGACTAGAAACAAATAAGCGCATCGTCAGTCCACTCTTATTATGATAAAGATATAATTTACTTTATGAAGAAATTATCTCGCTTTCGTGCAGACAATTTACAAAGAATCAATCTTTACTTTCGCACAAGATTTATTCAGTGCTAAAGATAACTAAATCATTGACAAAGAAATCAAAAACCACTTTCATGCATCCAATCTCTATGTCAATCATCTCAAGTGAAAACCAAATATTTTCATACTTTAGTTTCACAGGTTCTACTTAAGGTTCTCCAACGATCCGATACTTAATTTCTTACAATATCTTCATGTTTAATTCAATAATTCTTCATAGATCAGAATTATCAATAAGGCAAATAAACTTCTAAAATCTAGAAATAAGAACAAACCTAATTTCTTATGATGAGTTCCTAAATCATCATTCTAGGGTTCCAAGTTTTTCAAGTCACCTTTCGGTCTATATCGCAAAAACTCCAATACATGCTAATAATATGAAACTAGAAAGAATTAAAGGCAATCATCTCTTAAGCAGAATTATCATAACAAAAGTTTCCTGATAAAATAAGGATTATCTAGTCATAACAAAATTAAGAGGATTACACCACCATGTCCCAAAAAGTGTTTAAGCTAGCATGGTTTGAGAATCACAGCAATCCATAGTTTAGAATGATCAAAAATCGATGAGAGAGAGGAATTTTTACTAAACATAGGGCCGTAATTTAGCATGTGAACAGTGCAGGCGATTCTTCTTTCCTTGATTTCTCCTCTGATCGATCTCCTTTCACTCTGAAACATCTGGAGTATGTTCTCCTTGCCCAAGCGTAGCTTCCCTTCAAATTTTACGGCCGGAGATGCTCTGTACACTTCCCGGTGGTGAAACCTAGGGCGGCATTGAAGATGGCGATTTCTCCCTCCAATGCTGATCAAAATTAGGGCTTTCGGTGTGATCATGTTCACCTTGTTCTCTGGAGTATTCCCCTTTTTACGGATCTCAATACGGTGGTCTAAATCATTCACAATCATCCGTGAAAAAATTGGGCTTCAATATGACAGGGAAAATCGGCTGCCAGGAACACAATTACAGCCGTAATTTCTATTACGGCAGTGCCGTAATGCTTTATGTATAGAAATCTCCTGAAATTACTGCTTGTAATGTGGTTTACGGTAGTGCTGTAATAATTGCAAAACTTTCTGGTTGAAAATCTCTCAAAATTATGGCCCGTAATATTCATTACGGCAGTGCCGTAATATTCATTACGGCAGTGCCGTAATATTTGCAAATCTTTCTGTACAGAAATCGGCCAAAATTACGGTAGAACAAACAGATTACGGCAGTGCCATGGTTTATTTTGTATGTTCAGTAAATCCACAGTACTGTAATATGGATTACGGCCCTACCGTAATTTGGGTTTGAAGCTTCGATTTACGTGAAATTTGATAGGTAATCTTCTCTTGATGATGGGAATTTGTTTATGCATTTGGATTACTTGAAAATGCCTTAAAATAATGCCTTTTTACCTGAAAATAATCAAAAATACAAAAAGGTGTAGATTCCGCAATATTTGATAAATAAGACATAAAAATAAGCAAAAGAGCATGGATATGGCACAAAAAGACCTATCAAATGACACAAAATATACTATGAATTTTCGTGTCATTAGTGCTCAATATACATCCTAAATTATTAAATTTATACATTAATCATGGATATCACACTTATCCCTTCATGATAACTTATTATTGGGCCTCATTGGGTAATGAGCTTGCCTAAACTTCATTACAAAGGTTGATTAATCAATTGGATCCAATCCAATACAACCCAAAGTCAAATGTGACCTAGCATGGTCAATTTTGGGTCAACCTGCCAAAAATAAAGTTTTGCTCAAATAACTCTCTTCCATCTCATCATTCCCATTGGCGCTAATGAAATCTCCCAAATATATCCGAGCTATCCAATAACTCGATCATAAGGCTTCTCGATCAATACAAGAACTCGAGTATCAAGGTGTGCGACTTTGTAGGTTCCTCTGACATTGATAGTGCTAACCTAAGGTCACCACAAGCAATGAGTGCCAGCTAGCAGTGCATCATGGCTACCCAAGTCATCGGAATGGATATCGACATCGACATCCCTATCATCGCAACTAGGTACAGATGCATTACAGTCTCTTTGCCAAACTGACATCCGATTGGACAAGCGTGTCACCACTTGTTTTAACCCAATCACATGGTTATGACTAAATCAGGTTCTCATCTGGGTATGGCCATACATTTTCAGTCATAGAACCATAAGGGGGGCCCTATGGATATCATGCTTCCCTTAGGAAGGGGCAAATCCAATATCTGTCCATTGACCTTCTCATATGGGTCGTGACATGCTCAATAACAACCGTTATTACCTCCCAATTATAGTGAGGTGTTAGGTTGTATCAAAACATGTCCATAACCATATAGAATAGTCAATGACCTCAAGTTAAGGGATCAATGCATCTCCTATCAGTTGTGAGGATAACTCATGACACCAAGTCATAGCCTCACAGCAGGTTGGTCCAGTATATCCATCACTGATATACCCATATATCTGCGTTAGCACCTCGTGCCTAACTAGCTCATATACCAGTCTCACAAGTACCATAGCTGTCTCATATCCACTAAGGTACATTGACTGGGGATAATAGTTTGAGCACAGATGCAATCTGTCTATAGGGACATTATCATGTAAGTACATAATCGTAGATGTAAACAAACAATGATAGCGACAATGCCAGATATATAAATAAATATCAGAGTCAAGTAATACAAAGATGGACCAAAACTAGGTCTCAGGGCATATACACTAACAATCTCCCACTTGCACTAAGACCTAGAGGTAGAGGAATCTCAACCCCATAACCCTACCATGACCATCATGCTCCTGCTGTGCTAAAGCCTTGGTCAGTGGGTCTGCTAGATTGTTCTCTGTGTCAACTCTGCTAATCTTGACATCACCTTGGTCAATGATTTCTCTGATCAGGTGAAATCTCTTGAGTATGTGTTTGGACCTTTGATGAGACTGTGGTTCCTTAGCTTGTGCAATTGCCCTATTGTTGTCATAATAGAGTTCAGTGGGATCCACTGCACTTGGAACCATTTGAAGTTCAGAAATGAACTTCCTTATCCAAACGACCTCTTTGGCTGCCTAAGAAGCGGCCACATACTGAGCCTCAGTTGTAGAATCAGCTATGGTGTTTTGCTTGAAGCTCTTCCAGCATACAACGCCTCCATTCATCTTGAACACATAGCCGGCCTGCGATCTGAAGTCATTAGGGTTTGACTGAAATGACGCATTAGTGTAGCCTTGAACACTAAGCTCTTCCTGTGCCCCATAGACTAAGAACAAATCCTTAGTTCTTCTCAAATACTTAAGGATGTTCTTTACAGCCACCCAATGTTGTAGACTTGGATTGAATTGGTATCGGCTGGTTATGCTCACAGCATAAGCCACATCTGTTCTAGTGCACAACATTGCATACATGATCGAGCCTACTACTAAAGCATAGGGCACTCAACTCATGTCATCCCTCTTAGCCTGTGTGGTGGGACACTAGCTCTTTGAGAGAGTAAGGTCATGTCTTACTGGAAGATATCCTTTCTTGGATTGCTCTAAGTTGAACCTCTCCAGGACCTTATAAATGTAGGTACTTTGGCTAACGGCCAGGAGCCTCTTAGATCTATCCTGGTAGATCCTCATGCCTAGAATATAGGCGGTCTCTACTAAGTCCTTCATCTCGAAACACTTCCCCAACCATGTCTTCACAGATTGAAGACTAGGAATGTCGTTTCCGATGAGTAGTATGTCATTGACATATAAGACCATAAAAGTCACTAAGCTCCCACTGAATTTTCTGTATACACAGGTGTCATTTTCGCTTTTGATAAAGCCATAATCTCTCACAACTTCATCAAACCAAAAAATTCAAACTTTGAGATGCTAGCTTTAATCCATAAATGAATTTCTTTAGCATGCAAAGTTTATTGGCTTCTGTAGGATAGATGAAGCCATCAGGTTGTGTCATATACACATCCTCTGTCAGCTTCCCATTAAGGAACTCTATCTTAACATCCAACTGTCATATCTCATAGTCATAATATGCAGCTATAGCATGAAAGGAAACCTAGTTTACAAGTATCATTCATATGAACTTGTTGAAGCAAAAAAAAATAAAACTAGGAAACCAAAATCGCATGACTTGATACTATGATCAACCTTGTAAACTTCAAAGACAAGTTAGAGTGTTACCATTGCCATGAAGTGAGTGGCGGCTTGGAAGAAGAAAGGGGGCGAATGCCACTTCTCCAAAGGTATCACACACAGGATGAGATAGGCTTCCTTCCTTGCGCTCCTTGTGCTAGCAAGTCACCAAGGATTCTTTGATCGTGACTTGGAGAGGAGATGTGCGCCCTTGGGTAGGTTTTTTCTTAACTTCTTCCTTGCGTGAAGATGAAGAAGATGCGAGAGGAGGAAGAGAGTAGAAGGGGTTTCGAAACCGTTGTTTCCAAAAAGGAAAGATTCGGCCACCAAATATGGTAAAAACCGAATTGTAACTCCCTTCTTAACTCCCCATGAAGCCATCGAAAACTCCTCTTCAATTGAACCATGTGTTCACAAAGTGAACTGGTTCAATCCCAATTTGGTTCAAGCATCAAACCGAACCAGCCCTAGTTAAGATCTCTCTGAACCAAGTGGCTCAAGATCTAACCACACATCTCATTGAACCTCTTGATCTTTACGATCAAGCATCAATTCTCCCGATCGAAGCTTACAAATCATATGCCCTAATCAATCAAACATGATTAGACTAGATCTCACTTCCAATCAGAGTTTAAATTGCTTTAAACTGAACTAGAATAATTCCAGTCCACACGATCTGACATAAGCAAGCCATATCATCAAATTGTGCGACCCTAAGGGTTTCCTTCAATGTCGGTAACGATAACTTACGTTATCACGATCAGAGAGGGGTATCTAGCAACACATCACTGTCTCCCGATATGAAGGAAAGAGTCTTCCAAGACTACTCCCAAACCACAGCACAAGTGTGAATCTAATTCACTTGGCATACATGTTTCCCTTTGCCACTGGATGTTCCCGTTGGACAAGCGTGTCAAGCCTGTGACTCCAACATGATGAAAATGATTAGATTAGACGAACATAGTCGTCTGGGTATGGCCATACACATTCTCAACCATCTCATCCAGGGGGCCCCTTAGAACATCACACTCCTACTAGGAGAGGCAATCCTATATCTATCACTAGTGCCCTAACATGACTCATGCTCACTATCCAAGATAGTCCTTAACCATTATCTTTCAAATGATATTGAACTACCTCAAGATAATGCCAATCATCACTTAGAAACACAAGTGATATCAAGTCAGAGGAAATATGCCACTTGCTTGCATATAAGGATTATTCACATTGTGACAAACAATTGAATATCCTAAATAGGGTCAGTCCAGTACATCCAATGCACCTATGTGTCTGAATCTTATTCCATGCTTGAAGCATCTTACAAGAACAGAACACATATTAGTCTCAATCATATCAAGGCTGTCTCATGTTCACAGAGATATCTCGACTAAGGACAATACTGAATGTCAGCTAAGCTGAACATCATTGAGACATTACTCAGATGGATACATACAGCAGCAGATAATGTAACAATCTGAATAACAACAATTGCCTTTATAAAACATATAGATTATACATGATACTGTAAATAATCTAAGGCCTCAAACATTAGCCTTAAGAGCATACCCCAACAATCTCCCACTTGCACTTAAACTAATGGTTGAGGAATCTCAAACCCATATTATTACAGTGCTTCTCATGCTTCTGCTACGCCAGAGGCTTTGTAAGCGGGTCAGCTAGATTGTCATCTGTATGAACCTTGCAGATCTTGATATCTCCTCGATCAATGATCTCACGGATCAGGTGAAACCTTCTCTGTATGTGCTTGGACTTCTGGTGTGACCGTGGTTCCTTTGCTTGTGCAATTGCTCTAGTGTTATCACAGAAGATAACCAATGGATCTGCACACGAAGAAACAACACCAAGTTCGTGAATGAACTTACGAATCCAAACTGCCTCCTTTGATGCTTCTGAGGCTGCAACATACTCGGCTTCTGTTGTGGAATCAGCAACAATTGATTGTTTGAAACTCTTCCACACCACTGCTCCTCCATTTAAGCTAAAAACATAGCCTGGTTGCGATCGGAAATCGTCTTGGTCAGATTGGAACGAAGCGTCAGTATATCCTTCAATACTGAGTTCTTCCTGACCTCCATAAATCAAGAACATATCTTTGGTTCTCCGAAGATATTTCAAAATGTTCTTGACTGCAATCCAGTGTGCCTTCCCTGGATTACCTTGGAACCGACTGGTCACGCTTAACCCATAAGCGATGTCTGGGCGAGTACACAACATCGGATACATGATGGACCCAATAGCCGAAGCATAAGGTGTATTGTCCATCTCATCTTTCTCAGACTGTGTTTGAGGGCACTGGCTCTTTGAAAGATTCAGACCATGTCTAACTGGAAGATATCCTCTTTTAGAATTTTCTAAATGGAATCTCTCCAGGACCTTATCGATGTAAGTACTTTGGCATAGCCCGAGAAGCCTATTAGATCTATCTCTATAGATCTCCACACCTAATACATAGGCCGCTTCTCCCAAATCCTTCATCTGGAAACATTTTCTTAACCATGCCTTGACCGCATGCTGTTCAGGAATATCGTTTCCAATGATTAAAATATCATCGACGTAGAGGACTAGGAAAGTAATCACGCTCCCACTAAACCTTTTGTATACACACGGGTCATCTTCATTTTTGATGAAACAAAATTCAGAAACTGATTCATCAAAACGAATATTCCAGCTTCTCGATGCTTGTTTTAGTCCATAAATGGACCTCTTTAATTTGCATATTTTATGACATTCTGATGGATTGATGAAACCTTCAGGCTGTGTCATATACACATCCTCTTCCAATTTTCCATTAAGGAAAGCGGTCTTCACATCCATTTGCCAGATCTCATAATCATAATATGCAGCTATCGCGAGAATAATTCGAATGGACTTGAACATGGCTACAGGAGAGAAAGTTTCATCATAATCTATCCCGTAGATTTGTTTGAAAACTTTCGCAACTAGCCTGCCCTTATAGGTAACCACGTTACCTTCCATGTCTTTCTTCTTTTTGAAGATCCACTTACAGCCTATAGGGATTACTCCCGGAGGTGGATCAACCAAATCCCAGACTTGGTTATCTGACATGGAGTCCATTTCAGCTCGCATAGCTTCAAGCCATCTTGCTGACTCTGGTCCACTGACCGCATCCGCATAAGTGAGGGGTTCATCGTTAATGATGTAGACTCCGTCATAGCGCTCAGGCTGACGACATATCCTTCCTGATCTACGCGGTTCCCGTGACGTCTGAGCCTCAGGTTGAACATTAACCTGATCTATTTGCTCAGGCTCATCCAACTGAGCTTGACTACTTTGTCCCTCTTTTGGAATTTCATCCAGCTTCATTTCTCTCCCACTGGCCTCTTGCAGAAGAAATTCCTTCTCAAGAAAAATAGCCATTCGAGCAACAAATACTTTATTCTCTTTGGGATCGTAGAAATAATAACCCTTAGTTTCTTTAGGGTATCCGACAAATATACATTTATCTGATCTTTTCTCCAGTTTCCCAGAGGCGAGCTTTTTGACATAAGCCTCGCAACCCCAGATTTTGATAAATGTCAAGCTCGGCTGTTTTCCATACCATAACTCATATGGTGTCTTTGAAACAGCTTTGGATGGCACTCAGTTTAGCACCTTTGCAGCTGTTTCCAGTGCAAATCCCCAAAAGGAGTAAGGTAGAGTAGCCTGACTCATCATAGAGCGAACCATATCCAATAAGGTTCTATTCCTCCTCTCGGACACACCATTCCATTGCGGTGTCCCTGGCGGAGTGAGCTATGAGATGATCCCACACTCCTTTAGATAGTCAGTGAACTCACGACTCAAGTATTCTCCACCTCGATCTGATCAAAGTTCTTTGATATGTCGGCCTAACTGATTTTGTACTTCATTTTTGAATTCTTTGAACTTGTCAAAAGATTCACTCTTAGGTCTCATTAAATAGACATAACCATACCTACTGAAATCATCAGTAAAAGTAATGAAGTATGAATAGCCACCTCTGGCATGTTTACTAAATGGCCCACACACATCACTGTGAATAAGGTCAAGTAAACCCGAAGCTCTTTCACCTTTATTAGAAAAAGGAGTCTTCGTCATCTTACCCATTAAACAAGCTCTGCATGTATCAAGCTCCTCATAAGAGAATGATCCCAGCAGTCCATGGTCATGCAACCGCTTAATGCGCTTCTTGTTAATATGGCCTAGACGACTATGCCATAACAAGGTGCTGTGATCAGTATACTTGGCTTTCTTATTATCAATTTGTTGTACAGAACATTCCATGTCCAACATGTATAACCCATTGTTAATCGACCCAGTTGCATAAACAATATTATCATATGAAATACAACACTGTGAAGTTTTGCATTCAAAAGAAAAACCTTTCCTGACAAGAGCAGGAATAGAGATAATATTCTTCGTTATTCTTGGTACAAAATAATAATTGTCAAGTTCTAATACAAAACCAGATGGTAAAGAGATGTTATATTCCCCTACAGCAACAGCAGCAACCCGTGCCCCGTTTCCAATTCGTAGGTCCACCTCATGCTGTCCCACCTGTCTTCTTCTCTTGAGTTCCTGCACATTTGAACAAATGTGAACTCCACATGCAGTGTCCAACACCCATGAAATAGAAGAAGCAACCATAACTTCAGTCACGAAAATACCTGAGCCAGAAGTGAAAGACTTGCTTCCCTTCTTCTCTCCTTGGAGCGCTCTACAGTCCTTCTTCCAGTGACCTAGCTGGCCACAATGGAAGCATCTGTTGTCCTTCGACCACTTCACCTTTTGTTTCAAAGCCTTGTTGTAGCTCTTGATAGGGGTTTTGCCCTTCTTCCCCTTCTTCTTGTTCCGTGAAGGAACCATCAAGACAGAGGATGAAGGTTTTCCCTTCTCAAGAGTCTGCTCTGTTGTGCAGAGCATGTTGGGGTATGCCCTTAAGGCTAATGTTTGAGGCCTTGGGCTATTATCAGTATCATGTATAAACTATGTATATGTTTATAAAGGCAATTGTTGTTATTCAGATTGTTGCATTATCTGCTGCTGTATGTATACTTCTGAATAATGTCTCATTGGTGTTTCAGCTTGGCTGACATGCAGTATTGTCCTTAGTCGAGATATCTTGGTGAACATGAGACAGCCTTGATGAAGGAACCCCTAACTAAGGGGGAAGAAACCCTAAGCATGCTCATCTATCATGCATAGCGGAAAGAGGGCTTCAAGTCAAGATCGGATATGAAACAATATGATCAACTTGAAACTAAAAATCATACCAATGCCATGGACTTGGATCTCGGCTTGGAAGAAGAGATCAAGATAGGTCTCCTCCAAAGTGTGCCACACACAAGATGAAGTTGGCTCACTCCTTGGGGTCGCTTGTGCTAGCAAGTCACTCAAGGAATCTTCACTTGTCGAATGGAAGGGATGATGAACTTCCTTGTTGCCGAGAGTTCCTCTTTGCCCAAGCTCTCCTTCTCGTCGTCAACCACACCTCAACCAATGTCCAAGGCGTTGATGAGAAGAGTTCCAACGCATAAGCGTTTTTGGCGTTAAGTGAAACCGGCCCCCTTTGATGACTTTCCATAAATGGAAGCTCATCAAAGCATGCGCTCAAGCCATAACCCAAACGCATTTGAGCATTGAACCATGCGTTCACAATTGTGAACCGGTTCAAGCTAAACCGTTCGATTCAACTTTGGTTCATGAACCAAACCGAAATGGCTCAAGCCATGTGGTCTAGACCATATTGAACCCCAAGGCTCATGATCTAACCATTCATCACCTGATGCCCCTGATCTTTCCGATCTAGCATCATCTCTCTTGATCGAAGCTTACCGATCTCAAGCCTTAATCAATCAAACATGATCAGACCAGATCTCACTTACAATCAGAGATAAAATCCCTTTAATCTGAACTCAAAGAATCCAGTCCATTCGATCTGACTCAAGTAAGCCATATCATCAAATTGTGCGACCCTGAGGGTTTCCTCTAAATGTCGGTAACGATAACTTACGTTATCACGATCAGTGAGGGGTATCTAGCAACACATCACTGTCTCCCGATATAAAGGAAAGAGTCTTCCAAGACTACTCCCAAACCATTGCACAAGTGTGACTCCATTCACAAGGCATACATGTGTCCTTTGCCACTGGATGTTCTTATTGGACAAGCGGGTCAAGCTTGTAACTCCAATACGATGAGCATGATTAGATCAGATGCACATTGTCATCTGGGCATGGCCATACACTATCTCAATCATCTCATATAGGGGGCCCATTAGAACATCACACTCCTTAAACAAGGAGACGGCAATCCTATGTCTATCACTAGTGCTCTAACCTGATTCAAGCTCACCATCCAAGATAGTCTATAATCATTATGTTTCAAATGATATTGAACTACCTCAAGACAATGACAATCATCATTTAGAAACACAAGTGATCTCAAGTCAGAGGACATGTGCCACTTGTTGCTCACAAGGATCATTCACATTGTGACAAGCAATGGAATATCCGAGTAGGGTCTGTCCAGTACATCCAATGTACCCATGAGTCTACATCTTATTCCATGCTCGAAGCATCCTATAAGATTAGCACTCATATTAGTCTCAATCATATCAAGGCTGTCTCATGTTCACCAAGATATCTCGACTAAGGACATATAGCCTGTCAGCCTAGCTGAACAGCTTTGAGACATTATTCAGAAGTACACTTATTCAGCAGACAAGGTAACAACCTGAATAATAACCATGCCTTTTATAAACACAAGAGTTTATTACATGATACTTATACAATCCCAAAGGCCTCAAACATTAGCCTTAAGGGCATACCCCAACAATCTCCCACTTGCACTTAATCTAATGGTTGAGAAATCTCAAACCCATATTATTACAGTGCTTCTCATGCTTCTGCTGCGCCAGAGGCTTGGTAAGCGGGTCTGCCAGATTGTCATCTGTATGAACCTTGCAAATCTTGATCTCGCCACGATCAATGATCTCCCGGATCAAGTGAAAACGTCTTTGTATGTGCTTGGACTTCTGGTGTGACCGCGGTTCCTTTGCTTGTGCTATAGCTCCAGTGTTATCACAGAAGATAACCAAAGGATCTGCACTCGAAGGAACGACACCAAGTTCTCTCACGAACTTACGAATCCACACTGCCTCCTTGGATGCTTCCGAGGCTGCAACATACTCGGCTTCTGTTGTGGAATCAGCAACAGTTGACTGTTTGAAACTTTTCCACACCACAGCACCTCCATTCAAGCTAAAAACATAGCCTGATTGCGATCGGAAATCATCCTGGTCCGACTGGAACGAAGCGTCAGTATATCCCTCTATACTGAGTTCTTCCTGACCACCATATATCAAGAACATATCTTTGGTCCTCCGCAGATATTTTAAGATGTTCTTGACCGCAATCCAGTGCGCCAAACCTGGATTACTTTGGAATCGACTGGTCACGCTTAACCCGTAAGCGACGTCTGGGCGAGTACACAACATCGCATACATAATGGACCCAATAGCCGAAGCATAAGGCGTATTGTCCATTTCATCTTTCTCAGTCTGTGTTTGTGGACACTGACTCTTCGAAAGATTCAGACCATGTCTGACTGGAAGATATCCACGTTTAGAATTCTCTAAATGGAATCTCTCCAGGACCTTATCGATGTAGGTACTCTGGCACAACCCGAGAAGCCTCTTAGATCTATCCCGGTAGATCTTCACACCTAATACATAGGCTGCTTCTCCTAGATCTTTCATCTGAAAACATTTTCCTAACCATGCCTTAACAGCATGCAGTTCAGGAATATCGTTTCCAATGATCAAGATATCATCGACGTAGAGGATTAGGAATGTAATCACGCTCCCACTAAACCTCTTATATACACACGGGTCATCTTCGTTCTTGATGAAACCAAACTCAGAGATTGATTCATCAAAACGAATGTTCCAGCTTCTTGATGCTTGTTTCAGTCCATAAATGGACTTCTTTAACTTGCATATTTTATGACGATCTGATGGACTAGTGAAACCTTCCGGTTGTGTCATATACACATCCTCATCCAGATTTCCATTGAGGAAAGCTGTCTTCACATCCATCTGCCAGATCTCATAATCGTAATATGCAGCTATCGCGAAAAGAATCCGAATAGACTTAAACATGGCTACTGGTGAGAAAGTTTCATCATAATCTAACCCGTAGATTTGTTTGAAACCTTTCGCAACTAGCCTGCCTTTATAGGTAACCACGTTACCATCCATGTCAATCTTCTTCTTGAAGATCCATTTACAGCCTATAGGGATTACTCCCGGAGGCGGATCAACCAAATCCCAGACATGGTTATCTGACATGGAGTCCATCTCGGCTCGCATAGCTTCAAGCCATCTAGCTGACTCCGGTCCACTGACCGCATCCGCATAAGTTAGGGGTTCATCATTATCCATGATGTAGACTCCGTCATAGCGCTCAGGCTGTCGACGGATCCTACCCGATCTTCGCGGTTCCCGTGATATCTGAGCCTCAGGTTGTTCAATAACCTGATCTACTGGCTCAGGCACATCCAACTGTGCTTGACTACTTTGTCCTTCCTCTGGATTCTCATCCAGCTTTATTTCTCTCCCACTGGCCTCTTGCAGAATAAATTCCTTCTCAAGAAATATGGCCGTCCGAGCAACAAAAACCTTGTTCTCTTTGGGATCGTAGAAATAATAACCCTTAGTTTCCTTAGGGTAACCGACAAAGATACATTTGTCAGATCTGCTCTCTAGTTTCCCAGAGGCGAGCTTTTTGACATAAGCCTCGCAACCCCAGATCCTGATAAATGTCAAGCTAGGCTGTTTCCCATACCATAACTCATATGGCGTCTTTAAAACTGCCTTGGATGGCACTCGGTTTAGTACCTTTGCAGCTGTTTCCAGTGCAAAACCCCAAAAGGAATATGGAAGAGTAGCCTGACTCATCATAGAACGAACCATATCAAGTAGCGTTCTATTTCTCCTCTCGGACACACCATTCCATTGCGGTGTTCCTGGCGGAGTGAGCTGTGAGATAATCCCACACTCTTTCAGATAGTCAGTAAACGCATGACTCAGGTATTCACCACCTCGATCAGAACGAAGTGCCTTGATATTTCGGCCTAACTGATTCTGTACTTCATTCTTGAACTCTTTGAACTTGTCAAAAGATTCATTTTTATGTCTCATTAAATAGACATACCCATACCTACTGAAATCATCAGTGAAGGTAATGAAGTACTGATAGCCACCTCTGGCATGTTTACTGAAAGGCCCACACACATCACTGTGTATAAGGTCCAGTAAACCTGAAGTCCTTTGACCTTTGTGAGGAAAAGGAGACTTCGTCATTTTACCCATCAAACAAGCTTTGCATGTATCAATCTCCTCATAGGAGAATGATCCCAGCAGTCCATGATGATGCAACCGCTTAATGCGCTTCTCGTTTATATGGCCTAAACGACTATGCCATAACAAGGTGCTGTCATCAGCATACTTGGCTTTCTTATTATCAATGTTTTGTATAGAATTTTCCATGTCCAACATGTATAACCCATTGTTAATTGAACCAGTTGCATACACAATATTATCACGAGATAAAACACACTTTGAAATCTTGCATTCAAAGGCAAATCCTTTCCTGACAAGAGCAGGAATAGAGATAATATTCTTTGTGATACTTGGTACAAAATAACAATTGTTTAATTCTAATACAATGCCAGATGGTAAAGAAATGAAATAGTCTCCTACAGCAACAGCAGCAACCCGTGCCCCGTTTCCAACGCGTAGGTCTACCTCATGCTGTCCCACCTGCCTTCTTCTCTTGAGTTCCTGCACATTTGAACAAATGTGAACTCCACATGCAGTGTCTAACACCCATGATATAGAAGAAGATGAAACCATGACTTCCGTCACGTATATACCTGAGCCAGAAGCAATGCTTCCCCTCTTATCTCCTTGGAGCGCTTTACAGTCCTTTTTCCAGTGACCCAGCTGGCCACAGTGGAAACACCTGTTGTCCTTCGACCGCTTAACCTTCTGTTTCAGGGCCTTACTGTAATTCTTGACAGGGGCCTTGCCCTTCTTCCCCTTCTTCTTGTTCCTAGAAGGAACCATCAAGACAGAGGTTGAAGGCTTACCCTTCAGAGTTTCCTCAGTTGTCAAGAGCATATTCAGCAGCTCTGCCGGCGTACAATCGATCTTGTTCATATTAAAGTTAATAATGAACGCATCGAAAGAAGGCGGGAGAGACTGCAGAATAATATCCACAGCAAGCTCCTGGTTGATGGTATGCCCCAGTTTCTTCAGAGCCTCCTTGTGCCCAATCATCTTGAGCACGTGAGCTCCCACTGGGCTCCCCTCAGCCAGTTTGCTCTGAAAGAAGAGCTTCGTCAGATTATAGCGTTCAGTCCTCGCCTGTGCAGCATACAGCATTTTGAGGTTTGCTATAATCTCTATAGCTGACATATCCTCATGCTGACGCTGCAGCGGTGGCGTCATAGACGCTAGCATCAGGCAAGCGACATCAATGCTATCATTGACGTGCTTTTCGTAGGCTTCCCGAACCGCCCTTGCGGCGTTCGGAGCGGGCTGCGGCGGTATCGCCGTCTCGAGGACATACAGTTTCCTCTCTGCCTTAAGAACAATCTTAAGGTGTCCGAACCAGTCAGAGAAGTTCGGCCCAGCAAACTTCTCCCTTTCCAGTAGGGATCGCACATTGAAGCTCATGGTGTTCGTTGCTGCAGGAATCTACAACAAGCAAGAACAGCAAGGTTAGTATCAATGTTTCAGAATCAATCCAGGACTTAAGAAAGATTCTTTTCTCACTATTTTGTCTGACTGAAAAATCCAGTAAACAGTCCGAAAGAGTAATACTCTTTTAGTGAGATGGGATCCAGATTTCATACTTGGTCTCCGCGTCCCGCTCAGGCGAGATAAGATGCACAGAGATAACAAGCACTAATTTCTGGTAGGCTGTCTCAGCCAATCGCCAACCCGTGCGATTCCCCTTCATCTTGGCAATCCAGCAGACTGTGCCAACTGAGTTGGTACAACACAGTCTCTGATCCCAGAGATGGCTGCCTCCATGTGCTACCATATGCGCCACATATGTAGCCAACATGGTCAAGCTGACCTGACCTACTCCCTGGACCACCACGTGCTATGCTGAGCAACGAGAGGGGATAAATCCCAACTCTGTAACACGCAGGTGAAATCCAGCACCGTCTGAAGATAGGTGGACGTGCCCACTGAGTGGGTTCAACACGGCTCCAACGATAATCAGAAAGGTGAGGTTTCGCGTCAGAAGGCTTACGAGCTTGATATGTTAGCGTTGGATTTTATCGGTCTTTTATCTTCTTAACTATCATACAAGTCCTATGGTGATAGGAGAAGATAAACTTAAACATGCAATTCTAATTATAAGCAATAAGAAGAAAGCATGATCTTATGTGGTAAAAGCCCATGAACCCTAGTAAGACCTTAATTTACTTAAGTCTTCACTTGAGCTCCTTGCATCTCATCTGGTCCAACCCAGTGCCCTAGCGCCAAGAGCACCTCAGGTGCACCACCAGATGAATGCCCCTCTTGGATGTGTGCACTTGTCTAATCAAAGTACATTTGATCTATCTAGACAAGGTTGACTCGCAGGTCAACTACATATTATAAATTAAGTACAATGTGATTCGCAGATCACAAATTAATTTACAACTTATCCAGGCTCGCAGGCCCCAGCACAGCACACAATAGGGCAACCCACATAAGACTAAATAAACAAGCATATGATTCAATCAACATGTGATCCATTCAAGAAATTAAATTTTGGAAAAACCCATGGCATCAATTTAATTTCCTTATGAGCCCTACAACCTTACAATGGTCCATTGATGGGGATCCACTCATCCATCTAGCTAGATCCTTTGCCCTTGCATGCACCGAGTCCTAACTGACCCGAGTTGACCTAATGGTCAACCATGCATGCCCCAAGGGCTGAACCACCCCATGAGTTTTGGCAAGCGGGTGTGACCCCGGGCCTAACTCAAGTGTGTTCAGTAGTTGTCTCAACCAGACCTCGCTACACGCCCTAGATGCAGTCAACCTATAGCCACCTTGTGCTTGCGCATAGGTGCTATTGGGTCAACCCATCTGAGCTGTCAGATGGTCTGATCAGACTTGGATCCAACCTAGTGGTGACTTCAACCTCATCAACCCATCTAAGGGTTTAATGTAGTGGCTCCTTAGATCTAATGAAGCGCGCAAGAGGTAAGTTTTAGAAAACTTTTATAACATGCGCAATGTTACAAACAAACAACATGCTTGATAACCCTTAGATCTAAGGGGGTCCCCTTCAAGGGGGAGCGCATACTTTAGGAGGTCCCCTTCAAGGGGGAGCGCATACTTCAGGAACATATGATACAAGCGCAACATCATGAACATATAAGCGCAACATCATGAACATATGATACAAGCGCAACATCATGAACATATAAGCGCAACATCATGAACATATGATACAAGCGCAACATCATGAACATATAAGCGCAACATCATGAAAACAAAGCATGCCTCAAGGAAACAGTAAGCGCAACATCATGTATGGATCACCAATACTTAAAGCAATCATATCGATCATATCATGAGCCTAGCTCTGATACCAATTGAAGGAACCCCTAACTAAGGGGGAAGAAACCCTAAGCATGCTCCATCTATCATGCATAGCGGAAAGAGGGCTTCAAGTCAAGATCGGATATGAAACAATATGATCAACTTGAAACTAAAAATCATACCAATGCCATGGACTTGGATCTCGGCTTGGAAGAAGAGATCAAGATAGGTCTCCTCCAAAGTGTGCCACACACAAGATGAAGTTGGCTCACTCCTTGGGGTCGCTTGTGCTAGCAAGTCACTCAAGGAATCTTCACTTGTCGAATGGAAGGGATGATGAACTTCCTTGTTGCCGAGAGTTCCTCTTTGCCCAAGCTCTCCTTCTCGTCGTCAACCACACCTCAACCAATGTCCAAGGCGTTGATGAGAAGAGTTCCAACGCATAAGCGTTTTTGGCGTTAAGTGAAACCGGCCCCCTTTGATGACTTTCCATAAATGGAAGCTCATCAAAGCATGCGCTCAAGCCATAACCCAAACGCATTTGAGCATTGAACCATGCGTTCACAATTGTGAACCGGTTCAAGCTAAACCGTTCGATTCAACTTTGGTTCATGAACCAAACCGAAATGGCTCAAGCCATGTGGTCTAGACCATATTGAACCCCAAGGCTCATGATCTAACCATTCATCACCTGATGCCCCTGATCTTTCCGATCTAGCATCATCTCTCTTGATCGAAGCTTACCGATCTCAAGCCTTAATCAATCAAACATGATCAGACCAGATCTCACTTACAATCAGAGATAAAATCCCTTTAATCTGAACTCAAAGAATCCAGTCCATTCGATCTGACTCAAGTAAGCCATATCATCAAATTGTGCGACCCTGAGGGTTTCCTCTAAATGTCGGTAACGATAACTTACGTTATCACGATCAGTGAGGGGTATCTAGCAACACATCACTGTCTCCCGATATAAAGGAAAGAGTCTTCCAAGACTACTCCCAAACCATTGCACAAGTGTGACTCCATTCACAAGGCATACATGTGTCCTTTGCCACTGGATGTTCTTATTGGACAAGCGGGTCAAGCTTGTAACTCCAATACGATGAGCATGATTAGATCAGATGCACATTGTCATCTGGGCATGGCCATACACTATCTCAATCATCTCATATAGGGGGCCCATTAGAACATCACACTCCTTAAACAAGGAGACGGCAATCCTATGTCTATCACTAGTGCTCTAACCTGATTCAAGCTCACCATCCAAGATAGTCTATAATCATTATGTTTCAAATGATATTGAACTACCTCAAGACAATGACAATCATCATTTAGAAACACAAGTGATCTCAAGTCAGAGGACATGTGCCACTTGTTGCTCACAAGGATCATTCACATTGTGACAAGCAATGGAATATCCGAGTAGGGTCTGTCCAGTACATCCAATGTACCCATGAGTCTACATCTTATTCCATGCTCGAAGCATCCTATAAGATTAGCACTCATATTAGTCTCAATCATATCAAGGCTGTCTCATGTTCACCAAGATATCTCGACTAAGGACATATAGCCTGTCAGCCTAGCTGAACAGCTTTGAGACATTATTCAGAAGTACACTTATTCAGCAGACAAGGTAACAACCTGAATAATAACCATGCCTTTTATAAACACAAGAGTTTATTACATGATACTTATACAATCCCAAAGGCCTCAAACATTAGCCTTAAGGGCATACCCCAACACTTGATATGATTGAGACTAATATGTGTTCTAATCTTATAGGATGCTTCGAGCATGGAATAAGATTTAGACGCATAGGTGCATTGGATGTACTGGACTGACCCTACTTAGGATATTCAGTTTTTGTCACAATGTGAATAATCCTTATAAACTAGCAAGTGGTATACTCCCTCTAACTTGAGATCACTTGTGTTTCTAAATGATGATTGACATTGTTTTGAGGTAGTTCAATATCATTTGAAAGATAATGGTTAAGGATTATCTTGGATGGTGGGCATGACTCATGTTAGGACACTGGTGATAGATATAGGATTGCCTCTCCTAGTTGGAGTGTGATGTTCTAAAGGGCCCCCTGGATGAGATGGTTGAGAAAGTGTATGGCCATACCCAGATGACTATGTTCATCTGATCTAACCATTCTCATCATGTTGGAATTACAGGCTTGACAGGCTTGTCCAATGAGAACGTCCAGTGGCAAAGGGAACATGTATGCCGAGTGAATTGGATTCACACTTGTGCTATGGTTTGGGTGTAGTCTTGGAAGACTCTTTCCTTCATATCGGGAGACAGTGATGTGTTGCTAGATACCCCTCTCTGATCGTGATAACGTAAGTTATCGTTACCGACATTGAAGGAAACCCTTAGGGTCGCACAATTTGATGATATGGCTTACTTATGTCAGATCGTGTGGACTGAATTGTTCTGGTTCAGTTTAAAGGAATTTAAACTCTGATTGGAAGTGAGATCTGGTCTGATCATGTTTGATTGATTAGGGCTTGAGATCAGTAAGCTTCGATCGAGAGAATTGATGCTTGATCATAGAGATCAAGAGGGTCGAGAGATGTGTGGTTAGATCTTGAACCATTTGGTTTAAAGAGATCAAAACCATGGTGGGTTCGGTTTGGTCTTTGAACCAAATAGAATTGAACCGGTTCACTTGGTGAACGCACGGTTCAATTGAGAGAGGAGTTATCGATGGCTTCAAGTGGAGTTAAACATGGAGTTATGCACTTACTATTTTTGGAAGCCGTTTTCTTTGAGAAAACGCCCCCATGTTCGAACGCCTATCTCTCTCTCTCGCCCCCTCTCCTCTCGTGTGGATGATCTTCACGACAAGAGGAAGTTCGGCCAGCAAAAAGGAGAAAGACATCTCCTCATACACGATCTAGGACTCCTTGGATCTTTGCTAGCACAAGGAATACAAGGAAGAAGTCATCATCTTCTTGTGTGCGATTTCCTTTGGAGAAGAGCCGCTCGCCCTTTCTTCTTCCAAGTCGCCACTCAATCAATGGCAATGGTAACACATCATTTTATCCTTTTATGGTTGCTCATATTATCTTGCCTCTCGATCCTATCAAACCTAGTTTTTCGCCTATGCAAGATCTTCTAGATGCGCATGTGTACTAGGGTTTGACTTTCAGAGCATGTTCAGTAATTCTGCCGGGGTATAGTCGATTTTGTTCATATTAAAATTAATAATGAACGCATCGAAAGAGGCCGGGAGAGACTGCAAGATGATGTCTACAACAAGTTCTTGATTGATGGTATGTCCCAGTTTCTCTAGAGCTTCTTTGTACCCAATCATCTTGAGTACGTGAGCTCCCACTGGACTCCCTTCAGTCAGTTTGCTATGAAAGAAAAGTTTTGTCAAGTTATAGCGTTCTGTCCTTGCCTGTGCAGCATACAACATTTTGAGATTTGCTATAATATCAATAGCAGACAAATCCTCATGCTGACGCTGGAGCTCGGGCGTCATTGACGCAAGCATAAGGCAAGCGACATCAGTACTATCACTGACGTGCTTCTCATAAGCATCTTGAACCGCTCTTGCAGCGTTCGTAGCGGGTTGAGCCGGTATTGCCGACTCAAGGACATACAGCTTCCTCTCAGCTTTGAGGACAATTTTCAACTGTCTATACCAGTCTGAGAAGTTTGGCCCAGCAAACTTCTCCTTTTCCAATATGGATCTCAAATTGAGCCCTGTGGTGTTCGTTGCTGCAGGAATCTACAACATAGCAAGAACAACAAGGTCAGTATCCATGTTAGAATCATTCCAGGAGTTAAGAGTGATTCTTTTCTCACTATTTTATCTGACTGCAAATCCAATAAAACAGCCCGAAAGAGTGAAAACCCTTTAGTGAGATGGGATCCAGATTTCACACTTGATCTCCGCATCCTGCTCAGGCGAGATAAGATGCACAGAGAGTTCAAGCACTAATCACTGGTAGGCAATCCATGCCAATCGCCAACCCGTGCAATTCCCCTTCATTTAGGCAATCCAGAAGACTGTGCCAACTGAGTTGGTACAACACAGTCTCTGATTCCTCAGATGGCTGCCTCCATATAGCTATCATGTGCTCAACATGTAGCCTATATGGTCAAGCTGACCTGATCTACTTCCTGGACCACCACGTGCTATGCTGAGCAACGAGAAGCGATAAATCCCTTCTCTGTAGCATGTAGGTGTAATCACGCACCGTCTGAAGATAGCTGGGCGTGCCCACTGAGTGGGTACAACACGGCCCCAACGATAGTCAGAATAGTGAGGTTTCGCGTCAGAAGGCAATCGATAGCTTGATATTGACGTTGGATTTTAACGGTGTTTTATCTTCTTACTATCATGCAAATTCTATAGTGATAGCAGAAGAATAAAACATAGATGTGCAAATATTACTTAAAACAGTAAATGAAAGCACCATTATCTTATGTGGTAAAAGCCCATAAAAACTTAAGTAAAACCCTAGTTTGACAAAAGTCTTCACTTGAGGTCTTTATGGGACTCTTGTACTTCATCTGGCCCAGCTCGGGCCCAAACGCCATCTGCAACCCAAAAGCGCCCACTGGGTAGAATGGGCCAGTTCTAGAGTCGAACTCTAGACCTCCCACCTGGTGAAGCCAATTGCTGCATGCGCTTCTGCCATGTGTGCTGTGTGCTCATGTCTGATCAAATTACATTTAAAACTATCCAGACATGATTTGACACGCAGGTCAATTATACATTTTCATAAATCAAAATGTGATTCACAGATCACACAAAAATATTTAATTCCAGGCACGCAGGCCCCAGCACAGCACACAAAATAAGGGCAACCCACATAAGATTAAATAAACACCCATTCAACATGTTAAACATGCATATATGTGATCCAAACAGAAATAAAATTTTTTTTTTTGAAAATCCCATGGCATCAATTTTATTTCCTTATGTGCCCTACTACCTTACGATGGTCCATTAACAGGTATCCACTCGTCAGAACAAGTCGGACCCACTGCCCTTGCATGCACCCAGTCATAACTGACTTGCGTCGACCTCATGGTCAACTATGCATGCCTTAAGGGCTGAACGTCCCACATGATTTCTGGCAAGCGGGTGTGACCCCGGGCCATAATCATGATCGTTCACTAGGCGCCTCAATCAGACATCGCTACACGCCCTTCTGCAGTCGACTTATAGCCACCTGTATAGCTTGCGCACAGGTGCTATCCGGCCGCCCCATCCAGGCTGTCAGATGGTCTGATTAGGCTGTTGGGTCTAGACCTGACTAACGACTTTTACACTGTTAACTCATCTAAGTATTTGAAGTAGGTGCATAGATAAATCTAGTGAGGGTCACGCATGAAGATAATTTTTGAGTGAAAACATCTATAAAATGCGCAAACCAACATCACATGCGTAAGCTTGAATGTAAAAATACAACTATCATAACATGGCATGTATTTTTCGCATGAGTATAGAAGCATGCGCATCATGTAGATCTACCCAAAACACAAATCAAACATGGATCACAAGATGGCAATCATATGTATCAGGTCAAAACCAACGCTCTGATACCACTGAAAGGAAACCTAGTTTACAAGTATCTTTCATATGAACTTGTTGAAGCAAAAAAAAATAAAACTAGGAAACCAAAATCGCATGACTTGATACTATGATCAACCTTGTAAACTTCAAAGACAAGTTAGAGTGTTACCATTGCCATGAAGTGAGTGGCGGCTTGGAAGAAGAAAGGGGGCGAATGCCACTTCTCCAAAGGTATCACACACAGGATGAGATAGGCTTCCTTCCTTGCGCTCCTTGTGCTAGCAAGTCACCAAGGATTCTTTGATCGTGACTTGGAGAGGAGATGTGCGCCCTTGGGTAGGTTTTTCTTAACTTCTTCCTTGCGTGAAGATGAAGAAGATGCGAGAGGAGGAAGAGAGTAGAAGGGGTTTCGAAACCGTTGTTTCCAAAAAGGAAAGATTCGGCCACCAAATATGGTAAGAACCGAATTGTAACTCCCTTCTTAACTCCCCATGAAGCCATCGAAAACTCCTCTTCAATTGAACCATGCGTTCACAAAGTGAACCGGTTCAATCCCAATTTGGTTCAAGCATCAAACCGAACCAGCCCTGGTTAAGATCTCTCTGAACCAAGTGGCTCAAGATCTAACCACACATCTCATTGAACCTCTTGATCTTTACGATCAAGCATCAATTCTCCCGATCTAAGCTTACCGATCATATGCCCTAATCAATCAAACATGATTAGACTAGATCTCACTTCCAATCAGAGTTTAAATTGCTTTAAACTGAACTAGAATAATTCCAGTCCACACGATCTGACATAAGCAAGCCATATCATCAAATTGTGCGACCCTAAGGGTTTCCTTCAATGTCGGTAACGATAACTTACGTTATCACGATCAGAGAGGGGTATCTAGCAACACATCACTGTCTCCCGATATGAAGGAAAGAGTCTTCCAAGACTACTCCCAAACCACAGCACAAGTGTGAATCTAATTCACTTGGCATACATGTTTCCCTTTGCCACTGGATGTTCCCGTTGGACAAGCGTGTCAAGCCTGTGACTCCAACATGATGAAAATGATTAGATTAGACGAACATAGTCGTCTGGGTATGGCCATACACATTCTCAACCATCTCATCCAGGGGCCCCTTAGAACATCACACTCCTACTAGGAGAGGCAATCCTATATCTATCACTAGTGCCCTAACATGACTCATGCTCACTATCCAAGATAGTCCTTAACCATTATCTTTCAAATGATATTGAACTACCTCAAGATAATGCCAATCATCACTTAGAAACACAAGTGATCTCAAGTCAGAGGAAATATGCCACTTGCTTGCATATAAGGATTATTCACATTGTGACAAACAATTGAATATCCTAAATAGGGTCAGTCCAGTACATCCAATGCACCTATGTGTCTGAATCTTATTCCATGCTTGAAGCATCCTACAAGAACAGAACACATATTAGTCTCAATCATATCAAGGCTGTCTCATGTTCACCGAGATATCTCGACTAAGGACAATACTGAATGTCAGCTAAGCTGAACATCATTGAGACATTACTCAGATGTATACATACAGCAGCAGATAATGTAACAATCTGAATAACAACAATTGCCTTTATAAAACATATAGATTATACATGATACTGTAAATAATCTAAGGCCTCAAACATTAGCCTTAAGAGCATACCCCAACAAGCAAATTCTGAATGGATTTGATCATGGCAACTGGCAAAAGGGTTTCATCATAGTCCACCCCATGGACTTGTTTGAATCCTTTAGCCACTAGTCTACACTTATAGGTAACTATGTTGCCATCCATGTCAGTCTTCCTCTTGAAGATCCATTTACACCCTATGGGTTTTACCCCATCAGGGAGCTCAACCAAATCCTAGACTTAGTTTGCTGACATAGAATCCATCTTGGAACACATGGCTTTAAGCCATCTCTCGGAGACCGGTCTACTAACTGCCTCATCATAGTTCCTGAGCTCATCCTCAATGATGAAGATATTGTCATGTTGGGTTGGCAGTGACCCATACCTCTCAGGTGCATGACGAATCTTCCTAGACCTATGTGGGACCTGTGTCTGAGCCTCAGGTTGCCTAGCAATCGGTGCAGGCGACCCAGGTTCCATCTCCTTGTCTTGTGGTTGCACTTGGACCTCGTCCAAGTCAAACTTCCTCGCACAAACTTCTTTCATGAAAAATTATTTCATTAGAAAGACAGCACCCCGACCAACAAAAACTTTGTTCTCTATGGGAATATAGAAGTAGTAACCCTTAGTTTCCTTAGGGTACCCTACAAACACACATTTATCAGATCTAGGTTATAGCTTGCTAGAATCCTAATGTTTGACATAAGCCTCACATCCCCAGATCCTGATAAATGAGAGGTTAGGGCATCTCCCACTCCATACCTCATATGGAATCTTGGAGACACTCTTAGGTGGAACAGTATTCAGTATAAGAGAACCTGTCTCAAGTGCATGACCCCAGAATGAGGGAGGTAGAGTTGCATGACTCATCATAGATCGAACCATGTCCAACACAGTTTGATTTCTCCTCTCAGACACACCATTCCATTGAGGTGTTCCAGGAGGAGTGAGTTGGGATAGGATCCCACCATGATCTGATCAAAGAGTTTTGATAGACCTACCAAGCTGATTTTCTACTTCATGTCTGAACTCCTTAAATTTCTCAAAGGATTCAGTAAATGTGATGAAGTAGTTGTACCCTCCTCTGGCTTGTTTACTGAATGGCCCACACACATCACTGTGTATATGATCTAATAAACCTCCTGCCCTTTCACCAGTCTTGGTGAAGGGCACTTTTGTCATCTTCCCTAATAAACAAGGCTCACAAGTGTCAAATTCCTCCAAGGAACTTGAATCTAACAACCCATTTGCATGGAGTTGTTGAATGCGATTCTTGTTTATATGGGCTAATCGACAATGTCATAGGAAAGCACCAACTGAACCACTCAGTTTGGTCCTCTTACTATTTATGTTACAAATAGAACTATCCATATCCAAGACATATAATCCATTGCACAGAGTACCCCTCCCATAAAATATGTTTGCAAATGAAAAAGAAGAAGAGTTCTCCTTTATTTCAAACTTAAATCCTTTCTTTGCCAAGCAAGGAATGGATACAATGTTTTTGGTAAGTGAAGGTACATAATAGCAATGATCTAGTTCTAATTGAAGTCCAGAAGGCAGGGTGAGAGTCAAAATTCCTACAGCAACTTGTGCCCCGTTTCCAACCAATAGGTCAATCTCTCCGGGCCGTACCGATCTACTTTTCTTCAACCCCTGTATATTTGTACAAATATGAGCTCCACATGCGGTATCCAATACACATGACATAGAAGTTGAAAGGTTGACTTCAGTAACATAAATACCTGAGCATGAAGATGAAGCCTTGCCTCTCTTCTTCTCATTCTGAAGTCGCACCATGTCCTTTATCATGTGTCCTCCACATGAGTAGCACTTGTTATTCCTGATTCTTTCTATCTTTATCTTCAATGTCATAGTTAAGCCTTTCGGCTCAACACATTGAATGTCTACTATAGGAGGGTTGAGCGCAACCAATTCATTAAAGAGTTGCCTTAGATTAGAAATAATCTCAGAGACACTCTTACATTCATTATGCCCTCTAAATTCAGGTGACATGTTGGTTAGCATCAAATTAGCAACCTCTAAAGTATCAGCCTGATGTTTATCATAAGCATCCTTCTCAGCTGCTGAGGCTGAGCATAGAAGTGGCTCAGGAATATTCTGCTCAAGGACATAGAGCTTCCTCTCGAGCTTGAGCACAGTTCTCTAGTTCATATACCAATCCAGTAAGTTGAATCCAACCAACTTATCCCTTTCCAGGGTAGATCGCAGTGACCATCTGCTATTGTTCGTAGCTATTGTTCTACAACAACCAAGAAAAGCAGATTAGTACTACTTCAAATTATTTAAACTGGACTTGCTTTAAATGATTATGGCTCCCACTATTTTGATCAAATTGACAACCTACAAAGTCAATCGGGAAATTCGAGATTTCCTAGTGATATGAGGTCCTTATTCCACATGAGGCTTCGCGCCCCACGAGGGTGGGATTAGATGCACAAAATGACCCATGCTTCTTAAGGTGGGCACACCGGCCGATTGCACTTGGCAACTCTCCTTATTGAGACAGTCTAGGCATTTCACGGCATGAAACCCTAACTTCTCAACGATGCCTCTAGAGTTCCACCATATGCCCAATGGAAATCTAGTCAAGTCTATTCCTAACCATTATCCCCAGGGCCAACAAGTTTCCTTGCGAAGGCACGTCCAGATTAAAACTGGACTGGGGAAACCATTGTCAGCTCACACCTTCTAAAGATAAGTGGGTGTGTCCCATGAGGGTGGGAAATAGTTCACAACACCACTAATCAATAGTTTGATAAGGGCTACGCGTTAGAAGGCTACTAGACTTGATATTTTGATTGAGGGTTTTTGAGGTCTCATCCTCTTAGTTTTATCTTATGTCTAACATTACAGGCATACAATCCAATAGTGATAACATAACGATAAAACATCACAGGTATGCTTTGCTTTAGCAGATAATGAAATCAGTAAAGGGATGATGTGATCATAGCCCATTCATGAAATTGAACCAACCCATGCTAAAAGGGGTTCAACTCTTGACCTAGGATACAAGCCCCTAAAACTAGACCTAGCCTAGCCGACCTCTAGCTTGATATTCAAGGTTGGCTCCAAGGTCCTTCTTTCCATGGTTTAGCTTTCAAACCCTAGAGGTACTTTTAGGGAAACCCTAGAAGCATTCTCATGGGTTTGGCCAATGCCATGGATCCTTATCCAAGCAAGGTGTGCCACCTTGCAAGCCACAAGATGTATAGCTCTCAAGCCCTAGGGCTCGGCCAATGCATCTTGCACCCCCATGCAAGGATGTGCCACCTTTGTTGAAGCTTGATGCGCCACCATGCAAGGTGTGCAAGCTTCATGCATGTGCTATGCTCCAAGTAGATGCACCCCTAATCTTCTTCTTATAATTACGAAACAAAATCGAAAAAGAAAAGTGGCACACAGGCCTCACAAGGATACATCGCAGGCATGCAAAGGGGCTTGACTAATGATCACAACATCATGCACAAACAAGGTACTTACACATGCAATTCTATATGCTCATGAAAAACCTAAAATCTGAAATTTTAGTTTCTCATAAAACATGTCTTTCTTCCTCATCATCTCATCACAGATCTTTTGATTATTTGAGATTATGTTTCATGATGATTTTATAGATCCTGTCAGCTGGCGATTTTGTCATATCAAGAGACCCGACCAGTCTGGAGACACAATGCCCATCCTACTAGACAAAACTACTTGCACCTTTAATCTTAAATCGATCAAGAAAATAATCATTCAACGATCTAAAAGAAATTGAATATAAGATAGGAAGCAAAGACCAACAATTTTTTTCTTACTAAGAAAAATCATGCGCCATGTATATTGAATTTGTGAAAATTGAAATATGTCATGTGAGCATAGAGAAAAGCATAGAAACATCATTCGAGGCTCGCAAGTCACTCTGATACCACTATTTGGAAACTCCGGGGATATTTTACAAATTTTTCATTGGACAGTACAAATGAACAGCGAAACAATATCCCCGAAACAGGCCGGTCGCAAAAACCCAGTGAAGATCGTCTTGCAAGGGAGTCGACATGATGAGATAGTAAGGTACCTAGAGCAAGATGAGACGATGCCGATGACGAGGTAGGCATCCAAGCGTTCGTCCTCTGTAGTCTCACACACACGGATGCCTCGAGCTTCCTTCTTCCATGCCCGATGTTAGCCTCGGGAAGAAGATCCAAGCGTTATGTTACCTTCTTGAAAGCTTGTGCCACCTCCAAGGATGATGGGCCAATGAAGAAGAGGAGATGAATGCCGCCAAGGTCTCCCACAACTTGCGCCAAGAGGAGGAAGAGGAGAAGATGCTTGCAGCTTCAAGGTGGAAGAGGATTTGCCAACTCTTTGTTGCTCTCGCCCCTTTGGATTGCTCATGCCAACTTAATTGTGCAAGGGGCTCTCGCATATGCCATCATATATAGATGCAAGAGGGGACGACAACACAAGGGGCTTGGCATATCTCATGTAGAGGGCATGCAGCTAGAGTATGAGAGGGGAAACAATTAAGGTTGGGCTTTTGGAAACTGTCCAAAAGCTTTCCATAAACCCTTTCCTATTAGCCATATGCGCCAAAGACTTTCCTAAGAAGTTCTTCTAGCCATATCAACCCCAAGACTTGCCTTAAAGACATACTTTCCTTCCAAGGAACAAAGGGCTAGGCACCTTTTACTTCCTAATGAAGCAAAGGTGCCAAGCTCTCCCCATTATACCCTTGGCGCCAATGGGGTTTTCTTTTCTCCCCATTATACCCTTTTGGGTTCTTATTGTCACACCCCTAGGACTAATATTTATTATCTTTTCTATTTAATATGAAATTCCCAAGATCCAAAATCAAATAAAAAAAATTGAGAACAACTTTGTTAACATTGTCCTAGGTGAATGACAATTCATGTAATCAAATCAGTAATCATCAACCAATCACAAAGATAGAGTCAACATCAAACTTCATTTATGCAACTAGGTCATAAGTACAATGTGATATTATATCCAAAATTGCTCAAATATCTTTTATAAACAAAATATATACATATATGAGCATATCATGCTATGCTTTAGATTACTACATCAACTAAACAAGAGCGTTTTCGCAAAATTCCTCTCAACACCTCCTTCATTGCCCCCAAGGAAAAACAACCAAAGCATACCTGTATTATATAAAGCCAAAAGAGTGAGCTATAAAACTCAACAAGATCTACTTTGCCCATGCAACAAAATACATTTTTCATTACTTTTGTTTTAACAAGTCATATAATATGCAAAAGGGAAGCATCAATATGGAATTTATCAACTGGATATCTAAAACTCATACCATAATGACAACCTATACATAGAGCATAAGAATCATATCAAGAACCCAAATAAATCATGATAAGTTAGTATTTATAACTTATGAGTATCAAAATCATTATGGACACAAAAGATGTGATAGCATTATTAACTCATGAATATCAATATCAAAGTATCATAGACAGAGTAGTGGGAACAAAGCAAAACAGAGTTCTCCACGTCTGGAAGCAAGACTAACCAATGTCTAGGAAAGCCTACAAAGCAAAAGCCGGCAATGGGCTCACCATGGCCCAACCAAATGTGAATGGAGGGACTCTAGAGGTGGCTCTCATAGACTCAAGAGGTGGCCCCCATTATTTCTAATGTGGCACTTTGCTCCCTGTAGCACTTAGTTCCACATCCAACACTTTGCTCCATTTAAAATTTCTAAGCTTTTTTTTTTCGGATTCCTCGATTCCGGATCCCGCATGTATTATTTCGGATCAAGTAATCGAGTTTTCTACATTTAATTGGCACAGAATGGAATAACCAACTATACATCTGCTGAAAGATGCAAACACGCATGCTTCCCTTCTTTCCTATAGTTTTGCTACACTGCTGGTCCAATGATTCATGATTCTCTTTTCTGGTGGTAAATTTCTCTTGTTGATTTCTCCTGATCCTGGACCCCTTTCGTTCTGAAATTTTATATGTATCCTCTCCTCCCTTCGGCAAAAATTTGTACTGAGTTTTGTTGCCGGAGATACCCTCTATACCTCTCGGTGAGAGAACAAACCCTAGCGACGCCGCTAGGGATTTCTCTCCCGTTTCTCCACGAAAGCTCGCGATACTTCAATTGAATCCTCCTCACTTATTTATAATTGGCCCTGTGTTTTTAGTTTTTACAATTGCACCTCAGATTTTTCTAACTTGGTGTCGAAAGAATCAAAATTAGAGGTAGTGGAACAATAGGGCTTCATGTGTGTTTTCCCCGAAATTTCATAATCACACTCCCATAACACACCCTGTGATGCCTGTAGTTCATTTCGTCATAGGGGTGTGACGGCATGTTCTTTTTTTTTTAATTTTCCCCATTGAGATATAAATTTTGTCCTGATTTCATCTGTAGCCATTTTATACTTTAAAATCCACGAATTTAAGCACTTTTTACTTGAAAAATTTAAAAAATGAAAGGAGATGTAGTTTCCGAAATAATTAACTGATTTTAAATTGAAAACAAGTGCGATATAAATTACTCAAAAAGATAAATTAAGTATATAAAATCAATATAACTTTTTTAAGTCATCAAAATATATTAGGCTCAAATCTTTGCTCGTCCTCGAGTAAGACAAAATATGAATCAAAATGTGTAAAGAGAATGTAAGGATTAAATAATTTTTGCTTGTTCTAACCTAACATATAATTATTCGATAATATATGCAATGATTTTTAGGAATATGAAATTTAAGAAATAACCTATTAGGAAAGAGATCTTCAAGATGTTATAGTGTAAGATGAATAAAATCTTCATAATTCATATAATAACATCCACGTTTAACTTGCTAAATAATTTTATACCTTCATTTAATAAATCTAAATTTACCTTCAAGCAAAATCTTCACTCTTCGATCCTGGGTGGTAATCTATATACCGAATTTTTAAAGCAAACTGGTCTTTGAACGATTATCGGCCTTTTTTCTTGTTAGCACAATAGCATTATTCAATGTATACTACAGAGTAGTATAATGAAACTCATGGTAATAATCATAAGTAGTCAGCAGAGTTGTCCACTTGACTTACAACTCTCTCTTTTTTCTTTTATTTTTTCTCTCTCTCTCTCTCTCTCTCTCTCTCTCTCTCTCTCTCTCACTTTTTAAGAGCGCCAGCCAAGGGCATGATACTTAAATTGTGTTGTGATCCGAAAGGACACACTTATAAATATAAGTAGGTAGACTTGTTTAAGGTGTCGTGGCCAAAACCTAAGCGTTGGCATACAGGGACTGTCACTCCCTGACACGGCTCCAAAAACTTGTTGTCCCTAAACTTGTAGTGTCCGCAAGTGCACGGATACTCGAAGTAATAAATAAAAGTATCGATCCCATAGAGACCTTATTGTTAAGTACCAAATAATTGTATTCTCGCTAGCTAAGCAACCAAATATGATTCAAATAAGTAATAGAAATAACACGAAAGATAATCAGAGAGATAAACTGGGACTAGGGTTTCATCCACCTTGATTTCAATGACTAGATATGAATAAAAGGTTGTCAGTCAAATCTTGTTATGATAAAGACTTAATTTACTTCATAAAGGGATTATCTCACATTCGTGCAGACAATCATGCAGGGACCAATCCTCACTTTCACGCAAGATTTATCCCAGGCTAATGATAAGTAAATCA
This sequence comes from Costus lasius, assembly GCA_027563935.2. Taxonomy (NCBI): domain Eukaryota; kingdom Viridiplantae; phylum Streptophyta; class Magnoliopsida; order Zingiberales; family Costaceae; genus Costus; species Costus lasius. Next base: position 32,246,771 of record CM050448.1, read on the forward strand.
TCAATCAAAGAACTCGAGATCAATTTCGTGCATCCGAATTCTAAGTTGATTGTCTCAAGCGGAATCTCAAGGATCACTTTCGTGCATCCGAGACTCAACACAAGTTCTACCTATGGTTCTCCAACGTTCCGATCCTCACTTTCGTGCAAGATCTCCACGTTTGACACACTAAATTAATCCTAGGTTCATAATCATCATCAAGGCAATTATTCATCTAAAATAAAGAAATAAGATCTTAACCTAATTTCTTACGGTGAGTTCCTATTAATCAATTTTAGGGTTCCAGTTCTCAAGCATGTCACCTTTCGGCCCTTAATGCAAGAACTCTATTCATGATGACAAAAAGTAAACTAAGGAGAATTTTAGGACAATAATCACATAGGTAAAATTATCATGGCAAAATCATCTTGATGAAATAAAAAGTATCTAATCATTAAAAATCAAAGGGATTACACCCCATGTCCCAAAATATGTTTAAGCTTGCATGGAATAAAAAATACAATCATCCATTATTTAGAACGATCAGAAAATGAAAAGAAGGGAGAAGTAAATGTTACAACACGGCTGTAATATAAATTACAGCCGTAATTTGCGAGTGAACAGTGCTGGCTCCGCTCTTTCATTGGTTTCTCCTCCAATTGAACTCCTCTTGCTCTGAAACCTCTAGGCTGTTGTCTTCTCCTCTTAAAGACGAGTCTGCAGCAACTTTCGGATCTAAATTTGGAGCCCTGGATCAAAAGTTATGGCCCGCGCAAGATTTGGTCGCGGAAAACTCGCATTTTTGACTGGAAATTACGGCCGTGTTATATTTTACGGCAGTGCCGTATTGTCATTCTGTGCACCGAAAGTCAAAATTATGGCCCGTAAAATATTTCTCGATGGTGCCGTAAAATCGGACGAGTTCTCTGGTCTGGATCGCTTGGGAAATATGGTACCATAGAATAGTTTACGGCTGTGCCGTAAAATCAGTAAAGGTTTTTGTTCTGAAAGCGTTGAAAAATACGGCAGTGTAATTCTTTACGGCAGTGCCGTAAAATCACAAAAACTTTCTGTTCGGAAAATCCTCCAAATTACGGTAGTGTTCTGATTTTACGGTACTGTCTGAAATTACGGTACCGTAAAATGGATTACGGCACTGCCGTATTTTGCTGAGTTGCTCCGTTTTGTGTGAAATTTCTTGGGTGACCTCCTCTTCATGATGGTAACTCTTTTATGTGTTTGATTTGCTTGAAAACGCGTTGAAATAGTGCCTTTTTACCTGAAAACCATGAAAAACTAAAATAGAAGTAGACTTTGCAATATTTGATGAATTCAGCATAAAAATAAGCAAAAAGATCCTCAATTTAGCATGAAAAGATACATAGAATGATACAAAATATACTATATATTTTGGTGTCATCAAAATACATAAGGCTCAAACTTTGCTTGTCCTCAAGCAAAAATCAAAACTTGATTAAAAGAATAACCTTTTCATGCTCAATAAATTTCTAAAATACAACCCATCAATGAAAAATTCCATCAATTGTTTCACAAAACTTCAAATAAATATATCATTCTTAGAATTCAACCCTCCAGATCCACAATTCAATCAAATAAAACTTTGCAACTTGTATAATAAATAGAATTTTCAATCTCATGATTTCACCCAGTTTCAGTTCAAATCTATCATGCTTTTGTTTACAAGAATTAGGTTTCCAAGATCTTTTTCCACACATGATTTTTTTTCCTTTTTTTTGTATTTTGTTTGTTTTTGTGAAGATGGCATGTACTCACTTAGATACACACTTTTTATTTTTGACTTCAACTCTTGTTTTCGGTACCACTGTCAATTTTACACAGTGCCAAGTAGAGGAGTCTTATTATTTTTCACTGTCATTATTTTTCATGCATAGACTTCAACCCATGTCTTAGGTACCACTATCAATTTTACATAGTGCCAAGTAGGGGAGTCTCTCACTAGTTTTATGGATCTTGGATTCTTATTTCCCAACAAATAGCAAAATAGACTAAACATCTACTAGGTTGATCAATTGACATCAATTCACAAATCATACTCATATGCTCATTTTATTCAAAAGAATAGGTTCACCTTAGATCTTATTCCTCAAATAATACATCTACCCAAAATTTCATGCTTCAACCAATGTCAAATTTCAAAAATAGATATGCATTGAAGAAATAAATCTAATATGATAGAGTTTTTCTCTAATCACAAGTATAAATACTCACATCATCAAGGAAGATATTTTATCAATAGAAATTTTATCAATAAATCATGCCATCATATAGTAGAAAGTGGATCATATTGCTTTCATCAATTTTAACAACAAATTTGAATAATATCAAAACAATGAGTTCCATATATCCATAAAATCATTTTTCAAGAGAAAACCAATAAGTAGTATAAATATGATAAAGTCAAAGATGCACTATAAGAAATAGTCATTAATAAGAGAGTGCAAGTGATACTCACAAAACTATATAGATCATGCTCAATCATTGTCAGGCCAATGCAGCTGGGTCCAAAGATGTGCCTTCTCAAAATTTTTACCTGCACAATTGAAGATACATAAGGCTCAGTCTGAAAATAGTCTCTAAAAATAATAATGATAAAAATAATTTTCTGAAGGGAGAATTAGAGATGTCGCCGGAGGGCTGAAGAGGATGCCGGTGGAAAGAGTCGAGCAGGCAAGAAGCAGAGGTGAACAGAGGCTAGCTGAAAAGTTGCTAGTAATGATGGTGGTGGTGCCGACAGTATAGTGAGTAATCTCTAGTGGCCCGCTAGAGAATACAGTCCTAGAGGTGAGATCGTCGGCCGGTGGTGCAAGAGATAGCACTGCATAGAAAAAAAAATCAGTCACTAATGAAGAGTCTGCTGCATAAATAAAATAAATGGAATAAGAGGCTGTAGAAATAATAAGAATCTGCAGATGGTATAATCTAGTGTCGACGGCCGGAAACAGTGATGTCAGAGGCAGATGCACAGGTGGCTAGAGGTGGAAGACAGTTGCTCTTGAAGATTTCTTAATCTGGAGGCAAAAGAAGCAATAACAAGTAGAAAACAAGAAATGCAGTTTTTGAATTTTTTATGAAAAGTAGCCCTATCCAAAAATAAGATTTAATGATCCAAATAGAAAATGGACAAAACCAAGTTGTGGAATAAGATATGTTCTTTTCAGATGTATAAAAATTAAAGCATTAAAATCTATCAGGAATTTAGGGCATCAACAGAAAGAAGGCTACTCAGATTAAAAACTGCACAAACTGCATAAAAGTTAATCAGATTCGAAAAGTTGCCATGTGTCCTAAAATGATCAGAAAATATTTTCATGAAAACAAATAATCCACAAGATAGTATGACACACGAACTTCGTATTCCAAGTGAAAAATCTGGGTTTCAAGTTGTTTAAGCACCTTAAAAAAACTGTAGCAAAAGTGCTAATCAGAATAGTCAGAAAAAAACTGCTGCATAAATTAATCATAATCAAAAAGTTGCTATGTGTTTCAGAATGATCCATGAATTCTAAAATTCAGAAAAAATATCCAAATGATAGACAAAGATGAGTACTTCGTGATGGTGCAAGAGATAAAAATTTTTCCCAACCTAGTTTCTTAAAATCGCAGCTAGAAAACACCAACTCAATACGAAAACTGCAGTTTTAAAATACGGTACCGTGAAAAATCATACGGTAGTGCCGTAAAATACCAAAAACTATTGGGTGGAAATCAGACCAAAAATACGTTACTGTAAAGCAAATTATGACAGTGCCATATTTTGCAAAAAAAATTATTCTCCTTGCAAAACAAAAAGAAAAATTAATCTTAAAAATAAACTAAAATAAAAGAAACTAAACTAAGGTAGAAGTGCTTGGGTTGCCTCCCAAGAAGCGCTAATTTTTTGTCATTAGCTTGACCAAAAATGAATATCATGGTGAAGCAGGTGAATTAGTACCAAAATAAATAGCATATAATTTCTTTCATTTCCGTTGTCCAAAAATTTTAGCCACAAATACAAAAATCCAAAATCTCAAGTGAATCACAATCAAAGTGGTGGCTTTCTTAAATATGCGGAAATCAAAATGAAAATTTTCAATGATCTTCCTATGTTTGTCACTAAGCAAAATCATAAGTCCTTTCTTCAACATCATACCTTTAATCACAATAGGACTTATATCAAAATAATCAAGCATTGGATCATCATAATAATTTTTGTCTTTCATTAGATTCCTCAATAAAACATAATTTTTCAAATAAACCACAAGATTCAACAGTAGACATGGGCAACATATCAACATGGTGAGATTCATCAATTTTCACAATATTCAAATCATCTACAGGTTCTTCATGCACTTCATCAAACAATTTATCAATTTCAAAATCATCATTAAAGTCTAAATGAGACTCTTCAAAATTAATTTTCTCATGCTTCCCCACAAATAATTCATCATCAGAAGAGTCAAAATCAGAATCATATAAAAAAGAAGTAATAGAATCAGAGTTAACCACAAGAGATTTATCATTAATTTTGAAAATATCACCAAAATCACAGTGGGGTTCATCAATGTCCATAATTTTTGAACCTTCATCATGCTCATCAGATTTAACCATAAATAAGTTTTCATCAAAATCAAAATTTTCATCAAAAGAAGGTTTTTCAATTTCAATTTTCACAAACTTTTCCACAATTAAATTATCAATTTTACAATCATCAAAATCAGAGTGAGATGCATTAATGTTCACATAAGGCTCAATCTCAAAACAATCATAATCATAGGGGGATTTTTCTAAATCAAGTTCTTCAGTTTCAAACTCAAATAAACATGCTTGTTGTGCAATCTGGGATTCTAGCAATTTAGTATTAGCAGTCAAAGATGCTACCCGAGAAGCAAGTTGACTAGTCATCCTCTTAAGATCTTCAAATTTTTTACTTCTATTTGTCATGAGTTGGTTTTGATTTGACATGAATTTTTCTTGATCAGCTATAAATCTTTCTAACATAGTGTCTAAGCTAGATTTTTCAGTATCCTCAAAGCATGGCACAGAAACATGATCAGAGCAATCATCATAAAAAGAAGTTTGATTTTCCCAACTAGAATAATAATGATCATCTTGAAAACATGGTGAATTAGAATTTTGAGGCATTAAAAATTTGCAATCAGAAGTATAATGATCAGAAGACTTACAAATATTACATGTAACAAAATAAGAGTGTAATTTCGCTATTTCTGCAAGAGTCATATATGAATAATCTTTATGCTCACCTTGTGGCATGTATACCCTATTTTTTTCAGGGAACCATAAGTTGTAATTAGGAGTCATTTTCAAATTTATCAGGGACAGAAAGATAATCCAACACTAATCAATCTAATTATTTTTTTTTCAGAATATATAACAAAAATAGAAAATCTAAAACATAAGTAAATTCACAAATTTCAAAAATTCTCAGTTCTGTCACAACTGTGAAAATCCAAAACCTGCAAAAAGAAAAAAAAAAATTAAATCTAAAACAAATAAAACTTAGTCTAGCAATACTAACAACTATTTTGATATTAACAAAACTAAGGTCCCCGACAACGGCGCCAAAAACTTGTTGTGATCCGAAAGGACACACTTATAAATACAAGTAGGTAGACTTGTTTAAGGTGTCGTGGCCAAAACCTAAGCATTGGCATACAGGGACTGTCACTCCCTGACACGGCTCCAAAAACTTGTTGTCCCTAAACTTGTAGTGTCCGCAAGTGCACGGATACTCGAAGTAATAAATAAAAGTATCGATCCCACAGAGACCTTATTGTTAAGTACCAAATAATTGTATTCTCGCTAGCTAAGCAACCAAATATGATGCAAATAAGTAATAGAAATAACACGAAAGATAATCAGAGAGATAAACTGGGACTAGGGTTTCATCCACCTTGATTTCAATGACTAGATATGAATAAAAGGTCATCAGTCAAATCTTGTTATGATAAAGATTTAATTTACTACATAAAGGGATTATCTCACTTTCGTGCAGACAATCATGCAGGGACCAATCCTCACTTTCGCGCAAGATTTATCCCAGGCTAATGATAAGTAAATCATCAATCAAAGAACTCGAGATCACTTTCGTGCATCTGAATTCTAAGTTGATTGTCTCAAGCGGAATCTCAAGGATCACTTTCGTGCATCCGAGACTCAACACAAGTTCTACATATGGTTCTCCAACGTTCTGATCCTCACTTTCATGCAAGATCTCCACGTTTGACACACTAAATTAATCCTAGGTTCATAATCATCATCAAAGCAATTAGTCATCTAAAATAAAGAAATAAGAACTTAACCTAATTTCTTACGGTGAGTTCCTATTAATCAATTTTAGGGTTCCAGTTCTCAAGCATGTCACCTTTCGGTCCTTAATGCAAGAACTCTATTCATGATGATAAAAAGTAAACTAAGGAGAATTTTAGAACAATAATCACATAGGTAAAATTATCATGGCAAAATCATCTTGACGAAATAAAAACTATCTAATCATTAAAAATCAAAGGGATTACACTCGATGTCCCAAAATATGTTTAAGCTTGCATGGAATAAGAAATACAATCATCCATTGTTTAGAACGATCAGAAAATGAAAAGAAGGGAAAAGTAAACGTTACAACACTGCTATAATATAAATTACAGCCGTAATTTGCGAGTGAACAGTGATGGCTCCACTCTTTCATTGATTTCTCCTCCAATCGAACTCCTCTTGCTCTGTAACTTCTAAGCTGTTGTCTTCTCCTCTTAAAGACGAGTCCGCAGCAACTTTCGGATCTAAATTTGGAGTTCTAGATCAAAAGTTATGGCCGGCGCAAGATTCGGCCGCGAAACTCGCGTTTTTGATTGGAAATTACGGCCGTGTTATATTTTACAGCAGTGCCGTATTGTCATTCTATTCACTGAAAGTCAAAATTACAGCCCGTAAAATATTTCTCGATGGTGCCATAAAATCGGATGAGTTCTCTGGTCTGAATCGCCTGGAAATACAGTACCATAGAATAGTTTACGGCCATGCCATAAAATCAGCAAAGGTTTCTGTTATGAAAGCGTTGAAAAATATGGCAGTGTAATTCTTTACGGCAGTGCCGTAAAATCACAAAAACTTTCTGTTCGGAAAATCCTCCAAATTACGGCAGTGTTCTGATTTTACGGTACTGTCTGAAATTACGGTACCGTAAAATGGATTACGACACTGTCGTATTTTGCTGAGTTGCTCCGTTTTGCATGAAATTTCTTGGGTGACCTCCTCTTGATGATGGTAACTCTTTTATGTGTTTGATTTTGCTTGAAAACGCGTTGAAATAGTGCCTTTTTACCTGAAAACCATGAAAAACCAAAATAGAAGTAGACTTTGCAATATTTGATGAATTCAGCATAAAAATAAGCCAAAAGATCCTCAATTTAGCATGAAAAGATACATAGAATGATACAAAATATACTATATATTTTGGTGTCATCAAATTGTTATTGATCTTTCTAGGGGTTAAGCACTTTTTTTTATAAATTTTCCTCTGTTACTTGATCGAAACAAATTTAAAGTGTATCAGAATGGTGTAATATAACTCATGACTTCAGTCCATTTGTTGGTGTATATGCCCTAGGACCTAGTTTTGGTCCACTATTTGTACCACTTGACATTGATATTTATATCATTACTGGCATTATCATTATCGATGTTTGTTTATATCTGCGATTGTATACTTACATGATAATGTCCCTGGAGACAGATTGGATCTGTGCTCAAACTATTGTCCCTAGTCAATGTACCTTTGTGGATATGGGGCAGCTATGGTACTTGTAAGACTGGTATATGGGCTGGTTAGATACGAGGTGCTAACGCAGGCATATGGGTATATCAGTGGTAGATATACTGGACCCACCCGCTGTGAGGCACTGACTTGGTGTCACAAGTTATCCTCACAAGTGATAGGAGATGCATTGATCCCTTGACTTGAGGTCATTAGCCATTCTATATGGTTAAGGATATGCTTTGATACAACCTAACGCCTTGCCGTAGTTGGGAGGTAATAACGGTTGTCATTGGGCATGTCACGACCCATATGAGAAGGTCAATGCACAGACATAGGATTTGCCCCTTCCTAAGGGACGCATGATATCCATGGAGCTCCTCTATGGTTCTATGATTGAAAGTGTATGGCATACCCAGGTTAGACCTAATTTAGTCATAGCCATGAGATTGGATGAAAATAGGTGGTGACACACTTGTCCAATCGGATATCAGTACGGCAAAGAGACTGTAATGCATCTGTACCTGATTACGATGATGGGGATGTCGATGTCGATATCCATTCTGATGACTTGGGTAACAGCGATGCATTGCTAGGTGCCACTCACTACTTGTGATGACCTTAGGTCAGCACTGCCAACGTCAGAGGAACCTACAGGGTCGCACACCTTGATACTCGAGTTCTCGTATTGATCGGGAAGCCTTATGATCGAGTTATTGGATAACTCGGATCTATTTTGTAGATTTCATTAGTGCCAATGGGCATGATGAGATGGAAGAAATTTATTGGAGCCAACTTCCATTTACGGCATATTAACCATGGTTAGCCCAATTTGACCTAGGTTAAATTTGGATTGGATCCGTGGGCTTGGTTAACATGCATAATGGACATTGGGCTGGGCCCATTGATAAGTTGGGCTTAATGGGGTTAAGGAGGAGAAAAGGGATGGCGTGTGCATGGCGTGTGCTTAACCCTAGTTAGACTAGGGTTAGCGCCTATGCATCATGAGGTATGAAATTAATCTTGGGACTAATTATTTGAATTAATTAGAGTCCTAATTTATGAGGTTTAATGGGCTGATTCATTTGAATTAATTAGAGTCCTAATTGGATTAGGATTCAATTAATTAAATAAATAATCAAATCCTAATTGGATTAGGACTTGTTCAAACTGCCCATTGAAAGTCCTAGTTGGATTAGGACTTGGGCTTGATCAAATCCTAATTAGATTAGGAATTAAACTTGATCAAACCGCCCACATGATCAAACCGTTCATGAGAGTCCTAATTGGATTAGGACATGATCTAACCACCCAAATTAAGTCCTAATTGGACTAGGACTTAACTCCCTAAAATCTCTCCTAGCCGCACCTTCAATTTGAATGGTGGCCACACATTAAGCCGCCCCTTGCCCTATAAATAACACCCCAAGCCGCCCCTCTCAATATACTTATTCATTGGAGGCGTGATCAAGAGAGAAGGCGAGTTCTAGCTCTTGTGGGTGAGAACAAAGAAGGCTTGGGCGAACACCTTCCATACCCTAGCCGCAAGCATCCTTCCTCCTTTCCTTTTGGCGCTTGGAGCTTTGGAGCTTGGCGGTTTGTCTTCTCTCCTCTTCCTCCTTGGCGCAACTTCTCTAGAAGGTAGCGCAAGTGAAGTGGTGATCTCCCCAAGGCTTGGATCTTCTTTCCGAGGCTAGCACCGGGCGTAGAAGAAGAGGACTTGAGCAATCCGTGTGTGTGAGACTGCAGAGGGCGCACACTTGGGCGCCTACGTTGACATCGGCCTCACCTTGCATTAAGGTATTTTCTATCACATCGTGTCGAGTCTCTCGCTTGACGATCTTCACTGGGTTTTTGGGACTGGCCTGTTTCGGGGATATTCTTCCGCTTCGCAATGTATTTGTGTCCATAAACCTCTGAAAAAATTGTAAAATATCCTCGGGGTTTCCCAACAGTGGTATTAGAGGGACTTGTGAAACTCGAACGATGTTCTTCATGCTTTTCATGTTTTTCATGCTCACATGCCATATTTCAATTTTCAAAAATTGCAAATTGCATGGCAAACAATTTTTCTAAAAGTAGGAAAAATTAGGGTTTCTTGTTTCTATCACCTTTTCAATTTCTTTTGGATTTTTGGGTTATTTTTCTTGCATGATTTAAGGATCAAAGGCGCACATGGTTTTGTCTAGTAGGACAGACATTGTGTCTTCGGACTGGCTGGGTCCCTTGATCTGACAAAATTACCCGTCGAAAGGATCTTTGAAATCATCATGAAAGTTAATCACAAATAACTAAAAGATTTGTGAGAAGAAGATGAGGAAAAGAAACTGGTTTTATGAAAAAGTAAAATTTGAGATTTTATGTTTTTCATGAGCATGTAAAATTGCATGTGTAAATAACTTGATTGTGAATATTGTTGTGATCATGAGTCAAGCCCCCTTGCATGCCTGTGATGTATCCTTGTGCGGCCTGCATGCCATCTTTTTCTTTATTTTTATAAAATTAAGATGAAGATTAAGGGAAGGAGGTTGGTGGCGCATCTTGGATGGTGGCGCAACAAGAACCCTACTTGGATTGGTGGCGCATGCAAGATGGTGCAAGCTTGCTTGGTGGCGCAAGCATAGCATGGCCGAGCCTTAGGGCTTGTGAGCTAGCTATGTTGGAACTTGCAAGATGGTGATTCACCTTTGGAGGACCTTGGAGCCAACCTTGAAGTTCAAGATAGAGGTCGACTAGGTTTAGTCTTGGGGCTTGAGTCCTAGGTCAAGAGCTGAACCTCCTTCTTAGCATGGATTGGTTCAATGTCTTGAATACGTCATGATCACATCATTCTTTTACTGCTTTCAACCATATCTGCTAAAGCATGCCTGTGATGTTTTATCGTTATGTTATCACTATAGGATTGCATGCCTGTAATGCTAGACATAAGATAAAACTAAATGAGACCTCAAAAACCCTCATTCTAAATATCAAGTCTAGTAGCCTTCTAATGCGTAGCCCTCATCAAGCTATCGATCAGTGGTGTTATGAACTGTTTCCCACCCTCGTGGGACACACCCACTTATCTTTAGAAGGTGTGTGGTGGCAATGGTTTCCCCAGTCCGTTTTAACCTGGCGCGCCTTCGCAAGGAAACTCGTTGGCCCTGGGCATAACGGTTAGGAATGGACTTGACTAGAAGTTCATATGTGCTGGGCACATGATGAAAGTCTAGAGGCACCGTTGAGAGGTTAGGGTTTCATGCTGTATCCAGCCCTCACTGGACATGAAATGCCTAGACTGTTTCAATAAGGGGAGTTGCTTGGAGCAATCGGCTGGCATGCCCACCTTAGGAAGCATGGGTCACTTTGTGCATCTCATCCCACCCTCGTGGGACGCGAAGCCTCATGTGGAATAAGGATCCCATCTCACTAGGAAATCTCAGATTTCTCAATTGAATTTGTGGGTTGTCAATTCGATTAAAATAGTGGGAGCCATAATCATTTAAAACAAGTCCAGTTTAAATGATTTGAAGTAGTACTAATCTGCTATTTCTTGATTGTTGTAGATCAATGGCAACAAACAATAGCGGTTGGTCACTGCGATCTATCCTTGAGAAGGACAAGTTGGTTGGATCCAACTTGATGGATTGGTATGTGAACTTGAGAATCGTGCTCAAGCTCTAGAGGAAGCTCTATGTCCTTGAGCGGCCTGTTCCTGAGCCACTTCTATGCTCGGCCTCAGCGGCTGAGAAGGATGCTTATGATAAGCATCAGGCTGATACTTTGGAGGTTGCACAATTGATGCTAACCAACATGTCGCCCAAGCTTCGAGGGCAATATGAATTAAAGAGTGCTTCAGAGATTATTACTAATCTAAAGCAGCTCTTTGATGAATTGGTTAGGCTCAATCCTCCTAAAGTTAATATTCAGTATGTTGAGCCAAAAGGCTTAACCAAGGAACTGAAATTAAAGATGGAAAGGATCAGGAATAACAAGTGCTATTCATGTGGAGGACCACCTCACATGTTAAAGGACATGGTGCAACTTCAGAATGAGAAGAAGAGAGGCAAGGCTTCGTCTTCAAGTTCATGTATTTATGTTACAGAAGTCAACCTTTCTACTTCTATGTCATGGGTATTGGATACCGCATGTGGAGCTCATACTTGTACAAATATGCAGGGGCTCAAGAAAAGTAGATCGGTGCAGCCTGGAGAGATTGACCTACGAGTTGGAAACGGGGCACAGGTTGCTGCTGTTGCTGTAGGAGTTTTGATTCTCTCCCTGCCTTCTGGACTTCTATTAGAGTTAGATAATTGCTATTATGTACCTTCGCTTACTAAGAACATTATATCCATTCCTTGCTTGGCAAAGAAAGGATTTAAGTTTGAAATAAATAAGAACTCTTGTTCTTTTTCATTTGCAAATATGTTCTATGGAAAGGGTACTTTATGCAATGGTCTATATGTGTTGGACATGGATAACTCTATTTGTAACATAAATAATAAAAGGACCAAACTGAGTGGTTCAGTTGGTGCTTTCCTATGGCATTGTCGATTAGCCCATATAAACAAGAATCGCATTCAACAACTCCATGCAGATGGGTTGCTAGGTTCAAGTTCCTTGGAGGAATTTGATACATGTGAGCCTTGTTTGTTAGGGAAAATGACAAAGGCGCCTTTCACCAAGACAGGTGAAAGGGCAGGAGGTTTGTTGGATCTCATACATAGCGATGTGTGTGGGCCATTCAATAAACAAGCTAAAGGAGGACACAACTACTTCATTACCTTTACTGATGATTTCAGTAGGTATGGTTATGTCTACTTGATGAGACATAAATCTGAATCCTTTGAGAAATTCAAAGAGTTCAAGAATGAAGTAGAGAATCAGCTTAGTAGATCTATTAAGGCTCTTCGATCAGATCATGGTGGAGAGTACCTGAGTGGTGAGTTTCTTGACTATCTGAAAGAGTGTGGGATTTTATCCCAACTCACTCCTCCTGGAACACCCCAATGGAATGGTGTATCTGAAAGGAGAAATCGAACTTTATTGGACATGGTTCGATGTATGATGAGTCATGCAACTCTACCTCCCTCATTCTGGGGATATGCACTTAATACAGCTTCTCTAATACTGAATAACGTTCTATCTAAAAGTGTCTCAAAGATTCTATATGAGGTATAGAGTGGGAGACGCCCTAATCTATCTTTTATCAAGATCTGGGGATGCGAGGCATATGTCAAGCGTCAGGATTCTAGCAAGCTAGAACCTAGATCTGATAAATGTGTGTTTGTGGGGTACCCTAAGGAAACTAAGGGTTACTACTTCTATGTTCCCACCGAGAACAAAGTTTTTATTGCTCGGGGTGCTGTCTTTCTAGAGAAAGATTTTCTCATGAAAGAAGTTAGTGGGAGGAAGTTTGAGTTGGATGAGGTCCAAGTGCAACCACAAGACACAGAGATGGAACATGAGCCACCTGTACCAGTTGCTAGGCAACCTGAGGCTCAGACACAGGCCCCACATAGGTCTAGGAGAATTCGTCATGCACCTGAGAGGTATGGGTCGCTGCCGACCCAACATGATGGGATCTTCATCATTGAGGATGAACCCAGGACTTATGATGAGGCGATCAGTGGACCGGACTCCGAGAGATGGCTTGAGGCCATGCGATCCGAGATGGATTCCATGTCAGCTAACCAAGTCTAGGATTTGGTTGAGTTACCTGATGGGGTAAAACCCATAGGGTGTAAATGGGTCTTTTAGAGGAAGACAGACATGGATGGCAACATAGTTACCTATAAAGGTAGACTAGTGGCTAAGGGATTCAAACAAGTCCACGGGATGGACTATGATGAAACCTTTTCGCCAGTTGTCATGTTCAAATCCATTCGGATTCTGCTTGCTATAGCTGCATATCATGACTATGAGATATGGCAGATGGATGTGAAGACAGCGTTCCTTAATGGGAAGCTAACTGAGGATGTGTATATGACACAACCTGATGGCTTCATCCATCCTGTAGAGGCCAATAAGGTCTGCAGGCTAAAGAGATCCATCTATGGATTAAAGCAAGCATCTCGAAGTTGGAATCTTTGATTTGATGAAGCTGTGAGAGATTATGGCTTTATCAAAGGCGAAGATGACGCTTGTGTATACAGAAAATTCAGTGGGAGCTTGGTGACTTTTCTGGTCTTGTATGTCGATGACATACTACTCATCGGGAATGACATCCCTAGTCTTCAAGCTGTGAAGACATGATTAGGTAAGTGTTTTGAGATGAAAGACTTAGGGGAGGCCGCCTATATCCTAGGTGTGAGGATCTACTGGGATAGATCCAAGAAGCTCCTAGCCCTTAGTCAGAGTACATACATTGATTAGGTCCTGGAGAGGTTTAGCTTGGAGCAATCCAAGAAAGGGTACCTTCTAGTGAGACATGGCCTTACTCTCTGAAAGAGCCAGTGTCCCACCACACAGGCTGAGAGGGATGACGTGAGTCGAGTATCCTACGCTTCGGCAGTAGGATCGATCATGTATGCAATGTTGTGTACTAAACCAGATGTGGTTTATGCTGTGAGCATAACCAGCCGATACCAATCCAATCCTGGATTACAGCACTGGGTGGCTATAAAGAACATCTGAAAGTATCTGAGAAGAACTAAGAACTAAGGATTACAGCACTGCTCTTCCAGTCAGACATGGTCTGAATCTTTCAAAGAGCTAGTGTCCTCAAACACAGTCTGAGAAAGATGAGATGGACAATATGCCTTATGCTTCGGCTATTGGGTCCATCATGTATGCAATGTTGTGTACTCGCCCAGACGTCGCTTATGGGTTAAGCATGACCAGTCGGTTCCAAAGTAATCCAGGGAAGGCACACTGGATTGCGGTCAAGAACATTTTGAAATATCTTCGGAGAACCAAAGATATGTTCTTAATATATGGAGGTCAGGAAGAACTCAGTATTGAAGGATATACTGACGCTTCGTTCCAATCTGACCAAGACGATTTCCGATCGCAGTCAGGCTATGTTTTTAGCTTGAATGGAGGAGCAGTGGTGTGGAAGAGTTTCAAACAATCAATTGTTGCTGATTCCACAACAGAAGCCGAGTATGTTGCAGCCTCAGAAGCATCAAAGGAGGCAGTGTGGATTTGTAAGTTCATTCAAGAACTTGGTGTTGTTCCTTCGAGTGCAGATCCATTGGTTATCTTCTGTGATAACACTGGAGCGATTGCACAAGCAAAGGAACCGCGGTCACACCAGAAGTCCAAGCACATACAGAGAAGGTTTCATTTGATCCGTGAGATCATAGATCGAGGAGAGATCAAGATCTGCAAGGTTCATACAGATGACAATCTAGCTGACCCGCTTACAAAGCCTCTGGCGCAGCAGAAGCATGAAAAGCACTGTAATAATATGGGTTTGAGATTTCTCAACCATTAGTTGAAGTGCAAGTGGGAGATTGTTGGGGTATGCCCTTAAGGCTAATGTTTGAGGCCTTGGGCTATTATCAGTATCATGTATAAACTATGTATATGTTTATAAAGGCAATTGTTGTTATTCAGATTGTTGCATTATCTGCTGCTGTATGTATACTTCTGAATAATGTCTCATTAGTGTTTCAGCTTGGCTGACATGCAGTATTGTCCTTAGTCGAGATATCTTGGTGAACATGAGATAGCCTTGATATGATTGAGACTAATATGTGTTCTAATCTTATAGGGTGCTTCAAGCATGGAATAAGATTTAGACGCATAGGTGCATTGGATGTACTGGACTGACCCTACTTAGGATATTCAGTTTTTGTCACAATGTGAATAATCCTTATAAACTAGCAAGTGGTATACTCCCTCTGACTTGAGATCACTTGTGTTTCTAAATGATGATTGGCATTGTTTTGAGGTAGTTCAATATCATTTGAAAGATAATGGTTAAGGATTATCTTGGATGGTGGGCATGACTCATGTTAGGACACTGGTGATAGATATAGGATTGCCTCTCCTAGTTGGAGTGTGATGTTCTAAAGGGCCCCCTGGATGAGATGGTTGAGAAAGTGTAGGGCCATACCCAGATGACTATGTTCATCTGATCTAACCATTCTCATCATGTTGGAATTACAGGCTTGACAGGCTTGTCCAATGAGAACGTCCAGTGGCAAAGGGAACATGTATGCCGAGTGAATTGGATTCACACTTGTGCTATGGTTTGGGTGTAGTCTTGGAAGACTCTTTCCTTCATATCGGGAGACAGTGATGTGTTGCTAGATACCCCTCTCTGATCGTGATAACGTAAGTTATCGTTACCGACATTGAAGGAAACCCTTAGGGTCGCACAATTTGATGATATGGCTTACTTATGTCAGATCGTGTGGACTGAATTGTTCTGGTTAAGTTTAAAGGAATTTAAACTCTGATTGGAAGTGAGATCTGGTCTGATCATGTTTGATTGATTAGGGCTTGAGATCGGTAAGCTTCGATCGAGAGAATTGATGCTTGATCATAGAGATCAAGAGGGTCGAGAGATGTGTGGTTAGATCTTGAACCATTTGGTTTAAAGAGATCAAGACCATGGTGGGTTCGGTTTGGTCTTTGAACCAAATAGAATTGAACCGGTTCACTTGTTGAACGCATGGTTCAATTGAGAGAGGAGTTATCGATGGCTTCAAGTGGAGTTAAATATGGAGTTATGCACTTACTATTTTTGGAAGCCGTTTTCTTTGAGAAAACGCCCCCATGTTCGAACGCCTATCTCTCTCTCTCGCCCCCTCTCCTCTCGTGTGGATGATCTTCACGACAAGAGGAAGTTCGGCCAGCAAAGAGGAAAAAGACATCTCCTCATACACGATCTAGGACTCCTTGGATCTTTGCTAGCACAAGGAATACAAGGAAGAAGTCATCATCTTCTTGTGTGCGATTTCCTTTGGAGAAGAGCTGCTCGCCCTTTCTTCTTCCAAGTTGCCACTCAATCAATGGCAATGGTAACGCATCATTTTATCTTTTTATGGTTGCTCATATTATCTTGCCTCTCGATCCTATCAAACCTAGTTTTTCACCTATGCAAGATCTTCTAGATGCGCATGTGTACTAGGGTTTGACTTTCAATTGGTATCAGAGCTAGGGTTTTTGGCTTGATATATATGATCGCCATCTTGTTGTGATCCATGTTTGTTTTATGATTTGGTAGATCTACTAGATGCACATGCTTTAGTTATCATGCGCAAATTCATTTCATGTGTTAGTTCTACATGTGTTTTGTTTTCAACTAAGCTTGCGCATGTGTAATGTTTGTTTGCGCTTATAATAAAAGTTTTCAATCAAAACTTATTATCATGCGCGACCCTCACTAGATCTATCTAAGCGCCTGCTTCAAATACTTAGACGGGTTAATAGGGTTGAAGTCATTAGTCAAGTCTGGACCCAATAGCCTAATCAGACCATCTGACAGTCTAGATGGGTCGGCCGGATAGCACCTGTGCGCAAGCTATACAGGTGGCTATAGGTCGACTGCAGAAGGGCGTGTAGCGATGTCTGATTGAGGCGCCTTGTGAACGATCATGATTTAGGCCCGGGGTCACACCCGCTTGCCAGAAATCATGTGGGACATTCAGCCCTTAAGGCATGCATAGTTGACCATCAGGTCGACGCAAGTCAGTTATGACTGGGTGCATGCAAGGGCAGTGGGTCTGACTTGGTCTGATGAGTGGATGCCTGTTAATGGACCGTTGTAAGGTAGTAGGGCACATAAGGAAATAAAATTGATGCCATGGGTATTTCAAAAATTTTATTTTCTGTTTGGATCACATGTATGCATGTTTGACATGTTCATTGGGTGTTTATTTAATCTTATGTGGGCTGCCCTTATTTTTGATGTGCTGTGCTGGGGCCTGCGTGCCTGGAATTAATTTATAAATTTTACTGTGATCTGCGAATCACACTTTAATTTATGAAAATGTATATTTGACCTGCGAGTCAAACCATGTCTAGATAGATTAAAATGTAATTTGATCAGACATGAGCTCATGAGCACACATGGCAGAGGTGCTTGCAGTCAGTGGCTTCACCAGGTGGAGGTCTAGAGTTCGACTCTAGAACAGGCGCATACTGCCTGTAGGGCGCTTTGGCCCGAGCTGGGCCAGATGAAATGTAAAAGACCCATAAAGAGCTCACGTGAAGACTTTTGTAAAACTAGGGTTTTACTTAGGCTTTTATGGGCGTTTACTGTAGGGGGCGAAACCCTAGATCAGGCGCATAAAAAACTTCTTGGGCGAAAACAAGGGTTTCTTGCGGATCGTATAATATGAACATATGATTAACTTTAAAGCTTGCATAGATCAAGACAAGATCTTACCATGGCCATTGTTTGGATGGCGACTTGGAAGATGTAAGAGAGCGAGCGGCTCTCCTCCAAAGTAGTCACACACAAGATGGCGATGGCTTCCTCCCTTGTGTTCTTTGTGCTAGCAAAGATCTCCAAGGTATCCCTTTCGTGTGAAGGAGATGAGATGTCTTCTTGGCTGGTCGAACAACCTTTTACACTCGTGGAGGCGAGACACACACGAGGAGAAGAGGCAAGAGAGAGACGTGTTTCTTCGGTTACGTGGGGGGGGGGGGTTTCTAATTCATGACTTCCAAATATAGTAAGCCATAACCCATGCGTTCATGCATTAATGAACCAACCAAAAAACTCCTCTCACTTGAACCATGCGTTCACCATGTGAACCGGTTCAATTCACTTTGGTTCAAAGACCAAATCGAACCAAGCCATGGTCTAGATCTCATATGAACCAGATGGCTCAAGATCTAACCACACATCTCTTGATGCTCTTGATCTTATCGATCAAGCATCAATTCTCCCGATCGAAGCTTACCGATCTCAAGCCCTAATCAATCAAACATGATTAGACCAGATCTCACTTCTAATCAGAGTTTAAACTCCTTTAAACTGAACCAAAACCATTCAGTCCACACGATCTGACATAAGTAAGCCATATCATCAAATTGTGCGACCCTAAGGGTTTTCCTTTAATGTCGGTAACGATAACTTACGTTATCACGATCAGAGAGGGGTATCTAGCAACACATCACTGTCTCCCGATATAAAGGAAAGAGTCTTCCAAGACTACACCCAAACCATAGCACAAGTGTGAATCCAATTCACTTGACATACATCTTTCCTTTGCCACTGGACGTTCTCATTGGACAAGCGTGTCAAGCCTGTAATTCCAATATGATGAAAATGATTAGATCAGATGAACATAGTCATCTGGGTATGGCCATACACTTTCTCAATCATCTCATCCAGGGGGCCCCTTTAGAACATCACACTCCAACAAGGAGAGGCAATCCTATATCTATCACTAGTGTCCTAACATGACTCATGCTCATTATCCAAGATAATCTATAACCATTATATTTCAAATGATATTGAATTACCTCAAGACAATGCCAATCATCATTTAGAAACACAAGCGATCTCAAGTCAGAGGAAATATGTCACTTGCTTGCATATAAGGATTATTCACATTGTGACAAGCAATTGAATATCCTAAGTAGGGTTTGTCCAGTACATCCAATGCACCTATGTGTCTACATCTTATTCCATGCTCGAAGCACCCTATAGGATTAGAACACATATTAGTCTCAATCATATCAAGGCTGTCTCATGTTCACCAAGATATCTCGACTAAGGACAATGCTAATGTCAGCCAAGCTGATCACCATTGAGACATTATTCAGAAGTATACATAACAGCAGCAGATAATGTAACAACCTGAATAACAACCATTGCCTTTATAAACTTATACATAGTTTATACATGATACTGAAATCATCCCAAAGGCCTCAAACATTAGCCTTAAGGGCATACCCCAACAATCTCCCACTTGCACTTAATCTAATGGTTGAGAAATCTCAAACCCATATTATTACAGTGCTTCTCATGCTTCTGCTGCGCCAGAGGCTTAGTAAGCGGGTCAGCTAGATTGTCATCTATATGAACCTTGAAGATCTTGATCTCTCCACGATCTATGATCTCCCGGATCAAATGAAACCTTCTCTGTATGTGCTTGGACTTCTGGTGTGACCGTGGTTCCTTTGCTTGTGCTATTGCTCCAGTGTTATCACAGAAGATAACCAATGGATCAGCACTCGAAGGAACAACACCAAGTTCCTGAACGAACTTACGAATCCACACTGCCTCCTTGGATGCTTCCGAGGCTGCAACATACTCGGCTTCTGTTGTGGAATCAGCAACAATTGATTGTTTGAAACTTTTCCACACCACTGCTCCTCCATTCAAGCTAAAAACATAGCCTGATTGCGATCGGAAATCATCCTGGTCAGATTGGAACGAAGCGTCAGTATATCCTTCAATACTGAGTTCTTCCTGACCTCCATAAATCAAGAACATATCTTTGGTCCACCGAAGATATTTCAAAATGTTCTTGACTGCAATCCAGTGTGCCTTCCCTGGATTACTTTGGAATCGACTGGTCACGCTTAACCCGTAAGCGACGTCTGGGCGAGTACACAACATCGCATACATAATGGATCCAATAGCCGAAGCATAAGGCGTATTGTCCATTTCATCTTTCTCAGACTGTGTTTGAGGACACTGGCTCTTAGAAAGATTCAGACCATGTCTGACTGGAAGATATCCTCTTTTAGAATTTTCTAAATGGAATCTCTCCAGGACTTTATCGATGTAAGTACTCTGGCACAGCCCGAGAAGCCTATTAGATCTATCTCTATAGATCTGCACACCTAATACATAGGCTGCTTCTCCTAAATCTTTCATCTGGAAACATTTTCTTAACCATGCTTTGACCGCATGCAGTTCAGGAATATCGTTTCCAATGATCAAGATATCATCGACGTAGAGGACTAGGAAAGTAACCACGCTCCCACTAAACCTCTTATATACACACGGGTCATCTTCATTTTTGATGAAACCAAATTCACAAACTGATTCATCAAAACGAATATTCCAGCTTCTCGATGCTTGTTTTAGTCCATAAATAGACTTCTTTAATTTGCATATTTTATGACGATCTAATGGATTGATGAAACCTTCAGGTTGTGCCATATACACATCCTCTTCCAGTTTTCCATTAAGGAAAGCGGTCTTCACATCCATTTGCCAGATCTCATAATCATAATATGCAGCTATCGCGAGAATAATCCGAATGGACTTAAACATGGCTACAGGAGAGAATGTTTCATCATAATCTATCCCGTAGATTTGTTTGAAACCTTTCGCAACTAGCCTGCCCTTATAGGTAACTACGTTACCATCCATATCAATCTTCTTCTTGAAGATCCATTTACAGCCTATAGGGATTACTCCCGGAGGCGGATCAACGAAATCCCAGACTTGGTTATCTGACATGGAGTCCATCTCGGCTCGCATAACTTCAAGCCATCTTGCTGATTCCGGTCCACTGACCGCATCCGCATAGGTGAGGGGTTCATCATTTATGATGTAGACTCCGTCATAGCGCTCAGGCTGTCGACGAATCCTTCCCGATCTACGCGGTTCCCGTGATATCTGAGCCTCAGGTTGCTCAGTAACCTGTTCTATTAGCTCAGGCTCATCCAACTGAGCTTGACTACTTTGTCCTTCTTCTGGATTCTCATCCAGCTTTATTTCTCTCCCACTGGCCTCTTGCAGAAGAAATTCCTTCTCAAGAAAAATAGTCGTACGAGCAACAAATACTTTGTTCTCTTTGGGATTGAAGAAATAATAACCCTTAGTTTCTTTAGGGTAACCGACAAAGATACATTTATCAGATCTGCTTTCCAGTTTCCCAGAGGCGAGCTTTTTGACATAAGCCTCGCAACCCCAGATTTTGATAAATGTCAAGCTTGGCGGTTTCCCATACCATAACTCATATGGAGTCTTTGAAACGGCCTTGGATGGCACTCGGTTTAGTACCTTTGCAGCTGTTTCCAGTGCAAATCCCCAAAAGGAGTAAGGTAGAGTAGCCTGACTCATCATCGAACGAACCATATCCAATAAGGTTCTATTTCTCCTCTCGGACACACCATTCCATTGCGGTGTTCCTGGCGGAGTGAGCTGTGAGATAATCCCACACTCCTTCAGATAGTCAGTAAACTCTCGACTCAAGTATTCTCCACCTCGATCGGATCGAAGTGCCTTGATATTCCGGCCTAGCTGATTCTGTACTTCATTTTTGAACTCTTTGAACTTGTCAAAAGATTCACTCTTATGTCTCATTAGATAGACATAACCATACCTACTGAAATCATCAGTAAAAGTAATGAAGTATGAATAGCCACCTCTGGCATGTTTACTAAATGGCCCACACACATCACTGTGAATAAGGTCAAGTAAACCTGAAGCCCTTTGATCTTTATTAGAAAAAGGAGTCTTCGTCATTTTGCCCATTAAACAAGCTTTGCATGTATCAAGCTCCTCATAGGAGAATGATCCCAGCAGTCCATGGTCATGCAACCGCTTAATGCGTTTCTTGTTAATATGGCCTAAACGACTATGCCATAGCAAGGTGCTGTCATCAGCATACTTGGCTTTCTTATTATCAAGTTGTTGTACATAACATTCCATGTCCAACATGTATAACCCATTGTTAATCGACCCAGTAGCATAAACAATATTATCAAATGAAATACAACACTTTAAAGTTTTGCATTCAAAAGAAAATCCTTTCCTGACAAGAGCAGGAATAGAGATAATATTCTTAGTTATGCTCGGTACAAAATAACAATTGTCAAGTTCTAATACAAAACCAGATGGTAAAGAGATGTTATATTGTCCTACAGCAACAGCAGCAACCCGTGCCCCGTTTCCAACTCGTAGGTCCACCTCATGCTATCCCACCTGTCTTCTTCTCTTGAGTTCCTGTACATTTGAACAAATGTGAACTCCACATGCAGTGTCCAACACCCATGAAATAGAAGAAGCTACCATGACTTCAGTCACGTAAATACCTGAGCCAGAAGTGAAAGGCTTGCTTCCCTTCTTCTCTCCTTGGAGCGCTTTACAGTCCTTCTTCCAGTGACCGAGCTGGCCACAATGGAAACATCTGTTGTCCTTTGACCGCTTTATCTTTTGTTTCAGAGCCTTGTTGTAGCTCTTGATAGGGGCTTTGCCCTTCTTCCCCTTCTTCTTGTTCCTTGAAGGAACCAGTAAGACAGAGGAGGAAGGCTTTCCCTTCTCAAGAGTCTGCTCTGTGGTACAGAGCATGTTCAGTAACTCTGCCGGAGTACAATCGATTTTGTTCATATTAAAATTAATAATGAACGGATCAAAAGAGGCCGGGAGAGACTGCAGGATAATGTCTACAACAAGTTCCTGATTGATGGTGTGTCCCAGTTTCTCTAGAGCCTCCTTGTACCCAATCATCTTGAGTACGTGAGCTCCCACTGGACTCCCTTCAGTCAGTTTGCACTGAAAGAAAAGTTTCGTCAAGTTATAGCGTTCAGTCCTTGCCTGTGCAGCATACAACATCTTGAGATTTGCTATAATATCAATAGCAGATAAATCCTCATGCTGACGCTGGAGCTCTGGCGTCATTGACGCAAGCATAAGGCAAGCGACATCAGTACTATCACTGACGTGCTTCTCATAAGCATCCCGAACCGCCCTTGCGGCGTTCGCTGCGGGTTGAGCCGGTATTGCCGTCTCAAGGACATACAGTTTCCTCTCAGCCTTAAGAACAATCTTAAGCTGTCTATACCAGTCTGAGAAGTTTGGCCCAGCAAACTTCTCCTTTTCCAGTATGGATCGCAGATTGAGCCCTGTGGTGTTCGTTGCTGCAGAAATCTACAACATTGCAAGAACAACAAGGTCAGTATCCATGTTAGAATCAATCCAGGACTTAAGAATGATTCTTTTCTCACTATTTTATCTGACTGAAAAATCCAATAAAACAGTCTGAAAGAGTAAAACTCTTTTAGTGAGATGGGATCCAGATTTCATACTTGGTCTCCGTGTCCCGCTCAGGCGAGATAAGATGCACAGAGAGTTCAAGCACTAATCACTGGTAGGCTATCCATGCCATTCGCCAACCCGTGCGATTCCCCTTCATCTGGGCAATCCAGCAGACTATGCCAACTGAGTTGGTACAACACAGTCTCTGATTCCACAGATGGCTGCCTCCATATAGCTAACATATGCTCAATATGTAGCCTACATGGTCAAGCTGACCTGACCTACTCCCTGGACCACCATGTGCTATGCTGAGCAACGAGAAGCGATAAATCCCTTCTCTGTAACACGCAGGTGTAATCACACACCGTCTGAAGATAGATGGGCGTGCCCACTGAGTGGGTACAACACGGCCCCAACGATAGTCAGAACAGTGAGGTTTCGCGTCAGAAGGCTTTCGTGCTTGATATTTTACGTTGGATTTTAACGGTCCATTTAATCTTCTTACTATCATGCAATATCTATGGTGATAGCAAAAGAGTAAATCACGCATGTTCTAATCTTACTTAAAACAGTAAATTGAAAGCACAATTATCTTATGTGGTAAATGCCCATAAAAGCCTAAGTAAAAACCCTAGTTTTTACACAAGTCTTCACTTGAGCTCTTTATGGTCTCTTGCACTTTATCTGGCCCAGCCCGGGCCCAAGCCCTCTGCAGTCCAAATGCATGCGCCCACCAGACTGGTTGCGCCTGTTCTAGAGTCGAACTCTAGACCTCCCACCTGGTGAAGCCACTTGCTGCAAGTGCCTCTGCCATGTGTGCTCTGCGCTCATGTCTGATCAAATTACATTTTAATCTATCTAGACATGGTTTGACACGCAGGTCAATTATACATTTTTCATAAATTGAAATGTGATTCGCAGATCACAATAAAATTTATAAAATTAATTCCAGGCACGCAGGCCCCAGCACAGCACACAAATTAGGGCAGCCCACATAAGATTAAATAGACACCCAATCAGGTTAAATAAGCATACATGTGATCCAATCAGAAAATAAAATTTTTGAAAAACCCATGGCATCAATTTTATTTCCTTATATGCCCTACTACCTTACAACGGTCCATTAATAGGGATCCACTCATCAGACCAAGTCAGACCCACTGCCCTTGCATGCACCCAGTCATAACTGACTTGTGTTGACCTAGTGGTCAACTATGCATACCTTAAGGGCTGAACGTCCCACATGATTTCTGGCAGGCGGGTGTGACCCCGGGCCTTAATCATGATCGTTCACTAGGCGCCTCAATCAGACATCGCTACACGCCCTTTTGCAGTCGGCCTATAGCCACCTGTATGCGTGCGCATAGGTGCTATCTGGCCGACCCATCTAGGCTGTCAGATGGTCTGATCAGGCTGTTGGGTCCAGACTAGACTGACGACTTCAACCCTAGTAACCCGTCTAAGTATTTCCAGTAGGCGCATTAGAGAGATCTAGGTGAGGGGCGCGCAAGATATTGAGGTTTGATAAAAACTTCTCTTACATGCGCACACAAATATCATACATGCGCAACTTAAGTAAAAACATACATCTAATGTCTAGCATGTATTTTCGCGTGATGATCTATAAGGTTTAGATCTACTCTAAAAATGCAAGCATGGATCACAAACATAAGCAATCATACGAATCATATCAAAACCATGCTCTGATACCAATTGTAGGGGGCGAAACCCTAGATCAGGCGCATAAAAAACTTCTTGGGCGAAAACAAGGGTTTCTTGCGGATCGTATAATATGAACATATGATTAACTTTAAAGCTTGCATAGATCAAGACAAGATCTTACCATGGCCATTGTTTGGATGGCGACTTGGAAGATGTAAGAGAGCGAGCGGCTCTCCTCCAAAGTAGTCACACACAAGATGGCGATGGCTTCCTCCCTTGTGTTCTTTGTGCTAGCAAAGATCTCCAAGGTATCCCTTTCGTGTGAAGGAGATGAGATGTCTTCTTGGCTGGTCGAACAACCTTTTACACTCGTGGAGGCAAGACACACACGAGGAGAAGAGGCAAGAGAGAGACGTGTTTCTTCGGTTACGTGGGGGGGGTTTCTAATTCATGACTTCCAAATATAGTAAGCCATAACCCATGCGTTCATGCATTAATGAACCAACCAAAAAACTCCTCTCACTTGAACCATGCGTTCACCATGTGAACCGGTTCAATTCACTTTGGTTCAAAGACCAAATCGAACCAAGCCATGGTCTAGATCTCATATGAACCAGATGGCTCAAGATCTAACCACACATCTCTTGATGCTCTTGATCTTATCGATCAAGCATCAATTCTCCCGATCGAAGCTTACCGATCTCAAGCCCTAATCAATCAAACATGATCAGACCAGATCTCACTTCCAATCAGAGTTTAAACTCCTTTAAACTGAACCAAAACCATTCAGTCCACACGATCTGACATAAGTAAGCCATATCATCAAATTGTGCGACCCTAAGGGTTTCCTTTAATGTCGGTAACGATAACTTACGTTATCACGATCAGAGAGGGGTATCTAGCAACACATCACTGTCTCCCGATATAAAGGAAAGAGTCTTCCAAGACTACACCCAAACCATAGCACAAGTGTGAATCCAATTCACTTGACATACATCTTTCCTTTGCCACTGGACGTTCTCATTGGACAAGCGTGTCAAGCCTGTAATTCCAATATGATGAAAATGATTAGATCAGATGAACATAGTCATCTGGGTATGGCCATACACTTTCTCAATCATCTCATCCAGGGGGCCCCTTTAGAACATCACACTCCAACAAGGAGAGGCAATCCTATATCTATCACTAGTGTCCTAACATGACTCATGCTCATTATCCAAGATAATCTATAACCATTATATTTCAAATGATATTGAATTACCTCAAGACAATGCCAATCATCATTTAGAAACACAAGCGATCTCAAGTCAGAGGAAATATGTCACTTGCTTGCATATAAGGATTATTCACATTGTGACAAGCAATTGAATATCCTAAGTAGGGTCTGTCCAGTACATCCAATGCACCTATGTGTCTACATCTTATTCCATGCTCGAAGCACCCTATAAGATTAGAACACATATTAGTCTCAATCATATCAAGGCTGTCTCATGTTCACCAAGATATCTCGACTAAGGACAATGCTAATGTCAGCCAAGCTGATCACCATTGAGACATTATTCAGAAGTATACATAATAGCAGCAGATAATGTAACAACCTGAATAACAACCATTGCCTTTATAAACTTATACATAGTTTATACATGATACTGAAATCATCCCAAAGGCCTCAAACATTAGCCTTAAGGGCATACCCCAACATTTACCACATAAGATAATTGTGCTTTCTATTTACTGTTTTAAGTAATATTAGCACATGAATGTTTATATTCTTCTGCTATCACTATAGAATTTGCATGATAGTAAGAAGATAAAAGGACCGTTAAAATCCAACAACCATATCAAGCTTGATTGCCTTCTGACGCGAAACCTCACTGTTCTGACTATCGTTGGGGCCGTGTTGTACCAACTCAGTGGGCACGCCCAGCTATCTTCAGACGGTGTTCGATTACATCTACATGCTACAGAGAAGGGATTTATCTCTTCTCGTTGCTCAGCATAGCATGTGATGGTCCAGGGAGTAGGTCAGGTCAGCTTGACCATATAGGCTACATATTGAGCATATGATAGTTGTATGGAGGCAGCCATCTGAGGAATCAGAGACTGTGTTGTACCAACTCAGTTGGCACAGTCTTCTGGATTGCCTAGATGAAGGGGAATCGCACGGGTTGGCGATTGGCATGGATGACCTACCGGTGATTAGTGCTTGAACTCTCTGTGTATCTTATCTCGCCTGAGCGGGACGCGGAGATCAAGTATGAAATCTGGATCCCATCTCACTAAAAGAGTTTCACTCTTTCGGGCTGTTTTATTGGATTTTTCAGTCAGACAAAATAGTGAGAAAAGAATCACTCTTAAGTCCTGGAATGATTCTAACATGGATACTGACCTTGTTGTTCTTGCCATGTTGTAGATTCCTGCAGCAACGAACACCACAGGGCTCAATTTGCGATCCATATTGGAAAAGGAGAAGTTTGCTGGGCCAAACTTCTCAGACTGGTACAGACAGCTTAAGATTGTTCTTAAAGCTGAGAGGAAGCTGTATGTCCTTGAGTCGGCAATACCGGCTCAACCCGCTGCGAACGCCACAAGGGCGGTCCGGGATGCTTATGAGAAGCACGTCAGTGATAGTACTGATGTCGCTTGCCTTATGCTTGCGTCAATGACGCCCGAGCTCCAGCGTCAGCATGAGGATTTGTCTGCTATTGATATTATAGCAAATCTCAAAATGCTATATGCTGCACAGGCAAGGACTGAACGCTATAACTTGACAAAACTTTTCTTTCATAGCAAACTGACTGAAGGGAGTCCAGTGGGAGCTCACGTACTCAAGATGATTGGGTACAAGGAGGCTCTAGAGAAACTGGGACACACCATCAATCAGGAACTTGTTGTGGACATTATCCTGCAGTCTCTCCCGGCTTCTTTCGATTCGTTCATCATTAATTTTAATATGAACAAGATCGACTGTACTCCGGCAGAGTTACTGAACATGCTCTGCACCACAGAGCAGACTCTTGAGAAGGGAAAGCCTTCATCCTCTGTCTTGATGGTTCCTTCACGGAATAAGAAGGGGAAGAAGGGCAAAACCCCTATCAAGAGCTACAACAAGGCTTTGAAACAAAAGATGAAGCGGTCAAAGGACAATAGATGCTTCCATTGTGGCCAGCTGGGTCACTAGAAGAAGGACTGTAAAGCGCTCCAAGGAGAGAAGAAGGGAAGCAAGCCTTTCACTTCTGGCTCAGGTATTTATGTGACTGAAGTCATGGTAGCTTCTTCTATTTCATGGGTGTTGGACACTGCATGTGGAGTTCACATTTGTTCAAATGTACAGGAACTCAAGAGAAGAAGACAGGTGGGACAGCATGAGGTGGACCTACGAGTTGGAAACGGAGCACGGGTTGCTGCTGTTGCTGTAGGACAATATAACATCTCTTTACCATCTGGTTTTGTATTAGAACTTGACAATTGTTATTTTGTGCCAAGCATAACTAAGAATATTATCTCTATTCCTGCTCTTGTCAGGAAAGGTTTCTCTTTTGAATGCAAAACTTTACAGTGTTGTATTTCATATTATAATATTGTTTATGCAACTGGGTCGATTAACAATGGGTTATACATGTTGTACATGGAATGTTCTGTACATCAAATTGATAATAAGAAAGCCAAGTATGCTGATGACAGCACCTTGCTATGGCATAGTCGTTTAGGCCATATTAACAAGAAACGCATTAAGCGGTTGCATGACTATGGACTGCTGGGATCATTCTCCTATGAGGAGCTTGATACATGCAAAGCTTGTTTAATGGGTAAAATGACGAAGACTCCTTTTACTAATAAAGGTGAAAGGACTTCAGGTTTACTTGACCTTATTCACAGTGATGTGTGTGGGCCGTTTAGTAAACATGCCAGAGGTGGCTATTCATACTTCATTACTTTTACTGATGATTCCAGTAGGTATGGTTATGTCTATTTAATGAGACATAAGAGTGAATCTTTTGACAAGTTCAAAGAATTCAAAAATGAAGTACAAAATCAGTTAGGCCGAAATATCAAGGCACTTCGATCAGATCGAGGTGGTGAATATTTGAGTCATGAGTTTACTGACTATCTGAAGGAGTGTGGGATCATCTCATAGCTCACTCCCCCAGGAACACCGCAATGGAATGGTGTGTCCGAGAGGAGAAATAGAACCTTATTGGATATGGTTTGTTCTATGATGAGTTAGGCCACTCTACCTTACTCCTTTTGGGGATTTGCACTGGAAACAGCTGCAAAAGTACTAAACCGAGTGCCATCCAAGGCCGTTTCAAAGACACCATTTGAGTTATGGTATGGGAAACAGCCGAGCTTAACATTTATTAAAATCTGGGGTTGCGAGGCTTATATCAAAAAGCTCGCCTCTGGGAAACTGGAGAGCAGATCTAATAAATGTATCTTTGTCGGTTACCCTAAAGAAACTAAGGGTTATTATTTCTACGATCCCAAAGAGAACAAAGTATTTGTTTCTCGAACGGCTATTTTTCTTGAGAAGGAATTTCTTCTGCAAGAGGCCAGTGGGAGAGAAATAAAGCTGGATGAAAATCCAGAAGAGGGACAAAGTAGTCAAGCTCAGTTGGATGAGCCTGAGCAAATAGAACAGGTTAATGTTTAACCTGAGGCTCAGATATCACGGGAACCGCGTAGATCGGGAAGGATTCGTCGTCAGCCTGAGCGCTATGACGGAGTCTACATCATTAATGATGAACCCCTCACTTATGCGGATGCGGTCAGTGGACCGGAATCAGCAAGATGGCTTGAAGCTATGCGAGCCGAGATGGACTCCATGTCAGATAACCAAGTCTGGGATTTGGTTGATCCGCCTCCGGGAGTAATCCCTATAGGCTGTAAGTGGATCTTCAAAAGGAAGACAGACATGGATGGTAACGTAGTTACCTATAAGGGCAGGCTAGTTGCGAAAGGTTTCAAACAAATCTACGGGATAGATTATGATGAAACTTTCTCTCCTGTAGCCATGTTCAAATCCATCCGAATTATTCTCGCGATAGCAGCATATTATGATTATGAGATCTGGCAAATGGATGTGAAGACCGCTTTCCTTAATGGAAAACTGGAAGAGGATGTGTATATGACACAGCCTGAAGGTTTCATCAATCCATCAGAACGTCATAAAATATGCAAATTAAAGAAGTCCATTTATGGACTTAAACAAGCATCAAGAAGCTGGAATATTCGTTTTGATGAATCAGTCTGTGAATTTGGTTTCATCAAAAATGAAGATGACCCGTGTGTGTATAAAAGGTTTAGTGGGAGCGTGATTACTTTCTTAGTCCTCTACGTCGATGATATCTTGATCATTGGAAACGATATTCCTGAACTGCATGCAGTCAAAGCATGGTTAAGAAAATGTTTCCAGATGAAAGATTTAGGAGAAGCAGCCTATGTACTAGGTGTGAAGATCTATAGAGATAGATCTAATAGGCTTCTCGGGCTGTGCCCGAGTACTTACATCGATAAGGTCCTGGAGAGATTTCATTTAGAAAATTCTAAAAGAGGATATCTTCCAGTCAGACATGGTCTGAATCTTTCAAAGAGCCAGTGTCCTCAAACACAGTCTGAGAAAGATGAGATGGACAATATGCCTTATGCTTCGGCTATTGGGTCCATCATGTATGCGATGTTGTGTACTCGCCCAGACGTCGCTTATGGGTTAAGCATGACCAGTCGGTTCCAAAGTAATCCAGGGAAGGCACACTGGATTGCGGTCAAGAACATTTTGAAATATCTTCGGAGAACCAAAGATATGTTCTTAATATATGGAGGTCAGGAAGAACTCAGTATTGAAGGATATACTGACGCTTCGTTCCAATCTGACCAAGACGATTTTCGATCGCAGTCAGGCTATGTTTTTAGCTTGAATGGAGGAGCAGTGGTGTGGAAGAGTTTCAAACAATCAATTGTTGCTGATTCCACAACAGAAGCCGAGTATGTTGCAGCCTCAGAAGCATCAAAGGAGGCAGTGTGGATTCGTAAGTTCATTCAAGAACTTGGTGTTGTTCCTTCGAGTGCAGATCCATTGGTTATCTTCTGTGATAACACTGGAGCGATTGCACAAGCAAAGGAACCGCGGTCACACCAGAAGTCCAAGCACATACAGAGAAGGTTTCATTTGATCCGTGAGATCATAGATCGAGGAGAGATCAAGATCTGCAAGGTTCATACAGATGACAATCTAGCTGACCCGCTTACAAAGCCTCTGGCGCAGCAGAAGCATGAAAAGCACTGTAATAATATGGGTTTGAGATTTCTCAACCATTAGTTTAAGTGCAAGTGGGAGATTGTTGGGGTATGCCCTTAAGGCTAATGTTTGAGGCCTTGGGCTATTATCAGTATCATGTATAAACTATGTATATGTTTATAAAGGCAATTGTTGTTATTCAGATTGTTGCATTATCTGCTGCTGTATGTATACTTCTGAATAATGTCTCATTAGTGTTTCAGCTTGGCTGACATGCAGTATTGTCCTTAGTCGAGATATCTTGGTGAACATGAGACAGCCTTGATATGATTGAGACTAATATGTGTTCTAATCTTATAGGATGCTTCGAGCATGGAATAAGATTTAGACGCATAGGTGCATTGGATGTACTGGACTGACCCTACTTAGGATATTCAGTTTTTGTCACAATGTGAATAATCCTTATAAACTAGCAAGTGGTATACTCCCTCTGACTTGAGATCACTTGTGTTTCTAAATGATGATTGGCATTGTTTTGAGGTAGTTCAATATCATTTGAAAGATAATGGTTAAGGATTATCTTGGATGGTGGGCATGACTCATGTTAGGACACTGGTGATAGATATAGGATTGCCTCTCCTAGTTTGAGTGTGATGTTCTAAAGGGCCCCCTGGATGAGATGGTTGAGAAAGTGTATGGCCATACCCAGATGACTATGTTCATCTGATCTAACCATTCTCATCATGTTAGAATTACAGGCTTGACAGGCTTGTCCAATGAGAACGTCCAGTGGCAAAGGGAACATGTATGCCGAGTGAATTGGATTCACACTTGTGCTATGGTTTGGGTGTAGTCTTGGAAGACTCTTTCCTTCATATCGGGAGACAGTGATGTGTTGCTAGATACCCCTCTCTGATCGTGATAACGTAAGTTATCGTTACCGACATTGAAGGAAACCCTTAGGGTCGCACAATTTGATGATATGGCTTACTTATGTCAGATCGTGTGGACTGAATTGTTCTGGTTCAGTTTAAAGGAATTTAAACTCTGATTGGAAGTGAGATCTGGTCTGATCATGTTTGATTGATTAGGGCTTGAGATCGGTAAGCTTCGATCGAGAGAATTGATGCTTGATCATAGAGATCAAGAGGGTCGAGAGATGTGTGGTTAGATCTTGAACCATTTGGTTTAAAGAGATCAAGACCATGGTGGGTTCGGTTTGGTCTTTGAACCAAATAGAATTGAACCGGTTCACTTGTTGAACGCATGGTTCAATTGAGAGAGGAGTTATCGATGGCTTCAAGTGGAGTTAAACATGGAGTTATGCACTTACTATTTTTGGAAGCCGTTTTCTTTGAGAAAACGCCCCCATGTTCGAACGCCTATCTCTCTCTCTCGCCCCCTCTCCTCTCGTGTGGATGATCTTCACGACAAGAGGAAGTTCGGCCAGCAAAGAGGAAAAAGACATCTCCTCATACACGATCTAGGACTCCTTGGATCTTTGCTAGCACAAGGAATACAAGGAAGAAGACATCGCCGCTCGCCCTTTCTTCTTCCAAGTCGCCACTCAATCAATGGCAATGGTAACGCATCATTTTATCTTTTTATGGTTGCTCATATTATCTTGCCTCTCGATCCTATCAAACCTAGTTTTTCGCCTATGCAAGATCTTCTAGATGCGCATGTGTACTAGGGTTTGACTTTCATATGGTACTTGTAAGACTGGTATATTGGCTGGTTAGGCACGAGGTGCTAACGCAGGCATATGGGTATATCAGTGGTAGATATATTGGACCGACCCGCTGTGAGGCAATGACTTGGTGTCACAAGTGATAGGAGATGCATTGATCCCTTGACTGGAGGTCATTGGCCATTCTATATGGTTAGGGATATGCTTTGATACAACCTAACGTCTTGCCGTAGTTGGGAGGTAATAACTGTTGTCATTGGGCATGTCACGACCCATATGAGAAGGTCAATGCACAGACATAGGATTTGCCCCTTCCTAAGAGAAGCATGATATCCATGGAGCTCCTCTATGGTTCTATGATTGAAAGTGTATGGCCATACCCAGGTTAGACCTGATTTAGTCATAGCCATGAGATTGGATGAAAATAGGTGGTGACACACTTGTCCAATCGGATATCAGTACGGCAAAGAAACTGTAATGCATCTGTACCTGATTACGATGATGGGGATGTCGATGTCGATATCCATTCCGATGACTTGGGTAGCAGCGATGCACTGCTAGTTGCCACTCACTGCTTGTGATGACCTTAGGTCAGCACTGCCAACGTCAGAGGAACCTACAGGGTCGCACACCTTGATACTCGAGTTCTCGTATTGATCGGGAAGCCTTATGATCGAGTTATTGGATAACTCGGATCTATTTTGGAGATTTCATCAGCGCCAATGGGCCTGATGAGATGGATGAAATTTATTGGGGCCAACTTCCATTTACGGCATATTAACCATGGTTAGCCCAATTTGACCTAGGGTTAAATTTGGATTGGATCCGTGGGCTTGGTTAACATGCATAATGGACATTGGGCTGGGCCCATTGATAAGTTGGGCTTAATGGGGTTAAGGAGGAGAAAAGGGATGGCATGTGCATGGCGTGTGCTTAACCCTAGTTAGACTAGGGTTAGCGCCTATGCATCATGAGGTTTGAAATTAATCTTGGGACTAATTATTTGAATTAATTAGAGTCCTAATTTATGAGGTTTAATGGGCTGATTTATTTGAATTAATTAGAGTCCTAATTGGATTAGGATTCAATTAATTAAATAAATAATCA
The DNA here is from genome assembly GCA_027563935.2 of Costus lasius. Classification (NCBI taxonomy): domain Eukaryota; kingdom Viridiplantae; phylum Streptophyta; class Magnoliopsida; order Zingiberales; family Costaceae; genus Costus; species Costus lasius. The sequence continues at coordinate 32,281,119 of CM050448.1, forward strand.
AATCGTAATTGGATTAGGACTTGTTCAAACCGCCGATTGAAAGTCCTAGTTGGATTAGGACTTGGGCTTGATCAAATCCTAATTAGATTAGGATTTAAACTTGATCAAACTGCCCAGTTGATCAAACCGCCCACATGATCAAACCGTTCATGAGAGTCCTAATTGGATTAGGACATGATCTAACCGCCCAAATTAAGTCCTAATTGGACTAGGACTTAACTCCCTAAAATCTCTCCTAGCCGCACATTCAATTTGAATGGTGGCCACACATTAAGCCGCCCCTTGCCCTATAAATAACACCCCAAGCCGCCCCTCTCAATATATTTATTCATTGGAGGCGTGATCAAGAGAGGAGGCGAGTTCTAGCTCTTGAGGGCGAGAACAAAGAAGGCTTGGGCGAACACCTTCTATACCCTAGCCGCAAGCATCCTTCCTCCTTTCCTTTTGGCGCTTGGATCTTTGGAGCTTGGCGGCTTGTCTTCTCTCCTCTTCCTCCTTGGCGCAACTTCTCTAGAAGGTAGCGCAAGTGAAGTGGTGATCTCCCCAAGGCTTGGATTTTCTTCCCGAGGCTAGCACCGGGCGTGGAAGAAGAGGACTTGAGCAATCCGTGTGTGTCAAACTGCAGAGGGCGCACACTTGGGCGCCTACGTTGACATCGGCCTCACCTTGCAATAAGGTATTTTCTATCACATCGTGTCGACTCTCTCGCTTGACGATCTTCACTGGGTTTTTGGGACTAGCTGTTGGTGTATATGCCCTGAAGACCAATGTATGGACATGGTCAGGCATTGGTTGAATGTACTTTGATAGAACTATTACTCTTTATATAGGCATGGTCGTTATTATACAGACTTCTCTACCTGCGTTGATATATTGAGTTGCATAAATAATGTCCCAAGAGTTTGGATTGGATCCATTCTCATAAGCTATCCCTAGACAAGGTACCTTAGCAGATATGGGACAGCTTTGGTACATGTGAGACTGGTGTATGGGCTGGTTAGGTGCAGGGCACAGTAACGCAGACATACAGGTGCATTGGATGCACTGGAGTGATCCACTGTGAGGATTGACTTGTCTAGTCAACAAGTCAATCTCACATACAAGAGGTTTGCATTGATCCTTAGACTTGAGGTATTCATGTCTAGATTTGATGATGGGTGTGCTTTAATACAGTCTTACGTCTCTCTGTAATTGGGAGATCAAAACGACTGTCATTGGGCATGTCATAAGTCATGTAGAGACATGAATGACCAATAGTAGGATTTGCCCCTTCCTTATTGGAAGCATGATATCAACTCGGGGCGCCCCACCTTATTGGTGCATGACAGGAGAGTGTGGCCACACTTGTTGAGTCATGACCAATGCATTGGATAATAAACTTGAGACTAATCCAATGGCAGGATATCAGCTTAGGCAAAGGGATCTGTAATGCAATAGGAATCCTCGTTGTTTGTTAGGAGTTGTTGCCATAATGACTTAAGTCCTATGACATGGGTAGTAGTGATGTGTTGCTAGATACCCCTCACTACTTATGATGTTTACATCATTGCCATCGTCATATGGATCCTACAGGGTCACACGCAATAGACTCTTGACGTTGCTTTAATCAGAAGCCTTATGATCAAGTTATTGGATAACTTGGATCAATTTAGAAGATTTCATCAGCGCCAATGGGCTTGATGAGTTGGAAGAAAGTTGTTGGAGCCAAACTTCATTTTTGGCAGGTTGACCCGAAATTGACCCAGATTGGTCACATTTGGATTAGGGTTGCATTGGAATAGATCCAATGGCTTAATCAACCCATGCCATGAAGTTTGGGCTAGCTCATTATCCAATGAGGCCCAATAATTAGTTGTCATGAAGAGGAATTGGCTTAAAAGGGTATAATGGGGAGAATTCTCACCCCATTGGCGCCTAGGGGCATAATGGGGTGAGGGAGGCGCCTTTACTTCATTATGGAAGTAAAGGGCGCCTAGCCCTTCTTCCTTGGATGGAATACTTGCTTCTAAGGCAAGTCTTGGGGCTGATATGGCTTGAGGACTCTTTTGGAAAGAACTTGGGCGCATATGAGAAGTAGGAAGATGTTTAAGGTAAAGTCTTGGAGACTTTCCTTATGAACCCTACATGCACCCAAACTCTTGCCCTAGCCGAATTCTTCATGTTGCACCTAGCCCTTCTCCTTGGATGGAAAGAATGCCTCTAAGGCATGTCTTAGGCTCATATGGCCATTGGGCAAATTAGGATAGGTTGAATGAGGTTTATGGTAAAGTCTTGGAGACTTGCCTTACCTCAAGATCCCTTTATCCTAGCCGCCCACTTGGCATGATCCTAGCCATTGTCCTTGCCGCCTCTTGTCCTATTTATAGGACCCCTTACCGCCCCTTCCAATGTTGAACTTCTAGGAGGCGTGAACATACATAGAGAGCGTGAGCAAGGGCAAAGGGTGACAACAACAAAGGCTTGGCGCAACCCTTCTTCCAAGTGGCTGAAAGACATCCTTTCTTCTTCTCCTCTTCTTGGCGCAAAGAGAAATTGGGCTTGGTGGCTTCTCCTTCTATTGTCGCAAGCCCTCTCCCTCTCATAGCCATTGACGCATCTTGCTTGAAGGTGGCGCAAGCAAAAGAAGAAGAGGGAAGTTCTTGGCGGCATCTTCCCTATTCCCTCCTTGGCGTAACTTCTCTTGAAGGTGGCGCAAGTGGAGTGAAGGCTTGATTCTCTTCCCGAGGCTAGCACCAAGCGTGGAAGGGAGCAACGATCAAGGAGTTGACGCGTGGATACTTGTAGAGGGCGAACACATGGGCGCCTTCAATATGGCTTCAACATCTAGACAAGCAAAAGAGGTACATCTCTATCACATCCTTGTGTATACTCACTCGCATGGATCCTTGGGAAAGGAATGTGTTTCGGGTGTAATGCTTCTTCCGCTGCGTCCTGGGACTGCAAAATTTTAAATTACACCCAGCATTCCCTAACAGTGGTATCAGAGCTACTTGCGAGAAACACAAGGTGTACGTTTGCTTGTGTGAAAAATTTTTGAAAATTTTTCTTCTATTCATGCGGGTTTCACGAAGAAAGCATTTTCATCCAATCTTCTCTTCTCAACTCTATGGCCGAAACTTGGATTGTGTTTATGCTTGATTTAAGACCAAAGGCGCACGTAGGTTTTGTTAAGTAGGACGGGCATTGTGTCTTCGGACTGGCCGGGTCTCTTGATCTGACAAAACTGCCAGCCGATAGGGTCTATGAAATCATCATGGAACTTGATCTAAATTTTGGCATGAAATTGGTTAAGAGAGTGCTTTGGATGATGTTGGCGCATAAGGTGCTAAAATTTGACTTTTCCGGATTTTCAAATTTTACATGCGCCACTTGATTGGGTTGATATGGTCATAGCGAGTGCCCTCCTGTGTTGTGATGTGGAAGCATTGAAAGTCCCCTAACTAAGGGGGCGAAACCCTATAGGAGGCGCATATGAAAAACTTTGATGCAGCGGAAGGGGTTTCAAGGATCTATGCATATAATATGTTCAACTTTAAATTCCAAAACGATTCTCACCATTGCCATCGCTCAGATGGTGTCTTGGAAGGAAAGGCGCAAGTGCTCCTTCTCCAAAGGTGACGCACACAATTGGTGTCGCCTACTCTTCCTTGGTGCTCCTTGTGCTAGCAAGGTTCCAAGAAGTCGTTGTCGAATGGAAGGGGAGAGATCTCCTTTGCTTGGCGATTGCTTCCTTCTCCTTTCGTCAATCTCTTCACCACATGAGAGTGCCCAACTGAATAACTCAAGTTGGCGACAAGAGAGGAGGAGAGGCGAGAGAGTAGAGCGCCTTAGGCGTGAACGTGAGTCATGGTCACGTATGTGATCATGCTTTCTAAAAATAGAAAGCCACTCACTCACATGCGATCATGGGTTTACCCCAATCGCAAACTCCTCTCAATTTGAACCATGCGCTCAACCAATGAGCTGGTTCAATTTGGTTTGGTTTAATAACCAAATAAACCAAGCAATCAGTCCAGACCACAATAAACCCTAAGGCTCTTGATCTGACCGTCGATCTCTTGATGCTCCTGATCTCACTGATCTAGCATCCAATCTCTCGATCGAAGCTTACCGATCTCAAGCCCTAATCAATCAAACATGATCAGACCAGATCTCACTTACAATCAAAGATTAAATCCCTTTAAACTGAACCTGAACAATTCAATCCACACGATCTGACTTAAGTAAGCCATATCATCAAATTGTGTGACCCTGAGGGTTTCCTTTAAATGTCGGTAACGATAACTCACGTTATCACGATCAGTGAGGGGTATCTAGCAACACATCACTGTCTCCCGATATAAAGAAAAGAGTCTTCCAAGACTACACCCAAACCACAGCACAAGTTTGAATCAAACTCACAAGGCATGCATGTTTCCTTTGCCACTGGATGTTCTTATTGGACAAGCGTGTCAAGCTTGTAGCTCCAATATGATAAGTATGATTAGAACAGATGAACATAGTCACCTGGGTATGGCCATACACTTTCTCAATCATCTCATCCAGGGGGCCCCTTTAGAACATCACACTCCTTAAACAAGGAGACGGCAATCCTTTGTCTATCACTAGTGCCCTAACCTGACTCAAGCTCACCATCCAAGATAGTCTATAATCATTATGTTTCAAATGATATTGAACTAACTCAAAACAATGACAATCATCATTTAGAAACACAAGTGATCTCAAGTCAGAGGAAATGTGCCACTTGTCGCAATCAAGGATTATTCACATTGTGACAAACAATTGAATATCCTAGTAGGGTCTGTCCAGTACATCCAATGTACCCATGAGTCTACATCTTATTCCATGCTCGAAGCATCCTATAAGATTAGAACACATATTAGTCTTAACCATATCAAGGCTGTCTCATGTTCACCAAGATATCTCGACTAAGGACATTACAGCATGTCAGCCTAGCTGAACAGCTTTGAGACATTATTCAGAAGTACAATTATTGCAGCAGACAATATAACAACCTGAATAACAAGCATGCCTTTATAAACATAAGAGTTTATTACATGATACTGATACAATCCCAAGGCCTCAAACATTAGCCTTAAGGGCATACCCCAACAATCTCCCACTTGCACTTAATCTAATGGTTGAGAAATCTCAAACCCATATTATTACAGTGCTTCTCATGCTTCTGCTGCGCCAGAGGCTTAGTAAGTGGGTCTGTCAGATTGTCATCTGTATGAACCTTGCAGACTTTGATCTCGCCACGATCAATGATCTCTCGGATCAAATGAAACCGTCTCTGTATGTGCTTGGACTTCTGGTGCGACCGTGGTTCCTTTGCTTGTGCGATTGCTCCAGTGTTATCACAGAAGATAACCAAAGGATCTGCACTCGAAGGAACAACACCAAGTTCTCTCACGAACTTACGAATCCACACTGCCTCCTTGGATGCTTCCGAGGCTGCAACATACTCGGCTTCTGTTGTGGAATCAGCAACAGTTGACTGTTTGAAACTCTTCCACACCACTGCTCCACCATTCAAGCTAAATACATAGCCTGATTGCGATCGGAAATCATCCTGGTCAGACTGGAACGAAGTGTCAGTATATCCTTCAATACTGAGTTCTTCCTGACCACCATATATCAAGAACATATCTTTGGTCCTCCGCAGATATTTTAAAATGTTCTTGACTGCAATCCAGTGCGCCAAACCTGGATTACTTTGGAACCGACTGGTCACGCTTAACCCGTAAGCAACGTCTGGGCGAGTACACAACATCGCATACATAATGGACCCAATAGCCGAAGCATAAGGCGTATTGTCCATTTCATCTTTCTCAGTCTGTGTTTGTGGACACTGACTCTTCGAAAGATTCAGACCATGTCTGACTGGAAGATATCCTCTTTTAGAATTTTCTAAATGAAATCTCTCCAGGACTTTATCGATGTAAGTACTCTGGCATAGCCCGAGAAGCCTCTTAGATCTATCCCTGTAGATCTTCACACCTAATACATAGGCTGCTTCTCCTAGATCTTTCATCTGGAAACATTTCCTTAACCATGCCTTAACCGCATGCATTTCAGGAATGTCATTTCCAATGATCAAGATATCATCGACGTAGAGGACTAGGAAAGTAATCACGCTCCCACTAAACCTCTTATATACACACGGGTCATCCTCGTTCTTGATGAAACCAAATTCAGAGATTGATTCATCAAAACGAATATTCCAGCTTCTCGATGCTTGTTTAAGTCCATAAATAGACTTCTTTAATTTGCATATCTTATGACGATCTGATGGATTAGTGAAACCTTTTGGTTGTGTCATATACACATCCTCATTCAGATTTCCATTCAGGAAAGCGGTCTTCACATCCATCTGCCAAATCTCATAATCATAATATGCAGCTATCGCGAAAAGAATCCGAATAGACTTAAACATAGCTACAGGTGAGAAAGTTTCATCATAATCTATCCCGTAGATTTGTTTGAAACCTTTCGCAACTAGCCTGCCTTTATAGGTAACCACGTTACCATCCATGTCAATCTTCTTCTTGAAGATCCATTTACAGCCTATAGGGATAACTCCCGGAGGCGGATCAACCAAATCCCAGACTTGGTTATCTGACATGGAGTCCATCTCGGCGCGCATAGCTTCAAGCCATCTCGCTGACTCCGGTCCACTGACCGCATCCGCATAAGTGAGGGGTTCATCATTATCAATGATGTAGACTCCGTCATAGCGCTCAGGCTGTCGACGGATCCTTCCCGATCTTCGCGGTTCCCGTGATATCTGAGCCTCAGATTGTTCAATAACCTGATCCACCGGCTCAGGCTCATCCAACTGTGCTTGACTACTTTGTCCTTCCTCTGGATTCTCATCCAGCATTATTTCTCTCCCACTGGCCTCTTGCAGAAGAAACTCCTTCTCAAGAAATATGGCCGTCCGAGCAACAAATACCTTGTTCTCCTTGGGATCGTAGAAATAATAACCCTTAGTTTTGTAAGATCCAAGGATCTTAAGTTCTGGTAAGCATTATTTTCTATGATAAATTATGATAAATTATTGATGTAAATAAAATTATTGACTGAGTTATTATTCCTGAGTATTGATTGTTAATTTATGATAAATTAACTAGAGATTTTGTTGTTAATTAACTGATTTATTGATTGTTAATTTGTAATTAATGGATTTGAGTTTATTTGGTTGTTAATTTATTGTAAATTAATTAGAGATTATTGATTTGATTATTGGCTGTTAATTTATGATAAATTATTATTGGTTGTCCATGATAAATTAATTAGGATTTATGGGTTGTAAATTGTAAGTTAATTAATTAGACCTTATTGGTTAATTAAATCCTTATTGGATATTAATTAAGTCCTTATTGGATTTCGGTTAAGTGAATGGTTAATGGTTAAGTTAATTAAATTAATTGGTTAACTATGGGTTATTGGGTTTGAAAAATTCGAAATTATGAGTTAAATGGGTTAAACCATTGGAATTAATTGGTTAATGGGTTTAAAATTTAAAAACCCAAAGTTTAAGTGGTAATATCGACTAGGGTGAGATTGTGGGCGTTTTTTTTGGCTTGAGGAAATCTTGGGGCGGCTAGGGCAAAGAAGAAGGCGATTCTTGGAGTTGTTGAGGTGATTTTCTTCATCTTCTTCCCCTTGGCGATTTTTCCTTGAAGTGAAGAAATTTCCTTGGTGTTTGGTGGTGACATCAAAGGCTTTGAACGATTTCTTTTGTGGAAAATTTTCGGTTTAAGAGGTGAGTGGATTTTCTCTTCCACTTAATCCATGTATGCTTGAGATTATTGCTTAAAGAAACATGGCATGAACCCTTAATTTCAATTTTTGTACATGTTTCTATGTTTTCCCTAAAATTTCGAAAACCCTAGATTGTATGAGAATTAGGGCTTTTCATTTTTAAGGCTTCTAATCATCAATTAGACCTTGTTTAAGCATGTATGTAGCTTTAGTTTTTCAATTGCATGAAGTTTAGGGCTTGAATGAGAATTTCGACCCTTCTTCATGAAGTTACGCCCAAATGCATGGGTAAAATTTGGGGAAAACTTGATATTCATGAAATTAGGTATATGAGGACTCTACTGTAATTTTTTGAGAATTTTTAGAAATAAAAGTTTCTGTTGACTGACATTGACCTAGGGGTAATTCGGTAAATTTTCTAGTTAAAATTGGGGAAAACTTGAAATCTCGAATCTAGGGATCATGAGGGATGTAATGAATATTTTTACGAAATTTTTGGATAACTTTTCCTGCATGACTTAAACTTTGAACTAGGGGTATTTCAGTCTTTTGTTATCAGAACTAGTAGAAAACTATGAAGTTGTGATATTCTACATTTATGTTAATTGTGAACGAAATTTGGTGAATTTTCTGTATTATTATGTATTTTTAATTGAATGGTGTATGTAGAAAGTAATGACATGAAATATTGATAGAGAACATTGGTTGATAACTTAGCAAAATTACACTGAACTGACCAGCCTGAAATTTAAGGACTACACTATGTTATGTGATTTTTAAATATTGTGATTTGTGATTTTTGGCATGTTAAGTGATCTTTGAATATGTGAATATTATGTGGTTATGTGAAATTCGAAAATTATGTGGTTATGAGGTTCGAATATTATGTGTTGTGATTATGTGATGGTTAGGACTAAGGCTAGGTGTAACTATGAACTCAAGGGGATAGCCCTGTTATGTGATATGTTAAGGGTTTGAATTTCAGCCCTGTATTGTGATATGTGAGGAGGTTGATGTTCAGCCTGCCTATTGTGATTATTGTGATGGGGGTTGATGTTCAGCCTGCCGATGTGATTTTGTGATGGCTATCCTAGAGTCTAGTTGACACTTAGGAGTCCACCTTTGTGAAATGTGAAATAAGATATGTGTGTTGTCCAGTAGGAACCTTTTGGGAGAACGGGTTTTGACCCAAAGTGCCATGTCTTGGTCAGACAGGGGCCACCTCTTGATGTCATTACTCTTTTATGTGTTGGGAATGGTATAAGACCCAAAGTGCCATGTCTTGGTCAGACAGGGGCCACCTCTTGATGTCACCATTCTCGTTTTGTGTTGGGAATGATATAAGACCCAAAGTGCCATGTCCTGATCAGACAGGGGCCACCTCTTGATGTCATCATTCTCGTTTTATGTTATGGCGTGATAGACCAGCGTGCCACGTCGTGACCTGACGGGGGCCACCTCCTGATTCTATTCTCGTTTTATGTTATGGCGTGATAGACCAGCGTGCCACGTCGTGACCTGACGGGGGCCACCTCCTGATTCTATTCACTGTCCATGTTTATGTGTTGCACGAGATTTTGCAGCTCCCAGTGCTTTGGCCAAGCCGGGTTAGACCATATTGGTCACTACTGAATATGCTGGACAACTAGGTTAAAAATGTGTTGGTGTGTTTAGTTGGTTTAGAATATGTGTGTTTAGTTGGTTTAGAGTATAACTCTAGAACCTGAGTTTGTTTAGAACCTGAGTTGATTATGTTAGTGTGTACATCTGACTGTTTATGTGACTTCTGTATATTTAATCTGGTGATATGTTGACATTATGTTCCTGTTAAAGATTTTTAAAACAATCTGCCTATATTTTTGAGTGTATGTTATGGATGGTCAATTAGACTATCCACTCACTGGGCTGTGTAGCTCACCCCTCACTATTTTCAGGTATAGAGCAGGAGCGCAGTTAGCATGATATTGATGTTGTGATTTATGCTTATGATGCCGGTTGTGGCCCCATGTTTATGCTTAATTAATTTGAGGCTGGCTGTGGCCGAATATGAATTTTATGATTTATGTGAACCATGTGATGTGAACCATGTGAACTATGAAAAATTGTGTTGCCAGACTGTGGCAGTTAAATGATGTTGATTCTTGTGTCACCGCGGGCTTCAGCCTGGTTTCGGTGTTTGGTATTAGTTTATAAAATCGATTTTGTGGATTTGTTTTGAAATTGGAGTTGATGTGTATTTTTGCAATCGGTTTTGATACAACTGTAACGTGCATATGTCTAGTGCACGTATTGCGTGGTGGCAGGTACCTTTATGAGATTTATGATTTGTGATTCGAAGATTTTATGTGTTTGGAGTTTTGAAAATTTTCAGATCGTGTTTTCTTGAACTCGGTTTTACCTAGCATTTGATCGATCTTATATGAAACATCCTATTCCCTTTGTGATTGTGTTCTTTGTTTGGGGTTAAGAATGTGGGATGTTACAGAATGGTATCAGAGCAGTTGGCTAGCTAAAACTTAGTTTGGGGGAAAACATGTTTGTGTATTGCTAGACACCTGATAGGTTTATGTTTGATTTCCTTACTATGGAATGTGTGTGTAGGAATTTAAGATGGCGCTATGCCTCACTTGTGAGTGAATTCCAGAAACTGGGTCCTAGCTCTTTTTATGGGGGCTCAGAATCCAGTACTGCCGAGAACTGGCAGTTGTGCTTGGAAAAGATTTTCCAAGTTATGCGTTGCTCGGACGAAGACAAGTTATGTCTGACCACCTATATGATGCGTGCTGACGCAGATGAATGGTGGAAGGGCGTGGTGAGACTTGCCGAAGAAAGACATGAGACTGTAGATTGGCCTTACTTCTTGTCTCGATTTAATGAGAAGTATTTTCCAGATAGCTTGGTAGAGGACCGAGAGGTAGCATTTATTCACCTGGAGCAGGGTAATATGACAGTGGACCAGTATGAAGTACAGTTCACGAAATTGGGAAAATATGCTCCTCACCTGATAAACACTGAAAAGAGGAGAGCTACCAAGTTTCTGAGAGGTCTCAGATGGGATATTCGAGAGCAGGTTGGTGCTCAACACTTGGAGACCTATGTTGAGACAGTTGGGCGAGCACGCACTATAGAGAGGTATATATCTGAGAGGAGTTCTCATGCTACGGTGGCAGTGGTTCCTGCAGCTGAGGCGGCGGTTCCTCAGTTTGGCAGTGGCGGCAAGGGTAAGAAGTACCCTAGGCACAAGGATTTCAAGAAGAGCCGGTATAAGCCTTACTCTTACAGGGATGCACCGCAGCAGTTCAGAGATATCAGGGATGTAAGAAATAGCAACACTGAGAACGGGACTTGTAGTTATTGTGGGCTCAGAGGACATCTGGTGAAAGATTGTCATAGGAAGAATGGCGTGTGCTTCAAGTGTAAGAAACCTGGGCACATGGCTAGGGACTGCAAAGAGCCTGAGATGCAGCCTAGAGGCGCAGATAAGCCTACTGTCCAGACTAGAGTCTATGCTGTGGCTGAGAAGGATACACGAGCTTCCCGATCCGTTGTGGAAGGTACATTATTTGTATTTGATCAGTTAGCTCGCATTTTATTTGACCCTGGTGCAAATTTGTCTTTTGTCTCTGTTAAGTTTGCTGCATGTTTACCTGTTGTACCTAAGATGCTAGATTATGCTGTGTCTGTTAGTACTCCTTTAGGAAAATCGTTATCTACAGACACTGTGTGTGCTGACTGTATGGTACATGTAGAGGGTTATGAGTTTCTAGTGGATCTAATCCTCTTAGACATGCAAGATTATGATGTCATCTTAGGAATGGACTGGTTGTCTTCGCATCATGCCTCTGTGGATTGCTTTGAGAAAGTGATCACTTTGAATATGCTTGATGGGAACCGGATCTTTGTGAGAGGTCTAGTGTCAGACCAAGGACCACATGTGATATCTTTCCTGCAGGCCAGGAAGTTACTTGCCAGTGGTTGCAAGGGTTATCTTGCACATGTTAAGGTGCAGGATGATTCTACTTCTGATCTGACTCAGATGGCGGTGGTGAAAGAATTTCCTGATGTGTTCTCTGAAGAATTTTCAGGTTTGCCACCAGTTAGAGAAGTGGAGTTTGGCATTGAGTTGGCGCCAGGTACGGCACCTATCTCCAGAGCTCCTTACCGTATGGCTACTTCAGAGTTGGCCGAGCTTAAGAAACAACTGGAGGAATTGTTAGAGAAAGGGTACATTCGGCCTAGTGCTTCACCTTGGGGAGCGCCAGTGCTATTTGTAAAGAAGAAAGATGGAACCCTGAGAATGTGTATAGACTACAGGCAATTGAACCAAGTGACTATCAAGAATAAGTATCCTCTTCCCAAAATTGATGATCTATTTGATCAATTACAGGGAGCTACAGTGTTCTCTAAAATTGATCTGAGATCAGGGTATTATCAGCTTAGAGTCAAGGATGAGGATATATTCAAGACTGCTTTCAGGACCAGGTATGGGCATTTCGAATTTTTAGTTATGCCTTTTGGACTGACAAATGCACCTGCTGTCTTCATGGATTTGATGAACAGGGTATTCCATGAATTGCTTGATTCTTGTGTAGTAGTCTTCATAGATGATATCTTGGTGTACTCTCAGACTACTTCAGATCATGTCAGTGATTTGCGCAAGGTACTGGAGGTTCTGAGGAAGAACCGGTTATATGCCAAGGCTAGTAAGTGTGAGTTCTGGCTAGAGAAGATCAGTTTTCTGGGACATGTGATTTCTGGTCAGGGTGTGTCTGTGGATCCAGTTAAAGTGCAAGCCATTCTTGATTGGGGAAGACCGACTAGTGCTACTGAGATCAGGAGTTTTCTGGGTTTGGCAGGTTATTACCGGAGATTTGTTGAGGGATTCTCCAAGTTGGCGGGTCCTTTAACTAAATTGACCAGAAAAGAAGCCAAGTTTATTTGGGATGATACGTGTGAAGAGAGCTTTCAGGAGCTGAAGAGAAGGTTGACTAGTACACCGATTCTCATTATTCCTAGTGATGGGGAAAGGTTTACTGTTTATACGGATGCTTCTGGCAAAGGGTTGGGTTGTGTCTTGATGCAGAAGGGTTCTGTAGTAGCCTATGCTTCGAGACAACTGAAGGAGTATGAATTGAACTACCCTACTCATGATTTAGAGTTGGCGGCCGTAGTCTTTGCTTTGAAGATATGGCGTCACTATTTGTTGGGTCAGGAGTTTGATCTGTTCACTGATCACCAGAGTCTCAAGTATATCTTCACTCAGAAGGAGTTGAACATGAGACAGAGAAGATGGATGGAGTTGATCAAAGACTATGACTTCTCTATTCAGTATCAGGCTGGAAAGGCCAATGTAGTGGCGGATGCACTGAGCAGACATCCAGTTACTTCAGTAGCTGCTTTACGAGTCAGTGAGTGGCGGTTACTGCAGGAGTTCAGCGATCTCAGGATCAGTGTTTCTCCTAGAGTTCAGACTGGTTATGTAGCTTTTCTCAGAGTACAGTCTGCTTTGTTGCAGAAGATCAGAGATCAGCAGTCTGTGGATCCGAAATTAGTTCAGATCAGGGATAGTCTGGTTGATGGCGCAGTTCAGGATTTTAGCCTGTCTGATGATGGTATTCTTCGGTTTCGTGGAAGGGTATGTGTCCCTGAGGAACCGAGCTTGAGGAAAGAAATATTGGAGGACAGCCATAACTCCAAATATTCTCTACATCCTGGTGTGACTAAAATGTATCAAGACCTCAAGAAAAGTTTTTGGTGGCCGGGTATGAAGAAAGAGGTATATGATTTTGTCTCTAGGTGTTTAACCTGTCAGACTGTAAAGGCTGAACACCAGAAGCCTGGTGGTTTGTTGCAGCCCCTTCCTATTCCTGAGTGGAAGTGGGAATGCATCAGTATGGATTTTGTGTGTGGTTTGCCCAGAACCAGATTGGGTCATGATGCTATTTGGGTGATTGTTGATAGACTCACTAAATCAGCCCATTTTCTCCCGATTAAGATGACTTATCCTTTAGAGAGGCTGGCTAGATTATACATTGATGAGATAGTCAGACTGCATGGAGTGCCTGTTGATATTGTGTCTGATAGGGACTCTCGATTTTTGTCCAGATTTTGGAAGAGCTTACAGGAGGGTTTGGGTACTAAGTTGAGTTTTAGTACAGCATACCATCCTCAGTCTGATGGCCAGACGGAGCGTACTATATAGACTCTAGAAGATCTGTTGAGAGCCTATGTGGTTGATTGGAGTTCTGAGTGGAACCGGGATCTATCTTTGATAGAGTTCACTTATAATAATAGTTTCCACTCCAGTATTCAGATGGCTCCTTATGAGGCTTTGTATGGAAGAAGGTGTAGGACTCCCTTGTGTTGGGAAGAAACTGGTGACAGAATGATTTTGAGATCTGATGCAGTTCAGGAGACTACTGATAAGGTCAGAGAGATTCAGGATAAATTGAAAATTGCTCGGGACAGACAGAAGAGTTATGCTGATGACCGTCGTCGTTCCTTGGAGTTTATGGTAGGGGATCATGTGTTCTTGAAGGTGTCACCTACTAAGGGTGTTATGAGATTTGGCAAAAAGGGCAAGTTGAGCCCTAGGTTTGTAGGCCCTTTTGATATTATTGAGAGAGTTGGTCCAGTGGCTTACCGATTGGCTTTACCTCCTGCTATGGATCATGTGCATAATGTATTCCATGTCTCTGCTTTGAGGAAATATCATCCTGATCCATCTCATGTGTTGGAGTTGGAACCTCTTCAGATTCAGAGTGACTTGACTTTTGAGGAAAGACCTCTCCGGATTGTGGATAGAAAAGATAAAGTTCTGAGGAACAAGACTATACCTTTGGTGAAGGTTATCTGGGGAAATCAATCAGTTGAAGAAGCGACTTGGGAGACTGAAGCTGATATGAGGAAAAATTATGCTTACCTCTTTGATGATATGGATGCTGAGCTTTAGAGGACTAAAGCTTTATAAGGAGGGAGGAATGTAAGATCCAAGGATCTTAAGTTCTGGTAAGCATTATTTTCTATGATAAATTATGATAAATTATTGATGTAAATAAAATTATTGACTGAGTTATTATTCCTGAGTATTGATTGTTAATTTATGATAAATTAACTAGAGATTTTGTTGTTAATTAACTGATTTATTGATTGTTAATTTGTAATTAATGGATTTGAGTTTATTTGGTTGTTAATTTATTGTAAATTAATTAGAGATTATTGATTTGATTATTGGCTGTTAATTTATGATAAATTATTATTGGTTGTCCATGATAAATTAATTAGGATTTATGGGTTGTAAATTGTAAGTTAATTAATTAGACCTTATTGGTTAATTAAATCCTTATTGGATATTAATTAAGTCCTTATTGGATTTCGGTTAAGTGAATGGTTAATGGTTAAGTTAATTAAATTAATTGGTTAACTATGGGTTATTGGGTTTGAAAAATTCGAAATTATGAGTTAAATGGGTTAAACCCTATTGGAATTAATTGGTTAATGGGTTTAAAATTTAAAAACCCAAAGTTTAAGTGGTAATATCGACTAGGGTGAGATTGTGGGCGTTTTTTTTGGCTTGAGGAAATCTTGGGGCGGCTAGGGCAAAGAAGAAGGCGATTCTTGGAGTTGTTGAGGTGATTTTCTTCATCTTCTTCCCCTTGGCGATTTTTCCTTGAAGTGAAGAAATTTCCTTGGTGTTTGGTGGTGACATCAAAGGCTTTGAACGATTTCTTTTGTGGAAAATTTTCGGTTTAAGAGGTGAGTGGATTTTCTCTTCCACTTAATCCATGTATGCTTGAGATTATTGCTTAGAAACATGGCATGAACCCTTAATTTCAATTTTTGTACATGTTTCTATGTTTTCCCTAAAATTTCGAAAACCCTAGATTGTATGAGAATTAGGGCTTTTCATTTTTAAGGCTTCTAATCATCAATTAGACCTTGTTTAAGCATGTATGTAGCTTTAGTTTTTCAATTGCATGAAGTTTAGGGCTTGAATGAGAATTTCGACCCTTCTTCATGAAGTTACGCCCAAATGCATGGGTAAAATTTGGGGAAAACTTGATATTCATGAAATTAGGTATATGAGGACTCTACTGTAATTTTTTGAGAATTTTTAGAAATAAAAGTTTCTGTTGACTGACATTGACCTAGGGGTAATTCGGTAAATTTTCTAGTTAAAATTGGGGAAAACTTGAAATCTCGAATCTAGGGATCATGAGGGATGTAATGAATATTTTTACGAAATTTTTGGATAACTTTTCCTGCATGACTTAAACTTTGAACTAGGGGTATTTCAGTCTTTTGTTATCAGAACTAGTAGAAAACTATGAAGTTGTGATATTCTACATTTATGTTAATTGTGAACGAAATTTGGTGAATTTTCTGTATTATTATGTATTTTTAATTGAATGGTGTATGTAGAAAGTAATGACATGAAATATTGATAGAGAACATTGGTTGATAACTTAGCAAAATTACACTGAACTGACCAGCCTGAAATTTAAGGACTACACTATGTTATGTGATTTTTAAATATTGTGATTTGTGATTTTTGGCATGTTAAGTGATCTTTGAATATGTGAATATTATGTGGTTATGTGAAATTCGAAAATTATGTGGTTATGAGGTTCGAATATTATGTGTTGTGATTATGTGATGGTTAGGACTAAGGCTAGGTGTAACTATGAACTCAAGGGGATAGCCCTGTTATGTGATATGTTAAGGGTTTGAATTTCAGCCCTGTATTGTGATATGTGAGGAGGTTGATGTTCAGCCTGCCTATTGTGATTATTGTGATGGGGGTTGATGTTCAGCCTGCCGATGTGATTTTGTGATGGCTATCCTAGAGTCTAGTTGACACTTAGGAGTCCACCTTTGTGAAATGTGAAATAAGATATGTGTGTTGTCCAGTAGGAACCTTTTGGGAGAACGGGTTTTGACCCAAAGTGCCATGTCTTGGTCAGACAGGGGCCACCTCTTGATGTCATTACTCTTTTATGTGTTGGGAATGGTATAAGACCCAAAGTGCCATGTCTTGGTCAGACAGGGGCCACCTCTTGATGTCACCATTCTCGTTTTGTGTTGGGAATGATATAAGACCCAAAGTGCCATGTCCTGATCAGACAGGGGCCACCTCTTGATGTCATCATTCTCGTTTTATGTTATGGCGTGATAGACCAGCGTGCCACGTCGTGACCTGACGGGGGCCACCTCCTGATTCTATTCTCGTTTTATGTTATGGCGTGATAGACCAGCGTGCCACGTCGTGACCTGACGGGGGCCACCTCCTGATTCTATTCACTGTCCATGTTTATGTGTTGCACGAGATTTTGCAGCTCCCAGTGCTTTGGCCAAGCCGGGTTAGACCATATTGGTCACTACTGAATATGCTGGACAACTAGGTTAAAAATGTGTTGGTGTGTTTAGTTGGTTTAGAATATGTGTGTTTAGTTGGTTTAGAGTATAACTCTAGAACCTGAGTTTGTTTAGAACCTGAGTTGATTATGTTAGTGTGTACATCTGACTGTTTATGTGACTTCTGTATATTTAATCTGGTGATATGTTGACATTATGTTCCTGTTAAAGATTTTTAAAACAATCTGCCTATATTTTTGAGTGTATGTTATGGATGGTCAATTAGACTATCCACTCACTGGGCTGTGTAGCTCACCCCTCACTATTTTCAGGTATAGAGCAGGAGCGCAGTTAGCATGATATTGATGTTGTGATTTATGCTTATGATGCCGGTTGTGGCCCCATGTTTATGCTTAATTAATTTGAGGCTGGCTGTGGCCGAATATGAATTTTATGATTTATGTGAACCATGTGATGTGAACCATGTGAACTATGAAAAATTGTGTTGCCAGACTGTGGCAGTTAAATGATGTTGATTCTTGTGTCACCGCGGGCTTCAGCCTGGTTTCGGTGTTTGGTATTAGTTTATAAAATCGATTTTGTGGATTTGTTTTGAAATTGGAGTTGATGTGTATTTTTGCAATCGGTTTTGATACAACTGTAACGTGCATATGTCTAGTGCACGTATTGCGTGGTGGCAGGTACCTTTATGAGATTTATGATTTGTGATTCGAAGATTTTATGTGTTTGGAGTTTTGAAAATTTTCAGATCGTGTTTTCTTGAACTCGGTTTTACCTAGCATTTGATCGATCTTATATGAAACATCCTATTCCCTTTGTGATTGTGTTCTTTGTTTGGGGTTAAGAATGTGGGATGTTACAAGTTTCCTTAGGGTAACCGACAAAGATACATTTGTCAGATCTGCTCTCTAGTTTCCCAGAGGCGAGCTTTTTGACATAAGCCTCGCAGCCCCAGATCCTGATAAATGTCAAGCTCGGCTGTTTCCCATACCATAACTCATATGGCGTCTTTGAAACTGCCTTGGATGGCACTCGGTTTAGTACCTTTGCAGCTGTTTCCAGTGCAAAACCCCAAAAGGAATATGGAAGAGTAGCCTGACTCATCATAGAACGAACCATATCAAGTAGGGTTCTATTTCTCCTCTCGGACACACCATTCCATTGCGGTGTTCCTGGCGGAGTGAGCTGTGAGAAAATCCCACACTCCTTCAGATAGTCAGTAAACGCATGACTCAAGTATTCTCCACCTCGATCAGAACGAAGTGCCTTGATATTTTGGCCTAGCTGATTCTGTACTTCATTCTTGAACTCTTTGAACTTGTCAAAATATTCACTTTTATGTCTCATCAGATAGACATACCCATACCTACTGAAATCATCAGTAAAGGTAATGAAGTACTGATAGCCACCTCTGGCACGTTTACTAAATGGCCCACACACATCACTGTGTATAAGGTCAAGTAAACCTGAAGCCCTTTGACCTTTGTTAGAAAAAGGTGACTTCGTCATTTTACCCATTAAACAAGCTTTGCATGTATCAATCTCCTCATAGGAGAATGATCCCAGCAGTCCATGATCATGCAACCGCTTAATGCGTTTCTTGTTAATATGGCCTAAACGACTATGCCATAGCAAGGTGCTGTCATCAGCATACTTGGCTTTCTTAATATCAATAGCGTGTATAAAACATTCCATGTCCAACATGAATAACCCATTATTAATTGAACCAGTAGCATAAACTATATTATCAAGAGATAAAACACACTTTGAAATATTGCATTCAAAGGAAAATCCCTTCCTGACAAGAGCAGGAATGGAGATAATATTCTTAGTAATGCTGGGAACAAAGTAACAACTGTTTAGTTCTAATACAAGCTCAGTTGGCAAAGAGATGAAATAATCTCCTACAGCAACAGCAGCAACCCGTGCCCCGTTTCCAACGCGTAGGTCCACCTCATGCTGTGCCACCTGTCTTCTTCTCTTGAGTTCCTGCACATTTGAACAAATGTGAACTCCACATGCAGTGTCCAACACCCATGATATAGAAGAAGATGAAACCATGACTTCCGTCACGTAAATACCTGAGCCAGAAGCGATGCTTCCCCTCTTATCTCCTTGGAGCGCTTTACAGTCCTTTTTCCAGTGACCCAGCTGGCCACAATGGAAACATCTGTATTCCTTCGACAGCTTAACCTTTTGCTTCAGAGCCTTGCTGTAACTCTTGACAGGGGCCTTGCCCTTCTTCCCCTTCTTCTTGTTCCTAGAGGGAACCATTAAGACAGAGGTCGAAGGCTTTCCCTTCAGAGTCTCCTCAGTTGTCAAGAGCATATTCAGCAGCTCTGCCGGAGTACAATCGATTTTGTTCATATTAAAGTTAATGATGAACGCATCGAAAGAGGGCGGGAGAGACTGCAGAATTATGTCTACAGCAAGCTCCTGGTTGATGGTATGCCCCAGTTTCTCTAGAGCCTCCTTGTGCCCAATCATCTTGAGCACGTGAGCTCCCACTGGGCTCCCTTCAGCCAGTTTGCTCTGAAAGAACAGCTTTGTCAGATTATAGCGTTCTGTCCTCGCCTGTGCAGCATACAGCATCTTGAGGTTTGCTATCATGTCTATAGCAGACATATCCTCATGCTGACGCTGCAGCGGTGGCGTCATAGACGCTAGCATCAGGCAAGCGACATCAATGCTATCATTGACGTGCTTTTCATAAGCATCCCGAACCGCCCTTGCGGCGTTCGGAGCGGGCTGAGGCGGTATCGCCGTCTCGAGGACATACAGTTTCCTCTCTGCCTTAAGAACGATCTTAAGGTGTCCGAACCAGTCTGAGAAGTTCGGCCCAGCAAACTTCTCCCTTTCCAGTAGGGATCGCACATTGAAGCTCATGGTGTTCGTTGCTGCAGGAATCTACAACAATGCAAGAACAGCAAGGTCAGTATCAATGTAAAGAATCAATTCAGGACTTAAGAATGATTCTTTTTCTCACTATTTTATCTGGCTGAAAAATCCAGCAAAACAGCCCGAAAGAGTAGAACTCTTTTAGTGAGATGGGATCCAGATTTCATACTTGGTCTCCGCGTCCCGCTCAGGCGAGATAAGATGCACAGAGAGTACAAGCACTAATCTCTGGTAGGCTGTCCCAGCCAATCGCCAACCCGTGCGATTCCCCTTCATCTGGGCAATCCAGCAGACTGTGCCAACTGAGTTGGTACAACACAGTCTCTGACCCCACAGATGGCTGCCTCCATGCGCTACCATATGCGCCACATATGTAGGCTACATGGTCAAGCTGACCCGACCTACTCCCTGGACCACCACGTGCTATGCTGAGCAACGAGAAGCGATAAATCCCTTCTCTGTAACACGCAGGTGTAATCCCGCACCGTCTGAAGATAGATGGACGTGCCCACTGAGTGGGTACAACACGGCTCCAACGATAATCAGAACAGTGAGGTTTCGCGTCAGAAGGCATACGAGCTTGATATTTAAGCGTTGGATTTTAACGGTCTTTTATCTTCTTCACTATCATGCATTTCCTATGGTGATAGCAGAAGATAAATAAATCATGCTGTTCTACTTATTTAAACAATAAAAGAAAGCATGAATCTTATGTGGTAAAAGCCCATAGCCTAAGTAAGACCTTAAGATACTTAAGTCTTCACTTGCTTTTCTTCATGGGACTTTAGCTGCTCATCTGGCCCAAACCAGGGCCCAAGCGCCATCTGCAGCTCAGGTGCGCCCACCAGGGAAAATGCGCCTGGTCCCAGAGTCGAACCCTGGACCTCCCACCTGGTCAAGCCTCTGCTGCATGCGCCTCTGCCAAGTGTGCTCTATGCTCTTGTCTGATTAATTTACAAATTAATCTATCTAGACAAGATTGACACGCAGGTCAATTACATTTTATAAATTAAATACAATGTGATACGCAGATCACAATAATTAATTTACAACTTTAAAGTCCAGGCACGCAGGCCCCAGCACAGCACACATTTAATATGGGCAGCCCACATAAGAATAAATAAACAAACATAGGCATCATCCAAGATGTGATCCAGTCAAGAAAATTAAATTTTTTGAAAAACCCCATAGGCATCAATTTTAATTTCCTTATTTGCCTTACAACCTTACAACGGTCCATTACTAGGGATCCACTCATCCAACCTAGTCAGATCCACTGCCCTTGCATGCACCAAGTCCTAACTGACTTGAGTCGACCAAAGGTCAACCATGCATGCGCCAGGGCCGAACAACCCTCATGAGTTCTGGCAAGCGGGTGTGACCCTGGGCCTAACTCATGTGTGTTCGCTAGTCGTCTCAATCAGACATCGCTACACGCCTGTCTGCAGTCGACCTATAGCCATCTGGTGCTTGCGCACAGATGCTATCTGGTCAACCCATCAAGGCTGTCAGATGGTCTGATCAGACTGTCTGGATCTAACCTAGGGGATGACTTCAACCCTAATAACCCGTCTAAGGGTTTAATGGAGGGCCTTAGATCTATAATTAGTCGCGCATGTCATAAGAAGTTTGAGAAAACAAACATATGCGCCTACATGAACAAATGCGCCTACATGAAAACATGCGGCTAAGAGAAATAAAAATATCTCTAACATCATGTAACAGATAGATCAATGTAAAGGATCACAAAGAAAGCAAACATATTAGCATGCAATAACTGGCTCTGATACCAATTGAAAGTCCCCTAACTAAGGGGGCGAAACCCTATAGGAGGCGCATATGAAAAACTTTGATGCAGCGGAAGGGGTTTCAAGGATCTATGCATATAATATGTTCAACTTTAAATTCCAAAACGATTCTCACCATTGCCATCGCTCAGATGGTGTCTTGGAAGGAAAGGCGCAAGTGCTCCTTCTCCAAAGGTGACGCACACAATTGGTGTCGCCTACTCTTCCTTGGTGCTCCTTGTGCTAGCAAGGTTCCAAGAAGTCATTGTCGAATGGAAGGGGAGAGATCTCCTTTGCTTGGCGATTGCTTCCTTCTCCTTTCGTCAATCTCTTCACCACACGAGAGTGCCCAACCGAATAACTCAAGTTGGCGACAAGAGAGGAGGAGAGGCGAGAGAGTAGAGCGCCTTAGGCGTGAACGTGAGTCATGGTCACGTATGTGATCATGCTTTCTAAAAATAGAAAGCCACTCACTCACATGCGATCATGGGTTTACCCCAATCGCAAACTCCTCTCAATTTGAACCATGCGCTCAACCAATGAGCTGGTTCAATTTGGTTTGGTTTAATAACCAAATAAACCAAGCAATCAGTCCAGACCACAATAAACCCTAAGGCTCTTGATCTGACCGTCGATCTCTTGATGCTCCTGATCTCACTGATCTAGCATCCAATCTCTCGATCGAAGCTTACCGATCTCAAGCCCTAATCAATCAAACATGATCAGACCAGATCTCACTTACAATCAGAGATTAAATCCCTTTAAACTGAACTTGAACAATTCAGTCCACACGATCTGACTTAAGTAAGCCATATCATCAAATTGTGCGAACCTGAGGGTTTCCTTTAAATGTCGGTAACGATAACTCACGTTATCACGATCAGTGAGGGGTATCTAGCAACACATCACTGTCTCCCGATATAAAGAAAAGAGTCTTCCAAGACTACACCCAAACCACAGCACAAGTGTGAATCAAACTCACAAGGCATGCATGTTTCCTTTGCCACTGGATGTTCTTATTGGACAAGCGTGTCAAGCTTGTAGCTCCAATATGATAAGTATGATTAGAACAGATGAACACAGTCACCTGGGTATGGCCATACACTTTCTCAATCATCTCATCCAGGGGGCCCCTTTAGAACATCACACTCCTTAAACAAGGAGACGGCAATCCTTTGTCTATCACTAGTGCCCTAACCTGACTCAAGCTCACCATCCAAGATAGTCTATAATCATTATGTTTCAAATGATATTGAACTAACTCAAAACAATGAAAATCATCATTTAGAAACACAAGTGATCTCAAGTCAGAGGAAATGTGCCACTTGTCGCAATCAAGGATTATTCACATTGTGACAAACAATTGAATATCCTAGTAGGGTCTGTCCAGTACATCCAATGTACCCATGAGTCTACATCTTATTCCATGCTCGAAGCATCCTATAAGATTAGAACACATATTAGTCTTAACCATATCAAGGCTGTCTCATGTTCACCAAGATATCTCGACTAAGGACATTACAGCATGTCAGCCTAGCTGAACAGCTTTGAGACATTATTCAGAAGTACAATTATTGCAGCAGACAATATAACAACCTGAATAACAAGCATGCCTTTATAAACATAAGAGTTTATTACATGATACTGATACAATCCCAAGGCCTCAAACATTAGCCTTAAGGGCATACCCCAACAAGCATGTTTCCACCTATGATGAATGCTTGTAAGATCTTTCTACCACCTGCGTGTGGTTCTCCCCCTTCTTGATGTAAAATTTTCATCTTTCCTTAGAATAGATGTAGAATTATTTACATGAGATAGGTTAAGGTTCATCAAAGACAACAAGGAGCCTTCTTCAATTGGAGTCAGAAGTGGCGCCAGCTTTGGAAGTGTGGTGATGGACTTGCGACTGAAGGAAGGACACATGCTTTCGGCTTCAGGCATGGGCTGATTTGCTTCAGGGACTCGCAACCCTTGGATGCACAATAACATGTCACATGGCTCGTGACAAGTTATGTGTATGAAAAGGGCTATGACCATATCGACCAAAAATAGCATGCCTGTGATGGTTTATTATTTTGTCCATAGCATGCCTGTGATGTTTTTCCTTTGCTGCCATAACCATAGGAAAAATGCATGCTAGAAAAGAATAAAAACATGCATAAACTCTCAATACAATATCAAGTCGATAGCCTTCTAACGCGTAGCCCTCATCAAACTATCGATCGGTGGTGTTGTGAACTGTTTCCCACCCTCGTGGGACACACCCACTTATCTTTAGAAGGTGTGTGGTGACAATGATTTCCCCAGTCCAGTTTTAACCTGGGCGTGCCTTCGCAAGGAAATTTGTTGGCCCTGGGCATAACGGTTAGGACCAGACTTGACTAGTTTTTCATATGTCATTGACATGATGAATTACTAGAGGCAGCTGTTAAGAGGATAGGGTTTTGTGTTGTATCCAGCCCTCGCTGGACACAGGGCGCCTAGTCTGTCTTAACTAAGAGGAATTGTGCATGGCACAATTAGCTGGCATGCCTACCTAAGGAAGCATGAGACTCTCTATGCATCTCAACTCACCCTCGTGAGTCGCGGAGACCTTATGTGAAATTAGGATCCTACTCACTTATTTCCATGTTGAGTTAGAGAGTTCTCAACTTGTATTGAAAATAGTGGGAGCATAGCATTTACTTTAAAGTCCTTGTTAAATGCTTTATCATAGTACTTATTTTACTTATTTGCTTATTGTAGAAGGCATCTCCTGATCTAAGATTGAAACTTTATAAACATAAACTGGATGGGACAAATTGGACAAAATGGTTCAAGACTTTGTCCAAGATACTGGAACAAGAACATAAGGTGCATCTTCTTGAAAGACCTCCATCCCAGCCCAGTGTGTATTTCACTAATGACTGGGAGTGGAATGTCTATCTTGAACATTGTGAAGATAACGAACAATACACTGCTCTTGTCTTAGAGTGCATGACCCCGGAGGTCAAGGTTGAATGTGATGAGATGGGGATCTATGATCTAATCATACATCTCAAAGGTCGCTTCACACCATGCTCTATAGACAATGATCAGGAGAGTTCTGTTGGATCTTCAGAATGTGTGCCTGAATCTGAGAAAGACCATGGTTCTGTATCTTCGAAGCTAATACTTCGGAAGACTGGGAATGCATGGGTATTTCGAAGAGGATTGATGGCCAAGAAGAGCATGGCAAAGAAGAAGGGATGTAATCCATCCGCTTCAGGTATTGTGTTACCGAGGTCTTTTGTCTACTTCTTATTCATGGGTACTGGGTACCATATGTGAGGCTCACATATATTTTACATGTGCAGGAGCTCAAAAGAAGTAGGACGAAGAGGGTTGATGGGATTGACTCTCGGGTCAGGGACGGAGCATTGGATGCTGCTGTTGATATCATCTCACTACCTTGAAGACTTTATATAGAACTTTGCTATTATTGTATCAGCTTATGTATTAGAACATCATTCCTTTTGGAAAGGACTTCAGTTTGAAATAATAAATAATATTTTTCTTTAATCTGAGATGTTCTATTGAAGTGATACAATTGACAATAGTTTGTGGTTCTATATGTGACACAAGATCAGATCTAATGATTCAATAAACTTCCTCTTATAGCATTGTCTCTTGAACCATAGAACAATGGTCACATCCGAAAGTCCATGGACTATTGGGATCATTATCCTTTCAGGATTATGATACATGTGAGCCTAGTTCAAAGGAACAATGTGACAAATGCTGCCTTCACCGTAAAGGGTAGAAGGCGTAGTGACTTGTTGGATCTATTACACAGCAATGTGAGTGGACCCATGTAGACTAGCACTAAGAGGAGTTATATATATACTTCATTAGGTATGGGTATGCCTTACGCAACCCAAGAACTTTGGAAAAATCCAAAGGTTCACAAATGAAGTATTGAGTCAAATTGAAGGATCTATTAAAGCACCTTGATTGGATCAAGATGATTAGTGGAAAATTTGATGACTCTCCTAAGAAGTGTGGAGTGATCTCACAGCTTTCTTAGTAGACCACTGTGTGGTGAATTTCAAAGAAAGAAAAAGGAACACATTGGATGTGGTTCCATCTTTGAATAGTCATGCAAATATACTACTGTGATGCCATGCAAACAGATGTACTACTGCTCCGTAAGAAAAGGTCTAAGTTAGCTTTTGAGTTGCAAACTGCAAATATCCCATTTCTTCAATAGAATTGGGAATGTAATATGCAGTGATTCAAAAGTATGTATTTGTGGTGCACTATAGAGTGCTAATTCTATCCCATGGAGAACAAAGTATTTGTTGCTCAAACTGCTGTCTCTCTCGAGAAAGTATTTCTTTTGAAAGAAGCTAGTGGGAGTAGATTTGATTTGGACAAGATCCAGAATCAACCACAATATAATTAGACACACATGGAGAGCAAAATCTCACATACAGGTTGAAAGTCAACCTGAGGTTCAAGTAACACAGGAATAACATAAGTCTGGATCGATTCGATATGCTGGGCATGACGAATTTTTCATCAAGCATGAACCTAAGACTTATGAGGAAATGGAAGCGGTCGATGGACCAGATTCCAAGAAATGGCTAAGGGCCATAAGAACCATAATGGACTCCATGTCTGCTAATCAAGTCTGGGACTTGGATGAGCTGCCAAAAGGGGTAATTCCCACAGGCTACAATAAATCTTCTAGGAAGATAGACATGGAAGGTAACATAGTTACCTTAAAAGGCAAGCTAGTGAACAATAATTTCAGGCAAATCCTCTAGGTGGATAATGATGAAATTTTCACCAATAGCTGAGCTTTAAGTCCATTACGGATCTGCTTGTTATAATTGCATAATCAGTTATGGCATGTTGTTATGAAAACTGTCTTTCTTACGTGGACGTTTGAAAAGATATCTGTAAGGAAATAGCCAGAAGGTTCTCATATCAAGGCCATAATGACATGCATGATGCAAGCATGGTTGAAATAGCCTGTGTTTACAAGAAGATCAGTGGGAGCACCTTAATAGTATTTCTTGTTCTAGACGATTGATGATATTCTCCTCACATGGAATGACATCTCAGCTCTTCACATAGTGAAGAAGAGAAAGATATGTATTTCGAGAAGAATGATCTAGGGAATGATGTCTGCATCCTAGGCATGAGGATCTATAGATAGAGATCCAAGAAAGTCATTGCCCTTTAGTCAATCTATGTTCATCCAAGAGTTTCTGGAGAGGTTTATTTTGGATGATTCCAAATATTAATACCTTCCAGAAAGATATGGTCTGATTCTCTCAAAGATCTTGTGTCCTATGACACAGATGGAGAGTAATAACATGGATCTAAAATCCTGATACATGGTGTGTAGGATGGATCATGATTTGAATATCATACTCAAGACCATTTGTGGCAAATGCTGGGAGCATAGCCAACAAGTTTCAATCAGATCTTAATGTTTAACACTAGATAGCTGTGAAGGCAATCCTTATATGTATACTTGGGAAGTATAAAGGATTGAAGTCTAGTCTATGATAGACAGGAAAGAATTTTGTGTACAGGGGTACACTGACACTTCGTTCCAGTCTAGTGACTATTGATCACAGCTAGGAGTTGCGCTTTGCCTTGTTATGGTGTTGCATGCTGAAAGAGAATTATGCAAACCAAAGTGGCAAGATTCTACAAATAAGGCTGAGTACATTGCAGCTCCTTGTGGCAGCCAAGGAGGCAGCTTCATTCATTTGAACTTGATCTAGTTCATAGTGCTTAATGGTCCAGTATAGTCCTTACTGGAACCATGGCATATGAGAAGGAACTTAATGCTCAAGTATGTACTGCAGCATATCATCTGATATTAGAGATCATGGATAAGGATGATGATCAAATTTGATAAAATAAACACAGATAGCAATCTAGAAAAACCCACTGACCTAGCCTCTGGCGCAGCGGAAGCTAAATGGGTCATACTAGAGACATTGGAACTGATCAAACATCAGTTGCCCTTGGTCTTAGTGCAAGTGGGAGATTGTTGGTGTATATGCCCTGAAGACCAATGTATGGACATGGTCAGGCATTGGTTGAATGTACTTTGATAGAACTATTACTCTTTATATAGGCATGGTCGTTATTATGCAGACTTCTCTACCTGAGTTGATGTATTGAGTTGCATAAATAATGTCCCAAGAGTTTGGATTGGATCCATTCTCATAAGCTATCCCCAGACAATGTACCTTAGCAGATATGGGACAGCTTTGGTACATGTGAGACTGGTGTATGGGCTGGTTAGGTGCAGGGCACAGTAACGCAGACATACAGGTGCATTGGATGCACTGGAGTGATCCACTGTGAGGATTGACTTGTCTAGTCAACAAGTCAATCTCACATACAAGAGGTTTGCATTGATCCTTAGACTTGAGGTATTCATGTCTAGATTTGATGATGGGTGTGCTTTAATACAGTCTTACGTCTCTCCGTAATTGGGAGATCAAAACGACTGTCATTGGGCATGTCATAAGTCATGTAGAGACATGAATGACCAATAGTAGGATTTGCCCCTTCCTTATTGGAAGCATGATATCCACTCGGGGCGCCCCACCTTATTGGTGCATGACAGGAGAGTGTGGCCACACTTGTTGAGTCATGACCAATGCATTGGATAATAAACTTGAGACTAATCCAATGGCAGGATATCAGCTTAGGCAAAGGGATCTGTAATGCAATAGGAATCCTCGTTGTTTGTTAGGAGTTGTTGCCATAATGACTTAAGTCCTATGACATGGGTAGTAGTGATGTGTTGCTAGATACCCCTCACTACTTATGATGTTTACATCATTGCCATCGTCATATGGATCCTACGGGGTCACACGCAATAGACTCTTGACGTTGCTTTAATCAGAAGCCTTATGATCAAGTTATTGGATAACTTGGATCAATTTGGAAGATTTCATCAGCGCCAATGGGCCTGATGAGTTGGAAGAAAGTTGTTGGAGCCAAACTTCATTTTTGGCAGGTTGACTCGAAATTGACCCAGATTGGTCACATTTGGATTAGGGTTGCATTGGATTAGATCCAATGGCTTAATCAACCCATGCCATGAAGTTTGGGCTAGCTCATTATCCAATGAGGCCCAATAATTAGTTGTCATGAAGAGGAATTGGCTTAAAAGGGTATAATGGGGAGAATTCTCACCCCATTGGCGCCTAGGGGCATAATGGGGTGAGGGAGGCGCCTTTACTTCATTATGGAAGTAAAGGGCGCCTAGCCCTTCTTCCTTGGATGGAATACTTGCTTCTAAGGCAAGTCTTGGGGCTGATATGGCTTGAGGACTCTTTTGGAAAGAACTTGGGCGCATATGAGAAGTAGGAAGATGTTTATGGTAAAGTCTTGGAGACTTTCCTTATGAACCCTACATGCACCCAAACTCTTGCCCTAGCCGAATTCTTCATGTTGCGCCTAGCCCTTCTCCTTGGATGGAAAGAATGCCTCTAAGGCATGTCTTAGGCTCATATGGCCATTGGGAAAATTAGGATAGGTTGAATGAGGTTTATGGTAAAGTCTTGGAGACTTGCCTTACCTCAAGATCCCTTTATCCTAGCCGCCCACTTGGCATGATCCTAGCCATTGTCCTTGCCGCCTCTTGTCCTATTTATAGGACCCCCTTACCTCCCCTTCCAATGTTCAACTTCAAGGAGGCGTGAACATACATAGAGAGGCGTGAGCAAGGGCAAAGGGTGACAACAACAAAGGCTTGGCGCAACCCTTCTTCCAAGTGGCCGAAAGACATCCTTTCTTCTTCTCCTCTTCTTGGCGCAAAGAGAAATTGGGCTTGGTGGCTTCTCCTTCTATTGTCGCAAGCCCTCTCCCTCTCATAGCCATTGACGCATCTTGCTTGAAGGTGGCGCAAGCAAAAGAAGAAGAGGGAAGTTCTTGGCGGCATCTTCCCTATTCCCTCCTTGGCGTAACTTCTCTTGAAGGTGGCGCAAGTGGAGTGAAGGCTTGATTCTCTTCCCGAGGCTAGCACCAAGCGTGGAAGGGAGCAACGATCAAGGAGTCGACGCGTGGATACTTGTAGAGGGCGAACACATAGGCGCCTTCAACATGGCTTCAACATCTAGACAAGCAAAAGAGGTACATCTCTATCACATCCTTGTGTATACTCACTCGCATGGATCCTTGGGAAAGGAATGTGTTTCGGGTGTAATGCTTCTTCCGCTGCGTCCTGGGACTGCAAAATTTTAAATTACACCCGGCATTCCCTAACACTAGCCTGTTTCGGGGATATTCTTCCGCTGCGCAATGTATTTGTGTCCATAAACCTCTGAAAAATTGTAAAATATTCTCGGGGTTTCCCAACTCGATTATACTAGAGGAGTTAGAGCAAGTCTCTTACAGATACCACATACTTTCTTTCCATGAAATTTTTTCAGTAAGTAAAGGTTTAGAAAAATTAAAGTCAAGTAACTATCATTCAACTTGTATCACAAGAATGTATAACACTTCTCACAAAAATTTTATCTATACCAGAACTAAATTTATTCAAAAATTTTATATCTTAAGTAATTCTAGAAATTCTTAGACCATCAAATAAATTACATACATTACTTCTTAACTAGGGGTGAGCATTAATCGGTAATTATCAAATTTTATCAATTTTACCAAAGGTAAAGGTAAAATCGGTAATCCGTACCGTAAAAAAATTCATAATATTCGGTAATCAGTAATCGGTACAGTAAAATAATTTTGGTTCAGTGAATTTACTGATTATATATATTTAAAATATTTATTTTTATTATTTTGGATCGAGGACCATCAATTTCCTCAGCTCATGACTCCAGCCATCCGATTTGGGGATTTTCCCTAGTCTCACGACTCACTTGCTCACTAGATGCCCTCATGGCCTTGCCGGCTTAGTGAAATTTCCATGCCCAATCGCCCTGTCACCTTTGCCAAGTCGCCACTTGCTAGAGTCCCAGACGCCTCGCCTAGCCTAAGTTAGTAGTCGCCCTCGCTCTATCGGCCAATCGCCCTTGACAATAGACGGGTTGATGCCTCGCCCAGCCACCCTAGACAGCCGCAAGGGCGACTTGGCTCAACGCATCGTCAGTCGGCAGTCACCCTTTCCCAGTCGACCAGTCATCTTCAATGGTCGACGGCTCACCTAGTCACCCTTGTAGCCTCGCCAAGTCGCCCTTGCAGCCTCGCCTAGTTGCCCTCGCGGGTCATGGCCTCACCAAGTCTCTAGTCACCTCTCGCCCAGTTGATTTACTAGTCACCTCGACGCCACGCCTAGTTGCTAGTAACCTCTCGCCCTCGCCAATCAACCAGGCAGGCGCCTCTCGCCATCAGCAACATAGCTAGTCAATAGTGACACAGGCACACAACACCACAGTAGTCAACCCTCAACCTCAAGAGTCAAGACTCAAGTTATACTCTTAGTCTCTCACAAGTCAGGACTCCTTCATCTTTTTCATCTAATGTAAGTTTTTTTTTTCAATTTAATATTTTCAAATTAAAATGTTATTTTGACTTTCTGTTTACATAATTACATGAATACTTATATATTTTATATAATTTAGATGCCAGGAGAAGAGAATGAAGATAGTCAAATGTCTCAAGAAACCCAAGATCCTACTCCTACACAAACTGTAGTAGTTGCTTCAAAAATAAAAGTACAACGAAAATCAAGTGCAAGATCAGAGGTATGGGATCACTTTATAAGAGTTGTTAGCATGTAAGGTACTACTGGTAAATGCAAATATTGTGATAAAGAAATTCAAGCTGATCCTAAAAGGAATGGCACATTTAGGTTAAGATATCACATCAAAATATGTAAGAAGCACCCTTATAGCCAGCAAACAGAACTTCATTTTGAGGCGGAGAATGAAAATGATAAATTATGCAATAGTAGTATTTGGAAGTTTGATTAGGAAGCAACAAGGAATGTATTAGCTTGAATGGTTATTATAGATGAGCTACCATTTAGATTTGTTCATAGTGAAGGTTTTAAACATTTTGTTTCAGTTGCATGCCCTAGGTTTAAAATTCCATCACAGTGGACACTTTCATGTGATTGTTTGCAATTATATGCATATGAGAAGTTTAAACTTAAAATGTAATTTGAGAAATTATCTTAAAGATTTTTTTAATAACAGATACATGGACATCCTTGCAAAGAGTTAACTATATGTGTCTCACACATATCATTATATTGATGAGGAGTGGAGACTATACAAAAAAATATTGAACTTTTGCCCTATTGATGATCATAGTGGACAGGGTTTAGGATTGGCTATTGAAATATGCCTTATTGATTGGGGTATTAACAAAGTCTTTTGCATAATGGTTGATAATGCTTCTGGTAACAATGTTGCCATTAACTATTTGAGAGAGAAAATTATCAATTGGGATTCTTCCATTGTAAAAGGAAAATATATTCACATGAGGTGCATTGCACATATAAATAACCTTATTGTTAATGATGGTTTGAAAGAGATAGGCACAACAGTTACAAAAATTAGACAAGCTGTTTGTTATATCAGACAATCACCATCTAGGATAAATATCGCAAACAACAGATGATGAAGCCATAACAGTTTGCATATGAAAAGAATCCAATTTATTAGCCAAAGAGTCTACCTTTTCTGTGAGGGCACGCCATGCTTCATTTTCATTCTTACCTTGTGGAGGACGATATAGCACTCCTCATTTAGTGGTCCACTAGTTATTATTTAAAGACATCTCCTCAATCAAAGTGTAAGTGTCATCAATGCTCTTATTCATAAGAGTTCCATCTGCTGTAGCATCAATAGTGAGGCGAGTGCTATAAAGAAGATCATTATAAAAAATATAAATTAAAACCCATTTTTCTAAGCCATGGTGAAGACACTTCCGCTGCAATTCATTAAAATGCTCTCATGCCTCACTCAGCGACTTGCCATCCCTCAATGCAAAGCTAGTGATCTAGTTTCTCAACTGGATCATTTTGCTCAGTGGAAAATACTTAGATAGGAAAGCATGTGAAATCTGATCCCATGTAGTGAACGTTCTAGTTGGTTGGGATTATAGCTAGGTGCGTGCTCTGTCCCTAAGAGAAAAGGGAAACAATCTAAGTTTCAAATCAACATTAGATACACCATTTATCTTAATAGTGTCACAATATTCTAGAAAAAGAGAAAGATGTTGATTAGGATCCTCGAATGGCGATCCTCAAAACTGATTCTACTATATCATAGATAGCAAGGCCAGTTTTATTTTAAAATTATTAGCCTCAATCGCTGGCCTAGCTATGCTAGAGTGTATCCCATGTGGATTTGGTGCTGCATAATCCCTAAGTGACCTTCTTCCTTCCAGGGTTGGTTCTTCTTCCTTTTTCTCTTCAAACCTGAGGTTCCCGCGCAATCTAGAAGTTTTTTTTAATTTAAGGGTCTAATGGAATTAGCGGTCCGACCTAAGGGTCCTGCATATAAATAGATAGAAGAATCGTATGAACTCAGAATTTTTAGAAAGTAGTAGAAAGAATTCCCAACATCAGAAATCACAGCCTGTGACAAATTGTCACAGGGGTGTGATAAAAAAACACAACAAAAATGAGAAGTCTCATAATGCAGATTTTCCAACACCAATTGATCAAAAAAAAAAATTTTGAATTTTTTGGTGATTGTTTTAGAATTTTTTTAGTATCAGAAAACCTAGAAAACCCTAAAAATTGAAATGGCTCAGTTTCACAGCCCTGTGAAAAGTTTCACAGGGGTGTAAAAATCAGTGAAAATTTTTTTCGCAGATTCTCATTGCTCCTAAAATATGCAAATTTTTAAGAATTTTTAAAATTTTTTACAAAATAGAAAAACTAATAGAAAAACACAAATAAAGCAAGAATTATGCAAAAAATTCAGAAATTGCAGAAATCACGGCCCTGTGATTTTTCATCATAGTCTGTGAAAGTCCAGAACCTACAAAAACAGAAAACAAGGTTAAAATAAAAAATAAATAAAACTTAATCTAGTAATACTAACAACTATTTTGATATTAACAAAAGCACCCCGACAACGGCATCAAAAACTTGATGTGTCCGCAAGTGCACAGATATGTTGAACTAATAAAAGATATCGAACCCACAGAGACCTACGTGTTAAGTACCAAATACTGAACTTTTACTAGCTAAGTGAACGATTTACGATGGGAATAAGATAAGAGCAAACAATCAAAAACTGTTGTTGAAATTCAGAGAGAGAAAACTACGACTAAGGTTTCATACTTTTAATTCCTATGACTAGACATAATAAAGATTTTCTTAGTTATTTGAATTACAATAAGAAAATTTAATTAAAAAGAAATTATCTCCTCTTGGACGTCCAATTTACATAGAACTAGACTTCACTTTCGTGACTTACTGCTTAATGTTTAATAGAAGTAAAATAGCCTAAAAGATTAAATCTACTTTCATAAATTTAAATCTTAAAGTCAAAATCTTAAGTAAAATAAAATACTTTTGTACTTTGATTTTACAGGTTTTACCTAAGGGGTTCTAATGATCAAAATCACTTTTCAGTCCATATTATCATGTCTAAAGCAATATAAATACCTAAATCAAAATATTAACAAGTAAAATAAGCAACAAAAATCAGGGTTTTAGGGAAAAACTATTTTCATAGCCTAAGTTCCTAAAATCACAATTTAAGGGTTCCGAGTTCGTAAATTACCTTTCGGTCCATATCATGTACTCTAAGACATGCAAATATTTCAAAACTAGAAACTTTTAAGACAATAATCACTAAGGCAAAATTATCGTTCTTAAGAATAACTGATAAATTAGTATATAATCTAGTCATTACAAATTTAAAAAGTGATTACTCCCTCAGTCCTGAAAAGGTTTTTATGCTATCAAGGAGACAAAAACGCACCAATAATTCATTTAAAAATAATTAGAATTTAACAAAGGAAGAATAAAAAATTTTACTGATTTCGTAGGGGTGTGACGATCATAGTTCAAATCGTCACAACCCTGTGATTTTGTTTCTGAACAGTAACTACACAGTATTCACCGTTCGTCTGCTCGAGTGTTGTAGTATCGTCGCGTTTTTGTAGATTTTTCTCTCAATCAAACTCCTTTCACTTTGAAAATTTTAGTGTGTCTTCTCCTCCACCAGGTGCTCCTTCCCTGATAATTTGGTCACCGGAGATGGCTTCTTCGCTTCCTAACAAGGAACCCTAGCGTGGCGGCGCCCTTCTCATTTTCTCTCTTGAATACTAATAAAAATATCTAATTTTTGTCTTCAAACCTTCCCCTTGATTTATAGAATGATTCTATATTTTTAGTTTTCTTGATTAGGGTTTTTATTCTTCTAATTTCTCATCGAAAAAATTAGAAATGGGAGGCGGTGGAAGACTTGTGCGTAACGGCAGTGACCGTTTCGCCTATTTAATAGAATCACACCCCTATGAAAATTTTAGTTCATTTTTCATAGGGGTGTGACGACGAGAAAATTTCCAAATTTGTCCTCCGAGCTCAAAATTTTGTGCTGATTCCGTTTCCGGTCTCTGATTTCTTCAAATCGATTGAAAATAAGCTTATTTCTCCTTAAAAGTCAAAAAAATAAGAAAAGGTGTATATTCTGAAATAATCGACTAAATAAGTTTAAGAACAAGAAAAAGAGCATAAATATGACTCAAAAAGATTATGCAGTCAATATAAAATTTACCAAGAATTTGTGAGTCATCAACACTCAACTGACTCAAAGGTACTGGTGGATGCAAGTAAGGGAAGCAGGTCAATGGGTTTTTCGGTTGCATACCAAGAACAATCTAAAAGGGGCTAAGACCAATAGTTTTGCTCACAACACTATTTAAATGCAAACTCAACCGTGGGTAAAATTAGATTCTAGTTTGAGACATGATCACCGATAAGGCACTATAGTAAATCACTTAAACTCCTATTAACCACTTCAGTCTGTCTATCTATCTCGGGGTGATAAGCAGATGAAAATTTTAAATTGGTTCCTAACAGGGCCCACAAAGTCTTCCGAAAGTGACTTACAAAATAAATGTATCAGTCAGATGTGATAGTGTGTGGCACACCATTAAGTCTAACAATCTCCTTGAAAAAAAATAGTAGCCACATGATGAGCATCTGCTATCTTGTGGCACAGTATGAAATGAGCCATTTTTGAGAAGCAATCCATGACTATAAAGAAAGCGTCGAATCAAATGCAAGCCGAGGCAAACCCAAAACAAAATCCATACTCACATCCTACCAAGGGGCATGGGGCATGGGGCATGGCCTGTGTTCTTCTTCCTAGTTTTCATGCGTTGACAAGTTCTATGTTGTAGTCTGCAAGTGCACGGATACTCGAAGTAATAATTAAGATATCGAACCACAGGGACTTCGTTGTTAAGTACCGACTAATTGAGTTTTCACTAGCTAAGCGAATCGAGAATTGTGTAAAAAAACAATCGAACTGAAATTGAAGTAGATCAGGATGAGAGAATCGGGACTAGGGGTTCATTCAACTTGATATTCATAACTAAATAGAATTAAATAATCATCAATTTATCTCTGTCACGGTTAAGATATAATTCACTTAACAAACAAACTAACTCACTCTCGCACAATTAGTTTGCAAAGAACGATCCTCACTCTCGCACAAGATCAATTCAATGCTAAATATAAGTGAATTTCGGTTAAGGAGATTAAGGATCACTCTCGTGCATCCCATCTCAATACCAAGATCTCAAGCAAAACTAAGCACTCTCGCACCTTAGTTTCACAGGTTTTACTCAAGGCTTTCTAACAATCTAACGTCTATCTCTAGCACGTTATCATGTCTGTAACAACAATAAATTCTAGGTCATATCAATAACAAGAAATAAACTTTTAAAATCTAAAGATAAGAGCACAACCAATCTCTTGCGATGAGTTCTTACAATAAATTCTAGGGTTCCAAGTTCTATGATATCATCTTCTCAGTCCATAGCATAAAACTCCAAAACATGTCAAAGCATGATACTAAAAGCGATTGAAGGCAATAAATCACTTGAGTAAAATAACCATAGCAAAGATATATTGATGTGAGAAAAGTTATCTAGTCATTGAAATATCAAGAGAATAACACCCCCTTGTCCCAAGAAGAATTTAAGCTAACATTATGGAAGAATCACAGCAAAACATGATTTTTAGTATGATTGGAGATAGTAACGAAGGTGTAAAAATTACAAAATAGGGCTGCAAGTAAATCGCAGCCCGTAATTTGTCTTTGACTTCGTGATGAACAATATCGCGAGCACATTTTTGATGATTCCTCTATCGATTGATATCCTTTCAAGCTGAAACTTCTGTGGTGTGTTCTTCTTCCTCAGGCGAAGTTTCTTCTAAAAAATCATGGTCGGAGGTGGTCTGTGCAGCGAACGGCAATGAACCCTAGCATGGTGACGATTTCTTTGAATTCTCCCTCAATCGTGGATAAAAATTGTTCCTTTCACTTTGTGTGTTTTCACCTCTTAAAGGCGAGTCCACCGCCTCTTTTGGATCTTAATTTGGAGGTCTAGATCAAAAGATATGGTCTTTGCAAGAATCGGGCGGAAAAATCAGAATTCTGAGTTCCAAAATATGGCACCGTGAAGCTTCATACGGCAGTGCCGTATTTCATTCTGTGAGTTCTGGGCAAATAATATGGTGCTGTGAGATATTTCTTGTAAATACGGTGGTGCCGTATTCTTGCCAAGTACTTATGGTCAGAATTGTCAGAAAATACGGCGCCGTGAAGGTTCATACGGCCGTGCCCGTATTTTTGTCAAAA
Source organism: Costus lasius (assembly GCA_027563935.2). Lineage (NCBI taxonomy): Eukaryota > Viridiplantae > Streptophyta > Magnoliopsida > Zingiberales > Costaceae > Costus > Costus lasius. The sequence goes on from CM050448.1 coordinate 32,318,746, forward strand.
CTTTCTGGTTAAATTCGTCCAATTATACGGCACCGTGTATACGTCCGCGGCAGTGCCGTATTTCTGATGAGACTCTCTGGTTAAAAATGTCGCAAAATACGGTACCGTGAAAGATTCGCCCGAAAATACGGTAGTGTCGTATTTCGCCCAAATATGTCAGCTGAAAAATACAGTACCGTGAGAGATCTTCTGAAAAATACGGTACTGCCGTATTTTAGCTTGAACATGTATTTTGGCTTGAAATTTGTTGTGTAGACTCCTCTTGATGTTTAAAATTTGTTCATGCATCGATATTGCTCGAAAACCAGCGATAATAATGCCTTTTTACCTGAAATTGATCAACAACTAAAGATTGTGTAAATTCTGAAATATTTGGTATAAAAGGTGTAAAAACAAGGCAAAAGAGTAACATTATGGTTCAAAAGACTACTAAATAAGTATGAAAAATACTATGAAATCTAGAGTCATCATTCTGTAGTGTCGAACAATTCACGCAACATCATTTGCTAGTCACGGCCAATAGAATCTATCAGAGACCAAGTAGGTCATACATTCTCGCCCATGGTGATTAGCTGCGCCTCGAGCATGTAATTCCCTTGTAAGAAAATCACGCTTTGAGGTTTGGGGAATATAGAGGAGATTACCCTGATATGGAAAACCATTTCACAAGACATAGTTTGGATCATTTGACTGATCATTCATAAGATGATTAAAAGGTCTAGAGAAGTCTGGACAATCGCCATAAGCGATCTTGAATTGATCAAATCCTACTATATCAATGCACATGGTCTTGTGTAAGAAATGTGCTCGACTCAAGGCGTCGACAACTAATTCTCTTTGCTAGACTTGTGTTTGATCACGAAAGTGAATTGTTGTAAAAACTCAATCCACTTAGGGTGTCATGGGTAGTCATTTCTGGGTATTTAGAAAAGTGAGGGTCTGATGGTCGCTGAACAAAACAAACTTATGATCCAAAAGATAGTGTCGCCAGTGTCTCAATGATTCGACAATGACATAGAACTCTTTATCGTATGTCGAATATCCCAATTTTGTATCATTTAATTTTTTGCTAAAGAAGGCTATGGGGTGGCCTTCTTGGCTCAAGGTCCCACCTATTCCTAAACCTAAAGTGTCATACACAATGTCAAACACTTTTGCAAAGTCTGGTAACCTTAGAATGGGAGTAGAAGTCATTCAGAGAAACACACCCTTACGCATGCAATCCATAATGAGGGCCATCACTACACTAAAATTTTGAAAGAACCTTTGGTAGAAGGTTGCGAACCCATGAAAAATATATAAGTCATATACATTAGTAGGCTCAGGCCAAATTGAATATGACCAGGTCAACAGACAATCCTTGAGATGAGATGATGAATCCTAGAAAGATGACTTGGTTTGTTAAGAATGAGCACTTCTTAAGGTTCACATACAACTTCTCGATCCAAATGGTTTTGAAGGTGATTTGTAGATGTTCCAAATGGTCTTGATGAGTCTTACTATAAATGAGAATGTCATCAAAATAGGCAAGAAAAAATTTATCCACAAATGGCCTTAAGACTTGGTTCATGACCCTCACAAGGGTAGATAGAGTGTTTGTCATGCCAAAAGGCATAACACGCCACTCGTAGAGACCATCTTTTATCTTGAAAGGCGTCTTCCATTTGTCTCCTTAATGGATTTGAATCTAATGGTAACCACTCCTTAGATCAATTTTGGAAAACCAGGATGACCTAGGTAGAAAATCGAGCATATCATCTAAACAAGGGATAGAAAACCTATATTTGACTGTGATTTTGTTGATAGCTTGACAATCGACACACATTCTCTAACTCCGATCTTTCTTAGGAGTAAGGAGAGTGGGAATGTGATACATTATAATTTTATAGCAATTTGTAAGGTATTTTGACCATGAATTTAAGCCAAATTGCTTATGTTTTTTAACCATCTTTAGCTCATTTTATCATCTTATTTTAGAATGTTCACTTCCCTCGTCTTTGCTGGATTATAAAAATTATCGCTCAATATCACCGGGTTTTGGAGACTTTCAAAGTCCTAAAATGATTCATGATACAAAGACAAGGTGCAAACAACCACATAATAATTCAGGACTAGATCCTGATAATCGTCATGCCCTTGAACGCGGAGTGCAATAGTCCACAGATAGATTTAGGACTAGGTCCTAAAAATCTTCACAGTTCTAAAGTCTCTCCAGCACAATTGCCAGTTTTCCACATAAACTTTTAGGATAGGATCTTGAAAATCTTTCCTATCCTAATCTTTTCTGCCAAACTCACCTACACACATTTTTGATTTATTTTTTGATGCTGTTATGCATCAAAAATAAGGACAAATGCATGAGAAGACTTTCTAAAAGGGTCAAGGGTTAGTCCAAGTATAAAAGGGGAGAAAAGAAATGAATAGAGGGGGGTAGAGAAGAGAAATTATGGAACCAGGGCAATAACTAGGGCAAAAATAACTTGGAGATCAAGATTTGAAGCTTGAGAAATGGAGAAGAGGCTAGAGACTGACAATTCTTTATCCTTGAGAAAGGTGAGATACTAACTTTCTTCCTCATCTTGTTTCTTTACTTCCTTCTTGGTTTTATAAAGTGACTATTCGGAGAACTAAAAAAATTATGTTTGATAGACACTATAAAGTAGATCTTTTTTTCAGACTTGGGGTTTTAACCCATTGATATTTTGTGACTGAACTCTTTAATATTTGTCAATAAAGTGATTTATTATTGATGGTATGAACTTGGTTATATTATTTTAGTGTAAACTCCTTAATTAGATTTTTATGCATTTGAGACATCACGAGAAAGACTGAAATGTGAATTGTGATGTTGGATCCATCAAGTTCATGCTTGTGTGATTAACCACAAGAGTGGGTTAACCTCACTCAAGGAACTCTCCAATTTGTCATCAAACCTAATGAGCCTAGTCCAAGTCAATAAGCCACGATAGTAGGAGATTGACTCGATTAGGTATTGGATTGTACCACCGAGAGTGGGCAATTCGTATCTTGGGACAAATTCCATTTAATGCAATATATCATTATTTAATTTATTTATGTTCAATTGCTTATATTAATGCAGTGCGCCTTAATGTCCTGAGTTCTCTTATTATAACTTTTCACCTGTCATTCTTATTTGGGCTAAATCGTTTTGACTCAATAGTTCTTTTCATTTATTTACTATCCTAAAACACTGATTTGACCATCTAACTGTTGGGAATCCCCGGACCTTATACAAACTTTAAACACAGTGGAAGAGAAGGTCCGAAATAGACTTCCCAGAAACACTAGGTCCCATATGAGAGAAAACCGAAGGATGTGAAGAGTAGTACCTTATCACTTGTGCTAGTCCTTATTGTTGTTGGTGATGAAGACGCACAGGTGTCTGTCCTCTACAATTGTGCACACACGGACTATCTCGAGATTCCTCTACTCCACGCACGTGCAAGCTTTGGTAGAAGAGATCCACACCTCTAATGTCTTCTGTACTTGCACTAATCACCAAGACCATGCGCTAAGGAGATGGGAAAGCATTGGCGACAAGGAGTGGGTGGCACTACCATTTGTCTCAACCCTAATGCAAAAACTTTTCTTTTATTATCACCTTCAAGACCCTCAATCCAAGGAGAAGAGGGGAGGCGACAACAGGAGATGAGAGAAAGAACTAGTGCACAAATCTCCCAAGAGAGCCTATCTATTTATAATAGATGAACCAACTATTCTTGGAGATATTTAGCGATGTAGGACATTGTTTAGGCGGCTATTTAAATTCTACAATTAAATAATTAATTGCAAAATGCGCCTAGCCTAATTAATTAGCCAAGACAAAAATTCTCTTGCCAATTAATAATTTTATTTTATTCATGTGACTAAAGTACCAAGTCCAAACTTGCACTAAGACCCTTGTTTGATTCATTTTTGTTGGGGTATGCCCTTAAGGCTAATGTTTGAGTTCTTGGGATTATATCAGTATCATGTATAAACTCTATGTTTATAAAGGCAATGGTTGTTATTCAAGTTGTTACATTATCTGCTGCAATGTGTATACTTCTGAATAATGTCTCAATGATGTTCAGCTAGTCTGACATGCAGTGTAGTCCTTAGTCGAAATATCTTGGTGAACATGAGACAACCTTGATATGATTGAGACTAATATGTGTTCTAATCTTATAGGATGCTTTGAGCATGGAATAAGATGTAGACTCATGGGTACATTGGATGTACTGGACAGACCCTACATAGGATGTTCAATTGCTTGTCACAATGTGAATAATCCTTGTATGCGAACAAGTGGCATACTTCCTCTGACTTGAGATCACTTGTGTTTCTAAATGATGATTGGCATTGTTTTGAGATAGTTCGATATCATTTGAAACATAATGGTTATAGACTATCTTGGATGGTGAGCATGAGTCATGTTAGGGCGCTAGTGATAGACATAGGATTGCCATCTCCTTCATTGGAGTGTGATGTTCTAAAGGGGCCCCCTGGATGAGATGATTGAGAAAGTGTATGGCCATACCCAGATGACTATGTTCATCTGATCTAATCATTCTCATCATATTGGAGTTACAGGTTTGACACGCTTGTCCAATAAGAACATCCAGTGGCAAAGGAAACATGTATGTCTAGTGAAATGGATTCACACTTGTGCTGTGGTTTGGGTGTAGTCTTGGAAGACTCTTTCCTTTATATCGGGAGACAGTGATGTGTTGCTAGATACCCCTCACTGATCGTGATAACGTAAGTTATCGTTACCGACGTTTAAAGGAAACCCTTAGGGTCGCACAATTTGATGATATGGCTTACTTAAGTCAGATCGTGTGGACTGAATTGTTTGGGTTCAGTTTAAAGGGATTTAATCTCTGATTGTAAGTGAGATCTGGTCTGATCATGTTTGATTGATTAGGGCTTGAGATCGGTAAGCTTCGATCGAGAGAATTGATGCTAGATCGGTGAGATCAGGAGCATCAGGAGATGAACGGTTAGATCTGGAGCCTTAGGGTTTAATTGTGATCTAGACCAAATGCTTGGGTTAATTGGTCTTTGAACCAAACCAAAATGAACCGGCTCATCATATGAGCGCATGGTTCAATGGGAAGAGAAAAATGCGATGGTTCACAAGGAGTGAACGCATCACACGTTGAGGGGGTTTTTCTATTTTGGGAAACCATGTTTCCAAAACATGGTCACGCCTCACGTTCGCTCCTCTCACGCCTATTGTCGCCTCTTCCTCTCTATGCTCTCTCAACTCTCGTGTGTTGAAGGAGTTGACAACAAGGAGGTCTCGGCCAAGCAAGACATCTCTTCTTCCCTTCCATTCGATCAGGAGACTTGAAGGTCTTTGCTAGCACAAGGATCAACAAGGAGTAGGCGATCTTCTTCTTGTGTGCGCATCTTCTGGAGGAGATCCCTTTCGCTCTCTTCTTCCAAGGCACCATCCAAGCAATGGCGATGGTATGACTCTTATCAATGTATACAAGTTTTAATAGTTGATCATATGACATGCATGCAACCGATCATCTAGAAACCCTTATTTCCGCTGCCCAAAATTTTATATGCGCCACTTTAGGGTTTCGCCCCCTTTATAGGGGACTTACAATTGGTATCAGAGCCACGTTATAAGCATGTTTTTATGATTGCTTGAGGCTTTTGTGATCCATGTTTGCGCTTGTATGCTTAGATCTAAACTACATGCGAAAATTACATGTTAAGTTGTTCATGCGAAAACTTGATGAACATGTTTTCTAGTTGGCGCATGTTGTAGTTTTTCTTCAAAACTTGTTAACTTGCGCGCCTCACTTAGATCTATAGCCGCCTACTGTAAAACCTTAGACGGGTTATTAGGGTTGAAATCATAGTCGAGTCTAGATCCAACCAGTCTGATCAGACTATCTGACAGCCTAGAAGGGTCGACTAGATGGCATCTGTGCGCAAGCACAAGGTGGCTATAGGTTGACTGCAGATAGGCGTGTAGCGATGTCTGGTTGAGACAACCAGTGAACGCTCTTGAGTCAGGCCCGGGCTCACACCCGCTTGCCAGAACTCATGAGGCTCGTTCAGCCCAACGCATGCATTGTTGGCCACTGGGTCAACTCAAGTCAGTTAGGACTTGGTGCATGCAAGGGCAGTGGGTCTGACTAGGTCTGATGAGTGAATCCCTATTAATGAACCGTTGTAAGGTAGTAGGGCACATAAGGAAAATAAAATTGATGCCTATGGGTTTTCGAAAACTTTATTTTCTTATTGTTGGATCACATGTTGATTGTATACCATGATGATTGTCTATTTAATCTTATGTGGGCTGCCTATTTTAATGTGTGCTGTGCTGGGGCCTGCGTGCCTAGATTAAACTGTAAATTATTATAATTGTGATCTGCGCATCACATTTTAATTAATTTATTGTGTAATTGACCTGCGTGTCAATCTTGTCTAGATAGATTAAATTGTATTTTAATCAGACAAGAGCACAGAGCACACTTGGCAGAGGCGCATGCAGCAGTGGCTTGACCAGGTGGGAGGTCCAGGGTTCGACTCTGGGACAGGCGCATTTACTTGGTGGGCGCACCTGAGCTGCAGTGGGCGCTTGGGCCCTGGGTTGGGCCAGATGAGATGCAAAAGACCCATCAACAGCTCAAGTGAAGACTTAAGTTAAATTAAGGTCTTACCTAGGCTTAATGGGCTTTTACCACATAAGATCAGCATGCTTTCTATTTATTGTTTATATAATTAGAATTGCATGATTTAATCTTCTGCTATCACCATAGGGTTTGCATGATAGTTAAGAAGATAAAAGACCGTTAAAATCCAACGCTAAAATATCAAGCTCGTAAGCCTTCTGGCGTGAAACCTCACTGTTCTGACTATCGTTGGGGCCGTGTTGTACCCACTCAGTGGGCACACCCATCTATCTTCAGACGGTGTGTGATTACACCTGCGTGTTACAGGGAAGGGATTTATCGCTTCTCGTTGCTCAGCATAGCACGTGGTGGTCCAGGGAGTAGGTCGGGTCAGCTTGACCATGTAGGCTACATATGTGGCGCATATGGTAGCTATATGGAGGCAGCCATCTGTGGGATCAGAGACTGTGTTGTACCAACTCAGTTGGCACAGTCTGCTGGATTGCCCAGATGAAGGGGAATCGCACGGGTTGGCGATTGGCAGGGATTGCCTACCAGAGATTAGTGCTTGTACTCTCTGTGCATCTTATCTCGCCTGAGCGGGACGCGGAGACCAAGTATGAAATCTGGATCCCATCTCACTAAAAGAGTTTTACTCTTTCGGGCTGTTTTGCTGGATTTTTCAGCCAGATAAAATAGTGAGAAAAGAATCATTCTTAAGTCCTGAATTGATTCTCACATTGATACTGACCTTGCTGTTCTTGCATTGTTGTAGATTACTGCAGCAACGAACACCATGAATTTCAATGTGCGATCCCTACTGGAAAGGGAGAAGTTTGCTGGACCAAACTTCTCAGACTGGTACGGACACCTTAAGATTGTTCTTAAGGCAGAGAGGAAGCTGTATGTCCTAGAGACGGCTATACCGCCTCAACCCGCTGCGAACGCCGCAAGGGCGGTTCGGGATGCCTATGAGAAGCATGTCAATGATAGTATTGATGTCGCTTGCCTGATGCTTGCGTCTATGACGCTAGAGCTGCAGCGTCAGCATGAGGATCTATCTGCTATACAAATTATAGCAAACCTCAAGCTGCTGTATGCTGCACAGGCTAGGACTGAACGCTACAATTTGACTAAGCTTTTCTTTCAGAGCAAACTGGCTGAAGGAAGTCCAGTGGGAGCTCACGTACTCAAGATGATTGGGTACAAGGAAGCTCTAGAGAAACTGGGACATACCATCAATCAGGAGCTTGCTGTAGACATCATATTGCAGTCTCTCCCGACCTCTTTCGATTCGTTCATCATTAACTTTAATATGAACAAGATCGACTGTACGCCGGCAGAGTTACTGAATATGCTCTTGACTACAGAGTTGACTCTAAAGGGAAAGCCTGTATCCTCTGTCTTAATGGTTCCTTCTAGGAACAAGAAGAAAGGGAAGAAAGGCAAAGCCCCTGTTAAGAGCTACAGCAAGGCTCTGAAACAAAAGGTTAAGCGGTCGAAGGAATACAGATGTTTCCATTGTGGCCAGCTCGGTCACTGGAAAAAGGACTGTAAAGCGCTCCAAGGAGACAAGAAGGGAAGTTTTGCTTCTGGCTCAGGTATTTACGTGACTGAAGTCATGGTTTCTTCTTCCATATCATGGGTGTTGGACACTGCATGTGGAGTTCACATTTGTTCAAATGTACAGGAACTCAAGAGAAGAAGACAGGTGGGACAGCATGAGGTGGACCTACGAGTTGGAAATAGGGCACGGGTTGCTGCTGTTGCTGTAGGCGTTTATTACATCTCATTACCATCTGGACTTGTATTGGAACTGGACAATTGTTATTTTGTACCAAGCATAACGAAAAATATTATCTCTATTCCTGCTCTTGTCAGGAAAGGGTTTTCCTTTGAATGCAATATTTCAAAGTGTATTATTTCTTTTGATAATATTGTTTATGCTACTGGGTCGATTAACAATGGGTTATTCATGTTGGACATGGAATGTTCTATACAACAAATTGATAACAAGAAAGCTAAGTATGCTGATAACAGCACCTTGCTATGGCATAGTCGTTTAGGCCATATTAACAAGAAGCGCATTAAGCGGTTGCATGATCATGGACTGCTGGGATCATTCTCCTATGAGGAGATTGATACATGCAAAGCTTGTTTAATGGGTAAAATGACGAAAGCTCCTTTTCTTGAGAAAGGTCAAAGGGCTTCAGGTTTACTTGACCTCATTCACAGTGATGTGTGTGGACCTTTCAGTAAACATGCCAGAGGTGGCTATCTATACTTCATTACCTTTACTGATGATTTCAGTAGATATGGGTATGTCTATCTAATGAGACATAAAAGTGAATCTTTTGACAAGTTCAAAGAGTTCAAGAATGAAGTACAGAATCAGCTAGGCCGAAATATAAAGGCACTTCATTCCGATCGAGGTGGTGAATACTTGAGTCGAGAGTTTACTGACTATCTGAAGGAGTGTGGGATTATCTCACAGCTCACTCCGCCAGGAACACCGCAATGGAATGGTGTGTCCGAGAGGAGGAACAGAACCTTACTGGATATGGTTCGTTCTATGATGAGTCAGGCTACTCTGCCTTACTCCTTTTGGGGATTTGCACTGGAAACAGCTGCAAAGGTACTAAACCGAGTGCCATCCAAGGCAGTTTCAAAGATGTCATATGAGTTATGGTATGGGAAACAGCCAAGCTTGACGTTTATCAAGATCTGGGGTTGCGAGGCTTATGTCAAAAAGCTCGCATCTGGGAAACTAGAGAGCAGATCCGAGAAATGTATCTTTGTCGGTTACCCTAAGGAAACTAAGGGTTATTATTTCTACGATCCCAAAGAGAACAACGTTTTTGTTGCTCGGACGGCTATTTTTCTTGAGAAGGAATTTCTTCTGCAAGAGGCCAGTGGGAGAGAAATAAAGCTGGATGAGAATCCAGAAGTAGGACAAAGTAGTCAAGCACAGTTGGATGAGCCTGAGCCAGTAGATCAGGTTACTGAACAACCTGAGGCTCAGATATCACGGGAACCGCGAAGATCGGGAAGGATCCGTCGACAGCCTGAGCGCTATGACGGAATCTACATCATTGATGATGAACCCCTCACTTATGCGGATGCGGTCAGTGGACCGGAATCAGTGAGATGGCTTGAAGCTATGCAAGCCGAGATGGACTCCATGTCAGATAACCAAGTCTGGGATTTGGTTGATCCGCCTCCGGGAGTAATCCCTATAGGCTGTAAATGGATCTTCAAGAAGAAGATTGACATGGATGGTAACGTGGTTACCTATAAAGGCAGGCTAGTTGCGAAAGGTTTCAAACAAATCTACGGGATAGATTATGATGAAACTTTCTCTCCTGTAGCTATGTTTAAGTCTATTCGGATTATTCTCGCGATAGCAGCATATTATGATTATGAGATCTGGCAGATGGATGTGAAGACTGCTTTCCTTAATGGAAAACTGGATGAGGATGTGTATATGACACAACCTGAAGGTTTCACTAATCCATCAGATCGTCATAAAATATGCAAGTTAAGGAAGTCCATTTATGGACTTAAGCAAGCATCAAGAAGCTGGAATATTCGTTTTGATGAATCAATCTGTGAGTTTGGTTTCATCAAGAATGAAGATGACCCGTGTGTATATAAGAGGTTTAGTGGGAGCGTAATCACTTTCCTAGTCCTCTACGTCGATGATATCTTAATCATTGGAAACGATATTCCTAAACTGCATGCGGTTAAGGCATGGTTAAGAAAATGTTTCCAGATGAAAGATTTAGGAGAAGCAGCCTATGTATTAGGTGTGAAGATCTACAGAGATAGATCTAAGAGGCTTCTCGGGCTGTGCCAGAGTACTTACATCGATAAAGTCCTGGAGAGATTCCATTTAGAAAATTCTAAAAGAGGATATCTTCCAGTCAGACAAGGTCTGAATCTTTCAAAGAGTCAGTGTCCACAAACACAGACTGAGAAAGAGGAAATGGACAATACGCCTTATGCTTCGGCTATTGGGTCCATTATGTATGCGATGTTATGTACTCGCCCAGACGTCGCTTACAGGTTAAGCGTGACCAGTCGGTTCCAAAGTAATCCAGGTCAGGCGCACTGGATTGCAGTCAAGAACATTTTGAAATATCTACGGAGGACCAAAGATATGTTCTTGGTGTATGGTGGTCAGGAAGAACTCAGTATTGAAGGATATACTGACGCTTCGTTCCAATCTGACCAGGATGATTTCCGATCGCAATTAGGCTATGTTTTTAGCTTGAATGGAGGTGCAGTGGTGTGGAAAAGTTTCAAACAATCTATTGTTGCTGATTCCACAACAGAAGCCGAGTATGTTGCAGCCTCGGAAGCATCTAAGGAGGCAGTGTGGATTCGTAAGTTCATTCAGGAACATGGTGTTGTTCCTTCGAGTGCAGATCCTTTGGTTATCTTCTGTGATAACACTGGAGCAATAGCACAGGCAAAGGAACCACGGTCGCACCAGAAGTCCAAGCACATACAGAGACGGTTTCACTTGATCCGGGAGATCATTGATCGTGGCGAGATCAAAATCTGCAAGGTTCATACAGACGACAATCTGGCTGACCCGCTTACAAAGCCTCTGGCGCAGCAGAAGCATGAGAAGCACTGTAATAATATGGGTTTGAGATTTCTCAACCATTAGATTAAGTGCAAGTGGGAGATTGTTGGGGTATGCCCTTAAGGCTAATGTTTGAGGCCTTGGGATTATATCAGTATCATGTATAAACTCTATGTTTATAAAGGCAATGGTTGTTATTCAGGTTGTTACATTATCTGCTGCAATGTGTATACTTCTGAATAATGTCTCAATGATGTTCAGCTAGTCTGACATGCAGTGTAGTCCTTAGTCGAAATATCTTGGTGAACATGAGACAACCTTGATATGATTGAGACTAATATGTGTTCTAATCTTATAGGATGCTTTGAGCATGGAATAAGATGTAGACTCATGGGTACATTGGATGTACTGGACAGACCCTACATCGGATGTTCAATTGCTTGTCACAATGTGAATAATCCTTGTATGCGAACAAGTGGCATACTTCCTCTGACTTGAGATCAGTTGTGTTTCTAAATGATGATTGGCATTGTTTTGAGATAGTTCGATATCATTTGAAACATAATGGTTATAGACTATCTTGGATGGTGAGCATGAGTCATGTTAGGGCGCTAGTGATAGACATAGGATTGCCATCACCTTCATTGGAGTGTGATGTTCTAAAGGGGCCCCCTGGATGAGATGATTGAGAAAGTGTATGGCCATACCCAGATGACTATGTTCATCTGATCTAATCATTCTCATCATATTGGAGTTACAAGCTTGACACGCTTGTCCAATAAGAACATCTAGTGGCAAAGGAAACATGTATGTCTAGTGAAATGGATTCACACTTGTGCTGTGGTTTGGGTGTAGTCTTGGAAGACTCTTTCCTTTATATCGGGAGACAGTGATGTGTTGCTAGATACCCCTCACTGATCGTGATAACGTAAGTTATCGTTACCGACGTTTAAAGGAAACCCTTAGGGTCGCACAATTTGATGATATGGCTTACTTAAGTCAGATCGTGTGGACTGAATTGTTTGGGTTCAGTTTAAAGGGATTTAATCTCTGATTGTAAGTGAGATCTGGTCTGATCATGTTTGATTGATTAGGGCTTGAGATCGGTAAGCTTCGATTGAGAGAATTGATGCTAGATCGGTGAGATCAGGAGCATCAGGAGATGAACGGTTAGATCTGGAGCCTTAGGGTTTAATTGTGATCTAGACCAAATGCTTGGTTAATTGGTCTTTGAACCAAACCAAAATGAACCGGCTCATCATATGAGCGCATGGTTCAATGGGAAGAGAAAAATGCGATGGTTCACAAGGAGTGAACGCATCACACGTTGAGGGGGTTTTTCTATTTTGGGAAACCATGTTTCCAAAACATGGTCATGCCTCACGTTCGCTCCTCTCACGCCTATTGTCGCCTCTTCCTCTCTATGCTCTCTCAACTCTCGTGTGTTGAAGGAGTTGACGACAAGGAGGTCTCGGCCAAGCAAGACATCTCTTCTTCCCTTCCATTCGATCAGGAGACTTGAAGGTCTTTGCTAGCACAAGGATCAACAAGGAGTAGGCGATCTTCTTCTTGTGTGCGCATCTTCTGGAGGAGATCCCTTTCGCTCTCTTCTTCCAAGGCACCATCCAAGCAATGGCGATGGTATGACTCTTATCAATGTATACAAGTTTTAATAGTTGATCATATGACATGCATGCAACCGATCATCTAGAAACCCTTATTTCCGCTGCCCAAAATTTTATATGCGCCACTTTAGGGTTTCGCCCCCTTTATAGGGGACTTACAATTTTGACTACACAGGTCAATAGAGGTCAAACGTGGTCCACTAGAGGTCAACTAGTGGTCAAACATGAACTAAATAAAATTTTATCTCCATAGAAAAATCTCAAAGCAACAGTTTCCCAAAATGATCCGAATCATACAATGATTTGATCTGAGGCTAACCAATCAATACGGAATCTCTGACGTCTAGGAGTGCGACCCTGTAGGCTTTTCAGACATTGACAGTGATGACTAAATTATCACTAGCAATGAGTGGCACATAGCAGTACATCATTGCTACCCAAGTCATCAGAATAAATCTCACCATCGACAACCTCTAGAACTGTGACAAAGTATAAGTACAGAATTGTCCTTTCGCCATACTGATGTCCAGATTGGGCAAGCGTGTCACACTTGTTGATCCCAATATTATGGCATGACTAAATCAGGTTCTCACCTGGGTATAACCATACACTTTCAGTCATCCATAGAAGGGCGCCATGGATAATCAAGCTTCCCTGCAGGGGGGAAATCCATTCTTGGCACACTGAATCTCTCATATGGCTAATGATGTACCCAATGACAACCGTTATGACTCTCCTTTTACGGTGAATTGTTAGGTTGTATCAAACTCCCTCATTTACCATATAGAGATGCCAATGCCCTCAAGTCTAGGACAACCGTAACTCTGTCACTGTGATATTCATCTTGTGACACCAAGATGAATCCTCACGGCGGGTCGGTCCAGTATATCTCCGTTGATATACCTATATGCCTGCATTAACAACCCATGCATAACCAGCCCATATATCAGTCTCAAATGAATCATAGCTATCCCATATCCACCATGACTCTTGACCGGGGACAAAACTGAAACAAGATAAACATCTTATCTCTTTAGGGACATCGTACATGCAACTGTACATGTGCGCAGATGTACATGTTTGCAAAACGACGACCATGCCAGGATATCTCATCTATCAATCAGATACGATACACATATCCCACCAGACTATCCTAGATGTCCTAGGGCATAAACACCAACACTAACTAACGACCCAACGATTAAATAGTAATTGCCACTTAGTCCTTGTGGGAATAATCATTTTAATTACTTTGATATTAAAATCGTGCAATTGCGGTTGACAAATTAAGTTTTTGATGCCATTGTTGGGGAGCAACGTGGCCAATATTATTCTGATCGAAGGATTGATAGACTATACATTTCTTTTTGTTAGTTCAATTTATTTATTTCTGTTTATCTTGTTTCACTTCCTTCGAGTTATTTGACCAATCTAAGTCACTAATCCGGTGTATGCCCAGGAACCTTAGAAAAGATCAAGTTGTACTAGAGACCCAAAGATTGAGCATACCTTCCAAATTCTAAGGGAGTTGAAATCTTTCAAGCTTGATGATAGTTTATAGGAGAAAGTCATAGATCCAAATAGATCACTTCGGGATTTTGCTGCTCGGAGTGTGCAAGGCCTTCACTCCAGCATTGCCTGCCTAGCAATTACCATGAATAATTTCAAAATTAAACTAGCTCTCCTAACCATGGTTCAATAGAACCAATTTGGGGTTTCCCCACGAGAGGACCCTAATATTCATTTGTCTATCTTTCTCGAATATTATGATACTTTTAAAGCTATTGAAGTTTCTAATGATGCAAAGCGGCTGAGATTATTTCTTTTCTCTCTCAGGGCTATCACCAAGCACATGGCTCCAATCTTTATTGGCCGAATCAATCAAGACATGAAAGTAACTTTCTCATGCTTCTTGTCAAAGTACTTTCCTCCACGTAAGATGGTCCAATTGTTAAACCAAATTATGAGCTTCAGTCAACGAGAAGGAGAATCACTTTGTGAGGCATGAGATTGCTTAAAGGAGCTGCAAAGAGTGTGTCCACACTATGGAGTCAAAAAATAGGTACTCGTACACACCTTTTACAATGCTTTAAATTATAATACCAGAGTCACCGTGGATGCAACTGTGGGTGGAGATTTAATGAATAAGGGTGTAGACGAAGCTATGAACCTAATCGAGGACATGACGCTTAATCACCATCAATGGTCCAATGAAAGAGGCATTTGAAATGAGCGAGGTACATTGTCTAGAAGGTCTAGTATGATATAGATGTTTTGGATTCAGTTGTAGCTAAGGTAGACTCTCTCTCTCTCTCTCTCTCTCTCTCTCTCTCTCTCTCAAAGATTCAACTCCTTTACTTTTAACTAGGCTCCAATACATAACATTTATTGCGAAGTATGTGGAATGGCATATCATAGCCCCGCCAAATGCTAACTTGGAATCCCCCTACACTTGACCCATGCCTTGACTAAGCCATAGGAAATTTTAGCCAAATGCCACAAAATGATTCTTACTCGAGCAGCTACAATCTAGAGTGGAGGAACCACCCAAATCTCTCGTATAAAAAACAACCTAGGGCAAGTTCCTTCCTCCAATCTTAGGGGGCCACCTAGATTTCAGACTAGGTAGTTTAGCTAGCCGCAACCTCAAAAGTTAAATCTTGAATTGCTTCTCAAAAACTTTGTGATAGTACAAATGAAGCAAAATGACAATGTAAGTGAAATGATCAAACAGTTAACTTCTAAGGTAGATGCACTAGCCACCTATAATAAAATGCTTAAAACCCAACTAGCTCAACAAGCTAGTATTTCAACCCGAGCTTTGGGCAAGCTCCCATCTCAACCCGAGATTAACCCTAGGGAGCATTGTAATGTTATTATAATCCGGAGCAGGAAGTAATTAGAGGAACCAAAAATGAGGAATGAGAAAAATGAAACCAAAGATACCCAGACACAAGAGGGGGAGCAAGAGCCTATATATACACCTCCATCTCTTTATGTACCACTTATTCTATTCCCCCAACGTTTGGCAAAGGCAATACTCAACAAGCAATTTAGCAAGTTTTTGGATATGCTAAAAAAGTTATACATTAATATTTCTTTTATAGATGCACTCGCCCAAATGCCAACGTACGCCAAGATTTTAAAGGACATCCTATCAAATAAAAAGAAGCTTGAGGACATCCTATCAAAATAAACTGACACTAACTGAAGAGTGCAATGCAATTATACAGAGAATAAGGTACCCACAAAATATGTATTATCCTAATTTTACTTGTTTATGTATTATAATACTGACCTGATTTTATATATTTGTGTTTTTAAAACCCTATTCGAATCGGCTGCTCCTAATAATAGTTATTAATCATATATAAACAAAATTTGCCCACGTCTGGCGTACGTTTACTTTGTTTCCATTCTTGTCTCAATAATTTCCTTAACAAATTGTTTAACTCAGATTTCTTAGCCAGAGAGCGATCATCTCATCCTTTATTTTAATAGAATAAATAGCATATATCTCAAAGCAATATCAAAGATGAGATTATCACTCTACCTAATATTCTAAATATTCTAGGTAGTGATACTTTCTAGAAAAATTTTTCATCAGTCATATATGATATATGTGCAGTAGCCTATACACAACTGAACAGAAGAAGCTGTCCCTTTACATGGAAAATTTTTTTAAGGAGTCCGTCCAACTAAAGTCTTCGATATGAAGGAGAAAGATTTAATATATAAATTTTAATGCATGTAAGTAGAAATGCTAACGTACAACAAGTGCCTACTTTTATTCGTGAAAGCCCCCTAAATCTAAGGGGGGACGAAACCCTAATAGGAGGCGCATATAAAATTCGCAAGGAAGCAAGGGTTTCTTAAAGATCTTTTACATGCCATATGATCAACTGTCAAATGATTGAATAGATCAAGAAGAAGATCATACCATAGCCATTGATTCGAATGGCGTCTTGGAAGAAGATGGCGAAAGGGCTCTCCTCCAAAGGTGACGCACACAAGAGGATGATGACTACTCCTTGTGTTCCTTGTGCTAGCAAGGTTCTCCAAGTGCCCTTATCGTATGGAAGGGATGAGATCTACACTTCTTGGCCGAATCCTCTCTTGTCGTCAACCTTCACCACGCAAGAGTGAGTCTTTGAGAGCAAGGGGCGAGAGACGAGAATAGAGAAGCGTTGCACTCGAACGTGGAGGCGTTTTCCACTTTGGAAAACCGAATTTCCAAAAATAGCAAATGCTTCAATACATGCGTTATGCGTTCACTCCAAGTGAACCGAACGCTCATCCCTCTAAATTGAACCATGCGCTCATACATGAGCCGGTTCAATTTGGATTTGGTTCAAGGACCAAATCAAGCCAAGCCTTGGTCCAGATCACCTTAAACCCTAAGATTCAAGATCTGACCGTTCATCTCTTGATGCTCTTGATCTCACCGATCTAGCATCCAATCTCTCGATCGAAGCTTACCGATCTCAAGCCCTAATCAATCAAACATGATCAGACCAGATCTCACTTACAATCAGAGTTTAAATCCCTTAAACTGAACCAAATCAATTCAGTCCACACGATCTGACTTAACTAAGCCATATCATCAAATTGTGCGACCCTAAGGGTTTCCTTTAAATGTCGGTAACGATAACTTACGTTATCACGATCAGTGAGGGGTATCTAGTAACACATCACTGTCTCCCGATATACAGGAAAGAGTCTTCCAAGACTACACCCAAACCATAGCACAAGTGTGAATCCACTTCACTAGACATACATGTTTCCTTTGCCACTGGATGTTCTTATTGGACATGCGTGTCAAGCTTGTAACTCCAATATGATGAGGATGATTAAATCAGATGAACATAGTCATCTGGGTATGGCCATACACTTTCTCAATCATCTCATCCAGGGGGGCCCCTTTAGAACATCACACTCCTATCAAGGAGACGGCAATCCTTTATCTATCACTAGTGTCCTAACCTGACTCATGATCATTATCCAAGATAGTCTATAACCATTATGTTTCAAATGATATTGAACTACCTCAAAACAATGACAATCATCATTTAGAAACACAAGTGATCTCAAGTCAGAGGAAGTATGCCACTTGTTTGCATACAAGGATTATTCACATTGTGACAAGCAATTGAACATCCTAGTAGGGTCTGTCCAGTACATCCAATGTACCTATGAGTCTACATCTTATTCCATGCTCGAAGCATCCTATAAGATTAGAACACATATTAGTCTCAATCATATCAAGGCTGTCTCATGTTCACCACGATATCTCGACTAAGGACTTAACTGCATGTCAGCCAAGCTGAACAGCATTGAGACATTATTCAGAAGTATACATATGACAGCAGATAATGCAACAACATGAATAACAACCATTGCCTTTATAAACATGAAGTTTATACATGATACTGATACAATCCCGAGGCCTCAAACATTAGCCTTAAGGGCATACCCCAACAATCTCCCACTTGCACTTAATCTAATGGTTGAGATATCTCAAACCCATATTATTACAATGCTTCTCATGCTTCTGCTGCGCCAGAGGCTTTGTAAGCGGGTCAGCCAGATTGTCATCTGTATGAACCTTGCAGATTTTGATCTCGCCTCGATCAATGATCTCCCGGATCAAGTGAAACCGTCTCTGTATGTGCTTGGACTTCTGGTGCGACCGTGGTTCCTTTGCTTGTGCGATTGCTCCAGTGTTATCACAAAAGATAACCAAAGGATCTGCACTCGAAGGAACAACACCAAGTTCCTGAACGAACTTACGAATCCACACTGCCTCCTTAGATGCTTCTGAGGCTGCAACATACTCGGCTTCTGTTGTGGAATCAGCAACAATAGATTGTTTGAAACTTTTCCACACCACTGCTCCTCCATTCAGGCTAAAAACATAGCCTGATTGCGATCGGAAATCATCCTGGTCAGATTGGAACGAAGCGTCAGTATATCCTTCAATACTGAGTTCTTCCTGACCACCATACACCAAGAACATATCTTTGGTCCTCCAAAGATATTTCAAAATGTTCTTGACTGCAATCCAGTGCGCCTGACCTGGATTACTTTGGAATCGACTGGTCACGCTTAACCCGTAAGCGACGTCTGGGCGAGTACACAACATCGCATACATAATGGACCCAATAGCCGAAGCATAAGGCGTATTGTCCATTTCATCTTTCTCAGTCTGTGTTTGTGGACACTGACTCTTCGAAAGATTCAGACCATGTCTGACTGGAAAATATCCTCTTTTAGAATTCTCTAAATGGAATCTCTCCAGGACTTTATCGATGTAAGTACTCTGGCACAGCCCGAGAAGCCTCTTAGATCTATCTCTGTAGATCTTCACACCTAATACATAGGCTGCTTCTCCTAGATCTTTCATCTGGAAACATTTTCTTAACCATGCCTTAACCGCATGTAGTTCAGGAATATCGTTTCCAATGATTAAGATATCATCGATGTAGAGGACTAGGAATGTAATTACGCTCCCACTAAACCTCTTATATACACACGGGTCATCTTCATTCTTGATGAAACCAAATTCACAGATTGATTCATCAAAACGAATGTTCCAGCTTCTTGATGCTTGCTTAAGTCCATAAATGGACTTCTTTAACTTGCATATTTTATGACGATTTGATGGATTAGTGAAACCTTCAGGTTGTGTCATATACACATCCTGATCCAGATTTCCATTAAGGAAAGCGGTCTTCACATCCATCTGCCAGATCTCATAATCATAATATGCTGTTATTGCGAGAATGATCCGAATAGACTTGAACATGGCTACAGGAGAGAAAGTTTCATCATAATCTATCCCGTAGATTTGTTTGAAACCTTTCGCAACTAGCCTGCCTTTATAGGTAACCACGTTACCATCCATGTCTATCTTCTTCTTGAAGATCCATTTACAGCCTATAGGGATTACTCCCGGAGGCGGATCAACCAAATCCCAGACTTGGTTATCTGACATGGAGTCCATCTCGGCTCGCATAGCTTCAAGCCATCTCGCTGATTCCGGTCCACTGACCGCATCCGCATAAGTGAGGGGTTCATCATGATCAATGATGTAGACTCCGTCATAGCGCTCAGGCTGTCGACGGATCCTTCCCGATCTTCGCGGTTCCCGTGATATCTGAGCCTCAGGTTGTTCAATAACCTGTTCTACTGGCTCATGCTCATCCAACTGTGCTTGACTACTTTGTCCTTCCTCTGGATTCTCATCCAGCTTTATTTCTCTCCCACTGGCCTCTTGCAGAAGAAATTCCTTCTCAAGAAAAATAGCCGTCCGAGCAACAAATACTTTGTTCTCTTTGGGGTCGTAGAAATAATAACCCTTAGTTTCCTTAGGGTAACCGACAAAGATGCATTTCTCAGATCTGCTCTCTAGTTTCCCAGAGGCGAGCTTTTTGACATAAGCCTCGCAACCCCAGATCTTAATAAATGTCAAGCTCGGCTGTTTCCCATACCATAACTCATATGGAGTCTTTGAAACTGCCTTGGATGGCACTCGGTTTAGTACCTTTGCAGCTGTTTCCAGTGCAAATCCCCAAAAGGAGTAAGGTAGCGTAGCCTGACTAATCATTGAACGAACCATATCCAATAAGGTTCTGTTCCTCCTCTCGGACACACCATTCCATTGCGGTGTTCCTAGCGGAGTAAGCTGTGAGACAATCCCACACTGCTTCAAATAGTCAGTAAACTCTCAACTTAGGTATTCTCCACCTCGATCTGAGCGAAGTGCCTTGATATTTCGGCCTAGCTGATTTTGCACTTCATTTTTGAACTCTTTGAACTTGTCAAAAGATTCACTCTTATGTCTCATTAGATAGACATACCCGTATCTACTGAAATCATCAGTAAAGGTAATGAAGTATGAATAGCCACCTCTGGCATGTTTACTAAATGGCCCACACACATCACTGTGAATGAGGTCAAGTAAACCTGAAGCCCTTTGACCTTTGTTAGGAAAAGGAGCCTTCGTCATTTTACCCATTAAACAAGCTTTGCATGTATCAAGCTCCTCATAGGAGAATGATCCCAGCAGTCCATGATCATGCAACCGCTTAATGCGTTTCTCGTTAATATGGCCTAAACGACTATGCCATAGCAAGGTGCTGTCATCAGCATACTTGGCTTTCTTATTATCAATATTTTGTATAGAATATTCCATGTCCAACATGAATAACCCATTGTTAATTGATCCAGTAGCATAAACAATATTATCATAAGAAATAACACACTTTGAAATATTGCATTCAAAGGAAAACCCTTTCCTGACAGGAGCAGGAATAGAGATAATATTTTTCGTTATGCTAGGTACAAAATAACAATTGTTCAATTCTAATACAAGTCTAGATGGTAATGAGATGTGATATTCTCCTACAGCAACAGCAGCAACCCGTGCTCCGTTTCCAACTCGTAGGTCCACCTCATGCTGTCCCACCTGTCTTCTTCTCTTGAGTTCCTGTACATTTGAACAAATGTGAACTCCACATGCAGTGTCCAACACCCATGATATAGAAGAAGAAACCATGACTTCAGTCACGAAAATACCTGAGCCAGAAGCAAAAGGATTGCTTCCCTTCTTGTCTCCTTGGAGTGCTTTACAGTCCTTTTTCCAGTGACCCAGCTGGCCACAGTGGAAACATCTGTATTCCTTCGACCGCTTAACCTTTTGTTTCAGAGCCTTGCTGTAACTCTTGACAGGGGCTTTGCCCTTCTTCCCTTTCTTCTTGTTCCTTGAAGGAACCATCAAGACAGAGGTTGAAGGCTTTCCATTTAGAGTCAACTCTGTAGTCAAGAGCATATTCAGTAACTCTGCTGGGGTACAGTCGATCTTGTTCATATTAAAGTTAATGATGAACGGATCGAAAGAGGTCGGGAGAGACTGCAATATGATGTCTACAGCAAGCTCCTGATTGATGGTATGTCCCAGTTTCTCTAGAGCCTCCTTGTACCCAATCATCTTGAGTACGTGAGCTCCCACTGGACTCCCTTCAGCCAGTTTGCTCTGAAAGAAAAGTTTAGTCAAATTGTAGCGTTCATTCCTAGCCTGTGCAGCATACAGCAGCTTGAGGTTTGCTATAATTTGTATAGCAGATAGATTCTCATGCTGATGCTGCAGCTCTGGCGTCATAGACGCAAGCATCAGGCAAGCGACATCAATGCTATCATTGACATGCTTTTCATAGGCTTCCCGAACCGCCCTTGCGGCGTTCGCAGCGGGTTGAGGCGGTATAGCCGTCTCGAGGACATACAGCTTCCTCTCTGCCTTAAGAACAATCTTAAGGTGTCCGTACCAGTCTGAGAAGTTTGGCCCAGCAAACTTCTCCCTTTCCAGTAGGGATCGCACATTGAAATTCGTGGTGTTCGTTGCTGCAGTAATCTACAACAATGCAAGAACAGCAAGGTCAGTATCAATGTTTAGAATCAATCCAGGACTTAAGAAAGATTCTTTTCTCACTATTTTATCTGACTGAAAAATCCATTAAACAGTCCGAAAGAGTAACGCTCTTTTAGTGAGATGGGATCCAGATTTCATACTTGGTCTCCGCGTCCCGCTCAGGCGAGATAAGATGCACAGAGAGTACAAGCACTAATTTCTGGTAGGCAATGCCTGCCAATCGCCAACCCGTGCGATTCCCCTTCATCTGGGCAATCCAGCAAACTGTGCCAACTGAGTTGGTACAACACAGTCTCTGATCCCACAGATGGCTGCCTCCATATAGCTCACATATGCTCAGTATGTAGCCTACATGGTCAAGCTGACCTGACCTACTCCCTGGACCACCACGTGCTATGCTGAGCAACGAGAAGCGATAAATCCCTTCTCTGTAACACGCAGGTGTAATCACACACCGTATGAAGATAGATGGGCGTGCCCACTGAGTGGGTACAACACGGCCCCAACGATAGTCAGAACAGTGAGGTTTCGCGTCAGAAGGCTTACGTGCTTGATATTTTAGCGTTAGATTTTAACGGTCTTTTATCTTCTTAACTATCATGCATAACCTATGGCGATAGCAGAAGATTAAATCATGCAGTTCTAATTATATAAACAATAAGTAGAAAGCATGCTGATCTTATGTGGTAAAAGCCCATTAAACCTAAGTAAGACCTTAATTTAACTTAAGTCTTCACTTGAGCTCTTCATGGGTCTTTAGCCTTCTCATCTGGCCCAACCCAGGGCCCGAGCGCCCACTGCAGCTCAGGTGCGCCCACCAGGTAAATGCGCCTGTCCCAGAGTCGAACCCTGGACCTCCCACCTGGTTAAGCCTCAAGCTGCATGCGCCTCTGCCATGTGTGCTCTGTGCTCTTGTCTGATAAAATTACAATTTAATCTATCTAGACAAGATTGACTCGCAGGTCAATTACACTTTATAAATTAAATAACATGTGATGCGCAGATCACAATAAAAATTAATTTACAATTTTAATTCCAGGCACGCAGGCCCCAGCACAGCACACATTAATTAGGCAGCCCACATAAGATTAAATAAACAAGCATCATGGCATCCAACCAACATGTGATCCAAATAAGAAAATAAAATTTTTGAAAACCCATTGGCATCAATTTTAATTTTCTTATGTGCCTTACTACCTTACAACGGTCCATTACTAGGGATCCACTCATCAGACCTAGTCTTATCCACTGCCCTTGCATGCACCAAGTCCTAACTGACTTGAGTCGACCTAATGGTCAACCATGCATGCGCTGGGCTGAACAACCCTCATGAGTTCTGGCAAGCGGGTGTGACCCCGGGCCTAACTCATACGCGTTCACTGGTTGTCTCAACCAGACATCGCTACACGCCTGTCTACAGTCGACCTATAGCCACCTTGTGCTTGCGCACAGATGCCATCTGGTCGACCCATCTAGGCTGTCAGATGGTCTGATCAGACTGTTTGGATCTTAACTAGGTGATGACTTCAACCCTACTAACCCGTCTAAGGGTTTATAGCAAGCGCTTAGATCTAAGTGAGGCACGCAAGTGATTAAGTTTTTTAAGAAAAACTACAACATTCAACATGCGCAACTATGTAAGCATCAAACATGCGCCAACATAAAATATATTCAACTAGTAGTTTCGCATGATGAGAAAACTTAGATCTATGCATAAACGCATACATGGATCACCTTCAGCAATCATATGAACATATATAAACCAATGCTCTAATACCAATTGAAAGCCCCCTAAATCTAAGGGGGGACGAAACCCTAATAGGAGGCGCATATAAAATTCGCAAGGAAGCAAGGGTTTCTTAAAGATCTTTTACATGCCATATGATCAACTGTCAAATGATTGAATAGATCAAGAAGAAGATCATACCATAGCCATTGATTCGAATGGCGTCTTGGAAGAAGATGGCGAAAGGGCTCTCCTCCAAAGGTGACGCACACAAGAGGATGATGACTACTCCTTGTGTTCCTTGTGCTAGCAAGGTTCTCCAAGTGCCCTTATCGTATGGAAGGGATGAGATCTACACTTCTTGGCCGAATCCTCTCTTGTCGTCAACCTTCACCACGCAAGAGTGAGTCTTTGAGAGCAAGGGGCGAGAGACGAGAATAGAGAAGCGTTGCACTCGAACGTGGAGGCGTTTTCCACTTTGAAAAACCGAATTTCCAAAAATAGCAAATGCTTCAATACATGCGTTATGCGTTCACTCCAAGTGAACCGAACGCTCATCCCTCTAAATTGAACCATGCGCTCATACATGAGCCGGTTCAATTTGGATTTGGTTCAAGGACCAAATCAAGCCAAGCCTTGGTCCAGATCACCTTAAACCCTAAGATTCAAGATCTGACCGTTCATCTCTTGATGCTCTTGATCTCACCGATCTAGCATCCAATCTCTCGATCGAAGCTTACCGATCTCAAGCCCTAATCAATCAAACATGATCAGACCGGATCTCACTTACAATCAGAGTTTAAATCCCTTAAACTGAACCAAAACAATTCAGTCCACACGATCTGACTTAAGTAAGCCATATCATCAAATTGTGCGACCCTAAGGGTTTCCTTTAAATGTCGGTAACGATAACTTACGTTATCACGATCAGTGAGGGGTATCTAGTAACACATCACTGTCTCCCGATATAAAGGAAAGAGTCTTCCAAGACTACACCCAAACCATAGCACAAGTGTGAATCCACTTCACTAGACATACATGTTTCCTTTGCCACTGGATGTTCTTATTGGACATGCGTGTCAAGCTTGTAACTCCAATATGATGAGGATGATTAGATCAGATGAACATAGTCATCTGGGTATGGCCATACACTTTCTCAATCATCTCATCCAGGGGGGCCCCTTTAGAACATCACACTCCTATCAAGGAGACGACAATCCTTTATCTATCACTAGTGTCCTAACCTGACTCATGATCATTATCCAAGATAGTCTATAACCATTATGTTTCAAATGATATTGAACTACCTCAAAACAATGACAATCATCATTTAGAAACACAAGTGATCTCAAGTCAGAGGAAGTATGCCACTTGTTTGCATACAAGGATTATTCACATTGTGACAAGCAATTGAACATCCTAGTAGGGTCTGTCCAGTACATCCAATGTACCTATGAGTCTACATCTTATTCCATGCTCGAAGCATCCTATAAGATTAGAACACATATTAGTCTCAATCATATCAAGGCTGTCTCATGTTCACCAAGATATCTCGACTAAGGACTTAACTGCATGTCAGCCAAGCTGAACAGCATTGAGACATTATTCAGAAGTATACATATGACAGCAGATAATGCAACAACATGAATAACAACCATTGCCTTTATAAACATGAAGTTTATACATGATACTGATACAATCCCGAGGCCTCAAATATTAGCCTTAAGGGCATACCCCAACAATTCAAAGGTTGAGTCAATTGTATAGGTTGGGTTCTTTAAAATTTTTAAGGAGTTGAGCTCATCTAATATAGGAAAATATTTCGGAAAGGAAAGATTGACTATATTGTAATTTGAAACGATAGGAAGTACAAATTTCATTTAAATTTTTAATGATTTAACATATTTTATCATTTGCGTATAAGTCACTCATGAGAGAACGGGCAATGGCAAAATATATATTATTTCATTGGAACAAAAAAACTAAGCAGTAATTGGAACAAGAATATATATTATTTCATTGAGTAGAAAATATGCAGTAAAAGTAACAAAAAAGTAAGTTATTTTTATCTGTTTAATTATGCTCAATTCTAATGGGAATTGGAAGACCTATGTAGAAAAATGAAAACAAAATCTTTATGTATATATATTAATCATAATTTTTCAAAAAGACATAAAAGTAAAAAAAATTAATACTTTATTATTTTGCTTTTTAGTTTTCTTAACTACCAAAGACTAAACACATACGCTGTGTTTATTGGAAATGATGAAAAACTAGAAGGAAAATAAAAAGAGTAGAAAAGGAAATAAGAAAGGAAAAAAAAGAAGAAGATCATGTGAATAGGAAAGAAAGAGATAGCAGAAAAGAGAATGAGGCATCGACGGCTGGCGGCATCGACGGTGAGTGGCATCGAGCAAGTGAGCAGGCAAGGTAGCAGCATCAAGCAGGCGGGCAATGGTGATTGGGCAACAATGAAAGGACAAGTGCGTATTCGACTTTAGGGTGAAGCGACGATAGCAAATGAGTAGCGACAAACGGGAGACAGATAAACATACGAGGCAAGCGGACAATGCGAACAGAGGCAGCAAGTGAGCGGATGAGGCAGGATGATGAATGAGCTAACAGACGAGGTGACAACGATGAATGGGGCGGACAATGGGCGATGTTGAATGAGGTGTTTTATGCCTGATTTAGGCAGATTAGAAAATGAAGGATTTTGGCACTATTTTTCTTCCTCAAATCCGTCTTCTTGGTTCTATCCATCTTAGTATTCATTTTTCCTCCTTTCCTCCTTAGTAAATAAGGTGTTAGAAATACAATGTAAAATCATAAAAGAATATTTTTTTTATTTATAATTTACAGGTATTTTTCTAGTACTTTAAAATGCCTTTTCATGTTTTAAAATGTCATATAAAACAACATTAGACCCAAAATAAAAATATATAAAAAATATCACTTTGGTAATATAATTAATGATTTTATAAAATAAAATGTACCTCTATTATATTTCAATACAAACATTTAAATATTTTTACTTGATATATAAACTTTCAAAGACACTTTAGTTATTCCGTCAAATAAATTTTTTCATCTATCAATGTGACTAATTGACATATGACTTGTAGTATCTAGAGTGTGGCTTATGAACTTATCAGTCTTGCTATTTAAAATCAACATGCTATTAGTATTATTTATCCAAGAAATAACGAATATATAAAATTTAATCATTTCAATTGTATTTCTCCAAAGTCAAATATAATATAAAAAACAATACTTTGGTAATCTTACTCTTTTTTTTCACATAAAAAAGAAAAATTTTTTAGTTTTCTTTTCTATATTAGAGTAAATACTTGTGATACAAGGTAAAAATTAAATAGTATATTTTAAATTATATATTTGTCTTTTTGCACTTTTAAATAATTTTTTCATATTGTCATGTAAAATTGTATTTGACACAAAATAAAAATATAAAAACCTTAGCTTGGCGCAAGGGAAATATAACCAATTTTTGTTTTTTTATAAATTTTACCTCCATTGTATTTTTTAATGCAAATATTTAAATATTTTAGTTTAATATGTATTTTTTATGGATATTTTATTTTGATCATTCTATCAAATAAATTTTTTCATCCATCAATGTAACTAATTAATATTATGACTTCAAGTGCATTGAGAGTAACTTATGAACTTAATTAATACTTTGATTTGATATTTCCTTAAAAAGAAATATAATAAAGGATCAATACTTTGATAATTGTACTGTTCCTTTTACCATCATATTTATTGTTTTTAAAAGTTTTCTTAGTTATAAATACAAGGTAAAATTATAAAACAATAAATTTTATATCTATAATTTCCTTCATGAACTTTTAAATTCGTCATGTAAAAGAGTATTAGACACAAAATAAAAAATATATAACTAATTGACTCTATTATATTTTTTATACAATCATTTAAGTATTTTGATTTGATATATAGACTTGTATAGATAATTCACTTGAGTCATTCTACCTTATAAATGTGGTATCTTGTATAGAACTTCTACCCATACCGTACCATATTAAAAATTTAACTACTCGTTTAATACCCAAATCCTATACCCAATTTAAATGCATACTCTATAAAATTTAAATCTATATATATGGTTACCCAATTAAAATTCAAGTACATGACCCTATAAAACCCTAATAATAGTTAAATTTCAGGTAAGGTAAAACAGATACACACAAACCTAACTAATATTAAAAAAAGTAAAATTTTTAGTACACAAATAAATAAATAAATATAACTAAATTCGGGTAGTGGGTATCTGCCCTATGCTACCCGAATCTAACTTGAGTAGCATATACACTATCTATACCCTACCCGAAGTCGAATAATATGTACTGGATTACCTTTAAATGAATTCAAATATTACAGGTATCCACTAAATTACTCCATATTTATCATCCCTATTTAAGTATTACCTTTTGAGCTGAAAGTATACTCTCATGAATGTTGCGACCTTTAAGAAGGCCGATTGCTCAATATGAATGACCCCAGATAAGACCACTTTAAGACGATTTGCAATGACTTTACACAAAATGCGATATGAGACGTTAGGTAAAGAGATCGGCATGTACTCCATAAGAGAGGTAGGTGTTTGATGCTTGGGGATAAATATCAAATTAGTGTGCCCCATCACTTAGGAATGATAGGACTTGAATTTAATCCATTTACGAAATCTAAGAAATCAGCTTTGATTTTGTACCAAAAGTTAGAATAGAACTCCCCAGTAAAGCCAGCAAAGCCATCAGGCCTGGGCTTAGTCTGGGCTTTTTCCTTTGTTAAGATTGGAGACCACATGGGAAAGCTCATCCATGGTAAAAGGCAAGCAAAGCTGATCACACTCCCTGTTAGGGATCCTAATGAGGGAAGGGGAATTCATAAGGCAATGCACAAGAGATTCGTCAATTGTGTAATGGGCTTCAGTCCACAAATTACGATAAAAGTCTTGGAAGCTCCTAGAGATAAGCTTCTCAGTTATGATTTCACCAGAATCTAAGGTTATAGAAAAAAATATGATTCACTCTAGCTCTATGAGAGACGAGACGATGGAATAGTTTAGAGTTATAATCCCCAACTCTCAGCCATCCACCATTTGATATTTATTTGGCGAGAAATGGCCTTAGATTTATTAGGGAGAGAAGACAGGTTAAGTTGTTCCTCTCGAGAGAGAGGCCTCTTGGCTTCCCAAGATTGAAGATTGGAGATTAGAGACGAGACGATGGAATAGTTTAGAGTTATAATCCCCAACTCTCAGCCATCCACCATTTGATATTTATTTGGCGATAAATGGCCTTAGATTTATTAAGGAGAGAAGACAAGTTAAGTTGTTCCTCTTGAGAGAGAGGCCTCTTGGCTTCCCAAGATTGGAGACCACATGGGAAAGCTCATCCATGGTAAAAGGCAAGCAAAGCTGATCACACTCCCTGTTAGGGATCATAATGAGGGAAGGGGAATTCATAAGGCAATGCACAAGAGATTCGTCAATTGTGTAATGGGCTTCAGTCCACAAATTATGATAAAAGTCTTGGAAGCTCCTAGAGATAAGCTTCTCAGTTATGATTTCACCAGAATCTAAGGTTATAGAAAAAAATATGATTCACTCTAGCTCTATGAGAGACGAGACGATGGAATAGTTTAGAGTTATAATCCCCAACTCTCAGCCATCCACCATTTGATATTTATTTGGCGATAAATGGCCTTAGATTTATTAAGGAGAGAAGACAAGTTAAGTTGTTCCTCTTGAGAGAGAGGCCTCTTGGCTTCCCAAGATTGAAGATTGGAGATTTGGGAATCAGTTTTTGCAAGATTATCCTCAAGCTTACCATTTTTGTTACGATTCTATAAAACAAGGTATTTACGGATGATATGAAGTCTACGATCAAAATCAAAATCTTTACCTCCACCAAAGTCGAGATGGTTCCATATGTTAGAGACAATTCAGTGGGTTCACAATAATCATTCCAAAAAGATTGATATCTAAAAAAGTCAAGATTTAGGTCTAACAGAGGAATATCAATACAAAGAGGAACATCATAACAGACCCCTCCGTTGAGATAAGTGACATAGGAAAGTCCGAACATATCCAACCAACTGGCTGAAGCAAAGGCCCGGCCAATTCTAGAAAGAATTTTATGAGGGCTAATTTTATTATTACACCAAGTAAAGGGATTACTCGAGAACCTAATGCAGGACAAGATTTCATAAGGAAAATCCTAGGGTATGTAGCTCTAAACTTGAGGCAATCACAAACATGCGTAATAGATTTTGACAAGAACAATGGGTTAACTATCATGCATCTTATGGAAGAAATTAATTCAATAGATTGTACCTAAGTTCCCCTTTAGGGAAGGGGACCAAAACCCCTTTCTTTGAATCCATTTGCTCCTGAATCTTGGCATTGAGGTTCTAAGCAAGGGTGATTTAAATGGTCTACAATCAAATCAAATAACAACAGAAGGTTGGGTGTGATACAAGTCCCAAAACCCCCCCTAGACTAACAATGATCCTTAAGGGTTCTTGATCAATTCTTCCACCACCAGCTGAGGCTTCAAGTCGGCTCCAAACTCCTAGTCTCCAAGGGGGATACTCACATCACTCCTTCAGCATGCACTTTCACTCAAGGGTTTGCTGAAAAGTTGCTAAAAGAGAAGAGGCTCGGTGGGAGAAGAAAAGGGCTGGGAGGAAGAAGGTCTCAGTACCAACTTCACAACACACACACACAAACGCAAGGGTTTTTTCTTCAAATTTTCATAAGGATTCAACTGCCCACCCATGACCAAACACAAGGGCTTTAAACCTTCCCCCCTCAATGTTACACTCCCTCACATAAGAAAAAACTTTGAAATGGCTAGTGTAAACAAGTGGCTGGCGTAAAAGCATGATTTCTTGATTTGGGTAGGCAATGGGGTAGCATGTAGAGCCGGGCAATGACTTTCCTTCTTCAGCTTTGGGAGAATTAAGGGCTGGGGCTTTGTGAATTGCACCGGCTTTGTGAATTGCACCCTTATGGTTGGAGATGACTGGATGTGCAAGCAATGCTAACATGTTGGAGTTGGCTGCTAGTTGGAGTTGACTACCCCTAATGTTGAGCTGGACTTGCACCCCAATGGCTGGAGATGGTTGGATGCGAGTGTAATGTGTTCATGTTGGAGTTGACTACATTAAATATTGAGCTGAATGTTGGTGTTGATGCTGCCCTATGTGTTGGCTGAATGTTGACTTTGTTGGAATTGCCCCTTGCAGGATTTTGACTGCACTAAGTATTGAGTTGAATGTTGATGTTGATGCTACCTTATGTGTTGGCTGAATGTTGACTTCGTTGGAAAACCTTGTTGGATTTGGGCTTGAGATTGACTTCGGTTTAGGGGTTAAAGTATCTTATGGAGTTACATGGACACAAACCTAGGCTAGACACAACCTATTACATCATCTAGAAAGTAAATAACTTAAAAGAAAAATAAACTCTTAGGCTACCCCCTAAGGCTACCCCTAAGCACATGAAGTGCTACAAAATGCTGAAGTGTAAAAGACAAGTCCAAAATACATTAAGTTCTCAAAATTGGAGACCTCCAATGAGATGCTCCTGCATCAGAACCCCAAATCAATAAGGCCATTTGAGTAAATAAAATTCCAAAAGTAAATTTCCCAAAATTATCATCAAAATTGACCTAGAAAAAGCCTTTGATTCGGTCAAATGCTAGGTGATTTATCTTGCTATGACAACTCTTAATCTTCTAGCTAATCTTATTGATTGGATCAAGGCATGTGTGGAGTCTCCTTCTTTTGCTTGTGTGATCAATGCTTCCCTTTCTCCTTATTTCCATAGCAAACGTGGCATTAGGCAAGGTGATCCATTGTCGCCTTACCTCTTTGTTATGGTTGCGAATATTCTTAGTATCATGTTAAGGGACTTGGTTGATCACAAGCTCATTATGCCTTTCTTTGTGACACGCTCAATCCGCAAGCACACGGCTTACCAATATAGTACTAGGATATTGTTCCCACAGGGAAAAGTCACAAGTATCGAAAGATTGCATAACCAATATCTAGACAAACTAATTTTGGTTGAAATGCAAAGTAATATACGATAAACTAAACTAATGGGTCGAATTGGTTACCAAACAAGAGATACGAGTTAAATGCTATTTTGAGATAATTTAGGACATTGGGGTTTATCATAATGATAGATCTAAACTTGAACAAAATAATAACAATGCTATTGATCTAAAATATTCAAGGACTTATCCGCAGGTACAAGTTACCCCCTTTTAGTAGTATAACTCAGAATTTTATTTAGAATGGTCTCATACTTTCGTGGCTTACCAAACTGAATAGATCCAATGAACATAAGGATAAACTAAATGTCCTTGCATGAATTCTAGCTACTTTCATGATAAAATAACATGAGTCGGATCTAAGCAATTCCAACGTCGTGATTTACCTTTTAGTACTTCTCGTGATCTTTTAAACATATAAAAACTTGACCAAAGTAAATACAAGCAAACATCGTAGCAAAGATCAAATAAATAAAGATAGATCACACAAACACTAGTATTATAAGTCAAAATAAAGATTTAAACATAGGATTATACCCCAAATCCTGAATAAGAAGGCTTAAGTAGCCATAATAGTTCTATTCAGCATAATCTTTTCTCGAATTAGAGTTCCAAGTATCTTAAATACAAAAGGAAGACAATATGAGGAAGAAATACAAACTAATCCTCTCCAGATTGATGAGAAGAAGCATGCAAATCCTCATAGAAAATCCCATTTTTGTTTGTCGTCGCCTCTTGTCGCCGTTCTTTCGTTTCTCCTCTTTAGAGAGCCAAATTGACCCTTCTTTTCACCCCAAAATGGTTATTTTATTTATAGGAGGGTGTCCCTTGAGATTTCCTAGAAAATCCCCAAGAGAACACTTCAAATCGCACGAGAAACCTCTTCAAATTCATTCTAAAAATGCAAACAAACGTGTTCTGCGGAAGCTGTCACGGCTATGAACGACTTCACGGCCAGGCCATGTAGTGTTCTCTAAAATGATCATGGTCATGAAAATGGTTACGGGCAGGCCATGATGTGTATCATGGCTGGGTCGTAAAGTCTTTTGTGGATTTTTGACATGATGATCATGGCCATGAAACTGATCATGGGCAAGCCGTGATCGTCCCGATGAAAAATTTATCAAATTTTGGATCAAACTCAATATGGCCGTGAAGATCATCATGGTTCAATTGTGAAGAGAAAGTTTACGAAATACTCATCATGGCCGTGAAGATCATCAGAGCTTGGCCATGATTGTTACAGAAAACTCCGTTTGACACCAAATTTGCTGTGCTATCTCGTCTTTTTATCATGAATCACTCGGTGGCCTCAAAATCATCAAATAAGCTATAGAAATGAGTGATCTTTCCTGAGATTATAAAAATATAAGGAAAAGTACAAATTCCGAATAAAGCAAGTAAATAAGCATAATTATGACATAAAAGCAATAGAATATGCCTTATTTTGGGATAAAATGATACTGAAAAATACTACCAAAATGCAAGGCATCAAAATCTTCTAGACTTAAATTCTTGCTTGTCCTCAAGCAATAGAAACAAGATGAAACACAAGCTAGGTATAAAAGAGATAATCCAAAACTACAAACACATCACCAAGTCAATGTTGGGAAACCCCAGGGATATTTTACAAATTTTTTAGAAACAAATACAATGCACCGCGAAATAAGATCCCCGAAACAGGCCGGTCCCAAAAACCCAATGAAGATCGCATGAGAGAGAGTCGACACGATGAGAT
Organism: Costus lasius; assembly: GCA_027563935.2. NCBI lineage: Eukaryota > Viridiplantae > Streptophyta > Magnoliopsida > Zingiberales > Costaceae > Costus > Costus lasius. Next base: position 32,352,593 of record CM050448.1, read on the forward strand.
AGAAGATACCTTGAGCAAGGCGAGGCTGATGTCGTAGTAGGCGCCCAAGCGTGCGCCCTCTGCAGTCTCACACACACGGATCACCTCGAATCCTCTTCTTCCACGCCCAGTGCTAGCCTCGGGAAGAAGATCCAAGCCTTGTGCTCCTTCTACACCACTTGCGCCACCTTCAAAGCAAGGAGCGCCAAGAGAAAGGAGGAAGAAGGAGATGAAGACAAGCCGCCAAGACACCAATGCTCCTTGCGCCAAGAGGAAAGGAGGAAGAGGTGCTCTCGGCCTTTGATGGAAGAAGATGCGCCACTAGCCCTTAAGTTGTCGCCCCTCACTTGTGGTTCACGCCTCCAAGAGTTGTCTCTCTCATAAGAGGGGCGGCTAGGGTCTCTTTTATAGAGACCATGGGCGGTTTAGGGATGGCTACAATGAAGTCAAGTGGGCGGCTAAGAGAAGAAGTAGGAAATTGAATTATTTTAATAATTAATCAAGTCCTAATCCAATTAGGACTCTAATTAATTATTTAAATAATCAAGTCCTAATCCAATTAGCACTCTGATTAATTATTTAAATAATCAGCCCTATTAAATAGGACTCCAATTAATTAATTAATTAATTAATTAATTAATTAGCCCATAAATGATTAAATCAACTTAGATTAACCATATGTGTCATAGGTGCCAACCCTAGTCTAACTAGGGTTAAACATGCGCCTAAACATTCTTCTCCTTAAGCCCATTTAACTTATTAATAAGCCCAATTATAGAATGGGCCTAGCCCAAGGTCCATTATGCATGTCAATCAACCCATTGGATCTAATCTAATTTAACCCAAGGTCAAACTATGTTAACCATGGTTAGTTTGGTCAATATGCCAAAAATGAAAGTGGGCCATAACAAGTTTCTTCCATCTCATCAGGCCCATCGGCGCTGATGAAATCTCCCAAATAGATCCGAGTCATCCAATAACTCGATCATAAGGCTTCTCGATCAATACGAGAACTCGAGTATCAAGGTGTGTGACCCTATAGGTTCCTCTGATGTTGGTAGTGCTGACCTAAGGTCACCACAAGCAGTGAGTGGCACCTAGCAGTACATCGCTGCTACCCAAGTCATCGGAATGGATATCGATATCGACATCCCCATCATCGCAATCAGGTACAGATGCATTACAGTCTCTTTGCCGAACTGATATCCGATTGGACAAGTGTGTCACCACTTGTTTTTATCCAATCTCATGGTTATGACTAAATCAGGTCTCACCTGGGTATGGCCATACAGTTTCAGTCATAGAACCATAGAGGAGCTCCATGGATATCATGTTTCCCTTAGGAAGGGGCAAATCCTATGTCTGTCTATTGACCTTCTCCTATGGGTCGTGACATGCTCAATGACAACCGTTATTACCCCCCAACTACGGCGAGGTGTTAGGTTGTATCAAAGCATGTCCCTAACCATATAGAATATCCAATGACCTCAAGTCAAGGGATCAATGCATCTCCTATCACTTCTGAGGATAACTCGTGACACCAAGTCATTGCCTCACAGCGGGTCGGTCCAGTATATCCACCACTGATATACCCATATGTCTGTGTTAGCACCTCGTGCCTAACCAGCCCATATACCAGTCTCACAAGTACCAGAGTTGTCCCATATCCACTCTGGTACATCGACTAGGGACAATCATTTGAGCACAGATCCAACCTGTCTCCAGGGACATTATCATATAAGTACTGTTAGGAAACCCCAGGGACATTTTACAATTTTCAGAGTCATAGACATACATATTACGCAGCGGAAGAATGTCCCCGAAACAGGCCGGTCACAAAAACCCAGTGAAGATCACAAGCAAGAGAGTCGACACGATGAGTTAGGAAATACCTTAGAGCAAGATGAGGTCGATGTCGTGATAGGCGCCCAAGCGTGCACCCTCTGCAGTCTCACACACACGGATCCCTCGAATCCTCTTCTTCCACGCCCGGTGCTGTCACATCCCGTTATCTTAACCCCATACAAGCAACACAAATCACAAAAGAAACAGGATGTGTCATACAAGATCGATTCACATGCTAGGTAAAACCAAGTTCAGGAAATCACGATCTAAAAATTTTCAAAATTCATACATACAATCTCCAAGAAACACAAATTTCATAAATGTACCTGCCACCACGCAATCCTTGCACTAGACATATGCAAGGCAACAGCTATATCAAATCCGATGGCATAAATACAATTCGATTCGAAATTCAAAGCAACGCTACAAAACCGATTTTATAAACCCATACCAAACACCGAAACCAGGCCAAAGCCCGCGGTGACACAAAAATCAAACTCTTAAAACTGCCACAACCGGCAACATAATATCACATAGTTTAGCCACACTGGCAACACAAGTTCTCATAATTCACATAGTTCACATAGTTCATATAGTTCATATAATTCGTATGGTTCGGCCACAACCGGCCCCAGAAACTTAAGCACAAAAATTCTGTAACAGCAAACTAGCATAATATCCACGCCAATACTAACTCAAGAATTGCGCCCCTGCTCTATGCCTGAAAATAGTGAGGGGTGAGCTACACAGCCCAGTGAGTGGATAGTCTAAATCGACCATCCATAACATACACTCAAAAATATATGCAGATTATTTTAAAAACATATAACTGCATATCATGTCAACATATAACAATAATTAAAGCACAGAACTCAACAAAGTTAAAGAACAGACCTCATATAAAACAGTCAGGTGTACACTGCTAAGACATCATTGTCACCATAGGGTAACCAGGGTTCTAGAGCTATACTCTAACCAACTAAACATACCAACCACTTAATTAACCTAGTTGTCCAGCATATTCAGTAGTGACCATTATGGTCTAACCCGGCTTTGGCCTAAGCACTGGGAGACTGCAAATCACATGCAACATATAGATGGACGGTGTGTAGATTCAAGAGGTGGCCCCCGCCAGGTCACGACGTGGCACTTTGCTCTACGATCACCCCATAACACAAAAATCTAAGCGTCTAAGAGTGATGACATCAAGAGGTGGCCCCTGTCTGACCAAGACATGGCACTTTGCGTCTTATATCACCCGTTCTCCCAAAGGGTTCCTACTGGACAACAATAGACACATCTTATATCTTATTTCACAACGGTGGACTCCTAAGTGTCAACTAGACTCTAGGATAGTCATCACAATAATCACAACAGGCAGGCTGAACAACAACCCCCTCACATATCACAATAATCACATTAGGCAGGCTGAACAACAACCCCCTCACATATCACAATACAGGGCTGAAATTCAAACCCTTAACATATCACATATAGACTATCCCCTTGAGTTTAAGGTAACACTTAGCCTTAGCCCTATCCATTCCATGACCATAATACATAATATTCGAAAATCCCATAATCACATAATAAAAATCATATAAGCACATCACATAATAAAAATCACATAAGCACATCACATAATAAAAATTACATAATCACATCACATAATAAAAAATCACATAATCACATAGTAGTGTAGTCCTTAGATTTCATGCTGATTAGTTCAGTCTAACTTTGCTATGTTATCACCCAAATTTCTCCAATAAAAATACATGACCATAAATTATTAGCATTACTGGCAATTATCAGGGCATTCAACATTTAACATAAGATTAAAATTCAACAGATATATATATATATCCCACGGTTTCAAACATAATATCTACTTAAAGTATTAACCTTAGTTAACAAGATTTTCATGCTACCAAAAATCAATGATTTAATGTTACCAAAATTCCCTATAAAATACCTAGTTAACAAGAATTTCATGTTCAAAATCATTGGTTTAAAGTTTCCTAAATTCCACATAAAAATACCTTAACTTTCATGATGTAAAAATTCGGTTTTTCATGATATATTCACCTTTGCAAAATTCGGTTTTCATGATATATTCACCTTTACAAAATTCGGTTTTCAACATGGTATATTCACCTTTGCAAAATTCGGTTTTCAACATGGTAAGGTTTTCAAACAATTACATGTCAAACAATTACATGTATTATCTAACACAACCAAATAAATAGAATCGAATAGACACTCCACTCACCTCTTAACCGTGAACACCAAGGTGAAAATCCTCTACAAAGAAATCGTCTAAAGCCTTTAAACCGCCCAAAGAGTCTCCAAGAACTCGCCAAGGAAGTTTCTTCACCTCAAGGAAAATTCGCCAAGGGAAGAAGATGGAGAAAATCGCCTCAAGAACTCTTCAAGAATCGCCACTTCTTCTCAAGCCGTCGCCCAAAATTTCTCCCAAGCCAAAAACACCAATTTCCTACCCTAACCGAGATTACCCATCTAAAATTTCGGTTTATCCAATTTTAAACCCGTTAATCATAATTCAAATAGGGTTTAACCCATTTAACTAACTAATTCGAATTTTAAATCTAATATCCATCTAATTTAAGTGTAACCCAATAACCCATAGTTTAAGTGAAAATCCAATAAGGGTTAAACTAACATCCAATAAGCTAGTTAACTAATTAAATTTAACATCCATTAAGCTAATTAACGTCCAACAAAATTAACAACCAATAATCTCTAATTAATTAACTATAAATTAACAACCAATACATGGAAAAATATCACAGTCAATAATTTTATTTAAATCATGAACAAAATATCACAGCCAACGAGTTTATTTAAATCAAAATAATGCTTACCAGGACTTAAGATCCTTGGATCTTACATCCCTCCCTCCTTATAAAGCTTTAGTCCTCTAAAGCTCAATTCATATCATCAAAGAGATAAGCATAAAACTTTCTCATATCAGCTTCAGCCTCCCATGTCGCCTCCTCAATCGACTGATTTCCCCAGATAACCTTTACCAAAGGTATTGTCTTGTTCCTCAGAACTTTATCCTTTCTATCCACAATCCGGAGAGGTCTTTCCTCAAAGGTCAAATCACTCTGAATCTGAAGAGGTTCCAACTCCAATACATGAGATGGATCAGGATGATATTTCCTCAACGCAGAAACATGGAACACATTATGTACATGATCCATAGCAGGAGGTAAAGCTAACCGGTAAGCCACTGGACCAACTCTCTCAATAATGTCAAAAGGGCCTACAAACCTAGGGCTCAACTTGCCCTTTTTGCCAAACCTCATAACACCCTTAGTAGGTGACACCTTTAAGAAAACATGATCCCCTACCATAAACTCCAAGGGACGACGACGGTCATCAGCATAACTCTTCTGTCTGTCCCGAGAAATCTTCAGTTTATTCTGTATCTCTCTGACCTTATCAGTAGTCTCCTGAACTGCATCAGATCTCAAAATCATTCTGTCACCAGTTTCCTCCCAACACAAGGGAGTCCTACACCTTCTTCCATACAAAGCCTCATATGGAGCCATCTGAATACTGGAGTGGAAGCTATTATTATAAGTGAACTCTATCAAAGATAGATCCCGATTCCACTCAGAACTCCAATCAACCACATAAGCTCTCAATAAGTCTTCTAGAGTCTGGATAGTACGCTCCGTCTGGCCATCAGACTGAGGATGGTATGCTCTACTAAAACTCAACTTAGTACCCAAACCCTCCTGTAAGCTCTTCCAAAATCTGGACAGAAATCGAGAGTCCCTATCAGACACAATATCAACAGGCACTCCATGCAGTCTGACTATCTCATCAATATACAATCTAGCCAGTCTCTCTAAAGGATAAGTCATCTTGATCGGAAGAAAATGGGCTGATTTAGTGAGTCTATCAACAATCACCCAAATAGCATCATGACCCAATCTGGTTCTGGGCAAACCACACACAAAATCCATACTGATGCATTCCCACTTCCACTCAGGAATAGGAAGAGGCTGCAACAAACCACCAGGTTTCTGATGTTCAGCCTTTACAGTCTGACAGGTTAAACACCTAGAGACAAAATCAAATACTTCTTTCTTCATACCCGGCCACCAAAAACTTTTCTTGAGGTCCTGATACATCTTAGTTACACCAGGATGTAGAGAATACTTGGAGTTATGGCTGTCCTCCAATATTTCTTTCCTCAAGCTCGGTTCCTCAGGGACACACACCCTTCCACGAAACCGAAGAACACCATCATCAGACAAGCTAAAATCCTGAACTGTACCCACAACCAAACTATCCCTGGTCTGAACTAATTTCGGATCCACTAACTGCTGATCTCTGATTTTCTGCAACAAAGCAGACTGTACTCTGAGGAAAGCCACATATCCAGACTGAACTCTAGGAGTAACACTGATCCTGAGATCTCTGAACTCCTGCAGTAACTGCCACTCACTGACCCGTAAAGCAGCTACTGAAGTAACTGGATGTCTGCTCAGTGCATCCGCCACTACATTGGCCTTTCCAGCCTGATACTGAATAGAGAAGTCATAGTCTTTGATCAACTCCATCCATCTTCTCTGTCTCATGTTCAACTCCTTCTGAGTGAAGATGTACTTGAGACTCTGGTGGTCAGTGAACAGATCAAACTCTTGACCCAACAAATAGTGACGCCATATCTTCAGGGCAAAGACTACGGCCGCCAACTCTAAGTCATGAGTAGGGTAGTTCAACTCATACTCCTTCAGTTGTCTCGAAGCATAGGCTACCACAGAACCCTTCTGCATCAAGACACAACCCAACCCTTTGCCTGAAGCATCCGTATAAACAGTAAACCTTTCCCCATCACTAGGAATAATGAGGATCGGTGTACTAGTCAACCTCCTCTTCAGCTCCTGAAAGCTCTCTTCACACTTGTCATCCCAAATAAACTTGGCCTCCTTTCTGGTCAATTTAGTTAAAGGACCCGCCAGCTTGGAGAATCCCTCAACAAACCTCCGGTAGTAACCTGCTAGACCCAGAAAACTTCTGATCTCAGTAGCACTAGTCGGTCTTCCCCAATCAAGGATGGCTTGCACTTTAACTGGATCCACAGACACCCCCTGACCAGAAATCACATGCCCCAGGAAACTGATCTTCTCTAGCCAGAACTCACACTTACTAGCCTTGGCATATAATCGATTCTTCCTCAGAATCTCCAGCACTCTGCGCAAGTCACTGACATGATCTGAAGTAGTCTGAGAATACACCAAGATATCATCTATGAAGACTACCACACAAGAATCAAGTAATTCATGGAATACCCTATTCATCAAATCCATGAAGACAGCAGGTGCATTCGTCAGTCCAAAAGGCATGACTAGAAATTCAAAATGCCCATACCTGGTCCTGAAAGCATTCTTAAATATATCCTCATCCTTGACCCTAAGCTGGTAATACCCTGATCTCAGGTCAATCTTAGAGAACACTGTCGCTCCCTGTAATTGATCAAATAGATCATCAATTCTGGGGAGAGGATACTTATTCTTGATAGTCACTTGGTTCAGTTGCCTGTAGTCTATACACATCCTCAGGGTTCCATCTTTCTTCTTTACAAATAGTACTGGCGCTCCCCAGGGAGAAGCACTAGGCCGGATATACCCTTTCTCTAGCAATTCCTCCAGTTGTTTCTTAAGCTCGGCCAACTCTGAAGTAGCCATACGGTAAGGAGCTCTGGAGATAGGTGCCGTACCTGGCGCCAACTCAATGCCAAACTCTACTTCTCTAATTGGTGGCAAGCCTGAAAATTCCTCAGAGAACACATCAGGAAACTCTTTCACCACCGCCATCTGGGTTAAATCAGGAGTAGAATCATCCTGCACCTTAACATGTGCAAGATAACCCTTGCACCCACTAGCAAGTAACTTCCTGGCCTGCAGGAAAGATATCACATGCGGTCCTTGGTCTGACACTAGACCTCTCACAAAAAGCCGATTCCCATCAAGCAGATTCAAGGTGATTACTTTCTCAAAGCAATCCACAGTGGCATGATGTGAGGATAACCAATCCATACCTAGGATGATATCATAGTCTTGCATGTCTAGAAGGATTAGATCTACCAGAAACTCATAACCCTCTACATGCACTACACAATCAGCACAAACAGTGTCTGTAGATAATGATTTCCTAAGGGAGTACTCACAGACACAACATAATCCATCACCTTAGGCAATACAGGTAAACATGCAGCAAATTTAACAGATACAAAAGACAAATTTGCACCAGGGTCAAATAAAATGCGAGCTATCTGATCAAATACAAATAAGGTACCTTCCACGACGGATCGGGAAGCTCGTGTATCCTTCTCAGCCACAGCATAAACTCGGGTCTGGACTGTAGGCTTATCTGCGCCTCTCTGCTGCATCTCTGGTTCTTTGCAGTCCTTGACCATGTGCCCAGGTTTCTTACACCTGAAGCATACACCATTCTTCTTATAACAGTCCTTCATTAGATGTCCCTTGATCCCACAATAATTGCAAGTTCGGTCCTCTGTGTTACTGTTCCTTACATCCCTTGCATCCCTGGACTGCTGCGGTGCCTCCCTGGACTGCTGCGGTGCCTTGTAAGAGTAAGGCTTATACCTGCTCTTCTTGTAGTCCTTATGCCTAGGGTACTTCTTACCCTTGCCGCCATTACCATACTGAGGAGTCGCCGCCTCAGCTGCAGGAACCACCGTCACGGCCACATTAGAACTCCTCTCTGATATATACCTCTCAATAGTGCGTGCTCGCCCAACAGTCTCAACATACGTCTCCAAGTGCTGAGCACCAACCTGCTCCCTAATGTCCCATCTGAGACCTCTGAGAAACTTGGTAGCCCTCCTCTTTTCAGTGTTTATCAGGTGAGGAGCATATTTTCCCAACTTGGTGAACTGTAACTCATACTGGTCCACAGTCATATCACCCTGCTCCAGATGAATAAATTCCACCTCTCGAGCCTCAACCAAGCTATCAGGGAAGTACTTCTCGTTAAATTGAGACAAGAAGTAGGGCCAATCTACTGTTTCATGTTTTTCTGCAGCAAGCCTCACCACGCCCTTCCACCACTCATCTGCGTCACCACGCATCATATAGGTGGCCAAGCACAGTTTGTCCTCATCCGAGCAACGCATGACTTGAAAAATCTTGTCCAAAACCAACTGCCAGTTCTCTGCAGTACTTGATTCTGAGCCCCCATAAAAAGAGCTAGGACCCAGTTTCTGGAATTCACTCACAAGTGAGGCATAGCGCCTGTGAGTGTCCTCCTGGGAGTCAGTCCCCACTCCTCGAGTAGTAGTCTGGGATCTCTCCTGAGTCAACTGCTGCAAGAGCTGCTGTTGCGCTTCTTGATGCTGAGTCTGTTGCTGCTGCAGCATCTGAGCTTGCCTCTCTATCATGGCACCTTGTTGCTGTACCATGCCCGTCAGAGCCTCAATAGCGCTCGAGAAATTCGAGGGCTGCTCATCCTCGCCGCTAGCATTTCCTCTAGTTCGCACCATTTTAAATTCCTACACACACACACTAAAGTCAGGAAAGCAAACATAAACCTATCTGGTGTCTAGCAATACACAAACATGTTTTCCCCAGAACTATGTTTTAGCTAGCCAACTCCTCTAATACCATTCTGTCACATCCCGTTATCTTAACCCCATACAAGCAACACAAATCACAAAAGAAACAGGATGTGTCATACAAGATCGATTCACATGCTAGGTAAAACCAAGTTCAGGAAATCACGATCTGAAAATTTTCAAAATTCATACATACAATCTCCAAGAAACACAAATTTCATAAATGTACCTGCCACCACGCAATCCTTGCACTAGACATATGCAAGGCAACATCTATATCAAATCCGATGGCATAAATACAATTCGATTCGAAATTCAAAGCAACGCCACAAAACCGATTTTATAAACCCATACCAAACACCGAAACCAGGCCAAAGCCCGCGGTGACACAAAAATCAAACTCTTAAAACTGCCACAACCGGCAACATAATATCACATAGTTTAGCCACACTGGCAACACAAGTTCTCATAATTCACATAGTTCACATAGTTCATATAGTTCATATAATTCGTATGGTTCGGCCACAACCGGCCCCAGAAACTTAAGCACAAAAATTCTGTAACAGCAAACTAGCATAATATCCACGCCAATACTAACTCAAGAATTGCGCCCCTGCTCTATGCCTGAAAATAGTGAGGGGTGAGCTACACAGCCCAGTGAGTGGATAGTCTAAATCGACCATCCATAACATACACTCAAAAATATATGCAGATTATTTTAAAAACATATAACTGCATATCATGTCAACATATAACAATAATTAAAGCACAGAACTCAACAAAGTTAAAGAACAGACCTCATATAAAACAGTCAGGTGTACACTGCTAAGACATCATTGTCACCATAGGGTAACCAGGGTTCTAGAGCTATACTCTAACCAACTAAACATACCAACCACTTAATTAACCTAGTTGTCCAGCATATTCAGTAGTGACCATTATGGTCTAACCCGGCTTTGGCCTAAGCACTGGGAGACTGCAAATCACATGCAACATATAGATGGACGGTGTGTAGATTCAAGAGGTGGCCCCCGCCAGGTCATGACGTGGCACTTTGCTCTACGATCACCCCATAACACAAAAATCTAAGCGTCTAAGAGTGATGACATCAAGAGGTGGCCCCTGTCTGACCAAGACATGGCACTTTGCGTCTTATATCACCCGTTCTCCCAAAGGGTTCCTACTGGACAACAATAGACACATCTTATATCTTATTTCACAACGGTGGACTCCTAAGTGTCAACTAGACTCTAGGATAGTCATCACAATAATCACAACAGGCAGGCTGAACAACAACCCCCTCACATATCACAATAATCACATTAGGCAGGCTGAACAACAACCCCCTCACATATCACAATACAGGGCTGAAATTCAAACCCTTAACATATCACATATAGACTATCCCCTTGAGTTTAAGGTAACACTTAGCCTTAGCCCTATCCATTCCATGACCATAATACATAATATTCGAAAATCCCATAATCACATAATAAAAATCATATAAGCACATCACATAATAAAAATCACATAATCACATCACATAATAAAAATTACATAATCACATCACATAATAAAAAATCACATAATCACATAGTAGTGTAGTCCTTAGATTTCATGCTGATTAGTTCAGTCTAACTTTGCTATGTTATCACCCAAATTTCTCCAATAAAAATACATGACCATAAATTATTAGCATTACTGGCAATTATCAGGGCATTCAACATTTAACATAAGATTAAAATTCAACAGATATATATATATATCCCACGGTTTCAAACATAATATCTACTTAAAGTATTAACCTTAGTTAACAAGATTTTCATGCTACCAAAAATCAATGATTTAATGTTACCAAAATTCCCTATAAAATACCTAGTTAACAAGAATTTCATGTTCAAAATCATTGGTTTAAAGTTTCCTAAATTCCACATAAAAATACCTTAACTTTCATGATGTAAAAATTCGGTTTTTCATGATATATTCACCTTTGCAAAATTCGGTTTTCATGATATATTCACCTTTACAAAATTCGGTTTTCAACATGGTATATTCACCTTTGCAAAATTCGGTTTTCAACATGGTAAGGTTTTCAAACAATTACATGTCAAACAATTACATGTATTATCTAACACAACCAAATAAATAGAATCGAATAGACACTCCACTCACCTCTTAACCGTGAACACCAAGGTGAAAATCCTCTACAAAGAAATCGTCTAAAGCCTTTAAACCGCCCAAAGAGTCTCCAAGAACTCGCCAAGGAAGTTTCTTCACCTCAAGGAAAATTCGCCAAGGGAAGAAGATGGAGAAAATCGCCTCAAGAACTCTTCAAGAATCGCCACTTCTTCTCAAGCCGTCGCCCAAAATTTCTCCCAAGCCAAAAACACCAATTTCCTACCCTAACCGAGATTACCCATCTAAAATTTCGGTTTATCCAATTTTAAACCCGTTAATCATAATTCAAATAGGGTTTAACCCATTTAACTAACTAATTCAAATTTTAAATCTAATATCCATCTAATTTAAGTGTAACCCAATAACCCATAGTTTAAGTGAAAATCCAATAAGGGTTAAACTAACATCCAATAAGCTAGTTAACTAATTAAATTTAACATCCATTAAGCTAATTAACGTCCAACAAAATTAACAACCAATAATCTCTAATTAATTAACTATAAATTAACAACCAATACATAGAAAAATATCACAGTCAATAATTTTTATTTAAATCATGAACAAAATATCACAGCCAACGAGTTTATTTAAATCAAAATAATGCTTACCAGGACTTAAGATCCTTGGATCTTACAGGTGCTAGCCTCGGGAAGAAGATCCAAGCCTTGTGCTCCTTCAAAGTATGCGCCACCTCCAAGGTAGATGCGCCAAAGATGAAGAAGGATGAGGGAGAGTGAAACCGCCAAGCATCAAGTTCCTTGCGTCAAGAGAGAAGGAAGAAGCTTGCGGCTAGGGTTTGGAAGGAAGAAGAAGATGCGCCACTTCTTGGTGTTGTCGCCCTTCAAGCCCTTGCTTTCGCCCCTCCTCTTGTTGTCACGCCTCTAAGGATTGTAACCTCTCAAGAGGGGGCGGCTAGGGTCACTTATAAAGAGCTAGAGGCGGTTAGGGCAAGGGTTGAGATCATGACAAGTGTATGGCTTGGATGAGAATGTTTGAGGTAAGGAAAGTCTCCAAGACTTTACCATAAACCTCATTCAACCTTTCCATAAGCTACCAAGCCTTGCCTTGTGCGCCAACGCCTAGCCTTGCGCCCCAAGCAATGCCTTAATGCATTCACACTATCAATGGGAGAGGGCTAGGCGCATAAAGCTTCCTTAATGAAGCAAATTTGCCATCCAAACCCCATTATGCCCCTTAAGCGCCAATGGGCTTGGCTTCCTCCCCATTATACCCTTTTAGCCTATTGCCTCTTCATGACAACTTATTATTGGGACTCATTGGATAATGAGCTAGCCCAAACTTCATTTCATGGCTTGATTAAGCACTTGGATCCAATCCAATGCAACCCTAATCCAAATGTGGCCAACCATGGTCAATTTCGGGTCAACTTGCCATAAATGGAGTTTGGCTCCAATAACATCCTTCCATCTCATTAGGCCCATTGGCGCTAATGAAATCTCCAAAATAGATCCGAGTTATCCAATAACTCGATCATAAGGCTTCCCGATCAATATGAGAACTCGAGTATCAAGGTGTGCGACCTTGTAGGTCCCTCTCTACGTTGGCAGTGATGACCAAATGTCATCACAAGCAATGAGTGGCACCTAACAGTGCATCGCTGCTACCCAAGTCATCGGAATGGATATCGACATCGACATCCCCATCATTGCAACAAGGTACATATGCATTTCAGTCTCTTTGCCGAACTGATATCCGATTGGACAAGTGTGTCATCACTTGTTTTCACCCAATCACATGGTTATGACTAAATCAGGTTCTCACCTGGGTATGGCCATACACTTTCAGTCATAGAACCATAGAGGAGCTCCATGGATATCATGCTTCCCTAAGGAAGGGGCAAATCCTATGTCTGTCCTTTGACTTTCTCATATGGGTCGTGACATGCTCAATGACAACCGTTATGACCTCCCAACTACGGCGAGGTGTTAGGTTGTATCAAAGCAAGTCCCTAACCATATAGAATGGTCAATGACCTCAAGTCAAGGGATCAATGCATCTCCTGTCACTTGTGAGGATAACTCATGACACCAAGTCATAGCCTCACAGCAGGTCGGTCCAGTATATCCACCACTGATATACCCATATGTCTGCGTTGGCACCTCGTGCCTAACCAGCCCATATACCAGTCTCACAAGTACCAGAGCTGTCCCATATCTACTCAGGTACATCGACTGGGGACAATCATTTGAGCACAGATACAATCTGTCTCCAGGGACATTATCATGTAAGTACACAATCGCAGGTGTAGACAAACAATGATAACGACAATACCAGAAAGATATATGAATATCATAGTCAAGTAGTACAAAGATGGACCAAAACTAGGTCCTAGGGCATTTACACCAACAATCTCCCACTTGCACTAAGACCTAGAGGTTGAGCAACCTCAACCCCATATCTCTAGTACGACCATCATGCTTCTGCTGCGCCAAAGCCTTGGTCAGTGGGTCTGCTAGATTGCTCTCTGTGTCAATTCTGCTAATCATGACATCACCTCGATCAATGATCTCTTTGATCAGGCAAAATCTCTTGAGTATGTGTTTGGACCTTTGATGAGACCGTGGTTCTTTAGTATGTGCAGTTCCCATTGTTGTCATAGTAGAGCTCAATGGGATCCATTGCACTTGAAACCACCTGAAGTTCAGAAAAGAACTTCCTGATCCAAATAGCTTCATTGGCTCCCTCAGAAGCAACCACATACTCAGCTTCGGTTGTAGAATTAGCTATGGTGGATTGCTTGAAGCTCTTCCAGCATACAGCACCTCCAACCATCTTAAACAAATAGCTGGTCTGCGATCTGAAGTCATCAGGATCAGACTGGAACGACTCATCAGTGAAGCCCTGCACACTGAGCTCTTCTAGTCCCCGTAGACCATATAGAATAAATCCTTAGTCCTTTTCAGGATACTCAAGGATATTCCTTACAGCCACCCAGTGCTGCAGACCTGGATTGGATTGGTATCGGCTGGTTATGCTCACAGCATATCCCACATCTGGTCTAGTACACAACATTGCATACATGATCGATTCTACTGCCGAAGCATAAGGAGTTCGACTCATGTCATCCCTCTCAGCCTATGTTGTAGGACACTGGCTCTTTGAGAGAGTAAGGCCATGTCTTACTGGAAGGTATCCTTTCTTGGATTGCTCCAAGTTGAACCTCTCCAGGACCTTATCAATGTGGGTACTCTGACTAAGGGCCAAGAGCCTCTTGGATCTATCCCAGTAGATCCTCATGCCCAGAATGTAGGCGGCCTCCCCTAAGTCCTTCATCTCGAAACACTTCCCTAACCATATCTTCATAGCTTGAAGACTAGGGATGTCGTTTCTGATGAGCAGTATGTCATCGATATACATGACCAGAAAAGTCACCAAGCTCCCACTGAATTTTCTGTATACACAGGCGTCATCTTCACTTTTGATAAAGCCATAATCTCTCACAGCTTCATCAAACTGAAGATTCCAACTTCGAGATGCTTGCTTTAATCCATAAATGGATTTCTTTAGCCTGCAGACCTTACTAGCATCTGCAGGATGGATGAAGCCATCAGGTTGTGCCATATACACATCCTTAGTCAGCTTCCCATTAAGGAACGCTGTTTCCATGTCCATCTGCCATATCTCATAGTCATGATATGCAGCTATAGCAAGCAGAATCCGAATGGATTTGATCATGGCAACTGGCGAGAAGATTTCATCATAGTCCACCCCGTGGACTTGTTTAAATCCTTTAGCCACTAGTCTACCCTTATAGGTAACTATATTGCCATCCATGTCTGTCTTCCTCTTGAAGACCCATCTACACCCTATGGGTTTTACCCCATCAGGCAGCTCAACCAAATCCCAGACTTGGTTAGCCGACATGGAATCCATCTCGGATCGCATGGCCTCAAGCCATCTCTCGGAGTCCAGTCCACTGACCACCTCATCATAGGTTCTAGGTTCATTCTTAATGATGAAGATCTCATCGTGTTGGGTCGACAACGACCCATACCTCTCAGGTGCACGACGAATCCTCCCAAACCTACGTGGGACCTGTGTCTGAGCCTCAGGTTGTACAACAACCGGTGCAGGTGGCTCATATTCCATCTCTTTGTCTTGTGGTTGCACTTGGTCCTCATCCAAGTCAAACTTCCTCCCACTAACTTCTTTCATGAGAAATTCTTTCTCTAGAAAGATAGCGCCCCGAGCAACAAAAACTTTGTTCTCGGTGGGAACATAGAAGTAGTAACCCTTAGTCTACTTAGGGTACCCCACAAACATACACTTATCAGATCTAGGTTCTAGCTTGCTAGAATCCTGACGTTTGACATAAGCCTTACATCCCTAGATCCTGATAAAAGTGAGATTAGGGCATCTCCCACTCCATACCTCGTATGGAATCTTTGAGACACTCTTAGATGGAATATTATTCAGTATTAGAGAAGCTGTCTTAAGTGCATGTCCCCAGAATGAGGGAGGTAGAGTTTGCATGACTCATCATAGATCGAACTATGTCCAACAAGGTTCGATTTCTCCTTTCAGACACACCATTCCATTGAGGTGTTTCAGGAGGAGCGAGTTGGGATATGATCCTACACTCTCTTAGATAGTCAAAGAACTCACCGCTCAGGTACTCTCCACCACGATCTGATCGAAGAGCCTTAATGGATCTACCAAGCAGGTTCTCTACTTCATGTCTAAACTCCTTAAATTTCTCAAAGGATTCAGACTTATGTCTCATCAAATAGACATAATCATATCTACTGAAGTCATCAGTAAACGCGATGAAGTAGTTGTACCCTCCTCTGGCTTGTTTATTGAAAGGCCCACACACATCAGTATGTATGAGATCTAATACACCTCCTACCCTCTCACCAGTCTTGGTGAAGGTTGCCTTTGTCATTTTCCCTAATAAACAAGTCTCACATGTATCAAGTTCCTCCAAGGAACTCGAATCTAACAACCCATTTGCATGGAGTTGTTGAATGCGATTCTTGTTTATATGGGCTAATTGACAATGCCGTAGGAAAGCACCAACTGAACCACTCAGTTTGGTCCTTTTATTATTTATGTTACAAATAGAGCTATCCATGTCCAAGACATGCGGACTATTGCATAAAGTACCCTTCCTCTAAAACATGTTTGCAAAAGAAAAAGAACATAAGTTCTCTTTTATTTCAAACTTAAATCCTTTCTTTGCCAAGCAAGGAGTGGATACAATGTTTTGGCAAGGGAAGGTACATAATAGCAATTGTCTAGCTTTAACTGAAGTCCAGAAGGCAGGGAGAGAAACTCCTACAGCAACAGCAGCAACTTGTGCCTTGTTACCTATCCGTAGGTCAATCTCTCTAGGCCTTACCGATCTATCCTTTCAGAGCCACCGCATATTTGTACAAATATGAGCTCCACATGCGGTATCCAATACCCATGTCATAGGAGTAGAAAGGTTGACTTCGGTAACACAAATACCTGAGCATGAAGACAAGGCCTTGCCTTTCTTCTCCTCATTCTGAAGTTGCAACATGTCCTTCAACATGTGAGGTGGCCCTCCACATGAATAGCACCTATTATTCCTGATCATATCCATCTTTAATTTCAGTTCCTTGGTCAAGCCTTTCGGCTCAACACACTGAATATCAACTTTAGGATGATTGAGCTCAACCAATTCATTAAAGAGCTGCCTTAGATTAAAATAATCTCAGAGGCACTCTTCGATTCATATCACCCTCTTTATTCAGGTGACATGTTGGTTAGCAATCCCCAAAGTATCAATCTGATGCTTATCATAAGCATCCCTCTCAGCCGCTGAGGCTGAGCATAGAAGTGGCTCAGGAAAAGGACGCTCGAGGACATAAAGCTTCCTTTCGAGCTTGAGCACAATTCTCAAGTTCATATACCAATCCTTTAAGTTGGATCCAACCAACTTATCCCTTTCCAGGGTAGATCGCAGTGACCATCTGCCATTGTTCACAGCCATTGTTCTACAACAACCAAGAAACAACAGATTAGTATTACTCCTAATCATTTAAACTGGACTTGTTTTAAATGATTACTGCTCCCACTATTTTAAATTCGAATTGACAACCCACAAAGTCAATCGGGAAGTTTAAGACTTCCTAGTGAGATGGGATCCTTATTTCACATGAGGCTTCGCGTCCCACGAGGGTGGGATGAGATGCACAAAGTAACCCATGTTTCCTAAGGTGGGCGTGCCGGCCGGTTGCTCCAAGCAACTCCCCTTGTCGAGACAGTCTGGGCATTTCATGTCCAGCGAGGGTTGGATACAACATGAAACCCTTACCTCTCAACGATGCCTCTAGACTTTCACCATGTGTCTAGCACATGTGAACTTCTAGTCAAGTCCATTCCTAACCGTTATGCCCAGGGCCAACGAGTTTCCTTGCGAAGGCACGCCCAGGTTAAAACTGGACTGGGGAAACCATTGCCACCACGCACTTTCTAAAGATAAGTGGGTGTGTCCCACGAGGGTGGGAAACAATTCACAACTCCACTGATCGATAGCTTAGTGAGGGCTACGCGTTAGAAGGCTACCAGACTTGATATTTTAATTGAGGGTTTTTGTTTAAGGTCTCATCATCTCAGTTTTATCTTATGTCTATCATTATAGGCATGCAATCCTATGGTGATAACATAACGATAAAACATTTCAGGCATGCTTCTGCAGATAATAATAAAAGCAGTAAAGGATGATGTGATCATATCCTATTCAAGACATTGAACCAATCCATGCCATGAAATAGGTTCAACTCTTGTCCTAGAACTCAAGCCCCAAAGACTAGACCTAGCCTAGCCGACCTCTAGCTTGAACTTCAAGGTTGGCTCCAAGGTCCTTCTCTCACGGTTTAGCTCTCAAACCCTAGAGGTACACTTTCAAAGTTCCCCATAGGTTCGGCCAATGCCATGGTCTTCCTCTAATGAGGATGCGCCACAATGCAAGAAGCCAAGTTAGCTAGCTCTCAAACCCAAGGGTTCAGCCATGCCTAACTTGCGCCACTAAGCAGGCTTGCGCCTCTTTCTTTGATGCTTGTTGCGCCACTATCCAAGGTATGCATGCGCCAAGTTCCAAGTACATGCGCCACCTAATCTTCTTCTTAGTCAAAAGCACAAAGAAAAGCGGCATGCAGGCCTCACGAGGATACATCGCAGGCATGCAAAGGGGGGCTTGACTAATGATCACAACATTATGCACAATCAAGGTATTTACTCATGCAATTCTACATGCTCATGAAAAACATAAAATCTAAAATTTTACTTTTTCATGAAACTAGTCTCTTTTTCTCATCTTCTTCTCACAAATCTTTTGGTTTATTGCGATTTATTTTTCATAATGATTTCAGAGATCCTTTCGGCTGGCAATTTTGTTAGATCAAGAGACTTGGCCAGTCCGAAGACACAATGCCCGTCCTACTTGACAAAATTACATGTGCCTTTGATCTTTAAATCAAACAAGAAAAATAGTCCAAAAATCCAAAAGTGATTGAGAGTGAAGAGTCCCCTTCAAGGGGGAGCGAAACCCTAGATAGGCGCATATGGAGTTTTTCATGCAGCGGAAGGGGGTTTCTAGGATCTTTACATATTATAAGATCAACTTATATGCGATTGCAAACAAGAATCAAGGAAACGATTCTTACCAAAGCCATTGCTTGGATGGCGTCTAGGAAGAAGAGACTCAAGCGCTTCTCCTCCAAATGGTACGCACACAAATGATGTCGCCTACTCCCTTAGTGCTCCTTGTGCTAGCAAGGTTCTAAGGAGTTCTTTGCGTGGAGGAGATGAGATCTCTTGGTGCTTGCCGAAAGCCTTCTCTACACTCGTCGAGAGAGTCGTCACACGAGAGCAAGAAAACGTCAAGAGGTGATGAGAGGCGATAAGAGAAAACGTTCCTCATGAACGTGGAGGCGTTGCAAAAACTTTCCAAAAATAGCAACCCATTATTTCTCAAGCGTTATGCGTTCACTTCAAGTGAACCGAACGCAACTCCTCTTCACCCTTTGATCCTTTTGAACCAAGCGCTCACATGATGAGCCGGTTCAATTGAATTTGGTTCAAGACCAAATTAAATCAGCCCAAGCCATGGTCGATCTCATTGAACCTAAAGGTTCAAGATCTAACCGTTGATCTCTCGATGCTCTTGATCTCACTGATCTAGCATCAAATCTCTCGATCGAAGCTTACCGATCTCAAGCCCTAATCAATCAAACATGATCAGACCAGATCTCACTTACAATCAGAGTTTAAACTCCTTTAAACTGAACCAAAACAATTCAGTCCACACGATCTGACTTAAGCAAGCCATATCATCAAATTGTGCGACCCTGAGGGTTTCCTTTAAATGTCGGTAACGATAACTTACGTTATCACGATCAGTGAGGGGTATCTAGCAACACATCACTGTCTCCCGATATAAAGGAAAGAGTCTTCCAAGACTACACCCAAACCACAGCACAAGTGTGAATCCACTTCACTAGGCATACATGTTTCCTTTGCCACTGGATGTTCTTATTGGACAAGCGTGTCAAGCCTGTAGCTCCAATATGATGAGCATGATTAGATCAGATGAACATAGTCACCTGGGTATGGCCATACACTTTCTCAATCATCTCATTCAGGGGGGCCCCTTTAGAACATCACACTCCTTAAACAAGGAGACGGCAATCCTATATCTATCACTAGTGCCCTAACCTGACTCATGATCATTATCCAAGATAATCTATAACCATTATGTTTCAAATGATATTGAACTACCTCAAAACAATGACAATCATCATTTAGAAACACAAGTGATCTCAAGTCAGAGGATCTGTGCCACTTGTTGCAAACAAGGTTTATTCACATTGTGACAAGCAATTGAATATCCTAGTAGGGTCTGTCCAGTACATCCAATGTACCCATGAGTCTACATCTTATTCCATGCTCGAAGCATCCTATAAGATTAGAACACATATTAGTCTCCATCATATCAAGGCTGTCTCATGTTCACCAAGATATCTCGACTAAGGACATAGAGCATGTCAGCCTAGCTGAACAGCATTGAGACATTATTCAGAAGTACACTTATTGCAGCAGACAATCTAACAAACTGAATAACAACCATTTCCTTTATAAACTTAAGAGTTTATACATGATACTGAAAGAATCCCAAGGCCTCAAACATTAGCCTTAAGGGCATACCCCAACAATCTCCCACTTGCACTTAATCTAATGGTTGAGAAATCTCAAACCCATATTATTACAGTGCTTCTCATGCTTCTGCTGCGCCAGAGGCTTGGTAAGCGGGTCAGCCAGATTGTCATCTGTATGAACCTTGCAGACTTTGATCTCGCCACGATCAATGATCTCCCGGATCAAGTGAAACCGTCTCTGTATGTGCTTGGACTTCTGGTGCGACCGTGGTTCCTTTGCTTGTGCGATTGCTCCAGTGTTATCACAGAAGATAACCAAAGGATCTGCACTCGAAGGAACAACACCAAGTTCCTGAACGAACTTACGAATCCACACTGCCTCCTTAGATGCTTCTGAGGCTGCAACATACTCGGCTTCTGTTGTGGAATTAGCAACAATAGACTGTTTGAAACTTTTCCACACCACTGCTCCTCCATTCAAGCTAAAAACATAGCCTGATTGCGATCGGAAATCATCCTGGTCCGATTGGAACGAAGCGTCAGTATATCCTTCTATACTGAGTTCTTCCCGACCACCATATACCAAGAACATATCTTTGGTCCTCCGCAGATATTTTAAAATGTTCTTGACCGCAATCCAGTGTGCCTGACCTGGATTACTTTGGAATCGACTGGTCACGCTTAACCCGTAAGTGACGTCTGGGCGAGTACACAACATCGCATACATAATGGACCCAATAGCCGAAGCATAAGGCGTATTGTGCATTTCATCTTTCTCAGTCTGTGTTTGTGGACACTGACTCTTTGAAAGATTCAGACCATGTATGACTGGAAGATATCCTCTTTTAGAATTCTCTAAATGAAATCTCTCCAGGACTTTATCGATGTAAGTACTCTGGCACAGCCCGAGAAGCCTCTTAGATCTATCCCTGTAGATCTTCACACCTAATACATAGGCTGCTTCTCCTAGATCTTTCATCTGGAAACATTTTCTTAACCATGCTTTAACAGCATGCAGTTCAGGAATATCGTTTCCAATGATTAAGATATCATCGACGTAGAGGACTAGGAAAGTAATCACGCTCCCACTAAACCTCTTATATACACACGGGTCATCTTCATTCTTGATGAAACCAAACTCAGAGATTGATTCATCAAAACGAATATTCCAGCTCCTAGATGCTTGCTTAAGTCCATAAATAGACTTCTTTAACTTGCATATTTTATGACGATCTGATGGGTTAGTGAATCCTTCAGGTTGTGTCATATACACATCCTCATCCAGTTTTCCATTAAGGAAAGCGGTCTTCACATCCATTTGCCAGATCTCATAATCATAATATGCTGCTATCGCGAAAAGAATCCGAATAGACTTGAACATGGCTACAGGAGAGAAAGTTTCATCATAATCTATCCCGTAGATTTGTTTGAAACCTTTCGCAACTAGCCTGCCTTTATAGATAACCACGTTACCATCCATGTCAATCTTCTTCTTGAAGATCCATTTACAGCCTATAGGGATTACTCCCGGAGGCGGATCAACCAAATCCCAGACTTGGTTATCTGACATGGAGTCCATCTCGGCTCGCATAGGCTTCAAGCCATCTAGCTGACTCCGGTCCACTGACCGCATCCGCATAAGTGAGGGGTTCATCATGATCAATGATGTAGACTCCGTCATAGCGCTCAGGCTGTCGACGGATCCTTCCCGATCTTCGCGGTTCCCGTGATATCTGAGCCTCAGGTTGTTTAATAACCTGTTCTACTGGCTCAGGCACATCCAACTGTGCTTGACTACTTTGTCCTTCCTGTGGATTCTCATCCACCTTTATTTCTCTCCCACTGGCCTCTTGCAGAAGAAACTCCTTCTCAAGAAAAATGGCCGTCCGAGCAACAAATACCTTGTTCTCTTTGGGATCGTAGAAATAATAACCCTTAGTTTCCTTAGGGTAACCGACAAAGATGCATTTCTCAGATCTGCTCTCTAGTTTCCCAGAGGCGAGCTTTTTGACATAAGCCTCGCAACCCCAGATCTTAATAAATGTCAAGCTAGGCTGTTTCCCATACCATAACTCATATGGAGTCTTTGAAACTGCCTTGGATGGCACTCGGTTTAGTACCTTTGCAGCCGTTTCTAGTGCAAATCCCCAAAAGGAGTAAGGTAGAGCAGCCTGACTCATCATTGAACGAACCATATCCAGTAATGTTCTGTTCCTCCTCTCGGACACACCATTCCATTGCGGTGTTCCTGGCGGAGTGAGCTGTGAGATAATCCCACACTCCTTCAGATAGTCAGTAAACTCTCGACTTAGGTATTCTCCACCTCGATCAGAACGAAGTGCCTTGATATTTTGGCCTAGCTGATTCTGTACTTCATTTTTGAACTCTTTGAACCTGTCAAAAGATTCACTCTTATGTCTCATTAGATAGACATACCCATATCTACTGAAATCATCAGTAAAGGTAATGAAGTATGAATAGCCACCTCTGGCATGTTTACTAAATGGCCCACACACATCACTGTGTATAAGGTCAAGTAAACCTGAAGCCCTTTGACCTTTGTTAGGAAAAGGAGACTTCGTCATTTTACCCAATAAACAAGCTTTGCATGTATCAATCTCCTCATAGGAGAATGATCCCAGCAGTCCATGATCATGCAACTGCTTAATGCGTTTCTTGTTAATATGGTCTAAACGACTATGCCATAACAAGGTGCTGTCATCAGCATACTTGGCTTTCTTATTATCAATGTTTTGTATAGAACATTCCATGTCCAACATGAATAACCCATTGTTAATTGATCCAGTAGCATAAACAATATTATCATAAGTAAGAACACACTTTGAAATATTGCATTCAAAGGAAAATCCTTTCCTGACAAGAGCAGGAATAGAGATAATATTTTTCGTAATACTCAGAACAAAATAACAATTGTCCAGTTCTAATACAAGACCAGATGGTAATGAGATGTAATAAACCCCTACAGCAACAGCAGCAACCCGTGCCCCGTTTCCAACTCGTAGGTCCACCTCATGCTGTCCCACCTGTCTTCTTCTCTTGAGTTCCTGTACATTTGAACAAATGTGAACTCCACATGCAGTGTCCAACACCCATGAAATAGAAGAAGAGGATATCATGACTTCAGTCACGAAAATACCTGAGCCAGAAGCGATGCTTCCCTTCTTGTCTCCTTGGAGCGCTTTACAGTCCTTTTTCCAGTGACCCAGCTGGCCACAGTGGAAACACCTGTATTCCTTCGACCGCTTAACCTTTTGTTTCAGAGCCTTGTTGTAATTCTTGACAGGGGCTTTGCCCTTCTTCCCCTTCTTCTTGTTCCTGGAAGGAAACATCAAGACAGAGGTTGAAGGCTTTCCCTTTAGAGTTTCCTCTGTAGTCAAGAGCATATTCAGCAACTCTGCCGGAGTACAATCAATCTTGTTCATATTAAAATTAATAATGAACGGATCGAAAGAGGCCGGGAGAGACTGCAGAATAATGTCTACAGCAAGCTCCTGATTGATGGTATGCCCCAGTTTCTCTAGAGCCTCTTTGTGCCCAATCATCTTGAGCACATGAGCTCCCACTGGACTCCCTTCAGCCAGTTTGCTCTGAAAGAAAAGCTTGGTCAAATTATAGCGTTCAGTCCTTGCCTGTGCAGCATATAGCATCTTGAGGTTTGCTATAATTTCTATAGCAGACATATCCTCATGCTGACGCTGCAGCTGTGGCGTCATAGACGCTAGCATCAGGCAAGCAACATCAATGCTATCATTGACATGCTTTTCATAGGCATCCCGAACCGCCCTTGCGGCGTTCGGAGCGGGTTGAGGCGGTATAGCCGTCTCGAGGACATACAGTTTCCTCTCAGCCTTAAGAACAATCTTAAGGTGTCCGTACCAGTCTGAGAAGTTTGGCCCTGCAAACTTCTCCCTTTCCAGTAGGGATCGCACATTGAAGCTCATGGTGTTCGTTGCTGCAGGAATCTACAACAATGCAAGAACAGCAAGGTCAGTATCAATGTTTAAAATCAATCCAGGACTTAAGAAAGATTCTTTTCTCACTATTTTATCTGACTGAAAAATCCATTAAATAGTCCGAAAGAGTAACACTCTTTTAGTGAGATGGGATCCAGATTTCATACTTGGTCTCCGCGTCCCGCTCAGGCGAGATAAGATGCACAGAGAGTACAAGCACTAATTTCTGGTAGGCAGTCCCTGCCAATCGCCAACCCGTGCGATTCCCCTTCATCTGGGCAATCCAGCAGACTGTGCCAACTGAGTTGGTACAACACAGTCTCTTATCCCACAGATGGCTGCCTCCATATAGCTCACATATGCTCAGTATGTAGCCTACATGGTCAAGCTGACCTGACCTACTCCCTGGACCACCACGTGCTATGCTGAGCAACGAGAAGCGATAAATCCCTTCTCTGTAACACGCAGGTGAAATCGCACACCGTCTGAAGATAGATGGGCGTGCCCACTGAGTGGGTACAACACGGCCCCAACGATAGTCAGAATAGTGAGGTTTCGCGTCAGAAGGCTTACGTGCTTGATATTTCTAGCATTGGATTTTAACGGTCTTTTATCTTCTTAACTATCATGCAAACCCTATGGTGATAGCAGAAGATAAACAAAACATGCACTTCTAATTATAAAATGATAAGTAGAAAGCATGCTGATCTTATGTGGTAAAAGCCCATTAACCCTAAGTAAGACCTTAATTTTCACTTAAGTCTTCACTTGAGCTTTCTTCATGGGTCTTTTGCATCTCATCTGGGCTAACTCAGGGCCCAAGCGCCCACTGTAGCTCAGGTGCGCCCACCAGGTAATTGCGCCTGTCATAGGGTCGAACCTTGGACCTCCCACCTGGTCAAGCCTCTGCTGCATGCGCCTCTGCCAAGTGTGCTCTGTGCTCTTGTCTGATTAAATTACAATTTAATCTATCTAGACAAGTTTGACTCGCAGGTCAATTACACTTTATAAATTAAATAAAATGTGATGCGCAGATCACAATAAAAATTAATTTATAATTTATTCCAGGCACGCAGGCCCCAGCACAGCACACATTAAATTAGGCATCCCACATAAGATTAAATAAACAAGCATATGCTTACAATCAACATGTGATCCATAGACAAAATAAAATTTCAAAATCCCATTGAAATCAATTTTATTTTTCTTATGTGCCCTACCACCTTACAACGGTCCATTAATAAGGATCCACTCATCATGACTAGTCAGATCCACTGCCCTTGCATGCACCAAGTCCTAACTGAC
This sequence comes from Costus lasius, assembly GCA_027563935.2. Lineage (NCBI taxonomy): Eukaryota > Viridiplantae > Streptophyta > Magnoliopsida > Zingiberales > Costaceae > Costus > Costus lasius. The sequence continues at coordinate 32,378,632 of CM050448.1, forward strand.
TTGAGTTGACCTAATGGTCAACCATGCATGCGCCAAGGGCTGAACAGCCTTCATGAGTTCTGGCAAGCGGGTGTGACCCCGGGCCTAACTCATGCGCGTTCAAGGGTTGTCTCAACCAGACCTCGCTACACGCCCTTGATGCAGTCGACCTATAGCCACCTTATGCATGCGCATAGGTGCCATCTGGTCGACCCATCTAGGCTGTCAGATGGTCTGATCAGACTATTTGGATCCTTCCTAGAAGATGACTTCAACCCTACTAACCCGTCTAAGGGTTTATAGTAGGCGCCGCTTAGATCTAATGCTAGTCGCGCATGTCATGAAGTTTTTGAGAAAAACAACAAGCGCAAACAACCATGCGCTAAGGAAACATATATCAAGTTTCGGCATGAATAACTTACATGTAAATCTGATCTAAGCATACAAGGATCACATAAGGCAAAAGCAATCATAAAATATGCATAAACTGGCTCTGATACCAATTGAAGAGTCCCCTTCAAGGGGGAGCGAAACCCTAGATAGGCGCATATGGAGTTTTTCATGCAGCGGAAGGGGGTTTCTAGGATCTTTACATATTATAAGATCAACTTATATGCGATTGCAAACAAGAATCAAGGAAACGATTCTTACCAAAGCCATTGCTTGGATGGCGTCTAGGAAGAAGAGACTCAAGCGCTTCTCCTCCAAATGGTACGCACACAAATGATGTCGCCTACTCCCTTAGTGCTCCTTGTGCTAGCAAGGTTCAAAGGAGTTCTTTGCGTGGAGGAGATGAGATCTCTTGGTGCTTGCCGAAAGCCTTCTCTACACTCGTCGAGAGAGTCGTCACACGAGAGCAAGAAAACGTCAAGAGGTGATGAGAGGCGATAAGAGAAAACGTTCCTCATGAACGTGGAGGCGTTGCAAAAACTTTCCAAAAATAGCAACCCATTATTTCTCAAGCGTTATGCGTTCACTTCAAGTGAACCGAACGCAACTCCTCTTCACCCTTTGATCCTTTTGAACCAAGCGCTCACATGATGAGCCGGTTCAATTGAATTTGGTTCAAGACCAAATTAAATCAGCCCAAGCCATGGTCGATCTCATTGAACCTAAAGGTTCAAGATCTAACCGTTGATCTCTCGATGCTCTTGATCTCACTGATCTAGCATCAAATCTCTCGATCGAAGCTTACCGATCTCAAGCCCTAATCAATCAAACATGATCAGACCAGATCTCACTTACAATCAGAGTTTAAACTCCTTTAAACTGAACCAAAACAATTCAGTCCACACGATCTGACTTAAGTAAGCCATATCATCAAATTGTGCGACCCTGAGGGTTTCCTTTAAATGTCGGTAACAATAACTTACGTTATCACGATCAGTGAGGGGTATCTAGCAACACATCACTGTCTCCCGATATAAAGGAAAGAGTCTTCCAAGACTACACCCAAACCACAGCACAAGTGTGAATCCACTTCACTAGGCATACATGTTTCCTTTGCCACTGGATGTTCTTATTGGACAAGCGTGTCAAGCCTGTAGCTCCAATATGATGAGCATGATTAGATTAGATGAATATAGTCACCTGGGTATGGCCATACACTTTCTCAATCATCTCATTCAGGGGGGCCCCTTTAGAACATCACACTCCTTAAACAAGGAGACGGCAATCCTATATCTATCACTAGTGCCCTAACCTGACTCATGATCATTATCCAAGATAATCTATAACCATTATGTTTCAAATGATATTGAACTACCTCAAAACAATGACAATCATCATTTAGAAACACAAGTGATCTCAAGTCAGAGGATATGTGCCACTTGTTGCAAATAAGGTTTATTCACATTGTGACAAGCAATTGAATATCCTAGTAGGGTCTGTCCAGTACATCCAATGTACCCATGAGTCTACATCTTATTCCATGCTCGAAGCATCCTATAAGATTAGAACACATATTAGTCTCCATCATATCAAGGCTGTCTCATGTTCACCAAGATATCTCGACTAAGGACATAGAGCATGTCAGCCTAGTTGAACAGCATTGAGACATTATTCAGAAGTACACTTATTGCAGCAGACAATGTAACAAACTGAATAACAACCATTGCCTTTATAAACTTAAGAGTTTATACATGATACTGAAAGAATCCCAAGGCCTCAAACATTAGCCTTAAGGGCATACCCCAACAGAGAGGATGATAGAAACAAGAAACCCTAATTTTTCCTACTTAGAAAAATCGTTTGCCATGCATCATGCTATTTACGAAAATAGAGATATGGCATGTGAGCATGAAAGAAAAGCATAAAACATCGTTCGAGTCTTGCAAGTCGCTCTGATACCACTGTTGGGAAACCCCGGGGACATTTTACAATTTTCAGAGTCATAGACATACATATTACGCAGCGGAAGAATGTCCCCGAAACAGGCCGGTCCCAAAAACCCAGTGAAGATCGCAAGCAAGAGAGTCGACACGATGAGTTAGGAAATACCTTAGAGCAAGATGAGGTCGATGTCGTGATAGGCGCACAAGCGTGCGCCCTCTGCAGTCTCACACACACGGATCCCTCGAGTCCTCTTCTTCCACGCCCGGTGCTAGCCTCGGGAAGAAGATCCAAGCCTTGTGCTCCTTCTTCAAAGTATGCGCCACCTCCAAGGTAGATGCGCCAAAGATGAAGAAGGATGAGGGAGAGTGAAACCGCCAAGCATCAAGTTCCTTGCGTCAAGAGAGAAGGAAGAAGCTTGCGGCTAGGGTTTGGAAGGAAGAAGAAGATGCGCCACTTCTTGGTGTTGTCGCCCTTCAAGCCCTTGCTTTCGCCCCTCCTCTTGTTGTAACGCCTCTAAGGATTGTAACCTCTCAAGAGGGGGCGTCTAGGGTCACTTATAAAGAGCTAGAGGCGGTTAGGGCAAGGGTTGAGATCATGACAAGTGTATGGCTTGGATGAGAAGGTTTGAGGTAAGGAAAGTCTCCAAGACTTTACCATAAACCTCATTCAACCTTTCCATAAGCTACCAAGCCTTGCCTTGTACGCCAAGGCCTAGCCTTGCGCCCCAAGCAATGCCTTAATGCATTCACACTATCAATGGGAGAGGGCTAGGCGCATAAAGCTTCCTTAATGAAGCAAATTTGCCATCCAAACCCCATTATGCCCCTTAGGCGCCAATGGGCTTGGCTTCCTCCCCATTATACCCTTTTAGCCTATTGCCTCTTCATGACAACTTATTATTGGGCCTCATTGGATAATGAGCTAGCCCAAACTTCATTTCATGGCTTGATTAAGCACTTGGATCCAATCCAATGCAACCCTAATCCAAATGTGGCCAACCATGGTCAATTTCGGGTCAACCTACCATAAATGAAGTTTGGCTCCAATAACATCCTTCCATCTCATTAGGCCCATTGGCGCTGATGAAATCTCCAAAATAGATCCGAGTTATCCAATAACTCGATCATAAGGCTTCCCGATCAATACGAGAACTCGAGTATCAAGGTGTGCGACCCTGTAGGTCCCTCTGACGTTGGCAGTGATGAGCAAATGTCATCACAAGCAGTGAGTGGCACCTAGCAGTGCATCGCTGCTACCCAAGTCATCGGAATGGATATCGACATCGACATCCCCATCATTGCAACAAGGTACATATGCATTTCAGTCTCTTTGCCGAACTGATATCCGATTGGACAAGTGTGTCATCACTTGTTTTCACCCAATCACATGGTTATGACTAAATCAGGTTCTCACCTGGGTATGGCCATACACTTTCAGTCATAGAACCATAGAGGAGCTCCATGGATATCATGCTTCCCTAAGGAAGGGGCAAATCCTATGTCTGTCCTTTGACTTTCTCATATGGGTCGTGACATGCTCAATGACAACCGTTATGACCTCCCAACTATGGCGAGGTGTTGGGTTGTATCAAAGCAAGTACCTAACCATATAGAATGGTCAATGACCTCAAGTCAAGGGATCAATGCATCTCCTGTCACTTGTGAGGATAACTCATGACACCAAGTCATAGCCTCACAGCGGGTCGGTCCAGTATATCCACCACTGATATACTCATATGTCTGCGTTGGCATCTCGTGCCTAACCAGCCCATATACCAGTCTCACAAGTACCAGAGCTGTCCCATATCTACTCAGGTACATCGACTAGGGACAATCATTTGAGCACAGATCCAATCTGTCTCCAGGGACATTATCATGCAAGTACACAATCGCAGGTGTAGACAAACAATGATAACGACAATGCCAGAAAGATATATGAATATCAAAGTCAAGTAGTACAAAGATGGACCAAAACTAGGTCCTAGGGCATTTACACAAACACCAATTAACAATGGCTTCAACCTTTGAGGGATCGGCTTTCAACCCTTGATCATTAATGATGAAACCTAGAAATTCAACCTCTTGGACAAGAAAAACACATTTCTTCAAATTCAGCAATAAGTGTTCCTCCCTCAACAGATCGAGAGTGGCCCTTAAGGGATTTAGGTGCTCTTTCTCAGTCTTACTAAAGATTAGAATATCATCAAAGTATACCACAAGGAATTTTCCAATATACGTCTTTAAGACATGATTTATCAATCTCATGAAAGTAGAATGGGCATTGGTCAACCCAAAGGGCATAACCATCCACTCAAATAGTCCATCTTGTGTTTTAAAAGCCTTTTATCATTCATCTCCTTCCCTAATCCTCACCTGGTGATATCCACTACGAAGCTCCACTTTGGAAAACCAAGAGGACCCCACAATCATGTCAAGGAGGTCATCTAGCCTTGGGATGGGGAAACGGTACTTAACAGTGATCTTGTTAATGGCTCTGCAGTCAATGCACATTCTCCATGTACCATCCTTTTTGGGTGTTAATAAAGCCGGAACCGCACATGGACTAAGACTCTCCCTAATCAGCCCCTTGCTTAGCAGCTCATCTACTTGTCTTCTCAGCTCGACATGTTCTAGGGGACTCATACGGTAATGAGGTAAATGGGGTAACGTGGCACCCGACACAAGATCAATAGCATGCTGAATTTCTCTCTCAGGAGGTAACTCCTTGGGTAGTTCATCCGGGATAATGGTGGGGTAGTCCTTGAGCAATTCAGTTATAATGGGGGAGTGCTGAGATTCAGATTCCAGATTCACTTGTTGAACCAGGAGAGTATAGAAGAGGCCGGTTTCTCTGACATCTTGCATGAAGGCCTGAGGTCTTAAAAGAGTTATGGAATTTTTTGGTTCAACCGCTTTACCTTTCTTATGTGATGTCCTCAACTCTCTAGGTAGACTAGGTATAAGGGTGATCTTATCTCTTCCCACAGTAAACTCATATGTATTACTTCTCCCATAGTGTATGACATCCATATCATACAACCATGGACGTCCAAGGAGCACATCTGCCACGTCCATTTCAGTGATGTCACACCATACACTTCCTTGATGACTTGCTAATTTCAGTGGGACTTCACACCTGAAAGTGACTGGTATACTAGTCTTATCAACCCATGATATGTTGTATGGTTTAGGGTGTCTCACTTGGGTTAGTCCAAACCTCTCGGCAGCTTGCTTAGAGATCACATTCAGGCTGCTTCCACTATCTACCACAATTTTGCAGACTTTGCCATTGCACTAGGTATAGGTGTAAAATAGGCTAGTGCGTCTCCAATCTTCAGTGGGAACTTCCTTAATATAGTTACATCTTACCACCATGGTAAATTGGGAGGGTTCCTCTTCACTATTGTACTCGGGGTGATGCTCTACTTCATTTATGATAGGGATCTCGTTTTCTTCCTCTTCCACTACTTCTTCCATCAGTAAAGCCTTCTTGGGATAGTTCCTAGAGAGATGACCGGGTTGATAGCAATTATAGCAGGTCACTTTAGTGGTTTGGGCAGGCATTCTTATATCTCTCTGGCTATTCTCTATGGTTGGTGCTTTGGGTGAAATATTGGGTACAAGCGGCTTGTTAGAGGTCATGGTGCCAGGCTTCGGTGTGGTAAATCTATATTGTTGCTGCAAATCATATTCGATGTCCATCGCTAATTGATAAGCCTCAGCTAGGGTCTCACACCTGTGATAGATAAATGCTTTCTTGACATCATTCCTAAGCCCTCCTTTGTATCGGTTTAAAGATAACCAGGGCTCCTCATTCAAGTCACACCGAAGTAATAGATATTCAAACTTCCTGTTATACTCAATGATCGAGTCATTACCTTGGAAAAGTCTGGTGAGCTGGTCATATAGTTTCTGCCTATAATGTGGAGACACATACTTCTCTCTCAGTTTCCACTTCATTTCTTCCCAAGTGGTTATGGGAGGTAGACCACTTCTAGCTATCTTGAGCTCTAAGCTATTCCAATACATCTGGGCTGATCCCCTGAGTAGGAACTTAACGCACTGGACCTTACCATGTTCAGGCACCCGACTCCATATGAAGTAATTTTCAACCTGAGTTTGCCATTCTAGGAAAGTCTGGGTATCTAGGCTCTCCTCAAAGATGGGAGTACTAAGTATAAGGTTCCAATACATATCCTCCTCTTCTCGGTGCTGGTGATATGCTCTGGGGTGTGAATCTCCTGAGTGATATCCATGGGAGGTATAAGGTTGATTTCTAGGATGACCACCTCTACTTCCAGGATTATGTTCCGAGTCAGGTCTGGGACTACCCCTGGGTTCATGGGGCTGCCTACTAGTACCCTCCCCCCACTAATGGTTTGGGGATCGCCCAAGGTTTAGTGGCTGGGTTTAAATTGGACCATCTAAGTGTGGATCATCTAAAGGACTATGTTGTGTGTTGGGGTCACTATTAGTCTTCTCTAACTCTCCTACCCGTTGTCTCAGGTCGCGCATGTCAGCCTGAAGTTCAGTGAACATACAGATGATGGCATCCATTTGAGTGGAATGACTTTCAGGTTCTTCAGGATTCTGGTTGTTCCTAGTGCGACCAACCATGGTGTAGGTTGGTGAAGACTAACACAAAACTAGCAGTACGATAAAGCCCCGAAATCAGACAGTGCAATTTTCAGAAACCCGACAGGGAAATAACAGTATGCAGCTTCAGCAGGCAGGAAATCAGGTGAAATTCATAGCAGATGAAAATCCACGGCCACACTTCAGAAATCAAAATTTAGTAGCAGACACAGCAATAGAAAACCGCAAACAAAATTCCAGAAGTGCAGCAAATATCAGAATGCTCGGAGACAGAACACAGCAACAAAAATTTTCTCACGCCTAAATCAGATTAAGAACAACTAAACTTAGAGCACCTAAGGGTTGCTCTGATACCACTGATGAAGGATGGAAATCCTAGCCCAAGAATCACCTTAGGTATGTGGCTCTAATCAAAAATGATAAGCGCAAGTATTAGTAAAAGATGGAAATAATGCACCTAGAAACCCCTAGGGGAAGGGGCTGACCCCTTCTTAACCCTTCAGATGATAACTGAGATGAAGAGTGTTCCGGATGCTGATTTGAGTGTTCTTCAATGATGCCGAATCCAGCCCAGGAGATGATTCGATGAAGGCAATTGAACTCAGCAATGGAACAGTAGCGCTAAAAGTAGTGGAGGGTGCTAGTCGGTAAGATGCAGGCAGGGAAGATTGAAGAACCGAGAGACACAGGGGAGCAACCCAAAGAGGAGCAAGCTCGACTCTTCCACACGCTAACACAAGGTTTACCAAATTTAGAATTTTCAAAAACTAAGTGCAAGAGTGAACAACGCTCGATTAAAACCTTTCCTCCCAACATAGAAACGACCCTTGGCATTCTGAAACAACCCTTGGTATTCTTCACTTGCTTGCGCCTCCTTGTTTTGGTCTGAAACAACCCTTGGTATTCTTCACTTGCTGGCGCCTTCTCGTTTTGGTCTATTCTGATAGGCTATTGTGGTCGGTCCTTGCGCTGAGTTGGACATGGATATTTGCACAAGCTATCTTCAATTTATCTTGATGGCTGACTTGGTTTTGGATTGAGTATTTCTTGGGATCTCCATGACGCTCCATTTTGGATTGGTTTTGGCATTGAATACTTCATGGGATCTCCATTTGATTTGACACTTGATGATTGACTTGGATGGAATTGCTGACATGGACTCGGCTGGTGTGTTGAAGTTGACACTTGAGCTGAGTCTGATCACGAACCGGTTTGTCTTTGACATTGGCTTTTCTCCATGGGCTGATTTTCATTATTCCAAGGTCACTTCAAGGTTGGGAGTTTAGGTGTAGCATGTGCAATACAGGTGTGCATAAACCTAGACTATGACAACCTATCACAACCACTACAAAATAAAACCACGGCTTCAAAATAAACCTAGGCTAGTCCTAGCTACAACATAATATCAAGTGCTGAAAATAGAAATAGAGTTTTTAGCGTATAACAAATCAACAAAACACAAAGTAACAAGTCTTAAGTGAGTTCTCAAAATGTTAATAAGAGTCAAGCATTCATCCCATAACGAATTGGGGTCTTCTTGAGTCTTGTTGACCTTCTTGGTGGTGTCCCTACATCAAACGTGCCTCTTCAAAGCATCTCTTCAAGGCACTTCTTCAAAGCACCTTTTCAAAGCACCTCTTCAAGGCACTTCTTCAAGGTGGCGCTAATCATGAAGATCCTTTAATAAATCGCCATTCATGAACATCCTTTAATTTGGCGCCATTCATGAACATCCTTTAATAAATCAACATTCATGAATGTGTTTAATCAATGCTCATTCATGAATGTCTCCTCATTAATGCTTGTTCATGAATGTTGGTGGTGTGTGTTCCCTTTAGCTGGCATGTGTCCTCTTTAGCTGGCATGTGTGTTGAATGCAGGTGAATTCTAGCTCTCGTCTGGAGTTAAGTTTCTTGTCATGAATTTGGATTCACTCGGGTGTGTGATTGTGTATCCATATAGCTCCAGAAACGAGTGAATTGTCCTGTATTTGACAAACATGACAAGTAGTGAAGCTTCTGAAGAAAGTAAGTGAATTAAGTTGGAAAGAGCTAAGCATGAAATGTCATCTCGATTTACTAAGAAATAGTAGTTAAAAGGACTATGTAAATACGAGACATCAAAAATCTCCTAGACTTAAACCAATGCTTGTCCTCAAGCATAGAAGAATAAGGAAAAGTGGTGATTAGATACAGATGAAATCATGCCAAGCTTTGTAGAAAAGATTATCCCTAGAAGATATCATTATGAGCAAATCACAGTAAGTCAGAAAAAGTTCAAAGTAATCATCTATCGTCAAAGATAAAGATGTGATGATTAAGACACAAAATCAGAAGAGGCTTACCTTCAGGAGTTGCACTAATCCTCTGTTTGGATAATGCACTCTATTCAGACTTGATTCAACCAAAGATTTTTGTTGGAAAGACACTGATGCACTTACTATTTTTATCCCCTCAAAAGTCTTTATTTGCTTTGACTTCAACTCAATTCTTAGGTACCACTGTCAATTTTACGCAGGTGCCAAGTAGATGAGTCTTTATTTTATTTTCTTCCCTCTTTGAGGTTTTTTTTTTAGATGATTCTGGGGAGATTATGACCATAGATAAGTGTGTTAATTATTTCCAACAAATAACGAGTTGTATCAAGCTGACAGAGTTGTATACTTCTACAGAAAGATTGTATGCAAGCTTCGAAAGGAAAGACCTTAGTCAAGAATTAGTTCTATCACTCCACAACCCTTTTCCAATCAGATAGGATAATTAAATGAAATTCCACCCCACAAGATTCTAAACATAGTGATAATATCCTAGAGATTTAATGAATTACAAAGCTAGAAATGACATCATCAAGAATAGAATCACCACTTAAGAGTATATTGAAACAAGGGATAAATTTAGCATTCAGACATAAAAACAAAACACATTTTATCGTCAGACAGACACAAGTACAAATTGACACAACAGAACAGTTTCAGAAGTAAACTACAGAATGGTTAAGAGTATAAAAAACAACACATTGCAATGTAACAACCCACAATCTCCCAGACTTAAGAAATGCATAGTCTCTACGCATTATAGTAAAAGTATTCAAAATTTGGAGATGGGGACAAAATACTCACGGAGTTAGGTGTAGTCGTCAGAGCTAAGATCCACCACGTCAAGATAATCGTCATCGGCATCGCTCTGCATCACAGTGTCAGCGTCAGCATCGCTATGTGGTTCTGGGTCTTCGTGCTCATGATCATTGTCGCCTTGCATCTCTGTATGATCAGGTATCTCAGAATCGGCGTCAGCACGATCATCATCAACCGGCATCTCAAGATTAGCATCAGGGCAGCAGGTGGTCATGTAAGGAAGACCAAAGGGAGTCCAGAACTTCCCCTTGGAGCTCTAGTTGAGTAGCCATGTGTGCTAATACAGAGCTCTTACGTGACAATTCTTGGTGAAGCGTATGTAATGTATTCTCATCATATTGGAATTACAGGCTTGACACGCTTGTCCAATAAGAACATCCAGTGGCAAAGGAAACACATATGTCAAGTGACTTGGGTTCACACTTGTGTTGTGGTTTGGGTGTAGTCTTGGAAGACTCTTTCCTTTATATCGGGAGACAGTGATGTGTTGCTAGATACCCCTCACTGATCGTGATAACGTGAGTTATCGTTACCGACATTTAAAGGAAACCCTTAGGGTCACACAATTTGATGATATGGCTTACTTATGTCAGATCGTGTGGACTGAATTGTTTTTGGTTCAGTTTAAAGGGATTTAAACTCTGATTGTAAGTGAGATCTGGTCTGATCATGCTTGATTGATTAGGGCTTGAGATCGGTAAGCTTTGATCAAGAGAATTGATGCTAGATCGGTGAGATTAGGAGCATCAAGAGATGAACGGTTAGATCTTGAACCTTTAGGGTTTATTGTGATCTAGACCAATGGCTTGGGTTAATTGGTCTTTGAACCAAACCAAATTGAACCGGCTCATCAAGTGAGCTCATGGTTCAAGGGGAGAGGAAAATGTGATGGTTCACTTGGAGTGAACGCATCACATGTTAAGGCTTTGCTAATTTTAGATAGCATGTTGCTAAACGTGACCACGCCTCACGTCGCTTCTCTTCATGCCCTATTGTCACCTCTTGCCTCTGGCTCTCGACATTCTCGTGTGGTGAAGAGGGTTGACGACAAGGAGAGGTCTCAGCCAAGCAATCAAGTCATCTCATCCCTTCCATTCGACAAGGATTCTTGGAGAACTTTGCTAGCACAAAGATCAACAAGGAGTAGGCGATCACATCTTGTGTGCGCATCTTTTGGAGGAGATCCCTTTCGATCTCTGCTTCCAAGGCGCCATCCAAAGCAATGGCGATGGTATGACTCCTTTTCGATGTATACATGTTTTAGTTGATCATATGACATACATGCTATCGATCTAGAAGCCCTAGCTTCCGCTGCGAAAATTTATATATGCGCCTATTTAGGGTTTCGCCACCCCCCCCCTTAGGGACTTTCACTTCTAGGGTTTTGTTGTGAGTAGATAAGGATTCAACTTGAAAGGCAAGTTCACTAACCATTCTCTTAAGATCTTCAATTTCTTTGTTTTGATTTTGCATGAATTGATTTTGACTAGCCATAAATTTGTCAAGCAAAGATCCTACACTAAAAGATTTTACCTCTTCAGTTAAGGGTTGGCATTCCTCCCTCTCATTCTTACCATGATGATGATAATATAGCAGTTCTTCTTCAGGATCCCATTGGTTATGGTTCAAGGACATTTCTTCAAATAGGGTAAAGGCTTCTTCAATGGTCTTGCTCATGAGGGCTCCTCTTGCAGCATCAATAATTAGATGGGTATTATAAAGTAGACCATTATAAAATGTATGAATTACAACCCAATTTTCAAGGCCATGGTGAGGGTACTTCCGTTGTAAATCATTAAATTGCTCCCATGCCTTGCTTAATGATTCTCCGTCCTTCTTTGTAAAGCTTGTGATCTGATTTCTCAGTTGGATGGTTTTACTTGGTGGGAAATACTTCATCAGGAAAGCATTTGACAGTTGTTCCCATATAGTGAAAGCGCCAGTGGGTCTAGAATGTAGCCAAAATCGCGCTCGGTCCCTGAGAGAAAAAGAAAATAGCCTTAGTTTTAGTGCATCATCGGAAACTCCATAAATTTTAATGATAAAAGTAAACAACCATAGTTTTACTTGGTTCTGCTGCATCATGGTCAAGAAGGCGGGATTAATCTCGAAATTATCTGCTTCAATAGTTAGTCTGATAATGCTAAAGTGTATTTCTCGTGGCTTAGGGGCTACATAATCCCTAAGTGATCTCTGATCTGCCATCAAATCCAAATTTTCTATGCACACTAAAGTAGATGGATCAAATAACTCAAGTAAACATAAAAGAATAAAAAGATAGAACATAAATAAAACCTAGTCTAGCAATACTTTCAATATCTTCAATATCAACAAAAACCAAGGTCCCCGGCAACGGCGCCAAAAACTTGTTGTATCCCAAAAAGTAGGTAGACAAAGACTTATTTCTGGTGTCGTGGCCAAACACGTTGTTTGGCGTACAGGGACTTTGTCACTCCCTAACACGGCTCCAAAAACTTGTTATGTCACCAAGCTTGTTGTGTCTGCAAGTGCACGGATACTCGAAATAATAAAATAGATATCGAACCCACATAGACCTTGTTTGTTGGGTACTGAATAATTGATTTCTTGTTATCTAGGTGAATCGAAAGTATGCAAGTGAGCAATACAAGACTAAAATGGAAATACTAGAGAGAGAAGACTAGGACTAGGGTTTCATTCACATTAAATTCTATGACTATATGTAAATAGTGATTCGTTAGTTTAATTTTATAATGGTAAAGATATAATTTACTTCATTAAAGGATTATCTCACTTTCGTGCAGATAATCATGCAGGGATCAATCATCACTTTCACACAAGATCTATCCCAACGCTGAGAATAAGTAAACAATCAAACAAAGAACTCAAGGATCACTTTCGTGCATCCAAATTCTAAGTTGATTATCACTAGTGGAATCTCAATGATTAATTTCATGCATCCGAGTCTCAACACAAGTTTAACTCATAGTTCTCCAACATTCCGATCTTTGACAACTCGACTCAATCCTAGATTCATGTTATTATCATGGCAATTTGACTACTAAAATCAAACGATGAGAACTAACCTAATTTCTTAAAGAAAGTTCCTAACATGCAATTCTAGGGTTCCAAGTTCTCAAGCAAGTCAATTTTCGGTCCTTATTGCGAGAACTCTAAAATATGAATAACAGTATGAATCTATTGAGAATCAAAAGTGCAATTATCACATGAGTAAAATTATCATGCTAAAATTATACGTGACGAAATAGTGGAAAAAGAATCATCTAGTCCTTAAGAATTAAAGGGAATTACTCCCCCATGCCCCATAAAAGTTTAAGCTAGCATAGTGCAGGAGTTACAATAATCCTTGGTTTCAAAAGATCAAAAATCAAAGAGAAAAGAGAGTTTAAGAAACACACCATGGCTGTAATATAAATTACAACCGTAATTTGCATAAGGGGGCGCTGTGAACAGTGTCGGCGCCTCCTCTTTCGTTGATTTATCCTCCAATTGATTTCCTTTCACTCTGAAACTTCGGAAGCACCTTCTCCTCCCTTGTGCGTAGCTTCCACTCAAATTTCACGGCCAGAGATGCATTGTACGCTTCTCGGCGGTGAAACCCTTTGCGGCGGCGTAGTACTCGATTTCTCCCTCTATGGTGGATGAAAATTATGGCTTTTGGTCTGTTCCTCTTCGTCTCAGTGAAAGCTCCCTTTCTTCTTTTTACCGCTTTGACTTTTGAGGCCTGGATCATCCGCAATCATCTATGGAAAAATCGGGCTTCAAGATTGAACATGGAAGTTGCGTTTAAGATTAGAATTACGGCAGTGTAATATGTTACGTTACTGCCATAAAATCGGTCGCGTTCTCTGATTCAAAATCTCTAGAAAATACGGCACCGTAAAATGATTTACGGCGGTGCCGTAAAATTGGCTGAACTCTCTGGTCGAAAATGTATGGAAATTAAGACACCGTAAAATGGTTTATGGCAGTGCCGTAATTTCAGTGAATGTCTCTGGTCTGAAGGCGCTCCAGATTATGTTGGGGAATACCGGGTGTAATTTTTAAAAATTTGCAGTCCCAGGACGCAGCAGAAGAATTATTACACCCGAAACATATTCCGGTTCCAAGGATCCATGCGAGTGAGAAAACAGAAGGATGTGTTAGAGATGTACCTCTTTTGCTTGTCGAGATATTGAAACCATGTTGAAGACGCCCAAGTGTTCGTCCTCTACAAGTATCCACATGTCGACTCCTCAACGTTGCTCCCTTCCATGCTTGGTGCTAGCCTCGGGAAGAGAAGATCACCTCTTGGAATCTCCTTTCTCTCCCTCCTATGTTCTTAACGCCTACAAATTTCCTCCAAGGAAACTCTCGGCCAAAGAGGAGGAAGAAAAGGGTGGTGGTGCTCTTTCCTTTGCTCTTCACGCCAACAAGTTTCCTCCAAGGAAACTTTCGGCCAAAGAAGAGGATGAAGGATGATGGCTCAACTCTAAGGAAAGATGGCGGCTAGGGCTTGAGAACTTGCGCCACTCCAAGTGGAAGTTCTCTTGCTCTCGGCTTGAGAAGATGCGTTAAGAGAGAAGGGCGCATGCCCCTCCTTTTATAACCATGCTGCCCCTAACCGCCTCCATACTTTCCTTCTACGTTTATGGCTCAATTCCATCAAGGAATTAGTCTAATAATTCAGCCGCCACTTCCCTCTAATTAGCGCATATAGAAGCTTTGAATTAATCTAGCATCTTCCCTAATTAAGAGGGGATACTTGAATTCTAATCATACTAGGACTTTCCATATTTGATTATTGCATATATGACTTGAATTAATCAAATCATATTTGCCCACAAATCAGTCCGCACGTCCAAGAGGGTTTCCAAATTTAGGAAACCGAATCCTACAAGGATTCTTATCCCTCATTAGCGCAAACTCCATAAGTGCAATTATCTCATGCACCAAGTCCAATTATAATTCCCATTAGGATTCAAAATTGCCTTAATTAGATTTGATCCACAATTCCTAATTGAATTTGAATCTCATCACTAATTTAGGCTTATGAATAAAATCCCTAATTGGATTAGGATTTGTGCCCAACACTATGGGCCTCATCTAAATCCAATTCCTAATGGGATTTGAATCCTAGTTGGATTAGGATTTGCGCCCAACCCTTGTGGGCCTTATCCAATTCCAAATTCTTATTAAGATTTGAATCCTAATTGGATTAGGATTCCAACTCCTAATTAGATTAGGATTCCAACTCCTAATGGAATTAAGATTCCAACATGGTATAAACCCATGAATCCCAATTGGACTCAGATTCAACCATGAATCTGTCTTGGACTCAGAATAATGAATTCAAATATATTCCAAGATTTCTAGATCATAAAACAACGTCAAGAGTCTATTGCGTGTGACCCCGTAGGATCCAAATGACGATGGCAATGATGACAGATCATCATAAGTAGTGAGGGGTATCTAGCAACACATCACTACTACCCATGTCACAGGACTAAGTCATATGGCAACAACTCCCTAACAAGCAACGAGGATTCCTATGCATTATATATCCCTTTGCCTAAACTGATATCCTGCCATTGGATTAGTCTTAAGTTTATTAATCCAATCTATTGGTCATGACTCAATCAGTGTGGCCACACATTCCTGTCATGCACCAATGAGGTGGGGCGCCCCAGAGTGGATATCATACTTCCTATGAAGGAAGGAGCAAATCCTACTATTGGTCATCCATGTCTCTACATGACTTATGACATGCCCAATTACAGTCGTTTTAGTCTCCCAATTACGGAGAGACGTAAGACAGCATCAAAGCATACCCATCATCAAATCTAGACATGAATACCTTACGTCTAAGGATCAATGCAAACCTCTTGCATATGAGATTAACTTGTTGACTAGACAAGTCAATCCTCACGGTGGATCACTCTAGTGCATCCAATGCACCTATATGTCTGCGTTACTGTGCCCCGCACCTAACCAGCCCATACACCAGTCTCACATGTACCAAAGCTGTCCCATATCTACTAAGGTACCTTGACTGAGGATAGCTTATGAGAATGGATCCAACCAAACTCCTGGGACATTATTTATGCAACTCAATACATCAACGCAGGTAGAGAAGTCTGCACAATAATGACCATGCCTCTATAATAATTCTATCAAAGTACATTCAAATAATGCCTGACCATGTCCATACATTGGTCTGCAAGGCATATACACCAACAATCTCCCACTTGCACTAAGACTAAGGGCAACTGATGATAGTCAGTTCCAATGTCTCTAGTATGACCTATTTTGCTTCCGCTGCGCTAGAGGCTATGTCAGTGGGTTTTTCTAGATTGCTATCTGTGTTTATTTTAACAAATTTGATCATCATCCTTATCCATGATCTCTAAGATCAGATGATATGCTGCAGTACATACTTGAGTACTAAGTTCCTTTACTTATGCTATGGCCCCAGTAAGAACTATACTGGACCATCAAGCTCCAGGAACTAAATCAAGTTCAAATGAAGTTGCTTCCTTGGCTGCCACAAGAAGCCACAATGTACTCAGCCTTAATTGTAGATTTTGCCATTGTGGTTTGCATAATGCTCTTCTAGCACATAATACCTCAACAAGGCAAGGCACAAATCCTGGCTGTGATCAATAGTCATTAGACTGGAACGAAATATCAGTGTACCCCTGTACACAAAATTCTTCCTGTCTATTATAGACTAGACTTCAATCCTTTATACTTCCCAAGTATATATGAGGATTCCTTTCACAGCTATCCAGTGTCAAACACTAGGATCTGATTGAAACTTACTGGCTATGCTCCAAGCATCTGCCACAAATGGTCTTGTGCTTATTACACCAAGCATGATCTATCCTATACCCAATGTACTAGGATTACAGACTCATGTTACCGCTCTCTAGCTATGTTGAGATGACATAGTATCCTTGAGAGAGTCAGACCATATCTTCTTGGAAGGTATCATTGTTGGTGTATATGCCCTAGGACCTAGTTTTGGTCAACTTATGTACTACTTGACATTGATATTTATATATCATTCTGGCATTGTCGTTATCATTGTTTGACTACACCTGTGATTGTGTACTTACATGATAATGTCCCTGGAGACAGATTGGATCTGTGCTCGAATCATAATCCCCAGTCGATGTACCTTAGTGGATATGGGACTGCTATGGTACTTGAGAGACTGGTATGTGGGCTGGTTAGGCACGTGGTGCTAACGCAGACACATGGGTATATCATTGGGGATATACTGGATAGACCCGCTATGAGGCTATGACTTGGTGTCACGAGTTATCCTCATAAGTGACAGGAGATGCATTGATCCCTTGACTTGAGGTCATTGATCATTCTATATGATTAGGGACTTGCTTTGATACAACCTAACACCTTGCCGTAGCTGGGAGGTCATAACGGTTGTTATTGAGCATGTCACGACCCATATGAGAAGATCAATGGACAGACATAGGATTTGCCCCTTCCCTAAGGAAGTATGATATCCATGGAGCTCCTTTATGGTTCTATGACTGAGAGTGTATGGCCATACCCAGGTGAGAACCTGTTTTAGTCATAGCCTTGTGATTGGATGAAAACAAGTGGTGACACACTTGTCCAATCGGATATCAGTTCGGCAAAGAGACTGTAATGCATCTGTACCTAGTTGCGATGATGGGGATGTCGATGTCGATATCCATTCCAATGACCTGGGTAGTAGCGATGCACTGCTAGGTGCCACTCACTGCTTGTGATGACCTCTGGTCACCACTACCAGCGTCAGAAGAACCTACAGGGTCGCACACCTTGATACTTGAGTTCTCGTATTGATCGGGAAGCCTTATGATCGAGTTATTTGATAACTCGGATCTAATTGGGAGATTTCATCTGCACCAATGGGCCTGATGAGATGGAAGAATGTTATTGGAGCCAAACTTCATTTTTGGCAGGTTGACCCGTATTTGACCATGGTTGGTCACATTTGGATTAGGGTTGCATTGGATTAGATCCAAGTGCTTAATCAACCTATGCAATGATGTTTGGGCTAGCTCATTATCCAATGAGGCCCAATAACAAGTTCTCATGAAGAGATGAGAGGCTAAAAGGGTATAATGGGGAGAAACATGAACCATTAGGCGCCTAGGGGCATAATGGGGTCATGTTGGCGCCTTTGCTTCATTATGGAAGTAAAGGGTGCCTCCCCCTCTCTTCCTAGGATGGAATGCATGCCTCTATGGCATTGCTTGAGACGCAAGGCAAGGCCTTGGCGCACAAGGAAAGGCATGGGAACAAAAGGTAAGGTTGAATGAGAATTATGGAAATGTCTTGGAGACTTTCCTTATCTCAAACCTCCTCATCCTAGCCCTACACTTGTCATGATCCTAGCCATTACCCTAACCGCCTCTTGCCCTATAAATATGACCCTAGTCGCCCCCTCTTGTGGTAATCAATCCTTGAAGGTGTGAACACAAGGAGAGGGGCGAGTGCTTGGAGCAAAGGGCGCATCTTCCATAACCGCAAGCCTCTTCCTCCTTTCCTCTTGGCGCAAGGAGATCTAGGGCTTGGCGGCTTGGGCGGTTTTCTTTCTTCTCTTGGCGCATCATCTCTCTTGGTGGCGCAAGTGAAGTAGAGTATCTCCCTAAGGCTTGGATCTTCTTCCCGAGGCTAGCACCGGGCGTGGAAGAAGAGAACTCAAGAGATCCATGTGTGCGAGACTGCAGAGGGCGAACACTTGGGTGCCTTCATCGACATCGCTCTACATTGCTCTTAAGGTATTTCCTAACTCATCGTGTCGACTCCCTTGCATGCGATCTTCACTGGGTTTTTGGGACTGGCATGTTTCGGGGACATTCTTCCGCTGCGAAAAATGTATGTTCATAACTCTGAAAAATTGTAAAATGTCCCCGGGGTTTCCCAACAGTGGTATCAGAGCGACTTGCAAGACTCGAACGATGTTTTATGCTTTTCTTCCATGCTCACATGCCATATCTCTATTTTCGTAAATAGCATGATGCATGGCAATCAATTTTTCTAAAAGTAGAAAAATTAGGGTTTCTTGTTTCTATCATCCTCTCAATCTCTTTTGGAATTTTTGAACTATTTTCCTTGTTTGATTTAAAGATCAAAGGCGCACGTGATTTTGTCAAGTAGGACGGGCATTGTGTCTTCGGACTGGCCAAGTCTCTTGATCTGACAAAATTGCCAGCCGAAAGGATCTCTGAAATCATCATGAAAAATAAATCGCAATAAATCAAAAGGCTTGTGAGAAGAAGATGAGAAAAAGAAACTGGTTTTGTGAAAAAGTAAAATTTTAGATTTTATGTTTTTCATGAGCATGTAGAATTGCATGAGTAAATACCTTGATTGTGCATGATGTTGTGATCATTAGTCAAGCCCCCCCTTTGCATGCCTGCGATGTATCCTTGTGCGGCCTGCGTGCCATCTTTTTCATTATTTTTGTAAAAATTAAGAGGAAGATTAAGGGCTAGGCGCATCCTTCTTGGACCTTGATGCTCGCATCTTGCTTGATGGCGCAAGCATGCAAGGTGGCGCATGCAAGCTGGTGCTTGGTTGCTTGGTGGCGCAAAAGGTCTTTTCCCCTTGCATGGTGGCGCACCTTCCTTGGAGGAAGACCATGGCATTGGCTGAACCTATGGGGAACTTCGAAAGTATTCCTCTACGGTTTGAGAGCTAAACCATGAGAGAAGGACCTTGGAGCCAACCTTGAAGTTCAAGCTAGAGGTCGGCTAGGCTAGGTCTAGTTTTTGGGGTTTGAGTTCTAGGACAAGAGTTGAACCTATTTCATGGCATGGATTGGTTCAATGTCTTGTATAGGATATGATCACATCATCCTTTACTGCTTTTATTATTATCTGCAGAAGCATGCCTGAAATGTTTTACCGTTATGTTATCACTATAGGATTGAATGCCTGTAATGATAGACATAAGATAAAACTGAGATGATGAGACCTTAAACAAAAACCCTCAATTAAAATATCAAGTCTGGTAGCCTTCTAACGCGTAGCCCTCACTAAGCTATCGATCAGTGGAGTTGTGATTTGTTTCCCACCCTCGTGGGACACACCCACTTATCTTTAGAAAGTGCGTGGTGGCAATGGTTTCCCCAGTCCAGTTTTAACCTGGGCGTGCCTTCGCAAGGAAACTCGTTGGCCCTGGGCATAACGGTTAGGAATGGACTTGACTAGAAGTTCACATGTGCTGGGCACATGGTGAAAGTCTAGAGGCATCGTTGAGAGGTAAAAGTTTCATGTTGTATCCAGCCCTCGCTGGACATGAAATGCCCAGACTGTCTCAACAAGGGGAGTTGCTTGGAGCAACCGGCCGGCGCGCCCACCTTAGGAAACATGGGTTACTTTGTGCATCTCATCCCACCCTCGTGGGACGCGAAGCCTCATGTGAAATAAGGATCCCATCTCACTAGGAAGTCTTAAACTTCCCGATTGACTTTGTGGGTTGTCAATTCGAATTTAAAATAGTGGGAGCCATGGTCATTTAAAACAAGTCCAGTTTAAATGATTCGAAGTAGTACTAATCTGTTCTTCTTGGGTGTTGTAGAACAATGGCTACGAACACTGGCGGATTATCACTGTGATCACTCCTTGATAAGGATAAGTTAGTTGGAACTAACTTTATGGACTGGCATCGGAATTTGAGGATAGTCCTCAAGCTCGAGAAGAAGCTGTATGTCCTTGAACAGCCTCTTCCTGCGGCTCCTCCGCCTAATGCCCGAAAGGCAGACAGAGATGCTTATAGAAAGCATCAGGATGACTCTTTGGAGGTTGCATGTCTTATGCTAGCCAGTATGGCACCTGAACTGCAGGTGCAATATTAGGAGCAGAACGCTTTTCAGATGATTACTCGTCTGAAACAGATGTTCGAGGCTCAGGCTAGAACTGAGAGATTTGACACCGCCAAAGCAGTCTTTCGGTGCAAGTTGTCTGAAGGTGCACTAGTGAGACCCCATGTTCTCAAACTCATTGGGAATGTGGATCATCTCAGGAGACTGGGACACACCATAGACAACGAGCTAGTTGTGGATCTTATTCTTCATTCCCTGCCCCCTAGCTTCAGTCCGTTTATCATCAATTTCAACATGAACCGGATTGAGTGCACACGGGAGGAATTGATGAATATGCTCCAAACAGCCGAGCGAGAGATGGGAAAGACCAAACCCAATTATGTTCTTTTGGTCCCTGCAACCAAGAAGATAAAGAAGAAGGGTAAGGCACGTGCTAAGAGCAGTGCCAGAGGTCCTACCAAAGCACTGAAGAAAAGGGCGAAGAAGTCAAAGGAATAGAGGTGTTTTCACTGTGGCGAGCAGGGCCACTGGAGAAGGGACTGCAGGAAGCTTCAGAATGAAGAGAAGAAAGGCTTGGCCTTAACTTCTAGCTCAGGTATTTATGTTACAGAAGTCAACCTTTTTACTTCTATGTCATGGGTATTGGATACCGCATGTGGAGCTCATATTTGTACAAATATGCAGGGGCTCAAGAAAAGTAGATCGGTGCGGCTTGGAGAGATTGACCTACGCGTTGGAAACGGGGCACAGGTTGCTACTGTTGCTATAGGCATTTTGACTCTCTCCTTGCCTTATGGACTTCAATTAGAACTGGACAATTGCTTTTGTGTACCTTCGCTAAGTAAGAACATTGTATCCATTCCTTGCTTGGCAAGGAAAGGATTTAAATTTGAATTAAATAAGAACTCCTGTTCTTTTTCATTTGCAAATATGTTCTATGGGAAGGGTACTTTGTGCAATGGTCTATATATCTTGGATATGGAAAGTTCTATTTGTAACATAAGCAATAAGAGGACCAAACTGAGTGGTTCAGTTGGTGCTTTCCTATGGCACTGTCGATTAGCCCATATAAACAAGAATCGCATCCAACAACTCCATGCAAATGGATTGTTAGATTCAAGTTCCTTGGAGGAATTTGATACTTGTGAACCTTGTTTATTAGGGAAGATGACAAAGGCGCCCTTCACCAAGATTGGTGAGAGGGCAGAAGGTTTATTGGATCTCATACATACTGATGTGTGTGGGCCCTTCAATAAACAAGCCAGAGGAGGGTACTACTACTTCATTACCTTCACTGATGACTTCAGTAGGTATGGTTATGTCTACTTAATGAGACATAAATCTGAATCCTTTGAGAAATTCAAGGAGTTCAAGAATGAAGTAGAGAACCAGCTTGGAAGATCCATTAAAGCTCTTCGATCAGATCGAGGTGGAGAATACCTGAGTGGTGAGTTCTTTGACTATCTGAGAGAGTGTGGGATCATATCCCAACTCACTCCTCCTGGAACACCTCAATGGAATGGTGTGTCTGAAAGGAGAAATCAAACTTTATTGGATATGGTTCGATCCATGATGAGTCATGCAACTCTACCTTCATCATTCTAGGGGCATGCACTAGAAACAGCTTCTCTGATACTGAATAATGTTCCATCTAAGAGTGTCTCCAAAATACCATACGAGGTGTGGAGTGGGAGACGCCCTAATCTCACGTTTATCAGGATCTGGGGATGTGAGGCTTATGTCAAACGTCAGGATTCTAGCAAGCTAGAACCTAGATCTGAGAAGTGTGTGTTTGTGGGGTATCCTAAGGAAACTAAAGGATACTACTTCTATGTCCCAACGGAGAACAAAGTTTTTGTTGCTCGGGGTGCTGTCTTTCTAGAGAAAGAATTTCTTATGAAAGAAGTTAGTGGGACGAAGTTTGACTTGGATGAGGTCCAAGTGCAAGCACAAGACAAAGAGATGGAATCTGAGCCACCTGCACCGGTTGCTAGGCAACCTGAGGCTCAAACACAGGTCCCGCGTAGGTCTGGGAGAATTCGTCGTGCACCTGAAAGGTATGGGTCGCTACCGACCCAACACGATGGGATCTTCATCATTGAGGATGAACCTAGAACCTATGATGAGGCGGTCAGTGGACCGGACTCTGAGAAATGGCTTGACGCCATGAGATCTGAGATGGATTCCATGTCGGCTAACCAAGTCTGGGATTTGGTTGAGCTGCCTGATGGGGTAAAACCCATAGGGTGTAAATGGGTCTTCAAGAAGAAGACAGACATGGATGACAAAATAGTTACCTATAAGGGTAGACTAGTGGCTAAAGGATTTAAACAAGTCCACGGGGTGGACTATGATGAAACCTTCTCGCCGGTTGCCATGATTAAATCCATTCGGATTCTGCTTGCTATAGCTGCATATCATGACTATGAGATATGGCAGATGGATGTGAAAACAGCGTTCCTTAACGGGAAGCTGACTGAGAATGTGTATATGACACAACCTAATGGCTTCATCCATCATGCAGAGGCTAATAAGGTCTGCAGGCTAAAGAGGTCCATTTATGGATTAAAGCAAGCATCTCGAAGTTGGAATCTTCGATTTGATGAGGCCATGAGAGATTATGGCTTTATCAAAAGCGAAGATGACGCCTGTGTATACAGAAAATTCAGTGGGAGCCTGGTAATTTTTCTGGTCTTGTATGTTGATGACATACTGCTCATCGGAAACGACATACTGCTCATCGGAAACGACATCCCTAGTCTTCAAGCTGTGAAGACATGGTTGGGGAAGTGTTTCGAGATGAAAGACTTAGGGGAGGCCGCCTATATTCTAGGCGTGAGGATCTACCGGGATAGATCCAAGAGGTTCTTGGCCCTTAGTCAAAGTACTTACATTGATAAGGTACTGGAAAGGTTCTACATGGAGCAATCCAAGAAAGGATACCTTCCAGTGAGACATGGCCTTACTCTCTTAAAGAGCCAGTGTCCTACAACACAGGCTGAGAGGGACGACATGAGTCGAATTCCTTATGCTTCGGCAGTAGGATCGATCATATATGCAATGTTATGTACTAGACCAGATGTGGCATATGCTGTGAGCATAACCAGCCGATACCAATCCAATCCAGGTCTACAGCACTGGGTGGCTGTAAAGAACATCCTAAAGTATCTGAGAAGAACTAAGGATTTGTTCTTGGTCTATGGGGGACAGGAAGAGCTCAGTATGCAGGGCTATACTGACGCATCGTTCCAGTCTGACCCTGACGACTTTAGATCGCAGGCCGGCTATGTGTTCAAGATAAATGGAGGCGCTGTATGTTGGAAGAGCTTCAAGCAATCCACCATAGCAGATTCTACAACCGAAGCTGAGTATGTGGCTGCTTCTGAGGCAGCCAAGGAAGCTGTTTGGATAAGGAAGTTCTTATGTGATCTTCAAGTGGAACCTAGTGCAATGGATCCAATTGAACTCTACTGTGACAACAATGGAGCAATTGCACAAGCCAAGGAACCACGGTCTCATCAAAGATCCAAACACATACTCAGAAGATTTCACCTGATCAGAGAGATCATTGACAGAGGTGATGTCAAGATTATCAGAGTAGACATAGAGAACAATCTGGCAGACCCATTGACCAAGGCTTTGGCGCAGCAGAAGCATGATGGTCACGCTAGAGATATGGGGTTGAGATTCCTCAACTTCTAGGTCTTAGTGCAAGTGGGAGATTGTTGGTGTATATGCCCTAGGACCTAGTTTTGGTCAACTTATGTACTACTTGACATTGATATTTATATATCATTCTGGCATTGTCGTTATCATTGTTTGACTACACCTGCGATTGTGTACTTACATGATAATGTCCCTGGAGACAGATTGGATCTATGCTCGAATCATAATCCCCAGTCGATGTACCTTAGTGGATATGGGACAGCTATGGTACTTGAGAGACTGGTATGTGGGCTGGTTAGGCACGTGGTGCTAACGCAGACACATGAGTATATCATTGGGGATATACTTGATAGACCCGCTATGAGGCTATGACTTGGTGTCATGAGTTATCCTCATAAGTGACAGGAGATGCATTGATCCTTTGACTTGAGGTCATTGATCATTCTATATGATTAGGGACTTGCTTTGATACAACCTAACACCTTGCCGTAGCTGGGAGGTCATAACGGTTGTTATTGAGCATGTCACGACCCATATGAGAAGATCAATGGACAGACATAGGATTTGCCCCTTCCCTAAGGAAGTATGATATCCATGGAGCTCCTTTATGGTTCTATGACTGAGGGTGTATGGCCATACCCAGGTGAGAACCTGTTTTAGTCATAGCCATGTGATTGGATGAAAACAAGTGGTGACACACTTGTCCAATCGGATATCAGTTCGGCAAAGAGACTGTAATGCATCTGTACCTAGTTGCGATGATGGGGATGTCGATGTCGATATCCATTCCAATGACCTGGGTAGTAGCGATGCACTGCTAGGTGCCACTCACTGCTTGTGATGACCTCTGGTCACCACTACCAGCGTCAGAAGAACCTACTGGGTCGCACACCTTGATACTTGAGTTCTCGTATTGATCGGGAAGCCTTATGATCGAGTTATTGGATAACTCGGATCTAATTGGGAGATTTCATCAGCGCCAATGGGCCTGATAAGATGGAAGAATGTTATTGGAGCCAAACTTCATTTTTGGCAGGTTGACCCGTATTTGACCATGGTTGGTCACATTTGGATTAGGGTTGCATTGGATTGGATCCAAGTGCTTAATCAACCTATGCAATGATGTTTGGGCTAGCTCATTATCCAATGAGGCCCAATAACAAATTCTCATGAAGAGATGAGAGGCTAAAAGGGTATAATGGGGAGAAACATGAACCATTAGGCGCCTAGGGGCATAATGGGGTCATGTTGGCGCCTTTGCTTCATTATGGAAGTAAAGGGCGCCTCCCCCTCTCTTCCTAGGATGGAATGCATGCCTCTATGGCATTGCTTGAGACGCAAGGCAAGACCTTGGCGCACAAGGAAAGGCGTGGGAACAAAAGGTAAGGTTGAATGAGAATTATGGAAATGTCTTGGAGACTTTCCTTATCTCAAACCTCCTCATCCTAGCCCTACACTTGTCATGATCCTAGCCATTACCCTAACCGCCTCTTGCCCTATAAATATGACCCTAGTCGCCCCCTCTTGTGGTAATCAATCCTTGAAGGCGTGAACACAAGGAGAGGGGCGAGTGCTTGGAGCAAAGGGCGCATCTTCCATAACCGCAAGCCTCTTCCTCCTTTCCTCTTGGCGCAAGGAGATCTAGGGCTTGGCGGCTTGGGCGGTTTTCTTTCTTCTCTTGGCGCATCATCTCTCTTGGTGGCGCAAGTGAAGTAGAGTATCTCCCTAAGGCTTGGATCTTCTTCCCGAGGCTAGCACCGGGCGTGGAAGAAGAAAACTCAAGAGATCCGTGTGTGCGAGACTGCAGAGGGCGAACACTTGGGCGCCTTCATTGACATCGCTCTACATTGCTCTTAAGGTATTTCCTAACTCATCGTGTCGACTCCCTTGCATGCGAACTTCACTGGGTTTTTGGGACTGGCCTGTTTCGGGGACATTCTTCCGCTGCGAAAAATGTATGTCCATAACTCTGAAAAATTGTAAAATGTCCCCGGGGTTTCCCAACAATCATCATTTGGAATCACCCAATATGAACCTCTCCAGAAACTCCTGGATGAACATAGATTGACTAAAGGGCAATGACTTTCTTGGATCCTTATCTATAGATCCTCATGCCTAGTATGTAGGCATCATTCCCTAGATCATTCTTCTTGAAATACTTCCCAAGCCTTGACTTCACCGCGTGAAGAGCTGGGATGTCATTTCATGTGAGGAGAATATCATCAATCATCTAGAACAAGAAATACTATAAGGCTCCCACTGATCTTCTTGTAAACACAGGCTCATGCTTGCATAAGACCATGCATATCTTTATGGCCTTCATATGAAAACCTTTCAGCTATTTCCATATAGACATACCCTTATAGACGTCCATTAAGAAAAGCAATTTTTTATAACAACATGCCATAACAGAAAATGAGATTATAACAAGCACATACCTTAATGGACTTCAAACACAGCTATTGGTAAAAATTTCATCACTATCCACCCAGTGGATTTGCTTGAAATTTCTATTCACTAGCTTGCCTTTAAGGTAACAATATTACCTTCCATGTCTATCTTCCTAGAAGATTTATTTACAGCCTATGGGTGTTACCCTTTTGGCGGCTCATCTAAGTCCCAGATCTGATCAGCAGACATGGAGTCCATTACGGTTCTCATGGCGCTTAGCCATTTCTTGGAATCTGGTCTATCGACCACTTCCATTTCATCATAAGTCTTAGGTTCATCCTTGACGAAAAATTCGTCATGCCCAGCATTTCGAATCCATCCAGACTTATGCGGTTCCTGTGTTACTTGAACTTCAGGTTGACTTTCAACCTGTATGTGAGATTCAACTCTCCATTTGTGTCTAATTGTATTGTGGTTGATTCTGGACCTTGTCCCAATCAAATCTACTCCCACCAGCTCCTTTCAAAAGAAATATCTTCTTAAGAGAGACAGCAGTTTGAGCAACAAATATTTTTGTTCTCTTTGGGATAGAAATAGCACTCTATAGTGCCCCACAAACACATACTTTTGAATCACTGCATATTACATTCCCAATATCTATTGATGAAATGGGATATTTGCAGTTCCCAACTCAAAAGCTATCTTAGGCACACTTTCCAATGGAGTGACAGTACATCTGTTTGCATGGCGTCATAGTAGTATATTTGCATGACTATTCAAAGATGGAACCACATCCAATGTGTTCCTCTTTCTTTCTTTGAAATTCACCATACAGTGGCGTTCCAAGTAAGCTATGAGATAACCCCACACTCTTTAGGACAGTCATCAAATTCTCCACTAATCACTTTGATCCAATCAAAGTGCTTTAATAGATCTACCAATTTGATTCAAGACTCCATTTGTGAACTTCTTGGATTTCTCCAAAGTTCTTGGATATGGCATACCTACACCTAATGAAGTATACAACACCTCTTAGTGCTTGTTTACATGGGTCCACACACATTGCTGTGTAATAGATCCAACAAGCCACTTGCCCTTCAATCGTTTTGGTGAAGGCAGCATCTGTTACTTTGTTTCTTTGAACAAGGCCCACATTTATCATAATCCTAAAAGGATAATGATCCCAATAGTCCATGGACCTTTGGATGTGACCATTGTTCTATAGTTTAAGAGACAATGCTATAAGAGGGTGTTTATTGAATCATTGGATCTGATCTTGTGTTACATATAGAACCACAAACTATTATCAACTGTATCACTTCAATAGAACATCTCAGATTTAAAGAAAAATATCATTTATTATTTCAAACTGAAATCCTTTCCAAAAGGAATGATGTTCTAATACATAAGCTGATACATAATAGCAAAGTTCTAGATAAAGTCTTCAAGTCAGTGAGATGATATCAACAGGAGCATCCAATACTCTGTCCCTGACCCGAGAGTCGATCCCACCAAGCCTGATCATCCTACTTCTTTTGAGCTCCTGCATATGAAAAACATATGTAAGCTCCACATGAGGTACCCAGTACCCATGAATAAGAAGTAGACAAAAGACCTCAGTAACACAATACCTGAAGCGGATGGCTTACATCCCTTCTTCTTTGCCATGCTCTTCTTGGGCCTTAATCCTCTTCGAAATACCCATGCATTTCCAGTCTTCCGAAGTATTAGCTTCGAAGATACAGAACCATGGTCATTCTCAGATTCAGGCATACACTCCGAAGATCCAACAGAACTCTCCTGATCTTTGTCTATAGAGCATGGTGTGAAGAGACCTTTGAGATGTATGATAAGATCATAAATCCCCATCTCATCACACTCAACCTTAACCTCTGGAGTCATGCACTCTAAGACAAGAGCAGTGTACTGATTGTTATCCTCACAGTGTTCAAGATAGACATTCCACTCCCACTCAGTACAAAAGTATATACTGGGCTGGGATGGAGGTCTTTCAAGAAGATGCACCTTGTTTTCTTGTTCTAGTATATTGGACAAAATCTTGAACCACTTTGTCCAATTTGTCCCATCCAATTTATTTTTATAAAGTCTCAATCTTAGATTAGGAGATGCCATCTACAATAAGCAAATAAGTAAAATAAGTACTATGATAAAGCATTTAACTAGGACTTTAATTAAATGCTATGTTCCCACTATTTCCAAAAGCAAGTTGAGAACTCTCAAACTCAACATGGAAATCAGTGAGTAGGATCCTAATTTCACATGAGGTCTCCGCGACTCACGAGGATGAGTTGGGATCAACAGAGAGTCTCATGCTTCCTTAGGTAGGCATGCCAGCCAATTGTGCCGCGCACAACTCCTCTTAGTTAAGACAGACTAGGCATCCTGTGTCCAGCGAGGGCTGGAAACAACACAGAACCCTATCCTCTCAACAGCTGCCTCTAGTGTTTCATCATGTTAGTGACATATGAAAAACCAGTCAAGTCTGATCCTAACCGTTATGCCCAAGGTCAACGAGTTTCCCTGCGAAGGCGCGCCAGGTTAAAACGGACTGGGGAAACCGTTGCCACCACACACCTCCTAAAGATAAGTGGGTGTGTCCCACGAGGGTGGGAAACAGTTCACAACACCACTGATTGATAGTTTGATGAGGGCTACATGTTAGAAGGCTACTGACTTGATATTTCAATGAGAGTTTTTGCATGTTAATTTTATTCTTTTCTAGCATGCAATTTTTACTATGGTTATGGCAGTAAAGAAAAACATCACAGGCATGCTATGGACAAAATAATAAACCATCACAGGCATGCTAATATGGTTGATATGGTCATAGCCCTTTCCATACACATAACTTGTCACGAGCCATGTGACATGTTATCGTTCATCCAAGGGTTGTGAGTCCCATTAGCAGATCAGCCCATGCTAGAAGCCGAAAGCATCTGTCCTTCCTTCAGCCGCAAGTCCATCACCACGCTTCCAAAGCTGGCGCCACTACTGACTCCGGTTGAAGAAGACTCCTTGTTGTCAAGATGAAGCCTTAACCTATCTTCTAATTCTACATCTATTCTAAAAAGATGAAAAATTTTACATCAAGATTGGGGGAGAACCACGCGCAGGTGGAGAGAGATTTTACAAGCATTCATCACAAGTGGAAACATGCTTCCACATCACAACACAGGAGGGCACTCGCTATGACCATATCAACCCAATCAAGAGGCAAGAGGCGCATATAAAATTTGAAAAGCCGAGCAATATCAAATTTTAATTACCCTATGCGCCAACATCATCCAAAGCACTCTCTTAACGAAATTAATGCTAAAATTAGATCAAGTTCCATGATGATTTCATAGACCCTATCGGCTGGCAGTTACTGTCAGATCAAGAGACCCGGCGAGTCCGAAGAGACAATACCCGTCCTACTTGACAAAACCACGTGCCCTTTGGTCTTAAATCCATCGTGAACACAATCAAATTTCAGCCATAAAATTGAAAAGAGAAGATTGGATGAAAAACGCTTTCTACGTGAAACGCGCATGGATAGAAGAAAAATTTTTCAAAAAGTTTTCACACAAGCAAACGTAAACCTTGTGTTTCTCGCAAGTAGCTCTGATACCACTGTTGGGGAATACCGGGTGTAATTTTAAAATTTTGCAGTCCCAGGACGCAGCGGAAGAATTATTACACACGAAACATATTCCGGTCCCAAGGATCCATGCGAGAGAGAAAACACAAGGATGTGTTAGAGATGTACCTCTTTTGCTTGTCGAGAAATTGAAACCATGTTGAAGACGCCCAAGTGTTCGTCCTCTACAAGTATCCACGCGTCGACTCCTCAACATTGTTCCCTTTCACACTTGGTGCTAGCCTCGGGAAGAGAAGATCACCTCTTGGAATCTCCTTTCTCTCCCTCCTTTGTTCTTCACGCCTACAAATTTCCTCCAAGGAAACCCTCGGCCAAAGAGGAGAAAGAAAAGGGTGGTGGTGCTCTTTCCTTTGCTCTTCACGCCAACAAGTTTCCTTCAAGGAAACTTTCGGCCAAAGAAGAGGATGAAGGATGATGGCTCAACTCTAAGGAAAGATGGCGGCTAGGGCTTGAGAACTTGCGCCACTCCAAGTGGAAGTTCTCTTGCTCTCGGCTTGAGAAGATGCGTTAAGAGAGAAGGGCGCATGCCCCTCCTTTTATAACCATGCTGCCCCTAACCGTCTCCATACTTTCCTTCTACGTTTATGGCTCAATTCCTCCAAGGAATTAGTCTAATAATTCAGCCGCCACTTCCCTCTAATTAGCGTATATAGAAGCTTTGAATTAATCTAGCATCTTGCCTAATTAAGAGGGGATACTTGAATTCTAATCATATTAGGACTTTCCATATTTGATTATTGCATATATGAATTGAATTAATCAAATCATATTTGCCCACAAATCAGTCCACACGTCCAAGTGGGTTTCCAAATTTAGGAAACCGAATCCTACAAGGATTCTTATCCCTCATTGGCGCAAATTCCATAAGTGGAATTATCTCATGCACCAAGTCCAATTATAATTCCCATTAGGATTCAAACTTGCC
Source organism: Costus lasius (assembly GCA_027563935.2). NCBI lineage: Eukaryota > Viridiplantae > Streptophyta > Magnoliopsida > Zingiberales > Costaceae > Costus > Costus lasius. The sequence continues at coordinate 32,410,138 of CM050448.1, forward strand.
TTAATTAGATTTGATCCACAATTCCTAATTGAATTAATTAGATTTGATCCACAATTCCTAATTGAATTTGAATCTCATCACTAATTTAGGCTTATGAAAAAAATCCCTAATTGGATTAGGATTTGTGCCCAACGCTATGGGCCTCATCTAAATCCAATTCCTTATGGGATTTGAATCCTAGTTGGATTAGGATTTGCACCCAACCCTTGTGGGCCTTATCCAATTCCAAATTCTTATTAGGATTTGAATCCTAATTGGATTAGGATTCCAACTCCTAATTAGATTAGGATTCCAAATCCTAATGGAATTAGGATTCCAACACGGTATAAACCCATGAATCCCAATTGGACTCAGATTCAACCATGAATCTGTCTTGGACTCAGAATAATGAATTCAAATATATTCCAAGATTTCCAGATCATAAAACAACGTCAAGAGTCTATTGCGTGTGACCCCGTAGGATCCAAATGACGATGGCAATGATGACAGATCATCATAAGTAGTGAGGAGTATCTAGCAACACATCACTACTACCCATGTCACAGGACTAAGTCATATGGCAACAACTCCCTAAAAAGCAACGAGGATTCCTATGCATTATAGATCCCTTTGCCTAATCTGATATCCTGCCATTGGATTAGTCTTAAGTTTATTAATCCAATCTATTGGTCATGACTCAATCAGTGTGCCACACATTCCTGTCATGCACCAATGAGGTGGGGCGCCCCAGAGTGGATATCATACTTCCTATGAAGGAAGGGGCAAATCCTACTATTGGTCATCCATGTCTCTACATGACTTATGACATGCCCAATTACAGTCGTTTTAGTCTCTCAATTACGGAGAGACGTAAGACTGCATCAAAGCATACCCATCATCAAATCTAGACATGAATACCTTAAGTCTAAGGATCAATGCAAACCTCTTGCATAAGAGATTAACTTGTTGACTAGATAAGTCAATCCTCACGGTGGATCACTCTAGTGCATCCAATGCACCTGTATGTCTACGTTACTGTGCCCCACACCTAACCAGCCCATACACTAGTCTCACATGTACCAAAGCTGTCCCATATCTGCTAAGGTACCTTGACTGGGGATAGCTTATGAGAATGGATCCAACCAAACTCCTGGGACATTATTTATGCAACTCAATACATCAACGCAGGTAGAGAAGCCTGCACAATAACGACCATGCCTCTATAATAATTCTATCAAAGCACATTCAAACAATGTCTGACCATGTCCATACATTGGTCTACAGGGCATATACACCAATAGATTATAACATGTGTAAATTCTTATGGTACTGCCGTAATTTTCAGGAAACTTTCTGATGAAAAACCCCCCATATTATGGCAGTGCTCTGACATTACGACAGTGTATAAAAATACGGTACAATAATATAGATTACGGCCTTGCCGTATTTTGGTTCTTGGCTCCAATTTTCTTGAAATCTGACGTGTGACCTCCTCTTGTTGTTGTGAGTTCATCCAAGCATTCGGATTGCTTGAAGTCGACAGAAAATTATGCCTTTTTGCCTAAAAATCATTAAAAACCAAAAAGAGTGTAGATTGCACAAATAGTGATAAAAAAGGCATAAATATAAGCAAAGTCTATGAATGTGACACAAGAACACCAATGAAATGGCACTAAATTTACTATAAATTTTGGTGTCATCATCTAGTCATTAAGAAATCAAAGGGAATTACTCCCCCATGTCCCACAAAAAGTTTAAGCTAGCATGGAGAAAAGATTACAATAAACTTTTATTTCTAGCGATCAGAAATCAAAAATAAAGCGAAAGAACGAATAACCACATGGCTGTAATGAAAATTACAGCCGTAATATGCATATGAATAGTGCCGGCACTAGGTTTTTCGTCGATTTCTCCTCTGATCGAGATCCTTTCATGTTAAAACTTCTAGGATATGTTCCCTTGCTCCAGGCAAAGCTTCCCTTCAAATTTCACATCCGGAGATGCGCTGTACGCGTCCTAGCAACGAAACCTAGGTCGGCGGCGTGAAACTCAATTTCTCCTTTGTTAGTGGATGAAAATTAGGGCTTTTGGTGTCTCCTCCTTCGCCTCCTCCAAAGCCCTCCTTTTGCTTCTTACAATCTTGAAATTTATGGCCTAGATTGTCTGCAATCAATCGTGCAAAAATCGGACTCAAATTTGACCGTGAAAATCGCATATTGATGACTCCAAAATTCATTGTAAATTTCATGCTTATTCCATCAAATTTTTGAGTCATATTCATGCTTCTTTGCTTATTTTTTGCCTTTTTATTAAATATTTCAGAATCTACACTCTTTTTGGATTTTGATCATTTTCAGGCAAAAAGGTAACGTTTTCAATGGTTTTCAAGCAAATCCAACACATGGGCGTGATCTTAACTACAAGAGGAGACTACACATCAAATTTCAAGCCAAAACAAACTTTCTAGCAAATTTACGGTAGTGTTGTAAGTATTTTTACAGCCGTAATTTTGGATGAAGGCACTACCATAATGATTTTCACAGCATGTTCATTTGGGAAATTTTTTGAGAATTACGGCACAATCATAATTTTCATTACGGTACCATAATTTCAGGTTGATTTTGACCCAAGACTTCAGAGGCTTCAGAGGAAAATTATGGCACTACCATAATTCCAATTATGGTACCATAATTCTGGCCCAGACGCCCGATTCTTCCGCCAGAAAATTGATTTCGTGATTTCTCGAGATATAGGGCACCAAATTGAGATCTGTAAAATGCAGTGCACTCACAATTAAAGGAGGAAGGACTTAGAATAATGAGGAGAGGGTTTTCGAAACAACTGAAGAAATTTTACCATTGATCCACGGCGAATTGGAGAGGAGAAGGACCGCGCTAGGGTTCGTCGGTTCTCAGCCTACAGACCACCTCCGGCCAGAAAAATTTGATAGAGAGCTTGGCCTAGTGAAGGAGAACATACATCTAAAGTTTCAGAGCGAAAGGATTCCGAACGGAAGAGAAATGAATGAAACAGCGGTGACAGCGCTGTTTAGGGCAAAATTACGAGTTGTAATTTCATTATAGCCCGGTCTTGTAACTCTTCTCTCCTTATGTCGATTTCTTATCATACTGAAACATGTTTAGTTGTATTCTCTTCATCATACTACCTTAATCTTTATTTGGGACATGGGGGTGTAATCTCTTTGTTTCTTAATGACTAGAAAATGCTAATTTTGTCAAACTGATTTTATTGTGATCATTTTAATTTTGTGATTGATTGTTCTTTAATTCTCCTTTGTTTCTTAATATGAGCATATTTTATAATTTTACAAAATAGACTGAGAAGTTGATTGTGAAATTCGGAACCCTAGGAATTATCGAGTTTGGAACTATCGTGAGAGATTAGGTTGTTCTTCGAATTCTAATTTTTTTAAGAATTTTAATGCCTTGTTTATTTTATGATTCTTTGGATTGAGTTAATATTTTAGACTTGATTAGAAATTGTAAGAGATTAAATATCTGATCGTCAGAGAACCTTGAGTAAAACTTGTGTTGAGACTCGGATGCACGAGAGTGATCTTTGAGTTTCCACTTGAGGTTATCAACTTAGAATTCGGATGCACGAGAGTGATCCTTGAGTTCTTAGTTGATGGTTTACTTATTTTCAGCATTGAATAGATCTTGCACGAGAGTGAAGGTCGGTTCTTTGTACGATTGTTTGCGCGAGAGCGAGACAATTTATTCATGAGGTAAACTATACATTTATCATAATAAAATTAGATTGACAGACACTTATCTTAATCTAACAATTATAAATTAAAGTAGATGAACCCCTAGTCCCGATTTCTTCTCTAATATTTTCTCTGTGTTCTTTTCGATACTTTGATTCATTATTTTCCGATTGCCTAGGTAGTGAGAAATCAATTATTTAGTACTTGGCAACAAGATCTCTGTGGTTCGATATTTTTATTACTTCGAGTATCTGTGCACTTGTGGACATACAACAAGTTTTTGGCATCGTCGCCAAGGATTAGTCCAAGGTACACGCCAAACAACTTGGGATACAATAAGTTTTTGGCGTCGTTGTCAAGGATCTTGGTCTTGTCAATATTGAAGATATTAAGAGTATTTCTAGACTATGTCTTTTGTTTTTGTTTTTGTTTTTTGTTTTTGGTATTTTTGTTTTCCTGTTTTTGAAGTTTAGATTAATTCTATTTTTTTTATTATTCTGCATATTTTGAAATATTTGACATGTTTACTTGTGTATGCGTAGAAATTGAAGATCAGGGACCTCTAGTTCCTCTAGACCTTGAAATTAACAAAACTCTCAGATTGCGCACGAAGCTTAGATTTGCAGAAGTACAAGAAGAAGAAGTGATCATGGCTGAGGGAAGATCTTTGTGCGACTAAGCTGCCCCTAATCCACAGGGAGTTCACTCTAGTGTCACTAGACCGGCCATTGATGCGAACAATTTCGAGATCAAATCAGCATTCCTATCTATGCTTCAACAAAATTAGTTTGGAGGATCCCTACTTGAGGATCCTAATATTCATCTTTCTCTTTTTCATAAATTGTGTGATACAATTAAAATTAATGGAGTTTCTGATCATGCACTAAAATTGCGATTATTTCCTTTTTCTCTCATGAACCGAGCACGTGATTGGCTATGTGATGGAGTCATGGACACACATGAGGGTGGCCCAACACCTCTGGAATACGCTTGGGAAGACTCCCCAAGACTTGAGGAGGATGCCCCACAAATTCCGGCTCAAGAAGCTCCCTGTCACCTTGAACACGGCTAGGCCGTGTTGGCAGACATGGCCGTGACGACAGGAATGACCGTTCTAGCAGCCGTGACCGACTCCGCGTAACTCGGCCGACCCCGACACGGCCAGGCCGTGACTGGGGACACGGCTGTGACACGGTCTGTTATAACCTTGATTTTATTAATTTTAAATTTTAAAATTTTAGAAATATCAGAATTTGTATTTTTGGAATTTTAGGGATTTTTCTGGAATTTTTGGAAAATTTTTAAGGTTTTAAAATTTGATTTTTTTTAAAAAAAAATTTGAATTGCACTCGCGGGGGCTCGAACCCGCGACGCACGAATCCTTTCGCGTGCAACTGAACCACCAGGCTAAATCTTCGTTTCTGATAATAAACCATGCTTCATTTAGTTAGTTTCTATTTGATTTAAATTTATTTCAAAAACTGAAACCGCGTTCGTGGGGATTCGACCCCGAGTCGCTCGAACGCACGCGGCTCCGTCTAACCTTCGAGCCAATTTGCATTTCTAATATAATATCGGATTTAATATAATTGAGTTAAGTTTATATTTGATTTTGGGGACCGAGTCAACCCATCGTCTTCCCCGCGGATCTCGGCGATTTACTCGCCGCCGCGTTCTCGCCGTCTGGGACGCGCTTTGCCTCTATATTAGAGGGCTTCTGCTAGACTCAAGGAGAATCGAAATCTAGCCTATCTTCAAGCCTCAAAGCGCCGAAAGGAGGGAGAAATCCGAGCTCGAACTCATCACCGGAGCTCGAGCGGCGCCACCTCTTGTTCGAGTCTTCCAGCATCTCTATCGACATGCATTTTCTGTTCTGGGCTTCGATACATCGTCGTAGTGAGGTGAGCCTACTTTTGGAAGTTTTCGTGAAGTTCTATTGGGTTTTGGTTAGGGTTTGGGTGTCGACGGCGGCGGCGCCACCATCGATACCTTCTACTGCTTCGGGTGGTTCGACCATGAGTCGAAACCTCGCCGCAACTGGTCGTGGATCCTCGCCTCGTCGTCAGAAGTGTGCTGGCGAAGTTTGGCAGCGAACGGCCCTTCAACGCGCCCTCGGGAGCTCGCCGGAGTAAGCTGCGGACGAAAGTCCGGCAGCCTTGCATGGCGGAGGTCAGGCGGCGCGGCGGCGGCCGGTTTGAGTTTTTATTTAAGTTTTGGGTTCGGTTTATTTTGAAATAAACCATCGGCTGTTTTGAAATTGATTTGAACCGGACTGAGTGGTTCAATTTCAAGTTCGGTTCAGTTCTTGAATTCTGACCGGTTCGACCCTGATTCGGTTGAATCCGGGCCGGTTCAGATAGCCGTTGGAAAGCTGGTAAAATTTCCTATCTAATGGTAGTCTGTATAGCTTTAGATGAGGTTTAGATTTTGTGTAATTGAAGTTAGAAGTCTCGGTTTAACTTGGTTCAGGGTGAATTTGATCGATTCAGTGCAATTCTGTCCGGTTCAGTGGGTTTTAGGTTCGGTTCATATGATATGAGACTAGTTCTCTAGGTTTAGGGTTATGTTCTACATGTTGGTAGTTTTGGTTTTCAAATTAGAATGTTTAAAGATAGAGTTCAGGTACAAATTCATGTTATAGAGTGGTTGATCCAATAATCGGCTTGCATTGTTTGATATACAACTTATTGGCTTTTCAAAAGGATTCAGGAAAACATAGTTCGAGGTAGGAATCTTACCCTACTCCTTTCTTACAGTGTCAATAATAGGATTTGCTACTTAATCCTTTGACTTGATATATGATGCATATCATAGAATTAATTGACACTGATATCTGATTGCTTCATCTGCTTGGTTTGTTTCTGAAATTCCTGTAGAACTCAATTATCTTGATTATTTGGTCATATTCTGTTTCTATATGAATGGTTAATAAACCTGTTTTGAGATATCTGATATATTGGCTTATGAGCCTGGTTGAACAATTGTGTATCTGAGATATTGACGTATAAGTATGTGGAACCGTTGTAAATCTGTGATGATAAAGTCGTGATATATATTGACCTCTGACCTAGATGATTTATTCTCCAGTGGCCTGTTTATCTGAGTTATAGTTCCGACACGCATCGGACTATCTGAGATGCCGGTACGGCACCGCCAGTTGTCTTGAGGACAATACTACGGATGTCAGTGTTGGACGCAACACTCCGGGCTGTTCAGGACAGTCATTCCATTGCATGAGCAATAGTGGAAACACTCTGAAAATGAGTGCGGTTCTTAAGTGAGATCTGTTGGCTAGCTTGATGATTTGCACGACATTCTTATATTATTTGTATATCGTTGTTTCAGTTATTGTATTATCCTGTTATTTGATTCCCTCACCATGTTTGTTGATTCCTACTTAGCATTTCTGCTAACTCCCTTTGTTTCTCTTCCAGGTACAGAGTTAGCTTCTGGGAGGGATAGAGTAGATAGCAGATACCAGCCCGAGTTGAGATAGTTGTCTTTTGTATTTTATTCAGTTGATAATTTGGATAGTTGTATTCAGATATTGTGTTATAAAGCCGTTGATGTTAAATTTGGATTGTTTATTAAATAAAGGATATGTGATTATTGTAGTTCTTTGGTTCCTATCAATATTGTTACTCCCTGGGGAACCCTGAGCTAGAAATAGCCAGCTTCCCGTCGGGGCGTGACACGGTCAAGGAAGAACGCTAACACCAACACAGCCCACGATACGGCTGTGACACCCACCGTGATGAGTTTGGCAGACTTCGGTCTCCCCGATCACGGTCGTGACGAGGAGCACGGCCAGGCCGTGACCAGTTCCCCATCCAGCGTCGCCAGCCCACCTCAGAACTGCAAGGCCGTGACCAGGGACACGGCCGTGCCCAAACGTTCTGTGGATTTTGGGCCCCGAATTACGGCCCGTAACACTGATTACGGCACTACCGTAAAACCAGCTTGACCCCAACATGGCTAGGCCGTGATGAGGGACACGGCCAGGCCGTGACGAGGGACACGGCCGTGATGAGTTCGAAGATCAACAACACACCCGTGCCTCCAGCCGTGACCGCCCCAACGGGAAATCTAGATGCTGATCACGGCCGTGACGGCAAGCACGGCCAAGTCGTGTATAGCCCTAGAAAACACACGGAGACCATTTTTCATCCCGTTCGATGCTCGCAACGGTCTTTGTATCCCTCGGACCATTTCGTGGGTGTGGTGAGCCCTTCATCAGCAACAACTGGCCACGTCCAGTCCATTCACGAGGCCTCACCTGCATCTTCGGAGCCCCTTTGACCCCTGCCCACTCTCCCTTGAGGACCCCCACTGGAAGCCACCGCAGATCACTACAACAACGGGGTCCTCAGCTCAGCACAAGAGACCGCCACCAACGTCATGAACTAGCCCACGATCAGCAAGTTCTGCTGTTTCGTGGTGGCCTGCTCCAAGATGGTGTAGCCGTTGACCACGGCCCAATCGACGGCCTAGCAAGATGGCCCATGCGCCAGCCACCCAGCGTATTGTGTGCTGTATTTTATTCCTTAGTTAGTTACTACTTTTCAGGTTGTTAGAGGGCATCTTGGACCCTCTTTAGTTGTTAGGGGTTGTTGGAATCTCCAACAAACCCCATGTGTGTAGCTTGTGCTTCCCCCTCCCTCTTATTCTATAAAAGAGGGCTGAGGGACTACTAGAGTTTTCAGTTTTGTTGTAGTAGCACCTTCCCTCATGTGAAGGTTTAGGCCACTTCAAACTCCAGAGAGACCGCCTTGGGTTTCTTCGCCTTCTCTCTTGTAATAGCTTTCATTTTTCAATCAAAACACCCGGAGAACCTCCCAAGGCTCTGGATCCTTCCCAAAGAGATCATTGTTCGGCTTGTATCTTGGGCTCGCAGCGTTCTACCCCAGCAGCCCCGTCTAGGTCCTGCGCGCACGTGTAAGATCCGGAAATTTATTAGCAGGTAAGAAAAATAAAGTTTTGATTATTTAGCATTTTTGTAGAAGTTTTTCAATGAGATAATGTATCGATTTGTGTATTTTCCTGCTATGTAAAAATATGTGTGGCGGAGAGGATTCGAACCTGCGACTTAAGGCGTAGAATGTGTGCTGTGTACCACTAGGCTAGTGGTGTCTTTCTAGTAAAAAAGGGTAAGAGCTCTTGATAAGGGTGAGGTAGAGATTAACTTATACTAAAGGGTTATTGGATCTTCCACTTATGTTTGCTATTGGGTTTGGATTCTTTGGAGGTAGAAAACGAAAGTGTGAGGGTTTACTCACGTTTTTCCCTCAATTCCCTCTTTGCTCACGATTTTCTCCCTTGGGCGAGTGGTGGTGAAGGTGGCGGCTTCTTCTTCTCCTTCTCCTCTTCTTGTGGCCGGCGGCGATTGGTGGTGGAGGCGAATTCCGGTGGTCCTTGGGTGCTCCGGCGACGTGAGTGGTGTGAGGGGAGGCGTGAGGGTGTTGGCTTGGAAGAAACGAAATTGAAGGTGAGTGGATTTTCTCTCCACCTAGTTCACGCATATTGAAGGTGTTGCATGATTAAGAGAGGATTAATGTCTAGAAATATGATATGAACTCATGCTTGCAAAATTGTACACGTTTTCTTGCTTTCCCCCAAAAATTTCTAAACCCTAGTTGCATGAAAATTAGGGCTTTTTATTTTTGAGACTTCTAATCATCAATTAGACCTTGATTGAACATGTATGTAACTTTGGATTTTTCAATTGCATGAAGATTAGGGCTTGAATGAGAATTTCGCCCCTTCATCATGAAATTACGCCTAAACGTATGGGTAAAAATTGGGGCAAACCTGATTTTCATGATATTGGGTATATGAGGATTCTATAGTTTTTTTTTGGGAATTTTTGGAAATAAAAATTTCTGTTGACTGACATTGACCGAGGGGTAATTCGGTCAATTTTCTAGTTAAATTGGGGAAAAACTTGAAATTACGAATCTAGGGATCATGAGGGACGTAATGACTATTTTTACGAAATTTTTGGATAACTTTTCTTGCATGACTTAAACTTTGAACTAGGGGCATTTCTGTCTTTTGTTATAAGAACTAGGAGAAAACTATGAATCTGTAATATTCTGTATGTATGTTATCTGTGGATGAAATTTGGTGTATTTTCTGCATTAATATGTATTTTTAGTTGAATGGTGTATGTAGAAAGTAATGACATGAAATATTGATTGATAACCTTTGATGATAACTTAGAAAAGGTTAAACCATACTTGCATGAAATCTAAGGACCTTTCCTGAACTCGATTGATGTGATGTCTAAGATAATGTTCGTGTTGTATGATTGAGGATAAGAGTCCTAGACTTGTGTGGACTGAACCTAAGGGTTAACTAGAGCACTCAGTGAACAGTCATTCTGATTTGGGGTTGGAGAATCCACCCATCCTATTCTGATATGTTTCCGGTAATGGAGGGACTGTTCTAGAGTCAAGTGACCAGGTTAGAGGTTCAGGTTTCCGGTTTGTGTTAAGGGTATTTTGTCCAAGTGATAAACCTTTTGAGAGTTGGGTGTTTGAAGCAAAGTGCCACGTCTTGGTCAGACGGGGGCCACCTCTTGAATTCATTCACCTCCCGTTCTGTTCTGTTTGTGTTCCCGGTAAGGGGGTGGTTGAGTGTCGTAGAGCAAAGTGCCACGTCGTGACCTGGCGGGGGCCACCTCTTGAATCTACACCTCACCGATATTCGTTGCTGCAGGTTACTCTCAGTGCCTTGACGAGGGCCGGGTTGGACCCACGGGGTCAATTCTGTAATCACTGGACAATAGTTGTGTGAGTCGTAGTCTATTTAGCCGGATAGGCCAATTTGTGATCTTGTTGCCCGGGATTGTGGGCGTATTGTTTTCTGATAATGATTGTGATTTATGATTTCGGTTTCATCCCACCAATATTTCAAATACAGGGTAGGAGCCTATAGCCTGAGCGGATGTTAGTTTACTGACTTGATATTTTGGGGCCTGCGAGCCTGTGCTATTTTGAGGGCCGGATGTGGCCAAGGTTTTATGATTTTTGGTTCATGGACATGTTGGCCGGATGTGGCTGTTTCTTTCTCGATTACTGTGATATTGTTGCCGGGTTGGCATTTGGTTTTGGTACGACTGTTAAACCGAGGGCTTAAGCCTGTTTTCGGTGAATTCTGTTTTATCTAGAATTATTGATTATCATGGTTTATTAATTTGATTTTGTGATAAGGATTGAGCATGTTGATTTAGAAATGGTGTGTTTCTGTTTGTGGTCAGCATGTTGACCCAATTGGTAGTATTATGGAATATGTACAGGAATTTTCCTTAGTTTTTCTGGGGACATGCTGCCGAAATTTTTCGTATCGGTTTTTTTGTAAGCTATTATTCCCTAGCATCTGTCTTGTTGATTGTGTGTGACGTTCCCTATCTTCCGCGGATTCTGTCTGTGTTTGGGGTTATTTCTGAGGGGGCGTTACAGAGTGGTATCAGAGGGAATGAGCTAGCTAATAATAGCTGTTTCGGGGGTGGAAAACCTTGCTTGTGTATTGCTAGACAGCTAGGAAGCTTGTTTGAGAACTGACTTGATTGTAAATCTGATTTGTGTGTATTTGTTTTGTGTGTGTTTAAGGAGCCAGTATGGTACGCCTCAGGTCGAGTGATAGTGCTAGCAGCAGTGATCAGACTGCTGAATTCCTGCGGGCTATGGAGTCTTTGACTGGTATGGTGCAGCAGTAGAACGCACTAATCCAGCAACAGGCTCAGATGCTGCAGCAGCAGCAGACCCAGCACCAAGAAGTGCAGCAGCAGCTGTTACAGCAGAATCGCGAACAGCAACGCGAGTTCAGAGAGCAGTTGCAGCTTCTGTCTCAGACACAGATACCGGCGCAGGGGCGGGGGTCTGAGGCTGGCTCGGGCCCGGGGGTTAGCTTGCCGGAGGACACCCATAAGCGCTATGCCTTGCTTGTGGGTGAATTCCAGCGGTTGGGCCCTAGCTCTTTTTATGGGAGTCCAGATTACAGGACGGCAGAGGACTGGCTTTTGGGCTTGGATAAGATCTTCCAGGTGATGCGATGCTCAGATGAGGACAGATTATGTTTGGCTACTTATATGATGCGTGGTGACGCAGATGTGTGGTGGAAGAGTGAGCAGAGACTCGCGGTGGACAGATCTGAACCGGTGATGTGGCAATACTTCTTGTCCCGGTTCAATGAGAAATTCTTTCCCACCAGCCTGGTTGAGGATAGGGAGGTGGAGTTCATCCACTTGGAACAAGGAGACATGACAGTGGATCAATATGATTTGATGTTCTCAAAGCTTGGGAAGTATGCTCCACACTTAATAAATACTGAGGAGAGATGAGCTAAGAAATTTCTCAGGGGTCTCAGAAGGGATATCAGACAGAAGGTAGGACTGCAGCACTTGGAGACTTATGCTGAGATGCTGGACCGTGCCCGTACCGCAGAGAAGTACATCCTGGAGGAGCAGGCCGAGACGGCCCTAGTTGTAGCCCCTATAGCTGAGGTACCGGTTTCCCAGCAGACTGGTGGAGGCAGTAGGAAATACCATAAGGGGAAGGATCAGAAGAGAGGCCGATACAGACCTTACCAAGGGAAGGGACTTCAGAGACCGCAGCAGACATCTCAGCCACAGCAGAGACCGCAGCAGACATCTCAGCCACAGCAGCAGGGTACTGATGGCCGGGTAGAGGACAGAGTCTGCTACCATTGTGGGGCCAAGGGTCACCTGAGGGCGGACTGCCACAAGAAGTCCGGGGCATGCTTCAAGTGCGGGAAAGTGGGGCACAGGATGAAAGATTGCACGGCGCCTGGGCCACAGATCCGGGGTACCGATAGACCAGCTGTCCAGGCCAGAGTCTACGCTATAGCAGAGAAGGACACTCGAGCTTCCCGATCCGTCGTGGAAGGTACTTTATATGTATTTGATCAGTTAGCTCGTATTTTGTTTGATCCGGGGTCCAATTTGTCCTTTGTGTCTGCTAAATTTGCTTCTAGACTACCTGTCTCACCTAGAGTACTAGATTACACAGTTTCAGTATGTACACCCCTGGGGGATAGTTTATCCACTGACATAGTCTACCCTGACTGTGTTATTCACGTAGAGCAGTACCAGTTTATAGTTGATTTGATACTGCTAGGCATGCAGGATTATGATTTGATCCTAGGCATGGATTGGTTATCTTCTCACCACGCTACAGTGGATTGCTTTGAGAATATTGTTACTCTGCACCTGCTTGATGGGAGTCAGCTGCTGGTAAGGGGCCTGGTGTCTGATCAAGGGCCACATGTGATATCATTTGTGCACGCCAGCAAGTTGCTAGCCAGTGGGTGCAAAGGATACCTTGCACATGTTAAGGTGCAAGAAGACTCAGCTCCAGACTTAGCTCAGGTGGAGGTAGTCTGCGAGTTTCCTGATGTTTTCTCAGATGAGTTTTCAGGTTTGCCTCCCCACAGGGATGTGGAGTTTGGTATTGAGCTGGTGCCTGGTACAGCTCCAATATCAAAGGCTCCTTATCGTATGGCCACCTCAGAGTTAGCTGAGTTGAAGAAGCAGTTAGAGGAACTGCTTGAAAAGGGGTATATCAGACCGAGTACTTCACCCTGGGGAGCGCCAGTCTTGTTTGTAAAGAAGAAGGACGGAACACTGAGGATGTGCATAGATTACCGCCAGTTGAATCAGGTGACGGTAAAGAATAAGTATCCTCTTCCGAGGATAGATGATCTGTTCGATCAGTTGCAGGGTGCCACTGTGTTCTCCAAGATCGATCTGAGGTCAGGATACCATCAGCTCAGGGTCAAGGATGAAGATATCCTGAAGACTGCTTTCAGGACCAGGTATGGGCACTACGAGTTTGTAGTTATGCCTTTTGGACTGACCAATGCACCTGCTATTTTTATGGATCTGATGAACAGGGTGTTTCATGAGCTGTTAGACACTTGTGTGGTGGTGTTCATAGATGATATACTGGTATACTCCCGTACTTCTCAGGATCACGCTAGGGACTTGCGCAGGGTACTAGCAATTCTGAGGAAACACCAGTTGTATGCTAAGGCCAGCAAGTACGAGTTTTGGTTGGATCAGATCAGCTTTTTGGGGCATGTGATATCTAGTAAGGGCGTGTCTGTGGATCCAGTGAAGGTACAGGCTATCCTGAACTGGGGAAGACCAACTAGTGCCATAGAGATCCGGAGCTTTCTGGGTTTAGCAGGTTATTACAGGAGGTTTGTGGAGGGGTTCTCCAAGTTGGCGGGTCCCTTAACCAAGCTGACCAGGAAAGAGGCTAAGTTTGTTTGGGACGAGAAGTGTGAGGAAAGCTTCCAGGAGCTAAAAAGGAGATTGACTAGTACACCCATCCTTATCATTCCTACTGATGGGGAGAGGTTTACTGTTTATACTGATGCCTCAGGCAAAGGACTTGGCTGCGTCCTGATGCAAAAAGGGGCCGTTGTAGCTTATGCTTCGCGGCAACTGAAGGAGTATGAGTTAAACTATCCCACACACGATTTGGAGTTGGCGGCAGTGGTTTTTGCACTGAAGATATGGCGCCACTATCTATTGCGACAGGAGTTTGACTTATTTACTGATCATCAGAGTCTCAAGTACATTTTCACTCAAAAGGAGTTGAATATGAGGCAGAGAAGGTGGATGGAACTGATAAAGGATTATGATTTCTCTATTCAGTATCAGGCCGGGAAAGCCAATGTGGTAGCTGATGCATTGAGCAGACACCCAGTTACTTCTGTAGCAGCATTGAGAGTCAGTGAGTGGCAGTTACTACAGGAATTCCAAGAGCTCAGGGTTGAGGTGTCTCCCAGAGTTCAGTCTGGATATGTGGCTTTTCTCCGGGTTCAGTCTGCTTTACTACAGAGGATCAGGGATCAGCAGCTGGTAGATCCGAGTCTAGTTCAGATCAGAGAGAGGTTGGCTGCCGGGCCAGTGGAGGATTTCAGCTTATCTGGTGATAGTATTCTGCGGTTCCGTGGAAGGGTGTGTGTCCCTGAGGAACCTAGTCTGAGGAGAGAGATCTTGGAGGAGGGTCATAACTCCAAGTATTCCTTCCATCCCGGAGTCACAAAAATGTATCAGGATTTAAAGAAAGATTTCTGGTGGCCGGGCATGAAGAAGGAGGTCGCGGTGTTCGTATCTCGGTGTTTGACCTGTCAGACTGTGAAGGCCGAACACCAGAGACCTGGGGGATTATTGCAGCAGCTCCCTATTCCGCAGTGGAAGTGGGAGTGCATTAGTATGGATTTTGTTTGTGGGTTGCCTCGGACTAGGAGAGGGCATGATGCGGTTTGGGTCATCGTAGACAGGCTCACGAAGGCTGCACACTTTTTGCCTATTCGGATGACTTATCCACTCGATCGGCTGGCTAAGCTGTATATCGATGAGATCGTCAGATTACACGGAGTGCCTGTGGATATTGTATCAGATCGCGATTCCAGATTCTGGAAGAGTTTACATGAGGGTCTTGGCACTAAGTTGAGTTTTAGTACCGCCTACCATCCGCAGTCAGATGGTCAGACAGAGCGTACTATACAGACTTTGGAGGATTTGTTGAGGTCTTATGTTGTAGATTAGAGTTCTGAGTGGGACAGTGATTTATCCCTGATAGAGTTCACCTATAATAACAGCTTTCACTCCAGTATTCAGATGGCTCCGTACGAGGCTCTGTATGGCAGGAAGTGCAGGTCACCTCTGAGTTGGGAGGAATCGGGGGACCGGATGATTTTGAGATCAGAGGCTGTACAGGAGGCTACAGATAGAGTCAGAGTTATCCAGGAAAAAACTGAAGGTTGCTCGGGACAGGCAGAAGAGTTATGCTGATGATCGCTGTCGTCCCTTAGAGTTTATGGTGGGGGATCATGTGTTTCTGAAGGTTTCACCAACCAAGGGTGTCATGCGGTTTGGCAAGAAAGGAAAGCTGAGCCCGAGGTTTGTTGGACCTTACGATATTGTAGAGAGGGTTGGTCCTGTAGCTTATAGATTGGCTCTGCCACCATCTCTGGAGCATATTCATAACGTATTTCATGTGTCAGTTTTGAGGAAATACTGTGCAGATCCATCACATGTGCTTGATTCTGCTCCCCTGCAGATCCAGAGTGATCTGACTTTTGTAGAGAGACCACTGAGGATTGTGGATAGGAAAGACAAAGTCCTAAGGAACAAGATAATACCGCTTGTAAAAGTTATCTGGGGAAACCAGTCAGTCGAAGAAGCTACTTGGGAGACAGAGTCAGATATGAGAAGAGAGTTCCCTCAGCTGTTCGATGATTTGGGTGATGAGCTTTAGAGGACTAAAGCTTTTTAAGGGGGGAGGAATGTAAGATCCGGAAATTTATTAGCAGGTAAGAAAAATAAAGTTTTGATTATTTAGCATTTTTGTAGAAGTTTTTCAATGAGATAATGTATCGATTTGTGTATTTTCCTGCTATGTAAAAATATGTGTCGCGGAGAGGATTCGAACCTGCGACTTAAGGCGTAGAATGTGTGCTGTGTACCACTAGGCTAGTGGTGTCTTTCTATTAGAAAAGGGTAAGAGCTCTTGATAAGGGTGAGGTGGAGATTAACTTATACTAAAGGGTTATTGGATCTTCCACTTATGTTTGCTATTGGGTTTGGATTCTTTGGAGGTAGAAAACGAAAGTGTGAGGGTTTACTCACGTTTTTCCCTCAATTCCCTCTTTGCTCATGATTTTCTCCCTTGGGCGAGTGGTGGTGAAGGTGGCGGCTTCTTCTTCTCCTTCTCCTCTTCTTGTGGCCGGCGGCGATTGGTGGTGGAGGCGAATTTCGGCGGTCCTTGGGTGCTCCGGCGACGTGAGTGGTGTGAGGGGAGGCGTGAGGGTGTTGGCTTGGAAGAAACGAAATTGAAGGTGAGTGGATTTTCTCTCCACCTAGTTCACGCATATTGAAGGTGTTGCATGATTTAGAGAGGATTAATGTCTAGAAATATGATATGAACTCATGCTTGCAAAATTGTACACGTTTTCTTGCTTTCCCCCAAAAATTTTGAAACCCTAGTTGCATGAAAATTAGGGCTTTTTATTTTTGAGACTTCTAATCATCAATTAGACCTTGATTGAACATGTATGTAACTTTGGATTTTTCAATTGCATGAAGATTAGGGCTTGAATGAGAATTTCGCCCCTTCATCATGAAATTACGCCTAAACGTATGGGTAAAAATTGGGGCAAACCTGATTTTCATGATATTGGGTATATGAGGATTCTATAGTTTTTTTTTGGGAATTTTTGGAAATAAAAATTTCTGTTGACTGACATTGACCGAGGGGTAATTCGGTAAATTTTCTAGTTAAATTGGGGAAAAACTTGAAATTACGAATCTAGGGATCATGAGGGACGTAATGACTATTTTTACGAAATTTTTGGATAACTTTTCTTGCATGACTTAAACTTTGAACTAGGGGCATTTCTGTCTTTTGTTATAAGAACTAGGAGAAAACTATGAATCTGTAATATTCTGTATGTATGTTATCTGTGGATGAAATTTGGTGTATTTTCTGCATTAATATGTATTTTTAGTTGAATGGTGTATGTAGAAAGTAATGACATGAAATATTGATTGATAACCTTTGATGATAACTTAGAAAAGGTTAAACCATACTTGCATGAAATCTAAGGACCTTTCCTGAACTCGATTGATGTGATGTCTAAGATAATGTTCGTGTTGTATGATTGAGGATAAGAGTCCTAGACTTGTGTGGACTGAACCTAAGGGTTAACTAGAGCACTCAGTGAACAGTCATTCTGATTTGGGGTTGGAGAATCCACCCATCCTATTCTGATATGTTTCCGGTAATGGAGGGACTGTTCTAGAGTCAAGTGACCAGGTTAGAGGTTCAGGTTTCCGGTTTGTGTTAAGGGTATTTTGTCCAAGTGATAAACCTTTTGAGAGTTGGGTGTTTGAAGCAAAGTGCCACGTCTTGGTCAGACGGGGGCCACCTCTTGAATTCATTCACCTCCCGTTCTGTTCTGTTTGTGTTCCCGGTAAGGGGGTGGTTGAGTGTCGTAGAGCAAAGTGCCACGTCGTGACCTGGCGGGGGCCACCTCTTGAATCTACACCTCACCGATATTCGTTGCTGCAGGTTACTCTCAGTGCCTTGACGAGGGCCGGGTTGGACCCACGGGGTCAATTCTGTAATCACTGGACAATAGTTGTGTGAGTCGTAGTCTGTTTAGCCGGATAGGCCAATTTGTGATCTTGTTGCCCGGGATTGTGGGCGTATTGTTTTCTGATAATGATTGTGATTTATGATTTCAGTTTTATTATGTATCATACTTGATATCTTCCGTTAAAGTTTTGAAAAGATATCTGTATCTATTTTTGATTGTATATGCGTGGATGGTCGAATGAGACTATCTACTCACTGAGCCGTGTAGCTCATCCCACCAATATTTCAAATACAGGGCAGGAGCCTACAGCCTGAGCGGATGTTAGTTTACTGACTTGATATTTTGGGGCCTGCGAGCCTGTGCTATTTTGAGGGCCGGATGTGGCCAAGGTTTTATGATTTTTTGGTTCATGGACATGTTGGCCGGATGTGGCTGTTTCTTTCTCGATTACTGTGATATTGTTGCCGGGTTGGCATTTGGTTTTGGTACGACTGTTAAACCGAGGGCTTAAGCCTGTTTTCGGTGAATTCTATTTTATCTAGAATTATTGATTATCGTGGTTTATTAATTTGATTTTGTGATAAGGATTGAGCATGTTGATTTAGAAATGGTGTGTTTCTGTTTGTGGTCAGCATGTTGACCCAATTGGTAGTATTATGGAATATGTACAGGAATTTTCCTTAGTTTTTCTGGGGACATGCTGCCGAAATTTTTCGTATCGGTTTTTTTGTAAGCTATTATTCCCTAGCATCTGTCTTGTTGATTGTGTGTGACGTTCCCTATCTTCCGCGGATTCTGTCTGTGTTTGGGGTTATTTCTGAGGGGGCGTTACAGCACGTGCTTGCTTCAAGAAATTGGCTCTACAAATCAGGTGAGTAGTTTCATTTTATGAACCCTAGGTTGCCCACAACCTACATATATGGTTCATATTCCATCTTTGATCCTTTTGTGCTAAGTGGTTGACATTGGACTAAATCCAAGTCACAACTTCCTCCCACTAGCGTTTTTCAAGGAAAGTCATTTCCAAGAAAAATGGCACTATGAGCAACAATTACTTGTTCTCCTGTGGGTCTATGGAAATTTGTATCCCTAAGTGAACTTAGGATACACCACATACACTTTATCAGATCTTGGTTCTATGGTAGTAGAACCTTAGATATATGACCCAAAGTCTCATATCTCTAGATCCAAATACTGAGTCATGTCATTTCCTAACTTGGAGATACATTTAAGATGGAATTAAGTTTATTGTGAAATAAGCTTTTAGCCTCACCTACAGAGTCTTGACCCCAGAGAGAGTGAGATCTCCTACCGTTATGGCAACAGCTTATGCCCCAACTGGTAGGTCAGTCTCTCTATGTCAAATTGCCCTATTTCTATTGAGCTCCAAAATACTTTTGCAAGTGTTGGTCTCATTATGCGGTACGATATACCCATGTGTTAGAAATAGACAACTTGACTTTAGGCAACGCAATTACTTGAGCCAGAAGACAAAGGGCTACTTCTCTTGTGCTCATTTTGAGGTCGCTAGCAGTCAATCTTGAGCACCTTATCTCCTACACCTAGTTCATCTTCAATGCGTTAGTCAAACACTAAGGCCTACCTTTGCATTGTAGAACTGTTTTAAAAGTTACAGCTTTCTATTCTAACTTGTCCCTGGAAGACGACATGCTAGCAATAAATAAGCTACCCCTTAAGCATCCTAATCAGCCAATAGGGCTGTAGATGAAATGGGTTTAGGTAAAGGCTACTCAAGGAGATACAGTTTTTCCGCAAGCTTGAGGACAATCCTCAAATACTAGTCCACTCAGTTGGTTCCAACCAACTTAGGAGAGATCACAGTGACCATTTGCAATGGTCATAAGCAGATCTACGAAAAATCATTTAATCTGGTCTTTTATAAATGATTGAGCTCCCACTATTTTGCTCAAATAGACAACCCTCGAAAGTCAATTGGGAAATCACCAGATTTCCTTAGTGAGATGGGATCCTCATTCCATACACGGCCTTGCATCCCACGAGTGTGGGATGAACTGCACAAGGTGACGCATGCTTCGTGAGGTAGGCATACCAACCAATTGCAACTTAGCAATTCCCCTTCTCATGACAGTTCTGGCACTTTGTGTCTAGCGAGGGCTAGATACAACACAAAGCCATAACCTCTTGAGGTTGCCTCCAGACTTTCATCATGTGGTCCATCCACAATGAAATATCTAGTCAAGTCGAACCAGACTGTTATGCCTAGGGCCAATGATTTCCTTGCGAAAGGCGCATCCAGAGTTTTAACTGGGCTAGGAAAATCATTGTTACCACAAGCCTCCTAAAGATAGATGGGTGTGTCCCACGAGGGTGGGAAACAGTGCACAACACCATCAATCGATAGTTTGACGAGGGCTACGCGTCAGAAGGCGGTTAACGGACTTGATATTTGGATAGAGGTTTTTTGTGGTCTCGCCATTTAGTTTTATCTTTCATCTAACAATACAGGCATGCAATCCTATAGTGAGTTGCATGAAAAATAAAACATCATAGGCATGCTTAAAACTATGAAGAAAATAAAACATGATATGATTATAGCCCTGTTGGGGTATGCCCTTATGGCTAATGTTTGAGGCCTTGGGATTGTATCAGTATCATGTAATAAACTTTTATGTTTATAAAGGCATGGTTGTTATTCAGTTTGTTACATTGTCTGCTGCAATAAGTGTACTTCTGAATAATGTCTCAAAGCTGTTCAGCTAGGCTGACATGCAGTGAATGTCCTTAGTCGATATATCTTGGTGAACATGAGACAGCCTTGATATGATTGAGACTAATATGTGTTCTAATCTTATAGGATGCTTCGAGCATGGAATAAGATGTAGACTCATGGGTACATTGGATGTACTGGACAGACCCTACTAGGATATTCAATTGCTTGTCACAATGTGAATAATCCTTGATTGCAACAAGTGACACATTTCCTCTGACTTGAGATCACTTGTGTTTCTAAATGATGATTGTCATTGTTTTGAGTTAGTTCAATATCATTTGAAACATAATGATTATAGACTATCTTGGATAATGATCATGAGTCATGTTAGGGCACTAGTGATAGATATAGGATTGCCGTCTCCTTAATTGGAGAGTGATGTTCTAAGGGGCCCCCCTGGATGAGATGATTGAGAAAGTGTATGGCCATACCCAGATGACTATGTTCATCTGATCTAATCATGCTCATCATATTGGAGTTACAGGCTTGACATGCTTGTCCAATAAGAACATCCAGTGGCAAAGGAATTATGCATGCCTGGTGAATTGGATTCACACTTGTGCTGTATTTTGGGTGTAGTCTTGGAAGACTCTTTCCTTTCTATCGGGAGACAGTGATGTGTTGCTAGATACCCCTCACTGATCGTGATGACGTGAGTTATCGTTACCGACATTTAAAGGAAACCCTCAGGGTCGCACAATTTGATGATATGGCTTACTTAAGTCAGATCGTGTGGACTGAATTGTTTGGGTTCAGTTTAAAGGGATTTTAATCTCTGATTGTAAGTGAGATCTGGTCTGATCATGTTTGATTGATTAGGGCTTGAGATCGGTAAGCTTCGATTGAGAGAATGGATGCTAGAT
The DNA here is from genome assembly GCA_027563935.2 of Costus lasius. Taxonomy (NCBI): domain Eukaryota; kingdom Viridiplantae; phylum Streptophyta; class Magnoliopsida; order Zingiberales; family Costaceae; genus Costus; species Costus lasius. The sequence continues at coordinate 32,431,595 of CM050448.1, forward strand.
CGGTGAGATCAGGAGCATCAAGAGATTAACGGTCAGATCTTAAGCCTTAGGGATTTATTATGATCTGGACTGATTGCTTGGTTTATTTGGTTATTGAACCAAAGTCAAGTGAACCGGCTCAATGGATGAGCGCATGGTTCAAGGGTGAATTGGATTTGCGATTGGGTAAACCCATGATCGCAACTTGAGAAGTGACTTGCTATTTTTAGATAGCACTTCTTCTAATCGTGGCCATGCCTCACGATAGCCTCTATTCACGCCTCTCCTCTTGGTTCGTCGCTCGCTCTAGTTTTTGAGGAGAGAACACAATTTCGTGTGTGAAAAACTGGTGGACGACAAGGAGAAAAAACGCCAAGCAAGAAAGAACTCTCTCTTCCCTTCAAGCGATCAAGACACCTTGGACGATCCTTGCTAGCACAAGGAGCACCAAGGAAGGAGCGCATCTTCATCTTGTGTGCGAGACTTTGGAGAAGAGGCGCTTGCATCTTTTGCTTCCAAGACGCCATCTAGAAATGGCTATGGTATGAATCATTTTCATTCATGCAGAGTTTTATAAGTTGATCATAACGCATGCAAAGATCGTAGAAACCCCTTTCCGCTGCATCTTAACCTCCATATGCGCCTATAGGGTTTCGCCCCCCTTAGTTATAGGGGACCTTTCAATTGGTATCAGAGCCAAGTTAATGCATGTTTTTATGATTGCTTAAACGTTTTGTGATCCATGTATGCCATTGTATGCTTAGATCTATAACATGCGAAAATTTACATGTTAAGTTGCTTCTTGCGAAACTTACATATGTATTTCCTTTGCGCATGTTTGTTGGCGCATCTTAGGTTTTATCCAAAATCTTATATCATGCGCGACTCTCATTAGATCTAAGAGGCGCCTGCTTTAAACCCTTAGACGGGTTATTAGGGTTGAAGTCATCCTCTAGGTTAGATCCAACTGGTCTGATCAGACTATATGACAGCCTAGATGGGTCGACCAGATAGCACCTGTGCACAAGCACGAGGTGGCTATAGGTCGACTGCATCAAAGGCGTGTAGCGATGTCTGATTGAGACAACCTATGAACGCACATGAGTTAGGCCCGGGGTCACACCCGCTTGCCAGACCTCATTGTGGTCGTTCTGCCCTTGCGCATGCATGGTTGACCATTAGGTCGACTCAAGTCAGTTAGGACTTGGTGCATGCAAGGGCAGTGGATCTGACTAGGCTGGATGAGTGGATCCCTAGTAATGGACCGTCGTAAGGCAGCAGGGCAAATAGGGAAAAATAAAATTAATCTCAATGGGGTTTTTTCAAAATTTTATTTTTCATGATTGGATCACATGCTGATTGGATACCATATGTATGTTTATTTAATCTTAAGTGGGCTGCCCGTTTAATGTGTGCTGTGCTGGGGCCTGCGTGCCTAGAATTTTATTGTAAATTAATTCTTATTTTTGTGATCTGCGAATCACAGTTTAATTAATTTATAAAATGTAATTGACCTGCGAGTTAATCTTGTCTAGATAGATTAATTTGTAAATTAGTCAGACAAGAGCACAGAGCACACATGGCAGAGGCGCATGCAGCAGAGGCTTAACCAGGTGGGAGGTCCAGGGTTCGACTCTGGGACAGGCGCATTTTCCCTGGTGGGCGCACCTCAGCTGCAAATGGCGCTTGGGCCCTGGTTTGGGCCAGATGAGCAGCAAAAGTCCCATGAAGAAAAACAAGTGAAGACTTAAGTTTGGTTAAGGTCTTACTTAGGCTTATTGGGCTTTTACCACATAAGATCAGCATGCTTTCTTTTATTGCTTATATAATTGGAAATGCATGTGTTTATCTTCTGCTATCACCATAGGAATTGCATGATAGGGAAGAAGATAAAAGACCGTTAAAATCCAACGCTAAAATATCAAGCTCGTAAGCCTTCTGACGCGAAACCTCACTGTTCTGACTATCGTTGGAGCCGTGTTGTACCCACTCAGTGGGCACGTCCTTCTATCTTCAGACGGTGCGGGATTACACCTGCGTGTTACAGAGAAGGGATTTATCGCTTCTCGTTGCTCAGCATAGCACGTGGTGGTCCAGGGAGTAGGTCGGGTCAGCTTGACCATGTAGGCTACATATGTGGGGCATATGGTAGCACATGGAGGCAGCCATCTGTGGGGTCAGAGACTGTGTTGTACCAACTCAGTTGGCACAGTCTGCTGGATTGCCCAGATGAAGGGGAATCGCACGGGTTGGCGATTGGCTGGGACAGCCTACCAGAGATTAGTGCTTGTACTCTCTGTGCATCTTATCTCGCCTGAGCGGGACGCGGAGACCAAGTATGAAATCTGGATCCCATCTCACTAAAAGAGTACTACTCTTTCGGGCTGTTTTGCTGGATTTTTCAGCTAGATAAAATAGTGAGAAAAAGAATCATTCTTAAGTCCTGATTGATTCTTGACATTGATACTGACCTTGCTGTTCTTGCATTGTTGTAGATACCTGCAGCAACGAACACCATGAGCTTCAATGTGCGATCCCTACTGGAAAGGGAGAAGTTTGCTGGGCCGAACTTCTCAGACTGGTACGGACACCTTAAGATTGTTCTTAAGGCAGAGAGGAAACTGTATGTCCTCGAGATGGCTATACCGCCTCAACCCGCTCCGAACGCCGCAAGGGCGGTTCGGGAAGCTTATGAAAAGCACGTCAATGATAGCATTGATGTCGCTTGCCTGATGCTAGCGTCTATGACGCCACCGCTGCAGCGTCAGCATGAGGATATGTCAGCTATAGAGATTATAGCGAACCTCAAGATGCTGTATGCTGCACAGGCGAGGACAGAACGCTATAATTTGACAAAGCTGTTCTTTCAGAGCAAACTGGCTGAAGGGAGCCCAGTGGGAGCTCACGTGCTCAAGATGATTGGGCACAAGGAAGCTCTAGAGAAACTGGGGCATACCATCAATCAGGAGCTTGCTGTAGACATTATTCTGCAGTCTCTCCCGCCCTCTTTCGATGCGTTCATCATTAACTTTAATATGAACAAAATCGATTGTACTCCGGCAAAGCTGCTGAACATGCTCTTGACTACTGAGGAGACTCTGAAGGGAAAGCCTTCGACCTCTGTCTTAATGGTTCCTTCTAGGAACAAGAAGAAGGGGAAGAAGGGCAAGGCCCCTGTTAAGAGTTACAGCAAGGCTCTGAAACAGAAGATTAAGCGGTCGAAGGAATACAGATGTTTCCACTGTGGCCAGCTGGGTCACTGGAAAAAGGACTGTAAACCACTCCAAGGAGATAAGAGGGGAAGCATCGCTTCTGGCTCAGGTATTTACGTGACGGAAGTCATGGTTTCATCTTCTTCTATTTCATGGGTGTTGGACACTGCATGTGGAGTTCACATTTGTTCAAATGTGCAGGAACTCAAGAGAAGAAGGCAGGTGGGACAGCATGAGGTGGACCTACGCGTTGGAAACGGGGCACGGGTTGCTGCTGTTGCTGTAGGAGACTATTTCATCTCTTTGCCATCTGGAATTGTATTAGAACTGAACAATTGTTATTTTGTTCCCAGCATTACTAAAAATATTATCTCCATTCCTGCTCTTGTCAGGAAGGGATTTTCCTTTGAATGCAATATTTCAAAGTGTGTTCTTTCTTTGGATAATATTGTTTATGCTACTGGTTCAATTAACAATGGGTTATTCATGTTGGACATGGAATGTTCTATACAAAATATTGATAATAAGAAAGCCAAATATGCTGATGACAGCACCTTGCTATGGCATAGTCGTTTAGGCCATATTAACAAGAAACACATTAAGCGGTTGCATGATCATGGACTGCTGGGATCATTCTCCTATGAGGAGATTGATACATGCAAAGCTTGTTTAATGGGTAAAATGACGAAGTCACCTTTTCCTCACAAAGGTCAAAGGGCTTCAGGTTTGCTTGACCTTATACACAGCGATGTGTGTGGGCCGTTTAGTAAACATGCCAGAGGTGGCTATCAATACTTCATCACCTTCACTGATGATTTCAGTAGATACGGGTATGTCTATTTAATGAGACATAAAAGTGAATCTTTTGACAAGTTCAAAGAGTTCAAGAATGAAGTACAAAATCAGCTAGGCCGAAATATCAAGGCACTTCGTTCTGATCGAGGTGGAGAATACCTAAGTCGAGAGTTTACTGACTATCTAAAGGAGTGTGGGATTATCTCACAGCTCACTCCGCCAGGAACACCGCAATGGAATGGTGTGTCCGAGAGGAGAAATAGAACGTTACTTGATATGGTTCGTTCTATGATGAGTCAGGCTACTCTTCCATATTCCTTTTGGGGATTTGCACTGGAAACAGCTGCAAAGGTACTAAACCGAGTGCCATCCAAGGCAGTTTCTAAGACTCCATATGAGTTATGGTATGGGAAACAGCCGAGCTTGACATTTATCAGGATCTGGGGTTGCGAGGCTTATGTCAAAAAGCTCGCCTCTGGGAAACTAGAGAGCAGATCTGACAAAAGCATCTTTGTCGGTTACCCTAAGGAAACTAAGGGTTATTATTTCTACGATCCCAAAGAGAACAAGGTATTTGTTGCTCGGACGGCCATTTTTCTTGAGAAGGAGTTTCTTCTGCAAGAGGCCAGTGGGAGAGAAATAAAGTTGGATGAGAATCCAGAGGAAGGACAAAGTGCTCAAGCACAGTTGGATGAGCCTGAGCCGGTAGAACAGGTTACTGAACAACCTGAGGCTCAGATATCACGGGAACCGCGAAGATCGGGAAGGATTCGTCGACAGCCTGAGCGCTATGACGGAGTCTACATCATTGATAATGATGAACCCCTTACTTATGCGGATGCGGTCAGTGGACCGGATTCAGCTAGATGGCTTGAAGCTATGCGAGCCGAGATGGACTCCATGTCTGATAACCAAGTTTGGGATTTGGTTGATCCGCCTCCGGGAGTTATCCCTATAGGCTGTAAATGGATCTTCAAGAAGAAGATTGACATGGATGGTAACGTGGTTACCTATAAAGGCAGGCTAGTTGCGAAAGGTTTCAAACAAATCTACGGGATAGATTATGATGAAACTTTCTCACCTGTGGCCATGTTTAAGTCTATTCGGATTCTTTTCGCGATAGCAGCATATTACGATTATGAGATTTGGCAAATGGATGTGAAAACAGCTTTCCTGAATGGAAATCTGGATGAGGATGTGTATATGACACAACCTGAAGGTTTCACTAATCCATCAGATCGTCATAAGATATGCAAATTAAAAGAAGTCTATTTATGGACTTAAAAAAGCATCGAGAAGCTGGAATATTCGTTTTGATGAATCAGTCAGTGAATTTGGTTTCATCAAGAACGAGGATGACCCGTGTGTATATAAGAGGTTTAGTGGGAGCGTGATTACATTCCTAGTCCTCTACGTCGATGATATCTTGATCATTGGAAATGACATTCCTGAAATGCATGCGGTTAAGGCATGGTTAAGGAAATGTTTCCAGATGAAAGATTTAGGAGAAGCAGCCTATGTATTAGGTGTGAAGATCTACAGGGATAGATCTAAGAGGCTTCTCGGGCTGTGCCAGAGTACTTACATCGATAAAGTCCTGGAGAGATTTCATTTAGAGAATTCTAAAAGAGGATATCTTCCAGTCAGACATGGTCTGAATCTTTCGAAGAGTCAGTGTCCACAAACACAGACTGAGAAAGATGAAATGGACAATACGCCTTATGCTTCGGCTATTGGGTCCATTATGTATGCGATGTTGTGTACTCGCCCAGACGTCGCTTACGGGTTAAGCGTGACCAGTCGGTTCCAAAGTAATCCAGGTATGGCGCACTGGATTGCAGTCAAGAACATTTTAAAATATCTGCGGAGGACCAAAGATATGTTCTTGATATATGGTGGTCAGGAAGAACTCAGTATTGAAGGATATACTGACGCTTCGTTCCAGTCTGACCAGGATGATTTCCGATCGCAATCAGGCTATGTTTTTAGCTTGAATGGAGGAGCGGTGGTGTGGAAGAGTTTCAAACAGTCAACTGTTGCTGATTCCACAATAGAAGCCGAGTATGTTGCAGCCTCGGAAGCATCCAAGGAGGCAGTGTGGATTCGTAAGTTCGTTCAAGAACTTGGTGTCGTTCCTTTGAGTGCAGATCCTTTGGTTATCTTTTGTGATAACACTGGAGCAATCGCACAAGCAAAGGAACCACGGTCGCACCAGAAGTCCAAGCACATACAGAGACGGTTTCATTTGATCCGGGAGATCATTGATCGTGGCGAGATCAAAGTCTGCAAGGTTCATACAGATGACAATCTGGCAGACCCGCTTACCAAGCCTCTGGCGCAGCAGAAGCATGAGAAGCACTGTAATAATATGGGTTTGAGATTTCTCAACCATTAGATTAAGTGCAAGTGGGAGATTGTTGGGGTATGCCCTTATGGCTAATGTTTGAGGCCTTGGGATTGTATCAGTATCATGTAATAAACTTTTATGTTTATAAAGGCATGGTTGTTATTTAGTTTGTTACATTGTCTGCTGCAATAAGTGTACTTCTGAATAATGTCTCAAAGCTGTTCAGCTAGGCTGACATGCAGTGAATGTCCTTAGTCGATATATCTTGGTGAACATGAGACAGCCTTGATATGATTGAGACTAATATGTGTTCTAATCTTATAGGATGCTTCGAGCATGGAATAAGATGTAGACTCATGGGTACATTGGATGTACTGGACAGACCCTACTAGGATATTCAATTGCTTGTCACAATGTGAATAATCCTTGATTGCAACAAGTGGCACATTTCCTCTGACTTGAGATCACTTGTGTTTCTAAATGATGATTGTCATTGTTTTGAGTTAGTTCAATATCATTTGAAACATAATGATTATAGACTATCTTGGATAATGATCATGAGTCATGTTAGGGCACTAGTGATAGATATAGGATTGCCGTCTCCTTAATTGGAGAGTGATGTTCTAAGGGGCCCCCCTGGATGAGATGATTGAGAAAGTGTATGGCCATACCCAGATGACTATGTTCATCTGATCTAATCATGCTCATCATATTGGAGTTACAGGCTTGACATGCTTGTCCAATAAGAACATCCAGTGGCAAAGGAATTATGCATGCCTGGTGAATTGGATTCACACTTGTGCTGTATTTTGGGTGTAGTCTTGGAAGACTCTTTCCTTTCTATCGGGAGACAGTGATGTGTTGCTAGATACCCCTCACTGATCGTGATGACGTGAGTTATCGTTACCGACATTTAAAGGAAACCCTCAGGGTCGCACAATTTGATGATATGGCTTACTTAAGTCAGATCGTGTGGACTGAATTGTTTGGGTTCAGTTTAAAGGGATTTTAATCTCTGATTGTAAGTGAGATCTGGTCTGATCATGTTTGATTGATTAGGGCTTGAGATCGGTAAGCTTCGATTGAGAGAATGGATGCTAGATCGGTGAGATCAGGAGCATCAAGAGATTAACGGTCAGATCTTAAGCCTTAGGGATTTATTATGATCTGGACTGATTGCTTGGTTTATTTGGTTATTGAACCAAAGCCAAGTGAACCGGCTCAATGGATGAGCGCATGGTTCAAGGGTGAATTGGATTTGCGATTGGGTAAACCCATGATCGCAACTTGAGAAGTGACTTGCTATTTTTAGATAGCACTTCTTCTAATCGTGGCCATGCCTCACGATAGCCTCTATTCACGCCTCTCCTCTTGGTTCGTCGCTCGCTCTAGTTTTTGAGGAGAGAACACAATTTCGTGTGTGAAAAACTGGTGGACGACAAGGAGAAAAGACGCCAAGCAAGAAAGAACTCTCTCTTCCCTTCAAGCGATCAAGACACCTTGGACGATCCTTGCTAGCACAAGGAGCACCAAGGAAGGAGCGCATCTTCATCTTGTGTGCGAGACTTTGGAGAAGAGGCGCTTGCATCTTTTGCTTCCAAGACGCCATCTAGAAATGGCTATGGTATGAATCGTTTTCATTCATGCAGAGTTTTATAAGTTGATCATAACGCATGCAAAGATCGTAGAAACCCCTTTCCGCTGCATCTTAACCTCCATATGCGCCTATAGGGTTTCGCCCCCCTTAGTTATAGGGGACCTCTCAAGCCCAGACATGAGTAACAAGCCCCTAGACCTGGACTAATCACCTAGCTACTCTAAGGCACAAGCCATGGGCCCATGCCACTAAATCCTCAGCTCTGCCTTGAGTGCCCTAAGGGCTCTGCTCCATCCCTAGGTGTGCTGCTGCCTAGGTCCTCTGCATCAGGGTCAGCCCCTCAAACCATAGAAGAGCCACTTAGGACACCCTAGGTGCTCTCTTAGGTTTAGGTCAGCCCCTTGGTCCACCTGTGTTAGCTCGCAAACCATAGACTCCTTATAGGATTCGGCCAACACTCTTCTCTACCCATCCTAGCTCACAAACCCTAGGCTTCTCCTAGGGTTCGGCCAATCATAGGGACACCATCACATCTAGCATGTTGCGCCACCATGAAGGTGTGCCACTTGCATAGAAATATCACCATGAGGGGCTGTTTGCATCACCTTTTAGGTCAGCCCTTGAAACCATGCTTGATGCACCTCTATAAAGCCCTAGAAGCCACCAAAGTTTAGGCCAATCAATAGGTATGCACAAGCCCTCTTCACCAGCCCTTAATCCTCTAGGTGTGCCACTAAGGTAAACCCAAGGAGCCACCAAGGATTCGGCTAAGGAAGAGGCTGCCCCATATGATATAGATGCGCCAAAGAGAAGTCATGATGTGCTCTTTGTCATCCCTAATCTTCTACTTTAATTACAAAACAAATAAAGGAAATAGGGCGACATGCAGGCCTCACAAGAATACATCCCAGGTATGCATAAGGGCTTGTCTATAACCATATCATAATGCAATAATAAAAACACCTACTCATGCTCTACTACATGCAATGAAAAACCAACAATTAAAATTAATTTTAGTTTTTCATAAAACTCTTCTTCACCTAAAATAATTGTTACAAAATTTCCCCAAAAAAATTCTATTAGGCTCCCTGTGAAAAGTAGCGCATGCATGCCCATGGCATGCAAGCCACCCCCTTTCAGTCCATCTTACCATGTAAAATTTAAAGGAAAAAATTCCCTAAAATATTTACATAGCTTGTGCACAAGGTCCATCCTTGACACACAAGGAGAATCTGTTAGTAGGAAGTTTTATACAAAAAATTTCAGCATGATAAACCTACCTTTTTCTAAGAAGAAAAATCATGACATAAAAATTTTAAAAATCTTTTATGACATGGGCGAATGTAGATAAGCAAAATACACTGCGTGGGTCTCGTAAGTTCGCTCTGATACCATTGTTGGGAATCCCCGGGCCAATTTTAAAATTTTAATAACAGCGGAAGCGTTGGCCCGAAATAAGATAACCCTAAGAGCCAAGATCCCTTACGAGTGATCCACCGGATGTGTTAGAGTAATATACCTTTATTCACATAATCCAAGGGGCTGCTGATGATGAAGAAGAGGCGCACAGTTGTCCGCCCTCTACAATCGTGCACACACGGACTGCTCGAGATTCTCTTCACTCCGCGCCTGGTGCTAGCCTTCAAGTGGAAGATCATGTTACCAATGTCGCTGCCCTCTTTGCTTGCGCCATCTCCAAGATGCGCCAAAGAGATGGCCACAAGGAGAGGAAACCTCTACCACTTGTGCCAATCTTAAGTCTAGCCACTTTCCCTCTTGCTTGCGCCACCATGAAGGTGCGCCCATGAGGTAAGTCTCCTTCTCATCCAATATAGGCAACAACCTAAGAAGAAGTGCCTATGATGATGAGAAGAGATACCATCACTTCTCTTCTTCTCCTCTTTTCTCCACTTGTACCAACTTCATGGAAGTTGCGCCCAAGATAAGAAATCAGTCTTCTTCATGCATCAGTCCCTCCAAGGGATACATCATCGAAGAAGGAGGAAGACTCCAAGCCTTCTTTTGCGCCCATGGAAGAAGAAGGTGTTGCTACCATGAAGGTGGCGCCACTTCTCTCTTGGAGGCGCAATGGAGAAGGAGATATCATCTCCTCTTGCGCCAATCCCTCCAAAGGATGCACCATGGAGGAAGGAAGAAGCTCCGAGGTGGTCTCATGCACCTAGAAGGGATGAAATTTGTCATCCATGGAGGTAGGCGACCCTCCCATGCATGGAGTGTTGGGAAACCCCGGGGATATTTTAAAAAATTTTCATAGAAAGCTCAATGGAAGAATAACCCCGAAACAGGCCAGTCCCAAAAACCCAGTGAAGATCGTCATGCGAGGGAGTTGACGCGGTGAGATGAGAAGGTACCTTGAAGCAATTTGAGACGATGTCGATGTAGGCGCCCAAGTGTGTGCCCTTTGCAGTCTCACACACACGGATGCTTCGAGTCTTCTTCTTCCACGCCCAGTGTTAGGCTCGGGAAGATGATTCACGCCAAGGGGGTTCCTCTTGAACACTTGCGCCAATGACCAAGGTGGGGCAGCGCCAAGGGAAGAAGAGGAAAAAGATCTCTTTAGTCTTGATGGAAGAAGAGGAGAAAATCTCTAAGAACCCCAAGCTTTCACCCCTCCACTTGTCTCCACACCTCCAAGAGGAATTAGTGGCTTGGAGAAGATTAGGAGAGCATGATTTTAGGAATTAATTAATTAAATCCTAATCCAATTAGGACTCTAATTAATTTCAATAAAATCAGCCCTATTAAATCTCCACAAAAATAGGACTCTAATTAATTAATTAATTAGCCCCTATTTTATCTCAAATGATTAATTCAAAATCAACTTTAATTAATCACATGATATTAATTAAGCCATAGACGCTAACCCTAGTCTAACTAGGGTTAAATATCCGCTTACCTTTTCTTCTCCTTAAGCCCAATTAACTTATTAGTAAGCCCAACTATATAATGGGCCTAGCTCAAGGTCCATTATGCATGTTAATCAACCCATTGGATGTGTAGAGTCCCCTTCAAGGGGGAGCGCAAGGGGGTGAAACCCTGAGGGTGGCGCATATAACATTTTCGCATGAAGATGCTACAGTTTCACCAAAATCGCATGTAATATATTCTTATGATCAACTTCAAATGATTGAATGGATCAAGCGGAAGTTCATACCATAGCCATGAGTGGATGCGGCTTGGAAACAAAGACCAAGAGAGATCTTCTCCACAAGTGACGCACACAAGAAGAGAGATGGCTTCCTCTTGTTGATCTTTGTGCTAGAAAAGATCTTCAAGTGTCCTTGCCGAATGGAAGGGATGAAAGATGAGATCTTGCTCGGGCGAGAGCTCCACTTCTTCGTCCACGCCTTCTCCACACGCAAAAATGCAAGAAGACAAGTGAAGTGAAGTCGTGAATGTCTTGGCGTTAGGCGTTTTGAAGAAGAGGTCTTGATGACTTACCATAAATGGAAGCATGCACTCATAAACGACCAAAACGCCTTCACCCTTTCGAACCATGTGTTCACATAAGTGAACCGGTTCTCCCTTTTGGTTCAATTGCATTTGGTTCAAAGAAAACCAAATCAAATAAGCCCAAGCCATGGTCTAGATCATATCAAACCCTATGGTTCCAGATCTAACCGTTTATCTCTTGATGCTCCTGATCTCACCGATCTAGCATCATCTCTCTCGATCGAAGCTTACCGATCTCAAGCCCTAATCAATCAAACATGATCAGACCAGATCTCACTTACAATCAGAGATTAAATCCCTTTAAACTGAACCCAAATAATTCAGTCCACACGATCTGACTCAAGTAAGCCATATCTTCAAATTGTGCGACCCTGAGGGTTTCCTTTAAATGTCGGTAACGATAACTTATGTTATCACGATCAGTGAGGGGTATCTAGCAACACATCACTGTCTCCCGATATAAAGGAAAGAGTCTTCCAAGACTACTCCCAAATCACAGCACAAGTGTGAAATCACTTCACGAGGCATGCATGTTTCCTTTGCCACTGGATGTTCTTATTGGACAAGCGTGTCAAGCCTGTAGCTCCAATATGATGAGCATGATTAGATCAGATGAACATAGTCACCTGGGTATGGCCATACACTTTCTCAATCATCTCATTTAGGCGGGGGCCCCTTTAGAACATCACACTCCTTAAACAAGGAGACGACAATCCTATATCTATCACTAGAGTCCTAACCTGACTCATGATCATTATCCAAGATAGTCTATAATCATTCTTTTTCAAATGATATTGAACTACCTCAAAACAATGACAATCATCATTTAGAAACACAAGTGATCTCAAGTCAGAGGACATGTGCCACTTGTTGCAAACAAGGATTATTCACATTGTGACAAGCAATTGAACATCCTAGTAGGGTCTGTCCAGTACATCCAATGTACTCATGAGTCTACATCTTATTCCATGCTTGAAGCATCCTATAAGATTAGAGCACATATTAGTCTCAATCATATCAAGGCTGTCTCATGTTCACCAAGATATCTCGACTAAGGACATTTCAGCATGTCAGCCTAGCTGAACAGCATTGAGACATTATTCAGAAGCACACTTATTGCAGCAGACAATGTAACATACTGAATAACAACCATTGCCTTTATAAACATAAGAGTTTATATACATGATACTCATAGAATCCCAAGGCCTCAAACATTAGCCTTAAGGGCATACCCCAACAATCTCCCACTTGCACTTAATCTAATGGTTGAGAAATCTCAAACCCATATTATTACAGTGCTTCTCATGCTTCTGCTGCGCCAGAGGCTTGGTAAGCGGGTCAGCCAGATTGTCATCTGTATGAACCTTGCAGATTTTGATCTCGCCACGATCAATGATCTCCCGGATCAAGTGAAACCGTCTCTGTATGTGCTTGGACTTCTGGTGTGACCGTGGTTCCTTTACTTGTGCTATTGCTCCAGTGTTATCACAGAAGATAACCAAAGGATCTGCACTCGAAGGAACAACACCAAGTTCCTGAATGAACTTACGAATCCACACTGCCTCCTTGGATGCTTCCGAGGCTGCAACATACTCGGCTTCTGTTGTGGAATCAGCAACAGTAGACTGTTTGAAACTTTTCCACACCACTGCTCCACCATTCAAGCTAAAAACATAGCCTGATTGCGATCGGAAATCATCCTGGTCCGACTGGAACGAAGCGTCAGTATATCCTTCAATACTGAGTTCTTCCTGACCACCAGATATCAAGAACATATCTTTGGTCCTCCGCAGATATTTTAAAATGTTCTTGACCGCAATCCAGTGCGCCTGACCTGGATTACTTTGGAACCGACTGGTCACGCTTAACCCGTAAGCGACGTCTGGGCGAGTACACAACATCGCATACATAATGGACCCAATAGCCGAAGCATAAGGCGTATTGTCCATTTCATCTTTCTCAGTCTGTGTTTGTGGACACTGACTCTTCGAAAGATTCAGACCATGTCTGACTGGAAGATATCCTCTTTTAGAATTCTCTAAATGGAATCTCTCCAGGACTTTATCGATGTAAGTACTCTGGCACAGCCCGAGAAGCCTCTTAGATCTATCCCTGTAGATCTTCACACCTAATACATAGGCTGCTTCTCCTAGATCTTTCATCTGGAAACATTTTCCTAACCATGCCTTAACAGCATGCAGTTCAGGAATATCGTTTCCAATGATTAAGATATCATCGACGTAGAGGACTAGGAAAGTAATCACGCTCCCACTAAACCTCTTATATACACACGGGTCATCTTCGTTCTTGATGAAACCAAACTCAGAGATTGATTCATCAAAACGAATATTCCAGCTTCTTGATGCTTGTTTAAGTCCATAAATGGACTTCTTTAACTTGCATATTTTATGACGATCTGATGGATTTGTGAAACCTTCAGGTTGTGTCATATACACATCCTCATCGAGTTTTCCATTAAGGAAAGCCGTCTTCACATCCATTTGCCAGATCTCATAATCGTAATATGCAGCTATTGCGAAGAGAATCCGAATAGACTTAAACATGGCTACAGGAGAGAAAGTTTCATCATAATCTATCCCGTAGATTTGTTTGAAACCTTTCGCTACTAGCCTGCCTTTATAGGTAACCACGTTACCATCCATGTCAATCTTCTTCTTGAAGATCCATTTACAGCTTATAGGGATTACTCCCGGAGGCGGATCAACCAAATCCCAGACCTGGTTATCTGACATGGAGTCCATCTCGGCTCGCATAGCTTCAAGCCATCTAGCTGACTCCGGTCCACTGACCGCATCCGCATAAGTAAGGGGTTCATCATTATCAATGATGTAGACTCCGTCATAGCGCTCAGGCTGTCTACGGATCCTTCCCGATCTTCGCGGTTCCCGTGATATCTGAGCCTCAGGTAGTTCAATAACCTGATCCACCGGCTCAGGCTCATCCAACTGTGCTTGACTACTTTGTCCTTCCTCTGGATTCTCATCCAGCTTTATTTCTCTCCCACTGGCCTCTTGCAGAAGAAACTCCTTCTCAAGAAAAATGGCCGTCCGAGCAACAAATACCTTGTTCTCTTTGGGATCGTAGAAATAATAACCCTTAGTTTCCTTAGGGTAACCGACAAAGATGCATTTCTCAGATCTGCTCTCCAGTTTCCCAGAGGCGAGCTTTTTGACATAAGCCTCGCAACCCCAGATCCTGATAAATGTCAAGCTAGGCTGTTTCCCATACCACAACTCATATGGCGTCTTTGAAACGGCCTTGGATGGCACTCGGTTTAGTACCTTTGCAGCTGTTTCCAGTGCAAATCCCCAAAAGGAGTAAGGTAGAGTAGCCTGACTCATCATAGAACGAACCATATCAAGTAACGTTCTATTTCTCCTCTCGGACACACCATTCCATTGCGGTGTTCCTGGCAGAGTGAGCTGTGAGATAATCCCACACTCCTTCAGATAGTCAGTAAACTCTCGACTTAGGTATTCTCCACCTCGATCAGAACGAAGTGCCTTGATATTTCGGCCTAGCTGATTCTGTACTTCATTTTTGAACTCTTTGAACTTGTCAAAAGATTCACTCTTATGTCTCATTAGATAGACATACCCATATCTACTGAAATCATCAGTAAACGTAATGAAGTACTGATAGCCACCTCTGGCATGTTTACTAAATGGTCCACACACATCACTGTGTATAAGGTCAAGTAAACCTGAAGCCCTTTGACCTTTGTGAGGAAAAGGAGACTTCGTCATTTTACCCATTAAACAAGCTTTGCATGTATCAATCTCCTCATAGGAGAATGATCCCAGCAGTCCATGATCATGCAACCGCTTAATGCGCTTCTTGTTAATATGGCCTAAACGACTATGCCATAGCAAGGTGCTGTCATCAGCATACTTGGCTTTCTTATTATCAATATTTTGTATAGAATATTCCATGTCCAACATGAATAACCCATTGTTAATTGAACCAGTAGCATAAACAATATTATCATGAGTAAGATAACACTTTGAAATCTTGCATTCAAAGGAAAACCCTTTCCTGACAAGTGCAGGAATAGAGATAATATTTTTGGTAATACTGGGTACAAAGTAACAATTGTTTAATTCTAATACAATGCCAGATGGTAATGAGATATAATAATCCCCTACAGCAACAGCAGCAACCCGTGCCCCGTTTCCAACTCGTAGGTCCACCTCATGCTGTCCCACCTGTCTTCTTCTCTTGAGTTCCTGCACATTTGAACTAATGTGAACTCCACATGCAGTGTCCAACACCCATGAAATAGAAGAAGAAGATATCATGACCTCAGTCACAAATATACCTGAGCCAGAAGCGATGCTTCCCCTCTTGTCTCCTTGGAGCGCTTTACAGTCCTTTTTCCAGTGACCCAGCTGGCCACAGTGGAAACATCTGTTGTCCTTCGACCGCTTCACCTTCTGTTTCAGAGCCTTGCTGTAGTTCTTGACAGGGGCCTTGCCCTTCTTCCCCTTCTTCTTGTTCCTGGAGGGGAACATCAAGACAGAGGTTGAAGGCTTTCCCTTCAGAGTTTCCTCAGTAGTCAAGAGCATATTCAGCAGCTCTGCCGGAGTGCAATCGATCTTGTTCATATTAAAATTAATAATGAACGCATCGAAAGAGGGCGGGAGAGACTGCAGAATAATGTCTACAGCAAGCT
This sequence comes from Costus lasius, assembly GCA_027563935.2. Lineage (NCBI taxonomy): Eukaryota > Viridiplantae > Streptophyta > Magnoliopsida > Zingiberales > Costaceae > Costus > Costus lasius. The sequence continues at coordinate 32,447,692 of CM050448.1, forward strand.
CCTTATTGATGGTATGCCCCAGTTTCTCCAGAGCCTCCTTGTGCCCAATCATCTTGAGCACGTGAGCTCCCACTGGGCTCCCTTCAGCCAGTTTGCTCTAAAAGAACAGCTTAGTCAAATTATAGCGTTCTGTCCTCGCCTGTGCAGCATACAGCATCTTGAGGTTCGCTATAATTTCTATAGCAGACATATCCTCATGCTGACGCTGCAGCGGTGGCGTCATAGACGCTAGCATCAGGCAAGCAACATCAATGCTATCATTGACATGCTTTTCATAGGCATCGCGAACCGCCCTTGCGGCGTTCGCAGCGGGTTGAGGTGGCACAGCCGTCTTGAGGACATACAGTTTCCTCTCTGCCTTAAGAACAATCTTAAGGTGTCCGAACCAGTCTGAGAAGTTTGGCCCAGCAAACTTCTCCCTTTCCAGTAGGGATCGTGAAGGAACCCCTAACTAAGGGGGAAGAAACCCTAAGCATGCTCATCTATCATGCATAGCGGAAAGAGGGCTTCAAGTCAAGATCGGATATGAAACAATATGATCAACTTGAAACTAGAAATCATACCAATGCCATGGACTTGGATCTCGGCTTGGAAGAAGAGATCAAGATAGGTCTCCTCCAAAGTGTGCCACACACAAGATGAAGTTGGCTCACTCCTTGGGGTCGCTTGTGCTAGCAAGTCACTCAAGGAATCTTCACTTGTCGAATGGAAGGGATGATGAAATTCCTTGTTGCCGAGAGTTCCTCTTTGCCCCAGCTCTCCTTCTCGTCGTCGACCACACCTCAACCAATGTCCAAGGCGTTGATGAGAAGAGTTCCAACGCATAAGCGTTTTTGGCGTTAAGTGAAACCGGCCCCCTTTGATGACTTTCCATAAATGGAAGCTCATCAAAGCATGCGCTCAAGCCATAACCCAAACGCATTTGAGCATTGAACCATGCGTTCACAATTGTGAACCGGTTCAAGCTAAACCGTTCGATTCAACTTTGGTTCATGAACCAAACCGAAATGGCTCAAGCCATGTGGTCTAGACCATATTGAACCCCAAGGCTCATGATCTAACCATTCATCACCTGATGCCCCTGATCTTTCCGATCTAGCATCATCTCTCTTGATCGAAGCTTGCCGATCTCAAGCCTTAATCAATCAAACATGATCAGACCAGATCTCACTTACAATCAGAGATAAAATCCCTTTAATCTGAACTCAAAGAATCCAGTCCATTCGATCTGACTCAAGTAAGCCATATCATCAAATTGTGCGACCCTGAGGGTTTCCTCTAAATGTCGGTAACGATAACTTACGTTATCACGATCAGTGAGGGGTATCTAGCAACACATCACTGTCTCCCGATATAAAGGAAAGAGTCTTCCAAGACTACTCCCAAACCAAAGCATAAGTGTGAATCAAATCACAAGGCATACATGTGTCCTTTGCCACTGGATGTTCTTATTGGACAAGCATGTCAAGCTTGTAACTCCAATACGATGAGCATGATTAGATCAGATGAACATAGTCATCTGGGTATGGCCATACACTTCCTCAATCATCTCATATAGTGGGGGGGGCCCTTAGAACATCACACTCCTTAAACAAGGAGACGGCAATCCTATGTCTATCACTAGTGCTCTAACCTGATTCAAGCTCACCATCCAAGATAGTCTATAATCATTATGTTTCAAATGATATTGAACTACCTCAAGACAATGACAATCATCATTTAGAAACACAAGTGATCTCAAGTCAGAGGACATGTGCCACTTGTTGCTTACAAGGATCATTCACATTGTGACAAGCAATGGAATATCCCAGTAGGGTCTGTCCAGTACATCCAATGTACCCATGAGTCTACATCTTATTCCATGCTCGAAGCATCCTATAAGATTAGCACTCATATTAGTCTCAATCATATCAAGGCTGTCTCATGTTCACCAAGATATCTCGACTAAGGACATATAGCCTGTCAGCCTAGCTGAACAGCTTTGAGACATTATTCAGAAGTACACTTATTACAGCAGACAAGGTAACAACCTGAATAATAACCATGCCTTTTATAAACACAAGAGTTTATTACATGATACTTATACAATCCCAAAGGCCTCAAACATTAGCCTTAAGGGCATACCCCAACAATCTCCCACTTGCACTTAATCTAATGGTTGAGAAATCTCAAACCCATATTATTACAGTGCTTCTCATGCTTCTGCTGCGCCAGAGGCTTGGTAAGCGGGTCTGCCAGATTGTCATCTGTATGAACCTTGCAAATCTTGATCTCGCCACGATCAATGATCTCCCGGATCAAGTGAAACCGTCTCTGTATGTGCTTGGACTTCTGGTGTGACCGCGGTTCCTTTGCTTGTGCTATAGCTCCAGTGTTATCACAGAAGATAACCAAAGGATCTGCACTCGAAGGAACGACACCAAGTTCTCTCACGAACTTACGAATCCACACTGCCTCCTTGGATGCTTCCGAGGCTGCAACATACTCGGCTTCTGTTGTGGAATCAGCAACAGTTGACTGTTTGAAACTTTTCCACACCACAGCACCTCCATTCAAGCTAAAAACATAGCCTGATTGCGATCGGAAATCATCCTGGTCCGACTGGAACGAAGCGTCAGTATATCCCTCTATACTGAGTTCTTCCTGACCACCATATATCAAGAACATATCTTTGGTCCTCCGCAGATATTTTAAGATGTTCTTGACCGCAATCCAGTGCGCCAAACCTGGATTACTTTGGAATCGACTGGTCACGCTTAACCCGTAAGCGACGTCTGGGCGAGTACACAACATCGCATACATAATGGACCCAATAGCCGAAGCATAAGGCGTATTGTCCATTTCATCTTTCTCAGTCTGTGTTTGTGGACACTGACTCTTCGAAAGATTCAGACCATGTCTGACTGGAAGATATCCACGTTTAGAATTCTCTAAATGGAATCTCTCCAGGACCTTATCGATGTAGGTACTCTGGCACAACCCGAGAAGCCTCTTAGATCTATCCCGGTAGATCTTCACACCTAATACATAGGCTGCTTCTCCTAGATCTTTCATCTGAAAACATTTTCCTAACCATGCCTTAACAGCATGCTGTTCAGGAATATCGTTTCCAATGATCAAGATATCATCGACGTAGAGGATTAGGAATGTAATCACGCTCCCACTAAACCTCTTATATACACACGGGTCATCTTCGTTCTTGATGAAACCAAACTCAGAGATTGATTCATCAAAACGAATGTTCCAGCTTCTTGATGCTTGCTTCAATCCATAAATGGATTTCTTTAACTTGCATATTTTATGACGATCTGATGGATTAGTGAAACCCTCAGGTTGTGTCATATACACATCCTCATCCAGATTTCCATTGAGGAAAGCTGTCTTCACATCCATCTGCCAGATCTCATAATCGTAATATGCAGCTATCGCGAAAAGAATCCGAATAGACTTAAACATGGCTACAGGAGAGAAAGTTTCATCATAATCTATCCCGTAGATTTGTTTGAAACCTTTCGCAACTAGCCTGCCTTTATAGGTAACCACGTTACCATCCATGTCAATCTTCTTCTTGAAGATCCATTTACAGCCTATAGGGATTACTCCCGGAGGCGGATCAACCAAATCCCAGACTTGGTTATCTGACATGGAGTCCATCTCGGCTCGCATAGCTTCAAGCCATCTAGCTGACTCCGGTCCACTGACCGCATCCGCATAAGTTAGGGGTTCATCATTATCCATGATGTAGACTCCGTCATAGCGCTCAGGCTGTCGACGGATCCTACCCGATCATCGCGGTTCCCGTGATATCTGAGCCTCAGGTTGTTCAATAACCTGATCTACTGGCTCAGGCACATCCAACTGTGCTTGACTACTTTGTCCTTCCTCTGGATTCTCATCCAGCTTTATTTCTCTCCCACTGGCCTCTTGCAGAATAAATTCCTTCTCAAGAAATACGGCCGTCCGAGCAACAAAAACCTTGTTCTCTTTGGGATCGTAGAAATAATAACCCTTAGTTTCCTTAGGGTAACCGACAAAGATACATTTGTCAGATCTGCTCTCTAGTTTCCCAGAGGCGAGCTTTTTGACATAAGCCTCGCAACCCCAGATCCTGATAAATGTCAAGCTAGGCTGTTTCCCATACCATAACTCATATGGCGTCTTTAAAACTGCCTTGGATGGCACTCGGTTTAGTACCTTTGCAGCTGTTTCCAGTGCAAAACCCCAAAAGGAGTATGGAAGAGTAGCCTGACTCATCATAGAACGAACCATATCAAGTAACGTTCTATTTCTCCTCTCGGACACACTATTCCATTGCGGTGTTCCTGGCGGAGTGAGCTGTGAGATAATCCCACACTCCTTCAGATAGTCAGTAAACGCATGACTCAGGTATTCACCACCTCGATCAGAACGAAGTGCCTTGATATTTCGGCCTAACTGATTCTGTACTTCATTCTTGAACTCTTTGAACTTGTCAAAAGATTCATTTTTATGTCTCATTAAATAGACATACCCATACCTACTGAAATCATCAGTGAAGGTAATGAAGTACTGATAGCCACCTCTGGCATGTTTACTGAAAGGCCCACACACATCACTGTGTATAAGGTCCAGTAAACCTGAAGTCCTTTGACCTTTGTGAGGAAAAGGAGACTTCGTCATTTTACCCATTAAACAAGCTTTGCATGTCTCAATCTCCTCATAGGAGAATGATCCCAGCAGTCCATGTTCATGCAACCGCTTAATGCGCTTCTTGTTTATATGGCCTAAACGACTATGCCATAGCAAGGTGCTGTCATCAGCATACTTGGCTTTCTTATTATCAATGTTTTGTATAGAATTTTCCATGTCCAACATGTATAACCCATTGTTAATTGAACCAGTTGCATACACAATATTATCATAAGTCAAAACACACTTTGAAATCTTGCATTCAAAGGCAAATCCTTTCCTGACAAGAGCAGGAATAGAGATAATATTCTTGGTAATACTGGGTACAAAGTAACAATTGTTTAATTCTAATACAATGCCAGATGGTAAAGTAATGAAATAGTCTCCTACAGCAACAGCAGCAACCCGTGCCCCGTTTCCAACTCGTAGGTCTACCTCATGTTGTCCCACCTGCCTTCTTCTCTTGAGTTCCTGCACATTTGAACAAATGTGAACTCCACATGCAGTGTCTAACACCCATGATATAGAAGAAGATGAAACCATGACTTCCGTCACGTATATACCTGAGCCAGAAGCAATGCTTCCCCTCTTATCTCCTTGGAGCGCTTTACAGTCCTTTTTCCAGTGACCCAGCTGGCCACAGTGGAAACACCTGTTGTCCTTCGACCGCTTCACCTTCTGTTTCAGGGCCTTACTGTAATTCTTGACAGGGGCCTTGCCCTTCTTCCCCTTCTTCTTGTTCCTAGAAGGAACCATCAAGACAGAGGTTGAAGGCTTACCCTTCAGAGTTTCCTCAGTTGTCAAGAGCATATTCAGCAGCTCTGCCGGCGTACAATCGATCTTGTTCATATTAAAGTTAATAATGAACGCATCGAAAGAAGGCGGGAGAGACTGCAGAATAATATCCACAGCAAGCTCCTGGTTGATGGTATGCCCCAGTTTATCTAGAGCCTCCTTGTGCCCAATCATCTTGAGCACGTGAGCTCCCACTGGGCTCCCCTCAGCCAGTTTGCTCTGAAAGAAGAGCTTCGTCAGATTATAGCGTTCAGTCCTCGCCTGTGCAGCATACAGCATTTTGAGGTTCGCTATAATTTCTATAGCCGACATATCCTCATGCTGACGCTGCAGCGGTGGCGTCATAGACGCAAGCATCAGGCAAGCGACATCAATGCTATCATTGACGTGCTTTTCGTAGGCTTCCCGAACCGCCCTTGCGGCGTTCGGAGCGGGCTGCGGCGGTATCGCCGTCTCGAGGACATACAGTTTCCTCTCTGCCTTAAGAACAATCTTAAGGTGTCCGAACCAGTCAGAGAAGTTCGGCCCAGCAAACTTCTCCCTTTCCAGTAGGGATCGCACATTGAAGCTCATGGTGTTCGTTGCTGCAGGAATCTACAACAAGCAAGAACAGCAAGGTTAGTATCAATGTTTCAGAATCAATCCAGGACTTAAGAAAGATTCTTTTCTCACTATTTTGTCTGACTGAAAAATCCAGTAAACAGTCCGAAAGAGTAACACTCTTTTAGTGAGATGGGATCCAGATTTCATACTTGGTCTCCGCGTCCCGCTCAGGCGAGATAAGATGCACAGAGATGACAAGTACTAATTTCTGGTAGGCTGTGCCAGCCAATCGCCAACCCGTGCGATTCCCCTTCATCTTGGCAATCCAGCAGACTGTGCCAACTGAGTTGGTACAACACAGTCTCTGATCCCAGAGATGGCTGCCTCCATGTGCTACCATATGCGCCACATATGTAGCCAACATGGTCAAGCTGACCTGACCTACTCCCTGGACCACCACGTGCTATGCTGAGCAACGAGAGGGGATAAATCCCAACTCTGTAACACGCAGGTGAAATCCAGCACCGTCTGAAGATAGGTGGACGTGCCCACTGAGTGGGTTCAACACGGCTCCAACGATAATCAGAAAGGTGAGGTTTCGCGTCAGAAGGCTTACGAGCTTGATATGTTAGCGTTGGATTTTATCGGTCTTTTATCTTCTTAACTATCATACAAGTCCTATGGTGATAGCAGAAGATAAACTTAAACATGCAATTCTAATTATAAGCAATAAGAAGAAAGCATGATCTTATGTGGTAAAAGCCCATGAACCCTAGTAAGACCTTAATTTACTTAAGTCTTCACTTGAGCTCCTTGCATCTCATCTGGTCCAACCCAGTGCCCTAGCGCCAAGAGCACCTCAGGTGCACCACCAGATGAATGCCCCTCTTGGATGTGTGCACTTGTCTAATCAAAGTACATTTGATCTATCTAGACAAGGTTGACTCGCAGGTCAACTACATATTATAAATTAAGTACAATGTGATTCGCAGATCACAAATTAATTTACAACTTATCCAGGCTCGCAGGCCCCAGCACAGCACACAATAGGGCAACCCACATAAGACTAAATAAACAAGCATATGATTCAATCAACATGTGATCCATTCAAGAAATTAAATTTTGGAAAAACCCATGGCATCAATTTAATTTCCTTATGAGCCCTACAACCTTACAATGGTCCATTGATGGGGATCCACTCATCCATCTAGCTAGATCCTTTGCCCTTGCATGCACCGAGTCCTAACTGACCCGAGTTGACCTAATGGTCAACCATGCATGCCCCAAGGGCTGAACCACCCCATGAGTTTTGGCAAGCGGGTGTGACCCCGGGCCTAACTCAAGTGTGTTCAGTAGTTGTCTCAACCAGACCTCGCTACACGCCCTTGATGCAGTCAACCTATAGCCACCTTGTGCTTGCGCATAGGTGCTATTGGGTCAACCCATCTGAGCTGTCAGATGGTCTGATCAGACTTGGATCCAACCTAGTGGTGACTTCAACCTCATCAACCCATCTAAGGGTTTAATGTAGTGGCACCTTAGATCTAATGAAGCGCGCAAGAGGTAAGTTTTAGAAAACTTTTATAACATGCGCAATGTTACAAACAAACAACATGCTTGATAACCCTTAGATCTAAGGGGGTCCCCTTCAAGGGGGAGCGCATACTTTAGGAGGTCCCCTTCAAGGGGGAGCGCATACTTCAGGAACATATGATACAAGCGCAACATCATGAACATATAAGCGCAACATCATGAACATATGATACAAGCGCAACATCATGAACATATAAGCGCAACATCATGAAAACAAAGCATGCCTCAAGGAAACAGTAAGCGCAACATCATGTATGGATCACCAATACTTAAAGCAATCATATCGATCATATCATGAGCCTCGCTCTGATACCAATTGAAGGAACCCCTAACTAAGGGGGAAGAAACCCTAAGCATGCTCATCTATCATGCATAGCGGAAAGAGGGCTTCAAGTCAAGATCGGATATGAAACAATATGATCAACTTGAAACTAGAAATCATACCAATGCCATGGACTTGGATCTCGGCTTGGAAGAAGAGATCAAGATAGGTCTCCTCCAAAGTGTGCCACACACAAGATGAAGTTGGCTCACTCCTTGGGGTCGCTTGTGCTAGCAAGTCACTCAAGGAATCTTCACTTGTCGAATGGAAGGGATGATGAAATTCCTTGTTGCCGAGAGTTCCTCTTTGCCCCAGCTCTCCTTCTCGTCGTCGACCACACCTCAACCAATGTCCAAGGCGTTGATGAGAAGAGTTCCAACGCATAAGCGTTTTTGGCGTTAAGTGAAACCGGCCCCCTTTGATGACTTTCCATAAATGGAAGCTCATCAAAGCATGCGCTCAAGCCATAACCCAAACGCATTTGAGCATTGAACCATGCGTTCACAATTGTGAACCGGTTCAAGCTAAACCGTTCGATTCAACTTTGGTTCATGAACCAAACCGAAATGGCTCAAGCCATGTGGTCTAGACCATATTGAACCCCAAGGCTCATGATCTAACCATTCATCACCTGATGCCCCCTGATCTTTCCGATCTAGCATCATCTCTCTTGATCGAAGCTTGCCGATCTCAAGCCTTAATCAATCAAACATGATCAGACCAGATCTCACTTACAATCAGAGATAAAATCCCTTTAATCTGAACTCAAAGAATCCAGTCCATTCGATCTGACTCAAGTAAGCCATATCATCAAATTGTGCGACCCTGAGGGTTTCCTCTAAATGTCGGTAACGATAACTTACGTTATCACGATCAGTGAGGGGTATCTAGCAACACATCACTGTCTCCCGATATAAAGGAAAGAGTCTTCCAAGACTACTCCCAAACCAAAGCATAAGTGTGAATCAAATCACAAGGCATACATGTGTCCTTTGCCACTGGATGTTCTTATTGGACAAGCATGTCAAGCTTGTAACTCCAATACGATGAGCATGATTAGATCAGATGAACATAGTCATCTGGGTATGGCCATACACTTCCTCAATCATCTCATATAGTGGGGGGGGCCCTTAGAACATCACACTCCTTAAACAAGGAGACGGCAATCCTATGTCTATCACTAGTGCTCTAACCTGATTCAAGCTCACCATCCAAGATAGTCTATAATCATTATGTTTCAAATGATATTGAACTACCTCAAGACAATGACAATCATCATTTAGAAACACAAGTGATCTCAAGTCAGAGGACATGTGCCACTTGTTGCTTACAAGGATCATTCACATTGTGACAAGCAATGGAATATCCCAGTAGGGTCTGTCCAGTACATCCAATGTACCCATGAGTCTACATCTTATTCCATGCTCGAAGCATCCTATAAGATTAGCACTCATATTAGTCTCAATCATATCAAGGCTGTCTCATGTTCACCAAGATATCTCGACTAAGGACATATAGCCTGTCAGCCTAGCTGAACAGCTTTGAGACATTATTCAGAAGTACACTTATTACAGCAGACAAGGTAACAACCTGAATAATAACCATGCCTTTTATAAACACAAGAGTTTATTACATGATACTTATACAATCCCAAAGGCCTCAAACATTAGCCTTAAGGGCATACCCCAACAGATCGCACATTGAAGCTCATGGTGTTCGTTGCTGCAGGAATCTACAACAATGCAAGAACAGCAAGGTCAGTATCAATGTTTAGAATCAATCCAGGACTTAAGAAAGATTCTTTTCTCACTATTTTATCTGACTGAAAAATCCATTAAACAGTCCGAAAGAGTAACACTCTTTTAGTGAGATGGGATCCAGATTTCATACTTGGTCTCCGCGTCCCGCTCAGGCGAGATAAGATGCATAGAGAATACAAGTACTAATTTCTGGTAGGCAGTGCCTGCCAATCGCCAACCCGTGCGATTCCCCTTCATCTGGGCAATCCAGCAGACTGTGCCAACTGAGTTGGTACAACACAGTCTCTGATCCCACAGATGGCTGCCTCCATATAGCTCACATATGCCCCATATGTAGCCTACATGGTCAAGCTAACCCGACCTACTCCCTGGACCACCACATGCTATGCTGAGCAACGAGAAGCGATAAATCCCTTCTCTGTAACACGCAGGTGAAATCGCACACCGTCTGAAGATAGATAGACGTGCCCACTGAGTGGGTACAACACGGCTCCAACGATAATCAGAACAGTGAGGTTTCGCGTCAGAAGGCTTACGAGCTTGATATTTTAGCGTTGGATTTTAACGGTCTTTTATCTTCTTCACTATCATGCAATTCCTATGGTGATAGCAGAAGATAAATAAATCATGCTGTTCTACTTATATAAAGACAAGTGAAGTGAAGTCGTGAACGTCTTGGCGTTAGGCGTTTTGAAGAAGAGGTCTTGATGACTTACCATAAATGGAAGCATGCACTCATAAACGACCAAAACGCCTTCACCCTTTCGAACCATGTGTTCACATAAGTGAACCGGTTCTCCCTTTTGGTTCAATTGCATTTGGTTCAAAGAAAACCAAATCAAATAAGCCCAAGCCATGGTCTAGATCATATCAAACCCTATGGTTCCAGATCTAACCGTTTATCTCTTGATGCTCCTGATCTCACCGATCTAGCATCATCTCTCTCGATCGAAGCTTACCGATCTCAAGCCCTAATCAATCAAACATGATCAGACCAGATCTCACTTACAATCAGAGATTAAATCGCTTTAAACTGAACCCAAATAATTCAGTCCACACGATCTGACTCAAGTAAGCCATATCTTCAAATTGTGCGACCCTGAGGGTTTCCTTTAAATGTCGGTAACGATAACTTATGTTATCACGATCAGTGAGGGGTATCTAGCAACACATCACTGTCTCCCGATATAAAGGAAAGAGTCTTCCAAGACTACTCCCAAATCACAGCACAAGTGTGAAATCACTTCACGAGGCATGCATGTTTCCTTTGCCACTGGATGTTCTTATTGGACAAGCGTGTCAAGCCTGTAGCTCCAATATGATGAGCATGATTAGATCAGATGAACATAGTCACCTGGGTATGGCCATACACTTTCTCAATCATCTCATTTAGGCGGGGGCCCCTTTAGAACATCACACTCCTTAAACAAGGAGACGGCAATCCTATATCTATCACTAGAGTCCTAACCTGACTCATGATCATTATCCAAGATAGTCTATAATCATTCTTTTTCAAATGATATTGAACTACCTCAAAACAATGACAATCATCATTTAGAAACACAAGTGATCTCAAGTCAGAGGACATGTGCCACTTGTTGCAAACAAGGATTATTCACATTGTGACAAGCAATTGAACATCCTAGTAGGGTCTGTCCAGTACATCCAATGTACTCATGAGTCTACATCTTATTCCATGCTCGAAGCATCCTATAAGATTAGAGCACATATTAGTCTCAATCATATCAAGGCTGTCTCATGTTCACCAAGATATCTCGACTAAGGACATTTCAGCATGTCAGCCTAGCTGAACAGCATTGAGACATTATTCAGAAGCACACTTATTGCAGCAGACAATGTAACATACTGAATAACAACCATTGCCTTTATAAACATAAGAGTTTATATACATGATACTCATAGAATCCCAAGGCCTCAAACATTAGCCTTAAGGGCATACCCCAACAGGATGCAATCCAATTTAACCCAAGGTCAAACGAGGTTAACCATGGTTAATTTGGTCAATATGCCAAAAATGGAAGCTGGCTTTAATAAGTTTCTTCCATATCATCAGGCCCATTGGCGCTGATGAATCTCCCAAATAGATATGAATTATCCAATAACTCGATCCAAAGGCTATCCGATCAATACAAAAACTCGAGCATCAAGGTGTGCGACCCTATAGGTTCCTTTGACGTTGGCAATGCTGACCTAAGGTCACCACAAGCAGTGAGTGGCACCTAGTAGTGCATCGCTGCTACCCAAGTCATCAGAATGGATATCGACATCGACATCCCCATCATCGCAACTAGGCACTGATGCATTATAGTCCCTTTGCCAAACTGATATCCGATTGGACAAGTGTGTCACCACTTGTTTTAACCCAATCACATGGTTATGACTAAATCAAGTTCTCACTTGGGTATGGCCATACACTTTCATTCATAGAACCATAAGGGGCCCTATGGATATTAAGCTTCCCTCAGGAAGGGGCAAATCCTCTATCTGTCAATTGATCTTCTCATATGGGTCGTGACATACTCAATGACAACTGTTATGACCTCCCAACTACGACGAGATGTTAGCTTGTATCAAAGCATGTCCCTAACCACATAAAAGAGTCAATGACCTCAAGTCTGGGGATCAACACATCTCCTGTCACTTGTGAGGATAACTCATGACACCAAGTCATTGCCTCACAGTAGGTCGATCCAATATATCTACTACAGATATACCCATTTGTCCGCGTTAGCATTTCGTATGTAACCAGCCCATATACTAGTCTCTCATGTACCATAGCTGTCCCATATCTACTAAGGTACTTGACTGGGGACAAAAAGTTTGAGCACAGATCCAATCTGTCTCCAAGGACATTATCACATAAGTACACATTCACAAATGTAAACAAATGATGATAACAACAATGCCAGAATGATATATAAATATCAATGTTAAGTAATACAATAATGGACCAATATTAGGTCCTGATGACACCAAAATATGTAGTATATTTTGTATCATTTTAGATACCTTTTCATGCTAAATTGAGGATCTTTTTACTTGTTTCTATGCTGAATCCATTAAATATTGCAAAGTCTACTTCTATTTTGGTTTTTCATGTTTTTCAGGCAAAAAGACACTATTTTAGGCATTTTTCAAGCAAAAATCAAATACATGGAAGAGTTCTGATCATCAAGAAGAAGTCACCCAAGAATTTTTATGCAAATCGAGGCAAAGAACCCAAAATATGGTAGTGCCGTAAAGGATTTTATGGTACCGTATTTTACACGGCTACCATATTATCGAGATCACGGCCGTATTTTGGTGATTTACCGAACAGAAGGCTTTTGCGAAATTACAGCACCATCATAAGAAGTTACACGGCCGTATTTTGGGGCACTTTCGGAACAGAGACCTTCACTGAAATTACGGCACTGCCGTAAACCAGTTTACGCGCCGTATTTTCCAGACGTCTTCAAAACAGAAAGTTGCCCTGAAATTACGGCACTGCCGTAAACCAGTTTACGGGCCGTATTTGCCAGACGAATTCGACCAGAGAGTTCAGCCAATTTTACGGCACTGCCGTAAACCAAATTACGCTGTCGTATTGTTCTAGCAATTTCAGAACAGAATAATCGATGGATTTTACGGTAGTGTCGTAAGATATTACACTACTGGATTCCGGTGTTTGAACGCGATTCCCAGGTCAATGTCCACGCCCGATCCTTGCGGAGATGATTGCGGACGATCCAGAAGTTTATATTCGATGCCGTAAGAAGCAAAAGGGGAGCTTTGGATGGGAGGATTAGAGAGAGACCAAAAGCCCTAAATTTCGTACATCGTTGAGGGAGAAATCTTGATCAACGCCGTCGCCGAGGGTTTTGCCGCCGCGCTCGATCCAGACAACCTCCGGCCGTGATTTTTCTACCGAGGCATCGCCTAGTGAAGGAGTCAACGTGCCAGAAGTTTCAGATCGAAAGGAGATAAATTGGCGGAGAAATCAGAGGAAGAAGGATCGCCACCACTATTCACGCCTTCCTTTGTAAAATACGGCTGTGAAATACTTCACAGCCGTGCCGTATTTTCTAAAAACTCTTCTTTTTGTTGATTATCGATTTTCTAAAATTATGGAATATTGTATTTCCTTCGCCATGCTAACTTAAACTACTCTTGGGACATGGGGGAGTAGTTCACTTGACTTTTAATGATTATATAACTTCTTTTTCAATATTTCGTTGAGTTTGATTTCAGCATGATGATTTTGCTCATTTGATAATTGTGCTTAGACTCTCTTTAAGTTCATATTATTAATTATGTTCTTAGAATTTTCGCTTGAGACTGAAAGGTAATTGCTTGAGAATTTGGAACCCTATAATTGCATGTTAGGATCCCTTCCTTAAGTTAGATCCATCTTGATATTTTCTAGTAAAATAATTGTCATGATTATAACATGAGTCTATAGATCGAGTCTATTTGTCAAACGTGGAGATCTTGTGCGAAAGTAAAGATCGGAATGTTGGAGGTCCTTGAGCAAAACTAGTTGTGAGACTCGGATGCACGAATGTGATCTTTGAGACTCCACTAGAGATTCTAGAGCTCGGATGCACGAAAGTGATCCATGAGTTTATCCTTTGATAATATCTTCTTCATGATGAAATTAAATCAACGAAATCCTTATTCATGTCTAGTCATAAAAGTTTAAGTGAACGAAACCCTAGTCCCAGCTTTTCTCTCTAATAATCCCGCTTTTAGTTACCGATTGCTTTTCTCACGATCTCGACTTGCCTAGTTAGTGAGAAATCAACTATTTAGTATTCGACAATGTAGGTCCCTGTGGATTCGATACTTTTTTTATTACTTCGTATACCCGTGCACTTGCAGTTTAACAACAAGTTTTTGGTGCCGTTACCAAGGATTAGTCCAAGGTACACGCGTGCCAGATTTGTTATGTTCCCTTTCAAGCTATCAAGTTTTTGGGGCGCGTTGCCGGGGACCTTAGTTTTGTCGATATTAGAGACATTGAGATTATTGCTAGATTAGGTTTTTATTTACTATTTTTTTTATTTACTGCTTATTTTCTGTTTCTTGAAATCACTTGATCTGTTTACTTTGCATGCGCAGGAGCCTTAGGTCAGGACCACTTGTACCATTGGTTCCTGAAATCAATAAGACATTAAGAGCGCGCAGAAAGTTGAGGTTAGAAGAATCATCACAAGAAGAACTGCAAGAACAATCCCAACCAGAGTTACAAGAAGAGATTTTAGAGATGGGAGACAATCAGAACCATCAGAGAACACTTAGGGACTATGCAGCCCCTAATCATCATGAAATTCGTTATAGTATTGCTAGGCCAGCAATTGAGGCCCACAATTTTGAGATTAAACCTCAACTCATTGCAATGTTTCAACAAGATCAGTTTGGAGGATCTCCACTAGAGGATCCCAACCAACACTTGGCCTTATTTCTTGACTTATGCGATACTATTAAGATGAATGGTGTTTCTAACGATGCATTTAAACTAAGACTTTTTCCTTTTTCTCTTAGGGACCGGGCAAAGACATGGCTTAATTCACACCCAACCGGTACCTTCACCACTTGGAACCAACTGTCAAATTCCTTCTTGAACAAATACTTTCCCCCAAGGAAGACACTTGAATTGAGGAACCAAATTACAAACTTCCAACAAAGAAGTGGGGAGTCGCTCAGTGAAGCCTGGGAGAGATTTAATGAACTGCAGCGGAAGTGTCCTCACCATGGATTAGAACTTCAAACTTTAATGCAAACTTTTTATATTACATTATATGATCAGACTAAAATGATTGTGGATGCCGCTGCAGGAGGAGCTCTTATGAGCAAAACACCAGATGAAGCCTTTAGACTGCTAGAGGAGATGGCAGAAAACCATAATCAATGGACTACCGAAAGGGGAGTACTGTACAAGCCTTCTCAAGGTAAGAGTGGAAGTGATGAAATACGCTCCTTAGAAGAGAAGGTAAAATTTTTGTGTAGTCAGTTAAATTCCATGCAAACTGCTTCTGTTTCTGCTATCACTTGTGAAAACTGTGGTAATGATGGTCATACTACTGAATATTGTAGAATTGTCGATCAGGGTAATGAGCATGTGAATGCCATAGGGAATTACAACCAAAGTAGATCTAATGATCCATATTCTAATACATACAACCCTGGATGGAGAAATCACCCCAACCTTTCATCAAAAAACAATAACAATGTAGGGGGGGACAATGAAAACAAAGGATTCCAAAAGCAAAATCTGAACCAAAACATAAATCAAAATTCTAATGAGGGATCCATACTTGAAAAACTTTTGGCCAACCAAAATCAGTTCATGTCTGATATAAAAGAATACATGTCAAATCAAAACAAGCAAAATGAGGAATTTAAGGGAAATTTTCATCAAATCAACTCTAGACTGGATAGAGTAGAAGCCCACAACAAAATTCTTGAAAACCAAATTGCACAGCATGCTAGTGTTCCTTACAGACCCCCTGGGAAATTGCCTGCAAAACCTGAGATAAACCCTAGGGAGCACTGTAATGCCATCATGACTAGAAGTGGGAAACAACTGGGAGAATCTAGAGGGAGGTTTGAAAACACTGAAGAAAAGCTTAATGATAATAAAAGGGAATTGGAGATAGGAGAATCTTCTTCACTTGAGAAACCCCAAATTTGTTTATCACCTCAAAAGGGTGATGAACCAAAAGGGGAGGAATCATGTGAGAAAGATAATCCTAAATCTGATTTACCTAATCCTTACCAAACACCTATACCTTTTCCTCAAAGGTTAGTTCAACATAAACTAGACAAAAAGTTTCGCAAGTTTCTTGAAGTTTTTAAAAAGCTTTATATTAATGTTCCAATTCTTGAAGCTATTATTGAAATGCCATCTCATGCCAAGTTTTTAAAAGAGATATTGTCTAGTAAAAGAAAATTGGATGATTATGGTACTTGCATGGTTACACTAACAGAAGATTGTAGTGCGGTCATACAGAATAAATTGCCACCTAAATTGAAGGATCCAGGTAGCTTTTCTGTACCCTGTTCAATTGGCACCCTATCTTTTGACCGAGCCTTATGTGACTTAGGTGCGAGTGTAAGTTTAATGCCTCTTTCTACTTACAGGAAACTGAATTTGGGAGAGCTAAAGCCTAC
This sequence comes from Costus lasius, assembly GCA_027563935.2. Classification (NCBI taxonomy): domain Eukaryota; kingdom Viridiplantae; phylum Streptophyta; class Magnoliopsida; order Zingiberales; family Costaceae; genus Costus; species Costus lasius. The sequence continues at coordinate 32,464,546 of CM050448.1, forward strand.
ATCAATATCTTTGCAGCTCGCAGACTCATCAGTGAAGTATCCTGTAGGTATGTTAGAGAATATTACAATAAAGATAGGTGAGTTTCTCATACCTGCAGATTTTGTAATATTGGACATGGAGGAAAATTGTAGAAATCCTATCATTCTGGGTAGACCACTATTGGCTATAGCCAAAGCAAAAATTGATGTGGAATCAGGAAAAATTACCTTTGATATATGTGATAAGAAGATCGAATTTAGTGTTAATGATTCAACAAACAAACTTTCATACTCAAGATCTTGTTGTAGTATTAAAATATTTAATGATGAAATTTATGATGTTTCAAGTTTGTTTGATGAAACCCCAAATAATGAATCTAACAATCTTTTTGAGGGTATTGATGAGAAATTGCAGAAGAAGAAAAAGCCAAAGAGCAAGAGAAGAAGAGAAGTCTATAGGATGATTGAGAAAATAGAAAGAATTCTGAGCAGATTTGGATACTGTTTCAAGATCGAGCCTTATGTTGTAAAATCAGAGTTGAGATCCAGAAATTCACGATCAAACCCGAGTGTTAAACGGTCAAACTATTGACCTTTAAATTAGTGCTTCTTGGGAGGCAACCCAAGCTTTCTAACCCTTATTTTAGTTTTATTTACCTTGATTTTTTGCTTAGGACTAATTTTTATTTTATTATTTGTAGGTTTTTCGTGATTTGGAGCAAAATACAGCAGTACCGTAAAGGATTTTACGGTACCGTATTTCAGTCTACTTCCGACCAGAAAGCTGCGATGAAATTACGGTACAACTGTAAAGGATTTCACGGTACCGTATTTCTGATCCAAAATCAACCCGAGAGTTCTTTCATTTTTACGGCACTACCATAAGGTAGTTTATGTGCCGTATTTTCTAAAATTTTGTTTTTCGGTTTTCCTTCAAAAAAAAAAATCGCTGCTTGAATTTAACGGCGGTACCGTAAACTGTTTTACGGTACCGTATTTGTGAATCGTTTTGAACAGAACGCTTTTGAAATTTTACGGCAGTACCGTAATGAAAATTACGGTACCGTATTTCCTTTTCTGTTTCAACCTGAGAGCTATAACGATTTTATGGCAGTGTCGTAATATTTTACATTGCCGTATTTTGCTTCCTGTACGCAAACCCTGTGTCGCATTTAGGGTTATGACCAAACTATTTTTAGGGTTTTTACCCTCGATCTCGCTCGTTCTTATGCCGATTTTGGATCTCCGACCGTCTCCGACCATCAGTAGATGCCGGCGATCTTTGCTGACCAGATTTCACCGTCGATTAGGTACCCATTTTTCTGATTTCATCGTTTTAGCGAGTATTGATGAACTTTTGCCTTTCGCTCGTTCTCTCTCGATTCTTAACCGTTTCAAGTGATTTTTGTTTCTATACACTCGTTAGAGGATAAGCTATCGATCCTGTGCTGTTTGAGAAGAATTTGAAACAATTTATGTAACTATCTGAGCTGAAACGCAACGTGCATGATTCTAAGTTACTGTTCACCGACGCCTTGAGTTAGAGCATGAAAGTTAAAGGGAATTTTTCTTTCCAACTTACTTGATAGATGTTTCTGATGATTTCAGAGTGTAGTATTTACTTGCCATAACATGTTTAAATTGAGATTACATGCATGATTTTGCTCTGTTTTTTTCACCCTGTTTTTGGTTGATGACACATAGGATGCCATTTACACTGCTATATCATTATTTGTATGCTTTGAATGATAAGTTTGCAGCTTGAGTCCATGGCACCAAGAATAAAATCGATTGCACCAAGGGGGAAGGGGAAAGCCCCTGCTGAACCATCACAACCCAGAACCCTCACGGGATCCTTTTCTGAAATGAGATGCAAGAGGCTAGGTACAACAAAATTTTGGAAAGAAAGATCATCAACACAAAATATGCTGACAGAAGAACCCTAGAGGCTTTGGGATTTCATGAAGATTTGCTATGGATGTTTGATAGAATTAAGGCCAAGGAGTTCTTCCAGATGACTCCTCATACCTACTTACCACTTGCCTTGGAGTTTTTGAGCAGTCTGGTCATAGAGCTGAAAGAGTATTCCCATGGCCCTACTGATGGAAAAATTACTTTCAGATTGGCGAATGAAGAGAGAGAGCTTACACTGCAGGAAATCAGGGACATCTTTGGATTGAGCACTAGGGGTTACACTGACATACCCCTTGGATTTATGGAGAATATATTCTGGAACCAAATCACTAATGAGAGCCACTTTTATGCTGTGTCTGCCAGAGCCTCAAAGATAGTAAACCCATGCATCAAATATGCATATAGGGTTCTAGCACACACAGTATTTGGGAGAGGAGATAGTGACGGCATGGTCCGTCAACACGAGCTTTATTTTCTATGGGGCAAGCTCAATGGATTTGCAGTGGATGTGGCTTACTTTATGATCAAGCATATGGATAAGGTGGCTAGAGCTAGCAGAGGATTGGTAGTGATAGGAGGTTTGGTTACTCCTATAGCCAGATACTTTGGGATGGAGCCCTATGGTGCTGACACGGCAAGAGGGAATGTAAGACTCGACATTGAATCTTGCATAGCGATGAAGATGATAGTTAAAGAGGGAGACACTTTCTGTTTGGTCCTTGGACCAAACATCTCTCCTCTACCCTTGCCCTACATTGAGAAGACCACAGTTAGAGAAAGGGTCAATTGGAAGCTATGTCTTAATGAAACTGAGGGAGCCTTTATTCCATCACCTGATACAATTCCACCACCACCCACCGGGGGTAGTCGGAGTGATCCTTATGGGATGGAGTCACCCCCTCAAGACTTTTCACAGCCAGCTGGTACCTCCTCACACACACCTAGGGACAGATATGCTAGCCATCATGATCCTGGCTTCCAGGCACTCACAGCATAGATGTTCAGTCAGGAATGCCGCTTGGATAAAATGGATGAGACTCTGGGATACATCCATATAGATATGGAGAGGCTATGCAACCATATGGAAGACATGGGTAACTTCCTCAATGACCGTTTTGGTTATGATGATCACAGAGACTATGGCTATCATGGTGATCAGGGAGGAACCCCATACTTTGATCCTGAGGAGACTGCTGTGAGAGACTCAGAGGCTACGCGACCTGACAATGATGAGTAGAGGCTTTGTGAGTATTATCTTCCCTTACCTTTTTGCTGTACTATGATTTTCTTTATCTCACTGTTGTTTTATATGATGAAGGGAAGGATGGTGCTTCCATGACTGCCGCCACTGCATTCTGTTTAACATGCCTATTATTCTTATTTCGATATGGTTGTATGATGATGATGATATTGATCTTTACTAATTCGATGGGGTTGTATGATATTTTGATATTCTGATGTTTGATATGATATACATGATGATATATTTTTGTTGATATGATATTGTGATAATTGATGGTGATGATGAGTTCACTCTTAATTTATACTGTTGATGACTTGAATGATTTATGATCTCATATTCATGATTGAAAACATAACTCCATCATGTCAAATTTATTTCTTCAATATATATTTGTGTATTGAGATATGACATTGATTGATGCATAAAATTTTGGGGAGATATATTATTTGAAGAATGAAATTTAAAAGTGAAACTTCTCTTTTGAATAAAATGAGTATATTAGTATGATTTGTGAATTTAGATCAATTGATCAACCTAGTTGAGGTTTAGTCTATTTTTGCTATTTGTTGGGAAATAAGAATCCGAGATCCATAAAAAAATAGTGAGAGACTCCCCTACTTGGCACTATGTAAAATTGATAGTGGTACCTAAGACATGGGTTGAAGTCTATGCATGAAGAATAATGAGTGGTGAAAAGAATAAGACTCCTCTACTTGGCACTGTGTAAAATTGACAGTGGTACCGAAGAAAGAGTTAAAGTCAAAAATAAAAAGTATGTTTCTATGTGGATACATGTCGTCTATGCAAAGACAATGAAAAAAGAAACAAAAAGAAAAAAAAATTATGTGTGGAAAAAGATCTTGGAGACCTAATTCCTATAAACAAAAGCATGATAGATTTAAATTGATACTGGGTGAAATCATGAGATTGAAAATTCTATCTATTGTACAAGTTGCGAAGTTTTATTTGATTAAGTTGTGAATCTAGAAAATTGAGTTATGAGGATGATATGTTTACTTGAAATTTTGTAAATTAATTAATAGAATTTTTCATTGACAAGTTGTATTTTAGAAATTTATTGAGCATGAAAAGGTTATTCTTTTAATCAAATTTTGATTTCAAATTTTGATTTTTGCTTGAGGACAAGCAAGGTTTGAGCCATATGTGTTTGATGACACCAAAATATGTAGTATATTTTGTATCATTTTAGATACATTTTCATGCTAAATTGAGGATCTTTTTACTTGTTTTTATGCTGAATCCATTAAATATTGCAAAGTCTACTTCTATTTTGGTTTTTCATGTTTTTCAGGCAAAAGGCACTATTTTAGGCATTTTCAAGCAAAAATCAAATACATGGAAGAGTTCTCATCATCAAGAAGAAGTCACCCAAGAATTTTCACGCAAATCGAGACAAAGAACCCAAACTACGGTAGTGCCGTAAAGGATTTTATGGTACCGTATTTTACACGGCTACCGTATTATCGAGATCACAACCGTAATTTGGTGATTTACCGAACAGAAGGCTTTCACGAAATTACCACACCATCGTAAGAAGTTACACGGCAGTATTTTGGGGCGCTTTCGGAACAAAGACCTTCGCTGAAATTACGGCACTGCCGTAAACTAGTTTACGGGCCGTATTTTCCAGACGTCTTCAGAACAGAAAGTTGCCCTGAAATTACGGCACTGCCGTAAACCAGTTTACGGGCCGTATTTGCCAGACGAATTCGACCAGAGAGTTCAGCTTATTTTACGGCACTGCCGTAAACCAAATTACGCTGCCGTATTGTTCCAGCAATTTCTGAACAGAGTAATCGATGGATTTTATGGAAGTGTTGTAAGATATTACACTGCCGTATTCCGGTGTTTGAACACGATTCCCAGGTCAATGTCCAAGCCCGATCCTTGCGGAGATGATTGCGGACGATCCAGAAGTTTATATTCGATGCCGTAAGAAGAAAAAGGGGAGCTTTGGATGGGAGGATTAGAGAGAGACCAAAAGCCCTAAATTTCGTACACCGTCGAGGGAGAAATCTTGATCCACGCCGTCGCCGAGGGTTTCGCCGCCGCGCTCGATCCAGACAACCTCCGGCCGTGATTTTTCTACCGAAGCATCGCCTGGTGAAGGAGACAACGTGCCAGAAGTTTCAGAACGAAAGGAGACAAATTGGAGGAGAAATCAGAGGAAGAAGGATCGCCACCACTGTTCATGCCTTCCCTTGTAAAATACGGCTGTGAAATACTTCACAGCCGTGCCGTATTTTCTAAAAACTCTTCTTTTTGTTGATTTTTGATTTTCTGAAATTATGGAATATTATATTTCCTTCTCCATGCTAGCTTAAACTACTCATGGGACATGGGGGAGTAGTTCACTTGACTTTTAATGATTAGATAACTTCTTTTTCAATATTTCGTTGAGTTTGATTTCAGCATGATGATTTTGCTCATGTGATAATTGTGCTTAGACTCTCTTTAAGTTCATATTATTAATTATGTTCTTAGAATTTTCGCTTGAGACTGAAAGGTAATTGCTTCAGAATTTGGAACCCTAGAATTACATATTAGGATCCCTTCCTTAGGTTAGATCCATCTTGATCTTTTCTAGTAAAATAATTGTCATGATTATAACATGAGTCTATAGATCGAGTCTATTTGTCAAACGTGGAGATCTTGTGCGAAAGCAAAGATCGGAATGTTGGAGGTCCTTGAGCAAAACTAGTTGTGAGACTCGGATGCACGAAAGTGATCCTTGAGACTCCACTAGAGATTCTAGAGGTCGGATGCATGAAAGTGATCCTTGAGTTCATCATTTGATAATATCTTCTTCAAGATGAAATTAAATCAACGAAATTCTTATTTATGTCTAGTCATAAAAGTTTAAGTGAACGAAACCCTAGTCCCAACTTTTCTCTCTGATAATCCTGCTTTTAGTTACTGATTGCTATTCTCACGATCTCGACTTGCCTAGTTAGTAAGAAATCAACTATTTAGTATTCGACAACATAGGTCCCTGTGGATTCGATACTTTTTTATTACTTCGTATACCCATGCACTTGCGGTTTAACAACAAGTTTTTGGTGCCGTTACCAAGGATTAGTCCAAGGTACACGCGTGCCAGATTTGTTGTGTTCCCTTTCGGGCAATCAGGTCCTAGGGCATATACACCAACAATCTCCCACTTGCACTAAGACCTAGAGGTTGAGGAATCTCAACCCCATATCTCTAGCGTGACCATCATGCTTCTGCTGCGCCAAAGCCTTGGTCAATGGGTCAGCCAGATTGTTCTCTGTGTCAACTCTGCTAATCTTAACAGCACCTCGATCAATGATCTCTCTGATCAGGTGAAATCTCCTGAGTATGTGTTTGGACCTTTGATGAGATCGTGGTTCCTTTGCCTATGCAATCCCCCCATTGTTATCACAATAGAGCTCAATGGGATCCACAGCAGTTGGAACCACCTGAAGATCAAAAATGAACTTCCTTATCCAAATAGCTTCTTTGGCTGCCTCAGAAGTGGCGACATACTCAGCCTCAGTCATAGAATCTACTATGGTGGATTGCTTGAAGATTTTCCAGCAAACAGCTCCTCCATTCAATTTGAACACATAGCCGGCCTGCGATCTAAAGTCGTCTAGGTCTGACTGGAATGATGCATCTGTGTAGCCCTGAAGATTGAGCTCTTCCTATCCTCCATAGACCAAGAACAGATCCTTAGTTCTCCTCAGATACTTCAGGATGTTCTTTACAGCCACCCAGTGCTACAAACCTGGATTGGATTGGTATCGGCTGGTTATGCTCACAGCATAAGCCACATCTGGTCTAGTACATAACATTGCATACATGATCGATCCTACTGCCGAAGCATAGGGCACTCGACTCATGTCATGCCTCTCAGCCTGTGTGGTGGGACACTAGCCCTTTGAGAGAGTAAGACCATGTCTAATTGGAAGATATCCTTTCTTGGATTGCTCTAAGTTAAACCTCTCCAGGACCTTATCAATGTAGGTACTTTGACTAAGGGCCAAAAGCCTCTTTGATCTATCCCGGTAGATCCTTACGCATAAAATATAGGCGGCCTCTCCTAAGTCCTTCATCTCAAAACACCTCCCTAACCATGTCTTTACAGAGTTAAGACTAGGGATGTCGTTTCCGATGAGTAGTATGTCATCAACATACAAGACCAGAAAAATCACCAAGCTCCCACTGAATTTTCTATACACACATGCGTCATCTTCACTTTTGATAAAGCCATAGTCTCTCACAGCTTCATCGAATCGAAGATTCCAACTTCGAGATGCTTGCTTTAATCCATAAATGAATTTTTTAACCTACAGATCTTATTGGCATCTGTAGGATGGATGAAGCCATCAGGTTGTGTCATGTACACATCCTGAGTTAGTTTCCCAATAAGGAACGTTGTCTTAACATCTATGTACCATACCTCATAGTCATGATATGCAGTTATAGCAAGCAGAATCTGAATAGATTTGATCATGGCAACTGGCGAAAAAGTTTCATCATAGTCCACCCCGTGGACCTGTTTGAATCCTTTAGCTACTAATCTTCCTTTATAGGTAACTATATTACAATCCATGTCAGTCTTCCTCTTGAAGACCCATTTACACCCTATGAGTTTTACCCCATCAGGTAGCTCAACCAAATCCCATACTTGGTTAGCTAACATGGAATCCATCTCGGATCGCATGGCCTCAAGCCATCTATCGGAGACTGGTCCACTGACCGCCTCATCATAGGTCCTAGTTTCATCCTCAATGATGAAGATCCTGTCGTGTTGAGTCGGCAGTGACTCATACCTCTCAGGCACATGACGAATCCTCCCAGACCTACGTGGGGCCTGTGTCTGAGCCTCAGGTTGCCCAACAACCGATGTAGGTGGCTCAGATTCCATCTCTGTGTCTTGTGTTTGTACTTGGACCTCGTCCAAGTCAAACTTCCTCCCATTAACCTCTTTCATGAGAAATTCTTTCTATAGAAAGACAGCACCCCGAGCAACAAAAATTTTGTTCTCGGTGGGAACATATAAGTAGTATCCTTTAGTTTCCTTAGGATACCCCACAAACACGCATTTATCAGATCTAGGCTCTAGCTTGCTATAATCCTAACATTTGACATAAGCCTCACATCCGCAGATTTTAATAAATGAGAGGTTATGGTGTCTCCCACTCCATACCTCATATGGTATCTTGGAGACACTCTTAGATGGAACATTATTCAGTATAAGAGAAGCTATCTCAAGTGCAAAACCCCGGAATGAGGGTGGTAGAGTTGCATGACTCATCATGGATCGAACCATATCCAACAAGGTTCGATTTCTCCTTTCAGACACACCATTCCATTGAGGTGTTCCAGGAGGAGTGAGTTGGGATAATATCTCACACTCTCTCGGATAGTCAGAGAACTCACTGCTCAGGTACTCTCCACCACGTTCTGATCGAAGAGTTTTAATGGATCTACCAAGCTGGTTCTCTACATCATGTATGAACTCCTTAAATTTCTCAAATGATTAAGATTTATGTCTCATCAGATAGACATAACCATATCTACTGAAATCATCAGTAAATGTGATGAAGTAGTTGTACCCTCCTCTGGCTTATTTACAAAATGGTCCACACACATCACTGTGTATAAGATCCAATAAACCTCCTACCCTCTCACCTGTCTTGGTGAAGGGCGCCTTTGTCATCTTCCCTAATAAACAAGGCTCACAAGTAGCAAATTCCTCCAAGGAACTTGAATCTAACAACCAATTTGTATGGAGTTGTTGAATGCGATTCTTGTTTATATGGGCTAATCGACAATGCCATAGGAAATCGACAATGCCATAGGAAAGCACCATTTGAACCACTTAGTTTGCTCCTCTTACTATTTATGTTATAAATAGAGCTATCCATGTCCAAGACATATAAAGTATTGCATAAAGTACTCTTCCCATAAAACATATTTGCAAATGAAAAAGAACAAGTGATGTAGGGACACCCCCAAGGAGATCAACAAGGCTCAAGAAGACCCCAATTCATTTTGGGATGAATGTGTGATGCCCTTTGACATTTTGTGAATCTGTTGGAAAACTTGTTATTTTGTTGCATTGTAATATGTTACAAATGCTATTTTATTTTCAACACTTGATATTATGTAGTAGCTAGGACTAGCCTAGATTTATTTTGAAATCTCGTTTTTATTTTGTAGTGATTGTAGTAGGTTGCTATAGCCTAGGTTCTCTTGCATGCATGTATTGCACAAAACAGGTACCTAGCTCCCTCAACACCATCCTGCTCAAGGAAAACCAAGCATTTGAAGACCAATTCAACATCAATCTGAGAAGGTCAAGATAAATACCATCCATTTACCAACAGCCTCCACAAATAACTTCAGCCCAGAACCTTCAAGCCCACGAGGATCAATCCACATAAGCCCACTTATCAACACCCTCGTCCACAAGAATCAGTCCACAAATACCCACTTACCAATACCCCCCCCCCCTCTCCAACGGCTACAAGTTCTTACCTGAAGGCGCATGAAGCCAGCTGACGTCAAGATCCACTCACCACTCACTCAGCTAACGCATACTACAGCTAAGGGAATACCAAAGGTCAAGAGATGTAATCATTGAGGGATAGGTTTTAAGCTTGTGTTGTATCACTTTGGCACTTAATCTGAAAATTCTTGAAATCTAAAACCTTGTGTTTGTGTTCTTGAGTTGAGCTTGCTCCTCTTTGGGTTGAGCTTGCTCCCCTCCGATTACCAGTCCTCCATCGTCTCCACGTTTTCACTGCCGATCATCTTCCACCCACCCCAAGCTACGCTACTGTTCCATTGCCGTCCACCAACACCACCCCTTGCTGCGTCACTGTTCATTGCCGGGCTCAAGCTCTAGGAGGACTAATTTTGGAAGCTGAAGTTGAACCACGTTGAAGCATCTTCATCACTCTTGGAAGCTTAGCGGCCGAAAACCTTGCCTTGGAAGAACAGAAGGAGTTCGGCCCCCTTCCCTTAGGGGGCCTAGGTGCATCCACCCCTAACCTTCCCTTAATCTAGCTTTTATCTGCATGTTAGAGCTCCATACCTAAGGTGATTCTTGGGCTAGAAATTCAGTTCTTCATCAACAAGTGTTCTCTTCTATTTCAAATTTAAAACCTTTCCTTGCTAAACAAGGAATGGATACAATGTTTTTGGTAAGAGAAGGTAGATAATAGCAATTATCTTGCTCTAACTGAAGTCCAAAAGGCAAGGAGAGAGTCAAAATTCATACAGCAACAGCAGCAACATGTGCTCCATTTCCAACCCGTAGTACAATCTTTCCAGGCTGCACCGATCTACTTTTCTTGAGCCCCTACATATTTGTACAAATATGAGCTCCACATGTGGTGTCCAATACCCATGACATAGAAGTAGAAAGGTTGACTTCAGTAACATAAATACCTGGGCTTGAAGACGAAGCCCTGCTCTCTTCTTCTCATTCTGAAGTCACATCATGTCCTTTATCATGTGAGGTCGTCCTCCACATGAGTAACACTTGTTATTCCTGATCCTTTCCATCTTTAGTTTCAGTCCCTTGGTCAAACCTTTCGGCTCACCACACTGAATATCTACTTTAGGAGGATTGAGCCTAACCAATTCATCAAAGAGTGATGACACCGAAATTCATTATTATTTCTATGCCATTTTATTGATATTTATGTGTCATATTCATAGACCTTGCTTGTTTTTATGTCATATTTTATCAATATCTGCGGAATCTACACTCTTTTCTATTTTTGATGATTTTCAGGCAAAAAGGCATATTTTTTAGACGATTTCGAGCAATCCAAGTGCATAATCGAACTCACAACATGAAAAGAAGATCACACGTCAAATTCAGAAGATTTGGAGATTCAGAGGAAATTATGGCACCCCCAACAAATGCTTTACGGTACCATAATTTGCAGCTTTAATCGGGCAGAGAATCGATGAACGTTATGGCACAGCCGTAAATATCTTTACGGTGCCGTAATTAATAGGCATTTTTTGACAGAGACTTTGAGACGCTTACGGCACAACCGTAATCCTCTTTACGACACCGTAATTATAGTCCATTTCCACCCAAGAGATTGTTCACATTACGTCACTACCATAAAGAACAATACGGTTCTGTAATCCCAGAATAATTTCACGCGAGAGCTCGCTGTCAAGATTATGGCCCTGCCGTAAGGATCATTATGGCCGTAATTTCATCACTGCTCGCGACTTTCCCGGTGAACTCAGAAGCCCAATTTTTACATAGATGATTTCAAATGATCCAGGCATTTAAAAGGGAAGCTGTAAGAAGGAGAAAGGCAGCCAACGATGAGACGAAGCCAAGCACACCAAAAGCCCCAATTTTGATCCACCAGCGAGAGAGAAATCAGAGTTCATGCCGCCGCCTAGGGTTCTGCCACTGCGACCAATTCCGAGCATCTTCGGCCATGAAATTTGAGTGGAAGCTACGTATAGAGGAGAAGAAGACACCCCTGAAGTTTCAATGTGATCAGAGATCAGACGGAGGAGAAATCACCAGAAAACCGAGCGCAGCCGTTGTTCGCCTAGATTATGGCCGTAAACATCTTTACGGCAGTACCGTAATTTTTACTCCTCTGTTTCAATTTTCTTCATCATGAATCATTGTAATCTTCCCTCTTTGATAGGTCAAACCTCTTTTGGGACATGGGGGAGTAATTCACTTGAGTTTTAATGACTAGATAACTACCTTTCTATTATTTCATCTTGTTTAATCTTAGCATGATGATTTTACTCATGTGATGTTTTGTCCTTAGACTCTCCTCAGATCTATATTACTATTTGTGTTTTAGAATTTTTTCTTTTAACTGAAAAGTAATTGCTTGAGAATTTGGAACCCTAGAATTGCATGATAGGAACCCCTTTTATGTTAGTTCTTGTTTGTTTGATTCTAGTTAGCTAACTGCCATGATAATAATATGAATCTATGATTGAGTCTAAGCTTTCAAATGTGGAGATCTTGTGCGAAAGCAAAGATCGGAACGTTAGAAAACCTTGAGTAAAACTAGTGTCAAGATTCGGATGCACGAAAGTGATCATTGAGATTCCACTAGAGATTATCGACTTAGAACTCGGATGCACGAAAGTGATTCTTGAGTTCTCAGTTGATGATTTACTTATCATTAGCATTGGGACAACTCTTGCGCGAGAGAGAAGATTTATCCCTGCATGGTTGTCTGCACGAAAGTGAGATAATCCTTTTATTCAAGTAAATTGCATCTTTGTCATGTTGATATTAAACTGATGAAATCTCTATTCATGTCTAGTCATAAAAATTAAAGTGAACGAAACCCTAGTCCTAGCTTCTCTCTCTGATAATTCCGTTTTAGCGCTTTGGTCTTCGTTTGCTAGTTTACACTCTTTCGATTGCCTAGATAGTGAAAAATCAATTATTCGGTACCTAGCAGCTGTTGGGGTATGCCCTTAAGGCTAATGTTTGAGGCCTGTGGGAATGTAACAAGTATCATGTAATAAACTATTATGTTTATAAAGGCATGGTTGTTATTCAGTTAGTTACATTGTCTGCTGCAATATATGTTCTTCTGAATAATGTCTCAAAGCTGTTCAGCTGGGCTGACATGCTGTTATGTCCTTAGTCGATGTATCTTGGTGAACATGAGACAGCCTTGATATGGTTAAGACTAATATGTGTTCTGATCTTATAGGATGCTTCGAGCATGGAATAAGATGTAGACTCATGGGTACATGGGATGTACTGGACAGACCCTACTAGGATGTTCAGTTGTTTGTCACAACGTGAATATTCCTTGTATAAGACAAGTGGCACATTTCCTCTGACTTGAGATCACTTGTGTTTTCTAAATGATGATTGTCATTATTTTGAGTTAGTTCAATATCATTTGAAACATAATGATTATAGACTATCTTGGATGGTGAGCTTGAGTCAGGTTAGGGCACTAGTGATAGACATAGGATTGCCGTCTCCTTGTTTAAGGAGTGTGATGTTCTAAAGGGGCCCCCTGGATGAGATGATTGAGAGAGTGTATGGCCATACCCAGGTGACAGTGTTCATCTGATCTAATCATGCTCATCATATTGGAGTTACAAGTTTGACAGACTTGTCCAATAAGAACATCCAGTGGCAAAGGAAATATGTATGCTTTGTGAAATGATTCACACTTGTACTATGGTTTGGGTGTAGTCTTGGAAGACTCTTTCCTTTATATCGGGAGACAGTGATGTGTTGCTAGATACCCCTCACTGATCGTGATAATGTGAATTATCGTTACCGACATTTAAAGGAAACCCTTAGGGTCGCACAATTTGATGATATGGCTTACTTAAGTCAGATCGTGTGGACTGAATTGTTTGGGTTCAGTTTTAAGGGATTTAATCTCTGATTGTAAGTGAGATCTGGTCTGATCATGTTTGATTGATTAGGGCTTGAGATCGGTAAGCTTCGATTGAGAGAATGGATGCCAGATCGGTCAGATCAGGGGCATTAAAGAGATCGACGGTTAGATCTAAAGCCTTAGGGTTTATTTGATCTAGGCCTTGTCGCTTGGCTTGGTTGGTTCTTAAACCGAACCAATTGAACCAGCTCACTAAAAGAGCGCTTGGTTAATAGGGAGAGGAGTGGGCGACGAGTTCACATAGCGTGAACGTTGGGATGAGGAGAGGTTACTATTTTTAGTAACCATGATCTCCATGTCGAGTGGGCACTCATCCGAAATAGAGTATTCTCTATTTTCGCCAATTCACTTATTCCTCTCGCAAGTTTTTCCTCTCGATTTGGTGTGCGGCGACGCTTGAAGGTTGAGGAGGATTCGGCCAAGGAGAAAGACATCTCTTTTCCCTTCACTCGACAAGGACCTCTTGGAACCTTGCTAGCACAAGGAGCACCAAGAGAGATAGCAACATCATCTTGTGTGTGACGACAAGGAGAAGATCTACTTTGATCTTTGCTTCCAAGGAAACATCTTTCCATGGCGATGGTATGAATGTTTTCTTATTGTTATCAAGTTGATCTTTTGCATGCGTATCGATCTTATAACCCTAATTCCGCAAGAGAACAATTTTATGCGCCATATGCTCTAAGGGTTATGCTCCCCCATGAAGGGGACCCCCCTTATCTAAGGGGTTCTTTCAACTGGTATCAGAGCAGGTTGAATGCATGTTATCTTGATTGCTTAATGATTTGCGTGATCCATATATGCGAATGTATGCTTAGATCTTCAACATGCGAAAGTTACATGATGAAAATCTTGTCTATATGTTTATCTTGCGCATGTTAGTTGGCGCTTCTAAGTTGTAGTTTTCTTTTCAAAACTTATACACTTGCGCGACTAATGCTAGATCTAAAGACCTTACTGTAAACCCTTAGACGGGTTACTGGGGTTGATGTCACCCCCTAGGTTAGATCCAATCATGTCTGATCAGATCATCTGACAGCCTGAAAGGGTCGACCAGATAGCACCTTGGCGCAAGCCTATGGTGGCTATAGGTCGACTGCAGACAGGTGTGTAGCGATGTCTGATTGTGACGATTAATGAACGCACCTGAGTTAGGCCCGGGGTCACTCCCGTTTGCCAGACCTCAGTGTGGTCGTTCAGCCCTAGCGCATGCATAGTTGACCTTTTGGTCGACTCGAGTCAGTTAGGACTTGGTGCATGCAAGGGCAGTGGATCTGACTAGGTTGGATGAGTGGATCCCTAGTAATGGACCGTTGTAAGGTTGTAGGGCAAATAAGGAAAAATTAAAATTAATCCCATGGGGTTTTCGAAAATTTTAATTTTTATCATGGATCACATGTTTGCTGATTTGATACATATGTTTGTCTATTTAGTCATATGTGGGCTGCCCATATTAATTGTGTGCTGTGCTGGGGCCTGCGTGCCTGTATTAAAATTGTAAATTAATTATTGTGATCTGCGAATCACTGGGTTTTAATTTATAAATGTAAGTGACCTGCGTGTCACTCTTGTCTAGATAGTTAAATTTGTAATTTAATTAGACAAGAGCACTGAGCACACTTGGCACAGGCGCATGCAGCAATGGCTGGACCAGGTGGGAGGTCTAGGGTTCGACCCTAGGACCTGGCACATTTCCTGGTGGGCGCACCAGAGCTGCAGATGGCGCTTGGGTCCAGGTTTGGGCCAAATGAGCAGCAAAAGACCCATGAAAAGCAAGTGCAGTCTTAAGTTAGGTTAAGGTCTCACTAGGGCTATGGGCTTTTACCACATATGACACATGCTTTCTTTTATTGCATAAATATTAGAAATGCATGATAGATTTATCTTTTGCTATCACCATAGGGATTGAATGATAGTAATAAAGATAAAAGACCGTTAAAATCCAACGCTAAAAATATCAAGCTCGTAAGCCTTCTGACGCGAAACCTCACTGTTCTGATTATCGTTGGAGCCGTGTTGTACCCACTCAGTGGGCACGTCCATCTATCTTCAGACGGTGCGGGATTACACCTGTGTGTTACAGAGCAGGGATTTATCCCTTCTCGTTGCTCAGCATAGCACATGGTGGTCCAGGGAGTAGGTCGGGTCAGCTTGACCGTGTAGTCTACATATGTGGCGCATATGGTAGCACATGGAGGCAGCCGTCTGTTGGGGTCAGAGATTGTGTTGTACCAACTCAGTTGGCACAGTCTGCTGGACTGCCCAGATGAAGGGGAATCGCACGGGTTGGCGATCGGCAGGGACTGCCTACCAGAAACTAGTGCTTGTACTCTCTGTGCATCTTATCTCGCCTGAGCGGGACGCGGAGACCAAGTATGAAATCTGGATCCCATCTCACTAAAAGAGTTCTACTCTTTCGGGCTGTTTTGCTGGATTTTTCACGCCTGATAAAATAGTGAGAAAAAGAATCTTTCTTAAGTCCTGATTGATTCTTATACATTGATACTGACCTTGCTGTTCTTGCATTGTTGTAGATACCTGCAGCAACGAACACCATGAACTTCAATGTGCGATCCCTACTGGAAAGGGAGAAGTTTGCTGGGCCGAACTTCTCTGACTGGTTTGGACACCTTAAGATCGTTCTTAAGGCAGAGAGGAAACTGTATGTCCTCGAGACGGCGATTCCGCCGCAGCCCGCTCCGAACGCCGCAAGGGCGGTTCGGGAAGCCTATGAAAAGCACGTCAATGATAGCATTGATGTCGCTTGCCTGATGCTAGCGTCTATGACGCCACCGCTGCAGCGTCAGCATGAGGATATGTCTGCTATAGACATGATAGCGAACCTCAAGATGCTGTATGCTGCACAGGCGAGGACTGAGCGCTATAATTTGACAAAGCTCTTCTTTCAGAGCAAACTGGCTGAAGGGAGCCCAGTGGGAGCTCACGTGCTCAAGATGATTGGGCACAAGGAGGCTCTAGAGAAACTGGGGCATACCATCAACCAGGAGCTTGCTGTGGACATTATTCTACAGTCTCTCCCGCCTTCATTCGACGCGTTCATTATTAATTTTAATATGAACAAAATCGATTGTACTCCGGCAGAGCTGCTGAATATGCTCTTGACCACTGAGGAGACTCTGAAGGGTAAGCCTTCAACCTCTGTCTTGATGGTTCCTTCAAGGAACAAGAAGAAGGGGAAGAAGGGCAAGGCCCCGGTCAAGAATTACAGCAAGGCTCTGAAGCAGAAGGTGAAGCGGTCCAAGGAATACAGGTGTTTCCACTGTGGCCAGCTGGGTCACTGGAAAAAGGACTGTAAAGCGCTCCAAGGAGATAAGAGGGGAAGCTTTGCTTCTGGCTCAGGTATATTCGTGACTGAGGTCATGTTTTCTTCTTCTGTATCATGGGTGTTGGACACTGCATGTGGAGTTCACATTTGTTCAAATGTACAGGAACTCAAGAGAAGAAGGCAGGTGGGACAGCATGAGGTGGACCTACGCGTTGGAAACGGGGCACGGGTTGCTGCTGTTGCTGTAGGAGACTACTTTATTTCTTTACCATCTGGACTTGTATTGGAACTGAACAGTTGTTACTTTGTTCCCAGTATAACTAAAAATATTATCTCCATTCCTGCTCTTGTCAGGAAGGGATTTTCCTTTGAATGCAATATTTCAAAGTGTGTTTTATCATTTGATAATATTGTTTATGCAACTGGTTCAATTAATAATGGGTTATTCATGTTGGACATGGAAAGTTCCATACATAATGTTGATATTAAGAAAGCCAAGTATGCTGATGACAGCACCTTGCTATGGCATAGTCGTTTAGGCCATATAAACGAGAAACGCATTAAGCGGTTGCATGATCATGGACTGCTGGGATCATTCTCCTATAAGGAGATTGATACATGCAAAGCTTGTTTGATGGGTAAAATGACGAAGTCTCCTTTTCCTCACAAAGGTCAAAGGGCTTCAGGTTTACTTGACCTTATACACAGCGATGTGTGTGGGCCTTTTAGTAAACATGCCAGAGGTGGCTATCAGTACTTCATTACCTTTACTGATGATTTCAGTAGATATGGGTATGTCTATCTGATGAGACATAAGAGTGAATCTTTTGACAAGTTCATAGAGTTCAAGAATGAAGTACAAAATCAGCTAGGCCGTAATATCAAAACACTTCGCTCAGATCGAGGTGGTGAATACCTAAGTCATGCATTTACTGACTATCTAAAAGAGTGTGGGATTATCTCACAGCTCACTCCGCCAGGAACACCGCAATGGAATGGTGTGTCCGAGAGGAGAAATAGAACGCTACTTGATATGGTTCGTTCTATGATGAGTCAGGCTACTCTTCCATACTCCTTTTGGGGTTTTGCGCTGGAAACAGCTGCAAAGGTACTAAACCGAGTGCCATCCAAGGCAGTTTCAAAGACGCCATATGAGTTATGGTATGGGAAACAGCCAAGCTTGACATTTATCAGGATCTGGGGCTGCGAGGCTTATGTCAAAAAGCTCGCCTCTGGGAAACTAGAGAGCAGATCTGACAAATGTATCTTTGTCGGTTACCCTAAGGAAACTAAGGGTTATTATTTCTACGACCCCAAAGAGAACAAGGTTTTTGTTGCTCGGACGGCCATATTTCTTGAGAAGGAATTTCTTCTGCAAGAGGCCAGTGGGAGAGAAATAAAGCTGGATGAGAATCCAGAAGAAGGACAAAGTGACCAAGCACAGTTGGATGAGCCTGAGCCGGTAGAACAGGTTATTGAACAACCTGAGGCTCAGATATCACGGGAACCGCGAAGATCGGGTAGGATCCGTCGACAGCCTGAGCGCTATGACGGAGTCTACATCATTGACAATGATGAACCCCTCACTTATGCGGATGCGGTCAGTGGACCGGAATCAGCGAGATGGCTTGAAGCTATGCGCGCCGAGATGGACTCCATGTCAGATAACCAAGTTTGGGATTTGGTTGATCCGCCTCCGGGAGTTATCCCTATAGGCTGTAAATGGATCTTCAAGAAGAAGATTGACATGGATGGTAACGTGGTTACCTATAAAGGCAGGCTAGTTGCGAAAGGTTTCAAACAAATCTACGGGATAGATTATGATGAAACTTTCTCACCTGTAGCCATGTTTAAGTCTATTCGGATTCTTTTCGCGATAGCTGCATATTATGATTATGAGATTTGGCAGATGGATGTGAAAACAGCTTTCCTTAATGGAAATCTGGATGAGGATGTGTATATGACACAACCAGAAGGTTTCACTAATCCAGCAGATCGTCATAAGATATGCAAGTTAAAGAAGTCTATTTATGGACTTAAACAAGCATCGAGAAGCTGGAACATTCGTTTTGATGAATCAGTCACTGAATTTGGTTTCATCAAGAACGAGGATGACCCGTGTGTATATAAGAGGTTTAGTGGGAGCGTGATTATTTTCCTAGTCCTCTACGTTGATGACATCTTGATCATTGGAAATGACATTCCTGAAATGCATGCTGTTAAAGCATGGCTGAGGAAATGTTTCCAGATGAAAGATCTAGGAGAAGCAGCCTATGTGTTAGGTGTGAAGATCTACAGGGATAGATCTAAGAGGCTTCTCGGGCTGTGCCAGAGTACTTACATCGATAAGGTCCTGGAGAGATTTCGCTTAGAGAATTCTAAGAAAGGATATCTTCCAGTCAGACATGGTCTGAATCTTTCGAAGAGTCAGTGTCCACAAACACAGACTGAGAAAGATGAAATGAACAATACGCCTTATGCTTCGGCTATTGGTTCTATAATGTATGCGATGTTGTGTACTCGCCCAGACGTCGCTTACGGGTTAAGCGTGACCAGTCGTTACCAGAGTAATCCAGGTTTGGCGCACTGGATTGCAGTCAAGAACATCCTAAAATATCTGCGGAGGACCAAAGATATGTTCTTGATATATGGTGGTCAGGAAGAACTCAGTATTGAAGGATATACTGACGCTTCGTTCCAGTCTGACCAGGATGATTTCCGATCGCAATCAGGCTATGTTTTTAGCTTGAATGGAGGTGCAGTGGTGTGGAAAAGTTTCAAACAGTCAACTGTTGCTGATTCCACAACAGAAGCCGAGTATGTCGCAGCCTCGGAAGCATCCAAGGAGGCAGTCTGGATTCGTAAGTTCGTGAGAGAACTTGGTGTTGTTCCTTCGTGTGCAGATCCTTTGGTTATCTTTTGTGATAACACTGGAGCAATCGCACAAGCAAAGGAACCACGGTCGCACCAGAAGTCCAAGCACATACAGAGACGGTTTCATTTGATCAGGGAGATCATTGATCGTGGCGAGATCAAAGTATGCAAGGTTCATACAGACGACAATCTGGCAGACCCGCTTACCAAGCCTCTGGCGCAGCAGAAGCATGAGAAGCACTGTAATAATATGGGTTTGAAGTTTTTCAACCATTAGATTAAGTGCAAGTGGGAGATTGTTGGGGTATGCCCTTAAGGCTAATGTTTGAGGCCTGTGGGAATGTAACAAGTATCATGTAATAAACTATTATGTTTATAAAGGCATGGTTGTTATTCAGTTAGTTACATTGTCTGCTGCAATATATGTTCTTCTGAATAATGTCTCAAAGCTGTTCAGCTGGGCTGACATGCTGTTATGTCCTTAGTCGATGTATCTTGGTGAACATGAGACAGCCTTGATATGGTTAAGACTAATATGTGTTCTGATCTTATAGGATGCTTCGAGCATGGAATAAGATGTAGACTCATGGGTACATGGGATGTACTGGACAGACCCTACTAGGATGTTCAGTTGTTTGTCACAACGTGAATATTCCTTGTATAAGACAAGTGGCACATTTCCTCTGACTTGAGATCACTTGTGTTTTCTAAATGATGATTGTCATTATTTTGAGTTAGTTCAATATCATTTGAAACATAATGATTATAGACTATCTTGGATGGTGAGCTTGAGTCAGGTTAGGGCACTAGTGATAGACATAGGATTGCCGTCTCCTTGTTTAAGGAGTGTGATGTTCTAAAGGGGCCCCCTGGATGAGATGATTGAGAGAGTGTATGGCCATACCCAGGTGACAGTGTTCATCTGATCTAATCATGCTCATCATATTGGAGTTACAAGTTTGACAGACTTGTCCAATAAGAACATCCAGTGGCAAAGGAAATATGTATGCTTTGTGAAATGATTCACACTTGTACTATGGTTTGGGTGTAGTCTTGGAAGACTCTTTCCTTTATATCGGGAGACAGTGATGTGTTGCTAGATACCCCTCACTGATCGTGATAATGTGAATTATCGTTACCGACATTTAAAGGAAACCCTTAGGGTCGCACAATTTGATGATATGGCTTACTTAAGTCAGATCGTGTGGACTGAATTGTTTGGGTTCAGTTTTAAGGGATTTAATCTCTGATTGTAAGTGAGATCTGGTCTGATCATGTTTGATTGATTAGGGCTTGAGATCGGTAAGCTTCGATTGAGAGAATGGATGCCAGATCGGTCAGATCAGGGGCATTAAAGAGATCGACGGTTAGATCTAAAGCCTTAGGGTTTATTTGATCTAGGCCTTGTCGCTTGGCTTGGTTGGTTCTTAAACCGAACCAATTGAACCAGCTCACTAAAAGAGCGCTTGGTTAATAGGGAGAGGAGTGGGCGACGAGTTCACATAGCGTGAACGTTGGGATGAGGAGAGGTTACTATTTTTAGTAACCATGATCTCCATGTCGAGTGGGCACTCATCCGAAATAGAGTATTCTCTATTTTCGCCAATTCACTTATTCCTCTCGCAAGTTTTTCCTCTCGATTTGGTGTGCGGCGACGCTTGAAGGTTGAGGAGGATTCGGCCAAGGAGAAAGACATCTCTTTTCCCTTCACTCGACAAGGACCTCTTGGAACCTTGCTAGCACAAGGAGCACCAAGAGAGATAGCAACATCATCTTGTGTGTGACGACAAGGAGAAGATCTACTTTGATCTTTGCTTCCAAGGAAACATCTTTCCATGGCGATGGTATGAATGTTTTCTTATTGTTATCAAGTTGATCTTTTGCATGCGTATCGATCTTATAACCCTAATTCCGCAAGAGAACAATTTTATGCGCCATATGCTCTAAGGGTTATGCTCCCCCATGAAGGGGACCCCCCTTATCTAAGGGGTTCTTTCAGCAGCATAGGTCCCTGTGGATTTGATACTTTCTTTATTACTTCGAGTATCCGTACACTTGCGGACACAACAAGTTTTTGGCACCGTTGCTGTGGACCTTAGTTTTTGTTGATATCGAAGACATTGAGATTATTGCTAGACTAGGTTTCATTTATGTTTTATCTTTTTATTCTTTTATGTTTACTTACATCATTTGATCAGTTTGCTCTAGTGTGCACAGGAAATTCATTTCTAATGGCTGATCAAAGATCACTGAGGGACTATGCAGCCTCTAATCCTCAAAGGATACAATTTAGCATTGCTAGACCTGCAATTGAGGCCTCCAACTTTGAAATTAACCCTGCCTTCTTGTCTTTGATCCAGCAGAACAAGTTTGGAGGATCATCAATCGAAGATCCTTATTCACATTTATATATCTTCCTTGAATATTGTGATACCATAAAAATTCATGTAGTTTCTGATGACGCACTAAAACTGAGATTGTTCCCTTTTTCTCTCAGGGATCAAACACGTTATTGGTTGCATTCTCGTCAACCCAATACCTTCACAACATGGTAACAATTATCAAAAGCTTTTCTGATGAAATATTTTCCACCGAGCAAGACTATCCAATTGAGGAATCAAATCACGAACTTTCAACAGAAGAGTGGAGAATCACTCAGCGAGGCATGGGAGATATTCAATGATCTACAACGGAAGTGTCCTAACCATGGCTTCAAAAATGAGTTTCTAATTCAGACATTTTATTATGGCTTAGTTTATAATACCTGTCTAATTATTGATGCTGCCGTAGGGGGAGCCTTGATGAGTAGAACATTTGACGATGCTTTCAAGTTACTTGAGGAGATGTCCTTGAATCATAGCCAATGGGCTCCAGATGAAGGAATGTTATATTGTCATCAACATGGTAAGAATGAGAATGAGGATTAGCAACCCTTGACTGAAGAGGTTAGTGAACCCATGCTAGAGAAACTTTCAGCTAGCCAAATTTGATCATTGCAAATTGAAAACACAAAAAAATTTGAGGATCTTGAAGAAACTGTTAGTCACCTTGCTTCTCAATTAGAATCCTTAGTGGCGTACAATAAAATTCTAAAAGAACAAATATCTAGATTAAACTCTGGGGAACATTGCAATGCCATTATCACTAGAAGTGGGAGACAATTAGGAGAACTTAAGGAGAAAGAGTCTATTAATGATCATTATGAGGAATTAGAATTAGAAAAATCTTCTGAACATGAACAAACCCTACCTAGTTTAACACCTCAAAAGGGAAGTAAACCAAAAGGGGATGTGCCATGTAAAGAAGATGATTCTAAGACTAATCTACCTCCACCCTATAAACCACCAGTAACTTTTCCCCAAAGTATAGTGCAAGAAAAGTTAGATAAGCTATTTGGGAAATTTCTTGATGTTTTGAAAAAGCTTTACATTAACATACCATTTACTGAAGCTTTATCTCAAATGCCCATATATGCTAAATTTTTGAAAGAAATCTTGTCTAACAAAAGAAAGATAGAGAACTATGGTACTGTGGCTTTAACTGAGGAATGTAGTGCTGTTATTCAAAACAGGTTACCACCAAAATTGAATGATCCAAGTAGTTTTTCTATCCCATGTTTTATTGGTAGTATGGCTTTCGACCAAGCCTTATGTGATATAGGGGCTAGTGTAAGTCTTATGCCTTTGTCTGTGTGCAGGAAATTGGACATGGGAGCTCCTAAGCCGACTACAATTTCTTTGTAGCTCGCTGATCAATTGGTAATATATCCAGTGGGTATTTTAGAGGATGTTCCTATACAAGTTGGTAAATACTTCATACCTACTGATTTTGTGGTACTTGAAATGGAAGAGTATGCCAAGATTCCTATTACTTTGGGTAGACCGTTCTTAGCCACTACTGGAGCCCTTATTGATGTACGGAATAGTAAACTTGCTTTAAGAATTGGCAATGATAAGATTGATTTTGATTTGAATAATTCATTGAAAAAACCTGCATATGCTAGTTCTTGTTGCACTATTCATGCCATTGATGACACAGTTTATGATGTTAGTTGTTTGTTTTATGATTCTTCTGCTGATGTTTCTTTTTCTGATTCTTTTTCTGATACCTTGAAAAATTCTTGTGAAAAAATTGATAATTCTAGTTTTGAGAATGATTTTGATGAATTCGATGATGAAAAACATGATATTTTACATTGTGCTACTTTTAATAATGAAAGTGAAAAGATCCCTAAAGTTGAGTTGAAAGTTTTACCTGATAATCTTAGATATGAATTTCTTGGTCCTAACTCCACCTACCCTGTGATTCTGGATGCTAAATTAGATGCCAGGGAAACTGATCTACTCTTGAAGGAGCTAAGAATTCATAGAAAGGTAATTGGGTATTCTATTGATGACTTAAAAGGGATTAATCCTTCTTTTTGTATGCACAGGATTCACATGGAGGATGAGCAAAAACCGCATGTAGATTTTCAGAGAAGGCTCAACCCATCTATGAAGGAAGTGGTGAAGAAGGAAGTATTAAAATTGCTAGATGCAGGTATTATCTACCCTATCTCAGATAGTAAGTGGGTGAGTCCTGTACACTGTGTTCCAAAGAAGGGAGGTGTCACTGTAATGAAAAATAAGGATAATTAATTGATACCTGTTAGAAATGTCACTAGTTGGCATACGTGTATTGATTATAGAAAATTAAATGTTGCCACTAGGAAAGATCATTTTCCCTTACCTTTCATTGATCAAATGGTGGACAGACTTGCCAAACACTCTCACTTTTGTTTTCTTGATGGGTATTCCGGATTTTTTTCAGATTCCTATTCATCCTAATGATCAGGATAAAACCACTTTTACATGTCCTTATGGTACTTTTGCTTATAGAAGAATGCCCTTTGGTTTATGCAATGCACCTGCCACTTTTCAAAGGTGTATGATGGCAATTTTTTCTGAATTTATTGAAGACTTCATGGATGTTTTTATGGATGATTTATCTGTCTATGGTTTCTCTTTTGATGACTGCTTAGCTAATCTCTCTAGAGTTTTACAGAGATGCAAAGAGACTAACCTTGTCTTGAATTGGGAAAAGTGTCACTTTATGGTTATACAGGGGATAGTTTTGGGCCATCTTATTTCAGAGAGAGGGATTGAAGTGGACAAGGCCAAGATAGAAGTGATTGAGAAGTTAGCACCACCCACCACTGTCAAGGAGATCAGGAGCTTTTTGGGACATGCAGGGTTTTACATGAGATTCATCAGGGACTTCTCTAAACTTGTTAAACCTTTAACTAATTTACTTTGTAAAGACGCCAAATTCTGCTTTGATGAGAAATGTCTGTTTGCTTTTCAGGAGTTAAAGAAAGCTTTGGTTTCAGCACCCATCATTCAGCCCCCAGATTGGGACTTGCCCTTTGAACTCATGTGCGACGCCAGTGATTATGCAGTGGGAGCAGTCTTGGGATAGAGAAAAGATATGAAACCTCATGTTATTCACTATGCCAGCAAGACTTTGGATGAGACACAACAAAATTACACCACCACTGAGAAAGAATTATTGGCCATAGTATTTGCTTTTGATAAATTTAGGTCATACCTAATTAACTCTAAAGTGGTAGTGTACACTGACCATGCAGCTGTGAAATACTTAATGCAGAAAAAAGACAGCAAACCACGATTACTCAGATGGATTTTACTTCTGCAAGAATTTGATTTGGAGATTAAAGACAAAAAGGGATCAGAAAACCTTGTTGCAGATCATCTCTCAAGAATAATGGTAGACACTAAAAAGAATAATGAGATCAATGATTCCTTCCCTGAAGAATAGCTTTTAACCATTGAACAGAACAGAGCTCCTTGGTATGCTGATATAGTAAACTACCTTGTTGCTGATGTTTTTCCTCCTGATTTGAACTACCAAAAAAGGAAGAAGTTCTTGGCTGAGGTAAAACACTATTTTTGGGAAGAGCCTTATGTGTTTAGAAGATGTACAGACGGTATTTTTAGAAGATGTGTACCTGAAGAAGAAATCATAGATATTTTGTGCCAATGTCATGGATCCTTTTATGGTGGTCATGCCGGTACTAAAAAGATTGCTTATAAAGTGTTACAATCAGGATTTTATTGGCCTACCATTTTCAAAGATGCTAGAAACTTTGTGTTATCTTGTGACAGATGTCAAAGAATGGGGAACATTAGTAGAAAACATGAGATGCCACTGTCCAACATTCTTGAAGTTGAAATATTTGATGTTTGGGGGATAGACTTTATGGGACCTTTCCCATCTTCAGGAGGTAACAAGTACATTCTGGTAGCAGTTGACTATGTTTCAAAATGGGTTGAAGCTCTTGCTTCACCTACCAATGATTCAAGAGTTGTTGCTAAATTTTTCAAAAAGATCATATTTCCACGGTATGGGACCCCGCGGGTAGTAATCAGTGATGGAGGTTCACATTTCATAGAACACAAATTTTTAGCCTTAGAAAATATGGAGTGAATCATAGAGTGGCAACACCTTATCATCCTCAAACAAGTGGACAAGTGGAGATATCAAACAGAGAAATCAAGGGAATTTTAGAAAAGACCATGTCAAGCACTAGGAAAGATTGGGCATTCAAACTTGATGATGCCTTGTGGGCATACCGGACTGCTTTCAAAACACCAATACGTATGTCTCCGTTTCAATTGATTTATGGAAAATCATGTCACCTACCTGTGGAACTTGAACACAAAGCATACTGGGCAATCAAGATGTTGAATTTCGATAAAAAGAGTGCGGGGGAAAAACGGAAATTACAATTGAATGAGCTAGATGAGATTAGACTCTCTCCATATGAGAATGCAAAAATTTACAAGGAGAGGACAAAAAGATGGCACGATCTGTTAGGGAATACCGGGTGTAATTTAAAATTTTGTAGTCCCAGGACGCAGCGGAAGGATCATTACACCCGAAACATATTCCGGTCCCAAAGATCCATGCGAGAGAGAAGACACAAGGATGTGTTAGAGATGTACCTCTTTTGCTTGTCTAGTTGCCGAAGCCATGTTGAAGACGATCAAGTGCTCGCCCTCTGTAAGTATCCACACGTCGACTCCTTGATCGTTGCTCCCTTCCACGCTTGGTGCTAGCCTCGGGAAGAGAATCAAGCCTTCACCTCACTTGCGCCACCTTCGAGAGAATTTGCGCCAAGGAGGGGATAGGGAAGATGCCGCCAAGGACTTCCCTCTTCTTCTTTGCTTGCGCCACCTCCAAGGTGCGCCTATGGCCAAGGAACGATGAGGGCTTATGGCAAGAAGACGCTACCAAGCACAAAGAATCCTTGCACTAAAGAAGAGAGGAAGAGGAAGAACTTTCGGCTCCAAGGAAGAAGGAGATTGCGCTCCTTGATGAAGAAGGAGAGCTCCAAGCTCTCAAGTTGTCACCACCCTAAGCTTCCAATTCTCTCCAAGAGATGTCGCCACCAAGCCCTTCTCCAACTTATGTCAAGAGGTGAAGAAGGAGAAGAAGGCTTGCAGCTTCAAGGAGGAAGAAGGGTTGCGCCACCTTTAAGTTGTCACCCTTTGCCCTTGCTCACGCCTCTCTTTGTGTCTTCACGCCTCCAAGGAGTTAACCTTTTTAGAGGGGGCGACTAGGGTCTTATTTATAAAGGCAAGAGGCGGTTTAGGGAGGCCCAAGATCATGCCAAGTGGGCGGCTAGGATGAAGGGGGTTTGTGGCAAGGAAAGTCTCTAAGACTTTTCCATAAACCTCATTCAACCTATCCTTATTTGCCCTATAGCCATATCAGCCCAAGAGATGCCTTAAAAGCATGCATTCCATCCTAGGAAGAAGGGCTAGGCGCCCTTTACTTCCATAATGAAGCAAAGGCGCCTCCCTCACCCCATTATGCCCTTAGGCGCCAATGGGGTGAGATTTCTCCCCATTATGCCCTTTTAGCCTTTAATCTCTTCATGACAACTTATTATTGGGCCTCATTGGATAATGAGCTAACCCAAACTTCATGGTATGGGTTGATTAAGCCATTGGATCCAATCCAATGCAACCCTAATCCAAATGTGACCAATCTAGGTCAATTTCGGGTCAACCTGCCAAAAAATGAAGTTTGGCTCCAATAATTTTCTTCCAACTCATCAGGCCCATTGGCGCTGATGAAATCTTCTAAATGGATCCAAGTTATCCAATAACTTGATCCTAAGGCTTCTGATTAAAGCAACGTCAAGAGTCTATTGCGTGTGACCCCGCAAGATCCATATGACGATGGCAATGATGTAAACATCATAAGTAGTGAGGGGTATCTTGCAACACATCACTACTACCCATGTCATAGGACTTAAGTCATTATGGCAACAACTCCTAACAAGCAACGAGGATTCCCATTGCATTATAGATCCCTTTGCCTAAACTGATATCCTACCATTGGATTAGTCTCAAGTTTATCAATCCAATGCTTTGGTCATGACTCAACAAGTGTGGCCACACATTCCTGTCATTCACCAATAAGGTGGGGCGCCCCGAGTGGATATCATGCTTCCAATAAGGAAGGGGCAAATCCTACTATTGGTCATCCATGTCTCTACGTGACTTATGACATGCCCAATGACAGTCGTTTTGGTCTCCCAATTACGGAGAGACGTAAGACTGTATCAAAGCATACCCATCATCAAATCTAGACATGAATACCTCAAGTCTAAGGATCAATGCAAATCTCTTGCATGTGAGATTGACTTGTTGACTAAACAAGTCAATCCTCATGGTGGATCACTCCAGTGCATCCAATGCACTTGTATGTCTGCGTTACCGTGCCCCCGCACTTAACCAGCCCATACACCAGTCTCACATGTACCAAAGCTGTCCCATATCTGCTAGGGTACCTTGTCTGGGGATTTCTTATGAGAATGGATCCAATCCAAACTCCTGGGACATTATACATGCAACTCAATACATCAACGCAGGTAGAGAAGTCTGCATAATAACGACCATGCCTATATAAAGAGTAATAGATCTATCAAAGTACATTCAAACAATGTCTGTCCATGTCCATACATTGGTCTTCAGGGCATATACACCAACAATCTCCCACTTGCACTAAGACCAAGGAAAACTGATGTTTAGTCAGTTCCAATGTCTCTAGTATGACCCATTTAGCTGCGCTGCGCCTGAGGCTATGTAAGTGGGTTTTTCCAGATTGCTATCTGTGTTTATTTTAACAAATTTGATCATCATCCTTATCCATGATCTCTAAGATCAGATGATATGCTGCAGTACATACTTGAGCTCTAAGTTCCTTTACTTATGCTATGGCCCCAGTAAGAACTATACTGGACCATCAAGCACTGGGAACTAAATCATGTTCAAATGAATGAAGCTGCTTCCTTGGCTGCCACAAGAAGCTGTAATGTACTCAGGCTTATTTGTAGAATTTTGCCACTATGGTTTGCATAATGCTCTTTCAGCACACAGCACCACAACAAGGCAAAGCGCAAATCCTGCCTGTGGTCATAAGACTGGAACGAAGTATCAGTGTACCCTTGTACACAAAATTCTTCCTGTCTATCATAGACTAGACTTTAATCCTTTATACTTCCCAAGTATATATATGGATTGCTTTCACAGCTATCTAGTGTTAAACACTAGGATCTGATTGAAACTTACTAGCTATTCTCCAAGCATTTGCCACAAATGGTCTTGTGTATATTACTCAAAACATGATCCATCCTATACACCATGTATCAGGATTTTAGACCCATGTTATTACTCTCCAGCTGTGTCATAGGACACAACATCCTCATGAGAGTCAGACCATATCTCTTTGGAAGGTATCAATATTTGGAATCATCCAATATAAACCTCTCCAGAAACTCTTGGATGAACATAGATTGACTAAAAGGCAATGACTTTCTTGGATCTCTATCTATAGATCCTCATGCCTAGGATGTAGGCATCATTCCCTGGATCATTCTTCTCGAAATACATCTCAAGCCTTTTCTTCACCATGTGAAGAGCTAAGATATCATTCCATGTGAGGAGAATATCATCAATCTTCAAGAACAAGAAATACCATTAAGGTGCTCCCACTGATCTTCTTGTAAACACAGGCTCTTTTAAACATGCTTGCATAACACCATGCATATCTTTATGGCCTTGATATGAAAAACTTCTGGCTATTTCCTTATAGATATCTTTTCAGATGTCCATGCAAGAAAGATAGTTTTCATAACAACACGCCATAACTGATCATGCAATTATAACAAGCAGATTCCTAATGGACTTAAAACTCAGCTATTGGTGAAAAATTTCATCATTATCCACCCAGTGGATTTGCCTGAAATTTCTGTTCACTAGCTTGCCTTTCAAGGTAACAATGTTACCTTCCATGTCTATCTTCCTAGAAGATTTATTTATAGCCTGTGGGAATTGCCCCTTTGGCAGCTCATCCAAGTCCCAAACTTGATTAGCAGACATGGAGTCCATTATGGTTCTCATGGCCCTTAGCCATTTCTTGGAATCTGGTCCACCGACCGCTTCCATTTCCTCATAAGTCTTAGGTTCATCCTTGATGAAAAATTCGTCATGCCCAGCATATCGAATCGATCCAGACTTATGTGGTTCCTGTGTTACTTGAACCTCAGGTTGACCTTCAATCCGTATGTGAGATTTTGCTCTCCATCTGTGTCTAATTATATTGTGGTTGATTCTGGACCTTATCCCAATCAAATCTACTCCCACTAGCTTCTTTTAAAAGAAATACTTTCTCAAGAGAGACAGTAGTTTGAGCAACAAATATTTTGTTCTCTTTGGGATAGAATTAGCACTCTATAGTGCACCACAAACACATACTTTTGAATCACTGCACATTACATTCCCAATTCCATTGAAGAAATGGGATATTTGCAGTTCGCAACTCAAGAGCTAACTTAGACACTTTCTTATGGAGTTGCAGTACATCTGTTTGCATGGCATCATAGTAGTATATTTGCATGACTATTCAAAGATGGAACCACATCCAATGTGTTCCTCTTTCTTTCTTTGAAATTCACCACACAGTGGTGTTCCAAGTAAACTGTGGGATAACCCCACACTCCTTAGGACAGTCATCAAATTCTCCACTAATCACCTTGATCCAATCAAAGGGCTTTAATAGATCCTCCAATTTGACTCAATACTTCATTTGTGAACTTCTTGGATTTCTCCTAAGTTCTTAGGTTGGATAAGGCATACCCACACCTGATGAGGCATATAACACCTCTTAGTGCTTGTTTACATGGGTCCACATACATTGCTGTGTAATAGATCCAGGAAGCCAATAGTCCTTCCACCCTTTATGGTGAAGGCAGCATTTGTCACATTGTTCCTTTGAACTAGGCTTACATGTATCATAATCCTGAAAGGATAATGATCCCAATAGTCCATGGACCTTTGGATGTGACCATTGTTCTATGGTTCAAGAGACAATGCTATAAGAGGGTGTTTATTGAATCATTGGATCTAATCTTGTGTTACATATAGAACCACAAACTATTATCAACTGTATCACTTCAATAGAACATCTCAGATTAAAGAAAAATATTATTTATTATTTCAAACTGAAATCCTTTCCAAAAGGAATGATGTTCTAATACATAAGCTGATACATAATAGCAAAGTTCTAGATAAAGTCTTCAAGGCAGTGAGATGATATCAGCAGCATCCAATGCTCCGTCCCTGACCCGAGGGTCGATCCCATCAAGCCTCTTCGTCCTACTTCCTTTGAGCTCCTACACATGTAAAACATATGTGAGCCTCACATATGGTACCCAGTACCCATGAATAAGAAGTAGACAAAAGACCTCGGTAACACAATACCTAAAGCGGATGGATTACATCCCTTCTTCTTTGCCATGCACTTCTTGGCCATTAATCCTCTTTGAAATACCCATGCATTCCCAGTCTTCCGAAGTATTAGCTTCGAAGATACAGAACCATGGTCATTCTCAGATTTAGGCATACACTCTGAAGATCCAACAGAACTCTCCTGATCATTGTCTATAGAGCATGGCGTGAAGAGACCTTTGAGACGAATGATAAGATCATAAATCCCCATCTCATCACATTCAACCTTGACCTCTAGGGTCATGCACTCTAAGACAAGAGCAGTGTACTATTCGTTATCTTCACAATGTTCAAGATAGACATTCCACTCCCACTCATTAGTGAAATACACACTGGGCTGGGATGGAGGTCTTTCAAGAAGATGCACCTTATTCTCTTGTTCCAGTATCTTGGACAAAATCTTGAACCAATTTGTCCAGTTTGTCCCATCCAACTTATTTTTATAAAGTTTCAATCTTAGATCAGGAGATGGGATCTACAATAAGCAAATAAGTAAAATAAGTACTATGATAAAGCATTTAACAAGGACTTTAAATTTAAATGCTATGCTCCCACTACTTTCAAAACAAGTTGAGAACTCTCAAACTCAACATGGAAATAAGTGAGTAGGATCCTAATTTCACATGAGGTCTCCGCGACTCACGAGGGTGAGTTGGGATGCATTGAGAATCTCATGCTTCCTTAGGTAGGCATGCCAGCCAATTGTGCCATGCACAACTCCTCTTAGTTAAGACAGACTAGGTGCCCTGTGTCCAGCGAGGGCTGGATATAACACAGAACCCCATCCTCTCAACAGTTGCCTCTAGTGATTCATCATGTCAGTGACATATGAAAACTAGTCAAGTCTGATCCTAACCGTTATGCCCAGGGCCAACGAATTCCTTGCGAAGGCACGCCCAGGTTAAAACTGGACTGGGGAAATCTTTCCCCTCACACCTTCTAAAGATAAGTGGGTGTGTCCCACGAGGGTGGGAAACAATTCACAACACCACCGATCGATAGTTTGATGAGGGCTACGCGTTAGAAGGCTATTGACTTGATATTTCAATGAGAGTTTTTTCATGTTTATTTTATTCTTTTCTAGCATGCAGTTTTCCTATGGTTATGGCAGCACGGGAAAAACATCACAGGCATGCTATGGACAAAATAATAAACCATCACAGGCATGCTAGTTTGGTCGATATGGTCATAGCCCTTTTCATACACATAACTTGTCACGAGCCATGTGACATGTTATCGTGCATCCAAGGGTTGCGAGTCCCTAAAGCAGATCAGCCCATGCCAGAAGCCGAAAGCAAGTGTCCTTCCTTCAGCCGCAAGTCCATCACCACGCTTCCAAAGCTGGCGCCACTTCTGACTCCGATTGAAGAAGACTCCTTGTTGTCAAGATGAAGCCTTAACCTATCATGTAATTCTACATCTATTCTAAACAAGATGAAAAATTCTTTACAACAAGATAGGGAGAGAACCACACGCAGGTGGAAAGAGTTTTTACAAGCATTCATCACAAGTGAAAACATGGTTCCACATCACAACACAGGAGGGCACTCGCTATGACCATATCAACCCAATCAAGTGGCGCATGTAAAATTTGAAAATCCAGAAAAATCAAATTTTAGCACCTTATGCGCCAACATCATCCAAAGCACTCTCTTAACCAAATTTATGCCATATTTAGATCAAGTTCCATGATGATTTCATAGACCCTATCGGCTGGCAGTTTTGTCAGATCAAGAGACCCGGCCAGTCCGAAGACACAATGCCGTCCTACTTGACAAAACCACGTGCGCCTTTGGTCTTAAATCAATCACAAACAAAATCCAAGTTTCAGCCACAAAGATGAGAAGACAGGTCTGGATGAAAATGCTTTCTACGTGAAACGCGCATGGATAGATGAAAAATTTTCAAAAATTTTCATATAAGCAAACATACACCTTGTGTTTCTCGCAAGTAGCTTTGATACCATTGTTAGGGAATACCGGGTGTAATTTAAAATTTTGCAGTCCCAGGACGCAGCGGAAGGATCGTTACACCCGAAACATATTCCGGGCCCAAGGATCCATGCGAGAGAGAAGACACAAGGAGGTGTTAGAGATGTACCTCTTTTGCTTGTCTAGTTGCCGAAGCCATGTTGAAGACGATCAAGTGCTCGCCCTATACAAGTATCCACGCGTCGACTCCTTGATTGTTGCTCCCTTCCACGCTTGGTGCTAGCCTCAGGAAGAGAATCAAGCCTTCACCTCACTTGCGCCACCTTCAAGAGAATTTGCGCCAAGGAGGGGATAGGGAAGATGCCGCCAAGGACTTCCCTCTTCTTCTTTGCTTGCGCCACCTCCAAGGTGCGCCTATGGCCAAGGAACTATGAGGGCTTGTGGCAAGAAGACGCCACCAAGCACAAAGAATCCTTGCACCAAAGAAGAGAGGAAGAGGAAGAACTTTCGGCTCCAAGGAAGAAAGAGATTGCGCTCCTTGATGAAGAAGGAGAGCTCCAAGCTCTCAAGTTGTCGCCACCCTAAGCTTCCAATTCTCTCCAAGAGATGTCGCCACCAAGCCCTTCTCCAAGTTATGTCAAGAGGTGTATAAGGAGAAGAAGGCTTGCAGCTTCAAGGAGGAAGAAGGGTTGCGCCACCTTTAAGTTGTCACCCTTTGCCCTTGCTCACGCCTCTCTTTGTGTCTTCACGCCTCCAAGGAGTTAACCTTTTTAGAGGGGGCGACTAGGGTCTTATTTATAAGGGCAAGAGGCGGTTTAGGGAGGGCCAAGATCATGCCAAGTGGGCGCTAGGATGAAGGGGGTTTGTGGCAAGGAAAGTCTCCAAGACTTTTCCATAAACCTCATTCAACCTATCCTTATTTGCCCTATAGCCATATCAGCCCAAGAGATGCCTTAAAAGCATGCATTCCATCCTAGGAAGAAGGGCTAGGCGCCCTTTACTTCCATAATGAAGCAAAGGCGCCTCCCTCACCCCATTATGCCCTTAGGCGCCAATGGGGTGAGATTTCTCCCCATTATGTCCTTTTAGCCTTTAATCTCTTCATGACAACTTATTATTGGGCCTCATTGGATAATGAGCTAGCCCAAACTTCATGGTATGGGTTGATTAAGCCATTGGATCCAATCCAATGCAACCCTAATCCAAATGTGACCAATCTTGGTCAATTTCGGGTCAACCTGCCAAAAATGAAGTTTGGCTCCAATAATTTCTTCCAACTCATCAGGCCCATTGGCGCTGATGAAATCTTCCAAATGGATCCAAGTTATCCAATAACATGATCCTAAGGCTTCTGATTAAAGCAACGTCAAGAGTCTATTGCGTGTGACCCCGCAGGATCCATATGACGATGGGAATGATGTAAACATCATAAGTAGTGAGGCGTATCTAGCAACACATCACTACTACCCATGTCATAGGACTTAAGTCATTATGGCAACAACTCCTAACAAGCAACGAGGATTCCCATTGCATTATAGATCCATTTGCCTAAACTGATATCCTGCCATTGGATTAGTCTTAAGTTTATCAATCCAATGCTTTGGTCATGACTCAACAAGTGTGGCCACACATTCCTGTCATGCACCAATAAGGTGGGGCGCCCCGAGTGGATATCATGCTTCCAATAAGGAAGGGGCAAATCCTACTATTGGTCATCCATGTCTCTACGTGACTTATGACATACCCAATGACAGTCATTTTGGTCCCCCAATTACGGAGAGACGTAAGACCGTATCAAAGCATACCCATCATCAAATCTATACATGAATATCTCAAGTCTAAGGATCAATGCAAACCTCTTGCATGTGAGATTGACTTGTTGACTAGACAAGTCAATCCTCACGGTGGATCACTCCAGTGCATCCAATGCACCTGTATGTCTGCGTTACCGTGCCCCCGCACTTAACCAGGCCATACACCAGTCTCACATGTACCAAAGTTGTCCCATATCTGCTAAGGTATCTTGTCTGGGGATTTCTTATGAGAATGGATCCAATCCAAACTCCTGGGACATTATACATGCAACTCAATACATCAACGTAGGTAGAGAAGTCTGCATAATAACGACCATGCCTATATAAAGAGTAATAGATCTATCAAAGTACATTCAAACAATGCCTGTTCATGTCCATACATTAGTCTTTAGGGCATATACACCAACACGATCGACATATTTTCAGGAGAGATTTCCAACCAGGTGACTTTGTTCTTTTATTCAATTCTACATTGAGACTTTTTCCTGGAAAACTTAAATCTCGATGGTCTGGTCCTTTTCAGGTAAAGAAAGCTTATCCTTACGGAGCCGTGGATGTATGGAGTGAAGAAACAGGAGAATTCAAGGTTAATGGTCAGAGACTTAAGCACTATTATTAAGAAGAGCTAATTGAAGAAAAAGAGAGTTTTTATTTAGATGAACCACGATCAAGTCTGAGTGTTAAAGGGTCAAGCTAAAGACTTTTAAATTAGCGCTTCTTGGGAGGCAACCCAAGCTTTCTAACTTTAGTTCACTTCCTTTTATTTACTTTTATCTTAGTTTTATCTTAGAATTAATTTTTATTTCTGAAAAAGAAGCACAGAGAAGAGAAGAAAAAGAAAACTCAGCACAAAAGGTTGATAAAATTTTGTAAGTATCCTCTCCCGTTCACCTTTTGGGTTTCATCATTTACTCATGTTTTTGTGCCTACCACCACTACTTCATCTACATGATAATCTTTTGATTCAGATGATTGATTTGTGGCCTTGATCTACCTTTGGGATTATTGTATATGGCTTGATTGATGTTTGATGTTGGTGAGTGAATCCAAAATTGTGACTAGAATCAGGCCTATCATGTCAAATTTATTTCTCTTATACATATCTACTTTTGAAATTATTCATTGGTTGAGGAGTAAGATTTTAGGGAGATATGTTGTTTGAAAATTTGATTTAAAAGTGAAACTACTTCTTGAATAAAATCAGCATATGAGTATGAATACTTGAATTGATATTGATTGACTTGTCTAAATGAGGTTTTATTTATTTTACTATTTGTTGGGAAAAAGAATCCAAAATCCACAAAAATAGTGAGAGACTCCCCTACTTGGCACTGTGTAAAATTGTCAATGGTACCGAACGACATGGGTTGAAGTCTAAAAAGAAATGAGAGGAATCTATTCACATTAACTCCGCTGTCTTCGGTAAAGATTCCCAATACTAAAAAGACATGAGTTCTAATACACTGACTATGTGGTCAGTGTACTCCGATTTCGTCACCAGGAAAAAGGTGGTAATCGAATTAAAGAATGTGATTAATGCAAAAAGAAACAAAAAGTATGTATCTGTGTAGTTACATACCATCCAAAAACAAAAAGAAAAAGAAAAATATGAGTGGAAAAAGATTTTGGATATCCTATTCCTGTAAGCAAAAGTATGATAAACCTAAATTGAAAATTGGATAAAGTCTTGAGATTGAAATTCTTTCTTTTATACAAGTTGCGAAGTTTTATTAGACTAAGTTGTGAATC
Source organism: Costus lasius (assembly GCA_027563935.2). NCBI lineage: Eukaryota > Viridiplantae > Streptophyta > Magnoliopsida > Zingiberales > Costaceae > Costus > Costus lasius. The sequence goes on from CM050448.1 coordinate 32,501,624, forward strand.
TTGAGAATTAGATTTAGAAGACGATATATCTATTTAAAAATTTTATGATGCAATTAATGAAGAATTTTCATTGGTGATTGTATGTTAGAAATTTATTTTCCACGAGAAAGTCAATGCCTATGATCAATTTTTGAATTTTCTTGGTTTTTGCTAGAGGACAAGCAAAGTTTGAGCCTTATGTGTTTGATGACACCGAAATTCATTATGATTTCTATGCCATTCTATTGATATTTATGTGTCATATTCATAGACCTTGCTTGTTTTTATGCCATATTTTATCAATATCTGCGGAATCTACACTCTTTTTTGTTTTTGATGATTTTCATGCAAAAAGGCATATTTTTTAGTCGATTTCGAGTAATCCAAGTGCATAATCGAACTCACAACATCAAAAGAAGATCACACGTCAAATTTCAGAAGATTTGGAGCTTTAAAGGAAATTACTGCACCCCCAACAAATGCTTTATGGTACCGTAATTTGGAGCTTTAATCGGGCAGAGAATCGATGAACGTTACGGCACAGCCGTAAATATCTTTACGGTGCCGTAATTAATAGGCATTTTTGGATAGAGACTTTGAGACGCTTACGGCACTACCGTTATCCTCTTTACGGCACCGAAATTCTAGTCGATTTCCCACCCGAGAGATTGTTCACATTACGGCACTACCGTAAAGAACAATACGGTATCGTAATCCCAGAAGAATTTAACGCGAGAGATTGCTGTCAAGATTACGGCCCTGCTGTAAGGATCATTACGGCCGTAATTTCATCACTGCTCATGACTTTCCCGGTCAACTCAGAAGCCCGATTTTTACGTAGATGATTTCAAATGATCTAGGTGTTTAAAATGGAAGCTGTAAGAAGGAGAAAGGCAGCCATCAATGAGACGAAGCCAAGCACACCAAAAGCCCCAATTTTGATCCACCAGCGAGAGAGAAATCAGTGTTCATGCCGCCGCCTAGGGTTCTGCCACTGCGACCAATTTCGAGCATCTTCGGCCATGAAATTTGAGTGGAAGCTACGTATAGAGGAGAAGAAGACACCCCTGAAGTTTCAATGTGATCAGAGATCAGACGGAGGAGAAATCACCAGAAAACCGAGCGCCGCCGTTGTTTGCCTAGATTACGGTCGTAAACATCTTTACGGCAGTACCGTAATTTTTACTCCTCCTCTGTTTCGATTTTCTTCATCATGAATCATTGTAATCTTCCCTCTTTGATAGGTTAAACCTCTTTTGGGACATGGGGGAGTAATTCACATGAGTTTTAATGACTAGATAACTACCTTTCTATTATTTCATCTTGTTTAATCTTAGCATGATGATTTTACTCATGTGATATTTTGTCCTTAGACTCTCCTTAGATCTATATTACTATTTGTGTTTTAGAATTTTTGCTTATGACTGCAAAGTAATTGCTTGAGAATTTGGAACCCTAGAATTGCATGATAGGAACCCCTTTTAGGTTAGTTTTTGTTTGTTTGATTCTAGTAAGATAACTGCCATGATAATAATATAAATCTAGGATTGAGTCTAAGCTTTCAAACCTGGAGATCTTGTGCGAAAGCAAAGATCGGAACGTTAGAGAACCTTGAGTAAAACTAGTGTCGAGATTCGGATGAACGAAAGTGATCCTTGAGATTCCACTAGAGATTATCGACTTAGAACTCGGATGCACGAAAGTGATCCTTGAGTTCTTAGTTGATGATTTACTTATCATTAGCATTAGGACAACTCTTGCGCGAGAGCGAAGATTTATCCCTGCATGGTTGTCTGCACAAAAGTGAGATAATCCTTTTATTCAACTAAATTGCATCTTTGTCATGTTGAAATTAAACTAATGAAATCTCTATTCATGTCTAGTCATAAAAATTAAAGTGAACGAAACCCTAGTCCTAGCTTCTCTCTCTGATAATTCCATTTTAGCGCTTTGGTCTTCGTTTGTTAGTTTACACTCTTTTGATTGCCTAGATAGTGAAAAATCAATTATTCGGTAGTCAGCAGCATAGGTCCCTATGGATTCGATACTTTCTTTATTATTTTGAGTATCCGTACACTTGCGGACACAACAAAGAGTTGCTTTAGATTAGAAATAATCTCAGAGGCACTCTTTGATTCATATTGCCCTCGAAACTCAGGCGACATATTGGTTAGCATCAAATTATCAACCTCCAAAGTATCAGCCTGATGCTTATTATAAGCATCCTTTTCTGCCGCCAAGGCCGAGCATGGAAGTGGCTCAGGAATAGGCTGCTCAAGGACATAAAGCTTCCTCTCGAGCTTGATCACGATTCTCAAGTTCACATAGCAGTCCATCAAGTTGGATCCACCCAACTTGTCCTTCTCAAGCATTGATCGCAGTGACCATCCACTATTATTTTTTGCCATTGTTCTACAACAGTCAAGAAACAGCAGATTAGTACTACTTCAAATCATTTAACTTGGACTTGTGTTAAATGATTATGACTCCCACTATTTTAATCAAATTGATAACCCACAAAATCAATCGAGAAATATGATATTTCCTAGTGAGATGGGATCCTTATTCCACATAAGGTTCGCATCCCACGAGGGTGGGATGAGATGCACAAAGTGACCCATGCTTCTTAAGGTGGGCATGCTGGCCGATTGCACTTGGCAATTCCCCTTATTGAGACAGTCTAGGCATTTCATGTCCACCGAGGGCTGGGTACAGCATGAAACCCTAACCTCTCAACGATGCCTATAGAGTTCCATTATGTGCCCAGCACATGTGAAAATCTAGTCAAGTCCATTCCTAACCGTTATGCCCAGGGCCAACGAGTTTCCTTGCGAAGGCACGCCCAGGTTAAAACTGGATTGGGGAAACCATTGTCACCACACACCTTGTAAAGATAAGTGGGTATATCCCACGAGGGTGGGAAAACTAGACCTAGGACTCAAGCCCCTAAAAACTAGACCCAAGATAAAACATTGCAGGCATGCTTTAGCAGATAAGGAAAGCAGTAAAAGGATGATGTGATCATGGCCCATTCAAGACATTGATCAAGCCCATGCCAAAAGGGGTTCAATTCTTGACCTAGGACTCAAGCCCCTAAAAACTAGACCTAGCCTAGCTGACCTCTAGCTTGATCTTCAAGGTTAGCTCCAAGGTCCACCACATCATGGTTTAGCTCTCAAACCCTAGAGGTAGTTTTAGGGAAACCCTAGAAGCACACCCCATGGTTCGGCCATTGCCATGTGTCCTCCTCCAAGGAAGATGCACCACCTTTGTTGAAGCTTGTTGCGCCATCAATTATGTACGATGCGCCCCCTTAATCTTCATCTTGAATTTTATAAAATAAAAGAAAAAGAATGGCGGCACACAAGCCTCACAAGAATACATCGTAAGCATGCAATTGGGGCTTGACTAGTGATCACAACATCATGCACAAACACGGTACTTACTCATGCAATTCTATATGCTCATGAAAAACCTAAGATCTGAAATTTTAGTTTCTTATAAAACATTTCTTTCTTCCTCTTCTTCTTATCACAGATCTTTTGATTATATGAGATTATGTTTCATCATGATTTTATAGATCCTTTCAGCTATCAATTTTCTCATATCAAGAGACCCAGCCAGTCCGAAGACACAATGCCCGTCCTACTTGACAAAATTGCGTGCGCCTTCAATCTTAAATCAATCCGAAAAATAATCATCCAATAATGAAAAAGAAATTGAATAGAGGATTGGAAGTAAAGACCTACAATTTTTCCTACTTAGAAAAATCATGAGCATGGCATATGCGATTTGCGAAAATTAGATATAGCATGTGAGCATAGAAAAGCTTGAAAAACATCGTTCGAGGCTCGCAAGTCGCTCTGATACCACTATTGGGGAACCCTGAGGATATTTTAAAAAAATTTAATAGAAAGCACAGCGGAAGAATAACCCCGAAACAGGCCAGTCCCAAAAACCCAGTGAAGATCGTCATGCGAGGGAGTCGACACGATGAGATGAGAAGGTACCTTGAAGCAATTTGAGACGATGTCGATGTAGGTGCCCAAGTGTGTGCCCTTTGCAGTCTCACACACACGGATGCTTTGAGTCTTCTTCTTCCACGCCTGGTGCTAGCCTCAGGAAGAAGATCCATGCCAAGGGAGTTCCTCTTGAACACTTAGGGCAATCACCAAGGTGGGGAAGTGCCAAGGGAAGAAGAGGAAGAAGATCTCTTTAGTCTTGATGGAAGAAGAGGAGAAAATCTCTAAGAACCCCAAGCTTTCGCCCCTCCACTTGTCTCCACGCATCCAAGAGGAATTAGTGCCATGAGAGGGGCAGGCTAGGGTCTCTTTTATAGAGATCATGTGTGGCTTGGAGAAGAATTAGGAGAGCATGATTTTAGGAATTAATTAATTAAATCCTAATTCAATTAGGACTCTAATTAATTTAAATAAAATCAGCCCTATTAAATCTCCACAAAAATAGGACTCTAATTAATTAATTAATTAGCCCCTATTTTATCTCAAATGATTAATTCAAAATCAACTTTAATTAATCACATGATATTAATTAAGGCATAGGCGCTAACCCTAGTCTAACTAGGGTTAAATATGCGCTTACCTTTTCTTCTCCTTATGCCCAATTAACTTATTAGTAAGCCCAACTATATAATGGGTCAAGCCCAAGGTCCATTATGCATGTTAATCAACTCATTGCATTCAATCCAATTTATCCATCGTTAATTTGGTGAATATGCCAAAATTTCATTAAATTGGGCTTACTAATAAGGAGAAGAAAAGGTAAGTCAACTTGGGCTTGACCCAAAATAATTGGGCTTGGGCTTGACTCCCATGACTTATGTTCTGAATAAAAGTCAATGACTTATCCATCCATTATGCATGTTAATGGATAAATTGAAGTTGAAAAACTAATGGGTCAAGCCCGAGGTTAACCATCGTTAATTTGGTGAATATGCCAAAAATGGAAGTTGACTTTAATAAGTTTCTTCCATCTCATCAGGCCCATTGGCGTTGTAGAATCTCCCAAATAGATCTGAATTATCCAATAACTCGATCCAAAGGCTATCCGATCAATATGAAAGCTCGAGCATCAAGGTGTGCGATCCTGTAGGTTCCTTGGATATTGGCAGTGCTAACCTAAGGTCACTACAAGCAGTAAGTGGCACCTAGTAGTGCATCGCTGCTACCCAAGTCATCGGAATGGATATCGACATCGATTAGGCACTGATGCATTATAGTCCCTTTGCCAAACTGATATTCGATTAGACAAGTATGTCACCACTTGTTTTAACCCAATCACCTGGTTATGACTAAATTAGGTTCTCACCTGGGTTTGGCCATACACTTTTAGTCATAGAACCATAAGGGGCCCTGTGGATATCAAGTTTCCCTCAGGAAGGGGCAAATTCTCTATTTGTCAATTGATCTTCTCATATGGGTCGTGACATAATCAATAACAACCATTATGACCTCCCAACTACGGCGAGATGTTAGGTTATATCAAAGCATGTCCCTAACCACATAGAAGGGTCAATGACCTCAAGTCTAGAGATCAACACATCTCCTGTCACTTGTGAGGATAACTCATGACACCAAGTCATTATCGCACAGCGGGTTGATCCAGTATATCTACCACTGATATACCCATATGTCTGCGTTAGCGTTTCCTATGTAACCAGCCCATATACCACTCTCTCATGTACCATAGTTGTCCCATATCTACTAAGGTACTTGATTGGGGACAAAAAGTTTGAGCACAGATCCAATATGTCTCCAAAGACATTATCACATAAGTACACATTCGCAGATGTAAACAAATAATGATAACGATAATGCCAGACTAATATATAAATATCAATGTTAAGTAGTACAATAATGGACTAATATTAGGTCCTAGGGCATATACACCAACATGGAGGTGCCATGGGGAGAGTTCTAGAGGTGAGCGGCTAGGTTAGAAGAGTGTTATCATCGATTTTTGGTTAGGGTTCTATTTAATTACGAAATTTCATATTTAATAAGCACCTAAATCCATTAATGCTTAATGGATGCGGATCCACAACTTAAGTGATGAATATATTTAATATAAATATTCACTTAAGTTGTGCTTGGCTCCCATGACTTATGTTCTGAATAAAATGAATATTTATATTCATTTTAGCACTTAAGTCGTGGGTCCTCATGTTACGTTTAAATCAAACTCAAAAAGCCTCCGAATAAAACTGGAGCTTAAACCCTATATTTGACCACTCAACTGAACCTAGTCCATCGAGGTCAAACGTGGTCACCTGAAGGTCAACCGGGGTCAACTAACGTCAAAACACAACATCATCCCAAAAGATCATCTCCAACTCATCAGACGCATCCGATGCATCCGACTCCCAAACTGACTCGAATCAACCAAATGACTTGATTATAGGCAACCCGATTAATATGAGATCTCGAGTGTCTAGGTGTGCGACCATATAGGTTATCACAGACGTTGGCAGTGATAACCTCACATCATCACAAGCAATGAGTGACACCTAGGAGTACATCATTGCTACCCTTGTGCTCTCTGTCATCCCTAATCTTATACTTTAATTACAAAACAAATAAAGGAAATAGGGCGGCACGCAGGCCTCACAAGAATACATCCCAGGCATGCATAAGGGTTTGTCTATAACCATATCATAATGCAATAATAAAAACACCTACTCATGCTCTTCTACAAGCAATGAAAAACCTACAATTAAAATTAATTTTAGTTTTTCATTAAATTGTTCTTCACCCAAAATAATTATCACAAAATTTCCCCAAAATAATTATCTCAGGCTCCTTGTGAAAAGTGGCACATCCATCCCAAGGCATGCAAGTCGCCCCCTTTCAGTCCACCTTACCATCTAAAATTTAAAGGAAAAAATTCCCTAAAATATTTACATAGCTTGTGCGCAAGGTCCATCCTTGACACAGAAGGAGAATCTATCAGTAGGAATTTTTATACAAAAAATTTCAGTGTGATAAACCTACCTTTTTCTAAGCAGAAAAATCATGACATAAAAATTTTCAAAATCTTTTATGACATGGGCACATGTAGATAAGCAAAATACACTGCGTGGGTCTCGTAAGTTCGCTCTGATACCACTATTGGGAATCGCCGGGACAATTTTAAAATTTTAATAACAGCGGAAGCGTTGGCCCAAAACAGGATAACCCTAAGAGCTAGGATCCCTTACGAGTGATCCACCAGATGTGTCAGAGTAATATACCTTTATTCGCATAATCCAAGGGGCTGATGATGACGAAGAAGATATATTACTCTGACACATCTGGTGGATCACTCGTAAGGGATCCTGGCTCTTAGGGTTATCCTGTTTCGGGCCAATGCTTCCGCTGTTATTAAAATTTTAAAATTGGCCCAGGACTCCCAACAGAACCATCCCAATCTCTCTTAGAGGAGCAATCAAAACCAAGGACCTCAGGGTAACAATCGACAGCCCCCTGGCTTTCAACAAAGACACTATATAATCAGCTTCAGCCTCAAACTCCCCAAAAGTCAAACCTGGAGATTCTAATGGAGACATTTATTGCCACTTAGACCAAACAGGACGATAATTTCAGGTAAGAATTTAGACATGTCAGCGAGTCTATTAAAAATCTAGCTTCTAAGATGGAATCTATGGAAACCGGTCAAAAGATATTAGAGACTCAGATAGCTTAGTAGGCTAGTTCTATAAGTAGGCCTATAGGTAGACTACCAGGGAAACCAGAGGTAAACCCATGCGAGCATTGCAATGCCATAACAACACGTAGCAGGAAACAATTGGTTGAGCAACGGGCACCAGACACAACGCAAGACCAAGAGGTACAGAATTTTGAATCCATAGTAGAAGAGGGAAATAATGGTGAAACATCTTCGCAAGATAGGGAGACGGAGCTGGTTATGTACCATGACCTCTCTACAAACCGCCAGTACCTTTCCCTCAAAGATTGGCAAAGGCTAAGCTTGACAAACAATTTAGAAAATTTTTAGAGGTACTTAAAAACATTTATATTAATATACTTTCACTGATGCTTTATCGCAAAAGCCTTCATACACCAAGTTCTTGAAAGAAATATTGTCCAATAAGAGGAAATTGGAAGAGCATGGAATGGTTGCACTCATTGAGGAGTGCAGTGTAATAATCTAGAATAAATTGCCACTGAAGCTTAAGGATCTAGGGAGTTTTTCAATTCCTTGTTTGATTGGTGATATGTCCATTGATCGTGCTTTATTTAATTGGTGAATCCACACCCTGTTTGTAAGAAGCTGGACATTGGAGATCTTAAGCCCACTTCTGTTACTCTATAGCTAGTCGACTGCTCTGTACAGCATCGGGTAGGTATTCTAGAAGATGTGCCTATCAAGGTCGGTAAGTTTTTTATTTATGTTGATTCTGTTCTCCTTGAGATGGAGGAGGATTCTAGACTTCCTATAATTTTAGGTCGCCCCTTTTTGGCGATAGCTGGAGCCATGATAGATGTTAGGAATAGGAAGCTTACTTTTAAGATAGGTGAGGACTCTATTGATTTTGATTTGATAGAAAATCTAAAGAAACCTTCTTTTGTAGGATATTATTGTAGTGTTGAAGTCTTGGAAGACACTTTACTTATGACCATTGATTCTAGGATAGAGAAGGATCCGCTCAAAGTGTGTCTTATCAAAGGTGATGACAGTGATGAAGAGGAGGAGGTAAGTTCTTATTCTGTGTTATTAGATTCTGCATCAGCACTTGATTCTAAAAAGTTGAAGGAAGAACACTTGAGCATGATAGAAGGTAAACCTAATGAAGGAAAGAGGTATGAATTTAAATCTCTCCCAAGCAACCTCAGGTATGAATTTCTTGGAGAGAACTCTACTTTTCCTATGATTATTAATGCATATCTTCATACATCTCAAAGTACTAAGCTTTTAGATGAGCTTTGTCGGCATAAGAAAGTGATTGGCTATACCCTTAATGATATAAAAGGAATTAACCCTGCTGTTTGTAAGCACCAAATATTTTTAGAAAAAGGGAGCAAGCCATCAATTGAGTATCAATGGAGGCCCAACCCGAACCTGAAGGAGGTAGTGAAGAAAGAGATTTTGAAGCTCCTAGATACATGAGTTATCTACCCCATCTCTGACAGCTAGTGGGTGAGCCCAGTGCATGTTGTGCCAAAGAAAGGAGGGATTACCATGATGAAAAATGAAAACAATACTCTTATTCCGACATGAACGGTAATAGGGTGGCGGATGTGCATTGACTATTGGAAGTTGAATGTCGTCACTCGAATAGATCACTTTCCCCTTCCATTCATTGACCAGATGTTATAATGCTTAACATGTAATTCTTATTTTTATTGGATATTCTAGTTTCTTTCAGATTCCTATTCATCCTGAAGACGAGAAGAAGACAATGTTTACATGCCCATATGAGACTTTTGCCCACCGTCGCATGCCATTTGGGCTGTGCAATGCACCTGCTACTTTCTAGCGCTACATGATGGCTATTTTTTCTAATCTCATTGAGGATATTATGGTTGTGTTTATGGATGATTTTTCCATTTATGGTTTTGATTTTGATGTTTGCTTATCTAACTTGTCACGTGTGTTGCAACGTTGTGAAGAATTTAATTTGGTTTTAAATTGGGAAAAGTGTCACTTTATGGTTAACGAAGGTACTATTTTGGGGCACTTGATTTCAAATCGTGGTATTGAGGTAAATAGGGCAAATGTGGAGGTGATTGAGAAATTGTCACCGCCATCTTCTGTCAAAGGAATTGGGAGTTTTCTTGGTTACACTATTTTTTATAGACGCTTTGCTAAAGATTTTTCCAAAATTGCTAGACCTCTTACCTTGTTACTTGGTAAAGATGTTCCTTTTGTTTTTGACTAAGATTGTATGACTGCTTTTCTGAAGCTCAAAAAGGCTCTAACCACAGCGCTAATAATTCAACCGCCTGACTGGTCACTTACTTATGAGTTGATGTGTGATGTCAGCGACTATGCTATAGGTGCTATTATTGGGCAATGCAAGGCGAAGAAGTTTAAGGCTATATATTATGCAAGTTGGACATTGGATGACGCGCAGATCAATTGTGCAACTAGAGAAGGAGTTTCTAGCTATTGTTTTTGCATTTAATAAATTTAGATCTTATCTTATTGACTCTAAGGTGATTGTTTATATAGATCATACGACTACCAAATATCTTAAGAGTAAAAAAGATTCAAAACTAAGATTGATTAGATGGATCCAACTGCTACAAGAATTTAACCTAGAGATCAAAGATAAAAAGGGTGTGGAAAATTCTGTTGCAGATCACTTATCATGCCTTGTTCAGGAAGACGGAGTGCAGAAAGTTACTGATCATGAGATTGATTACGCCTTCCCTAACGAGCATATCTTTGCTATTGTAAGGATTGATGCTCCATGGTATGCTGATTTTGTGAATTATTTAGTGTCTAACAATTTACCTACCGATTTGAATTATCAGGGATGGAAGAGATTTCTATTAGAGGTAAAGCATTTTTTATGGGAGGATCCTTTTTTGTTTAAAAGATGTGCAGATGGATTATACAGGAGATGTCTACCAGAGGAAGAGATGAGGGATGCATTCTTTCATTGTCATAGTTATGCATGGGGAGGACATGCCAGTTCATCTAAGACTGTTTTCAAAGTGCTTGAATCAGGTTTTTTCTGGCTGACCCTTTTCAAACATGCTTGGAATTTTGTTCATTTCTATGAAGAATGCCAGTGGACAGAGAACATATCGAGACGAGATGAGATGCCTCTAAGTAATATTTTGGAGATTGAGATATTTGATGTGTGGGAAATTGATTACATGGGACCCTTCCCAACCTCATGTGGAAATAAGTATATTCTTGTGGCAGTTGATTATATGTCAATGTGGGTAGAAGCTATAGCGGCTCCAACTAACGATTCCCGCGTAGTTATTAAACTGTTCGAAAGGATAATATTTCCTTGGTTTGGACTTCCACGAGTGATAATACGTGATGGTGGATCCGACTTTATAGAACAAAAATTCTCTGCACTGTTGAGTAAATATGGGGTGAGACATAAAGTATTTACTCCTTATCACCCGCAAACAAGTGGCCAAGTAGAAGTTTCTAATTGCGAGTTAAAAATAATTCTTGAAAAGACTGTCTCTAGATCAAGAAAAGATTAGTCCATGAAGCTTGACGATACATTATGGGCATGTTGGACTGCATTTAAAACTCCCAATGGTATGTGACCTTATCAGCTTGTATATGGTAAATCATGTCATCTTCCGGTTGAATTGGAACATAAAACTTATTGGGCAATAAAGACTTCAAATTATGATTTAAAAACCGCTGAGGAGAAAAGGAAGTTACAGATTGATGAACTTGAGGAGATTCGGATGAATGCATATGAGAGCCCAAAAATTTACAAGGAAAGTACCAAGAAGTGGCTTCACCGCCACATTGTTAGAAAATATTTTCAAGAAATCATTTTACTTTTTAACTCTAGATTGAGGCTCATTCCTGGAAAAGTAAGAACGAGGTGGTCGGGCCCTTTCAAGGTTTCTAAAGTTTATCCCTATGGCGCTATTGAGGTTTGGAGTGAAAGAGTAGGTAATTTCACAGTTAATGGTCAATGCTAGAAACATTACTATATTTCTGAGCCTATTGAAGAAGGTGTCAACTAGAAGCTCTCAGATCCTCCACCGCTAGCATGATGATGATGATCTTTGGTCGAGCTAACGACTTTAAACTTAGCGCTTCTTGGGAGGTAACCCAAGCACCCTACTCTAATCTTTTCTGATTTGATTTTATTTGTGTTTGCTTATTTTGATGTTTTTCTAGCATTAATTATTGTTTTTCTATTTTGTAGGAGTGTCTAAGTTGATATCAAGTCGAAACGATGATTTTGGAAGTTTACGCAAAAATATGGCCCAACCATAATTATTTTCATGGCTGTATTTTTGCATTGCTGTTCATCTCTAATGAAACATAAAGTTTTAGAGGTGGGGTGTGAATTTTTGCATGCCCGTATTTTGGAAATAATGTTTATTTCGAAGGGAATAGAAGGTTTCACGAGAGGGGTCACTTGTATTTTTTTTCATGAGTTAAAAAAAATTACAGAAATTACAGGCATGCCGTGATTTATATCATGCCCGTAATTTGGAGTGATTTCTTTACAGAACATTTCATGGGTGTGCTGTATTTATTTTCACACCTGTATTTTTATGGCCTTTCTTCACAGAATGTTTCACGGGGTGTCGTATTTAATTTTACACCCATATTTTTATGGTCTTTCTTCACAGAATGTTTCACGGGATGCCATATTTAATTTCACGCCCATATTTTCAATGCTTTTTTGTACCGAACGTTTCACAGTCGTATTTTTATTCACTTATATATAACCTCGATTGATTTTTTAGGGTTTTCACCCATGATTTTCTTGCATTTGTATCGCCTCTTCGATTCGAGCTTCCCTTAACCTTCGAAAGCCTCTGATGACCCTTTCTGACCAAGTTCTGGTCATCTCCGATACACATTCCGGTAGTTTGAAGCTTCGATTTGATTCAAAAGCTGGAAATCATAAATCATCACAGGTGTTCGATTCTCGCTGTCCGAGCTTCATCGGAGTTCTTGCTTGCTTCCAAAAGATTCACTCGGGGTAGAAAACCTTTCCCCTAAAGTTTCCAGTCACCAATTTCACCGAAAACGCAAGAATCAAGCACCACAGTCAAAGCTGCGAACCCTGCTTTCATTGTTCTGTTTCCAGTTTCGGTAACACGTTATATTCCAGTTTTTTTTACTCCATTTGATTACATTGTCTTCATTGAGATGGCACCAAAGACCAAATGAGTTGTGAGTAGTGGAAGGGGGAAGAGGCTAGCTTCTTCTTCAGCACCACCTCCCATAAACCCCTATGGAATCATCTTTTGAGATGATAAATAGGATGCGAGATACAACATTCTGAATTCCAGACACATCACCAACACAAGATTTATGGACAAACGAACAATGGAGACATTCATTCCCTTGGTTATGGAGTTTCTTAGTAGCTTGGGGGTTGAACTCGATGACTATCATTACCAAGAATAAAAGGTTGTCTGAACTTTCGGCTCACAAACATCGAGAGGAGCATCATTCTCAAGGATGTTAGAGCTGCATTACTGTTGCCCGGTGGAGGAGTGTTACACCTAACATAGGAGTATACCGAAAGTGCATTTTGGAATCAAATTACATATAACTCAGATTTTTCAATAAAGATAGCACGGGCCTCTAGTCTCTCCAACCCATCTCTGCGCTATGTTCACAGAATTCTCTCGCGCACTATCTTCGAACGAGGTGAGAGTGATGGTATGATTCGCCAAACTGAACTCTATCTTTTATGGAGTATGTTGCATTGTTATCAGTTAGACGTTACATACTTTTTAGTTAAGCAATTCGATAAAGTAGCATGCGCCAAGAAGGGTGCCATTGTTTTAGGTGGTTTCATTACTCCTATTGCTATTTCTTTGGGTGTGGACCCATTTGGGGTGGAGACTGCAAAGGGTAACCCCAGAATTGATATTGAGTCCTACATGGCCATGAGGATGATCATCCATGAGGGTGATAGCTTTTCCCTAATCCTTGGACCAAACCTTCCTGCTTTGCCCTTACTGAACAAAGATAGGACTACGGTCCGTAATCAATTAAACTAAATGATTCCTCCTAATGCAACTACTAGTGATGTTCCTGACCCACTTGATTCAGCACCACCACCTTCTTTTGGAGGGGCCAGTTTCAACTTTCATGGGATGAGTGATGATTAACCTCCACCGAAAGCTAGTTCTCTTCTCGCGGTGCAGCCCAGCCCTAGAGGAGTTGGTCCACCACCCAGGATCCAGGTTTTTAGGCTTTGTATGCAAAGGTGTTCCATTAGGGACACCTTCTGAAGTCAATATATGATTGTATCCGGGATACGTAGGATGATGTCTGGAATATCAAGGGTTTTCTTTGGTACCACTTTGGCAGCAGTGATGAAGAGAAGGGTCCGGATGAGCCCATGGGAGAGGCTACCCTTGATGAGGAGGATGATGAGGAGATTGACACTGACGCAGATGAGGACGATTAGTACTTTGTGAGTATCCCTTTTCCTATTTACTCTATTTTTGCTCTTTTACATCAAGGATGATGCATTCTCTTTCGTAGGGAAGGGTGCACATTCATGCCCTTTGCATTCGATGCTCCTCGATTTCATGTTTTTATGCCTTGGTGTGTTTTTGGATTGTATGATGGATTGTATAACTATAACTATTACTCATTGATGTGATTTGGCACCGTCTGTAGGTGCATTGTGATGGTTGATTTGGTGGATTGTATTATGACTTTATGATGCATATTTGCTTAGATGTATTATGACTTTACTATAATAATGTGTGGTATTTTTCTTTGGTGATGAATGTTGTGTACCTTGTTGTTTATATATATCAATGCCTGTGAATGGAAATATTCTTCTTGTGTAAAATTTATTTCTTCAAAATATATCATATCATTTTGATTTTTCATTAATTAATGCATGAAATTTTGGTAGATATGTTGTTTGATGAATGCAATTTAAGAGTGAAGCAATTTTTTTTTTGAATAAAATGAGTATATGAGTATAATTTGTTGGATTTACATTGATTGATTAGCCTAGTGGATGTTTAAACTATTATGTTATTTGTTAGGAAGAAAGAATCCAAAATCCAGATATATGACTCCCCTACTTGGCACTGCAAAAAATTGGTAGTGGTATTGAAGATATGAGTTAAAGTCCGAATAAAAAGTATGTGTCTATGTGGATACATGCCAAAGAAAAGCCATTTGACATTAACTCTGCTATCTTTCACTTTGAATCTCAATTCTGTTAGCCAATAAGATATGAGTTCTAATATATTGGCTAGGTGGTCAATGTACTTTTAATTCGTCACCAGAAAAAAGGTGGTAATCGTTTTAGAGAATGTCAAAAGCAAAATAAAAATAAAAAAAATAGAGAAAAAGATTTTGGAGATCATATTCCTATAAACAAAAGCATTGAAGGTTTAAACTGAAATAAAGGTGAATTCATAAGATTGAGATTCTATTTATTATATGAGTTATAAAATTTTATTTCATTAGGATTGTGAATCGTATGGATTAAATTCTAAGAGCAATGTATTTATCTTGATTTTTATATAGCATGAGTTGAAATTTTTTATCAGTGATTGTATTCAAGAAATTTATTTTGCATAAGTTATCTTTTCATGCTCAACATTGTTCTTTGGTCTATTTATTTGCTTGAGGACAAGCAAAAGTTTATGTCTAGGAAGATTTGATGTCTCATATTTATATAGTATTTTTACTATACTTTTTATGCATAATCTCTCCTATTCCTATCATATTTTCACTTATTTTGACTTAAATCCTTTTGTTTGTTCAGAATCTTCACCTCTCTTCGCTTTTCATATTTCAGGTGAAAACAACCAAATTTTGATAGATTTTGATGAATAAGTGCATAGATGAATTCTACAAGTCAAGAGGAAGCTGCCCATTAAATTTCATGTAAATCAGAGTTTATTTGGAAAATATAGTCTGCTCGTATTTTTTTATCATGGCTGTATTTTCTGGATGAGCACAGAAAGAAATATGGTCTGACTGCGATATTTATCACAACCGTAATTTGTTGAAGAAAATACACAGAAATAAAATACGGCCTGCTGTGATCATTTTCACAGCCGTATTTCTATCAAGACTTATTTCCAAAAGTCATAGAAAGAAATATGGCTGGCCATATTTATTTTCACGGCCATATTTATTTCCGCTATATTTGGATTTTACCTCGTTTCTTGCCCTATTTGGCTCATTTTTTAGGCAAATTTTGGGGAAAACCTAATTAATAGTTGGGGGAACTATATAAGCTACCAAGGGAGCAATTATTGGGACTTTTTGGGCCGATTTCTAAGTGGGATTCGATGAACAGACGAAGTTTAGGGCGAACGGCAGCGATCCTCGTTTTCTCACCAGAAAAGCTTCAATTTTTCGGCTAGCTAGCATCAAACTTCATTAGGGAGCCTTGCTCTTTACTTTCCTAGTAGATTATAATTTTATTTTTCCAATTGTAATTGAAAACATGGATCTTTACAACATTGATATCGCTACTATTTCAGCGTAAACTATTTATTTGGGATTATGGTTGTAACCCACTATGTTTTGATGACTTAATCATTAATTTCTCTCTTACGAAATAATTTACTTATATGAGATTCAATTATTGTTGTGCTTATTATATGTTGATTACTGGCCATAGTTTGCATGCTTAGAGACGTCGCAAGAAGTACTAAGAGGTGAATTGCAACGTCGGATCTACAATTTTTGGATAAGTTGATTTGAACACGAGAGTAGTTCGAATCGGCTAGAGGGATTAACTCAGATAAATATCGGATTGTACTACCGAGAGCGGGCAATCTATAGATGCGGATAAATCTCCTTCAATACAGTAAATCCTTCTTAGGATATCTGTAATTAGAAAGGTCATGAAACATAGTATGGTGAAACCTAAATCCTGAATTTCCATCAAATCAATTATAATCAAAGCTTGTTTTAATATTTTTGCAATTTAATTAAGACAAAAACCACTCTCTTTCTGAATTGTTTAGCTAAAAATCTTGAGTAGAGTTAGTACTTGGCCATTGGTCCCTGTGGGATAGATATTTTTATTACAACGATTTTTCCGTGCACTTGCGGAACACAATCATAGTCTCATCCAATTAGTTTTATCTTTTGTCTAACATTACAGGCATGAAAAAAAAACATTAGATTAGAATTTTTAAGCCTTCAAAACTTAATTTTCTAACTTCTAGGCGATTTTGGAACTAGGTTGTTTGAAACAAAAGGATTTTTCATAATTGGCTATTATATCCTATCAAACTAGTAGCCCTATTTTTTTCTATAAATCCTTTCAAAATCAACCATGCAAACCCAATCTAAGGCTCAAAGCACCCAACCCATGACTTTGGAAACCTTAGCTGAGATGATTGCAACTTTAACTCAAAGGATGGACAACGTAGACACAAACCTAAATCAACTCAACGATAAGGTGCGAGAAATAGAAGAGTCCAATATGAGTAGATCTCCTAGCCGCCCACCTAGTGAACACCACTCTAGAGATCCTCTAGAACCTATGCAAAGGCATCAAACCCCAAGGAACACCCCTAGGAACACTGCCAAAAACTTTGATTGGGAAGGACACCATGTCCAAACCCAACATCCTAGACCAAGGGATGACTACACACAAAATTATGTGAAGCTTAACCCGCCCACCTTTAATGGATCCCTTGATCCCAGAAAATACATAGATTGGGCAAACAAACTCGAGCAATACTTCGAATGGAGTATGATGCCTGAGCACTCTAAGGTTAGGTTTACCAAATGTCTACTTGAAGGTTCTGCTAGACTCTATTGGAGCAATGTAGAAAGAAACCTGCTGAGATTTCGTCAACCCCCCATTAACCGATGGGAAGAGATGAATGCTAAACTGAGAGAAAAGTATGTTCCTCTAAACTTTCATTCTAAGCTTCTCGACCAAACTAGTAGCCTTACCCAAGGAAACTCAACTGTAGAAGAATACATGATACAATTTGATGAGCTTTTGTTGAGGAGTGAAGTGGATGAGACCCCTATGTTCACCCTGAGTAGGTTTAAAAATGGTCTTAGGCCAGAAATCAAGAGAGCTCTTGCCCATTATCAAATAGACACCATAGAAGAAGCTTACCAGAGAGCCCTTGAGATAGAACACCAACTTAAGACTAGGAAGGAAACCATGACCCCAAAACCATCCTATAGATCTCTTCCTAGCAACTCTTACTCCAACTCCTCAACCTCTCAACCCAAACCAACCCAAACCCAGGTCAACTGCTACAACTGTCATCAACCTGGTCACCTTGTAAGGAACTGTCCCAAAAGGGTTATGACCATGACTGAGGAGCCTGTAGAACCAGAAGCCGAACCTGGGGAAGCTTTAGACAAACACCCCAATTGTTGCAATATTGAGATAGATGATTGTGATGGTGAAGAGGATTTTTTCCTCAACACTTTGGGAGTAGTCAGGTGCACCCTGATCAACCCCAGCCCTACTGAAGACTGGCGTAGAACCAGCATCTTCCACACTTAATCAAAATGCCATGGTCACATGTGCAAAGTAGTAATTAATGGAGGAAGCAGTTTGAATGCCGTCTCTCAGATTGCAGTCACCAAACTAAATCTTGAGTAGAGCCTCACCCAAAACCATATAGTATCTTCTGGGTTAACCAGACTAATGTCCCAATCTCCCATAGATGCCTTGTCCCTCTGAAATTTGGTGATTACCAAGGAGAGATATGGTGTGATGTCATCACTATGGATGTCGCACAAATTCTCCTAGGTCGCCCTTGGATTTATGACATGGATGTTGTCCACTATGGTCGGACTAACACTTATGTCTTCAATCACAATGGGCAGAAGATTAGGCTTAAGCCCTCCTTCCCTAAGGAACTTAGAGCCACCACTAGCAAAGGACGGATAGTGGAATCCAAGCAACCCAAGCCAACTATCCAATTGATCCAACCTCTTGCTAAGGAATCCTTAGAATGCCATTCTGAATCCATAGGATCCTACCTCTCTGAATCCATAGGACCCACAGAACCCACACAGCTTAACCCTAAGGAAGCACTTGAGGCACCCTTAGGAGTAGACCTAATTAAGGATTCCCCTCTTAGTTTTAGTGGCACATTAGAATATCAAGACTTAGGGAGCCATGAACTTGACCTAGAATCACCTACTTTAAGCTTAATATATCAAGAGCCCTGTTTAGAGAACCCAACTTTAAGCCTGATGTATTATGAGCTTGATCTAGGTCTACCCACCCTCATGCCTGAGCTTAAGGAACCTATGATCTCAGCCTTAGGAATTGAACCTGAACTTGACCTAGGTTCCCCATTAAGACTTCAAACCTTAGAGGACTCTCCAACTCAACTTGAGTTAGACTGCCTTAGTTCACCTAAGGAAATCCTAGGACCTCACTTAGACCCTCATGATTTTCCTACACTAGGAGTTGATCTAGGATCCATCTCCTTTAGTCAAACTCTTGACTTAGCTCCTCACCCTCTGAACTTTAGGTCCTGTTTTCTAGAACCCAATCCAAACACTTTAGGGTTAAGTAACAACAATGATGATATTTCCTTACTTCCCCTACCTGATGTTGATTTTATAATACCTAGTCATCTTAGTAGTACTAAGAAATTCTATCCCAAGTGTACTAACAAGCATGGCCGAGAAAGGTATTCCAATATAGGATACCCTGAACAAATAGGATAACTTATGGAGCATAGGACCTTGACATGGAGTGAAAAGACTGGTTGCAGTGATGATGTTTCAAGCCCTTCTAAGTTATTGGATCCTTGGGATCCCACATCATATGAGTCTCAGTCCACCTACCACATACACGAGCATAGGATTGAGTCTATCCTTGAGGACCACACCCGATTCACCTTCGATGAGGTCCAGTTCTCTTACCTTGTCAAGTATGCCAATGGTTATGAAGGTTGGCTCCCTGAGGAAGAGCTCACCTCAGCCGCCCCTGCACTTCTCTACCGATACAAGAACAATTCTCTAGAGGAGAATTTTTCCAACCCGGGGAGAATTGATGGCGGGAGAATTGGTAGGTTGTGCATTGTAATGTCATGGTAGGTTAGTGCATGTAGAATGGATACTTATAAATTCAGCTCAAGGGGAAATTAAGCTAGCTCACTCCACTTCAACAAGCTAGCTCCCAATTTGGAAGGTCCACTTCAAAGTTGAAACTAGTTCAAGAGAAGGCTTCAAACTCAACTCCACTTCCAAGATCACGTACCAATTGAAGACATTGCCAACTCATGAAGGAATATGCGCCACCCTCATTCAATAAATCAAGAAACGCTCACTCAAGATCCACAAATCAAGGAAGGGCCTCATCTAGATCCACAAATCAAGGAGGAGCATTGATGAAGACTTTCCTTACCTCATTGTCGCCCAAACAACAAAGGAAAGATTTTCAAAATTTAGCCACCCATGCGCCAACAACCCAAGGAGGCAGCCATTCGAAATTCAAAGAAGCCATTCAAAATTCAAAAGCTTACCATGTTCGGCCCCCCAAAGAAGGCAACAAAATCAGCCCCTTTAATGCCTTGTTCCTATTTCGAATTTTCCCCAAATATGTAAGGGGCGCAAGGGGCCAATGACCACCTTGCCCTCACCTTATCCTCATCCCTTAGCTGCTATTTATTGTATCCCCATCGCATCATGTCATTAGCATTGTTGAAATAAAATTGTCTACTAGTTCTAGCCAACTTATGGGTGCATGTGTCGCCTAGGGTGCATGTGTCGCCCATCCTCTCCTCTTCTTCTCCTCTCAACACTTCAATGCTGACCCCTTCACCCTCTCATCTTCATCTCGCCACCCTTCTCTTCATCAAAGCAAGGCCGAGACTCATCTCTATCAAAGCAAGAACACAAAGAGATCTAGAACTCAAGATGGCGCAAGGACTTGGATACATCTCTTGGATCTCTTCAAGGCGCTTCACTAAGATGAGTATTCTAACTTCTTGTGTTTCTTCTCTTAGTTTCTAAACAACATCTTACTACACATATCTTGGTCTTTGTAGGGATTGGCGCAAGGTGAAGAAAGCTTACCGCCTTATCTCCTTCTTCCCCCCCTTTTTTAGTTAGTCCAATGTTTATGTTAGCAAGAGAACTTGGAGGACTAGCCTCCCTCTTGACTCTTTGATTTTGTGATCATTTAATCATCTTTTTATAACTCACCCACGCTTGTGTGGGGTTGCTGGATGCCTGTGTGTAACCTGCACCTTCCATCAAAGTAGGACCGGTGAAGAACGGGAAGGACGGTCCTTCTATTCCCAAGGACTGCAAGGTGAGTCCTCTTTAAGTTATTGTCATTTACTTTGAAGCAAGTAGTATAAACTCTATTTTCCTGCAAGTAGCATAAGTTCGGTTTTCTTATCTATAAAATACAAAAACATTATTTTCCAACTTCGTTAGTCTAATTCGGTTTTCTCTAGTTTATGAAAATACAAAAAAACTATTTTCGAAATTCGTTGTTTGCATGCTTGTGATCTCCCCCTACATCAGGCATGCAATCTTATAGTGATAATAATAAGATAAAATACATCCAGACATGCTTTAGCAGATAAGGAAAGCAGTAAACAAGTGATTTGGTCATAGCCAAATCAACACATTGAACCATCACATGCCAAAGGATGTTCAATGCTTGACCTAGGTGACAAGCCCCAACAAGACCTAACCTAGCTGCCACTAAGATCATTGTCCATACGTGGCTCCAAGTTCGCCTCTTCAAGGGATAGCTCTCAAACCCAAGAAGCGCCCCTAGGCAACCCTAGGTGCACCCCTAATGTTTCGGGCAAGCCCTCTTTGATTGCGCCATCATGCAAGTTGTGCCACTATGCAAGGTGCACAAGTTTGCATGTTCCATGGAAGATATGCCAATGCCAAGATGCTTCATCATGGGATGCGCCCCTTAATCTTCTTCGTGCGTTTACAAAATAAATAAAAAAAAGAAGCACATAGGCCTCACACAAATACATCATAGGCATACAAGGGGCTTGACTATGACCATAACATGATGTACAAACAAGTTGTCTATCATCATTCTTTTCTATATGTTAAGGTATGCCCTTAAGGCTAATGTTTGAGGCCTTGGGATTGTAACAGTATCATGTATAAACTCTTATGTTTATAAAGGCAATGGTTGTTATTCAGGTTGTTACATTGTCTGCTGCAATGAGCGTACTTCTGAATAATGTCTCTATGATGTTCAGCTAGGCTGACATGCAGTAAAGTCCTTAGTCGAGATATCTTGGTGAACATGAGACAGCCCTGATATGATTGAGACTAATATGTATTCTAATCTTATAGGATGCTTCGAGCATGGAATAAGATGTAGACTCATGGGTACATTGGATGTACTGGACAGACCCTACTAGGTTATTCAATTGCTTGTCACAATGTGAATAATCCTTGATTGCAACAAGTGGCACATGTCCTCTGACTTGAGATCACTTGTGTTTCTAAATGATGATTGTCATTGTTTTGAGGTAGTTCAATATCATTTGAAACATAATGGTTATAGACTATCTTGGATGGTGAGCTTGAGTCATGTTAGGTCACTAGTGATAGATATAGGATTGCCGTCTCTTTCATTGGAGTGTGATGTTCTAAAGGGGCCCCCTGGATGAGATGATTGAGAAAGTGTATGGCCATACCCAGATGACTATGTTCATCTGATCTAATCATGCTCATCATATTGGAGTTACAAGCTTGGCAGGCTTGTCCAATAAAGAACATCCAGTGGCAAAGGAATCATGTATGCCTAGTGAGTTGATTCACACTTGTGCTGTTGTTTGGGTGTAGTCTTGGAAGACTCTTTCCTTTATATCGGGAGACAGTGATGTGTTGCTAGATACCCCTCTCTGATCGTGATAACGTAAGTTATCGTTACCGACATTTAAAGGAAACCCTCAGGGTCGCACAATTTGATGATATGGCTTACTTAAGTCAGATCGTGTGGACTGAATTGTTTTGGGTTCAGTTTAAAGGGAATTAATCTCTGATTGTGAGTGAGATCTGGTCTGATCATGTTTGATTGATTAGAGCTTGAGATCGGTAAGCTTCGATCGAGAGATTGGATGCTAGATCAGTGAGATCAGAAGCATCAAGAGATCAACGGTTAGATCTGGAGCCTTAGGGTTTAATTGAGATCTAGACTGGATTGCTTGGGTTAATTGGTCTTGGACCAAACCGAAATGAACCAGCTCATCAAGTGAGCGTGTGGTTCAAATGGAGAGGAGTTTGCGATTGGGGTAAACCCATGATCGCATGTGAGGGAGTGGATTTCTATTTTTAGAAAGCATGATCACTTACGTGACCACGCCTCATGTTGCTCGCCTCTTCACGCCTTTGTCGCCTCTTGTGATTTCGAGAGTTTTTGCATTCTCGTGTAAAAAGAGTGGACGACAAGAGGAGAAAGTTTTTTCGCCAAGCAAGGAGATCATCTTCCTTTTTCATACGACAAGAACCTCTTGGAACCTTGCTAGCACAAGGAGCACCAAGGGAGTAGGCGGCTTCTTCATCTTGTGTGCGCATCCTCTGGAGGAGACCCCTGTCGATCTCTTCTTCCTCGACATCATACAAACAATGGCCATGGTATGATCATTGTTGTTCTAAGTTGATCATATAATACATGCTATGCGATCCTAGGAAACCCTAGATTCCGCCCATGCAAATTCATATCTGCGCATGTCTTAGGGTTTCGCCCCCCCCCCCCTTGTGGGGACTTTCACTATATGCTTATGAAAAACCATAAAATTTTAGTTTTAGTTTTTCATTAAAACATGTCTTTTAACCTTAATGACTTATCGCAAATCTTTAGTTCTTCGTTTCTCTCAGGAGTCTACAAGTGGCCCATGCATGCTCCAAGCATGCTAGCCGCATCTCTTGTCATCCCTAGCTTGCTAAGGTTAGGGCAATCACCCAGTACAAGCCCCGCATAATATCAACAAGTCTCACATAGTAGATCTATCCTATTGTGCATGGAGAAATTAGTTCTTCCTCATACGGGTCGATCCCGCCATGTGAAAAAAAAATAAAAAAACTCAAAGAGATCAAATAGAAGTTAGGAACGAAAGACTAACTATTTTTCTAATTAAGAAAAACATGCATCAAATGCAAATTTCAAAAAAATTCAGATGGCAAGTGAGCATGCTAGAGAGCAATAAAACATCGTTTGAGTTTTGCAAGTCTCTCTAATACCACTGTTGGGAAACCCCGGGGATTTTTAAAATTTATTATAAGTACACAGCAAAAGCAATCCCTAAAATAAGCCGGTCCTAAAAACCCAAAAGATCAACTCAAGCAAGTGAGTCAACATAGAGAAAGATACCATAGAGCAATTCTGTAAGAGGCAATGTTGGCGCCCAAGCGTGCGCTCTCTGCAGTCTCACACCCAACCGATCCTCAAGTCCTCTTCTTCCAAGCCCAGTGCTAGTCTCGGGAAGAAGATCCACTCCAAGGGAGAGCCTCTTGATCACTTTGTCAACCTTAAGGTGAAGATGCACTAATAGAAGAGGAGGAATGATGCCGCCAAGGTCCTTCTACACTTGAACCAAGGGAGGAGAGGTAGATGACTTGCAGCCCTTGATGGAAGAATCTTGCACCAAGACACCCTTTTCTTGTTCATGCCAAGGATGAAGCACTTGTTTTAGAGGGGGCTGCAAGGTATCTTAATATAGGCGTATGGGAGAGATGTAGGTGACTAAAGGGTGTAAGAAGGCTTGAGTGATTAGGGCAAGAATCAAGTGTTGGTGTATATGCCCTACGACTTAGTTTTGGTCCATTACTGTACTACTTGACGTTGATAATTTATATCATTCTAGCATTGTCATTATATATATTTGCTTACATCTGCGATTATGTACTTATATGATAATATCCCTAGAAACAGATTGGATCTGTGCTCAAATGATTGTCCCCAGTCAATGTACCTGAGTAGATAAGGGACAACTCTGGCAGAAGGTGCTAACGCAAGCATATGGGTATATTAGTGGTGGATGTACTGGACCGACCCGCTGTGAGGCAATGACTTGGTGTCACAAGTCATCCTCATAAGTGATAGGAGATGCATTGATCCCTGGACTTGAGGTGATTGGTCATTCTATATGGTTAGGGATATGTCTTGATACAACCTAACGCCTTGCCGTAGTTGGGAGGTAATAACGGTTGTCATTGGGCATATCACGACCCATATGAGAAGATCAATGAACAGACATAGGATTTGCCGCTTCCTAAGGGAAGCATGATATCCATGGAGCTCCTCTATGGTTTTATGACTGAAAGTGTATGGCCATACCCAGGTGAGACCTGATTTAGTCATAGTCATGAGATTGAATAAAAAGAAGTGGTGACACACTTGGCCAATCGGATATCAGTTCGTCAAAGAGACTGTAATGCATCTGTACCTGATTGCGATGATGGGGATGTCGATGTAGATATCTATTCCGATGACCTAGGTAGTAGCGATGCACTGCTAGGTGCCACTCACTGCTTTTGGTGACCTTTGGTCAGCATTGCCAGCGTCAGAGGAACCTACAGGGTCGCACACCTTGATACTCGAGTTCTCGTATTGATCGGGAAGCCTTATGATCGAGTTATTGGATAACTTGGATCTATTTTGGAGATTTCATCAGCACCAATGGGACTGATGAGATGGAAGAAATTCATTGGAGCCAACTTCCATTTACGGTATATTAACCATGGTTAACCTAATTTGACCTTGGGTTAAATTGGATTGGATCCAAGGGCTTGGTTAACATGTATGATGGACCTTGGGCTGAGCCCATTGTAAAGTTGGGCTTACTGGGCTAAAGGAGAAGGAGAAAGTAGGCGTGTGCTTAACCCTGGTTAGACTAGAGTTAATGCCTATGGTTTGAAATTAATCATATGGGTTAATTAATTAATTAATTAGAATCCTAATTGGATTAAGACTAATTATTTAATTAATTAATTTGAGTCCTAATTAGATTAGGATTTAATTATTTAAATAATTAGAATCCTAATTGGATTAGGATTTAATTGTTTGAATCAATTAGAGTCCTAATTGGATTAGGACTTGATTAACTTGATTAATTCTCCTACATCCTCTCCTAGCCGCCCATTTGATTTGAATTGTGGCCACACATTAGACCGCCTCTTGCTCTATATAAGAGGCCCTAGACGCCCCCTCTTCACACACAATTAATCTTGAAGGCGTGATCACAAGAGAGAGGCGAGAGCAAGAGGTAGTGGTGCACTTCTCTTCCATCCAACCCTAGCCGAGAACACTTCATTTTCCTTTCCTCTTGGCGTGAGGAACTTGGTGTTGCTTAGCGACTTCCATCTCCTCATCTTCCTCTTGGCGCATATACCTTGGAGGTGGCGCAAGGCTTGAGGAATAAGCACAAGGCTTGGATTGAGAGTCCCCTAGAAGGGGGAAATGCGAAACCCTAGATAGGCGCATATAAAACTTTTGCAGCGGAAACAAGGGTTTCAAGAGGATCTATGCATGAGATATGATCAACTATAATCGATTGCAAAGATAAGTAAGGAGTCATACCATCGCCATTGCTTTGGATGGCGCCTTGGAAGAAGAGAGCAAATGAGATCTCCTCCAAAAGATGCGCACACAAGAAGATGTCGCCTACTCCTTGTTGATCCTTGTGCTAGCAAGGTTCTCCAAGTGAACCTGATCGAATGGAAGGGAAGAGAAGAATTCTTTTGCTTGGCGAGACCTCTCCCTTATCGTCAATGCTTTTTCACCCGAATGTGTCGAGAGCCCAAAAAACAAGAGAGACGACAATAGGGCAAGAGAAGAAGCGTGAAGAGAGGCAACGTGAGGCGTGTCCACGATTAGAGAACATGCTATCCAAAAATAGCAAACCACTTCTCAACGTTCACGCACTCATGAACAAGTCGCAAACCTCTTCTCCCTTGAACCTTGCGCTCACTTGATGAGCCGGTTCAATTTGGTTTGGTTCAAAGACCAATTAACCCAAGCGATTTGGTCTAGATCATATTAAACCCTAAGGTTCCAGATCTAACCGTTCATCTCCTGATGCTCTTGATCTTACCGATCTAGCATCAATTCTCTCAATCGAAGCTTACCGATCTCAAGCCCTAATCAATCTAACATGATCAGACCAGATCTCACTCACAATCAAAGATTAAATCCCTTTAAACTGAACCCAAACAATTCAGTCCACACGATCTGACTTAAGTAAGTCATATCATCAAATTGTGCGACCCTAAGGGTTTCCTTTAAATGTCGGTAACGATAACTTACGTTATCACAATCAGTGAGGGGTATCTAGCAACACATCACTGTCTCCCGATATAAAGGAAAGAGTCTTCCAAGACTTCACCCAAACCACAGCACAAGTGTGAATCCAGTTCACAAGGCATACATGCTTCCTTTGCCACTGGATGTTCTTTATTGGACAAGCGTGTCAAGCCTGTAACTCCAATATGATGAGCATGATTAGATCAGATGAACATAGTCATCTGGGTATGGCCATACACTTTCTCAACCATCTCATCCAGGGGGGCCCTTTAGAACATCACACTCCTAAAACATGGAGACGGCAATCCTATATCTATCACCAGCGCCCTAACATGACTCATGCTCACCATCCAAGATAGTCTATAACCATTATGTTTCAAATGATATCGAACTACCTCAAAATAATGCCAATCATCATTTAGAAATACAAGTGATCTCAAGTCAGAGGAAGTATGCCACTTGTTTGCATACAAGGATTATTCACATTGTGACAAGCAATTGAACATCCTAGTAGGGTCTGTCCAGTACATCCAATGTACCCATGAGTCTACATCTTATTCCATGCTCGAAGCATCCTATAAGATTAGAACACATATTAGTCTCAATCATATCAAGGTTGTCTCATGTTCACCAAGATATCTCGACTAAGGACTATACTGCATGTCAGCCTAGCTGAACATCATTGAGACATTATTCAGAAGTATACATATTGCAGCAGATAATGTAACAACCTGAATAACAACCATTGCCTTTATAAACATAGAGTTTATACATGATACTGATATAATCCCAAGGCCTCAAACATTAGCCTTAAGGGCATACCCCAACAATCTCCCACTTGCACTTAATCTAATGGTTGAGAAATCTCAAACCCATATTATTACAGTGCTTCTCATGCTTCTGCTGCGCCAGAGGCTTTGTAAGCGGGTCAGCCAGATTGTCGTCTGTATGAACCTTGCAGATTTTGATCTCGCCATGATCAATGATCTCCCGGATCAAATGAAACCGTCTCTGTATGTGCTTGGACTTCTGGTGCGACCGTGGTTCCTTTGCCTGTGCTATTGCTCCAGTGTTATCACAGAAGATAACCAAAGGATCTGCACTCGAAGGAACAACACCAAGTTCCTGAACGAACTTACGAATCCACACTGCCTCCTTGGATGCTTCCGAGGCTGCAACATACTCGGCTTCTGTTATGGAATCAGCAACAATAGACTGTTTGAAACTCTTCCACACCACTGCACCTCCATTCAAGCTAAAAACATAGCCTGATTGCGATCGGAAATCATCCTGGTCAGATTGGAACGAAGCGTCAGTATATCCTTCAATACTGAGTTCTTCCTGACCACCATACACCAAGAACATATCTTTGGTCCTCCGAAGATATTTCAAAATGTTCTTGACTGCAATCCAATTGAAAGTCCCCTAGAACAAGGGGGGGGGGGCGAAACCCTAATAGGAGGCGCAACAAAACTCTAGCGGAATCTAGGGTTTCTAACAGGATCGCATAGCATGTAATATATTCAACTTTCAATGAAAAGCGATTCTTACCATTGCCATCGCTTAGATGGTGTCTTGGAAGGAAAGGCGCAAATGCTCCTTCTCCTAAGGTGACGCACACAATTGATGTCGCCTACTCTTCTCTTGGTGCTCCTTGTGCTAGCAAGGCTCCAAGAGGTCCTTGTCGTATGGAAGGGAAGAGAATCCTTTGCTTGGCGATTTCTTCCTTCTCCTTTTTCATCAACCTCTTCACCACACTCAAGAGAGCTTGTTGGCGACGAGAGATGAGGAGAGACGAGAGATGAAAGCGTCTTAGGCGTGAACGTGAGGCGTTCCCACGTTTAGAAGTCATGGCTTCTAAATTTAGTAAACCCCAAACGTTCATGCGATCATGGGTTCACCCCATGCGCAAACTCATCTTCTCTTGAACCATGCGCTCACTCAATGAGCCGGTTCAATTTGGTTTGGTTCAAAGACCAATCAACCCAAGCCATTAGTCCAGATCCTATTAAACCCTAAGGCTCTTGATCTAACCGTCGATCTCTTGATGCTGCTGATCTCACTGATCTAGCATCCATTCTCTCGATCGAAGCTTACCGATCTCAAGCCCTAATCAATCAAACATGATCAGACCAGATCTCACTTACAATCAGAGATTAAATCCCTTTAAACTGAACCTGAATAATTCAGTCCACACGATCTGACTTAAGGAAGCCATATCATCAAATTGTGCGACCCTGAGGGTTTCCTTTAAATGTCGGTAACAATAACTCACGTTATCACGATCAGTGAGGGGTATCTAGCAACACATCACTGTCTCCCGATATAAAGGAAAGAGTCTTCCAAGACTACACCCAAACCACAGCACAAGTGTGAATCAACTCACAAGGCATACATGTTTCCTTTGCCACTGGATGTTCTTATTGGACAAGCGTGTCAAGCTTGTAACTCCAATATGATGAGCATGATTAGATCAGATGAACATAGTCACCTGGGTATGGCCATACTCTTTTCTCAATCATCTCATCCAGGGGGCCCTTTAGAACATCACACTCCAATTAAGGAGACGGCAATCCTATGTCTATCACTAGTGCCCTAACCTGACTCAAGCTCACCATCCAAGATAGTCTATAATCATTATGTTTCAAATGATATTGAACTACCTCAAAACAATGACAATCATCATTTAGAAACACAAGTGATCTCAAGTCAGAGGACATGTGCCACTTGTTGCAATCAAGGATTATTCACATTGTGACAAGCAATTGAATAACCTAGTAGGGTCTGTCTAGTACATCCAATGTACCCATGAGTCTACATCTTATTCCATGCTCGAAGCATCCTATAAGATTAGAACACATATTAGTCTTAACCATATCAAGGCTGTCTCATGTTCACCAAGATATCTCGACTAAGGACTTTATAGCATGTCAGCCCAGCTGAACAGCTGTGAGACATTATTCAGAAGTACACTTATTGCAGCAGACAATGTAACAAACTGAATAACAACCATGCCTTTATAAACATAAGAGTTTATTACATGATACTGATACATTCCCAAGGCCTCAAACATTAGCCTTAAGGGCATACCCCAACAATCTCCCACTTGCACTTAATCTAATGGTTGAGAAATCTCAAACCCATATTATTACAGTGCTTCTCATGCTTCTGCTGCGCCAGAGGCTTGGTAAGCGGGTCTGCCAGATTGTCATCTGTATGAACCTTGCAGACTTTGATCTCGCCACGATCTATGATCTCCCGGATCAAGTGAAACCGTCTCTGTATGTGCTTGGACTTCTAGTGCGACCGTGGTTCCTTTGCTTGTGCGATTGCTCCAGTGTTATCACAGAAGATAACCAAAGGATCTGCACTCGAAGGAACAACACCAAGTTCTCTCACGAACTTACGAATCCACACTGCCTCCTTGGATGCTTCCGAGGCTGCAACATACTCGGCTTCTGTTGTGGAATCAGCAACAGTTGACTGTTTGAAACTCTTCCACACCACTGCTCCTCCATTCAAGCTAAAAACATAGCCTGATTGCGATCGGAAATCATCCTGGTCAGACTGGAACGAAGCGTCAGTATATCCTTCAATACTGAGTTCTTCCTGACCACCATATATCAAGAACATATCTTTGGTCCTCCGCAGATATTTTAAAATGTTCTTGACTGCAATCCAGTGTGCCTGACCTGGATTACTTTGGAACCGACTGGTCACGCTTAACCCGTAAGCGACGTCTGGGCGAGTACACAACATCGCATACATAATGGACCCAATAGCCGAAGCATAAGGCGTATTGTCCATTTCATCTTTCTCAGTCTGTGTTTGTGGACACTGACTCTTCGAAAGATTCAGACCATGTCTGACTGGAAGATATCCTCTTTTAGAATTCTCTAAATGAAATCTCTCCAGGACTTTATCGATGTAAGTACTCTGGCACAGCCCGAGAAGCCTCTTAGATCTATCCCTGTAGATCTTCACACCTAATACATAGGCTGCTTCTCCTAGATCTTTCATCTGGAAACCATTTCTTAACCATGCCTTAACCGCATGCATTTCAGGAATGTCATTTCCAATGATCAAGATATCATCGACGTAGAGGACTAGGAAAGTAATCACGCTCCCACTAAACCTCTTATATACACACGGGTCATCCTCGTTCTTGATGAAACCAAACTCAGAGATTGATTCATCAAAACGAATATTCCAGCTTCTTGATGCTTGTTTAAGTCCATAAATAGACTTCTTTAACTTGCATATCTTATGACGATCTGATGGATTAGTGAAACCTTCTGGTTGTGTCATATACACATCCTCATCCAGATTTCCATTAAGGAAAGCTGTCTTCACATCCATATGCCAGATCTCATAATCATAATATGCAGCTATCGCGAAAAGAATCCGAATAGACTTAAACATGGCTACAGGTGAGAAAGTTTCATCATAATCTATCCCGTAGATTTGTTTGAAACCTTTCGCAACTAGCCTGCCTTTATAGGTAACCACGTTACCATCCATGTCAATCTTCTTCTTGAAGATCCATTTACAGCCTATAGGGATAACTCCCGGAGGCGGATCAACCAAATCCCAGACTTGGTTATCTGACATGGAGTCCATCTCGGCGCGCATAGCTTCAAGCCATCTCGCTGACTCCGGTCCACTGACCGCATCCGCATAAGTGAGGGGTTCATCATTATCAATGATGTAGACTCCGTCATAGCGCTCAGGCTGTCGACGGATCCTTCCCGATCTTCACGGTTCCCGTGATATCTGAGCCTCAGGTTGTTCAATAACCTGATCCACCGGCTCAGGCTCATCCAACTGTGCTTGACTACTTTGTCCTTCCTCTGGATTCTCATCCAGCTTTATTTCTCTCCCACTGGCCTCTTGCAGAAGAAACTCCTTCTCAAGAAATATGGCCGTCCGAGCAACAAATACCTTGTTCTCTTTGGGATCGAAGAAATAATAACCCTTAGTTTCCTTAGGGTAACCGACAAAGATACATTTGTCAGATCTGCTCTCTAGTTTCCCAGAGGCGAGCTTTTTGACATAAGCTTCGCAGTCCCAGCTCCTGATAAATGTCAAGCTCGGCTGTTTCCCATACCATAACTCATATGGAGTCCTAGAAACTGCCTTGGATGGCACTCGGTTTAGTACCTTTGCAGCTGTCTCCAGTGCAAATCCCCAAAAGGAATATGGAAGAGTAGCCTGACTCATCATAGAACGAACCATATCAAGTAACGTTCTATTTCTCCTCTCGGACACACCATTACATTGCGGTGTTCCTGGCGGAGTGAGCTGTGAGATAATCCCACACTCCTTCAGATAGTCAGTAAACGCATGACTCAAGTATTCTCCACCTCGATCAGAACGAAGTGCCTTGATATTTTGGCCTAGCTGATTCTGTACTTCATTCTTGAACTCTTTGAACTTGTCAAAAGATTCACTTTTATGTCTCATCAGATAGACATAACCATACCTACTGAAATCATCAGTAAAGGTAATGAAATACTGATAGCCACCTCTGGCATGTTTACTAAATGGCCCACACACATCACTGTGTATAAGGTCAAGTAAACCTGAAGCCCTTTGACCTTTGTTAGAAAAAGGTGGCTTCGTCATTTTACCCATTAAACAAGCCTTGCATGTATCAATCTCCTCATAGGAGAATGATCCCAGCAGTCCATGATCATGCAACCGCTTAATGCGCTTCTTGTTAATATGGCCTAAACGACTATGCCATAGCAAGGTGCTGTCATCAGCATACTTGGCTTTCTTAATATCAATATTGTGTATAGAACATTCCATGTCCAACATGAATAACCCATTGTTAATTGAGCCAGTAGCATAAACAATATTATCAAAAGATAAAACACACTTTGAAATATTGCATTCAAAGGAAAATCCCTTCCTGACAAGAGCAGGAATGGAGATAATATTCTTAGTAATGCTGGGAACAAAGTAACAACTGTTTAGTTCTAATACAAGCCCAGATGGCAAAAAGATGAAATAGTCTCCTACAGCAACAGCAGCAACCCGTGCCCCGTTTCCAACTCGTAGGTCCACCTCATGCTGTCCCACCTATCTTCTTCTCTTGAGTTCCTGTACATTTGAACAAATGTGAACTCCACATGCAGTGTCCAACACCCATGATATAGAAGAAGATGAAACCATGACTTCCGTCACGTATATACCTGAGCCAGAAGCGATGCTTCCCCTCTTATCTCCTTGGAGCGCTTTACAGTCCTTTTTCCAGTGACCCAGCTGGCCACAGTGGAAACATCTGTATTCCTTTGACCGCTTAACTTTTTGCTTCAGAGCCTTGCTGTAACTCTTGACAGGGGCCTTGCCCTTCTTCCCCTTCTTCTTGTTCCTAGAGGGAACCATTAAGACAAAGGTCGAAGGCTTTCCCTTCAGAGTCTCCTCAGTAGTCAAGAGCATATTCAGCATCTCTGCCGGAGTACAATCGATTTTGTTCATATTAAAGTTAATAATGAACGCATCGAAAGAGGGCGGGAGAGACTGCAGAATAATGTCCACAGCAAGCTCCTGGTTGATGGTATGCCCCAGTTTCTCTAGAGCCTCCTTGTGCCCAATCATCTTGAGCACGTGAGCTCCCACTGGGCTCCCTTCAGCCAGTTTGCTCTGAAAGAACAGCTTTGTCAGATTATAGCGTTCTGTCCTCGCCTGTGCAGCATACAGCATCTTGAGGTTTGCTATCATGTCTATTGCAGACATATCCTCATGCTGACGCTGCAGCGGTGGCGTCATAGACGCTAGCATCAGGCAAGCGACATCAATGCTATCATTGACGTGCTTTTCATAAGCTTCCCGAACCGCCCTTGCGGCGTTCGGAGCGGGCTGAGGCGGTATCGCCGTCTCGAGGACATACAGTTTCCTCTCTGCCTTAAGAACAATCTTAAGGTGTCCGAACCAGTCTGAGAAGTTCGGCCCAGCAAACTTCTCTCTTTCCAGTAGGGATCGCACATTGAAGCTCATGGTGTTCGTTGCTGCAGGAATCTACAACAATGCAAGAACAGCAAGGTCAGTATCAATGTAAAGAATCAATTCAGGACTTAAGAATGATTCTTTTTCTCACTATTTTATCTAGCTGAAAAATCCAGCAAAACAGCCCGAAAGAGTAGAACTCTTTTAGTGAGATGGGATCCAGATTTCATACTTGGTCTCCGCGTCCCGCTCAGGCGAGATAAGATGCACAGAGAGTACAAGCACTAATTTCTGGTAGGCAGTCCCTGCCAATCGCCAACCCGTGCGATTCCCCTTCATCTGGGCAATCCAGCAGACTGTGCCAACTGAGTTGGTACAACACAATCTCTGACCCCACAGATGGCTGCCTCCATGTGCTACCATATGCGCCACATATGTAGCCTACATGGTCAAGCTGACCCGACCTACTCCCTGGACCACCACGTGCTATGCTGAGCAACGAGAAGCGATAAATCCCTTCTCTGTAACACGCAGGTGTAATCCCGTACCGTCTGAAGATAGATGGACGTGCCCACTGAGTGGGTACAACACGGCTCCAACGATAATCAGAACAGTGAGGTTTCGCGTCAGAAGGCATACGAGCTTGATATTTTAGCATTGGATTTTAACGGTCTTTTATCTTCTTCACTATCATGCAATTCCTATGGTGATAGCAGAAGATAAATAAATCATGCTATTCTACTTATTTAAACAATAAATGAAAGCATGGATCTTATGTGGTAAAAGCCCATAGCCTAAGTAAGACCTTAATTAACTTAAGTCTTCACTTGCTTTTCTTCATGGGTCTTGTAGCTGCTCATTTGGCCCAAACCAGGGCCCAAGCGCCATTTGCAGCTCAGGTGCGCCTACCAGGGAAAATGCGCCTGGTCCCAGAGTCGAACCCTGGACCTCCCTCTTGGTCAAGCCACTGCTGCATGCGCCTCTGCCAAGTGTGCTCTGTGCTCTTGTCTGATTAACTTACAAATTAATCTATCTAGACAAGATTGACACGCAGGTCAATTACACTTTATAAATTAAATACAATGTGATACGCAGATCACAATAATTAATTTACAACTTTAAATTCCAGGCACGCAGGCCCCAGCACAGCACACATTAAACATGGGCAGCCCACATAAGAATAAATAAACAAACATAGGCATCAATCAACATGTGATCCAATCATGAAAATTAAATTTTGAAAAACCCCATAGGCATCAATTTTAATTTCCTTATTTGCCCTACAACCTTACAATGGTCCATTACTAGGGATCCACTCATCCAACCTAGTCAGATCCACTGCCCTTGCATGCACCAAGTCCTAACTGACTTGAGTCGACCAAAAGGTCAACCATGCATGCGCCAGGGCCGAACAACCCTCATGAGATCTGGCAAGCGGGTGTGACCCCGGGCCTAACTCATGTGTGTTCACTAGTCGTTTCAATCAGACATTGCTACACGCCTGTCTGCAGTCGACCTATAGCCACCAGGTGCTATCGCACAGGTGCTATCTGGTCAACCCATCAAGGCTGTCAGATGATCTGATCAGACTGTCTGGATCTCACCTAGGGGATGACTTCAACCCTAATAACCCGTCTAAGGGTTTAAAGCAGGGCCTTAGATCTATAATGAGTCGCGCATGTATCATAAGTTTTTGAGAAAACATACATATGCGCCAACAAGAAAACATGCGCCTAGGAGAAAAACATCTCTAACAAGCATGTAAACTTCGCTTATCAAAACTAGCGCATGTAACATATAGATCATTGCATAGGATCACAAAGAAAGCAAACATATTATCATGCAATAACTGGCTCTGATACCAATTGAAAGTCCCCTAGAACAAGGGGGGGGGGGGGCGAAACCCTAATAGGAGGCGCAACAAAACTCTAGCGGAATCTAGGGTTTCTAACAGGATCGCATAGCATGTAATATATTCAACTTTCAATGAAAAGCGATTCTTACCATTGCCATCGCTTAGATGGTGTCTTGGAAGGAAAGGCGCAAATGCTCCTTCTCCTAAGGTGACGCACACAATTGATGTCGCCTACTCTTCTCTTGGTGCTCCTTGTGCTAGCAAGGCTCCAAGAGGTCCTTGTCGTATGGAAGGGAAGAGAATCCTTTGCTTGGCGATTTCTTCCTTCTCCTTTTTCGTCAACCTCTTCACCACACTCAAGAGAGCTTGTTGGTGGCGAGAGATGAGAGATGAAAGCATCTTAGGCGTGAACGTGAGGCGTTCCCACGTTTAGAAGTCATGGCTTCTAAATTTAGTAAACCCCAAACGTTCATGCGATCATGGGTTCACCCCATGCGCAAACTCATCTTCTCTTGAACCATGCGCTCACTCAATGAGCCGGTTCAATTTGGTTTGGTTCAAAGACCAATCAACCCAAGCCATTAGTCCAGATCCTATTAAACCCTAAGGCTCTTGATCTGACCGTCGATCTCTTGATGCTGCTGATCTCACTGATCTAGCATCCATTCTCTCGATCGAAGCTTACCGATCTCAAGCCCTAATCAATCAAACATGATCAGACCAGATCTCACTTACAATCAGAGATTAAATCCCTTTAAACTGAACCTGAATAATTCAGTCCACACGATCTGACTTAAGGAAGCCATATCATCAAATTGTGCGACCCTGAGGGTTTCCTTTAAATGTCGGTAACGATAACTCACGTTATCACGATCAGTGAAGGGTATCTAGCAACACATCACTGTCTCCCGATATAAAGGAAAGAGTCTTCCAAGACTACACCCAAACCACAGCACAAGTGTGAATCAACTCACAAGGCATACATGTTTCCTTTGCCACTGGATGTTCTTATTGGACAAGCGTGTCAAGCTTGTAACTCCAATATGATGAGCATGATTAGATCAGATGAACATAGTCACCTGGGTATGGCCATACTCTTTTCTCAATCATCTCATCCAGGGGGCCCTTTAGAACATCACACTCCAATTAAGGAGACGGCAATCCTATGTCTATCACTAGTGCCTTAACCTGAGTCAAGCTCACCATCCAAGATAGTCTATAATCATTATGTTTCAAATGATATTGAACTACCTCAAAACAATGACAATCATCATTTAGAAACACAAGTGATCTCAAGTCAGAGGACATGTGCCACTTGTTGCAATCAAGGATTATTCACATTGTGACAAGCAATTGAATAACCTAGTAGGGTCTGTCCAGTACATCCAATGTACCCATGAGTCTACATCTTATTCCATGCTCGAAGCATCCTATAAGATTAGAACACATATTAGTCTTAACCATATCAAGGCTGTCTCATGTTCACCAAGATATCTCGACTAAGGACTTTATAGCATGTCAGCCCAGCTGAACAGCTGTGAGACATTATTCAGAAGTACACTTATTGCAGCAAACAATGTAACAAACTGAATAACAACCATGCCTTTATAAACATAAGAGTTTATTACATGATACTGATACATTCCCAAGGCCTCAAACATTAGCCTTAAGGGCATACCCCAACATTATATACACACGGGTCATCTTCATTCTTGATGAAACCAAACTCACAGATTGATTCATCAAAACGAATATTCCAGCTTCTTGATGCTTGCTTAAGTCCATAAATGGACTTCTTTAACTTGCATATTTTATGACGATCTGATGGATTGGTGAAACCTTCAGGTTGTGTCATATACACATCCTCCTGCAAATTTCCATTAAGGAAAGCAGTCTTCACATCCATCTGCCAGATCTCATAATCATAATATGCTGCTATCGCGAGAATAATCCGAATAGACTTGAACATAGCTACAGGAGAGAAAGTTTCATCATAATCTATCCCGTAGATTTGTTTGAAACCTTTGGCAACTAGCCTGCCTTTATAGGTAACCACGTTACCATCCATGTCAATCTTCTTCTTGAAGATCCATTTACAGCCTATAGGGATTACTCCCGGAGGCGGATCAACCAAATCCCAAACTTGGTTATCTGACATGGAGTCCATCTCGGCTTGCATAGCTTCAAGCCATCTCGCTGATTCCGGTCCACTGACCGCATCCGCATAAGTGAGGGGTTCATCATCAATGATGTAGACTCCGTCATAGCGCTCAGGCTGTCGACGGATCCTTCCCGATCTACGCGGTTCCCGTGATATCTGAGCCTCAGGTTGAACAGTAACCCGATCTATTGGCTCAGGCTCATCCAACTGTGCTTGACTACTTTGTCCTTCTTCTGGATTCTCATCCAGCTTTATTTCTCTCCCACTGGCCTCTTGCAGAAGAAATTCCTTCTCAAGAAAAATAGCCGTCCGAGCAACAAACACCTTGTTCTCTTTGGGATCGAAGAAATAATAACCCTTAGTTTCCTTAGGGTAACCGACAAAGATACATTTCTCAGTTCTACTC
This sequence comes from Costus lasius, assembly GCA_027563935.2. Taxonomy (NCBI): domain Eukaryota; kingdom Viridiplantae; phylum Streptophyta; class Magnoliopsida; order Zingiberales; family Costaceae; genus Costus; species Costus lasius. The sequence goes on from CM050448.1 coordinate 32,539,890, forward strand.
TCCAGTTTCCCAGAGACGAGCTTTTTGACATAAGCCTCGCAACCCCAGATCTTAATAAATGTCAAGCTTGGCTGTTTCCCATACCATAACTCATATGGCGTCTTTGAAACTGCCTTGGATGGCACTCGGTTTAGTACCTTTGCAGCTGTTTCCAGTGCAAATCCCCAAAAGGAGTAAGGTAGAGTAGCCTGACTCATCATAGAACGAACCATATCCAATAAGGTTCTGTTCCTCCTTTCGGACACACCATTCCATTGCGGTGTTCCTGGCGGAGTGAGCTGTGAGATAATCCCACACTCCTTCAGATAGTCAGTAAACTCATGACTCAAGTATCCTCCACCTCGATCTAAGCGAAGTGCCTTGATATGTTGGCCTAGCTGATTCTGTACTTCATTTTTGAACTCTTTGAACTTGTCAAAAGATTCACTTTTATGTCTCATAAGATAGACATAACCATATCTACTGAAATCATCAGTAAAGGTAATGAAGTATAGATAGCCACCTCTGGCATGTTTACTGAAAGGCCCACACACATCACTGTGTATAAGGTCAAGTAAACCTGAAGCCCTATGACCATTCTTAGGAAAAGGAGCTTTCGTCATTTTACCCATTAAACAAGCTTTGCATGTATCAAGCTCCTCATAGGAGAATGATCCCAGCAGTCCATGATCATGCAACCGCTTAATGCGCTTCTTGTTAATATGGCCTAAACGACTATGCCATAGCAAGGTGCTATCATCAGCAAACTTGGCTTTCTTAATATCAATATTTTGTATAGAACATTCCATGTCCAACATGAATAACCCATTGTTAATCGACCCAGTAGCATAAACAATATTATCAAAAGAAATAATACACTTTGAAATATTGCATTCAAAGGAAAACCCTTTCCTGACAAGAGCAGGAATAGAGATAATATTTTTCGTTATGCTTGGTACAAAATAACAATTGTCCAGTTCCAATACAAGTCCAGATGGTAAAGAGATGTCATAAACGCCTACAGCAACAGCAGCAACCCGTGCCCCGTTTCCAACTCGTAGGTCCACCTCATGCTGTCCCACCTGTCTTCTTCTCTTGAGTTCCTGTACATTTGAACAAATGTGAACTCCACATGCAGTGTCCAACACCCATGAGATAGAAGAAGAAACCATGACTTCAGTCACGAAAATACCTGAGCCAGAAGCGAAACTTCCCTTCTTGTCTCCTTGGAGCGCTTTACAGTCCTTTTTCCAGTGACCCAGCTGGCCATAGTGGAAACATCTGTATTCCTTCGACCGCTTAACCTTTTTTTTCAGAGCCTTGTTGTAGTTCTTGACAGGGGCTTTGCCCTTCTTCCCTTTCTTCTTGTTCCTAGAAGGAACCATCAAGACAGAGGATGAAGGCTTTCCCTTTAGAGTCAAGAGCATATTCAGCAACTCTGCCGGGGTACAGTCGATCTTGTTCATATTAAAATTAATGATGAACGGATCAAAAGTAGCCGGAAGAGACTGCAGGATAATGTCTACAGCAAGCTCCTGATTGATGGTATGTCCTAGTTTCTCAAGAGCCTCCTTGTACCCAATCATCTTGAGTACGTGAGCTCCCACTGGACTCCCATCAGCCAGTTTGCTCTGAAAGAAAAGCTTAGTCAAATTGTAGCGTTCAGTCCTACCCTGTGCAGCATACAGCAGCTTAAGGTTTGCTATAATTTGTATAGCAGATAGATCCTCATGCTGACGCTGCAACTCTGGCGTCATAGACGCAAGCATCAGGCAAGCGACATCAATGCTATCATTGACATGCTTCTCATAGGCATCCCGAACCGCCCTTGCGGCGTTCGCAGCGGGTTGAGGCGGTATAGCCGTCTTGAGGACATACAGCTTCCTCTCAGCCTTAAGAACAATCTTAAGGTGTCCGTACCAGTCTGAGAAGTTTGGTCCAGCAAACTTCTCCCTTTCCAGTAGGGATCGCACTTTGAAATTCGTGGTGTTCGTTGCTGCAGTAATCTACAACAATGCAAGAACAGCAAGGTCAGTATCAATATTTAGAATCAATCCAGGACTTAAGAAAGATTCTTTTCTCACTATTTTATCTGGCTGAAAAATCCAGCAAAACAGCCCGAAAGAGTAAAACTCTTTTAGTGAGATGGGATCCAGATTTCATACTTGGTCTCCGCGTCCCGCTGAGGCGAGATAAGATGCACAGAGAGTACAAGCACTTGAAAGTCCCCTAAACAAAGGAGGCGAAACCCTATAGGAGGCGCATATGAAAATTTTGATGCAGCGGAAGGGGTTTCAAGGATCTATGCATATAATATGTTCAACTTGCAATGAAAAACGATTCTCACCATTGCCATCGCTTAGATGGTGTCTTGGAAGGAAAGGCGCAAGTGCTCCTTCTCCAAAGGTGACGCACACAATTGGTGTCGCCTACTCTTCCTTGGTGCTCCTTGTGCTAGCAAGGTTCCAAGAAGTCGTTGTCGAATGGAAGGGAAAGATCACTTTGCTTGGCCGAACTCTTCCTTCTCTTTTCGTCTACACTCCTCCACACGAGAGTGCAAGTGCCGAATGCCCAAGTTGGCGACGAGAGTGAGGAGAAACGAGAGATGAGGGCGCCTTAGGCGTGAACGTGAGTAGTGGTCACGTATGTGATCATGCTTTCTAAAAATAGAAAGCCACTCACTCACATGCGATCATGGGTTTACCCCATGCGCAAACTCCTCTCAATTTGAACCACACGCTCACTCAATGAGCTGGTTCAATTTGGTCTGGTTCATAGACCAATCGACCCAAGCCATTAGTCCAGATCACATTAAACCCTAAGGCTCTTGATCTGACCGTCGATCTCTTGATGCTGCTGATCTCACTGATCTAGCATCCAATCTCTCGATCGAAGCTTACCGATCTCAAGCCCTAATCAATCAAACATGATCAGACCAGATCTCACTTACAATCAGAGATTAAATCCCTTTAAACTGAACCTGAATAATTCAGTCCACACGATCTGACTTAAGTAAGCCATATCATCAAATTGTGCGACCCTGAGGGTTTCCTTTAAATGTCGGTAACGATAACTCACGTTATCACGATCAGTGAGGGGTATCTAGCAACACATCACTGTCTCCCGATATAAAGAAAAGAGTCTTCCAAGACTACACCCAAACCACAGCACAAGTGTGAATCCAACTCACAAGGCATGCATGTTTCCTTTGCCACTGGATGTTCTTATTGGACAAGCGTGTCAAGCTTGTAACTCCAATATGATGAGCATGATTAGATCAGATGAACATAGTCACCTGGTTATGGCCATACACTATTCTCAATCATCTCATCCAGGGGGCCATTTAGAACATCACACTCCTTAAACAAGGAGACGGCAATCCTTTGTCTATCACTAGTGCCCTAACCTGACTCAAGCTCACCATCCAAGATAGTCTATAATCATTATGTTTCAAATGATATTGAACTATCTCAAAACAATGACAATCATCATTTAGAAACACAAGTGATCTCAAGTCAGAGGAAATGTGCCACTTGTCGCATTCAAGGATTATTCACATTGTGACAAGCAATTGAATATCCTAGTAGGGTCTGTCCAGTACATCCAATGTACCCATGAGTCTACATCTTATTCCATGCTCGAAGCATCCTATAAGATTAGAACACATATTAGTCTCAATCATATCAAGGCTGTCTCATGTTCACCAAGATATCTCGACTAAGGACTTTATAGCATGTTAGCCCAGCTAAACAGCTTTGAGACATTATTCAGAAGTACAATTATTGCAGCAGACAATGTAACAAACTGAATAACAACCATGCCTTTATAAACATAAGAGTTTATTACATGATACTGATACAATCCCAAGGCCTCAAACATTAGCCTTAAGGGCATACCCCCAACAATCTCCCACTTGCACTTAATCTAATGGTTGAGAAATCTCAAACCCATATTATTACAGTGCTTCTCATGCTTCTGCTGCGCCAGAGGCTTGGTAAGCGGGTCTGCCAGATTGTCATCTGTATGAACCTTGCAGACTTTGATCTCGCCACGATCTATGATCTCCCGGATCAAATGAAACCGTCTCTGTATGTGCTTGGACTTCTGGTGCGACCGTGGTTCCTTTGCTTGTGCGATTGCTCCAGTGTTATCACAGAAGATAACCAAAGGATCTGCACTCGAAGGAACAACACCAAGTTCTCTCACGAACTTACGAATCCACACTGCCTCCTTGGATGCTTCCGAGGCTGCAACATACTCGGCTTCTGTTGTGGAATCAGCAACAGTTGACTGTTTGAAACTCTTCCACACCACTGCTCCTCCATTCAAGCTAAAAACATAGCCTGATTGCGATCAGAAATCATCCTGGTCAGACTGGAATGAAGCGTCAGTATATCCTTCAATACTGAGTTCTTCCTGACCACCATATATCAAGAACATATCTTTGGTCCTCCGTAGATATTTTAAAATGTTCTTGACTGCAATCCAGTGCGCCATACCTGGATTACTTTGGAACCGACTGGTCACGCTTAACCCGTAAGCGACGTCTGGGCGAGTACACAACATCGCATACATAATGGACCCAATAGCCGAAGCATAAGGCGTATTGTCCATTTCATCTTTCTCAGTCTGTGTTTGTGGACACTGACTCTTCGAAAGATTCAGACCATGTCTGACTGGAAGATATCCTCTTTTAGAATTCTCTAAATGAAATCTCTCCAGGACTTTATCGATGTAAGTACTCTGGCACAGCCCGAGAAGCCTCTTAGATCTATCCCTGTAGATCTTCACACCTAATACATAGGCTGCTTCTCCTAGATCTTTCATCTGGAAACATTTCCTTAACCATGCCTTAACCGCATGCATTTCAGGAATGTCATTTTCAATGATCAAGATATCATCGACGTAGAGGACTAGGAATGTAATCACGCTCCCACTAAACCTCTTATATACACACGGGTCATCCTCGTTCTTGATGAAACCAAATTCACTGATTGATTCATCAAAACGAATATTCCAGCTTCTCGATGCTTGTTTAAGTCCATAAATAGACTTCTTTAATTTGCATATCTTATGACGATCTGATGGATTAGTGAAACCTTCTGGTTGTGTCATATACACATCCTCATCCAGATTTCCATTCAGGAAAGCTGTTTTCACATCCATTTGCCAAATCTCATAATCATAATATGCTGCTATCGCGAAAAGAATCCGAATAGACTTAAACATAGCTACAGGTGAGAAAATTTCATCATAATCTATCCCGTAGATTTGTTTGAAACCTTTCGCAACTAACCTGCCTTTATAGGTAACCACGTTACCATCCATGTCAATCTTCTTCTTGAAGATCCATTTACACCCTATAGGGATAACTCCCGGAGGCGGATCAACCAAATCCCAAACTTGGTTATCTGACATGGAGTCCATCTCGGCGCGCATAGCTTCAAGCCATCTCGCTGACTCCAGTCCACTGACCGCATCCGCATAAGTGAGGGGTTCATCATTATCAATGATGTAGACTCCGTCATAGCGCTCAGGCTGTCGACGGATCCTTCCCGATCTTTGCGGTTCCCGTGATATCTGAGCCTCAGGTTGTTCATTAACCTGATCCACCGGCTCAGGCTCATCCAACTGTGCTTGACTACTTTGTCCTTCCTCTGGATTCTCATCCAACATTATTTCTCTCCCACTGGCCTCTTGCAGAAGAAACTCCTTCTCAAGAAATATGGCCGTCCGAGCAACAAATACCTTGTTCTCTTTGGGATCGTAGAAATAATAACCCTTAGTTTCCTTAGGGTAACCGACAAAGATACATTTCTCAGATCTGCTCTCTAGTTTCCCAGAGGCGAGCTTTTTGACATAAGCCTCGCAGCCCCAGATCCTGATAAATGTTAAGCTCGGCTGTTTCCCATACCATAACTCATATGGCGTCTTAGAAACTGCCTTGGATGGCACTCGGTTTAGTACCTTTGCAGCTGTTTCCAGTGCAAAACCCCAAAAGGAATATGGAAGAGTAGCCTGACTCATCATAGAACGAACCATATCAAGTAACGTTCTATTTCTCCTCTCGGACACACCATTCCATTGCGGTGTTCCTGGCGGAGTGAGCTGTGAGATAATCCCACACTCCTTCAGATAGTCAGTAAACTCTCGACTTAGGTATTCTCCACCTCGATCAGAACGAAGTGCCTTGATACTTCGGCCTAGCTGATTCTGTACTTCATTCTTGAACTCTTTGAACTTGTCAAAAGATTCACTTTTATGTCTCATCAAATAGACATACCCATACCTACTGAAATCATCAGTAAAGGTAATGAAGTACTGATAGCCACCTCTGGCATGTTTACTAAATGGCCCACACACATCACTGTGTATAAGGTCAAGTAAACCTGAAGCCCTTTGACCTTTGTTAGAAAAAGGTGACTTCGTCATTTTACCCATTAAACAAGCTTTGCATGTATCAATCTCCTCACAGGAGAATGATCCCAGCAGTCCATGATCATGCAACCGCTTAATGCGTTTCTTGTTAATATGGCCTAAACGACTATGCCATAGCAAGGTGCTATCATCAGCATACTTGGCTTTCTTAATATCAATAGCGTGTATAGAACATTCCATGTCCAACATGAATAACCCATTGTTAATTGAACCAGTAGCATAAACTATATTATCAAGAGATAAAACACACTTTGAAATATTGCATTCAAAGGAAAATCCCTTCCTGACAAGAGCAGGAATGGAGATAATATTCTTAGTAATGCTGGGAACAAAATAACAACTGTTTAGTTCTAATACAATTCCAGATGGCAAAGAGATGAAATAGTCTCCTACAGCAACAGCAGCAACCCGTGCCCCGTTTCCAACGCGTAGGTCCACCTCATGCTGTCCCACCTGCCTTCTTCTCTTGAGTTCCTGTACATTTGAACAAATGTGAACTCCACATGCAGTGTCCAACACCCATGATATAGAAGAAGATGAAACCATGACTTCCGTCACGTATATACCTGAGCCAGAAGCGATGCTTCCCCTCTTATCTCCTTGGAGCGCTTTACAGTCCTTTTTCCAGTGACCCAGCTGGCCACAGTGGAAGCACCTGTATTCCTTTGACCGCTTAACTTTTTGCTTCAGAGCCTTGCTGTAACTCTTGATAGGGGTCTTGCCCTTCTTCCCCTTCTTCTTGTTGTTCCTTCAAGGAACCATTAAGATAGAGGTTGAAGGCTTTCCCTTCAGAGTCTCCTCAGTAGTCAAGAGCATATTCAGCAGCTCTGCCGGAGTACAGTCGATTTTGTTCATATTAAAGTTAATAATGAACGCATCGAAAGTGGGCGGAAGAGACTGCAGAATAATGTCTACAGCAAGCTCCTGGTTGATGGTATGCCCCAGTTTCTCTAGAGCCTCCTTGTGCCCAATCATCTTGAGCACATGAGCTCCCACTGGGCTCCCTTCAGCCAGTTTGCTCTGAAAGAACAGCTTTGTCAGATTATAGCGTTCTGTCCTCGCCTGTGCAGCATACAGCATCTTGAGGTTTGCTATCATGTCTAAAGCAGACATATCCTCATGCTGATGCTGCAGCGGTGGCGTCATAGACGCTAGCATCAGGCAAGCGACATCAATGCTATCATTGACGTGCTATTCATAAGCTTCCCGAACCGCCCTTGCGGCGTTCGGAGCGGGCTGAGGCGGTATCGCCGTCTCGAGGACATACAGTTTCCTCTCTGCCTTAAGAACAATCTTAAGGTGTCCGAACCAGTCTGAGAAGTTTGGCCCAGCAAACTTCTCCTTTTCTAGTAGGGATCGCACATTGAAGCTCATGGTGTTCGTTGCTGCAGGTATCTACAACAATGCAAGAACAGCAAGGTCAGTATCAATGTTAAGAATCAATCAGGACTTAAGAAAGATTCCTTTTCTCACTATTTTATCTAGCTGAAAAATCCAGCAAAACAGCCCGAAAGAGTAGTACTCTTTTAGTGAGATGGGATCCAGATTTCATACTTGGTCTCCGCGTCCCGCTCAGGCGAGATAAGATGCACAAAGAGTACAAGCACTAATCTCTGGTAGGCAGTCCCTGCCAATCGCCAACCCGTGCGATTCCCCTTCATCTGGGCAATCCAGCAGACTGTGCCAACTGAGTTGGTACAACACAATCTCTGACCCCACAGATGGCTGCCTCCATGCGCTACCATATGCGCCACATATGTAGCCTACATGGTCAAGCTGACCCGACCTACTCCCTGGACCACCACGTGCTATGCTGAGCAACGAGAAGCGATAAATCCCTTCTCTGTAACACGCAGGTGTAATCCCGCACCGTCTGAAGATAGATGGACGTGCCCACTGAGTGGGTACAACACGGCTCCAACGATAATCAGAACAGTGAAGTTTCGCATCAGAAGGCATACGAGCTTGATATTTAAGCGTTGGATTTTAACGGTCTTTTATCTTCTTCACTATCATGCAATTCCTACGGTGATAGCAGAAGATAAATAAATCATGCTGTTCTACTTATTTAAACAATAAAAGAAAGCATGGATCTTATGTGGTAAAAGCCCATAGCCTAAGTAAGACCTTAATTAACTTAAGTCTTCACTTGCTTTTCTTCATGGGTCTTTTGCTGCTCATCTGGCCCAAACCAGGGCCCAAGCGCCATCTGCAGCTCAGGTGCGCCCACCAGGGAAAATGCGCCTGTTCCCAGAGTCGAACCCTGGACCTCCCACCTGGTCAAGACACTGCTGCATGCGCCTCTGCCAAGTGTGCTCTGTGCTCTTGTCTGATTAATTTACAAATTAATCTATCTAGACAAGATTGACACGCAGGTCAATTACATTTTATAAATTAAATACAATGTGATACGCAGATCACAATAATTAATTTACAACTTTAAATTCCAGGCACGCAGGCCCCAGCACAGCACACATTTAACATGGGCAGCCCACATAAGAATAAATAAACAAACATAGGCATCAATCAACATGTGATCCAACCATGAAAATTAAATTTTTGAAAAACCCCATAGGCATCAATTTTAATTTCCTTATTTGCCTTACAACCTTACAACGGTCCATTACTAGGGATCCACTCATCCAACCTAGTCAGATCCACTGCCCTTGCATGCACCAAGTCCTAACTGACTTGAGTCGACCAAAGGTCAACCATGCATGCGCCAGGGCCGAACAACCCTCATGAGTTCTGGCAAGCGGGTGTGACCCCGGGCCTAACTCATGTGTGTTCGCTAGTCGTCTCAATCAGACATCGCTACACGCCTGTCTGCAGTCGACCTATAGCCATCTCGTGCTTGCGCACAGATGCTATCTGGTCAACCCATCAAGGCTGTCAGATGGTCTGATCAGACTGTCTGGATCTAACCTAGGGGATGACTTCAACCCTAATAACTCGTCTAAGGGTTTAATGCAGGGCCTTAGATCTATAATGAGTCGCGCATGTCATAAGAAGTTTAAGAAAACATACATATGCGCCAACATGAAAACATGCGCCTAGGAGAAATAAAAATATCTCTAACCAGCATGTAACATATAGATCAATGCATAGGATCACAAAGAAAGCAAACATATTAGCATGCAATAACTGGCTCTGATACCAATTGAAAGTCCCCTAAACAAAGGGGGCGAAACCCTATAGGAGGCGCATATGAAAATTTTGATGCAGCGGAAGGGGTTTCAAGGATCTATGCATATAATATGTTCAACTTGCAATGAAAAACGATTCTCACCATTGCCATCGCTTAGATGGTGTCTTGGAAGGAAAGGCACAAGTGCTCCTTCTCCAAAGGTGACGCACACAATTGGTGTCGCCTACTCTTCCTTGGTGCTCCTTGTGCTAGCAAGGTTCCAAGAAGTCGTTGTCGAATGGTAGGGAAAGATCACTTTGCTTGGCCGAACTCTTCCTTCTCTTTTTGTCTACACTCCTCCACACGAGAGTGCAAGTGCCGAATGCCCAAGTTGGCGACGAGAGTGAGGAGAAACGAGAGATGAGGGCGCCTTAGGCGTGAACGTGAGTAGTGGTCACGTATGTGATCATGCTTTCTAAAAATAGAAAGCCACTCACTCACATGCGATCATGGGTTTACCCCATGCGCAAACTCCTCTCAATTTGAACCACACGCTCACTCAATGAGCTGGTTCAATTTGGTCTGGTTCATAGACCAATCGACCCAAGCCATTAGTCCAGATCACATTAAACCCTAAGGCTCTTGATCTGACCGTCGATCTCTTGATGCTGCTGATCTCACTGATCTAGCATCCAATCTCTCGATCGAAGCTTACCGATCTCAAGCCCTAATCAATCAAACATGATCAGACCAGATCTCACTTACAATCAGAGATTAAATCCCTTTAAACTGAACCTGAATAATTCAGTCCACACGATCTGACTTAAGTAAGCCATATCATCAAATTGTGCGACCCTGAGGGTTTCCTTTAAATGTCGGTAACGATAACTCACATTATCACGATTAGTGAGGGGTATCTAGCAACACATAACTGTCTCCCGATATAAAGAAAAGAGTCTTCCAAGACTACACCCAAACCACAGCACAAGTGTGAATCCAACTCACAAGGCATGCATGTTTCCTTTGCCACTGGATGTTCTTATTGGACAAGCGTGTCAAGCTTGTAACTCCAATATGATGAGCATGATTAGATCAGATGAACATAGTCACCTGGGTATGGCCATACACTATTCTCAATCATCTCATCCAGGGGGCCCTTTAGAACATCACACTCCTTAAACAAGGAGACGGCAATCCTTTGTCTATCACTAGTGCCCTAACCTGACTCAAGCTCACCATCCAAGATAGTCTATAATCATTATGTTTCAAATGATATTGAACTATCTCAAAACAATGACAATCATCATTTAGAAACACAAGTGATCTCAAGTCAGAGGAAATGTGCCACTTGCCGCATTCAAGGATTATTCACATTGTGACAAGCAATTGAATATCCTAGTAGGGTCTGTCCAGTACATCCAATGTACCCATGAGTCTACATCTTATTCCATGCTCGAAGCATCCTATAAGATTAGAACACATATTAGTCTCAATCATATCAAGGCTGTCTCATGTTCACCAAGATATCTCGACTAAGGACTTTATAGCATGTTAGCCCAGCTAAACAGCTTTGAGACATTATTCAGAAGTACAATTATTGCAGCAGACAATGTAACAAACTGAATAACAACCATGCCTTTATAAACATAAGAGTTTATTACATGATACTGATACAATCCCAAGGCCTCAAACATTAGCCTTAAGGGCATACCCCCAACAACACTAATCTCTGGTAGGCAATCCCTGCCAATCGCCAGCCCGTGCGATTCCCCTTCATCTGGGCAATCCAGCAGACTGTGCCAACTGAGTTGGTACAACACAGTCTCTAATTCCACAGATGGCTGCCTCCATATAGCTACAATATGCGCCACATATGTAGCCTACATGGTGAAGCTGACCCGACCTACTCCCTGGACCACCACGTGCTATGCTGAGCAACGAGAAGCGATAAATCCCTTCCCTGTAACACGCAGGTGTAATCCCACACCGTCTGAAGATAGATGGGCGTGCCCACTGAGTGGGTACAACACGGCCCCAACGATAGTCAGAACAGTGAGGTTTCACGTCAGAAGGCTATCGTGCTTGATATTTAACGTTTGGATTTTAACGGTCTTTTATCTTCTTAACTATCATGCAAACCCTATGGTGATAGCAGAAGATTAAATCATGCAATTCTAATTATACAAACAATAAATAGAAAGCATGCTGATCTTATGTGGTAAAAGCCCATTAAGCCTAGGTAAGACCTTAACTTAAGTCTTCACTTGAGCTCTTCATGGGTCTTTTGCATCGCATCTGGCCCAACCCAGGGCCCAAGCGCCCACTGCAGCACAGGTGCGCCCACCAGGTAAATGCGCCTGTCCCAGAGTCGAACCCTGGACCTCCCACCTGGTCAAGCCACTGCTGCATGTGCTTCTGCCAAGTGTGCTCTGTGCTCATGTCTGATTAAAATTACAATTTAATCTATCTAGACATGATTGACACGCAGGTCAATTACACAATAAATTAATTAAAATGTGATGCGCAGATCACAAGAAAATAATTTACAATTAATACAGGCACGCAGGCCCCAGCACAGCACACATTAAATTGGGCAGCCCACATAAGATTAAATAGACACCAAACATGGTATACAATCAACATGTGATCCAATAATAAGAAAATAAAATTTTCAAAAACCCATTGGCATTAATTTTATTTTCCTTATGTGCCCTACTACCTTACAACGGTCCATTAATAGGGATCCACTCATCAGATCTAGTCAGACCCACTGCCCTTGCATGCACCAAGTCCTAACTGACTTGAGTCGACCCAGTGGTCAACAATGCATGCAATTGGGCTGAACGACCCTCATGAGTTCAGGCAAGCGGGTGTGACCCCGAGCCCAACTCATGCGCGTTCACTGGTTGTCTCAACCAGACATCGCTACACGCCTGTATGCAGTCGACCTATAGCCACCTCGTGCTTACGCACAGGTGCCATCTGGTCAACCCATCTAGGCTGTCAGATAGTCTGATCAGACTGGTTGGATCTAGACTCGATTGTGACTTCAACCCTAATAACCCGTCTAAGTGTTTCAAGTAGGCGCCACTTAGATCTAAAGTGAGTCGCGCAGGTGATGTAGTTTTAAGAAAAACTAATATGCGCCAACAAAAACATACAACATGTAATATTTTCGCATATAACCTTTAGATCTAGTCTTTTGCGCAAACATGGATCACAAAGCAAACATAGCAATCATATTAACATGGAATAACTGGCTCTGATACCAATTGAAAGTCCCCTAGAAGGGGGAAATGCGAAACCCTAGATAGGCGCATATAAAACTTTTGCAGCGGAAACAAGGGTTTCAAGAGGATCTATGCATGAGATATGATCAACTATAATCGATTGCAAAGATAAGTAAGGAGTCATACCATCGCCATTGCTTTGGATGGCGCCTTGGAAGAAGAGAGCAAATGAGATCTCCTCCAAAAGATGCGCACACAAGAAGATGTCGCCTACTCCTTGTTGATCCTTGTGCTAGCAAGGTTCTCCAAGTGAACCTGATCGAATGGAAGGGAAGAGAAGAATTCTTTTGCTTGGCGAGACCTCTCCCTTATCGTCAATGCTTTTTCACCCGAATGTGTTGAGAGCCCAAAAAACAAGAGAGACGACAATAGGGCAAGAGAAGAAGCGTGAAGAGAGGCAACGTGAGGCGTGTCCACGATTAGAGAACATGCTATCCAAAAATAGCAAACCACTTCTCAACGTTCACGCACTCATGAACAAGTCGCAAACCTCTTCTCCCTTGAACCTTGCGCTCACTTGATGAGCCGGTTCAATTTGGTTTGGTTCAAAGACCAATTAACCCAAGCGATTTGGTCTAGATCATATTAAACCCTAAGGTTCCAGATCTAACCGTTCATCTCCTGATGCTCTTGATCTTACCGATCTAGCATCAATTCTCTCGATCGAAGCTTACCGATCTCAAGCCCTAATCAATCTAACATGATCAGACCAGATCTCACTCACAATCAGAGATTAAATCCCTTTAAACTGAACCCAAACAATTCAGTCCACACGATCTGACTTAAGTAAGCCATATCATCAAATTGTGCGACCCTAAGGGTTTCCTTTAAATGTCGGTAACGATAACTTACGTTATCACGATCAGTGAGGGGGTATCTAGCAACACATCACTGTCTCCCGATATAAAGGAAAGAGTCTTCCAAGACTTCACCCAAACCACAGCACAAGTGTGAATCCAGTTCACAAGGCATACATGCTTCCTTTGCCACTGGATGTTCTTTATTGGACAAGCGTGTCAAGCCTGTAACTCCAATATGATGAGCATGATTAGATCAGATGAACATAGTCATCTGGGTATGGCCATACACTTTCTCAACCATCTCATCCAGGGGGCCCCTTTAGAACATCACACTCCTAAAACATGGAGACGGCAATCCTATATCTATCACCAGCGCCCTAACATGACTCATGCTCACCATCCAAGATAGTCTATAACCATTATGTTTCAAATGATATCGAACTACCTCAAAACAATGCCAATCATCATTTAGAAACACAAGTGATCTCAAGTCAGAGGAAGTATGCCACTTGTTTGCATACAAGGATTATTCACATTGTGACAAGCAATTGAACATCCTAGTAGGGTCTGTCCAGTACATCCAATGTACCCATGAGTCTACATCTTATTCCATGCTCGAAGCATCCTATAAGATTAGAACACATATTAGTCTCAATCATATCAAGGTTGTCTCATGTTCACCAAGATATCTCGACTAAGGACTATACTGCATGTCAGCCTAGCTGAACATCATTGAGACATTATTCAGAAGTATACATATTGCAGCAGATAATGTAACAACCTGAATAACAACCATTGCCTTTATAAACATAGAGTTTATACATGATACTAATATAATCCCAAGGCCTCAAACATTAGCCTTAAGGGCATACCCCAACATGGATCTCCTTCCCGAGGCTAGCACCGGGTGTGGAAGAAGAGGATTCGAGGTGATCCGTGTGTTCAAGACTGCAGAGGGCGCACGCTTAGGCGCCTACTTCGACATCAGCCTCGCCTTGCTCAAGATATTTTCTATCTCATCGTGTCGACTCCCTCGCTTGCGATCTTCACTAGGTTTTTGGGACCGGCTCGTTTCGGGGATATTGCTTCCACTGTGCAATGTTTTGTGTAATTTCTATCTCTGAAAATTATAAAATATCCCCGGGGTTTCCCAACAGTGGTATCAGAGTGACTTGGGAGACTCGAATGATGTAATTTCATGCTTTTCCATGTTCGCATGCCATATCTCAATTTTCGCAAATTGCATGATCACATGGCAAACAATTTTTCTATGTAGGAAAAATTAGGGTTTCTTGTTTCTATCATCTTTTCAATCTCTTTTGGATTTTGGATTATTTTTCTTGTATGATTTAAAGGATCAAAGGCGCACGTGCTTTTGTCAAGTAGGACAGGCATTGTGTCTTCGGACTGGCCGGGTCTCTTGACCTGACAAAATTACCAGCCGAAAGGATCTTTGAAATCATCCTGAAAGTTTAATCGCAAATAACCAAAAGATTTGTGATAAGAAGATGAGGAAAAGAGACTGGTTTTATAAAAAAAAATAAAATTTCAGATTTTATGTTTTTCATGAGCATGTAGAACTGCATGTATAGATACCTTGCTTGTGCATAATGTTGTGATCATGAGTCAAGCCCCTTTGCATGCCTGTGATGTATCTTTGTGAGGCCTGCGTGCCGCTTTTCTTTTCTTTTATTTTTGTAACAAGAAGAAGATGATTAGGGTGCAACCACATGGAACCCTGGCACATGCATGCTTGATGGCGCATGGAACAGTGGCGCAAGATGGCATGACCGAACCCTAGGGATTGAGAGCTAGCCATCTTGGCTCCTTGCATGGTAGCGCATCATCTATGGAGAAAGACCCATGGCATTGGCCGAACCCATGAGGGACACCTCTAGGGTTTGAGAGCTAAACCAAGGTGAGAAGGACCTTGGAGCCAACCTTGAAGTTCAAGTTAGAGGTCGGCTAGGTTATGTCTTGTCTTTGGGGCTTGAATCCTAGGTCAAGAGTTGAACCTCCTTTTGGCATGAGTTGGTTCAATGTCTTGAATAGGCTATGATCACATCATTCTTTTACTATTTTCATACATATCTGCTAAAGCATGCCTGAGTTGTTTTATTGTTATGTTATCACTATAGGATGGCATGTCTGTAATGTTAGACATAAGATAAAACTGATGAGACCTCAAAAACCCTCATAAATAAATATCAAGTCTAGTAGCCTTCTAATGCGTAGCCCTCACTAAGCTATCGATCAATGGTATTGTGAACTGTTTTTCACCCTCGTGGAACACACCCACTTATCTTTAGAAAGTGCGTGGTGGCAATGGTTTCCCCAGTCCGTTTTAATTGGGCACGCCTTCGCAAGGAAACTCATTGGCCCTGGGCATAACGGTTAGGAATGGACTTGACTAGATTTCCACATGTGCTGGGCATATGGTGGGACTCTAGAGGCATCCTTGAGAGGTTAGGGTTTCATGATGTATTCAGCCCTCGCAGGACATGAAATGCCTGGACTATCTCAATAAGGGGAATTGCTTGGAGCAATCGGCTGGTGTGCCCACCTTAGGAAGCATGGGTTACTTTGTGCATCTCATCCCACCCTCGTGGTATGCGAAGCCTCATGTGGAATAAGGATCCCAACTCACTAGGAAGTCTTAAACTTCCCGATTGACTTTGTGGGTTGTCAATTCGATTAAAATGGTGGGAGCAATAATCATTTAAAATAAGTCTAGTTTAAATGATTTGAAGTAGTACTAATCTACTATTTCTTGACTACTGTAGAATAATGGCAACGACCAATAGCGGTTGGTCACTGCGATCTATCCTTGAGAAGGACAAGTTGGTTGGATCCAACTTGATAGATTGGTATATGAACTTGAGAATTGTGCTCAAGCTCAAGAGAAAGCTCTATGCCCTTGAGCAGCCCATTCCTGAACCACTTCCATGCTCGGCCTCAGCGGCTGAGAGGGATGCTTATGATTAGCATCAGGCTGATACTTTGGAGGTTGCACAATTGATGCTAACCAACATGTCGCCCGAGCTTCAAGGGCAATATGAATTGAAGAGTGCCTCTGAGATTATTACTAATCTAAGACAGCTCTTTAATGAATTGGTTAGGCTCAATCCTCCTAAAGTTAATATTCAATGTGTTAAGCCAAAAGGCTTGACCAAGGAACTGAAATTAAAGATGGAATGGATCAGGAACAATAAGTGCTATTCATGTGGAGGGCCACCTCACATGTTGAAGGACATGGTGCGACTTCAGAGTGAGAAGAAAAGAGGCAAGGCTTCGTCTTCAAGCTCAGGTATTTATGTTACAGAAGTCAACCTTTCTACTTCTATGTCATGGGTATTGGATACCGCATGTGGAGCTCATATTTGTACAAATATGCAGGGGCTCAAGAAAAGTAGATCGGTTCGGGTTGGAGAGATTGATCTGCGAGTTGGAAACGGGGCACAGGTTGCTGCTGTTGCTGTAGGAGTTCTGACTCTCTCCCTGCCATCTGGACTTCAGTTAGAGTTAGATAATTGCTATTATGTACCTTCGCTTACTAAGAACATTGTATCCATTCCTTGCTTGGCAAAGAAAGGATTTAAGTTTGAAATAAATAAGAACTCTTATTCTTTTTCATTTGCAAATATGTTCTATGGGAAGGGTACTCTGTGGAATGGTCTATATGTGTTAGACATGGATAACTCTATTTTTAACATAAATAGTAAAAGGACCAAACTGAGTGGTTCAATTGGTGCTTTCCTATGGCATTGTCGATTAGCCCATATAAACAAAAATCACATTCAACAACTCCATGCAAATGGGTTGTTAGATTCAAGTTCCTTGGAGGAATTTGATACATGTGAGCCTTGTTTGTTAGGGAAGATGACAAACGCGCCTTTCACCAATTCTAGTGAACGGGCAGGAGGTTTATTGGATCTCATACATAGTGATGTGTGTGGGCCATTCAATAAACAAGCTAGAGGAGGGCATAACTACTTCATCATTTTTACTCATGACTTCAGTAGATATGGTTATGTCTACTTGATGAGACATAAGTCTAAATCCTTTGAGAAATTTAAGTAATTCAGATATGAAGTAGAGAACCAACTTGGTAGATCCATTAAGGCTCTTCGATTAGATCGTGGTAGAGAACCAGCTTGGTAGATCCTATATTTGCTTACATATGCGATTATGTACTTATATGATAATGTCCCTAGAGACAGATTGGATCTGTGCTCAAATGATTGTCCCCAGTCAATGTACCTGAGTAGATAAGGGACAACTCTGGTACTTGTGAGACTGGTATATAGGCTGGTTAGGCACAAGGTGCTAACGCAGGCATATGGGTATATCAGTGGTGGATGTACTGGACTGACCCGCTGTGAGGCAATGACTTGGTGTCACAAGTCATCCTCACAAGTGAGAGGAGATGCATTGATCCATTGACTTGAGGTCATTGGTCATTCTATATGGTTAGGTATATGCCTTGATACAACCTAACGCCTTGCCGAAGTTGGGAGGTAATAACGGTTGTCATTGGGCATATCACGACCTATATGAGAAGATCAATGAACAGACATAGGATTTGCCCCTTCCTAAGGGAAGCATGATATCCATAGAGCTCCTCTATGGTTTTATGACTAAAAGTGTATGGCCATACCCAGGTGAGACCTGATTTAGTCATAGCCATGAGATTGGATAAAAACAAGTGGTGACACACTTGGCCAATCGGATATCAGTTCGGCAAAGAGACTGTAATGCATCTGTACCTGATTGCGATGATGGGGATGTCGATGTCGATATCCATTCCGATGACCTGGGTAGCAGCGATGCACTGCTTGGTGCCACTCACTACTTGTGGTGACCTTTGGTCAGCACTGCCAGCGTCAGAGGAACCTACAAGGTCGCACACCTTGATACTCGAGTTATCGTATTGATCGGGAAGCCTTATGATCGAGTTATTGGATAACTCGGATCTATTTTGGAGATTTCATCAGCACCAATGGGACTGATGAGATGGAAGAAATTCATTGGAGCCAACTTCCATTTACGGCATATTGACCATGGTTAGCCTAATTTGACCTTGGGTTAAATTGGATTGGATCCAAGGGCTTGGTTAACATGTATGATGGACCTTGGGCTGAGCCCATTGTAAAGTTGGGCTTACTGGGCTTAAGTAGAAGGAGAAAGTAGGCGTGTGCTTAACCCTGGTTAGACTAGAGTTAATGCCTATGGTTTGAAATTAATCATATGGGTTAATTAATTAATTAATTAGAATCCCAATTGGATTAGGACTAATTATTTAATTAATTAATTAGAATCCTAATTAGATTAGGATTTAATTGTTTAAATAATTAGAATCCTAATTGCATTAGGATTTAATTTTTTGAATCAATTAGAGTCCTAATTGGATTAGGACTTGATTAACTTGATTAATTCTCCTACATCCTCTCCTAGCCGCCCACTTGATTTGAATTGTGGCCACATATTAGACCGCCTCTTTCTTTAAATAAGAGGCCCTAGACGCCCCCTCTTCACACACGATTAATCTTGAAGGCATGATCACAAGAGAGAGGCGAGAGCAAGAGGTAGTGGTGCACTTCTCTTCCATCCAACCCTAGCCGAGAACACTTCATCTTCCTTTCCTCTTGGCGTGAGGAACTTGGGGTTGCTCGGCGACTTCCTTCTCCTCATCTTCCTCTTGGCGCATATACCTTGGAGGTGGCGCAAGGCTTGAGGAATAAACCCAAGGCTTGGATCTTCTTCCCGAGGCTAGCACCGGGCGTGGGAGAAGAGGACTCGAGGTGATCCGTGTGTGCGAGACTGCAGAGGGTGCATGCTTGAGCGCCTACTTCGACATCAGCCTCGCCTTGCTCAAGATATTTTCTTTCTCATCATGTCGACTCCCTCGCTTGCGATCTTCATTGGGTTTTTGGGACCGACTCATTTCGGGGATACTGCTTCCGCTGTGCATTGTTTTGTGTAATTTCTATCTCTGAAATTGTAAAATATCCCCGGGGTTTCCCAACATCAAGGACATCAACCAATCAATTACCTTGATCATCTTCCCTAATGCCATATGCACCAAAGCCTGGCCAACCAAGCTTAGAGGCAACCATATGCACCCAATGCTTGCCAAAAGAGATGAGTCTTCCACTCTTGTGCCTAGACCTAGTCAAATGCGCCAAGAGTGTTGCCAATCAAGGCACAAGGTGCCAATCCTAATGTC
Source organism: Costus lasius (assembly GCA_027563935.2). NCBI lineage: Eukaryota > Viridiplantae > Streptophyta > Magnoliopsida > Zingiberales > Costaceae > Costus > Costus lasius. The sequence goes on from CM050448.1 coordinate 32,559,750, forward strand.
ATTAGGATTCCATGCATCCATTGCTTACTATAGTGGCCAAGCAATCCTTCTATAAAAGTCTCATGTGATTAAATCATATGAAATTTGATTTGACAAACTTTAATCACAAAGTATGATGCCTAATGAGGCCATAGGCGTCAATCCTAATCCAATTAGGAGTCCATATGCCTAGGCCCAATTAACATCCCCTTTAAGCCCATTAATCTCATCCTTATGACCCATTAGGCCATGCCATACTTCAATGAGCAAGTTGATTAAGCCAACGGACTCAATCCGATGCAATTCTAGTCAAATGTGGCTAACCATGGTTAACCCGGGGTCAACTTGCTAAAAATAAAGTTTGGCCCTAATAGGTTTCCTCCATCTCATCAAGTACATTAGCACTGATAGAATCTCCCAAATAGATCCAAGTTATGAAATTACTCAATCATAAGGCTACCCGATCAATATGAGAACTCTAGTATCAAGGTATACAACCTTATAGGTTCCTCTAACGTTGGTAGTGATGAACTCATGTCATCACAAGTAGTGAGTGACACCTAGCAGTGCATCACTACTACCCAAGTCTTCGAAGTGGATATCAACACCAACATAGAGAACAAACCGAACTCCTTTTAGAAGAACTTCATCTTCATGAAAAGGGAATTGGCTATTCATTGTATGAGATTAAAGGAATTCACCCTTCTGTTTGTATGCATAGGATCCTTCTTGAAAATGATAACAAACCCAATGTTGCATGAATCTTAGCATGAAGGAAGTTGTCAAGAAAGAAGTGTTGAAACTTTTGGATATAGGGGTAATTTACCCCATTTCTAATAGCTCTTGGGTTAGCCCTGTCCATGAGGTAGAAAAGAAAGCAGGGTTGACGGTAGTGAATAATGATGCCGATGAGATCATACCAATAAGGATGGTTACTAGGTGGAGGATGTGCATTGACTATAGGAAGTTGAATAAAGCTACCAGAAAAGAACATTTTTCTCTTCCATTCATTGACCAAATGTTAAAAAAGATTGCCTCATAAATCATATTTCTATTTTTTGGATGGGTTTTCATATTTCTTCCAAATCCAAACCCACCTAGAGGACCTAGAAAAAACTACTTTCACCTGCCCTTATGAAACATATGCATATACAAGGACATCAGTTGGCCTCTACAATGCTCCAACTACATTCCAAAGGGCAATGATGGCCAATTTCTCTAATTTCAATGAGGATTTTATGGATAATTTTTTTGTTTATGGCACCTCATTTGATGATTATCTATCTAACATCTCTAAGGTCTTGTAGTGCTGTGACAAGGTCGACCTACTGTTGAACTAAGAGAAATGACACTTTATAGTCTTGGAGGGGATAGTACTTGGTCATTTGATATATAAGCATGGGATTGAGTTGGATAAGGCCAAAGTCAAAGTGATTGAGAAGATGGAGCCACCAACAAGCTTGAAGGGAATCTAGAGTTTCCTAGGCCATGCTAGATTCTATTGGTAATTCATTAAAGATTTTTACAAAATTGCTTGTCCCTAGACTAATCTGCTTGCTAAAGATTTTGTTTTCTATTTTGATCATAACTACAAGGAACCTTTTAACAAGCTTAAAAGTGCTTTGATCATCGCACCCATTATGAAACCCCCTAATTGGTCTTTGCCATTCAAGCTTATGTGCGATGCAAGCGACTTCATTGTAGGGGTTGTATTGGGCCAATAAAAAGAAAAGAAGCTGCATGCAATTTATTATTCAAGTTCGACTCTTGATGAAGTACAAATTAACTATGCCACATCCAAAAAGGAGCTTCTTGCCATTATGTTTGCTTTCGATAAGTTTTGTTCATATTTGATTAATTCAAAAGTCATTGGGCATAATAATCTTGTAGTTATCAAATGTCTCATCACTAAGAAGGATGCCAAACCCAGATTGATTTGGTGGATTCTTCTTTAGCAAGAGTTTGATGTTGAGATTCAAGATAAAAAGGGAAGTGAAAATCTTATTGCTAATCACCTTCCAAGACTGGAAAAGGAAAAACAATGAGAAGATAATAAAAAAATGGAGGAAAAATGATTCTTTCCTAGAAGAGCACCTTCTAACACTTTCTGGACAAGAAGCTCCCTAGTATACAAACATTGTGAATTTCTTAGTTTCTGACATCCTTCCTCTTGATCTCACCTTTTGGGAAACCCCAGGAATTTTAAAATTTTAATTACATGTTTAGCGGAAGCAAATTCCCGAAACAAGTCATGCCTAAAAACCCAATATATCGATGCTTGCGACGGGGTCAACACGATGAGAGGAGAAAGTACCTAAGAGCAAGAAGATGTGATACCGATGTAGGCGCCCAAGTGTGCGCCCTCTACAGTCTCACACACACAGATCCTGAAGTCCTCTTCTTCCACGCCCGGTGCTAGCCTCGGGAAGAGGATCCATGCCTTTAGACTCCTTCTTCTATGCTTGCACCACCTTCAAGGAAGAAGCGCAAAGGAGAGGGAAGTGTAGGAGAAGATGACGCCAAGTCCAAGTCCTTCTTGCAGCAAGACGAGAAGAAGAAGAGAACCTTGTGGCTAGGTTGATGGAAGAGATTCGCCAATGTCCTTTTACTCTCTCCCTTTGGATGATCTTTTTGCTATGGAGAGGAGCTCTCGCATATGTGATGTCATTTTGGAGCAAGGGGCGGCAACACAAGTTTTATAGGCGCATTCAACAAAGAGACATGCGACTAGGGTTTAGGGGAGAGCAATTAGGGTTTGATGTAAGAAAAGACTCCAAGCCTTTTGCATAATCATCTTCCCATCAACCATATGCGCTTGCCACTTCCCAAATAAGTTCTATAAGCCATATGTGCCTTAAGCCATGCCTTAGAGGCAAGGTTTCCATCCAAGGATGAAGGGGGAGGCACCAATTGCTTCCTAATGGAACACCTTGCACCAACTCCTCCCCATTATGCCCTTAGGCACCAATGGGGTGAGTTTTCTCCCCATTATATCCTTATGCCCTCTTATCTCTTCATGACAACTTATTATTAGGCCTCATTGGGTAATGAGCTAGCCCAAACTTCATTACAAAGGTTGATTAAGCCATTGGATCCAATCCAATGCAACCCTAACTCAAATGTGACCAACTATGGTCAATTTTGGGTCAACCTGCCAAAAATAAAGTTTGGCTCTAATAAGTCTCTTCCATCTGATCAAGCCCATTGGCACTGATGAAATCTCCCAAATAGTTCTGAGTTATCAAATAACTCGATCATAAGGCTTCATAATCAATATGAGAACTTGAGTTTTAAGGTGTGTGGCCCTGTAGGTTCCTCTGACGTTGGCAGTGATGAACTAAGGTCATCACAAGCAATGAGTGGCACCTAGCAGTGCATCAGTGCTACCCAAGCCATCGGAATGGATATCGACATCAACATCCCCATCATCGCAATAAGGTACTGATGCATTACAGTCTCTTTGCCAAACTGATATCCGATTGGACAAGGGTGTCACCACTTATTTTCACCCCATCATCGCAACTACGGTGAGGTGTTAGGTTGCATCAAAGCATGTCTCTAACCAAATAGAAGAATCAATCACCTCAAATCAAGAGATTAATGCATCTTCTGTCACTTGTGAGGATAACTCATGACAACAAGTCATAGCCTTACAACGGATCGGTTCAGTATATCCACCACTGATATACCCATATTTCTATGTTAGCACCTTGTGCCTAACCAGCCCGTATACTAGTCTCACATGTACCAGACCTGTCCCATATCCACTAAAGTATATTGAGTAGGGACAAGAGTTTGAGCATAGATCCAATCTGTCTCTAGGGACATTATCATGTATGTACATAATAGCAGATGTAATCAAATCATAATAATGACAATGCCAGAATGATATATTAGAAATATCAATGTCAAGTAGTGCAAAAGATAGAACAATAACAGGTCTTAGGGCATAAAAACCAACAATCCCTCACTTGCACTTAGACCTGAAGGTTGAGAAATCTCAACCCCATCTCCCTTGTATCACTATCAAGATTTTGCTGCGCCAAAGCCTTGGTCAGTGGGTCTACTAGATTGTTCTCTATGTCAACACTGCTAATCTTGACATCACCTCGACCAATGATCTCTCTAATCTGGTAAAATTTCCTTAGTATGTGTTTGGACCTTTGATGAGATGGTGGATCCTTTTCCTGTTCAATTGCTCCATTGTTCTCACAATTGAGCTCAATAGGATCTACAGTAGTTGGAATTTCCTGAAGATCAGCAATGAACTTCCTTATTCAAACGACTTCTTTGGCTGCCTTAGAAACTGTGACATACTCAGCCTCAGTTGTAGAATCAACAATGGTTGATTGCTTGAAGCTTTTCCAGCATATGGCGCCTCCATTCAATTCAGACACATAGCTTGCCTACGATCTGAAGTCATTAGGGTTAGACTGGAACAACGCATCAGTGTAGCCCTGAACACTGAGCTCTTCCTATCCCTCGTAGACAAAGAACAAATCCTTAATTTTTCTCAGGTACTTTAGGATGTTCTTTACAGCCACCTAGAGCTGTAGACCTAGATTGGATTGGTATCAGTTGGTTGTGCTCACAGCATAAGCCACATTTGGTATAGTACACAACATTGCATACATGATCTGTTGTGAATCCCCGGACCTCAGAAAAACTTTAAACACAACGGAAGCGGAGGTCCGAAATAGAATTCCAGAAACACCAGGATCACTTACAAGAGAAAACCGAGGGATGTGAAGAGCAATACCTTATCAAGCAACTTTAGGAGCGACCGATGATGAAGACGCGCAAGGGCCCGTCCTCTACAATCGCGCACACACGGACTCCTCGAGATCTCTCCAACCTCCATGCGTGGTGCTAGCCTCGAGAGATGAGATCCACGCCTCTTGATCTTCTTGACTTGTGCCAATGCTAGGGAGAAGAGGGATGTTGGCGACAAGGAGTGGGTAGCACTACCACTTGTCCCAACCCTTGATGCAATAAAAACTTTTATTGTAATGAGCACAAGCGCACACCGGAGATTTTTCCCATGTGGGATAATGAGCACAGGCGCGCCTACTCACAATTAAGCATCATGGGTTCGAATCCCCACAGACGCAATTAATTGTAAATTGCACCCAAGCTTATTAATTAGCCAAGAGAAAAATTCTCTTGCCAATTAATAATTTTATTTTATTCATGTGACTAAAGTGTCAAGCCCCAAACTTGCACCAAGACCCTTGTTTGACTCATTTTGACAACACAGGTCAATAGAGGTCAAACGTGGTCCACTAGTGGTCAAACTTGAACTAAAATAAAACATCATCTCCACTATAAAAGTCTCAATGCATCAGTTCCCCAAAAAGATCCGAATCACATAATGATTCAATCAGAGGCTAAACGATTACTATGAGAACTCAAGTGTCAAGGTGTGTGACCCAGTAGTTTCTTCAGATGTTGGCAGTGATGACTAAATCATCACAAGCAATGAGTGACACCTAGCAGTACATCATTGCTACCCAAGGCATCAGAGTGGTATCATCATCGACATCCCCTAAAACTGCGACAAAGTACAAGTGCAGCTTTGTCCTTTTGCCAACTGATGTCCAGATTGGGAAATTGTGTCACACTTAATCCCAATATTATGACATGACTAAATTAGGTTCACACTTGGGTATAGTCATATATTTTCAGTCATGCATATAGGGGCACCGTGGACAATCAAGCTTCCCTGTAAGGAAGGGGCAAATCCTCTATTGGCACATTAATGACATCAAAATATATAGTATATTTTGTATCATTCTGGATATCTTTTGATACTAGATTGAAGATCTTTCACTTGTTTTCATGCTTAATTCATCGAATATTGCAAAGTCTACTTCTATTTTGGTTTTTCATGGTTTTCAGGTAAAAAGGCACAATTTTTAGGCATTTTCAAGCAAAATCAAATACATAGAAGGATTACCATCATCAAGAGGAGATCACCCAATAAATTTCACACAAAACGGAGCATGTTTGCAAATTACGGTAGTGCCGTAATCCATTTTACGGTACCATAATTTCAGATAGTACCGTAAAATCCGAGCCCTGCCGTATTTTGAAGAATTTTCGAACAGAAAGTTTTTCAGATTTTACGGCACCGCCGTAAACAATATTATGGTACAGTATTTCAGAACGCTTCAAAACAGAAACTTCGCGCAATTTTACAGCACTACTATAAGAAACTACACAGGCTGTGATTGCCAGACGTTCGTGAATAGAGAGTTCAGCCAATTTTACGGCACTACCGTAAACCAGATTACGGTGCCGTAATTTCCAGCCTTTTCAGGAACAGAATACTCGAGGGATTTTACGCCAGTGCTGTGTGTTGGGGTATGCCCTTAAGGCTAATGTTTGAGGCCTTGGGATTATATCGGTATCATGTATAAACTCTATGTTTATAAAGGCAATGGTTGTTATTCAGGTTGTTACATTATCTGCTGCAATGTGTATACTTCTGAATAATGTCTCAATGATGTTCAGCTTGGCTGACATGCAGTATTGTCCTTAGTCGAAATATCTTGGTGAACATGAGACAACCTTGATATGATTAAGACTAATATGTGTTCTAATCTTATAGGATGCTTTGAGCATGGAATAAGATGTAGACTCATTGGTACATTGGATGTACTGGACAGACCCTGCATAGGATGTTCAATAGCTTGTCACAATGTGAATAATCCTTGTATGCGAACAAGTGGCATACTTCCTCTGACTTGAGATCACTTGTGTTTCTAAATGATGATTGGCATTGTTTTGAGATAGTTCGATATCATTTGAAACATAATGGTTATAGACTATCTTGGATGGTGAGCATGAGTCATGTTAGGGCGCTAGTGATAGACATAGGATTGCCATCTCCTTCATTGGAGTGTGATGTTCTAAAGGGGCCCCCTGGATGAGATGATTGAGAAAGTGTATGGCCATACCCAGATGACTATGTTCATCTGATCTAATCATTCTCATCATATTGGAGTTACAGGCTTGACACGCTTGTCCAATAAGAACATCCAGTGGCAAAGGAAACATGTATGTCTAGTGAAATGGATTCACACTTGTGCTGTGGTTTGGGTGTAGTCTTGGAAGACTCTTTCCTTTATATCGGGAGACAGTGATGTGTTGCTAGATACCCCTCACTGATCGTGATAATGTAAGTTATCGTTACCGACGTTTAAAGGAAACCCTTAGGGTCGCACAATTTGATGATATGGCTTACTTAAGTCAGATCGTGTGGACTGAATTGTTTGGGTTCAGTTTAAAGGGATTTAATCTCTGATTGTAAGTGAGATCTGGTCTGATCATGTTTGATTGATTAGGGCTTGAGATCGGTAAGCTTCGATCGAGAGAATTGATGCTAGATCGGTGAGATCAGGAGCATCAGGAGATGAACGGTTAGATCTGGAGCCTTAGGGTTTAATTGTGATCTAGACCAAATGCTTGGGTTAATTGGTCTTTGAACCAAACCAAAATGAACTGGCTCATCATATGAGCGCATGGTTCAATGGGAAGAGAAAAATGCGATGGTTCACAAGGAGTGAACGCATCGCACGTTGAGGGGGTTTTTTCTATTTTGGGAAACCATGTTTCCAAAACATGGTCATGCCTCACGTTCACTCCTCTCACGCCTATTGTCGCCTCTTCCTCTCTATGCTCTCTCAATTCTCGTGTGTTGAAGGAGTTGACGACAAGGAGGTCTCGGCCAAGCAAGACATCTCTTCTTCCCTTCCATTCGATCAGGAGACTTGAAGGTCTTTGCTAGCACAAGGATCAACAAGGAGTAGGCGATCTTCTTCTTGTGTGCGCATCTTCTGGAGGAGATCCCTTTCGCTCTCTTCTTCCAAGGCACCATCCAAGCAATGGCGATGGTATGACTCTTATCAATGTATACAAGTTTTAATAGTTGATCATATGACATGCATGCAACCGATCATCTAGAAACCCTTATTTCCGCTGCCCAAGATTTTATATGCGCCCCTTTAGGGTTTCGCCCCCTTTATAGGGGACTTTCAATTGGTATCAGAGCGAGGTTATAAGCATGTTTTTATGATTGCTTGAGGCTTTTGTGATCCATGTTTGCGCTTGTATGCTTAGATCTAAACTACATGCGAAAATTACATGTTAAGTTGTTCATGCGAAAACTTGATGAACATGTTTTCTAGTTGGCGCATGTTGTAGTTTTTCTTCAAAACTTGTTAACTTGTGCGCCTCACTTAGATCTATAGCCGCCTACTGTAAAACCTTAGACGGGTTATTAGGGTTGAAATCATAGTCGAGTCTAGATCCAACCAGTCTGATCAGACTATCTGACAGCCTAGAAGGGTCGACCAGATGGCATCTGTGCGCATGCACAAGGTGGCTATAGGTTGACTGCAGACAGGCGTGTAGCGATGTCTGGTTGAGACAACCAGTGAACGCTCTTGAGTCAGGCTCGGGCTCACACCCGCTTGCCAGAACTCATGAGGCTCGTTCAGCCCAACGCATGCATTGTTGGCCACTGGGTCAACTCAAGTCAGTTAGGACTTGGTGCATGCAAGGGCAGTGGGTCTGACTAGGCCTGATGAGTGAATCCCTATTAATGAACCGTTGTAAGGTAGTAGGGCACATAAGGAAAATAAAATTGATGCCTATGGGTTTTCGAAAACTTTATTTTCTTATTGTTGGATCACATGTTGATTGTATACCATGATGATTGTCTATTTAATCTTATGTGGGCTGCCTATTTTAATGTGTGCTGTGCTGGGGCTGCGTGCCTGGATTAAACTGTAAATTATTATAATTGTGATCTGCGCATCACATTTTAATTAATTTATTGTGTAATTGACCTGCGTGTCAATCTTGTCTAGATAGATTAAATTGTATTTTAATCAGACAAGAGCACAGAGCACACTTGGCAGAGGCACATGCAGCAGTGGCTTCACCAGTGGGAGGTCCAGGGTTCGACTCTGGGACAGGCGCATTTACCTGGTGGGCGCACCTCAGCTGTAGTGGGCGCTTGGGCCCTGGGTTGGGCCAGATGAGATGCAAAAGACCCATCAACAGCTCAAGTGAAGACTTAAGTTAAATTAAGGTCTTACCTAGGCTTAATGGGCTTTTACCACATAAGATCAGCATGCTTTCTATTTATTGTTTATATAATTAGATTTGCATGATTTAATCTTCTGCTATCACCATAGGGTATGCATGATAGTTAAGAAGATAAAAGACCGTTAAAATCCAACGCTAAAATATCAAGCTCGTAAGCCTTCTGGTGCGAAACCTCACTGTTCTGACTATCGTTGGGGCCGTGTTGTACCTGAAAGTCCCCTAACAAGGGGGAAGCGAAACCCTAATAGGCGCATATGGAGGTTTACATGCAGCGGAAGGGGTTTCTAGGGATCGAATGCATGATATATGATCAACTTTAAAATCAATTGCATAGAATGGTAGCGACTCATACCATGGCCATCGCTTGGATGGTGTCTAGGAAGAAGAGAGAACGATGGGGTTCTCCTCCAAAGCGCCACACACAAGATGATCGATGGCTTGCTCCTTGGACGCTCCTTGTGCTAGCAAGGTTCTCCAAGTGACCTTGTCGTGTGAGAAGGGATGAAGAAGATGAGATCCACTGCTTGGCGATTCTTCCTTGTCGTCAAAACATCTTCCACAAGAGTGCCCCCAAAAAAAAACACACGAGAAGAGAGGGGCGACAACAATAGGCGTGAAGAGGTGAGGCGTGGTCATGTATGTGATCATGCTTTCTAAAAATAGAAAGCCACTCCTCAACATGCGATCAAGGGTTTTTCCCAATCGCATATTTCTCTTAACTTGAACCGTGCGCTCACATGATGAGCTGGTTCAATTTTGGTTTGGTTCAAAGACCAATTAACCCAAGCCATTAGTCCAGATCACATTAAACCCTAAGGTTCTTGATCTGACCATTGATCTCTTGATGCTCCTGATCTCACCGATCTAGCATCCATTCTCTCAATCGAAGCTTACCGATCTCAAGCCCTAATCAATCAAACATGATCAGACCAGATCTCACTCACAATCAGAGATTAAATCCCTTTAAACTGAACCTAAACAATTCAGTCCACACGATCTGACTTAAGTAAGCCATATCATCAAATTGTGCGACCCTAAGGGTTTCCTTTAAATGTCGGTTACGATAACTTACGTCATCACGATCAGTGAGGGGTATCTAGCAACACATCACCGTCTCCCGATATAAAAGAAAGAGTCTTTCAAGACTACACCCAAACCACAGCACAAGTGTGAATCAACTCACTAGGCATACATATTTCCTTTGCCACTGGATGTTCTTATTGGACAAGCGTGTCAAGCTTGTAGCTCCAATATGATGAGCATGATTAGATCAGATGAACATAGTCACCTGGGTATGGCCATACACTTTCTCAATCATCTCATCCAGGGGGGCCCCTTTAGAACATCTCACTCCAAATAAGGAGATGGCAATCCTTTGTCTATCACTAGCGCCCTAACATAACTCAAGTTCACCATCCAAGATAGTCTATAACCATTATGTTTCAAATGATATTGAACTACCTCAAAACAATGACAATCATCATTTAGAAACACAAGTGATCTCAAGTCAGAGGACATGTGCCACTTGTTGCAATCAAGGATTATTCACATTGTGACAAGCAATTGAATATCCTAGTAGGGTCTGTCCAGTACATCCAATGTACCCATGAGTCTACATCTTATTTCATGCTCGAAGCATCCTATAAGATTAGAACACATATTAGTCTCAAGCATATCAAGGCTGTCTCATGTTCACCAAGACATTTCGACTAAGGACACATAGCATGTCAGCCAAGCTGAACAGCTTTGAGACATTATTCAGAAGCACATGTATTGCAGCAGACAATGTAACAAACTGAATAACAACTATTGCCTTTATAAACATAAGAGTTTATACATGATACTGTTACAATCCCAAGGCCTCAAACATTAGCCTTAAGGGCATACCCCAACAGTACCCACTCAGTGGGCACGCCCATCTATCTTCAGACGGTGCGTGATTACACCTGCGTGTTACAGGGAAGGGATTTATCGCTTCTCGTTGCTCAGCATAGCACGTGGTGGTCCAGGGAGTAGGTCGGGTCAGCTTGACCATGTAGGCTACATATGTGGCGCATATGGTAGCTATATGGAGGCAGCCATCTGTGGGATCAGAGACTGTGTTGTACCAACTCAGTTGGCACAGTCTGCTGGATTGCCTAGATGAAGGGGAATCGCACGGGTTGGCGATTGGCAGGGCTTGCCTACCAGAGACTAGTGCTTGTACTCTCTGTGCATCTTATCTCGCCTGAGCGGGACGCGGAGACCAAGTATGAAATCTGGATCCCATCTCACTAAAAGAGTTTTACTCTTTCGGGCTGTTTTGCTGGATTTTTCAGCCAGATAAAATAGTGAGAAAAGAATCATTCTTAAGTCCTGAATTGATTCTCACATTGATACTGACCTTGCTGTTCTTGCATTGTTGTAGATTACTGCAGCAACGAACACCACGAATTTCAATGTGCGATCCCTACTGGAAAGGGAGAAGTTTGCTGGACCAAACTTCTCAGACTGGTACGGACACCTTAAGATTGTTCTTAAGGCAGAGAGGAAGCTGTATGTCCTCGAGATGGCTATACCACCTCAACCCGCTGCGAACGCCGCAAGGGCGGTTCGGGAGGCCTATGAGAAGCATGTCAATGATAGCATTGATGTCGCTTGCCTGATGCTTGCGTCTATGACGCCAGAGCTGCAGCGTCAGCATGAGGATCTATCTGCTATACAAATTATAGCAAACCTGAAGCTGCTGTATGCTGCACAGGCTAGGACTGAACGCTACAATTTGACTAAGCTTTTCTTTCAGAGCAAACTGGCTGAAGGAAGTCCAGTGGGAGCTCACGTACTCAAGATGATTGGGTACAAGGAAGCTCTAGAGAAACTGGGACATACCATCAATCAGGAGCTTGCTGTAGACATCATATTGTAGTCTCTCCCGACCTCTTTCGATCCATTCATCATTAACTTTAATATGAACAAGATCGACTGTACGCCGGCAGAGTTACTGAATATGCTCTTGACTACAGAGTTGACTCTAAAGGGAAAGCCTGTATCCTCTGTCTTAATGGTTCCTTCTAGGAACAAGAAGAAAGAGAAGAAAGGCAAAGCCCCTGTTAAGAGCTACAGCAAGGCTCTGAAACAAAAGGTTAAGCGGTCGAAGGAATACAGATGTTTCCACTGTGGCCAGCTGGGTCACTGGAAAAAGGACTGTAAAGCGCTCCAAGGAGACAAGAAGGGAAGTTTCGCTTCTGGCTCAGGTATTTACGTGACTGAGGTCATGGTTTCTTCTTCCATATCATGGGTGTTGGACACTGCATGTGGAGTTCACATTTGTTCAAATGTACAGGAACTCAAGAGAAGAAGACAGGTGGGACAGCATGAGGTGGACCTACGAGTTGGAAACGGGGCACGGGTTGCTGCTGTTGCTGTAGGCGTTTATTACATCTCATTACCATCTGGACTTGTATTGGAACTGGACAATTGTTATTTTGTACCAAGCATAACGAAAAATATTATCTCTATTCCTGCTCTTGTCAGGAAAGGGTTTTCCTTTGAATGCAATATTTCAAAGTGTATTATTTCTTTTGATAATATTGTTTATGCTACTGGGTCGATTAACAATGGGTTATTCATGTTGGACATGGAATGTTCTATACAACAAATTGATAACAAGAAAGCTAAGTATGCTGATAACAGCACCTTGCTATGGCATAGTCGTTTAGGCCATATTAACAAGAAGCGCATTAAGCGGTTGCATGATCATGGACTGCTGGGATCATTCTCCTATGAGGAGATTGATACATGTAAAGCTTGTTTAATGGGTAAAATGACGAAAGCTCCTTTTCTTAAGAAAGGTCAAAGGGCTTCAGGTTTACTTGACCTTATACACAGTGATGTGTGTGGGCCTTTTAGTAAACATGCCAGAGGTGTCTATCTATACTTCATTACCTTTACTGATGATTTCAGTAGATATGGGTATGTCTATCTAATGAGACATAAAAGTAAATCTTTTGACAAGTTCAAAGAGTTCAAAAATGAAGTACAGAATCAGCTAGGCCGAAATATCAAGGCACTTCGTTCAGATCGAGGTGGTGAATACTTGAGTCGAGAGTTTACTGACTATCTGAAGGAGTGTGGGATTATCTCACAGCTCACTCCGCCAGGAACACCGCAATGGAATGGTGTGTCCGAGAGGAGGAACAGAACCTTACTGGATATGGTTCGTTCTATGATGAGTCAGGCTACTCTGCCTTACTCCTTTTGGGGATTTGCACTGGAAACAGCTGCAAAGGTACTAAACCGAGTGCCATCCAAGGCAGTTTCAAAGACGCCATATGAGTTATGGTATGGGAAACAGCCAAGCTTGACGTTTATCAAGATCTGGGGTTGCGAGGCTTATGTCAAAAAGCTCGCATCTAGGAAACTAGAGAGCAGATCTGAGAAATGTATCTTTGTCGGTTACCCTAAGGAAACTAAGGGTTATTATTTCTACGATCCCAAAGAGAACAAGGTGTTTGTTGCTCGGACGGCTATTTTTCTTGAGAAGGAATTTCTTCTGCAAGAGGCCAGTGGGAGAGAAATAAAGCCGGATGAGAATCCAGAAGAAGGACAAAGTAGTCAAGCACAGTTGGATGAGCCTGAGCCTGTAGATCAGGTTACTGAACAACCTGAGGCTCAGATATCACGGGAACCGCGAAGATCGGGAAGGATCCGTCGACAGCCTGAGCGCTATGACGGAATCTACATCATTGATGATGAACCCCTCACTTATGCGGATGCGGTCAGTGGACCGGAATCAGCGAGATGGCTTGAAGCTATGCGAGCCGAGATGGACTCCATGTCAGATAACCAAGTCTGGGATTTGGTTGATCCGCCTCCGGGAGTAATCCCTATAGGCTGTAAATGGATCTTCAAGAAGAAGATTGACATGGATGGTAACGTGGTTACCTATAAAGGCAGGCTAGTTGCGAAAGGTTTCAAACAAATCTACGGGATAGATTATGATGAAACTTTCTCTCCTGTAGCTATGTTTAAGTCTATTCGGATTATTCTCGCGATAGCAGTATATTATGATTATGAGATCTGGCAGATGGATGTGAAGACTGCTTTCCTTAATGGAAAACTGGATGAGGATGTGTATATGACACAACCTGAAGGTTTCACTAATCCATCAGATCGTCATAAAATATGCAAGTTAAGGAAGTCCATTTATGGACTTAAGCAAGCATCAAGAAGCTAGAATATTCATTTTGATGAATCAATCTGTGAGTTTGGTTTCATCAAGAATGAAGATGACCCGTGTGTATATAAGAGGTTTAGTGGGAGCGTAATCACTTTCCTAGTCCTCTACGTCGATGATATCTTAATCATTGGAAACGATATTCCTGAACTGCATGCGGTTAAGGCATGGTTAAGAAAATGTTTCCAGATGAAAGATTTAGGAGAAGCAGCCTATGTATTAGGTGTGAAGATCTACAGAGATAGATCTAAGAGGCTTCTCGGGCTGTGCCAGAGTACTTACATCGATAAAGTCCTGGAGAGATTCCATTTAGAAAATTCTAAAAGAGGATATCTTCCAGTCAGACATGGTCTGAATCTTTCAAAGAGTCAGTGTCAACAAACACAGACTAAGAAAGATGAAATGGACAATACGCCTTATGCTTCGGCTATTGGGTCCATTATGTATGCGATGTTATGTACTCGCCCAGACGTCGCTTACGGGTTAAGCGTGACTAGTCGGTTCCAAAGTAATCCAGGTCAGGCGCACTGGATTGCAGTCAAGAACATTTTGAAATATCTGCGGAGGACCAAAGATATGTTCTTGGTGTATGGTGGTCAGGAAGAACTCAGTATTGAAGGATATACTGACGCTTCGTTCCAATCTGACCAGGATGATTTCCGATCGCAATCAGGCTATGTTTTTAGCTTGAATGGAGGTGCAGTGGTGTGGAAAAGTTTCAAACAATCTATTGTTGCTGATTCCACAACAGAAGCTGAGTATGTTGCAGCCTCGGAAGCATCTAAGGAGGCAGTGTGGATTCGTAAGTTCGTTCAGGAACTTGGTGTTGTTCCTTCGAGTGCAGATCCATTGGTTATCTTCTGTGATAACACTGGAGCAATAGCACAGGCAAAGGAACCACGGTCGCACCAGAAGTCCAAGCACATACAGAGACGGTTTCACTTGATCCGGGAGATCATTGATCGTGGCGAGATCAAAGTCTGCAAGGTTCATACAGATGACAATCTGGCTGACCCACTTACAAAGCCTCTGGCGCAGCAAAAGCATGAGAAGCACTGTAATATTATGGGATTGAGATTTCTCAACCATTAGATTAAGTGCAAGTGGGAGATTGTTGGGGTATGCCCTTAAGGCTAATGTTTGAGGCCTTGGGATTATATCAGTATCATGTATAAACTCTATGTTTATAAAGGCAATGGTTGTTATTCAGGTTGTTACATTATCTGCTGCAATGTGTATACTTCTGAATAATGTCTCAATGATGTTCAGCTTGGCTGACATGCAGTATTGTCCTTAGTCGAAATATCTTGGTGAACATGAGACAACATAGATATGATTGAGACTAATATGTGTTCTAATCTTATAGGATGCTTTGAGCATGGAATAAGATGTAGACTCATGGGTACATTGGATGTACTGGACAGACCCTACATAGGATGTTCAATTGCTTGTCACAATGTGAATAATCCTTGTATGCGAACAAGTGGCATACTTCCTCTGACTTGAGATCACTTGTGTTTCTAAATGATGATTGGCATTGTTTTGAGATAGTTCGATATCATTTGAAACATAATGGTTATAGACTATCTTGGATGGTGAGCATGAGTCATGTTAGGGCGCTAGTGATAGACATAGGATTGCCATCTCCTTCATTGGAGTGTGATGTTCTAAAGGGCCCCCTGGATGAGATGATTGAGAAAGTGTATGGCCATACCCAGATGACTATGTTCATCTGATCTAATCATTCTCATCATATTGGAGTTACAGGCTTGTCACGCTTGTCCAATAAGAACATCTAGTGGCAAAGGAAACATGTATGTCTAGTGAAATGGATTCACACTTGTGCTGTGGTTTGGGTGTAGTCTTGGAAGACTCTTTCCTTTATATCGGGAGACAGTGATGTGTTGCTAGATACCCCTCACTGATTGTGATAATGTAAGTTATCGTTACCGACGTTTAAAGGAAACCCTTAGGGTCGCACAATTTGATGATATGGCCTACTTAAGTCAGATCGTGTGGACTGAATTGTTTGGGTTCAGTTTAAAGGGATTTAATCTCTGATTGTAAGTGAGATCTGGTCTGATCATGTTTGATTGATTAGGGCTTGAGATCGGTAAGCTTCGATTGAGAGAATTGATGCTAGATCGGTGAGATCAGGAGCATCAGGAGATGAACGGTTAGATCTGGAGCCTTAGGGTTTAATTGTGATCTAGACCAAATGTTTGGGTTAATTGGTCTTTGAACCAAACCAAAATGAACCAGCTCATCATATGAGCACATGGTTCAATGGGAAGAGAAAAATGCGATGGTTCACAAGGAGTGAACGCATCACACGTTGAGGGGGTTTTTTCTATTTTGGGAAACCATGTTTCCAAAACATGGTCACGCCTCACGTTCACTCCTCTCACGCCTATTGTCACCTCTTCCTCTCTATGCTCTCTCAATTCTCGTGTGTTGAAGGAGTTGACGACAAGGAGGTCTCGGCCAAGCAAGACATCTCTTCTTCCCTTCCATTCGATCAGGAGACTTGAAGGTCTTTGCTAGCACAAGGATCAACAAGGAGTAGGCGATCTTCTTCTTGTGTGCGCATCTTCTGGAGGAGATCCCTTTTGCTCTCTTCTTCCAAGGCACCATCCAAGCAATGGCGATGGTATGACTCTTATCAATGTATACAAGTTTTAATAGTTGATCATATGACATGCATGCAACCGATCATCTAGAAACCCTTATTTCCGCTGCCCAAGATTTTATATGCACCCCTTTAGGGTTTCGCCCCCTTTATAGGGGACTTTCACTGTGAACTATTACACTGCCATTATTCCTTATTTGATCACGACGCCCAAGTCAATATCGACGCCCGATTCTTGCGGAGAAGATTGCGAGCGATCCAGAGCTTTAAACTAGATGCTGTAAGAAGCAATAGGGGAGCTCCTCATGAGAGGATTACAGAGAGACCAAAAACCCCAATTTGCATCCATTGTTGAGGGAGAAATTGCGATTCACGCCGCCGCCTAGGGTTTCACCGCCGCGACCGATCCAAAGCACCTCCAGTCGTGATTTTCATACTGAAGCTTCGTCTGAAGAAGGAGACCACACACCAGAAGTTTCAGATCGAAAGGAGATCGGTTGGAAGAGAAATCGAAGAAAGAAGAGGAAGCCGACACTGTTCATCGCTTTCAATTGCAAATTACGGTTGTGAAATACTTCACAGCCGTGCTATATTTTATAAACTTCTCTTTTCCTTCGATTTTTGATCTTCTGAAATCATGACTTATTGTAATTTCTTCATAATGCTAGCTTAAACTATTTTTGGGACATAGGGGAGTAATTCACCTGATTTTTATTGACTAGATGACTACTTCTTCACTATTTCGTTGTGTTTAATCTTAACATGATGATTTTGCTCATGTGACAATTGTGCTTAGACTCTCTATAGTTCCATGTTACTAATTATGTTCTTAGAATTTTCGCTATTGACTGAAAAGTAATTGCTTGAGAATTTGGAACCCTAGAATTGCATGTTATGAACCCTTCCTTAGGTTAGATCCTATTTGATCTGTTCTAGTAGAATAATTGCCATGATTATAATATGAATCTATAGATCGAGTCTATTTGTCAAACGTGAAGATCTTGTGCGAAAGCAAGGATCGGAACGTTGGAGATCCATGAGTAGAACTAGTGTCGAAACTCGGATGCACGAAAGTGATCCTTGAGTTCCACTAGAGATTATCAACCAAGAATTCGGATGCACGAAAGTGATCCTTTAGTTCATTGTTTGATGATTTACTTATCTTCAATGTTGGGATGAATCCTGCGCGAATGCAAGGATTAATCCCTGCTCAGTTGTTTGCATGAAAGTGAAACAATTTTTTTATTAAGTAAATTATATCTTCATCATGATAAAATTAAACTGACAAAATCCTTATCATATCTAGTCATAAAAGTTGACGTGAACGAAACCCTAGTCCCAGCATTTTTGGAGCCGTATCAGGGGGTGACAGTTCTCTGTGCGCCAAATAAGTTTTGGCTGCGACACCTTAAATTAGTCTACCTACTTGTATCTATAAGTGTGTCCTTTCGGATGACATCACACATTGAATTTCTCATATGGCTTATGATATACCCAATGACAACTATTATGACTTCCTTTTTACGGCGAAGCGTTAGGTTGCATCAAAGTACATCAATCACTATATAGAGACACCAATGCCCTCAAGTCTAGGACAAGCAAAACACTGTCACTACGATATTCATCTCGTGACACTGAGATGAATCCTCACAGTGGGTCAATCCAGTATATCTCCCTTGATATACCCATATGTCTGCGTTAGCAACCCATGCTCAACCAGCGCATATACCAGTCTCAACTGAATCATAGCTGTCTCATATCCACTATGATTCTCGACCAGGGATAAACACAGAGACTAGATGAAATCTATCTCTTAGGGACATTGTATATACAAATGTACATATGCGCAGATGTACAAACTTGCATAATAACGACAATGCCAGGATAACTCATCTATCAACTAGATGCGATACACATGTCCCAGTGGACCATCCTGAGGTCCTAGGGCATAAACACTAACAACCTTCAACTTGCACTAGGACCCTGGATTGAGCAACCTCACGACCATGTCCTAAGCACGACCTGCCACACTCTTGCTGTGCCAAAGCATCGGTCTATGGGCCTATCACGATTGTGTCAGTGTTCATATCTGCTATATCTTAAGTACCTTTGTCCCCAAGATAAGGTATAAGAATCTGAGTACACCTGCGAAGTTCAACAAAGAACTCTCACTGCTTCCCAAAAGCATTTGCATACTCTGCTTTCAAGTAGTCTGCTCTGAAGCTCCCAAAGCTTCTAACACCACTGCAGGAACAGCTAGACTGTCATTGGTCTGACTAGAACAAGCTACCAAGTGAATACACTGAGCTTTTCCTGTCATTACTGAGCAAGAACCACCCCTTAGTTCTACATAGAACCTAAGTGTGTTCTTAACTCCTTATCTAGTGCTGAGCACCTGGACTAGACATGGTATCTTTTGGTTATGCTCTCGGCACAAACCACGTCTAGTCTATAACATACCATCATCGAAGTATGTTATCTGACTTGGCACTTGGAGTTTCTTGGACTTATCTAAAAACTCACACACCTACCCCATACGTGATGTCCATTAAGTCATTTATCACAAGACATTTCCCAATCATCTATTCACCAAGTGAAGGATCGGGATATCGTCTTTGATGATCTGTATGTCCCCAACATACAAGACTAGAGATGTCATCAAGCTCCCACTGAACATAGGTACTATAAGGTGAAGATTCTTTATCATGTTAAGAGTTACCCATAACACTGACACACATGAATCGATTCAACCTTATTCCCACACTTTCTGAGCCTAGTCACCCACAACCTTTATACGAGGCTCAGATTCCATCTTTGACCATCTGTGCTAGGCGGCTGACCTTGGACTGAATCCAAGTCACAATTTCCTCCCACTTGTCATTTTCAAGGAAATACATTTCTAAGAAAAATAGCATCAAGAGCAACAATCGCTTGTTCTCCTGTGGGTCTATAGAAATTAGTATCCCTAAGTCAATTTAGGATACTCCACTTACACTTATTAGATCTTGATTCTATGTCACTAGATTCAGATATATGACCCCCAAAGTCTCACATCTATAGATCCTGATAATCAGTCATGTCATCTCCTTTCCTGGAGATACATTTAAGATGAAATAGTTCAGTGTCGAAGAAACTATCAGCATAACCTCAGCAGCGATATGGTTGACTTTCAATTCCTCCCACTAGAACCACCTTCCAAGGTGTTCTCTAAGAGATATGAGCTATGAGCAGACCTCATACTCACTATGATAGTCACCTGTGGCTCAAGTACTCTTCATCCAACCTGGACTGAAGATCACTTATGAATTTTGATAAGCTGGTTCCATATATATTTTGGTAATTTCATGAATTCCTATATTTTGACCATTCCACTTCACCTCACTTGGTGAAAAACATTTATCAGCAAACAAGTCTTTGCCCATCTATCACATCTCAAAAGAGGTTAAGATAGTCAATCTCTTAGAAGGAGTTCGAATCCAAGAATTCATGTGCATGAAGTCAGTGGATGCATCACTTGTTTATGATAAAATATATGAGTCAGAAGATTGGAATTCAATTTGAACCACTTATTAAATTAAAGTTATTTTATTACCTCATTATTTTGCACAATGTAATGACAAGAGATTTGCAAATGAAAAGAATGTCAAATTCCTTTTATTCCAAAAACTCTACTCCAAAGGAATAGATTCAATGTCAATTACATGTTTGCAAAAATAAAACAATCCTATCAATGACAAATGAAAAATAGCTCGGCAGCATCAATGCTCCAGCAAGATTTTCTTATTGTCATCCATGTCCTATTTCTCTGGAGCTCCTGCATATTTTTGCAAATACTAGTCTCACCATGTGATATAAAATACCCATGTACAGAAATAGACAATATGGGATTTGGTAATAAAATTACCTGAGCCAGAAGACAAAGGGTTACTTCTCTTCATCTCTTTCTGATGATGCATGAAGTCTTTGTGCCAATGGCCCTCCTGGCCACAGTTGAAGCACTTGTTCTCCCTCACCCTGCCTTTCTTCAGTGCCTTGGCCTTGGACTTGCCCTTACCCCTTTTTCGCTTCTTACTATCCTTGGAGACTATAGGAACAGACTTGGGTTTGGACCTGACCATTTCCTTCTCGGTCGCTTCCAGTAGTTTTAGCAGCTCCTCATGAGTACAAGCAATTTTGTTCATATTGAAATTAATGATAAAAGAGCAATAACTCGGAGGCAGCGATTGCAGAATAAGGTCTGTAGCCACATCTTGATCCATCGGGTGTCCTAGTCCAGTGAGATGTGACAAGTACCCAAGCAACTTGAGTACATGTGGTCCCACTAGAGCACCTTCAGGCATCTTGCACTAAAAAAGCAGCCTTCAATGTCTCAAACCTTTTTGTTCTAGCCTACGACTCGAACAGTTGCTTTAGATACGTAATGATTTGAAATGCATTATGATCCTCATACTGCATCTGCAACTCGGACGACGCCGTGGCTAACATAAGGTAGCCAACATGGCGTCATCCTGATGCTTGCGAAAAACATCCTGTTCAGCCGTGCGGGCTCAAGATGACGGGTGAGGAGGAAGCGCTTGCTCTAAGACATACAGCTTCTTCTCTTGCTTGAGGATTATCCTCAAGTGCCAGTACCAGTCCATGAAGTTAACTCCAATCAACTTCTCCCTCTCAAGGAAGGAACAGAATGATAGTCACTGTTGTTATTGCTTGTAGAAGCCATCTACAATACAAACAAGAGCAGATCAGTATCACATTTCAATCATTTATTCTGGCCTTTTATAAATGATTGTTTCTCACTATTTTATTCGAATCGATAATCCTCAAAAATCGATTGAGAAGTCGCCCGACTTCCTTAGTGAGATGGGATCCTCATTTCGTACACGGCCTTGCATCCCACGACGGTGGGATGTACTGCACAAGGTGACGCATACTTCCTGAGGTAGGCTCGCCGGCCAATTGCTACTCGGCAATTCCCCTTCTCAAGACCGTTCAGGCACTTTGTGTCCAGCGAGGGCTGGATACAACACAAAGTCCTAACCTCTTGAGGCTGCTTCTAGAAATTTCATCATGTGAACCACCGCATATGAAAAATCTAGTCAAGTTCGACCTGACCGTTATACCTAGGGCCAACAATTTCCTTGCGAAAGGCGCGTCCAGAGTTTTAACCGGACTGGGGAAATTATTGTCACCACACGCCTCCTGAAGATAGATGGGTGTGTCCCACGAGGGTGGGAAACAGTGCACAGCACCATTGATCGACAGTTTGACGAGGGCTACACGTCAGAAAGCTAAGGAATGGGACTTTATATAATTTAGTGAGGATTTTTGTGGTCTCGGCACCATGAGCTTTTTATCTTATTCTACCAATACAGGCACGCAATCCTATGGTGGAATAAAACCAAAAGCAGTAAAGGCATGCTAGAACAGAAATAGTAAATATGATGTGATCAAAGCCCAAAACATGGGTAATAAGCCCCAAACCTAGTCCTATCCACTTAGCAGTACCAAGGGCTATGAGCCATGGGCCCATGCCAACAAGTCCTTAGCTCATCCCTGAGTGCCCTAAGGGCTCTGCTCCAAGGCCCCGAGGTGCGCCACCTAGGTCTTCAGCTCCATGGGTTAGCTCGCGAGCCCTAAAGGCACCATCCAGGAAAACCCTAGACCCCCTTTAGGTTCGGCCAACCCGAATCATCTCCGTGAGCTAGCTTGCATATCCTAAGCTCCTCCTAGGATTCGGCCAACTCCGATCTCCCCCAGGAAGTTAGCTCGCAAACCCTAGGCTCCTCCTAGGGTTCGGCCAAATATCCATGTGCCATCTCTATGCTAGGTATCTCACCTCAATGCTTGATACAAATCATCCCTTGCAAGGTGCGCCACCTAGAGGTGCGCCCCCTTTGCTTGGATGTGCCATCAAGCATCTTTGGCGATCGACCTTCCTCCATCAGCCCGTGAACTTAAGAAGCATCCAATGGACCTTCAAGCTCTTGGCTAATGATAGAAGATCAGCCCCTTTGCAAGCTTGGAGCGCCAATCCTCTTCCTCAACCCATGAACCTCTATGCGCCACCTAGGAAAACCTAGGATGCACCATGGTTCGGTTAAGGAATAAGACCAGCCCCCTTAGGTTGCTTTTCCTTCATCATCAGCCCTTGAACCCATGTGTGCGCCACTAGGAGACCTAGAATCCATGAGGGTTCAGTAGAGGATGAAGGTCAGCCCCCTCACTTGACTAGGTTGCGCCATCACCTTATCTACCATCCTCCCATAAGTGAACCAACTAGGTAACCCTAGAAGCCACTCAAGGTTAGGTCAAATAAGGGAATGTGCCACCATGGGAGGTGAGGTGTGCCAAACCTAACCCTAGCCGCCACCCCCTTAGATGCACCCCTAGCTTTAACCCTAGAAGCCACCCTAGGGTTCAACTAGGTCATGGGTTGCGCCACCTTAACAGATGCGCTAGGGAGAGAGAGAGAGAGAGAGAGAGAGAGAGAGAGAGAGAGAGAGAGAGAGAGAGAGAGAGAAACGCCACAATGTCTTCAAAATC
Source organism: Costus lasius (assembly GCA_027563935.2). Lineage (NCBI taxonomy): Eukaryota > Viridiplantae > Streptophyta > Magnoliopsida > Zingiberales > Costaceae > Costus > Costus lasius. The sequence goes on from CM050448.1 coordinate 32,583,230, forward strand.
TTCATTTTTAAATTACAACACAGGATTGAAAAACAAAATTAAAAGACGGCACGCAGGCCTCACATTGTTACATCACAGGCATGGCAATAGGGCTTGACTTTGATCACAACATAAATGCACAAATAGAATTACTCATGCGATTCTACATGCTATGAAAAACAACAAGTAATCACTTTTATTTTTCATAAAACCCTTTCAATTAATTTTCAGCGACTCTATATCATCCTTCTATGTTGTCTCACCCCTCTTAGGAGTCTACAAAGGGTAGCCGCCCCTTGCAATCCTTACCCCGTAGAGATTAGGACAATCACCCAGTCCATGCCCCATAATTTCCTATGGGTCTTGCACCATGGGTCTATCTCATGAGCATAAGGAGGGGTAAATTCTTCCACATAGGGTCTATCCCAGATGTGAAGAAAACGAAACTAGAAGATGATTAAGAGGCGAAAATCAAAAGACCTTAATTTTCAATAGAAAATTCATGGCATAAAACTTTCGAAAACAATTTTCATGACATGGGGTAGGCGCATGTAGAAAAGACACCTTCCGGCCTCGTAAGATCGCTCTGATACCACTGTTGGGAATGCTCGGACCTTAGAAAAACTTTAAACACAGCGGAAGCGGAGGTCCGAAACAGAATTCCAGAAACACCAGGATCACTTACGAGAGAAAACCGAAGGATGTGAAGAGCAATACCTTATCAAGCAACTTTAGGAGCGGCTAATGATGAAGACGCGCAAGGGCTCGTCCTCTGCAATCGCGCACACACAGACACCTCGTGATCTCTCCAACCTCCACGCGTGGTGCTAGCCTCTGGAGATGAGATCCACGCCTCTTGATCTTCTCAACTTGTGCCAATGCCAAGGAGAAGAGGGACGTTGGCGATAACGAGTGGGTAGCACTACCACTTGTCCCAACCCTTGATGCAAAAAAAACTTTTATTGTCGTCACCTCCAGGACCCTCACGCCAAGGAGCAGGGGGGAGGCGACAACTAGAGAGAATAGAAGAGTCTGGTACAAAACAATCTCCCAGGTGGACCACTCTATTTATAATAGCAGAGCTAGACGCACACTAGAGATTTTTCCCATGTGGGATAATGAGCATAGGCGCCTACTCACAATTAAGCGTCATGGGTTCGAATCCCCGTATGCATAATTAATTGTAAATTGCATCCAAGCTTATTAATTAGCCAAGAGAAAAATTCTCTTGCCAATTAATAATTTTATTTTATTCATGTGACTGAAGTGCCAAGCCCCAAACTTGCACTAAGACCCTTGTTTGACTCATTTTGACAACACAGGTCAACAGAGGTCAAACGTGGTCCACTAGTGGTCAAACTTGAACTAAAATAAAACATCATCTTCTCTATAAAAGTCTCAATGCATCAGTTCCCCAAAAAGATCCGAATCATACAATGATTCGATCAGAGGCTAAACGATTAGTATGAGAACTCGAGTGTCAAGGTGTGCAACCCTATAGGTTCTTCAAATGTTGGCAGTGATCACTAAATCATCACAAGCAATGAGTGGCACCTAGCAGTACATCATTGCTACCCAAGTCATCAGAATGGTGTCATCATCGACATCCCCTAAAACTGCAACAAAGTATAAGTGCAGCTTTGTCCTTTTGCCAACAAATGTCCAAATTGGGCAAGTGTGTCACACTTAATCCCAATATTATGACATGACTAAATCAAGTTCTCACCTGTGTATGGCCATACACTTTCAGTCATCCATATAGGGGCGCTATGGACAATCAAGCTTCCTCGTAAGGAAGGGGCAAATCCTCTATTGGCACATTGAATCTCTCATATGGCTTATGACATTCCCAATGACAACCGTTATGACTTCTTTTTTATGGCGAAGCGTTAGGTTGCATCAAAGTACATCAATCACTATATAGAGACACCAATGCCCTCAAGTCTAGGACAAGCGCAACTCTGTCACTGTGATATTCATCTCGTGACACCGAGATTAATCCTCACGGCGGGTCGATCCATTATATCTCCCTTGATATACTCATATGTCTGCGTTAGCAACCCATGCTCAACTAGCGCATATACTAGTCTCAAGTGAATCATAGCTGTCCCATATCCACTATGATTCTCGACCAGGGATAAACATAGAGACTAGATGAAATCTATCTCTTAGGGACATTGTATATGCAAATGTACATATGCGCAGATGTACAAACTTGCATAACAACGACAATGCCAGGATAACTCATCTATCAACTAGATGTGATACACATGTCCTAATGGACCATCCTGAGGTCCTAGGGCATAAACACTAACATGATCGATCCTACTACCAAAGCATAGGGCACTTGACTCATGTCATCCCTCTCGGCCTGTGTGGTGGGACATTGGCTCTTTGAGAGAGTAATGCCATGTCTCACTAGAAGGTAACCTTTCTTGGACTACTCCAAGTTGAACCTCTCCAGGACCTTATAAATGTAAGTACTTTGACAATGGGCTAGGAGTCTCTTGGATCTATCCCTGTACATCTTCACATCCAGGATATAGGTGGCCTCCCCTAAGTCCTCCATCTCGAAATACTTCTCCAACCATGTCCTTACAGACTGAAGCCCAGGGATGTCATTTCTGATGAGTAGTATGTCATCAACATACAAGGCCAGTCACCAAGCTCCCACTGAATTTTCTATACACACAAGCATCATCTTCACTTTTGATAAAGCCATAATCTCTTACTGCCTTATCAAATCGAGGATTCCAACTTCAAGATATTCACATCGTGAAGCCATCGGGTTGTGTCATATTCACATCCTCTGTCAGCTTCCCATTAAGGAACACTGTCTTAACATCCATCTGTCATATCTCATAGTCATGATATGCAGCTATAGCAAGCAGAATCAAATAGATTTAATCATGGCAACTGGCGAGAAGGTTTCATCATAGTCCACCCCGTGGACTTGTCTAAAACCTTTAGCCATAAGTCTACCCTTATAGGTAACTATGTTGCCATCTATGTCGGTCTCCCTTTTGAAGACCCATTTATAGCCTATGGGTTTTACCCCCATTAGGGAGCTCAACCAAATCTCATACTTAGTTAGCTGACATAGAATCCATCTCGGATCGCATGACCTCAAGCTATCTCTCAGAGTCCAATATAGCGACCACCTCATCATAGGTCCGGGGTTCATCCTTTGTGATGAAGATTCCATCGTGTTGGGTCGGCAGCAACCCAAACCTCTCAGGTGCATGATGAATCCTCGCATACCTACATGGGACCTATGTTTGAGCCTCTAGTTGCCTAGCAACTGGTGCAGGTGGTTCAGGTTCTATCTCTGTCTCTTGTGGCTGCACTTTGACCTCATCCAAGTCAAACTTACTCCCACTAACTTCTTCCATGAGAAATTCTTTTTCTAGAAAGGGAACACGCTGAGCAACAAAGACTTTGCTCTCGGTGGGGATATAGAAATAGTATCCTTTAGTTTCCTTATGATACCACACAAATACACATTTATCTGATCTAGGTTCTAGCTTGCTAGAATCTTGACATTTGACATAAGCCTCACATCCCCAGATCCTGATAAAAGAAAGGTTAGGGCGTCTCCCACTCCATACCTCATATGGAATCTTGAGAACACTCCATACCTCGTATGAGAGAAGCTATTTCAAGTGCATGACCCCAGAATGAGAGTGGTAGAGTTAAATGACTAATCATAGATCGAACCATGTCCAACAAAGTTTGATTTCTTCTCATAGACACACCATTCCATTGAGGTGTTCTAGGAGGAGTGAGTTGGGATAGGATCCCACACTCTCTAAGATAGTCAATGAACTCACCGCTCATGTACTCTCCACCATGAATTGATTAAAGAGTTTTGATAGATCTACCGAGCTAGTTCTCTACTCCATGTCTGAACTCCTTAAATTTCTGAAAGGATTCAGATTTATGTCTCATCAGATAGACATAACCATATCTACTAAAATCATCAGTAAATGTGATGAAGTAGTTGTACACTGATCTGGCTTGTTTACTAAATGGTCCACACGCATCACTATGTATAAGATACAATAAACCTCCTGCACTCTCACCAATCTTGGTGAAGGGCACTTTTGTCATCTTTCCTAATAAACAAGGCCCACAATTATCAAACTCCTACAAGAAGGTTGAATCTAACAACCCATTTCCATGGAGTTGTTGGATGCGATTCTTGTTTATATGGGTTAATCGACAATGCCAAAGGAATGCACCAACTAAACGACTCAGTTCGATCCTTTTATTATTTATGTTACAAATAGAGCTATCCATGTCCAAGACATATAATCCGTTATATAAAGTACCCTTCCCATAAAACATATTTACAAATGAAAAAGAACAAATGTTCTCCTTTATTTCAAATTTAAATCCTTCTTTGCCAATCAAGGAATGGATACAATGTTTTTAATAAGTGAAGGTACATAGTAGCATTGATCTAACTCTAACTGAAGTCCAGAAGGCAAGGAGAAAGTCAAAATTCCTACTGCAACAGCAGCATCCTGTGCCCCGTTTCCAACTCATAGGTCAATCTCTCTAGACCGCACCGATCTACTTTTCTTGAGCCCCTGCGTATTTATACAAATATGAGCTCCGCATGTAGTATTCAATAACCTTGACATAAAAGTAGAAAGATTGACTTCAGTAACAAATACTTGAGCTGGAAGACAAGGCCTTGCCTTTCTTCTCCTCATTCGGAAGTCGCATCATCTCCTTCATCATGTGAGGTGGTCCTCCACATGAATAGCGCTTATTATTCCTAATCCTTTCCATCTTTAACTTCAGTTCCTTAGTTAAGCCTTTTGGCTCAACACACTGAATGTCAGCTTTAGGAGGATTGAGCCTAACCAATTCATCGAAGAGCTGCTTTAGATTAGGAATAATCTCAGAAGCACTCTTCTATTCATATGGCCCAAGAAACTCAGGCGACATGTTAGTTAGCATCAAATTAACAACCTCTAAAGTATCAGCCTGATGCTTATCATAAGCATCCTTCTCAGCCGCTGAGGCCGAGCTTGGAAGTGGCTCAGGAATAGGCTATGCAAGGACATACAACTTTCTCTCGAGCCTGAGGACTATCCTCAAGTTCATATACCAATCCAGTAAGTTGGGTCCAGTTAACTTGTCCTTTTATAAGATAGATCGCAGTGACCATCTGCTATTGTTCATAGCCATTGTTCTACAACAACCAAGAAAAGCAGATTAGTACTACTTCGAATCATCTAATTTGGACTTGTATTAAATGATCTGGCTCCCACTATTTTAATCAAATTGACAACCCACAAAGTCAATCAGAAAATTTGAGATTTCCTAGTGAGATGGGATCCTTATTCCACATGAAGCTATGTGTCCCATGAGGGTGGGATGAGATGCACGAAGTGACCCATGCTTCTTAAGGTGGGTACGCCCGCTGATTGCAGTTAGCAATTCCCCTTATTTAGACTGTCTAGGCATTTCATGTCCAACGAAAGCTGGAAACAACATGAAACCCTAACTTGTTAATGATGCCTCTAGACTTCCATCATATGGCCACCACATATGAAAAACTAGTCAAGTATATTCCTAACCGTTATGCCCAGGGCTAACAAGTTTCCTTGCAAGGGCATGACCAGGTTAAAACTGGACTGGGAAAACCATTGTCACCACGTTCCTTCTAAAGATAAGTGGGTGTGTGATGTGTGCCGTACTAACGCACAACTAACTACAAGCGTGATGGTTTTGTCATGATAGCACTTAAGATGTCGATCCCACAGGGACAGTGATCAAGTACCAAAGGATTATGAATTAATAGCTAGACAATCAGATCAAGTGTTTTAAAATCATGAAACGTAAAGGTAATATCACTTAAAGTAAATCAAATCTGGCAAGAGAAAGCTTCGAGGGGAAAAACAAGGGTTAGAGATATCGGAACATCGGGTTCGTCTCGTTGATGGATCTCAAATACAAACGAGTTATAGTTATAGCAAAGCAATTTTAAGAGTGCTCAAAGAAATATCCAACGGTACAGATTACCCTCTTTCGACAGTGTAATCTGGTATCAATCGAGATCGGTGTCCTACTTTCGTGGCAAACTGGATCTAGATTGATCCAATGGGTTCCGAGATATTATGATGTTCTTCATGCAAATCCCGCCCGAATTCTTGACGGCTCAGAGCATGTCCGATCTAGCAGATCTAGCGTCACAATTCACCTTTTGGTCCTTCTTGCGATGCCCGAGAAAAGAAATTACGTGATCAAGGTAACTCTAACAGTAAAATAGCATAGAACAGATAAACATAATGTAAAATATGCAATTGCTTTAAAATAACAAGTTTGAGAACGAGATACAAACAACGAGACTACACCCTTAGTTCCGACAAAAGGATTACGCTATCATAGCGTCGTTTAAGTATAAAACTCAATGAGAATATCAAAATATAGGAAAGAATTGAAGATAGAAGACCACAAACTATTCAAAAAGGGTTGAAATCTTCTTCCTCCAAGCCTTCTAGAATGGATTCACAAGAGAACTTCTTCTCCCAAACTTTCACCAAGAACTCCACCTCTAGCCAAGACTCATCGCCAACACAAGAAGCATTCACCCATTTTATAAAACCGAAACCCATTTCTGAACATATTCCTTGAAAGCTCTCTTAAGTAGCTGCGTTTTGACCCTAAGAACATTCAAAACGGAGCTATAATGTGGGAGTTATGGCTCTTTAAAGTTTAGGCTGCGCAAGTGAGATTATGGGTGTAATGAAGATTACAGACATGGCTATAATGTTGACATCGGTCCTCTTCAGCTCTTGAAATGTCCATACACTTATGGGCCATTAAAAGTTCATCGTAATGATACTAAAAATGCCCAAATCCGAGTTGTAACGGAAAAGTTATGAGTCATTTAATGTAGCCCATTAACGCACTTAATGCTCTCAACACCATTACGGGTGTAATGAGATTATGGGCATGCCTGTAATTTCTGTAGCAAATTTTGTTTCATCTGAAATTTTGTGAGTGAGTTGACCTTTGAATTAACTTGAATTCTGGCCAAAGTATGACATCAAAGGTCGCCGGTGTGAATATTACGGACATGATGAAATTACGGCTATACCCGTAACGTCTTCTGCCGAAGTTTTTGTCTTCCGAAAGGCTTCTTTTGAGAAATTCGAGGGCGCGTCTTCAAAATATGATTATGCTTGAATGGAAATGGGCTTCTTTATAATTTATACTGGAAATTACGTTCATAATGCAGATTATGGCCTCGACCGTAATTATGGAAATTAGCTCCGTTTGAAGCCAAACTTCTCGTTAAGGTTCCTGATTCACTCGGGGATATAAATATACTTCCAAATAGCTCCAAAAGTTAGTGAATTGTCCTGTATTCATCAACATGACAAGAAGTGACGCTTCTGAAGAAAATCAATGAAATAAGCCGGAAAGAGATGTAAAAGCATGAAAATAGGTCTCGATTCACAGGTAAATATAGGTCTAAAAGACTATAAAAATACAAGATATCAAAATCTCCAAGACTTAGATCATTGCTTATCCTCAAGCATCTAAAGCAGAGAAGAGTGGTAATCAGAAAAGATAAAATCACGTCAAGTTTGTAAAATGTCCATAGGAGATATCATTATGAATAAATCTTAGTAAGTCAGGACATTCAAAATGATCATCTGTCATGAGGAATAAAGGTGTGAGGATCCAGAAACAAAAGTGTAATATCCATGATTGATCTTCTAACATCAAAAGAATAATGTATAAATGTAATCCATTAGGATGCATATTGAGCACTTAATTGAGAATTTAACTAAGTGATTTCTCATTATTTTGTAAAGTGAAAACAAAGAAGAGAGAAAAGGATATAAGTCTTTAAGTGATGTATAAAGAGAAAAACACCTCATGCTTTTCTTTATAGCCACCTCAAGCTTGTCATGAGGATAAGATGAACTTGGTGATTACACCTCATACTAGGGGTGACTAATGAGGTAAAAATGAAGTCAACATAAGGAAAAAAATAGGGTTTTTACCAGAAACTTCGTTTGGGCTTGGGTAAGAAGTGGTGAAGGTGGTGAAGTGAAGAAGAAGACTAAGAAAGGCATAAATTTTCATAAGGCAAGTTTCTACCTTATGCCCTACATTCATGGTTTCATAAATATGATAATTAGATAATAAAATTATGTTTAAATCCTAAATATCTAGTTCATACTCTGATTTATTGAACTCAAAATGAATTTTGAAGATTGATGCTAAACTAAACTAATGTGGAGAATTTTAAAAGAATGGTTAAGGTGATGTGAGTATACAATTCTGACCTTGTTAGGGTTCTTATTCTATATCTTTCTACACACAAGTGGTTTATCAGTGAGAATTGATTTGTGTGAAAGAGTACTTGAAAACCTTTCCAACGCATCCAATAGTGTATATAGTTAATCAGAGCTAGGGCATCAATTATGCAGCAACATCCAGTATATGTTGTTTGTCATACCAGTCTAACCTACTTGTATTGTTTTGCTCAGAACTTCCGATTTACAACTTCGTTTTGAGTAATTATCATTTTGTACGAAAGGCGATTCACAGATCTTTCCGACGGACCATATATTGAATATATTTCATATGCATTGTAGTTGTAAACCGACTGGATTTGTGAGATCAATGCCCTGCAATTTCTGGAAATATGGCAGCTTGACCCTTTGTTACCATAACCCTGATATCTTTTTGTGTACTTTACCAAATGGACTCAAACCAAGCTTATTGGAAAGTAGACTCAAATATTATTTCAATGAGTCCTATATTGTATGGTTTTATGCTGTATATCCTTATGACTCATGTGAATGAATTGAGCTGAACAAATTGATATTGTCTATTGAACTCTTATGGTGGAATTTGTAGTTAATCTTATGCACCTTCCATGCACATGCTTTTGATGAATGGATCAATGTCCTTTTCTGGCATTATGATTATTAGTTGATGCATGGGGTTTGTCATTGTACACTTTTGATACTTTTAGCCACGATCATGTTCTAAGGGCAATTGTATGAAGGCAATAATGCCATTTCGTTACTTTGACTTTGTTATGAAACCATTGTTCTTTGGCCCTTACATCTTATAGTGGGAAAATGATTTGATCCCATTTATGGGAATTAAGTGATGGATGTGGAACTAAGTGCTACATGGAGCAAAGTGCCACATTGGAAATAATGGGGGCCACCTCTTGAGTCCATGGGAGCCACCTCTAGAGTCCCTCCATTCACATTTGATTGGGCCTTGGTGAGCCTTTGCCTGCTTTCGTTTTGTGGGCTTTTCCAGACGTGGGTTGGTCTTGCTTCCAGACGTGGAGGACTTTGTTTTGCTTTGTTCCCACTACTCTGTCTATGATACTTTGATATTCATGAGTTAATAATGCTATCACTAGTTCCTTTGTGACATTTTGGTACTCATGGGATGAGTACATCTTTTGTGTCCATAATGATTTTGATACTCATAAGTTAGAAATATCACGATTTACTTGGGTTCTTCATATCATCCTTAAGCTCTATGTCTAGGTTGTCATTATCGTATGAGTTTAAATATTCTTTTGATAAAGTCCATAATGATGCTTCTCTTTTGCATATGATATGATTTGTTTAAACTGTAATCAAAAATGTATTTTGTTGCATGGGCAAAGTAGATCTTCTTGAGTTTTATAGCTCACTCTTTTGGCTTTATATAATATAGATTAGCTTTGGTTGTTTTTCCTTGGGGGCAATGAAGGAGGTGTTGAGAGGAAATTTTGCTACGACGCTCTTGTTTAGTAAAGCATAGCATGATATGCTTATATATGTATATATGTTGTGTATAGAAAGATGTTTGAGAAATTTTGGATATGATATCACATTGTACATATGAACTAGTTGTGTAAATGAAGTTTAATGGTTAATCTGTCTTTGTGGTTGGTTGATGAATAATGATATGATTACATGAATTGTCATTCACCTAGGACTATGCTTACAAAGTTGTTCTCAAATTTTGTTTGATTTGATTTTGGATCTTGGGAATTTCGTGTTAAATAGAACAGATAACAAATATTATTTCTAGGAGTGTGACACATAGTCAGATAAGACTTACCTCCACTAGATGCTGTAATCTTCTATGTGGTATATGTACTCAGTTCAAACCTGATTCATCCAAAGACACAGAGTTGGAAAAACATCAATGCACTCTTATTTGTTTTATTGTCTTCTCAATTTTTATTTCGACTTCAACTCATTTCTTAGGTACCACTGCAAATTTTATGCAGTGCCAAGTAGAGGATTCTTTTTTTTTTTAATACAAAGTAAAATAATGAGAGGAAATCATGGATTAGTGCATTGAGTAATTCCAACATCTAGCAAGAGAATCAAATTGATAGAGTAATATACTTCTATAAAAATATTATAAGCACACCGTAAGAGGAAATATCTCAATCAAAAAGTGGATCTATCACTTCACTAACCTTATCCATCAAATAGAATATTCAAATGAAATCCTGACCTAGAACCAAGATTCAAAAGATAATGATGTCCTTGGAATCAATATAAATATGAAGCTATCGTGAATCTTGTTGAAAATAAGAACAGTATTAGCATGAGTGTTGAAGTTCCTTGAATTGCTCCCAATCTTCATACAGAGACTCCCCATCTTTTTGGGTGAAACCAATGATCTAGTTTCTCAATTGAATAGTTTTGCTTCGGGGAAAGTACTTCGAGAGAAACGCCTAGGAAAGTTGTTCCCAAGTAGTTAGCGATTCAGGCTGGTGAGAATATAGCCAGTTTCTTGCTCTATCCCGGAGAGAGAATGGAAAGAGTCGTAGTCGCAGCACATCACTAGAAACTCCATTCATCTTTGTCGTGTCGTAGAACTCCAATAAAATTGATAGGTGCATGTTTGGGTCTTCAAAAGGTAGATCTCCGAATTGGTTCTGATGAACCATCGATAAAAGGGAGGGCTTTATCTTGAAGTTATTGGCCTCCACTGGAGGTCTAGAAATACTTGAGTGAAGTCCCTGCGCATTTGGAGCAGCAAAATCTTTTAGAGTTCTATTGTTGTTTGCCATCGTCAGATCGATAGGAATAGGTTCAATAATCCTCAATTCTTCTCTAGCACTCAATTCCTTTAATCGTCTTCTACGATGGAACGTCCTTTCAATCTCTTGATCAAGCTCGTACAGATCTTCAAGTCCACCTTATCGTAAACCTCTACGCATATAACATTTTAGCGCAGATAACAAAGATTGAGAGAAAAACTAAATCACAAAAACAAAGAGACAAAACAAGGACAAACCAAAGAAATAGAAACAAGGAAGCAAAAACAAAGGAACAAAAGCAATAGAAATAACAAAAAAGCAAAAAGTCTAGTCTACCAATTGTTAAATATCTTTGATATTGGTTGCTTGTCCCTAGCAACAGCACCAAAACTTGATGTGTGCGTACTAACGCACAACTAACCGCAAGCATGATGATTTTGTCGTGATAGCACTTAAGATGTCGATCCCATAGGGACAATGATCAAGTACCAAAAGATTATGAATTAATAGCTAGACAATCAGATCAAGTGTTTTAAGATCATGAAACACAAAGCAAATATCACTTAAAGTAAATCGAATATGGCAAAAGAAAGCTTCAAGGGGAAAAACAAGGGTTTGAGATATCAGAACATCGGGTTTGTCTCATTGATGGATCTCAAATACAAACGAGTTACAGTTATAGCAAAGCAATTTTAAGAGTTCTCAAAGAAATATCCAAAGGTATAGATTACCCTCTTTCGACAGTGTAATCCGGTATCAATCTAGATCGGTGTCCTACTTTCGTGGCTAACCAGATCTAGATTGATCTAATGGGTTCAGAGATATTATGAGGTTCTTCACGCAAATCCCGCCCTAATTCTTGACGGCTCAGAGCATGTCCGATCTAGCAGATCTAGCGTCACAATTCACCTTTTGGTCCTTCTTGTGACGCCCGTGAAAAGAAATTACATGATTAATGTAACTATAATAGTAAAATGCATAGAATGGATAAACACAAAGTAAAATATGCAATTGCTTTGAAATAACAAGTTTGAGAACGAGATACAAACAACAAGATTACACCCTTAGTTCCGACAAAAGGATTACGCTATCATAGTGTCGTTTAAGTAGAAAACTCTACGAGAAGATCGAAATATAGGAAAAAATTGAAGATAGAAGACCACAAACTCTTCAAAAAGGTTGAAATCTTCTTCCTCCAAGCCTTATAGAATGGATGCACAAGAGAACTTGTTCTCCCAAACTTTCACCAAGAACTCCACCTCTAGCCAAGTCTTGCCGCCAATGAAAGAATCTTTTCACCCATTTTATAGAACCAAAACCCATTTCTGAATGTATGCCTTGAAATCTCTCTTAATTAGCTGCGTCTTAACAACAAGAACGTTCAAAACAGAGCTATAATGAGGGAGTTATGGCTCTTAGAGTTTAGGCTGCACAAGTGAGATTATGGATGTAATGAAGATTACGGGCATGGCTATTATGGGTGTAAAAATATGAAAATAGGTCTCGATTCACAAGTAAATATAGGTCTAAAAGACTATAAAAATATGAGACATCAGTGTGTCCCACGAGGGTGGGAAATAGTGCATAACACCACTGATCGATAGCTTGACGAGGGCTACGAGCTAGAAGGCTATCTAGACTTGATATTTTATTTTTGAGGGTTTTTGAGGTCTCATCCTCTTAGTTTTATCATTTTTCTAACATTATACGTATGCAATCCTATAGTGATAACAAGAAGATAAAACATCACAAGCATGCTTTAGCAAATAAGGAAAGAAGTAAAGATGATGTGGTCATAGCCAAATCAACACATTGAACCAACACATTCCAAGGGGGGGGGGGGGGGGGTTCAATGCTTAACCTAGGAGACAAGCCCCAACAAGACCTAACCTAACTGTCCTCTAGCTTGATCTTGAAGGTTGGCTCCAAGGTCCTCGTCACCATGGTTTAGCTCTCAAACCCTAAAGGTAACCCCTAGGGATGTTGGAGTATGCCCTTAAGGCTAATGTTTGAGGCCTTGGGATTGTAACAGTATCATGTAATAAACTCTTAAGTTTATAAAGGCATGGTTGTTATTCAGATTGTTACCTTGTCTGCTGTAATAAGTGTACTTCTGATTAATGTCTCAAACCTGTTCAGCTAGGCTGACATGCAGTAATGTCCTTAGTCGAGATATCTTGGTGAACTTGAGACAGCCCTGATATGATTGAGACTAATGTGAGTTCTAATCTTGTAGGATGCTTCGAGCATGGAATAAGATGTAGACTCATGGGTACATTGGATGTACTGGACAGACCCTACTGGGATATTCGGTTGCTTGTCACAATGTGAATAATCCTTGTATGCTACAAGTGGCACATGTCCTTTGACTTGAGATCACTTGTGTTTCTAAATGATGAATGTCATTGTTTTGAGGTAGTTCAATATCATCTGAAATATAATGATTATAGACTATCTTGGATGATGATCAAGAGTCAGGTTAGGACACTAGTGATAGATACAGGATTGCCGTCTCCTTGTTTAAGGAGTGTGATGTTCTAGGGCCCCCCTATATGAGATGATTGAGAAAGTGTATGGCCATACCCAGATGATAGTGATCATCTGATCTAATCATGCTCATCGTATTGGAGTTACAGGCTTGATGTAATACCCCGAGTATAGTCCCACATTGCAAGTGGGAGAAACTATTATGTGGTTTATAAGGCTTAGTGGGCTTGCTATTGTTAACTTGGGCTTAAGCATTTTAATAAATTGGGCCACGTTGCAAATCGGCTCACCAAGTTAATGAATAGTTTGCTTACTAAGCGGGTCGTAACAAATGGTATCAGAGCAAAACTTAGTCCTAAGCATGGTGAGAGGCCAATAGGAAAGGGCTACCGAGGATGGTGGAGCCACCTTTGGGCTGACCTCACATGCTGCCGACTAAGGGATGATTCTTGGGCATGTGTTAAGGTTTGGGCTTGACGAGGACGTCAAGTCTTAAGTGGGGGAGATTGTAATACCCCGAGTATAGTCCCACATTGCAAGTGGGAGAAACTATTATGTGGTTTATAAGGCTTAGTGGGCTTGCTATTGTTAACTTGGGCTTAAGCATTTTAATAAATTGGGCCACGTTGCAAATCGGCTCACCAAGTTAATGAATAGTTTGCTTACTAAGCGGGTCGTAACACTTGACGTGCTTGTCCAATAAGAACATCCAGTGGCAAAGGAAACATGTATGCCTTGTGAAGAAGATTCACACTTGTGCTATGATTTGGGAGTAGTTTTGGAAGACTCTTTCCTTTATATCGGGAGACAGTGATGTGTTGCTAGATACCCCTCACTGATCGTGATAACGTAAGTTGTCGTTAGCGACATTTAAAGGAAACCCTTAGGGTCGCACAATTTGGTGATATGGCTTACTTGAGTCAGATCGTGTGGACTGGATTGTTTTGATTCAGTTTAAAGGAGTTTAAACTCTGATTGTAAGTGAGATCCAGTCTGATCATGTTTGATTGATTAGAGCTTGAGATCGGTAAGCTTCGATCGAGAGTGTGGATGCTAGATCGATGAGATCAAGGGCATCAAAAGATGAACGGTCAGATTTTGAACCTTAGGGTTTATTTTGGTCTAGACCAATTCTTGGGCTGATTTGGTTTGGTCTTGTTTTGATTTGGTCATTGAACCAAAGTCAATTGAACCGGTTCCTTTTGGTGAACGCATGGTTCAATGTGATGGGCGTTTTGTGTAGTTCACTAAGTGTGAACGTATGGAGTGAAGACTTACCTTATTGGGAAGCCTCAACGCCAAAACGCCTTGAGACCAAGGAAAACGTAGAGATCCTTCAAGGCTTCTTGCATGCGAAGAGAGCTTGGGAGTGTATCTCATCGCCGAGAGCAAGAAGGATTTTCGGAAAGCCAAGAAGACACCAAACTCTCCTTCATTCGATCAAGGACCTTTGAAGCCCTTTGCTAGCACAAAGGACGACAAGGAGTAGGCCAACTTCATCTTGTGTGTGGCACACTTTGGAGGAGAACCCTATCGTTTTCTTGCTTCCAAGCCGAGTCCAATCTAATGGCCATGGTATGATTCTTGCTTCATGATTGCAATCATTTCGTTTTAGTTGATTATACATCATGCATGCCGATCCCTTGAAACCCTTGCTTCCGCTTAAAACCAAAGATGCGCCATCCATAGGGTTTTCGCCCCCCTCTTGAAAGGGGTTTTATCCGCTTGCGCTCCCCCTTGAAGGGGACCCAACAATTGGTATCAGAGCGGGTAATATGCATGTTGTTATGATTGCTTAAGCTTTTGTGATCCTTGTTTGCAATGATATGCTTAGATCTAACCGACATGCGAGAGTTACATGTTAAGTTTGCATATCCGAAACTTGATGTATGTCTCCTTGGCGCATGCTTAAGTTTCCATGCAAGTTGTTCTTGTTGCGCATGTGTTGGCGCTTGTGTAGTTTTTCTTACAAAACAAAAGGAACTTGCGCGCCTATCTAGATCTAAGGCCCTACTATAAACCCTTAGATGGGTTGATGGGGTTGAAGTCACCTCTAGGTTAGATCCAATAGTCTGATCAGACCATCTGATAGCCTAGATGGATCGACCAGATGGCACCTGTGCGCAAGCACGAGGTGGCCATAGGTCGATTGCATCTCAGGCGTGTCGCGAGGTCTGGTTGAGACAACTAGTGAACACACATGAGTTAGGCCCGGGGTCACACCCGCTTGCCAGAACTTATGAGCGTTGTTCAGCCCTTGGCGCATGCATGGTTGACCATTAGGTCAACTCGAGTCAGTTAGGACTTGGTGCATGCAAGGGCACTGGATCTGACTAGTTGGATGAGTGGATCCCTATCAATGGACCATTGTAAGGTTGTAGGGCACATAAGGAAATTAAAATTGATACCATGGGGTTTTCAAAATTTAATTTCATGAATGGATCACATGTTGATTTGATACTATATGCTTGTTTATTTAATCTTATGTGGGTTGCCCTAATGTGTGCTGTGCTGGGGCCTGCGTGCCTGGTTAATTATAAGTTAATATTATTTTGTGATCTGCGAATCACATTTGTAATTAATTTATTGTATATTTGACCTGCGAGTCAAACTTGTCTAGGTAGATCAAAATGTATTTTGATTAGACAAGAGCACAAAGGCACACATCCAAGAGGGGCATTCAGCTGGTGGCGCACCTAAGGTGCTCTTGGCGCTAGGGCCCTGGGTAGGACCAGATGAGATGCAAAAGGAGCTCAAGTGAAGACTTAAGTAAAATTAAGGTCTTACTTAGGGTTCATGGGCTTTTACCACATAAGATCAGCATGCTTTCTATTTATTGCTTTTATAATTAGAAATGCATGAGTTTATCTTCTGCTATCACCATAGGACTTGCATGATAGTCAAGAAGATAAAAGACCGGTAAAATCCAACGCTAAAATATCAAGCTCGTAAGCCTTCTGACGCGAAACCTCACCATTCTGACTATCGTTGGAGCCGTGTTGTACCCACTCAGTGGGCACGTCCATCTATCTTCAGACGGTGCGGGATTACACCTGCGTGTTACAGAGAAGGGATTTATCGCTTCTCGTTGCTCAGCATAGCACGTGGTGGTCCAGGGAGTAGGTCGGGTCAGCTTGACCATGTAGGCTACATATGTGGCGCATATGGTAGCACATGGAGGCAGCCATCTGTGGGATCAGAAACTGTGTTGTACCAACTCAGTTGGCACAGTCTGCTGGATTGCCCAGATGAAGGGGAATCGCACGGGTTGGCGATTGGCTGGGAAAGCCTACCAGAAATTAGTGCTTGTCATCTCTGTGCATCTTATCTCGCCTGAGCGGGACGCGGAGACCAAGTATGAAATCTGGATCCCATCTCACTAAAAGAGTATTACTCTTTCGGACTGTTTTATGGATTTTACAGTCAGGTAAAATAGTGAGGAAAAGGAATCATTCTTAAGTCCTGATTGATTCTTAACATTGATACTGACCTTGCTGTTCTTGCATTGTTGTAGATTCCTGCAGCAACGAACACCATGAGCTTCAATGTGCGATCCCTACTGGAAAGGGAGAAGTTTGCTGGGCCGAACTTCTCTGACTGGTTCGGACACCTTAAGATCGTTCTTAAGGCAGAGAGGAAACTGTATGTCCTCGAGACGGCTGTGCCGCCTCAACCCGCTGCGAACGCCGCAAGGGCGGTTCGTGATGCCTATGAAAAGCACGTCAATGATAGCATTGATGTCGCTTGCCTGATGCTAGCGTCTATGACGCCACCGCTGCAGCGTCAGCATGAGGATATGTCGGCTATAGAGATCATAGCGAACCTCAAGATGCTGTATGCTGCACAGGCGAGGACAGAACGCTATAATCTGACGAAGCTCTTCTTTCAGAGCAAACTGGCTGAAGGGAGCCCAGTGGGAGCTCACGTGCTCAAGATGATTGGGCACAAGGAGGCTCTGGAGAAACTGGGGCATACCATTAACCAGGAGCTTGCTGTAGACATAATTCTGCAGTCTCTTCCGCCTTCTTTCGATGTGTTCATCATTAACTTTAATATGAACAAAATCGATTGTACACCGGCAGAGCTGTTGAATATGCTCTTGACTACTGAGGAAACTCTGAAGGGAAAGCCTTCAACCTCTGTCTTGATGGTTCCTTCAAGGAACAAGAAGAAGGGGAAGAAGGGCAAGGCCCCTGTCAAGAACTACAGTAAGGCTCTGAAACAGAAGGTGAAGCGGTCCAAGGACAACAGGTGTTTCCACTGTGGCCAGCTGGGTCACTAGAAAAAGGACTGTAAAGCGCTCCAAGGAGATAAGAGGGGAAGCATCGCTTCTGGCTCAGGTATTTACGTGACGGAAGTCATGGTTTCATCTTCTTCTATATCATGGGTGTTGGACACTGCATGTGGAGTTCACATTTGTTCAAATGTACAGGAACTCAAGAGAAGAAGGCAGGTGGGACAGCATGAGGTAGACCTACGCGTTGGAAACGGGGCACGGGTTGCTGCTGTTGCTGTAGGAGACTATTTCATTTCTTTACCATCTGGCATTGTATTAGAATTAAACAATTGTTATTTTGTACCCAGTATTACCAAGAATATTATCTCCATTCCTGCTCTTGTCAGGAAGGGTTTTTCCTTTGAATGCAAGATTTCAAAGTGTATACTTTCTCTAGATAATATTGTGTATGCTACTGGTTCCATTAACAATGGGTTATTCATGTTGGACATGGAATGTTCTATACAAAACATTGATAATAAGAAAGCCAAGTATGCTGATGACAGCACCTTGCTATGGCATAGTCGTTTAGGCCATATTAACGAGAAGCGCATTAAGCGGTTGCATGATCATGGACTGCTGGGATCATTCTCCTATGAGGAGATTGATACATGCAAAGCTTGTTTAATGGGTAAAATGACGAAGTCACCTTTTCCTAATAAAGGTCAAAGGGCTTCAGGTTTACTTGACCTTATACACAGTGATGTGTGTGGGCCATTTAGTAAACATGCCAGAGGTGGCTATCAGTACTTCATTACCTTTACTGATGATTTCAGTAGGTATGGGTATGTCTATTTAATGAGACATAAAAGTGAATCTTTTGACAAGTTCAAAGAGTTCAAAAATGAAGTACAAAATCAGTTAGGCCGAAATATCAAGGCACTTCGTTCTGATCGAGGTGGTGAATACCTAAGTCATGCATTTACTGACTATCTGAAGGAGTGTGGGATTATCTCACAGCTCACTCCGCCAGTAACACCGCAATGGAATGGTGTGTCAGAGAGGAGAAATAGAACGTTACTTGATATGGTTCGTTCTATGATGAGTCAGGCTACTCTACCTTACTCCTTTTGGGGTTTTGCACTGGAAACAGCTGCAAAGGTACTAAACCGAGTGCCATCCAAGGCAGTTTCTAAGACGCCATATGAGTTATGGTATGGGAAACAGCCAAGCTTGACTTTTATCAGGATCTGGGGTTGCGAGGCTTATGTCAAAAAGCTCGCCTCTGGGAAACTGGAGAGCAGATCTGAGAAATGTATAATTGTCGGTTACCCTAAGGAAACTAAGGGTTATTATTTCTACGATCCCAAAGAGAACAAAGTATTTGTTGCTCGGACGGCCATATTTCTTGAGAAGGAGTTTCTTCTGCAAGAGGCCAGTGGGAGAGAAATAAAGCTGGATGAGAATCCAGAGGAAGGGCAAAGTAGTCAAGCACAGTTGGATGAGCCTGAGCCGGTAGATCAGGTTATTGAACAACCTGAGGCTCAAATATCACGGGAACCGTGAAGATCGGGAAGGATCCGTCGTCTGCCTGAGCGCTATGACGGAGTCTACATCATTGATAATGATGAACCCCTTACTTATGCGGATGCGGTCAGTGGACCGGAGTCAGGTAGATGGCTTGATGCTATGCGAGCCGAGATGGACTCCATGTCAGATAACCAAGTCTGGGATTTGGTTGATCCGCCTCCGGGAGTAATCCCTATAGGCTGTAAATGGATCTTCAAGAAGAAGATTGACATGGATGGTAACGTGGTTACCTATAAAGGCAGGCTAGTTGCGAAAGGTTTCAAACAAATCTACGGGATAGATTATGATGAAACTTTCTCACCTGTAGCCATGTTTAAGTCTATTCGGATTCTTTTCGCGATAGCTGCATATTACGATTATGAGATCTGGCAGATGGATGTGAAGACAGCTTTCCTTAATGGAAATCTGGACGAGGATGTGTATATGACACAACCTGAGGGTTTCACTAATCCATCAGATCGTCATAAAATATACAAATTAAAGAAGTCCATTTATGGACTGAAACAAGCATCTAGAAGCTGGAATATTCGTTTTGATGAATCAATCTCTGAGTTTGGTTTCATCAAGAACGAAGATGACCCGTGTGTATATAAGAGGTTTAGTGGGAGCGTGATTACTTTCCTAGTCCTCTACGTCGATGATATCTTAATCATTGGAAATGATATTCCTGAACTGCATGCTGTTAAAGCATGGTAAGGAAAATGTTTCCAGATGAAAGATCTAGGAGAAGCAGCCTTTGTGTTAGGTGTGAAGATCTACAGGGATAGATCTAAGAGGCTTCTCGGGCTGTGCCAGAGTACTTACATCGATAAAGTCCTGGAGAGATTCCATTTAGAGAAATCTAAAAGAGGATATCTTCCAGTCAGACATGGTCTGAATCTTTCGAAGAGTCAGTGTCCACAAACACAGACTGAGAAAGATGAAATGGACAATACGCCTTATGCTTCGGCTATTGGGTCCATTATGTATGCGATGTTGTGTACTCGCCCAGACGTCGCTTACGGGTTAAGCGTGACCAGTCGGTTCCAAAGTAATCCAGGTATGGCGCACTGGATTGTGGTCAAGAACATTTTAAAATATCTGCGGAGGACCAAAGATATGTTCTTGATATATGGTGGTCAGGAAGAACTCAGTATTGAAGGATATACTGACGCTTCGTTCCAGTCGGACCAGGATGATTTCCGATCGCAATCAGGCTATGTTTTTAGCTTGAATGGTGGAGCAGTGGTGTGGAAAAGTTTCAAACAGTCAACTGTTGCTGATTCCACAACAGAAGCCGAGTATGTTGCAGCCTCGGAAGCATCCAAGGAGGCAGTGTGGATTCGTAAGTTCGTGAGAGAACTTGGTGTTGTTCCTTCGAGTGCAGATCCTTTGGTTATCTTCTGTGATAACACTGGAGCCATCGCACAAGCAAAGGAACCACGGTCGCACCAGAAGTCCAAGCACATACAGAGACGGTTTCACTTGATCCGGGAGATCATTGATCGAGGCAAGATCAAAATCTGCAAGGTTCATACAGATGACAATCTGGCAGACCCGCTTACCAAGCCTCTGGCGCAGCAGAAGCATGAGAAGCACTGTAATAATATGGGTTTGAGGTTTCTCAACCATTAGATTAAGTGCAAGTGGGAGATTGTTGGAGTATGCCCTTAAGGCTAATGTTTGAGGCCTTGGGATTGTAACAGTATCATGTAATAAACTCTTAAGTTTATAAAGGCATGGTTGTTATTCAGATTGTTACCTTGTCTGCTGTAATAAGTGTACTTCTGATTAATGTCTCAAAGCTGTTCAGCTAGGCTGACATGCAGTAATGTCCTTAGTCGAGATATCTTGGTGAACTTGAGACAGCCCTGATATGATTGAGACTAATGTGAGTTCTAATCTTGTAGGATGCTTCGAGCATGGAATAAGATGTAGACTCATGGGTACATTGGATGTACTGGACAGACCCTACTGGGATATTCGGTTGCTTGTCACAATGTGAATAATCCTTGTATGCTACAAGTGGCACATGTCCTTTGACTTGAGATCACTTGTGTTTCTAAATGATGAATGTCATTGTTTTGAGGTAGTTCAATATCATCTGAAATATAATGATTATAGACTATCTTGGATGATGATCAAGAGTCAGGTTAGGACACTAGTGATAGATACAGGATTGCCGTCTCCTTGTTTAAGGAGTGTGATGTTCTAGGGCCCCCCTATATGAGATGATTGAGAAAGTGTATGGCCATACCCAGATGACAGTGATCATCTGATCTAATCATGCTCATCGTATTGGAGTTACAGGCTTGACGTGCTTGTCCAATAAGAACATCCAGTGGCAAAGGAAACATGTATGCCTTGTGAAGAAGATTCACACTTGTGCTGTGATTTGGGAGTAGTCTTGGAAGACTCTTTCCTTTATATCGGGAGACAGTGATGTGTTGCTAGATACCCCTCACTGATCGTGATAACGTAAGTTGTCATTACCGACATTTAAAGGAAACCCTTAGGGTCGCACAATTTGGTGATATGGCTTACTTGAGTCAGATCGTGTGGACTGGATTGTTTTGATTCAGTTTAAAGGAGTTTAAACTCTGATTGTAAGTGAGATCCAGTCTGATCATGTTTGATTGATTAGAGCTTGAGATCGGTAAGCTTCGATCGAGAGTGTGGATGCTAGATCGATGAGATCAAGGGCATCAAAAGATGAACGGTCAGATTTTGAACCTTAGGGTTTATTTTGGTCTAGACCAATTCTTGGGCTGATTTGGTTTGGTCTTGTTTTGATTTGGTCATTGAACCAAAGTCAATTGAACCGGTTCCTTTTGGTGAACGCATGGTTCAATGTGATGGGCGTTTTGTGTAGTTCACTAAGTGTGAACGTATGGAGTGAAGACTTAC
The DNA here is from genome assembly GCA_027563935.2 of Costus lasius. NCBI lineage: Eukaryota > Viridiplantae > Streptophyta > Magnoliopsida > Zingiberales > Costaceae > Costus > Costus lasius. Next base: position 32,605,432 of record CM050448.1, read on the forward strand.
CTTATTGGGAAGCCTCAACGCCAAAACGCCTTGAGACCAAGGAAAACGTAGAGATCCTTCAAGGCTTCTTGCATGCAAAGAGAGCTTGGGAGTGTATCTCATCGCCGAGAGCAAGAAGGATTTTCGGAAAGCCAAGAAGACACCAAACTCTCCTTCATTCGATCAAGGACCTTTGAAGCCCTTTGCTAGCACAAAGGACGACAAGGAGTAGGCCAACTTCATCTTGTGTGTGGCACACTTTGGAGGAGAACCCTATCGTTTTCTTGCTTCCAAGCCGAGTCCAATCTAATGGCCATGGTATGATTCTTGCTTCATGATTGCAATCATTTCGTTTTAGTTGATTATACATCATGTATGCCGATCCCTTGAAACCCTTGCTTCCGCTTAAAACCAAAGATGCGCCATCCATAGGGTTTTCGCCCCCCTCTTGAAAGGGGTTTTATCCGCTTGCGCTCCCCCTTGAAGGGGACCCAAACAAGGGAAACCCTAGCAGCCACATAGGTTTGGCCAATGCCATGCTGCCTCATCTAAGGACAATGCACCACGATGCAAGAGTCAAGAGGGATAGCTCTCAAGCCCTAAGGCTCGGCCAAACCCTTACTTGCGCCCCCATGCAAGGATGCACCACCTTTGTTGAAGCATGATACGCCACCATGCAAGGTGCACAAGCCTCAAGCATGTGCCAAGACATCAAGTAGGATGCACCCCTAATCTTCGTCATGTAATTTACAAAACAAAAGAAAAAGATAGGCCACACGCAAGTCTCACAAGAATACAACACAGGCATGCAAAGGGGCTTGATATATGACTACAACATCATGCACAAACATGGTACTATCTCATGCAATTCTATATGCTCATGCACAAAATTTGAAATTTTAGTTTTTCATTAAAACATGACTCTCTTCCTTCACCTCTTATCACAAATCATTGGTTCTTTGTTTCTCTCAGGAGACTGCAAGAGGCATACCCGTTGCCCTCATGGCAATCCCTAACTTATTAAGATTAGGGTAATCACCCTGTCCATGCCCCGCATAATCTCAACAAGTCTCTCATGATGGGTCTATCCCACCATGAGAGGAGAAATTATCTTTTCCACATATGGGTCTATCCCAGTTTTGTGAAGAGAGCGAAAATCCAAAAGAAGTTGAATAGAAGTAAGAAACAAGTGACCTACAATTTTCTACTTTTAGAAAAAGGCATGCGCATGTCATAAGATTTTCAAAAATTTGCATGGCATGTGAGCATATAAAAAGCATAGAAACATTGTTCGAGGCTCGCAAGTCACTCTGATACCACTGTTGGGAATCTCCGGGGATTTTAAAATTTTAATTACATGTTTAGCAGAAGCGAATCCCCAAAATAGGCCGGTCCCAAAAACCCAATAGATTGATGCTTACGAGGGGGTTGACACAATGAGAGGAGAAAGTACCTAAGAGCAGGAAGATGCGATGGCAATGAAGGCGCCCAAGTGTGCACCCTCTGCAGTCTCACACACATGGATCCTCGAGTCCTCTTCTTCCTGTTGGTGTTTATGCCCTGAGACCTATTTTGGACTTTACTTTGTACTACTTAACATTGATATTTTTTATATCATTCTTGCATTGTCGTTATCACGTTTAGTTTCTATCTACGATTATGTTCTTACATGATAATGTCCCTGGAGACAGATTGGATATGTGCTTAAACTCTAGTCCCTAGTCAATGTACCTTAGTGGATATGGGATAGCTATGGTACTTGTGAGACTAGTATATGGGCTGGTTAGGCACGTGGTGCTAATACAGACAAATGGGTATATCATTTGTAGATATACTGGACTGACCCGCTATGAGGCAATGACTTGGTGTCATGAGTTATCCTCACAAGTGATAGCATATGCATTTATCCCTTGACTTGGGGTCATTGACTCTTCTATATGTTTAGGGACATGCTTTGATATAATCTAACATCTCTCTATAGTTGGGAGGTCATAACAGCTGTCATTGAACATGCAATAACCCATATAAGAAGGTCAATGTACAAACAAAGGGTTTCTCCTTCCTAAGGGTAGCATGATATCTATGGGGCCTCCCTATGGTTCTATGACTGAAAGTATATGGCCATACCCAGGTGAGAACCTGATTTAGTCATGACCATGAAATTGGGTTAAAACAAGAGATGACACACTTGTCCAATCAGATATCAGTTTGGCAAAGAGACTGTAATGCATTTGTACTTAGTTGCGATGATGGGAATATCGATGTCGATATTCATTCTGATGACTTGGGTAGCAGTGATGCACTACTAGGTGCCTCTCACAGCTTGTGATGATCTTAGGACATCACTGCCAACATCAGAGGAACCTATAGGGTCGCACACCTTGATACTCGAGTTCTCATATTGATCAGGAAGCCTTATGATCAAGTTATTGGATAGCTCGGATCTATTTGGGAGATTTCAACATCGCCAATGGGCCTAATGAGATGGAAGAGACTTACTAGAGCCAAACTTCATTTTTGGCAGGTTGACCCAAAATTGACCATGGCTAGTCACATTTGTGTTAGGGTTGCATTGGATTGGATCCAATGGCTTAATCAACCTATGCAATGAAGTTTGGGCTAGCTCACTACCCAATGAGGCCCAATAGTAAGTTGTCATGAAGAGATAATAAAGCATAAGGGTATAATGGGGAGAAAACCAACCCCATAGGTGCCTATGGTCATAATGGGGCATGGTTGGCACAATTTGCTTCATTCAGAAGCAATTGGCACCTAGCCCTTCTTCCTTGGATGGAAAGCCGCAACCTCCCTTCTCCTTCTCCTCTTGGTGCAAGAAGGACTTCAGGTTGGCGGCATCATCTCCATCCATCTTCTCCTTTGGCGCATCTTCATCCTAAGGTGGTGGAAGCAAAGAAGGACACAAATGACTTGGATCTTCTTCCCAAGGCTAGAACCGTGCGTGAAAGAAGAGGACTCAAGACATTCGTGTGTGTGAGACTACAGAGGGCGCACGCTTGGGCGCCTACACCAGCATCACATCTTTTTGCTCCTAAGTACTACCTCTCTACATCGTGTCGACCCCATCGCAAGTTTTGATCCATTGAGTTTTTAGGACCGGCCTGTTTTGAGGATATGCTTCCGCTGTGTACCTATAATGTCTTGTAAAATTTTAAAAATATCCCTGGGGTTTTCCAACAATGGTAACAGAGGGACTTGCGAGCCTCAAACGAAGTTTCTATGCTTTTCATATGCTCACATGTCATGCCATATTTTCACATTTTTCATATACATGGCACATCATTTTTTTAAGTAGGAAAAATTGTAGGTCTTTTGTTTCTTACCTCTAATCAATCTCTTTTGGTTCTTCGCTCTCTTCACATGACAGGGATAGACCCATATGTGGAAGAGATAATTTCTCCTCTCATCGTGGGATAGACCCATCATGAGAGACTTGTTGAGATTATGCAGGGCATGGACTAGGTGAATGCCCTAATCTCAGTAGGTTAGGGAATGAAAGGAGGGCAACCGGTATGCCACTTGTAGACTCCTGAGAGAAAGAAAGAACAAAAGATTTGTGACAAGAGGTGAAGGAAGAGAGACATGTTTTGATGAAAAAGTAAAATTTTAGATTTTATGTTTTTCATAAGCATATAGAATTGCATGAGATAGTGCCTTATTTTGTGCATTATGTTGTGATCATATTTCAAACCTCTTGCATGCCTGTGTGCCACCCTTTTTCCTTTTATTTTGTAATGGTTCAAGTAGAAGATTAGGGGCACATGAAGACTTGGCATTGGCGCATGGTTGCTTGATTGCGCATCATGCATGGTGGTGAAACAAGCAACATCCTTGATAGCGCATGCATGCTTAGTGGCACAAGTTGGCATGGCCAAGCCCTTAGGCTTGTGAGCTAGCTTTCTTGGCACTTTGCATGGTGGCGCATTATCTTGGAGAAGACACCTTGGCATTGGCCGAATCCTATGAGGGTGCTTCTAGGGTTTCCCTAGGGGTACCTCGAGGGTTTGAGAGCTAAACTATGGTAAGAAGGACCTTGGAGCCAACCTTGAAGATTCAAGTTAGAGGGCGGCTAGGTTAGGTCTTATGTTAAGGCTTGTCTCCTAGGTCAAGAGTTGAACACTTTTGGTATGTATTAGTTCAATGTCTTGAATAGGCTATGATCACATCATCCTTTACTGCTTTCCATATCTATAAAAGCATGCCTGTGATGTTTTATTTTTCTGTTATCACTATTGCATTGCATGCCTATATTGTTAGACAAAAGATAAAAATAAGAGAACGAGTTCTCAAAAACCCTCAATCAAAAATATCAAGTCTAGTAACCTTCTAACTCGTAGCTCTCATCAAGATATCGATCAATGGTGTTGTGCATTGTTTCCCACCCTCGTGGGACACACCCACTTATCTTTAGAAGGTGTGTGGTGACAATGGTTTCCCCAGTCTAGTTTTAACCTGGACGTGCCTTCGCAAGGAAACTCATTGGCCCTGGGCATAACAGTTAGGAACAGACTTGACTAGATTTTCACATGTGCCGGGCACATGATGGAACTCTAGAGGCATCGTTGAGAGGTTAGTGTTTCATGTTATTTCCATCCCTCGCTGGACATGAAATGCCTAGACTGTCTCAATAAGGGGAGTTGCCAAGTGCAATCGGCTGACGTGCCTACCTTAAGAAGCATGGGTCACTTTGTGCATCTCATCCCACCCTCGTGGGGCGCGAAGGCTCATGTGGAATAAGATCCCAACTCACTAGGAAATCTCATATTTCCCGATTGACTTTGTGGGTTGTCAATTCGATTAAGATAGTGTGAGCCATAATCATTAAAATAAGTATAGTTTAAATGATTTAAAGTAGTACTAGTAAGCTTTTCTTGGTTGTTGTAGATCAATGGCTACGAACAATAGTGGATTGTCACTACGATCCCTTCTTGAGAAGGACAAGTTGGTTGGATCCAACTCCATGGACTAGCATCAGAACTTAAGGTTAGCCCTCAAGTTCGAGAAGATGTTGTATGTCCTTGAGTAGCCTCTTCTTGCGGCTCCTGTGCCTAATGCCAGTGTGGCAAATAGGGATGCTTTTAGAAATCATCAGGACGAGTCTTTGGAAGTAGCATGTCTCATGCTAACCACTATGGCACTTGAGCTTCAGGTGCAATATAAGGAGCAGAACGCTTTTCAGATGATCACTCATTTGAAATAAATATTCGAGGCTCAGGCTAGAACTGAGAGATATGACACTGCCAAAGCATTCTTTCGGTGCAAGTTATCTGAGGGTGCATCAATGGGACCCCATGTGCTCAAGATGATTGGGCATGTGGATCGTCTCGAGAGACTAGGACACACTATAGATAACAAGCTGGTTGTGGATCTTATTATGCAGTCCCTACCCCCTAGCTTCAGTCCATTTATTATAAATTTCAACATGAACCGGATTGAGTGCACTAGGGAGGAATTGTTGAATATGCTCCAAACGACCGAGCGTGAGATTGGTAAGACCAAACCCAATTATGTTCTTTTGGTCCCTACGACCAAGAAGATGAAGAAGAAGGGTAAGGCATGTGCTAAGGGTAGTGCCTAAGGTCCAACAAAAGCATTGAAGAAAAAGGCAAAGAATTCAAAGGATCATAGGTGCTTCTACTATGGCGAGCAGGGTCACTGGAGGAGGGATTGCAAGCAAATTCAGAACGAGGAGAGGAAAGGCAAGGCCTTGTCTTCTAGCTCTGGTATTTATGTTACTGAAGTTAACCTTTCTACTTCTATGTCATGGGTATTGAATACTACATGCGGAGCTCATATTTGTACAAATATGCAGGGGCTCAAGAAAAGTAGATTGGTGTAGCCTGGAGAGATTGACCTACGAGTTGGAAACAGGGCACAAGTTGTTGGTGTTGTTGTTGGAATTTTGAATCTCTCCTTGCCTTCTGGACTTCAGTTAGAGCTAGATCATTGCTATTATGTACCTTCGCTTGCTAAGAATATTGTGTTGGGGTATGCCCTTAAGGCTAATGTTTGAGGCTTGGGATTATATCAGTATCATGTATAAACTCTATGTTTATAAAGGCAATGGTTGTTATTCAGGTTGTTACATTATCTGCTGCAATGTGTATACTTCTGAATAATGTCTCAATGATGTTCAACTAGTCTGACATGCAGTGTAGTCCTTAGTCGAAATATCTTGGTGAACATGAGACAACCTTGATATGATTGAGACTAATATGTGTTCTAATCTTATAGGATGCTTTGAGCATGGAATAAGATGTAGACTCATGGGTACATTGGATGTACTGGACAGACCCTACATAGGATGTTCAATTGCTTGTCACAATGTGAATAATCCTTGTATGCGAACAAGTGGCATACTTCCTCTGACTTGAGATCACTTGTGTTTCTAAATGATGATTGGCATTGTTTTGAGATAGTTCGATGTCATTTGAAACATAATGGTTATAGACTATCTTGGATGGTGAGCATGAGTCATGTTAGGGCGCTAGTGATAGACATAGGATTGCCATCTCCTTCATTGGAGTGTGATGTTCTAAAGGGGCCCCCTGGATGAGATGATTGAGAAAGTGTATGGCCATACCCAGATGACTATGTTCATCTGATCTAATCATTCTCATCATATTGGAGTTACAGGCTTGACACGCTTGTCCAATAAGAACATCCAGTGGCAAAGGAAACATGTATGTCTAGTGAAATGGATTCACACTTGTGCTGTGGTTTGGGTGTAGTCTTGGAAGACTCTTTCCTTTATATCGGGAGAAAGTGATGTGTTTCTAGATACCCCTCACTCATCGTGATAACGTAAGTTATCGTTACCGACGTTTAAAGGAAACCCTTAGGGTCGCACAATTTGATGATATGGCTTATTGGATATGGTTCGTTCTATGATGAGTCAGGCTACTCTGCCTTACTCCTTTTGGGGATTTGCACTGGAAACAGCTGCAAAGGTACTAAACCGAGTGCCATCCAAGGCAGTTTCAAAGACGCCATATGAGTTATGGTATGGGAAACAGCCAAGCTTGATGTTTATCAAGATCTGGGGTTGCGGGGCTTATGTCAAAAAGCTCGCATCTGGGAAACTAGAGAGCAGATCTGAGAAATGTATCTTTGTCGGTTACCCTAAGGAAACTAAGGGTTATTATTTCTACGATCCCAAAGAGAACAAGGTTTTTGTTGCTCGGACGGCTATTTTTCTTGAGAAGGAATTTCTTCTGCAAGAGGCCAGTGGGAGAGAAATAAAGCTGGATGAGAATCCAGAAGAAGGACAAAGTAGTCAAGCACAGTTGGATGAGCCTGAGCCAGTAGATCAGGTTACTGAACAACCTGAGGCTCAGATATCACGGGAACCACGAAGATCGAGAAGGATCCGTCGACAGCCTGAGCGCTATGACGGAATCTACATCATTGATGATGAACCCCTCACTTATGCGGATGCGGTCAGTGGACCGGAATCAGCGAGATGGCTTGAAGCTATGCGAGCCGAGATGGACTCCATGTCAGATAACCAAGTCTGGGATTTGGTTGATCCGCCTCCGGGAGTAATCCCTATAGGCTGTAAGTGGATCTTCAAGAAGAAGATTGACATGGATGGTAACGTGGTTACCTATAAAGGCAGGCTAGTCGCGAAAGGTTTCAAACAAATCTACGGGATAGATTATGATGAAACTTTCTCTCCTGTAGCTATGTTTAAGTCTATTCAGATTATTCTCGCGATAGCAGCATATTATGATTATGAGATCTGGCAGATGGATGTGAAGACTGCTTGCCTTAATGGAAAACTGGATGAGGATGTGTATATGACACAACCTGAAGGTTTCACTAATCCACCAGATCGTCATAAAATATGCAAGTTAAGGAAGTCCATTTATGGACTTAAGCAAGCATCAAGAAGCTGGAATATTCGTTTTGATGAATCAATCTGTGAGTTTGGTTTCATCAAGAATGAAGATGACCCGTGTGTATATAAGAGGTTTAGTGGGAGCGTAATCACTTTCCTAGTCCTCTACTCGATGATATCTTAATCATTGGAAACGATATTCCTGAACTGCATGCGGTTAAGGCATGGTTAAGAAAATGTTTCCAGATGAAAGATTTAGGAGAAGCAGCCTATGTATTAGGTGTGAAGATCTACAGAGATAGATCTAAGAGGCTTCTCGGGCTGTGCCAGAGTACTTACATCGATAAAGTCCAGGAGAGATTCCATTTAGAAAATTCTAAAAGAGGATATCTTCCAGTCAGACATGGTCTGAATCTTTCAAAGAGTCAGTGTCCACAAACACAGACTGAGAAAGATGAAATGGACAATACGCCTTATGCTTCGGCTATTGGGTCCATTATGTATGCGATGTTATGTACTCGCCTAGACGTTGCTTACGGGTTCAGCGAGACCAGTCGGTTCCAAAGTAATCCAGGTCAGGCGCACTGGATTGCAGTCAAGAACATTTTGAAATATCTGCGGAGGACCAAAGATATGTTCTTGGTGTATGGTGGTCAGGAAGAACTCAGTATTGAAGGATATACTGACGCTTCATTCCAATCTGACCAGGATGATTTCCGATCGCAATCAGGCTATGTTTTTAGCTTGAATGGAGGTGCAGTGGTGTGGAAAAGTTTCAAACAATCTATTGTTGCTGATTCCACAACAGAAGCCGAGTATGTTGCAGCCTCGGAAGCATCTAAGGAGGCAGTGTGGATTCGTAAGTTCGTTCAGGAACTTGGTGTTGTTCCTTCGAGTGCAGATCCATTGGTTATCTTCTGTGATAACACTGGAGCAATAGCACAGGCAAAGGAACCACGGTCGCACCAGAAGTCCAAGCACATATAGAGACGGTTTCACTTGATCCGAGAGATCATTGATCGTGGCGAGATCAAAGTCTGCAAGGTTCATACAGATGACAATCTGGCTGACCCGCTTACAAAGCCTCTGGCGCAGCAGAAGCATGAGAAGCACTGTAATAATATGGGTTTGAGATTTCTCAACCATTAGATTAAGTGCAAGTGGGAGATTATTGGGGTATGCCCTTAAGGCTAATGTTTGAGGCCTTGGGATTATATCAGTATCATGTATAAACTCTATGTTTATAAAGGCAATGGTTGTTATTCAGGTTGTTACATTATCTGCTGCAATGTGTATACTTCTGAATAATGTCTCAATGACGTTCAGCTAGTCTGACATGCAGTGTAGTCCTTAGTCGAAATATCTTGGTGAACATGAGACAACCTTGATATGATTGAGACTAATATGTGTTCTAATCTTATAGGATGCTTTGAGCATGGAATAAGATGTAGACTCATGGGTACATTGGATGTACTGGACAGACCCTACATAGGATGTTCAATTGCTTGTCACAATGTGAATAATCCTTGTATGCGAACAAGTGGCATACTTCCTCTGACTTGAGATCACTTGTGTTTCTAAATGATGATTGGCATTGTTTTGAGATAGTTCGATGTCATTTGAAACATAATGGTTATAGACTATCTTGGATGGTGAGCATGAGTCATGTTAGGGCGCTAGTGATAGACATAGGATTGCCATCTCCTTCATTGGAGTGTGATGTTCTAAAGGGGCCCCCTGGATGAGATGATTGAGAAAGTGTATGGCCATACCCAGATGACTATGTTCATCTGATCTAATCATTCTCATCATATTGGAGTTACAGGCTTGACATGCTTGTCCAATAAGAACATCCAGTGGCAAAGGAAACATGTATGTCTAGTGAAATGGATTCACACTTGTGCTGTGGTTTGGGTGTAGTCTTGGAAGACTCTTTCCTTTATATCGGGAGACAGTGATGTGTTGCTAGATACCCCTCACTGATCGTGATAACGTAAGTTATCGTTACCGACGTTTAAAGGAAACCCTTAGGGTCGCACAATTTGATGATATGGTTTACTTAAGTCAGATCGTGTGGACTGAATTGTTTGGGTTCAGTTTAAAGGGATTTAATCTCTGATTGTAAGTGAGATCTGGTCTGATCATGTTTGATTGATTAGGGCTTGAGATCGGTAAGCTTCGATCGAGAGAATTGATGCTAGATCGGTGTAAGATCCAAGGATCTTAAGTCCTGGTAAGCATTATTTTTGATTTAAATAATATTATTGACTGAGTTATTATTCCTGAGTATTGATAGTTAATTTATGATAAATTAATTAGAGATTTTTAGTTAATAAATTATAGTTAATTAACTAGAGATTTTGTTGTTAATTAACTGGTTTATTGCTTGTTAATTTATTGTAAGTAATTAATTAGAGCTTATTGGTTAATTAATTGGGCTTATTGGTTAATTAAATCCTTATTGGATGTTAATTAAAATCCTTAATGGATTTCGTTTAAGTGAATGGTTATTGGTTAAGTTAATTAAATTAATTGGTTAATTATGAGAATATTGGGGTTGGCGCTAATTGGATTTGAAATTCAAATTTATTAGCTAAATGAATTAAACCCTATTTGAATTAATGGGTTAATGGGTTTAAAATTTTAAAATCCAAAGTTTAAGTGGGAATTGCGCTTAGGGTAAGAGTTTTTGGCGAAATTCTAGCTTGGAAGAACCCTAGGCGACGGCTTGAAAGAAGAAGGCGATTCTTGGAAGCTTGGAGGCGATTTTCTTCTTCCTTTTGACGAAATTCTTTGAGGTGGAACTTCCTTGGTGAATTCTTGGAGATTCCTTAGGCGACTTAAAGGCTTTAGGCGATTTTGTGGAAGATTTTTCACCATAGTATTCTCGGTTCAAGGTGAGTGGAAGGTCTTGTTTGATCTATTAGATTGGTTGTGATTGTATTATATGATGCAATTGGATTCTTGGGAAAATTACCATGTTTAAAATCGAATTCTTGGGAAAATTGTTATGAAAACCGAATGTTGGTGTTGACTATGAGAAACGAAACAATCTCGAAAACTATTGTAAAAACCGAATTAATTTGATGATTGTTTAACCGAAAATTTGTATGGAATTTAAGGTATTTTGGTAGCATTAAATCATCGAACATTGAGCATGAATTTCTTGTTAATTAGATATTTTATAGAGAATTTTGGCAATATTAAACCAATGATTTTTGGAGCCGAAACCTTGTTAATTGTAGTTAAACCGAAATTTGATATTGTGGTTAACATGTTTCCATGTGAATTTAATCTTGATATTTCTCCATGAAAAGTTAGTTTAGGGTATTTTCCATGAAAACCGAATTTAAGGCATATCTCCATGAAAACCGAATTTAGGGTAATTATTGTGTGGAGTTTAGGAAGCATTAAATCATTGATCTTAAGTATGAAATTCTTGTTAACTAAGGTGTATTTTTAAATTGATATTATGTTTGAAACCGTGGGTTACATGTGTGATTTGTAAAGCAATTATGCTTTAATTTTATATTGATTTTGGGGCGCATGATAAATGTTATATGTCGAATTTTATGGATGCTTGATAAATTGCCAATAACGTTATGTTGTAAAACTCATGTTTATTTAATTAAGATCATGCAATTATGTTTGAAAACATTGGGTGATAATTTAGCAAAATTACACTGAACTGACCAGCCTGAAATTTAAGGACTACACAATATTCGGTGAAAATATTATGTGTTATGTTATATGATTTTGAACAATATGTGTGACTATGTGATTTTGAACAATAAGTGTTATGTGATGGGTTTTGTGAAATTGGAAAATTATGGGTTATGTGAATTTGGAAATTAGGTGGTTATGTGATGGTTAGGACTAAGGCTAGGTGTAACTATGAACTCAAGTGGATGGTCCTTATGTGATATGTTAAGGGTTTGAATTTCAGCCCTGTATTGTGATATGTGAGGGGGTTGATGATCAGCCTGCCTATTATGGTTATTGTGATGGGGGTTGATGTTCAGCCTGCCCGATATGATTTTTGTGATGACTATCCTAGAGTCTAGTTGACACTTAGGAGTCCACCCTTGTGAAATATGTCCACCTTTATGAAATATGAAATAAGATATGTATGTTGTCCAGTAGGAACCTTTTGGGAGAACGGGTTTTGACGCAAAGTGTCATGTCTTGGTCAGACAGGGGCCACCTCTTGATGTCACTACTCTTTTATGTGATGGGGTAATATAAGACGCAAAGTGCCATGTCTTGATCAGACAGGGGCCACCTCTTGATGTCATTACTCTTTATGTGACAGGGTGATATAAGACGCAAAGTGCCATGTCTTGATCAGACAGGGGCCACCTCTTGATGTCATCACTCTGATGTGTTATGGGGTGAGAGAGCAAAGTGCCACGTCGTGACCTGGCGGGGGCCACCTCTTGATTCTACTCACTATCCATGTTTATGTGTTGCATGCGGCTCCCAGTGCTTTGGCCAAGCCGGGTTAGACCATATTGGTCACTACTGAATATGCTGGACAACTAGGTTGATTATGTGTTGGTGTGTTTAGTGGTTTAGAGTATAACTCTAGAACCTGAGTTTGTGAACCTAAGTTATATGTGTTTAGTTGGTTTAGAATATATGTGTTTAGTTGGTTTAGAGTGTAACTCTAGTACCCTGAGTTTGTTATATGTGGGTGTGTACATCTGACTGTTTATGTGACTTCTGTACTTAATCTTGTTATTTAATCTGGTTATATGTTGACATTATGTTCGACATTATGTTCCTGTTAAAGATTTTTAAAACAATCTGCATATATTTTTGAGTGTATGTTATGGATGGTCAATTAGACTATCCACTCACTGGGCTGTGTAGCTCACCCCTCATTATTTTCAGGTATAGAGCAGGGGCGCAGTTAGCATGATATTGATGTTGAGATTTATGCTTATAATGTCGGTTGTGGCCCTATGTTTATGCTTAATTAATTTGAGGCCGGCTGTGGCCGAATATGAATTTTATGAACTATGTGAACCATGTGATGTGAACCATGTGAACTATGTGAATTTGTGTTGCCTGATTGTGGCAATTAAATGAGTTTGATTTTTGTGTCACCGCGGGCTTCAGCCTGGTTTCAGTGTTTGGTATGAGTTTATAAAATCGATTTTTGTGATTTTGTTTTGAATTTCGGCTTGTTGTATATTCTGTGCAATCGGTTTTGATATACCCTGTAACTTGCATATGTCTAGTGCAAGTATTGCCTGGTGGCAGGTACCTTTATGGATTTTATGAATTTTGAATCGGTTTTGATATAACTGTTGCCTTGCATATGTCTAGTGCAAGGATTGCGTGGTGGCAGGTACCCTTATGAGATTTGAGTTTTGTGAATTTGTGTGTATGGATTTATGAAATTTTTCAGATCGTGTTTTCTTGAACTCGGTTTTACCTAGCATATGATCGATCTTATATGAAACATCCTGTTTCTTTTATGAATTGTGCCATTTGTTTGGGGTTAAGAATGTGGGATGTTACAATCGGTGAGATCAGGAGCATCAGGAGATGAACGGTTAGATCTGGAGCCTTAGGGTTTAATTGTGATCTAGACCAAATGCTTGGGTTAATTGGTCTTTGAACCAAACCAAAATGAACCGGCTCATCATATGAGCGCATGGTTCAATGGGAAGAGAAAAATGCGATGGTTCACAAGGAGTGAACGCATCACACGTTGAGGGGGTTTTTCTATTTTGGGAAACCATGTTTCCAAAACATGGTCACGCCTCACGTTCGCTCCTCTCACGCCTATTGTCGCCTCTTCCTCTCTATGCTCTCTCAATTCTCGTGTGTTGAAGGAGTTGACGACAAGGAGGTCTCGGCCAAGCAAGACATCTCTTCTTCCCTTCCATTCGATCAGGAGACTTGAAGGTCTTTGCTAGCACAAGGATCAACAAGGAGTAGGCGATCTTCTTCTTGTGTGCGCATCTTCTGGAGGAGATCCCTTTCGCTCTCTTCTTCCAAGGCACCATCCAAGCAATGGCGATGGTATGACTCTTATCAATGTATACAAGTTTTAATAGTTGATCATATGACATGCATGCAACCGATCATCTAGAAACCCTTATTTCCGCTGCCAAAAATTTTATATGCGCCACTTTAGGGTTTCGCCCCCCTTTATAGGGGACTTTCATATTGTATCCATTCCTTGCTTGGCAAAGAAAAGATTTATTGGATCCATGACATTGGTGAGAGGGCAGGAGGTTTATTGGATCTTATACACAGTGATGCGTGTGGTCCATTCAGTAAACAAGCTAGAGGAGGATACAACTACTTCATCACGTTTACTGATATAGTAAATTACCTTGTTGCTAATGTTTTTCCTCCTGATTTGAACTACCAAAAAAGGAAGAAGTTCTTGGCTGAGGTAAAACACTATTTTTGGGATGAGCCTTATGTGTTTAGAAGATGTACAGACGGTATTTTTAGAAGATGTGTACTTGAAGAAGAAATCATAGATATTTTGTGCCAATGTCATGGATCCTTTTATGGTGGTCATGCCGGTACTAAAAACACTGCTTATAAAGTGTTACAATCAGGATTTTATTGGCCTACCATTTTCAAAGATGCTAGAAACTTTGTGTTATCTTGTGATAGATGTCAAAGAACGGGGAACATTAGTAGAAAACATGAGATGCCACTATCCAACATTCTTGAAGTTGAAATATTTGATGTTTGGGGGATAGACTTTATGGGACCTTTCCCATCTTCAGGAGGTAACAAGTACATTCTGGTAGCAGTTGACTATGTTTCAAAATGGGTTGAAGCTCTTGCTTCACCGACCAATGATTCAAGAGTTGTTGCTGAATTTTTCAAAAAGATCATATTTCCACGGTATGGGACCCCGCGGGTAGTAATCAGTGATGGAGGCTCACATTTCATAGAACACAAATTTTCAGCCTTAGAAAATATGGAGTGAATCATAAAGTGGAAACACCTTATCAATGTCAAACAAGTGGACAAGTGGAGATATCAAACAGAGAAATCAAGGGAATTTTAGAAAAGACCGTGTCAAGCACTAGGAAAGATTGGGCATTCAGACTTGATGATGCCTTGTGGGCATACCGGACTGCTTTCAAAACACCAATAGGTATATCTCCGTTTCAATTGATTTATGGAAAATCATGTCACTTGCCTGTGGAACTTGAACACAAAGCATATGTTGGGGTATGCCCTTAAGGCTAATGTTTGAGGCCTTGGGATTGTATCAGTATCATGTATAAACTCTTTTGTTTATAAAGGCAATGGTTATTATTCAGGTTGTTACATCATCTGCTGCAATGTGTGTTCTTCTGAATAATGTCTCAATGCTGTTCAGCTAGGCTGACATGCTATATGTCCTTAGTCGAGATATCTTGGTGAACATGAGACAGCCTTGATATGATTGAGACTAATATGTGTTCTAATCTTATAGGATGCTTCGAGCATGGAATAAGATGTAGACTCATGGGTACATTGGATGTACTGGACAGACCCTACTAGGATATTCAATTGCTTGTCACAATGTGAATAATCCTTGTTTGCAACAAGTGGCACATGTCCTCTGACTTGAGATCACTTGTGTTTCTAAATGATGATTGTCATTGTTTTGAGATAGTTCAATATCATTTGAAACATAATGGTTATAGACTATCTTGGATAATGATCATGAGTCAGGTTAGGGCACTAGTGATAGATACAGGATTGCCGTCTCCTTGTTTAAGGAGTGTGATGTTCTAAAGGGGCCCCCCTGAATGAGATGATTGAGAATAGTGTATGGCCATACCCTGATGACTATGTTCATCTGATCTAATCATGCTCATCATATTGGAGCTACAGGCTTGACATGCTTGTCCAATAAGAACATCCAGTGGCAAAGGAAACATGTATGCCTAGTGAAGTGGATTCACACTTGTGCTGTGGTTTGGGTGTAGTCTTGGAAGACTCTTTCCTTTATATCGGGAGACAGTGATGTGTTGCTAGATACCCCTCACTGATCGTGATAACGAAAGTTATCGTTACCGACATTTAAAGGAAACCCTCAGGGTCGCACAATTTGATGATATGGCTTACTTAAGTCAGATCGTGTGGACTGAATTGTTTGGGTTCAGTCTGAAGGGATTTGATCTCTGATTATAAGTGAGATCTGGTCTGATCATGTTTGATTGATTAGGGCTTGAGATCGGTAAGCTTCGATCGAGAGATTTGATGCTAGATCGGTGAGATCAAGAGCATCAAGAGATCAACGGTTAGATCTTGAACCTTTAGGGTTTATTGTGATCTAGACCATATGGCTTGGGTTAATTGGTCTTGGACCAAACCGACATTGAACCGGCTCATGAATGAGCGCATGGTTCATGGGAGATGAGTTAAGCGCTTGGTTCACTTAAGGGTGAACGCTTGAGCCTTGACTACTTTCCATTTTGGGAATTCGGTTTCCAAATGGATTGTATGTAACGCCTCCACATTAGTGTGGGAGGTTACTCTCTCGCCGAACTCTCTCTTGTGTAGGTCTCTCCATCTTTCGGTGGAGAGCGCTTGACGAAAAGAAGAGAAGGAAGTCTCGGCCAAGCTTGATCTCTCATCATCCTCACGCGACAAGGACCCTTTGAAGCACTTTGCTAGCACAAAGGATTCAAAGGAGCAAGCCATCTCCATTTGTTGTGTGCGTCACCTTTGGAGAAGGAGCACTTGCGTCTTTGCTTCCAAGGCACCATCCATTCGATGGCATTGGTATTATCTCCTTCTTGATCTATTCAATCTATCAAAGTTGATCATATGAGCATATAAGCGATTGTGTTGTTGAAACCCTAGCAAAACATGCATGCGCCCCCTAAATTAGGGTTTCATCTGCTTGCGCTCCCCCTTGAAGGGGACTCTTGAATTGGTATCAAAGCTAGGATCTTATATGGTTCATATGATTGCTATGTATGTTATGTGATCCTTGTATGCTTAGATCTTCCTTACATGCGAGATTTACATGTAAAGTTTATACATGCCGAAACTTGTATGTTTCCTTGGCGCATGTTTGTTGGTTGCGCTTCTATTATGTTGTTGTAGTTGTTTTTCTAAAAAAAAAAACTAAATGACATGCGCGACTTTCACTAGATCCAAGCCGCACCTACAATAAACCCTTAGATGGGTTGATGGGGTTGAAAGCATCATCTAGTATAGATCAAATTAGTCTGATCAGACCATCTGACAGCCTAGATGGATCGACCAGATGGCACCTGTGCGTAAGCACGAGGTGGCTATAGGTCGATTGCATCACAGGCGTGTAGCGAGGTCTGGTTGAGACAACCAGCGAACACACATGAGTTAGGCCCGGGGTCACACCCGCTTGCCAGAACTCATGTTGGCTGTTCAGCCCTTGGCGCATGCATGGTTGACCATTAGGTCAACTCGAGTCAGTTAGGACTTGGTGCATGCAAGGGCATGGATCTAACTAGATTGATGAGTGGATCCCTATCAATGGACCGTTGTAAGGTTGTAGGGCACATAAGAAAATTAAAATTGATGCCAATGGGTTTTCGAAATTTTATTTTCTTTGTAATGGATCACATGATTGATTGAATGATGCCATGATGCTTGTTTATTTAATCTTATGTGGGTTGCCCTTTAATGTGTGCAGTGCTGGGGCCTGCGAGCCTGGTAAATTGTAAATTATTATTTTTGTGATCTGCGAATCACATTTTTAATTAATTTATTGTATAATTGACCTGCGAGTCAAACTTGTCTAGATAGATTAAAATGTAGTTTAATTAGACAAGAGCACAAAAGCACACATCGCAGAGGTGCATTCAGCTGGTGCGCGCACCTGAGCTGCATTGAGCGCTAGGGCCCTGGGTTGGACCAGATGAGATGCAAAAGACCCAACAAGAGCAAGTGAAGACTTAAGTTGATTTAAGGTCTTACTTAAGCTCTATGGGCTTTTACCACATAAGATCAGCATGCTTTCTACTTATTGCTTATAATTAGAATTGCATGTTTAGTTATCTTCTGCTATCACCATAGGGTTTGCATGATAGGTAAGAAGATAAAAGACCGTTAAAATCCAACGCTAAAATATCAAGCTCGATAGCCTTCTGACGCGAAACCTCACTATTCTGACTATCGTTGGAGCCGTGTTGTACCCACTCAGTGGGCACGTCCATCTATCTTCAGACGGTGCGGGATTACACCTGCGTGTTACAGAGAAGGGATTTATCGCTTCTCGTTGCTCAGCATAGCACGTGGTGGTCCAGGGAGTAAGTCGGGTTAGCTTGACCATGTAGGCTACATATGTGGCGCATATGGTAGCACATGGAGGCAGCCATCTGTGGGATCAGAGACTGTGTTGTACCAACTCAGTTGGCACAGTCTGCTGGATTGCCCAGATGAAGGGGAATCGCACGGGTTGGCGATTGGCAGGGACTGCCTAACAGAAATTAGTGCTTGTACTCTCTGTGCATCTTATCTCGCCTGAGCGGGACGCGGAGACCAAGTATGAAATCTGGATCCCATCTCACTAAAAGAGTTCTATTCTTTCGGGCTGTTTTGCTGGATTTTTCAGCCAGATAAAATAGTGAGAAAAAGAATCATTCTTAAGTCCTGATTGATTCTTAACATTGATACTGACCTTGCTGTTCTTGCATTGTTGTAGATTCCTGCAGCAACGAACACCATGAGCTTCAATGTGCGATCCCTACTGGAAAGGGAGAAGTTTGCTGGGCCAAACTTCTCAGACTGGTTCGGACATCTTAAGATCGTTCTTAAGGCAGAGAGGAAACTGTATGTCCTCGAGACGGCTGTGCCGCCTCAACCCGCTGCGAACGCCGCAAGGGCGGTTCGTGATGCCTATGAAAAGCATGTCAATGATAGCATTGATGTCGCTTGCCTGATGCTAGCGTCTATGACGCCACCGCTGCAGCGTCAGCATGAGGATATGTCGGCTATAGAGATTATAGCGAACCTCAAGATGCTGTATGCTGCACAGGCGAGGACTGAACGCTATAATCTGACCAAGCTTTTCTTTCAGAGCAAACTGGCTGAAGGGAGCCCAGTGGGAGCTCACGTGCTCAAGATGATTGGGCACAAGGAGGCTCTGGAGAAACTAGGGCATACCATCAACCAGGAGCTTGCTGTAGACATTATTCTGCAGTCTCTCCCGCCCTCTTTCGATGCGTTCATTATTAACTTTAATATGAACAAAATCGATTGTACTCCGGCAGAGCTGCTGAATATGCTCTTGACTACTGAGGAGACTCTGAAGGGAAAGCCTTCAACCTCTGTCTTAATGGTTCCTTCTAGGAACAAGAAGAAGGGGAAGAAGGGCAAAGCCCCTGTCAAGAACTACAGTAAGGCTCTGAAACAGAAGGTTAAGCGGTCAAAGGACAACAGGTGTTTCCACTGTGGCCAGCTGGGTCACTGGAAAAAGGACTGTAAAGCGCTCCAAGGAGATAAGAGGGGAAGCATCGCTTCTGGCTCAGGTATATACGTGACGGAAGTCATGGTTTCATCTTCTTCTATTTCATGGGTGTTGGACACTGCATGTGGAGTTCACATTTGTTCAAATGTATAGGAACTCAAGAGAAGAAGACAGGTGGGACAGCATGAGGTGGACCTACGAGTTGGAAACGGGGCACGGGTTGCTACTGTTGCTGTAGGGGATTATTACATCTCATTACCATCTGGCATTGTATTAGAATTAAACAATTGTTATTTTGTACCCAGTATTACCAAAAATATTATCTCTATTCCTGCTCTTGTCAGGAAAGGGTTTTCCTTTGAATGCAAGATTTCAAAGTGTTATCTTACTCTTGATAATATTGTTTATGCTACTGGTTCAATTAACAATGGGTTATTCATGTTGGACATGGAATATTCTATACAAAACATTGATAATAAGAAAGCCAAGTATGCTGATGACAGCACCTTGCTATGGCATAGTCGTTTCGGCCATATTAACAAGAAGCGCATTAAGCGGTTGCATGATCATGGACTGCTGGGATCATTCTCCTATGAGGAGATTGATACATGCAAAGCTTGTTTAATGGGTAAAATGACGAAGTCACCTTTTCCTCATAAAGGTCAAAGTACTTCAGGTTTACTTGACCTTATACACAGTGATGTGTGTGGGCCATTTAGTAAACATGCCAGAGGTGGCTATTCGTACTTCATTACCTTTACTGATGATTTCAGTAGATATGGGTATGTCTATCTGATGAGACATAAGAGTGAATCTTTTGACAAGTTCAAAGAGTTCAAAAATGAAGTACAGAATCAGCTAGGCCGAAATATCAAGGCACTTCGTTCTGATCGAGGTGGAGAATACTTGAGTCATGCGTTTACTGACTATCTAAAAGAGTGTGGGATTATCTCACAGCTCACTCCGCCAGGAACACCGCAATGGAATGGTGTGTCCGAGAGGAGGAACAGAACCTTACTGGATATGGTTCGTTCTATGATGAGTCAGGCTACTCTACCTTACTCCTTTTGGGGTTTTGCACTGGAAACAGCTGCAAAGGTACTAAACCGAGTGCCATCCAAGGCCGTTTCAAAGACTCCATATGAGTTATGGTATGGGAAACAGCCTAGCTTGACATTTATCAGGATCTGGGGTTGCGAGGCTTATGTCAAAAAGCTCGCCTCTGGGAAACTAGAGAGCAGATCTGAGAAATGTATCTTTGTCGGATACCCTAAGGAAACTAAGGGTTATTATTTCTACGATCTCAAAGAGAACAAGGTATTTGTTGCTCGGACGGCCATCTTTCTTGAGAAGGAATTTCTTCTGCAAGAGGCCAGTGGGAGAGAAATAAAGCTGGATGAGAATCCAGAGAAAGGGCAAAGTAGTCAAGCACAGTTGGATGAGCCTGAGCCAGTTGAGCAGGTTATTGAACAACCTGAGGCTCAGATATCACGGGAACCGCGAAGATCGGGAAGGATCCGTCATCAGCCTGAGCGCTATGACGGAGTCTACATCATTGATAATGATGAACCCCTCACTTATGCGGATGCGGTCAGTGGACCGGAGTCAGCTAGATGGCTTGAAGCTATGCGAGCCGAGATGGACTCCATGTCAGATAACCAAGTCTGGGATTTGGTTGATCCGCCTCCGGGAGTTATCCCTATAGGCTGTAAATGGATCTTCAAGAAGAAGATTGACATGGATGGCAACGTGGTTAGCTATAAAGGCAGGCTAGTTGCGAAAGGTTTCAAACAAATCTACGGGATAGATTCTGATGAAACTTTCTCTCCTGTAGCCATGTTTAAGTCTATTCGGATTCTTTTCGCGATAGCTGCATATTATGATTATGAGATCTGGCAAATGGATGTGAAGACCGCTTTCCTTAATGGAAATCTGGATGAGGATGTGTATATGACACAACCAGAAGGTTTCACTAATCCATCAGATCGTCATAAAATATGCAAGTTAAAGAAGTCCATTTATGGACTTAAACAAGCATCTAGAAGCTGGAATATTCATTTTGATGAATCAATCTCTGAGTTTGGTTTCATCAAGAATGAAGATGACCCTGAAGGGTCCCCTTCGAGGGGGAGCGCAAGCAGATCAAACCCTAATGGGGGCGCATGTAAATTCTTTTGGCAGCGGAATTAGGGTTTTATCAAGATCGCATGAATATATGTTCATATGATCAACCTTAAGACGTTGTAAAGATCGAAAGAAGATCTCATACCATAGCCATCGGTTTGATGGAGCCTTGGAAGCAAAGGCGCAAATGAACCTTCTCCAAAGTTGACGCACACAAGAAGATGCCGCCTACTTCCTTTGGCGTTCCTTGTGCTAGCAAGTGCCCAAGGTGTCCTTGACATATGGAAGGGATGAGATCGCTTGGTGCCTTCACCGAGACCTCCTCTTCGTCAACTACCTCAATCCACGAGAGTATGTGCGTTCACCCCCAAGCGAACGCCTTGACGTTGAGGTGTAGAGGCATTTTGGGCGTTAAGGCGTTGAGGCCTTCATGACTTTCCATAAATGGAAATCATGCGCCATGATCTCATAACCGATCAAAGAAAACGCTTTCAACCAATGAACCAAGCGTTCACACATGTGAACCGGTTCAAGCAAATCGAATGCATTTCAATTTTGGTTCAAAGATCAATTAACCCAAGCATTGGTTTAGATCACCGTTAAACCCTAAGGCTCCAGATCCAACCGTTCATCTCCTGATGCTTCTGATCTCACCGATCTAGCATCAACTCTCTCGATCAAAGCTTACCGATCTCAAGCCCTAATCAATCAAATATGATTAGACCAGATCTCACTTATAATCAGAGCTTATAATCCCTTTAAACTGAACCCAAATAATTCAGTCCACACGATCTGACTCAAGTAAGCCATATCATCAAATTGTGCGACCCTGAGGGTTTCCTTTAAATGTCGGTAACGATAACTTTCATTATCACGATCAGTGAGGGGTATCTAGCAACACATCACTGTCTCCCGATATAAAGGAAAGAGTCTTCCAAGACTACACCCAAACCATAGCACAAGTGTGAATCAACTTCACAAGGCATGCATATATCCTTTGCCACTGGATGTTCTTATTGGACAAGCAAGTCAAGCTTGTAACTCCAATATTACGAGCATGATTAGATCAGATGAACACTGTCACCTGGGTATGGCCATACACTTTCTCAATCATCTCATTCAAGGGGGGCCCCTTTAGAACATCACACTCCTTAAACAAGGAGACGGCAATCCTGTATCTATCACTAGTGCCCTAACCTGACTCATGATCATTATCCAAGATAGTCTATAACCATTATGTTTCAAATGATATTGAACAACCTCAAAACAATGACAATCATCATTTAGAAACACAAGTGATCTCAAGTCAGAGGACATGTGCCACTTGATGCAAACAAGGATTATTCACATTGTGACAAACAATTGAATATCCTAGTAGGGTCTGTCCAGTACATCCAATGTACCCATGAGTCTACATCTTATTCCATGCTCGAAGCATCCTATAAGATTAGAACACATATTAGTCTCAATCATATCAAGGTTGTCTCATGTTCACCAAGATATTTCGACTAAGGACTTTACAGCATGTCAGCCCAGCTGAACAGCTTTGAGACATTATTCAGAAGTACACTTATTACAGCAGACAAGGTAACAAACTGAATAACAACCATGCCTTTATAAACATAAGAGTTTATTACATGATACTGATACAATCCCAAGGCCTCAAACATTAGCCTTAAGGGCATACCCCAACAGACCCGTGTGTATATAAGAGGTTTAGTGGGAGCGTAATTACATTCCTAGTCCTCTACGTCGATGATATCTTAATCATTGGAAACGATATTCCTAAACTGCATGCTGTTAAAGCATGGTTAGGAAAATGTTTTCAGATGAAAGATCTAGGAGAAGCAGCCTATGTATTAGGTGTGAAGATCTACAGGGATAGATCTAAGAGGCTTCTCGGGCTGTGCCAGAGTACTTACATCGATAAAGTCCAGGAGAGATTCCATTTAGAAAATTCTAAAAGAGGATATCTTCCAGTCAGACATGGTCTGAATCTTTCAAAGAGTCAGTGTCCACAAACACAGACTGAGAAAGATGAAATGGACAATACGCCTTATGCTTCGGCTATTGGGTCCATTATGTATGCGATGTTGTGTACTCGCCCAGACGTCGCTTACGGGTTAAGCGTGACCAGTCGATTCCAAAGTAATCCAGGTTTGGCGCACTGGATTGCAGTCAAGAACATTTTAAAATATCTGCGGAGGACCAAAGATATGTTCTTGATATATGGTGGTCAGGAAGAACTCAGTATAGAAGGATATACTGACGCTTCGTTCCAGTCGGACCAGGATGATTTCCGATCGCAATCAGGCTATGTTTTTAGCTTGAATGGTGGAGCAGTGGTGTGGAAGAGTTTCAAACAGTCTACTGTTGCTGATTCCACAACAGAAGCCGAGTATGTTGCAGCCTCGGAAGCATCCAAGGAGGCAGTGTGGATTCGTAAGTTCATTCAGGAACTTGGTGTAGTTCCTTCGAGTGCAGATCCTTTGGTTATCTTCTGTGATAACACTGGAGCTATAGCACAAGCAAAGGAACCACGGTCGCACCAGAAGTCCAAGCACATACAGAGACGGTTTCACTTGATCCGGGAGATCATTGATCGTGGTGAGATCAAAATCTGCAAGGTTCATACAGATGACAATCTGGCTGACCCGCTTACCAAGCCTCTGGCGCAGCAGAAGCATGTGAAGCACTGTAATAATATGGGTTTGAGATTTCTCAACCATTAGATTAAGTGCAAGCGGGAGATTGTTGGGGTATGCCCTTAAGGCTAATGTTTGAGGCCTTGGGATTGTATCAGTATCATGTATAAACTCTTTTGTTTATAAAGGCAATGGTTATTATTCAGGTTGTTACATCATCTGCTGCAATGTGTGTTCTTCTGAATAATGTCTCAATGCTGTTCAGCTAGGCTGACATGCTATATGTCCTTAGTCGAGATATCTTGGTGAACATGAGATTGCCTTGATATGATTGAGACTAATATGTGTTCTAATCTTATAGGATGCTTCGAGCATGGAATAAGATGTAGACTCATGGGTACATTGGATGTACTGGACAGACCCTACTAGGATATTCAATTGCTTGTCACAATGTGAATAATCCTTGTTTGCAACAAGTGGCACATGTCCTCTGACTTGAGATCACTTGTGTTTCTAAATGATGATTGTCATTGTTTTGAGATAGTTCAATATCATTTGAAACATAATGGTTATAGACTATCTTGGATAATGATCATGAGTCAGGTTAGGGCACTAGTGATAGATACAGGATTGCCGTCTCCTTGTTTAAGGAGTGTGATGTTCTAAAGGGGCCCCCCTGAATGAGATGATTGAGAATAGTGTATGGCCATACCCTGATGACTATGTTCATCTGATCTAATCATGCTCATCATATTGGAGCTACAGGCTTGACATGCTTGTCCAATAAGAACATCCAGTGGCAAAGGAAACATGTATGCCTAGTGAAGTGGATTCACACTTGTGCTGTGGTTTGGGTGTAGTCTTGGAAGACTCTTTCCTTTATATCGGGAGACAGTGATGTGTTGCTAGATACCCCTCACTGATCGTGATAACGAAAGTTATCGTTACCGACATTTAAAGGAAACCCTCAGGGTCGCACAATTTGATGATATGGCTTACTTAAGTCAGATCGTGTAGACTGAATTGTTTGGGTTCAGTCTGAAGGGATTTGATCTCTGATTATAAGTGAGATCTGGTCTGATCATGTTTGATTGATTAGGGCTTGAGATCGGTAAGCTTCGATCGAGAGATTTGATGCTAGATCGGTGAGATCAAGAGCATCAAGAGATCAACGGTTAGATCTTGAACCTTTAGGGTTTATTGTGATCTAGACCATATGGCTTGGGTTAATTGGTCTTGGACCAAACCGACATTGAACCGGCTCATGAATGAGCGCATGGTTCATGGGAGATGAGTTAAGCGCTTGGTTCACTTAAGGGTGAACGCTTGAGCCTTGACTACTTTCCATTTTGGGAATTTGGTTTCCAAATGGATTGTATGTAACGCCTCCACATTAGTGTGGGAGGTTACTCTCTCGCCGAACTCTCTCTTGTGTAGGTCTCTCCATCTTTCGGTGGAGAGCGCTTGACGAAAAGAAGAGAAGGAAGTCTCGGCCAAGCTTGATCTCTCATCATCCTCACGCGACAAGGACCCTTTGAAGCACTTTGCTAGCACAAAGGATTCAAAGGAGCAAGCCATCTCCATTTGTTGTGTGCGTCACCTTTGGAGAAGGAGCATTTGCGTCTTTGCTTCCAAGGCACCATCCATTCGATGGCATTGGTATGATCTCCTTCTTGATCTATTCAATCTATCAAAGTTGATCATATGAGCATATAAGCGATTGTGTTGTTGAAACCCTAGCAAAACATGCATGCGCCCCCTAAATTAGGGTTTCATCTGCTTGCGCTCCCCCTTGAAGGGGACTCTTCAGCATACTGGGCAATCTAGATGCTGAATTTCGATTTAAAGAGCACGGGGGAAAAACAGAAATTACAATTGAATGAGCTAGAGGAGATTAGACTCTTTACATATGAGAATGCAAAAATTTACAAGGACAGGACAAAAAGATGGCACGATCGACATATTTTCAGGAGAGATTTCCAACCAAGTGACTTTGTTCTTTTATTCAATTCTAGATTGAGACTTTTTCCTGGAAAACTTAAATCTCGATGGTCTGGTCCTTTTCAGGTAAAGAAAGCTTATCCTTACGGAGCCGTGGATGTATGGAGTGAAGAAATAGGAGAATTCAAGGTTAATGGTCAGAGACTTAAGCACTATTATCAAGAAGAGCTAATTCAAGAAAAAGAGAGTTTTTATTTAGATTAACCATGATCAAGTCTGAGTGTTAAAGGGTCAAGCTAAAGACTTTTAAATTAGCGCTTCTTGGGAGGCAACCCAAGCTTTCTAACTTTAGTTCACTTCCTTTTATTTACTTTTATCTTAGTTTTATCTTAGAATTAATTTTTATTTCTAAAAAAGAAGCACGGAGAAGAGAAGAAAAAGAAAACTCGGCACAAAAGGTTGATAAAATTTTGTAAGTATCCTCTCCCGTTCACCTTTTGGGTTTCATCATTTACTCATGTTTTTGTGTCTACCACCACTACTTCATCTACATGATAATCTTTTGATTTAGATGATTGATTTGTGGCCTTGATCTACCTTTGGGATTATTGTATATGGCTTGATTGTTGTTTGATGTTGATGAGTGAATCCAAAATTGAGACTAGAATAAGGCCTATCATGTCAAATTTATTTCTCTTATACATATCTACTTTTGAAATTATTCATTGGTTGAGGAGTAAGATTTTAGGGAGATATGTTGTTTGAAAATTTGATTTAAAAGTGAAACTACTTCTTGAATAAAATTAGCATATGAGTATGAATACTTGAATTGATATTTATTGACTAGTCTAATTGAGGTTTTATTTATTTTACTATTTGTTGGGAAAAAGAATCCAAAATCCACAAAAAAAGTGAGAGACTCCTCTACTTGGCACTGTGTAAAATTGTCAGTGGTACCAAACGACATGGGTTGAAGTCTAAAAAGAAATGAGAGGAATCTATTCACATTAACTCCGCTGTCTTTGGTAAAGATTCCCAATACTAAAAAGACATGAGTTCTATTACACTGACTATGTGGTCAGTGTACTCCGATTTCATCAGCAGAAAAAAGGTGGTAATCGAATTAGAGAATGTGATTGATGCAAAAAGAAACAAAAAGTATGTATCTATGTAGGTACATACCATCCAAAAACAAAAAAAAAAGAAAAATATGAGTGGAAAAAGATTTTGGATATCCTATTCCTGTAAGCAAAAGTATGATAAACCTAAACTGAAAATTGGATAAAGGCTTGAGATTGAAATTCTTTCTTTTATGCAAGTTGCGAAGTTTTATTTGACTAAGTTGTGAATCTTGAGAATTAGATTTAGAAGACGATATATCTGTTTAAAAATTTTATGATGCAATTAATGAAGAATTTTCATTGGTGATTGTATGTTAGAAATTTATTTTCCATGAGAAAGTCTATGCCTATGATCAATTTTTGAATTTTCTTGGTTTTTGCTAGAGGACAAGCAAAGTTTGAGCCTTATGTGTTTGATGACACCGAAATTCATCGTGATTTCTATGCCATTTTATTGATATTTATGTGTCAAATTCATAGACCTTGCTTGTTTTTATGCCATATTTTATCAATATCTGTGGAATCTACACTCTTTTTTGTTTTTGATGATTTTCAGGCAAAAAGGCATATTTTTCAGTCGATTTCGAGCAATCCAAGTGCATAATCGAACTCACAACATCAAAAGAAGATCACACGTCAAATTTAAGAAGATTTGGAGCTTCAGAGGAAATTACAGCACCCCCAACAAATGCTTTACGGTACCGTAATTTGGAGCTTTAATCGGGTAGAGGATCGATGAACGTTACGCCACAGCCGTAAATATCTTTACGGTGCCGTAATTAATAGGCATTTTTGGATAGAGACTTTGAGACGCTTACGGCACTACCGTTATCCTCTTTACGGCACTGTAATTATAGTCGATTTCCCACCCGAGAGATTGTTCACATTACGGCACTACCGTAAAGAACAATACGGTACCATAATCCTAGAAGAATTTAACGCGAGAGCTCCCTATCAAGATTACGGCCCTGCTGTAAGGATCATTACGGCCGTAATTTCATCGCTACTCGCGACTTTCCCGGTCAACTCAGAAGCCCGATTTTTACGTAGATTATTTCAAACGATCTAGGTGTTTAAAATGGAAGCTGTAAGAAGGAGAAAGGCAGCCATCAATGAGACGAAGCCAAGCACACCAAAAGCCCCAATTTTGATCCACCGGCGAGAGAGAAATCAGAGTTCACGCCGCCGCCTAGGGTTCCGCCGCTGCGACCAATTCCGAGCATCTCCGACCGTGAAATTTGAGTGGAAGCTACGCATAGAGGAGAAGAAGACACCCCTGAAGTTTCAACGTGATCAGAGATCAGAAGGAGGAGAAATCACAAGAAAACCACGCGCCGCCGTTGTTCGCCTAGATTATGGTCGTAAACATCTTTACGGCCATACCGTAATTTTTACTCCTCCTCTGTTTCGATTTTCTTCATCATGAATCATTGTAATCTTCCCTCTATGATAGGTTAAACCTCTTTTGGGACATGGGGGAGTAATTCACATGAGTTTTAATGACTAGATAACTACCTTTCTTTTATTTCATCTTGTTTAATCTTAGCATGATGATTTTACTCATGTGATGTTTTGTCCTTAGACTCTCCTCAGATCTATATTACTATTTGTGTTTTAGAATTTTCACTTTTGACTGAAAAGTAATTGCTTGAGAATTTGGAACCCTAGAATTTCATGATAGGAACCCCTTTTAGGTTAGTTCTTGTTTGTTTGATTCTAGTAAGCTAACAGCAATGATAATAATATAAATCTAGGATTGAGCCTAAGCTTTCAAACCTGGAGATCTTCTGCGAAAGCAAAGATCGGAACATTAGAGAACCTTGAGTAAAACTAATGTCGAGATTCGGATGCACGAAAGTGATCATTGAGATTCCACTAGAGATTATCGACTTAGAACTCGGATGCATGAAAGTGATCCTTGAGTTCTCAGTTGATGATTTACTTATCATTAGCATTGGGACAACTCTTGCGCGAGAGAGAAGATTTATCCCTGCATGGTTGTCTGCACGAAAGTGAGATAATCCTTTTATTCAAGTAAATTGCATCTTTGTCATGTTGAAATTAAACTAATGAAATCTCTATTCATGTCTAGTCATACAAATTAAAGTGAACGAAACCTTAGTCCTAGCTTCTCTCTCTGATAATTCCGTTTTAGTGCTTTGGTCTTCGTTTGCTAGTTTACACTCTTTCAATTGCCTAGATAGTGAAAGTCAATTATTCGATACTCAGCAGCATAGGTCCCTCTGGATTCGATACTTTCTTTATTATTTCGAGTATCCATACACTTGCGGACACAACAAAGAGCTGCTTTAGATTAGAAATAATCTCAGAGTCACTCTTCGATTCATATTGCCCTCGAAACTCAGGCGACATATTGGTTAGCATGAAATTATCAACCTCCAAAGTATCAGCCAGATGCTTATTATAAGCATCCTTTTCAGCCGCCAAGGCCGAGCATGGAACTGGCTCAGGAATAGGCTGCTCAAGGACATAAAGCTTCCTCTCGAGCTTGATCACGATTTTCAAGTTCATATACCAATCCATCAAGTTGGATCCACCCAACTTGTCCTTCTCAAGCATTGATCGCAGTGACCATCGACTATTGTTTTTCGCCATTGTTCTACAACAGTCAAGAAACAGCAGATTAGTACTACTTCAAATCATTTAACTTGGACTTGTGTTAAATGATTATGACTCCTACTATTTTAATCAAATTGACAACCCACAAAGTCAATCGAGAAATATGATATTTCCTAGTGAGATGAGATCCTTATTCCACATGAGGCTTCGCATCCCACGAGGGTGGGATGAGATGCACAAAGTGACCCATGCTTATGAAGGTGGGCATGCTGGCCGATTGCACTTGGCAATTCCCCTTATTGAGACAGTCTAGGCATTTCATGTCCACCGAGGGCTGAGTACAGCATGAAACCCTAACCTCTCAACGATGCTTCTAGAGTTCCAGTATGTGCCCAGCACATGTGAAAATCTAGTCAAATCCATTCCTAACCATTATGCCTAGGGCCAACGAGTTTCCTTGCGAAGGCACGCCCAGGGTAAAACTGGACTGGGGAAACCATTGTTACCACACACCTTGTAGAGATAAGTGGGTGTGTCCCACGAGGGTGGGAAAACTAGACCTAGGACTCAAGCCCCTAAAAACTAGACCCAAGATAAAACATTGCATGCATGCTTTAGCAAATAAGGAAAGCAGTAAAAGGATGATGTGATCATGGCCCATTCAAGACATTCAACATGCCCATGCCAAAAGGGGTTCAATTCTTGACCTAGGACTCAAGCCCCTAAAAACTAGACCTAGCCTAGCTGACCTCTAGCTTGATCTTCAAGGTTAGCTCCAAGGTCCACCACATCATGGTTTAGCTCTCAAACGCTAGAGGTAGTTCTAGGGAAACCCTAGAAGCACACCCCATGGTTCGGCCAATGCCATGTGTCCTCCTCCAAGGAAGATGCACCACCTTTGTTGAAGCTTGTTGTGCCATCAATTATGTAGGATGTGCCCCCTTAATCTTCATCTTGAATTTTATAAAATAAAAGAAAAAGAATGGCGGCACACAAGCCTCACAAGAATACATCGTAAGCATGCAATTGGGGCTTGACTAGTGATCACAACATCATGCACAAATAAGGTACTTACTCATGCAATTTGATATGCTCATGAAAAACCTAAGATCTGAAATTTTAGTTTCTTATATAACATTTCTTTCTTCCTCTTCTTCTTATCACAGATCTTTTGATTATATGAGATTATGTTTCATCATGATTTTATAGATCCTTTCAGCTATCAATTTTCTCAAATCAAGAGACCCAGCCAGTCCGAAGACACAATGCCCGTCCTACTTGACAAAATTGCGTGTGCCTTCGATCTTAAATCAATCAGAAAAATAATCATCCAATAATCAAAATGAAATTGAATAGAGGATTGGAAGTAAAGACCTACAATTTTTCCTACTTAGAAAAATCGTGAGCATGGCATATGCAATTTGCGAAAATTAGATATAGCATGTGAGCATAGAAAAGCATGAAAAACATCATTCGAGCCTCGCAAGTCACTCTGATACCGCTGTTGGGGAACCCCGAGGATATTTTAAAAAAATTTCATAGAAAGCAGAACGAAAGAATAACCCCGAAACAGGCCAGTCCCAAAAACCCATTGAAGATCGTCATGCGAGGGAGTCGACACGATGAGATGAGAAGGTACCTTGAAGCAATTTGAGACGATGTCGATGTAGGCGCCCAAGTGTGTGCCCTTTGCAGTCTCACACACACGGATGCTTCGAGTCTTCTTCTTCCACGCCCGGTGCTAGCCTCGGGAAGAAGATCCACGCGAAGGGAGTTCCTCTTGAACACTTGCGGCAATCACCAAGGTGGGGAAATGCCAAGGGAAGAAGAGGAAGAAGATCTCTTTAGTCTTGATTGAAGAAGAGGAGAAAATCTCTAAGAACCCCAAGCTTTCGCCCCTCCACTTGTCTCCATGCCTCCAAGAGGAATTAGTGCCATGAGAGGGGCGGGCTAGGGTCTCTTTTATAGAGATCATGTGTGGCATGGAGAAGAATTAGGAGAGCATGATTTTAGGAATTAATTAATTAAATCCTAATTCAATTAGGACTCTAATTAATTTAAATAAAATCAGCCCTATTAAATCTCCACAAAAATAGGACTCTAATTAATTAATTAATTAGCCCCTGTTTTATCTCAAATGATTAATTCAAAATCAACTTTAATTAATCACACGATATTAATTAAGGCATAGGCGCTAACCCTAGTCTAACTAGGGTTAAATATGCGCTTACCTTTTCTTCTCCTTATGCCCAATTAACTTATTAGTAAGCCCAACTATATAATGGGTCTAGCCCAAGGTCCATTATGCATGTTAATCAACTCATTGGATCCAATCCAATTTATCCCAAGGTCAAACGAGGTTAACCATGGTTAATTTGGTGAATATGCCAAAAATGGAAGTTGGCTTTAATAAGTTTATTCCATCTCATCAGGCCCATTGGCACTGAAGAATCTCCCAAATAGATCTGAATTATCCAATAACTCGATCCAAAGGCTATCCGATCAATACGAAAGCTCGAGCATCAAGGTGTGCGACCTTGTAGGTTCCCTTGACATTGGCAGTGCTAACCTAAGGTCACTACAAGCAGTGAGTGGAACCTAGCAGTGCATCGCTACTACCCAACTCATCGACATGGATATCGACATCAACATCCCCATTATCGCAACTAGGCACTGATGCATTATAGTCCCTTTGCCAAACTGATATCCGATTGGACAAGTGTGTCACCACTTGTTTTAACCCAATCACATGGTTATGACTAAATCAGGTTCTCACCTGGGTTTGGCCACACACTTTTAGTCATAGAACCATAAGGGGGCCTGTGGATATCAAGCTTCCCTCAGGAAGGGGCAAATTCTCTATCTGTCAATTGATCTTCTCATATGAGTCGTGACATACTCAATAACAACTGTTATGACCTCCCAACTACGGCGAGATGTTAGGTTCTATCAAAGCATGTCCCTAACCATATAGAAGAGTCAATGACTTTAAGTCTAGGGATCAACACATCTCCTGTCACTTGTGAGGATAACTCATGACACCAAGTCATTGCCGCACAGCGGGTCGATCCAGTATATCTACCACTGATATACCCATATGTCTGCGTTAGTGTTTCCTATGTAACCAGCCCATATACCAGTCTCTCATGTACCATAGCTGTCCCATATCTACTAAGGTACTTGATTGGGGACAAAAAGTTTGAGCATAGATCCAATATGTCTCCAAGGACATTATCACATAAGTACACATTCGCAGATGTAAACAAATAATGATAACGACAATGCCATAATAATATATAAATATCAATGTTAAGTAGTACAATAATGGACTAATATTAGGTCCTAGGGGATATACACCAACATGGAGGCGCCATGGGGAGAGTTCGAGAGGTGAGCGGCTAGGTTAGAAAAGTGTTATCATCGATTTTTTGTTAGGGTTCTATTTAATTACGAAATTTCATAATTAATAAGCACCTAAATCCATTAATGCTTAATGGATGCGGATCCACAACTTAAGTGATGAATATATTTAATATAAATATTCACTTAAGTTGTGCATGGCTCCCATGACTTAAGTTGTGAATAAAATGAATATTTATATTCATTTTAGCACTTAAGTCGTGGGTCCCCATGTTACGTTTAAATCAATCTCAAAAAGCCTCCAAATAAAACTGGAGCTTAAACCCTATATTTGACCACTCAACTGAACCTAGTCCATCGAGGTCAAACGTGGTCACCTGAAGGTCAACCGGGGTCAACTGACGTCAAAACACAACATCATCCCAAAAGATCATCTCCAACTCATCAGACGCATCCGTGATGCATCAGACTCCCAAACTGACTCGAATCAACCAAATGACTCGATTATAGGCAACCCGATTAATATGAGATCTCGAGTGTCTAGGTGTGCGACCATGTAGGTTCCACAGACATTGGCAGTGATAACCTCACATCATCACAAGCAATGAGTGACACCTAGCAGTACATCATTGCTACCCTTGTGCTCTCTGTCATCCCTAATCTTCTACTTTAATTACAAAACAAATAAAGGAAATAGGGTGGCACGCAGGCCTCACAAGAATACATCCCAGGCCTGCATAAGGGTTTGTCTATAACCATATCATAATGCAATAATAAAAACACCTACTCATGCTCTTCTACATGCAATGAAAAACCTACAATTAAAATTAATTTTAGTTTTTCATAAAATTGTTCTTCACCCAAAATAATTCTCACAAAATTTCCCCAAAATAATTATCTCAGACTCCTTGTGAAAAGTGGCACATCCATCCCAAGGCATGCAAGTCGCCCCCTTTCAGTCTACCTTACAATCTAAAATTTAAAGGAAAAAATTCCCTAAAATATTTACATAGCTTGTGCGCAAGGTCCATCCTTGACACAGAAGGAGAATCTGTTAGTAAGAAATTTTATACAAAAAATTTCAGCCTGATAAACATACCTTTTTCTAAGCAGAAAAATCATGACTTAAAATTTTAAAAATCTTTTATGACATGGGCACATGTAGATAAGCAAAATACACCGCGTGGGTCTCGTAAGTTCTCTCTGATACCACTATTGGGAATCGCTGGGCCAATTTTAAAATTTTAATAACAGCGGAAGCGTTGGCCCAAAACAGGAAACCCTAAGAGCCAGGATCCCTTACGAGTGATCCACCAGATGTGTCAGAGTAATATACCTTTATTCGCATAATTCCAAGGGGCTGATGATGACGAAGAAGATATATTACTCTGACACATCTGGTGGATCACTCGTAAGGGATCCTGGCTCTTAGGGTTATCCTGTTTCGGGCCAACGCTTCCGCTGTTATTAAAATTTTAAAATTGGCCCGGGGATTCCCAACAGAACCATCCCAATCTCTCTTAGAGGAGCAATCAAAACCAAGCACCTCAGGGTAACAATCGATAGCCCCCTGGCTTTCAACAAAGATAGTATATAATCAGCCTCAGCCTCAAACTCCCCAAAAGTCAAACTTGGAGATTCTAATGAAGACATTTATTGCCACTTAGACCAAACAGGACGATAATTTCAGGTAAGAATTTAGACATGTCAGCGAGTCTATTAAAAATCTAGCTTCTAAGATGGAATCTATGGAAACCCGTCACAAGATATTAGAGACTCAGATAGCTTAGTAGGCTAGTTCTATAAGTAGGCCTACAGATAGACTACCAGGGAAACCAGAGGTAAACCCATGCGATCATTGCAATGCCATAACAACACACAGCAGGAAACAATTGGTTGAGCAACGGGCACCAGACACAATGCAAGACCAAGAGGTACAGAATTTTGAATCCATAGTAGAAGAGGGAAATAATGGTGAAACATCTTCGCAAGATAGGGAGACGGAGCTGGTTATGTACCATGACCTCTCTACAAACCGCTAGTACCTTTCTCTCAAAGATTGGCAAAGGCTAAGCTTGACAAATAATGGTGAAAATTTTTAGAGGTACTTAAAAAGATTTATATTAATATACTTTCACTGATGCTTTATCGCAAAAGCCTTCATACACCAAGTTCTTGAAAGAAATATTGTCCAATAAGAGGAAATTGGAAGAGCATGGAACGGGTGCACTCATTGCGGAGTGTAGTGTAATAATCTAGAATAAATTGCCACTGAAGCTTAAGGATCTAGGGAGTTTTTCAATTCCTTGTTTGATTGGTGATATGTCCATTGATCATGCTTTATTTAATTGGTGAATTCACACCCTGTTTGTAAGAAGCTAGACATTGGAGATCTTAAGCCCACTTCTGACTCTATAGCTAGTCGACTGCTCTGTATAGCATCGGGTAGGTATTCTAGAAGATGTGCCTATCAAGGTCGGTAAGTTTTTTATTTCTGTTGATTCTATTCTCCTTGAGATGGAGGAGGATTCTAGACTTCCTATAATTTTAGGTCACCCCTTTTTGGCGATAGTTGGAGGCATGATTGATGTTAGGAATAGGAAGCTTACTTTTAAGATAGGTGAGGACTCTGTTGATTTTGATTTGATAGAAAATCTGAAGAAACCTCTTTTGCAGGATATTATTGTAGTGTTGAAGTCTTGGAAGACACTTACTTATGACCATTGATTCTAGGATAGAGAAGGATCCACTCAAAGTGTGTCTTGTCAAAGGTGATGACAGTGATGAAGAGGAGGAGGTAAGTTCTTATTCTGCGTTGTTAGATTCTGCATCAGCACTTGATTCCAAAAAGCTGAAGGAAGAACACTTGAGCATGATAGAAGGTAAACCTAATGAAGGAAAGAGGTATGAATTTAAATCTTTCCCAAGCAAACTCAGGTATGAATTTCTTGGAGAGAACTCTACTTTTCTTGTGATTATTAATGCAAATCTTCATACATCTCAAAGTACTGAGCTTTTAGATGAACTTTGTCGGCATAAGAAAGTGATTGGCTATACCCTTAATGATATAAAAGGAATTAACCCTGCTGTTTGTAAGCACAAAATATTTTTAGAAAAAGGGAGCAAGCCAACAATTGAGTATCAGAGGAGGCTCAACCCGAACCTGAAGGAGATAGTGAAGAAAGAGATTTTGAAGCTCCTAGATACATGAGTTATCTACCCCATCTCTGACAGCTAGTGGGTGAGCCCAGTGCATGTTGTGCCAAAGAAAGGAGGGATTACCATGATGAAAAATGAAAACAATACTCTTATTCCGACAATAATGGTAATAGGGTGGTAGATGTGCATTGACTATCGGAAGTTGAATGTCGTCACTCGAATAGATCACTTTCCCCTTCGATTCATTGACCAGATGTTATAACGCTTAACATGTAATTCTTATTTTTATTGGATATTCTGGTTTCTTTCAGATTCCTATTCATCCTGAAGACCAGAAGAAGACAATGTTTACATGCCCATATAAGACTTTTGCCCACCGTCACATGCCATTTGGGCTGTGCAATGCACCTGCTACTTTCCAGCGCTACATGATGGCTATTTTTTCTGATCTCATTGAGGATATTATGATTGTGTTTATGGATGATTTTTCCATTTATGGTTTTGATTTTGATGTTTGCCTATCTAACTTGTCACGTGTGTTGCAACGTTGTGAAGAATTTAATTTGGTTTTAAATTGGGAAAAGTGTCACTTTATGGTTAACGAAAGTACTATTTTGGGGCACTTGATTTCAAATCGTGGTATTGAGGTAAATAGGGCAAATGTGGAGGTGATTGAGAAATTGTCACCACCATCTTCTGTCAAAGGAATTGTCACCTCATCTCTACCAAAGGAAGAGATGAGGGATGCATTCTTTCATTGTCATAGTTATGCATAGGGAGGACATGCCAGTTCATCTAAGACTGTTTTCAAAGTGCTTGAATCAGGTTTTTTCTAGCTGACCCTTTTCAAACATGCTTGGAATTTTGTTCTTTTCTATGAAGAATGCCAGCGGACAAAGAACATATCGAGACGAGATGAGATGCCTCTTAGTAATATTTTAGAGATTGAGATATTTGATGTGTGGGAAATTGATTACATGGGACCCTTCCCAACCTCATGTGGAAATAAGTATATTCTTGTGGCAGTTGATTATATGTCAATGTGGGTGGAAGCTATAGCGGCTCCAACTAACGATTCCTGCGTAGTTATTAAACTGTTCAAAAGGATAATATTTCCTAGGTTTGGACTTCCACGAGTGATAATAAGTGATGGTGGATCCGACTTTATAGAACAAAAATTCTCTGCACTATTGAGTAAATATGGGGTGAGATATAAAGTATTTACTCCTTATCACCCGCAAACAAGTGGCCAAGTAGAAGTTTCTAATTGCAAGTTGAAAAGAATTCTTGAAAAGACTGTCTCTAGATCAAGAAAAGATTAGTCCATGAAGCTTGACGATACATTATGGGCATGTTGGACTGCATTTAAAACTCCCAATGGTATGTCACCTTATCAGCTTGTATATGGTAAATCATGTCATCTCCCGGTTGAATTGGAACATAAAACTTATTGGGCAATAAAGACTTCAAATTATGATTTAAAAACCGCTGGGGAGAAAAGGAAGTTACAGATTGATGAACTTGAGGAGATTCGGATGAATGCATATGAGAGCCCAAAAATTTACAAGGAAAGTACCAAGAAGTGGCTTCACCGCCACATTGTTAGAAAATATTTTCAAGAAATCATTTTACTTTTTAACTCTAGATTGAGGCTCACTCTTGGAAAAGTAAGAACGAGGTGGTCGAGCCCTTTCAAGGTTTCTAAAGTTTATCCCTATGGCAGTATTGAGGTTTGGAGTGAAAGAATAGGTAATTTCACAATTAATGGTCAATTCTAGAAACATTACTATATGTCTGAGCCTATTGAAGAAGGTGTCAACCAGAAGCTCTCAGATCCTCCACCGCTAGCATGATGATGATGATCTTTGGTCGAGCTAACGACTTTAAACTTAGCGTTTCTTGGGAGGTAACCCAAGCACCCTACTCTAATCTTTTCTGATTTGATTTTATTTGTTTTTGCTTATTTTGATGTTTTTCTAGCATTAATTATTGTTTTTCTATTTTGTAGGAGTGTTATAAGTTGATATCAAGTCGAAACGGTGATTTTGGAAGTTTACGCAAAAAATATGGCCCAACCATAATTATTTTCATGGCTGTATTTTTGCATTGCTGTTCATCTCTAATGAAACACAAAGTTTCACAGGTGGGGTGTGATTTTTTGCATGCCCGTATTTTGGAAATAATGTTTATTTCGAAGGGAATAGAAGGTTTCACGAGAGGGGTGTGAAAATTTTCACACTCGTATTTTTTTTCATCAGTTAAAAAAAATTACAAAATTTACAGGCATGCCGTGATTTATATCATGCCCGTAATTTGGAGTGATTTCTTTACAGAACATTTCATGGGTGTGCTGTATTTATTTTCACACCTGTATTTTTATGGCCTTTCTTCACAGAATGTTTCACGGGGTGTCGTATTTAATTTTACACCTGTATTTTTATGGTCATTCTTCACAGAATGTTTCACGGGGTGCCATATTTAATTTCACGCCCATATTTTCAATGCTTTTTTCTACCGAACGTTTCACAGTCGTATTTTTATTCACTTATATATAACCTCGATTGATTTTTTAGGGTTTTCACCCATGATTTTCTTGCATTTGCATCGCCTCTTCGATTCAAGCTTCCCTCAACCTTCTAAAGCCTCCAACGACCCTTTCTAACCAAGTTCTGGTCATCTCCGATACACATTCCGGTAGTTTGAAGCTTCGATTTGATTCAAAAGCTGGAAATCATATATCATCACCGGTGTTCGATTCTCGCCGTCCGAGCTTCATCGGAGTTCTTGCTTGCTTCCAAAAGATTCACTCGGGGTAGAAAACCTTTCCCCTAAAGTTTCCAGTCACCAATTTCACCGAAAACGCAAGAATCAAGCACCAGAGTGAAAGCTGCGAACCCTGCTTTCATTGTTCTATTTCCAGTTTTGGTAACACGTTATATTCCAATTTTTTTTACTCCATTTGATTACATTGTCTTCATTGAGATGGCACCAAAGACCAAATTAGTTGTGAGTAGAGGAAGGGGGAAGAGGCTAGCTTCTTCTTCAGCACCACCTCCCACAAACCCCTATGGAATCATCTTTTGAGATGATAAATAGGATGCGAGATACAACATTCTGAATTCTAGACACATCACCAACACAAGATATATGGACAAACGAACAACGGAGACTCTTGAAATAAGTGAAGATGTTGAGTGGATGTTTGAGCAAATATTGGCCCTCAGATTCTTTTAGATGACATCGCAGACATCCATTCCCTTGGTTATGGAGTTTCTTAGCAGCTTGGGGGTTGAGCTCGATGACTATCATTACCAAGAATAAAAGGTTGTCTGAACTTTTGGCTCACAAACATCGAGAGGAGCATCATTCTCAAGGATGTTAGAGCTGCATTACTATTGCCCGGTGGAGGAGTGTTACACCTAACACAGGAGTATACCGAAAGTGCATTTTGGAATCAAATTACATATAACTCAGATTTTTCAATAAAGATAGCACGGGCCTCTAGTCTCTCCAACCCATGTCTGCCCTTACTGAACAAAGATAGGACTATGGTCCGTAATCAATTAAACTAAAAGATTCCTCCTAATGCAACTACTAGTGATGTTCCTGACCCACTTGATTCAGCACCACCACCTTCTTTTGGAGGGGCCAGTTTCAACTTTCATGGGATGAGTGATGATTCACCTTCACCGAAAGCTAGTTCTCTTCTCGCAGTGCAGCCCAGCCCTAGAGGAGTTGGTCCACCACCCAGGATCCAGGTTTTTAGGCTTTGTCTGCAAAGGTGTTCCATTAGGGACGCCTTCTGAAGTCAATATATGATTGTATCCGGGATACGTAGGATGATGTCCAGAATATCAAGGGTTTTCTTTGGCACCACTTTGGTAGCAGTGATGAAGAGAAGGGTCCGGATGAGCCCATGGGAGAGGCTACCCCTGATGAGGAGGATGATGAGGAGATTGACACTGATGCAGATGAGGATGATTAGTACTTTGTGAGTATCCCTTTTCCTATTTACTCTATTTTTCCTCTTTTACATCAAGGATGATGCATTCTCTTTCATAGGGAAGGGTGCACATTCATGCCCTTTGCATTCGATGCTCCTCGATTTCATGTTTTTATGCCTTGGTGTGTTTTTGGATTGTATGATGGATTGTATAATTATAACTATGACTCATTGATGTGATTTGGCACCGTCTGTAGGTGCATTGTGATGGTTGACTTGGTGGATTGTATTATGACTTTATGATGCATATTTGCTTAGATGTATTATGACTTTACTATAATAATGTGTGGTATTTTTCTTTGATGATGAATGTTGTGTACTTTGTTGTTTATATATATCAATGCCTGTGAATGGAAATATTCTTCTTGTGTAAAATTTATTCCTTCAAAATATATCATATCATTTTGATTTTCATCAATTGATGCATGAAATTTTGGTAGATATGTTGTTTGATGAATGCGATTTAAGAGTGAAGCAATTTTTTTTTAATAACATGAGTATATGAGTATAATTTGTTGGATTTACATTGATTGATTAGCCTAGTGGATGTTTAAACTATTATGTTATTTGTTAGGAAGAAAGAATCCAAAATCCAGATAAATGACTCCCCTACTTGGCACTGCAAAAAATTGGCAGTGGTATTGAAGATATGAGTTAAAGTCCGAACAAAAAGTATGTATCTATTTGGATACATGCCAAAGAAAAGCCATTTGACATTAACATCGCTATCTTTGACTTTGAATCTCAATTCTGTTAGCCAATAAGAAATGAGTTCTAATATATTGGCTAAGTGGTCAATGTACTTTTAATTTGTCACCAGAAAAAAGGTGGTAATCGTTTTAGAGAATGTCAAAAGCAAAATAAAAATAAAAATAATAGAGAAAAAGATTTTGGAGATCATATTCCTATAAACAAAAGCATTGAAGGTTTAAACTGAAATAAAGGTGAATTCATAAGATTGAGATTCTATTTATTATACGAGTTATAAAATTTTATTTCATTAGGATTGTGAATCGTATGGATTAAATTCTAAGAGCAATGTATTTATCTTGAATTTTATATAGCATGAGTTGAAAATTTTTATCAGTGATTGTATTCAAGAAATTTATCTTGCATAAGTTATCTTTTCATGCTCAGCATTGTTCTTTGGTCTATTTATTTGCTTGAGGACAAGCAAAAGTTTATGTCTAGGAAGATTTGATGTCTCATATTTATATAATATTTTTACTATACTTTTTATGCATAATCTCTCCTATTCCTATCATATTTTCACTTATTTTGACTTAAATCCTTTTGTTTGTTCAGAATCTTCACCTCTCTTCGCTTTTCATATTTCAGGTGAAAACAACCAAATTTTGATAGATTTTGATGAATAAGTGCATAGATGAATTCTACAAGTCAAGACGAAGCTGCCCATCAAATTTCATGTAAATCAGAGTTTATTTGGAAAATATAGCCTGCTCGTATTTTTTTATCATGGTTGTATTTTCTGGATGTGCACAGAAAGAAATATGGTCTGACTGCGATATTTATCACAACCATAATTTACTCATCACAAAATATTAGAAATCTACAAAGAGAAATACGGCCTGCCCATAACAAAAATCACAACCGTAATTTGTTGAAGAAAATACATAGAA
The DNA here is from genome assembly GCA_027563935.2 of Costus lasius. Lineage (NCBI taxonomy): Eukaryota > Viridiplantae > Streptophyta > Magnoliopsida > Zingiberales > Costaceae > Costus > Costus lasius. The sequence goes on from CM050448.1 coordinate 32,647,273, forward strand.
AGAAAATACGGCCTGCCGTGATCATTTTCATAGCCGTATTTCTGTCAGGACTTATTCCCAAAAGTCATAGAAAGAAATATGGCTGGCCATATTTATTTTCACAGCCGTATTTATTTCCGCCATATTTGGATTTGACCTCGTTTCTTGCCCTATTTGGCTCATTTTTTAGCCATATTTTGGGGAAAACCTAATTAATAGTTGGGGAACTATATAAGCTACCAAGGGAGCAATTATTGGGACTTTTTGGGCTGATTTCTAAGTGGGATTCGATGAACAGACGAAGTTTAGGGCGAACGGCAGTGATCCTCGTTTTCTCACCAGAAAAGCTTTGATTTTTCGGCTGGCTAGTATCGAACTTCATTAGGGAGCCTTGCACTTTACTTTCCTAGTAGATTATAATTTTATTTTTCCAATTGTAATTGAAAACATGGATCTTTATAACATTGATATCGCTACTATTTCAGCGTAAACTATTTATTTGGTATTATGGTTGTAACCCACTATGTTTTGATGACTTAATCATTAATTTCTCTCTTACGAAATAATTTACTTGTATGAGATTCAATTATTGTTGTGCTTATTATATGTTGATTACTGGCCATAGTTTGCATGCTTAGAGATGTCGCAAGAAGTACTAAGAGGTGAATTGCAACGTCGGATCTACAATTTTTGGATAAGTTGATTTGAACACGAGAGTAGTTCGAATCGGCTAGAGGGATTCACTCGGATAAATACCGGATTGTACTACCGAGTGTGGGCAATCTATAGATGCGGATAAATCTCCTTCAGTACAATAAATCCTTCTTAGGATGTCTGTAATTAGAAAGGTCATGAAACATAGTGTGGTGAAACCTAAATCCTGAATTTCCATCAAATCAATTATAATCAAAGCTTGTTTTAATATTTTTGCAATTTAATTAAGACAAAAACCACTCTCTTTCTGAATTGTTTAGCTAATAATCTTGAGTAGAGTTAGTACTTGGCCATTGGTCCCTGTGGGATAGATATTTTTATTACAATGATTTTTTCGTGCACTTGAGGAACACAATCATAGTCTCATCCAATTAGTTTTATCTTTTGTCTAACATTACAGGCATGCAATCTTATAGTGATAATAACAAGATAAAATACATCTAGACATGCTTTAGCAGATAAGGAAAGCAGTAAACAAGTGATTTGGTCATAGCCAAATCAACACATTGAACCGTCACATGCCAAAGGATGTTCAATGCTTGACCTAGGTGACAAGCCCCAACAAGACCTAACCTATCTGCCACTAAGATCATTGTCCATACGTGGCTCCAAGATCCGCCTCTTCAAGGGATAGCTCTCAAACCCATGAAGCACCCCTAGGCAACCCTAGGTGCACCCCTAATGTTTCGGGCAAGCCCTCTTTGATTGCGCCATCATGCAAGTTGTGCCACTATGCAAGGTGCACAAGTTTGCATGCTCCATGGAAGATGCGCCAATGCCAAGATGCTTCATCATGGGATGCGCCCCTTAATCTTTTTCGTGTGTTTACAAAATAAATAAAAAAAAGAAGCACATAGGCCTCACACAAATACATCATAGGCATACAACGGGCTTGACTATGACCATAACATGATGTACAAACAAGTTGTCTATCATCATGCTTTTCTATATGCTTATGAAAAACCATAAAATTTTAGTTTTAGTTTTTCATTAAAACATGTCTTTTAACCTTAATGACTTATCGCAAATCTTTAGTTCTTCGTTTCTCTCAGGAGTCTACAAGTGGCCCATGCATGCTCTAAGCATGCTAGCCGCGTCTCTTGTCATCCCTAGCTTGCTAAGGTTAGGGCAATCACCCAGTACAAGCCCCGCATAATATCAACAAGTCTCACATAGTAGATCTATCCTATTGTGCATGGAGAAATTAGTTCTTCCTCATACGGGTCAATCCCGCCATGTGAAAAAAAAATAAAAAAAACTCAAAGAGATCAAATAGAAGTTAGGAATGAAAGACTAACTATTTTTCTAATTAAGAAAAACATACATCAAATGCAAATTTCAAAAAAATTCAGATGGAAAGTGAGCATGCTAGAAAGCAATAAAACATCGTTTGAGTTTTGCAAGTCTCTCTGATACCACTATTGGGAAACCCTGGGGATTTTTAAAATTTATTATAAGTACACAGCAGAAGCAATCCCTAAAACAAGCCGGTCCTAAAAACCCAAAAGATCAAGTCAAGCAAGGGAGTCAACATAGAGAAAGATACCATAGAGCAATTCTGTAAGAGGCAATGTTGGCGCCCAAGTGTGCGCTCTCTGCAGTCTCACACCCAACCGATCCTCAAGTCCTCTTCTTCCATGCTCGGTGCTAGTCTCGGGAAGAAGATCCACTCTAAGGGAAAGCCTCTTGATCACTTTGTCAACCTTAAGGTGAAGATGCGCTAATAGAAGAGGAGGAATGATGCCGCCAAGGTCCTTCTACACTTGCACCAAGGGAGGAGAGGTAGACGACTTGCAGCCCTTGATGGAAGAATCTTGCACCAAGACACCCTTTTCTTGTTCATGCCAAGGATGAAGCACTTGTTTTAGAGGGGGCTACAAGGTATCTTAATATAGGCGTATGGGAGAGATGTAGGCAACTCAAGGGTGTAAGAAGGATTGAGTGATTAGGGCATGAATCAAGTGTTGGTTTATATGCCCTAGGACCTAGTTTTGGTCCATTACTGTACTACTTGCCGTTGATAATTTATATCATTCTGGCATTGTCATTATCTATATTTGCTTACATCTGCGATTATGTAATTAAATGATAATGTCCCTAGAGACAGATTGTATCTGTACTCAAATGATTGTCCCCAGTCAATGTACCTGAGTAGATAAGGGACAACTCTGGCACAAGGTGCTAACATAGGCATATGGGTATATCAGTGGTGGATGTACTGGACCGACCCACTGTGAGGCAATGACTTGGTGTCACAAGTCATCCTCACAAGTGATAGGAGATGCATTGATCCCTTGACTTGAGGTCATTGGTCATTCTATATGGTTAGGGATATGCCTTGATATAACCTAATGCCTTGCCATAGTTGGGAGGTAATAACGGTTGTCATTGGGCATATCACGACCCATATGAGAAGATCAATGAACAGACATAGGATTTGCCCCTTCCTAAGGGAAGCATGATATCCATGGAGCTCCTCTATGGTTTTATGACAAAAAGTGTATGGCCATACTCAGGTGAGACCTGATTTAGTCATAGCCATGAGATTGGATAAAAACAAGTGGTGACACACTTGGCCAATCGGATATGAGTTTGGCAAAGAGACTGTAATGCATCTGTACCTGATTGCGATGATGGGGATGTCGATGTCGATATCCATTCCGATGACCTGGGTAGTAGCGATGCACTGCTAGGTGCCACTCACTGCTTGTAGTGACCTTTGGTCAGCACTGCCAGCGTCAGAGGAACCTACAGGGTCGCACACCTTGATACTCGAGTTCTCATATTGATTGGGAAGCCTTATGATCGAGTTATTGGATAACTCGGATATATTTTGGAGATTTCATCAGCGCCAATGGACCTGATGAGATGGAAGAAATTCATTGGAGCCAACTTCCATTTATGGCATATTAACCATGGTTAGCCTAATTTAACCTTGGGTTAAATTGGATTGGATCCAAGGGCTTGGTTAACATGTATGATGGACCTTGGGCTGAGCCCATTGTAAAGTTGGGCTTACTGGGCTCAAGGAGAAGGAGAAAGTAGGCGTGTGCTTAACCCTGGTTAGACTAGAGTTAACGCCTATGGTTTGAAATTAATCATACGGGTTAATTTATTAATTAATTAGAATCCTAATTGGATTTGGACTAATTATTTAATTAATTAATTAGAATCCTATTTGATTAGGATTTAATTATTTAAATAATTAGAATCCTAATTGGATTAGGATTTAATTGTTTGAATCAATTAGAGTCCTAATTGGATTAAGACTTGATTAACTTGATTAATTCTCCTACATCCTCTCCTAGCCGCCCAATTGATTTGAATTGTGGCCACACATTGGACTGCCTCTTGCTCTATATAAGAGGCCCTAGACGCCCCCTCTTCACACACAATCAATCTTGAAGGCGTGATCACAAGAGAGAGGCGAGAGCAAGAGGTAGTGGTGCACTTCTCTTCCATCCAACCCTAGCTGAGAACACTTCATCTTCCTTTCCTCTTGGCATGAGGAACTTGGTGTTGCTTGGCGACTTCCTTCTCCTCATCTTCCTCTTGGCGCATATACCTTGGAGGTGGTGCAAGGCTTGAGGAATAAGCACAAGGCTTGGATCTTCTTCCCGAGGCTAGCACCGGGTGTGGAAGAAGAGGACTCGAGTTGATCCGTGTGTGCGAGACTGCAGAGGGTGCATGCTTGGGTGCCTACTTCGACATCAGCCTCGCCTTGCTCAAGGTATTTTCAATCTCATCGTGTCGACTCCCTCGCTTTCGGGGATATTGCTTCCGCTGTGCAATGTTTTGTGTAATTTCTATCTCTGAAAATTCTAAAATATCCCCGGGGTTTCCCAACAGTGGTATCAGAGCGACTTGTGAGACTCGAACGATGTAATTTCATGTTTTTCCATGCTCGCATGTCATATCTCAATTTTCGCAAATTGCATGATCACATGGCAAACAATTTTTCTATGTAGGAAAAATTAGGGTTTCTTGTTTCTATCAACTTTTCAATCTCAATTGGATTTTGGATTATTTTTCTTGTCTGATTTAAAGGATCAAAGGCGCACGTGGTTTTGTCAAGTAGGACAGGCATTGTGTCTTCGGACTGGCCGGGTCTCTTGATCTAACAAAATTACCAGCCGAAAGGATCTTTGAAATCATCATGAAAGTTTAATCGCAAAGAACCAAAAGATTTGTGATAAGAAGACGAGGAAAAGAGACTGGTTTTATGGAAAAATAAAATTTCAGATTTTATATTTTTCATTAGCATGTAGAACTGCATGTGTGGATACCTTGCTTGTGCATAATGTTGTGATCATGAGTCAAGCCCCTTTTCATGCCTGTGATGTATCTTTGTGAGGCCTGCGTGCCACTTTTCTTTTCTTTTATTTTTGTAACAAGAAGAAGAAGATTAGGGTGCAACCACATGGAACCCTGGCGCATGCATGCTTGATGGCGCATGGAGGAGTGGCGCAAGATGGCATGGCCGAACCCTAGGGTTTGAGAGCTAGCCATCTTGGCTCCTTGCATGGTGGCACATCATCTATGGAGAAAGACCCATGGCATTGGCCAAACCCATGAGGGACACCTCTAGGGTTTGAGAGCTAAACCATGGTGAGAAGGACCTCAGAGCCAACCTTGAAGTTCAAGTTAGAGGTCGGCTAGGTTATGTCTTGTCTTTGGGGCTTGAATCCTAGGTCAAGAGTTGAACCTCCTTTTGGCATGAGTTGGTTCAATGTCTTGAATAGGCTATGATCACATCATTCTTTCACTGTTTTCATACATATCTGCTAAAGCATGCCTGAGTTGTTTTATCGTTTTGTTATCACTATAGGATGGCATGCCTGTAATGTTAGACATAAGATAAAACTAATGAGACCTCAAAAACCCTCATAAATAAATATCAAGTCTAGTAGCCTTCTAATGCGTAGCCCTCACTAAGCTATCGATCAATGGTGTTGTGAATTGTTTTCCACCCTCGTGGAACACACCCACTTATCTTTAGAAAGTGCGTGGTGGCAATGGTTTCCCCAGTCCATTTTAATCGGGCGCGCCTTCGCAAGGAAACTCATTGGCCCTGGGCATAACAGTTAGGAATGGACTTGACTAGATTTCCACATGTGCTGGGCATATGGTGGAACTCTAGAGACATCGTTGAGAGGTTATGGTTTCATGATGTATCCAGCCCTCGCTGGACATGAAATGCCTGGACTGTCTCAATAAGGGGAATTGCTTAGAGCAATCGGCTGGTGTGCCCACATTAGGAAGCATGGGTTACTTTGTGCATCTCATCCCACCCTCGTGGGACGTGAAGCCTCATCTGGAATAAGGATCCCAACTCACTAGGAAGTCTTATACTTCCCGATTGACTTTGTGGGTTGTCAATTCGATTAAAATGGTGGAAGCAATAATCATTTAAAACAAGTCCAGTTTAAATGATTTGAAGTAGTACTAATCTGCTGTTTCTTGACTATTGTAGAACAATGGCAATGAACAATAGCGGTTGGTCACTGCGATCTATCCATGAGAAGGACAAGTTGGTTGGATCCAACTTGATGGATTGGTATATGAACTTGAGAATTGTGCTCAAGCTCGAGAGAAAGCTCTATGTCCTTGAGCAGCCCATTCCTGAACCACTTCCATGCTCGGCCTCAGCGGCTGAGAGGGATGCTTATGATAAGCATCGGGCTGATACTTTGGAGGTTGCACAATTGATGCTAACCAACATGTCGCCCGAGCTTTAAGGGCAATATGAATTGAAGAGTGCCTCTGAGATTATTACTAATCTAAGACAGCGCTTTAATGAATTGGTTAGGCTCAATCCTCCTAAAGTTAATATTCAATGTGTTGAGCCGAAAGGCTTGACCAAGGAACTGAAATTAAAGATGGAATGGATCAAGAACAATAAGTGCTATTCATGTGGAGGGCCACCTCACATGTTGAAGGACATGGTGCGACTTCAGAGTGAGAAGAATAGAGGCAAGGCTTCGTCTTCAAGCTCAGGAATTTATGTTACAAAAGTCAACCTTTCTACTTCTATGTCATGGGTATTGGATACCGCATGTGGAGCTCATATTTGTACAAATATGCAGGGGCTCAAGAAAAGTAGATCGGTTCGGGTTGGAGAGATTGATCTGCGAGTTGGAAACGGGTCACAGGTTGCTGCTGTTGCTGTAGGAGTTCTGACTCTCTCCCTGCTATCTGGACTTCAGTTAGAGTTAGATAATTTCTATTATGTACCTTCGCTTACTAAGAACATTGTATCCATTCCTTGCTTGGCAAAGAAAGGATTTAAGTTTGAAATAAATAAGAACTCTTGTTCTTTTTCATTTGCAAATATGTTCTATGGGAAGGGTACTCTGTGCAATGGTCTATATGTGTTAGACATGGATAACTCTATTTTTAACATAAATAGTAAAAGGACCAAACTGAGTGGTTCAGCTGGTGCTTTCCTTTGGCATTGTCGATTAGCCCATATAAACAAAAATCACATTCAACAACTCCATGCAAATGGGTTGTTAGATTCAAGTTCCTTGGAGGAATTTGATACATGTGAGCCTTGTTTGTTAGGGAAGATGACAAAGGCGCATTTCACCAATTCTAGTGAACGGGCAGGAGGTTTGTTGGATCTCATACATAGTGATGTGTGTGGGCCATTCAATAAACAAGCTAGAGGAGGGCATAACTACTTCATCACTTTTACTGATGACTTCAGTAGATATGGTTATGTCTACTTGATGAGACATAAGTCTAAATACTTTGAGAAATTTAAGGAATTCAGATATGAAGTAGAGAACCAGCTTGGTAGATCCATTAAGGCTCTTCGATCAGATTGTGGTAGAGAACCAGCTTGGTAGATCCTATATTTGCTTACATCTGCGATTATGTACTTATATGATAATGTCTCTAGAGACAGATTGGATCTGTGCTCAAATGATTGTCCCCAGTCAATGTACCTGAGTAGATAAGGGACAACTCTGGTACTTGTGAGACTGGTATATGGGCTGGTTAGGCACAAGGTGCTAACGCAGGCATATGGGTACATCAGTGGTGGATGTACTAGACTGACCCGCTGTGAGGCAATGACTTGGTGTCACAAGTCATCCTCACAATTGATAGGAGATGCATTGATCCCTGGACTTGAGGTCATTGGTCATTCTATATGGTTAGGGATATTCCTTGATACAACCTAACGCCTTGCCGTAGTTGGGAGGTAATAATAGTTGTCTTGGGCATATCACGACCTATATGAGAAGACCAATGAACAGACATAGGATTTGCCCCTTCCTAAGGGAAGCATGATATCCATGGTGCTCCTCTATGGTTTTATGACTGAAGGTGTATGGCCATACCCAGGTGAGACCTGATTTAGTCATAGCCATGAGATTGGATAAAAATAAGTGGTGACACACTTGGCCAATCGGATATCAGTTCGGCAAAGAGACTGTAATTCATCTGTACCGGATTGCGATGATGGGGATGTCGATGTCGATATCAATTCCGATGACTTGGGTAGCAGCGATGCACTGCTAGGTGTCACTCACTGCTTGTGGTGACCTTTGGTCAGCACTGCCAGAGTCAGAGGAACCTACAAGGTCGCACACCTTGATACTCGAGTTCTCGTATTGATCGGGAAGCCTTATGATCGAGTTATTGGATAACTCGGATCTATTTTGGAGATTTCATCAGCGCCAATGGGCCTGATGAGATGGAAGAAATTCATTGGAGCCAACTTCCATTTACGGCATATTAACCATGGTTAGCCTAATTTGACCTTGGGTTAAATTGGATTGGATCTAAGGGCTTGGTTAACATGTATGATGGACCTTGGGCTGAGCCCATTGTAAAGTTGGGCTTACTGGGCTTTAAGGAGAAGGAGAAAGTAGGCGTGTGCATAACTCTGGTTAGACTAGAGTTAACGCCTATGGTTTGAAATTAATCATATGGGTTAATTAATTAACTAATTAGAATCCTAATTGAATTAGGACTAATTATTTATTTAATTAATTAGAATCCTAATTACATTAGGATTTAATTATTTAAATAATTAGAATCCTAATTGGATTAGGATTTAATTGTTTGAATCAATTAGAGTCCTAATTGGATTAGGACTTGATTAACTTGATTAATTCTCCTACATCCTCTCCTAGCCGCCTAATTGATTTGAATTGTGGCCACACATTGGACTGCCTCTTGCTCTATATAAGAGGCCCTAGACGCCCCCTCTTCACACACAATCAATCTTGAAGGCGTGATCACAAGAGAGAGGCGAGAGCAAGAGGTAGTGGTGCACTTCTCTTCCATCCAACCCTAGCTGAGAACACTTCATCTTCCTTTCCTCTTGGCATGAGGAACTTGGTGTTGCTTGGCGACTTCCTTCTCCTCATCTTCCTCTTGGCGCATATACCTTGGAGGTGGCGTAAGGCTTGAGGAATAAGCACAAGGCTTGGATCTTCTTCCCGAGGCTAGCACCGGGCGTGGAAGAAGAGGACTCGAGGTGATCCGTGTGTGCGAGACTGCAGAGGGCGCACGCTTGGGCGCCTACTTCGACATCAGCCTCGCCTTGCTCAAGATATTTTCTATCTTATCGTGTCGACTCCCTCGCTTGCATTCTTCACTGGGTTTTTGGGACCGGCTCGTTTCGGGGATACTGCTTCCGTTGTGCAATGTTTTGTGTAATTTCTATCTCTGAAAATTGTAAAATATCCCCAGGGTTTCCCAACATCAAGGACATCAACCAATCAATTACCTTGATCATCTTCCCTAATGCCATATGACCAAAGCCTGGCCAACCAAGCTTAGAGGCAACCATATGCCCCCAATGCTTGCCAAAAGAGATGAGTCTTCCACTCTTGTGCCTAGACCTAGTCAAATGCGCCAAGAGTGTTGCCAATCAAGGCACAAGGTGTCAATCCTAATGTCATTAGGATTCCATGCATCCATTGCTTACTATAGTGGCCAAGCAATCCTTCTATAAAAGTCTCATGTGATTAAATCATATGAAATTTGATTTGATAAACTTTAATCACAAAGTATGATGCCTAATGAGGCCATAGGCGTCAATCCTAATCCAATTAGGAGTCCATATGCCTAGGCCCAATTAACATCCCCTTTAAGCCCATTAATCTCATCCTTATGACCCATTAGGCCATGCCATACTTCAATGAGCAAGTTGATTAAGCCAACGGACTCGATCCGATGCAATTCTGGTCAAATGTGGCTAACCATGGTTAACTCGGGGTCAACTTGCTAAAAATAAAGTTTGGCCCAAATAGGTTTCCTCCATCTCATCAGGTACATTAGCACTGATAGAATCTCCCAAATAGATCCAAGTTATGAAATTACTCAATCATAAGGCTACCCAATCAATATGAGAACTCTAGTATCAAGGTATACAACCCTATAGGTTCCTCTAACGTTGGTAGTAATGAACTCATATCATCACAAGTAGTGAGTGACACCTAACAGTGCATCACTACTACCCAAGTCTTCGAAGTGGATATCAACATCGATATCCCCATCATCCCAACAAGGTATCCATGCATTACAGTATCTTTGCCAAACTAATATCTGATTGGACAAAGTATGTCACCATTTTGTTTGTACCCAATCTCATGGTCATGACTACATCAGCTTTCACCTTGGTATGGCCATACACTTTTAGTCATGCAACCATATAGGGCCCTTAGATTTCAAGCTTCCCTTAGGAAAGGGCAAATCCTATGTATGTTTGTGGATCTTCTCATATGGGTCGTGACATACTCAATAACAATTGTTATAACCTTCCAACTATAGTTAGGTGTTAGGTTGTATCAAAGTATGTCCCTAACCATATAGAAGGGTCAATGACCTCAAGTCAAGGGATCAATGCATCTGTTGGTTAATCATCATAGTGGGTCGATCAAGTATATTCACTACTAATATACTCATATGTCTGCATTAGCACCATGTGCCTAACCTGTGCATATACCAGTCTCACATATACCAAAGTTATCCCTTATACACTTAGGTACTTGATTGGAAGGCATAAGTTCGAGCCTAGATAAAACTATCCCTAGGGACATTATCATGCAAATATACAAAGATGTTGGTGTAAACATAGCATAATGAAGACAATACCATAATGATATATATAAAATATTAGTGTCAAGTAGTACAATAGTTGGACCAACAATAGGTCCTAGGGAATAAACACCAACATAGAGAACAAATCGAACTCCTTTTAGAAGAACTTCATCTTCATGAAAAGGGAATTGGCTATTCATTGTATGAGATTAAAGGAATTCACCCTTCTGTTTGTATGCATAGGATCCTTCTTGAAAATGATAACAAACCAAATGTTGCATGAATCCTAGCATGAAGGAAGTTGTCAAGAAAGAAGTGTTGAAACTTTTGGATGCAGGGGTAATTTACCCCATTTCTAATAGCTCTTGGGTTAGCCCTGTCCATGAGGTAGAAAAGAAAGCAGAGTTGACGGTAGTGAATAATGATGCCGACGAGCTCATACCAATAAGGATGGTTACTAGGTGGAGGATGTGCATTGACTATAGGAAGTTGAATAAAGCTACCAGAAAAGAACATTTTTCTCTTCCATTCATTGACCAAATGTTAAAAAAGATTGCCTCATAAATCATGTTTCTATTTTTTGGATGGGTTTTCAGATTTCTTCCAAATCCCAACCCACCTAGAGGACCTAGAGAAAACTACTTTCACCTGCCCTTATGAAACATATGCATATACAAGGACATCAGTTGGCCTCTACAATGCTCCAACTACATTCCAAAGGGTAATGATGGCCAATTTCTCTAATTTCAATGAGGATTTTATGGATAAATTTTTTGTTTATGGCACCTCATTTGATGATTATCTATCTAACATCTCTAAGGTCTTGTAGTGCTGTGACGAGGTCGACCTATTGTTGAACTAAGAGAAATGACACTTTATAGTCTAGGAAGGGATAGTACTTGGTCATTTGATATCTGAGCTTGGGATTGAGTTGGATAAGGCCAAAGTTAAAGTGATTGAGAAGATGAAGCCACCAACTTTATTGAAGGGAATCTAGAGTTTCCTAGGCCATGCTAGATTCTATTGGTGATTCATTAAAGATTTTTCCAAAATTGGTTGTCCCTAGACTAATCTGCATGATAAAGATTTTGCTTTCTATTTTGATCATAACTATAAGGAACCTTTTAACAAGCTTAAAAGTGCTTTGATCATCGCACCCATTATGAAACCCCCTAATTGGTCTTTGCCATTCAAGCTTATGTGCGATGCATGCGACTTCATTGTAGGGGTTGTATTGGGCCAATAAAAAGAAAAGAAGCTGCATGCAATTTATTATTCAAGTTCGACTATTAATGAAGTACAAATTAACTATGCCACATCCAAAAAGGAGCTTCTTGCCATTATGTTTGCTTACGATAAGTTTTGTTCATATTTGATTAATTCAAAAGTCATTGGGCATAATAATCTTGTAGTTATCAAATATCTCATCACTAAGAAGGATGCCAAACCCAGATTGATTAGGTGGATTCTTCTTTAGCAAGAGTATGATGTTGAGATTCAAGATAAAAAGGGAAGTGAAAACCTTGTTGCTAATCACCTTCCAAGACAGGAAAACGAAAAACAATGAGAAGATAATGAAGAAATGGAGAAAAAATGATTCTTTCCTAGAAGAGCACCTTCTAACACTTTCTGGACAACAAGCTCCCTTGTATACAGACATTGTGAATTTCTTAGTTTCTGACATCCTTCCTCCTGATCTCACTTTTTGGGAAACCCTAGGGATTTTAAAATTTTAATTACATGTTTAGCGGAAGCAAATTCCCGAAACAAGTCATGCCTAAAAACGCAATATATCGATGCTTGCGACGGGGTCAACACGATGAGAGGAGAAAGTACCTAAGAGCAAGAAGATGCGATACCGATGTAGGCGGCCAAGTGTTCGCCCTCTACAGTCTCACACACACAGATCCTTAAGTCCTCTTCTTCCACGCCCGGTGCTAGCCTCGGGAAGAGGATCCATGCCTTTAGACTCCTTCTTCTATGCTTGCACCACCTTCAAGGAAGAAGCACAAAGGAGAGGGAAGTGTAGGAGAAGATGATGCCAAGTCCAAGTCCTTCTTGCACCAAGACGAGAAGAAGAAGAGAACCTTGTGGCTAGGTTGATGGAAGAGATTCGCCAATGTCCATTTACTCTCTCCCTTTGGATGATCTTTTTGCTAAGGAGAGGAGCTCTCGCATATGTGATGTCATTTTGGAGCAAGAGGTGGCAACACAAGTGTTATAGGCGCATTCAACAAAGAGACATGCGACTAGGGTTTAGGGGAGAGCAATTAGGGTTTGATGTAAGAAAAGACTCCAAGCCTTTTCCATAATCATCTTCCCATCAACCATATGCGCTTGCCACTTCCCAAATAAGTTCTATAAGCCATATGTGCCCTAAGCCATGCCTTAGAGGCAAGGTTTCCATCCAAGGATGAAGGGGGAGCCACCAATTGCTTCCTAATGGAACACCTTGCACCAACTCCTCCCCATTATGCCCTTAGGCGCCAATGGGGTGAGTTTTCTCCCTATTATATCTTTATGCCCTCTTATCTCTTCATGACAACTTATTATTAGGCCTCATTGGGTAATGAGCTAGCCCAAACTTCATTACAAAAGTTGATTAAGCCATTGGATCCAATCCAATGCAACCCTAACTCAAATGTGACCAACTATGGTCAATTTTGGGTCAACCTACCAAAAATAAAGTTTGGCTCTAATAAGTCTCTTCCATCTCATTAGGCCCATTGGCACTGATGAAATCTCCCAAATAGTTCTGAGTTATCAAATAACTCGATCATAAGGCTTCCTAATCAATACGAGAACTCGAGTTTTAAGGTGTGTGGCCCTGTAGGTTCCTCTGACGTTGGCAGTGATGAACTAAGGTCATCACAAGCAATGAGTGGCACCTAGCAGTGCATCAGTGCTACCCAAGCCATCGGAATGGATATCGACATCAACATCCCCATCATCGCAATAAGGTACTGATGCATTACAGTCTCTTTGCCAAACTTATATCCGATTGGACAAGGGTGTCACCACTTATTTTCACCCCATCATCGCAACTACAGTGAGGTGTTAGGTTGCATCAAAGCATGTCTCTAACCATATAGACGAGTCAATAACCTCAAGTCAAGAGATTAATGCATCTCCTGTCACTTGTGAGGATAACTCATGACAACAAGTCATAGCCTTACAATGGATCAGTTCAGTATATCCACCACTGATATACCCATATGTCTATGTTAGCACCTTGTGCTTAACTAGCCTGTATACTAGTCTCACATGTACCAGACCTGTCCCATATCCACTAAAGTATATTGAGTAGGGACAAGAGTTTGAGCATAGATCCAATCTATCTCTAGGGACATTATCATGTGAGTACATAATCGCAGATGTAAACAAATCATAATAATGAGAATGCCAGAATGATATATTAGAAATATCAATGTCAAGTAGTGCAAAAGATAGAACAATAATAGGTCTTAGGGCATAAACACCAACAATCTCTCACTTGCACTTAGACCTGAAGGTTGAGAAATCTCAACCCCATCTCCCTTGTATCACTATCATGATTTTGCTACGCCAAAGCCTTGGTTAGTGGGTCTACTAGATTGTTCTCTATGTCAACTCTGCTAATCTTGACATCACCTCGGCCAATGATCTCTCTAATCTGGTAAAATTTCCTTAGTATGTGTTTGGACCTTTGATGAGACGGTGGATCCTTTGCTTGTTCAATTGCTCCATTGTTGTCACAATTGAGCTCAATAAGATCTACAGTAGTTGGAACTACCTGAAGATCAGCAATGAACTTCCTTATTCAAACGACTTCTTTGGCTGCCTCAGAAACTGTGACATACTCAGCCTCAGTTGTAGAATCAACAATGGTTGATTGCTTGAAGCTTTTCCAGCATATGGCGCCTCCATTCAATTCAGACACATAGCTTGCCTACGATCTGAAGTCATTAGGGTCAGACTGGAACGACGCATCAGTGTAGCCCTGAACACTGAGCTCTTCCTATCCCTCGTAGACAAAGAACAAATCCTTAATTTTTCTCAGGTACTTTAGGATGTTCTTTACAGCCACCTAGTGTTGTAGACCTAGATTGGATTGGTATCAGTTGGTTGTGCTCACAGCATAAGCCACATCTGGTCTAGTACACAACATTGCATACATGATCTGTTGTGAATCCCCGGACCTCAGAAAAACTTTAAACACGACGGAAGCGGAGGTCCGAAACAGAATTCCAGAAACACCAGGATCACTTACAAGAGAAAACCGAAGGATGTGAAGAGCAATACCTTATCAAGCAACTTTAGGAGCGACCAATGATGAAGACGCACAAGGGCCCGCCCTCTACAATCGTGCACACACAGACTCCTCGAGATCTCTCCAACCTCCACGCGTGGTGCTAGCCTCGAGAGATGAGATCCACGCCTCTTGATCTTCTCGACTTGTGCCAATGCTAGGGAGAAGAGGGATGTTGGCGACAAGGAGTGGGTAGCACTACCACTTGTCCAAACCCTTGATGCAAAAAAAACTTTTATTGTAATGAGCACAGGCGCACACCGGAGATTTTTCCCATGTGGGATAATGAGCACAGGCGCGCCTAATCACAATTAAGCGTCATGGGTTCGAATCCCTGCAGAAGCAATTAATTGTAAATTGCACCCAAGCTTATTAATTAGTCAAGAAAAAATTTCTCTTGCCAATTAATAATTTTATTTTATTCATGTGACTAAAGTGTCAAGCCCCAAACTTGCACCAAGACCCTTGTTTGACGCATTTTGACAACACAGGTCAATAGAGGTCAAACGTGGTCCATGTTGGGGTATGCCCTTAAGGCTAATGTTTGAGGCCTTGGGATTCTTTCAGTATCATGTATAAACTCTTATGTTTATAAAGGCAATGGTTGTTATTCAGTTTGTTACATTGTCTGCTGCAATAAGTGTGCTTCTGAATAATGTCTCAATGCTGTTCAGCTTGGCTGACATGCTGTCATGTCCTTAGTCGAGATATCTTGGTGAACTTGAGACAGCCTTGATATGATTGAGACTAATATGTGTTCTAATCTTATAGGATGCTTCGAGCATGGAATAAGATGTAGACTCATGGGTACATTGGATGTACTGGACAGACCCTACTAGGATATTCAATTGCTTGTCACAATGTGAATAATCCTTGTATGCAACAAGTGGCATATGTCCTCTGACTTGAGATCACTTGTGTTTCTAAATGATGATTGTCATTGTTTTGAGATAGTTCGATATCATTTGAAACATAATGGTTATAGACTATCTTGGATAATGATCATGAGTCAGGTTAGGACACTAGTGATAGATATAGGATTGCCGTCTCCTTGTTTGGAGTGTGATGTTCTAAAGGGGCCCCCCTGGATGAGGTGATTGAGAAAGTGTATTGCCATACCCAGGTGACTATGTTCATCTGATCTTATCATGCTCATCATATTGGAGCTACAGGCTTGACATGCTTGTCCAATAAGAACATCCAGTGGCAAAGGAAACATGTATGCCTAGTGAAGTGGATTCACACTTGTGCTGTGGTTTGGGTGTAGTCTTGGAAGACTCTTTCCTTTATATCGGGAGACAGTGATGTGTTGCTAGATACCCCTCACTGATCGTGATAACGTGAGTTATCGTTACCGACATTTGAAGGAAACCCTTAGGGTCGCACAATTTGATGATATGGCTTACTTAAGTCACATCGTGTGGACTGAATTGTTTTGGTTCAGTTTAAAGGGATTTAAACTCTGATTGTAAGTGAGATCTGGTCTGATCATGTTTGATTGATTAGGGCTTGAGATCGGTAAGCTTCGATCGAGAGAGTTGATGCTAGATCGGTGAGATCAGGAGCATCAGGAGATGAACGGTTAGATCTGGAGCCTTAGGGTTTAATAGTGATCTAGACCAAATGCTTGGGTTGATTGATCTTTGAACCAAATTGAAATGCATTCAATTTGCTTGAACCGGTTCACATGAGTGAACGCATGGTTCAATGCATGAAGGCGTTTTCTTTGGTCGGTTATGAGATCATGGGTGCATGACTTCTATTTTTGGAAAGTCATGAAGGCCACTTCCCTCAACGCCTCAACGCCAAAAACGAAAAAGCGTTCGCTTCTTCCTTTGGACGCTCACACTCTCGTGGGTTGAAGGTGTTGACGACAAGGAGGTCTCGGCTAAGCAACCAAGTCATCTCATCCCTTCCATTCAACAAGCACCCTTGGAGAACCTTGCTAGCACAAGGAACACAAGGAGTAGTCATCATCCTCTTGTGTGCGTCACCTTTGGAGGAGAGCCCTTTCGCCATCTTCTTCCAAGACGCCATTCGAATCAATGGCTATGGTATGTTTTCATTTGATCCATACAAGTTAGTTAAGTTGATCATATATCATACATGCGATGGTTGAAACCCTAGTTTCCACTATGCCAAAAATCTTGATGCGCATAATAGGGTTTATTTCGCCCCCCGCATGAAAGGGGTTCCTACAACTGGTATCAGAGGCAAGTTCATGTATGATTTATATGATTGCTTTGTGATCCATTTTTACGCTGATGCATAGATCTAAAGTATTACATGCGAAAGTTCATGATAGTTTTCAAATCATGCGAAAATACTAGATGAATGTATTATACTTATGTTGGCGCATGTATTTCGTTGGCGCATGTTAGATGTTTGCAAAAACTTATCTTGCGCGCCTCCTACTTAGATCTAAGCGCTTGCTATAAACCCTTAGATGGGTTAGTAGGGTTGAAGTCATCACCTAGTTAAGATCCAAATAGTCTGATCAGACCATCTGACAGCCTAGATGGGTCGACCAGATGGCACCTATGTGCAAGCATGAGGTGGCTATAGGTCGACTGCATCAAGAGCGTGTAGCGAGGTCTGGTTGAGACAACCAGTGAACGCGCATGAGTTGGGCCCGGGGTCACACCCGCTTGCCTGAACTCATGAGAGTCGTTCAGCCCTTAACACATGCATGGTTGACCGTTGGGTCGACTCAAGTCAGTTAGGACTTGGTGCATGCAAGGGCAGTGGATAAGACTAGGTCTGATGAGTGGATCCCTAGTAATGGACCGTTGTAAGGTAGTAAGGCACATAAGAAAATTAAAATTGATGCCAATGGGTTTTCAAAAATTTTTATTTTCTTATCTGGATCACATGTTGATTGGATGCCATGATGCTTGTTTATTTAATCTTATGTGGGTTGCCCTTTTAATGTGTGCTGTGCTGGGGCCTGCGTGCCTGGAATTCAATTGTAAATTAATTTTATTGTGATCTGCGCATCACATGTTATTTAATTTATAATGTGTAATTGACCTGCGAGTCAATCTTGTCTAGATAGATTAAATTATAATTTAATCAGACAAGAGCACAGAGCACACTTGGCACAGACGCATGTAGTAGTGGCTTGACCAAGTGGGAGGTCCAGGGTTCGACTCTGGGACAGGCGCATTTACCTGGTGGGTGCACCTGAGCTGCCGAGGGCGCTTGGGCCCTGGTTGGGCCAGATGAGATGCAAAAGACCCATGGAGAGCTCAAGTGAAGACTTAAGTTAAACTAAGGTCTTACTTAGGGTTGATGGGCGTTTACCACATAAGATCATCATTCTTTCTTTTATTGTTTAAATAATTAGAATTGCATGATTTATTTATCTTCTGCTATCACCATAGGGTTTGCATGATAGTTAAGAAGATAAAAGGACCGTTAAAATCCAACGCTAAAATATCAAGCTCGTAAGCCTTCTGACGCGAAACCTCACTATTCTGACTATCGTTGGGGCCGTGTTGTACCCACTCAGTGGGCACGCCCATCTATCTTCAGACGGTGTGTGATTTCACCTGCGTGTTACAGAGAAGGGATTTATCGCTTCTCGTTGCTCAGCATAGCACGTGGTGGTCCAGGGAGTAGGTCAGGTCAGCTTGACCATGTAGGCTACATATGGGGCATATGTTAGCTATATGGAGGCAGCCATCTGTGGGATCAGAGACTGTGTTGTACCAACTCAGTTGGCACAGTCTGCTGGATTGCCCAGATGAAGGGGAATCGCACGGGTTGGCGATTGGCAGGCATTGCCTACCAGAAACTAGTGCTTGCACTCTCTGTGCATCTTATCTCGCCTGAGCGGGATGCGGAGACCAAGTATGAAATCTGGGTCCCATCTCACTAAAAGAGTTTACTCTTTCGGGCTGTTTTGCTGGATTTTTCAGCCAGATAAAATAGTGAGAAAAGAATCTTTCTTAAGTCCTGGATTGATTCTAAACATTGATACTGACCTTGCTGTTCTTGCATTGTTGTAGATTCCTGCAGCAACGAACACCATGAGCTTCAATGTGCGATCCCTACTGGAAAGGGAGAAGTTTGCTGGGCCAAACTTCTTAGACTGGTACGGACACCTTAAGATTGTTCTTAAGGCTGAGAGGAAACTGTATGTCCTCGAGACGGCTATACCGCCTCAACCCGCTGCGAACGCCGCAAGGGCGGTTCGCGATGCCTATGAAAAGCATGTCAATGATAGCATTGATGTCGCTTGCCTGATGCTAGCGTCTATGACGCCACAGCTGCAGCGTCAGCATGAGGATATGTCTGCTATAGAAATTATAGCAAACCTCAAGATGCTATATGCTGCACAGGCGAGGACTGAGCGCTATAATTTGACCAAGCTTTTCTTTCAGAGCAAACTGGCTGAACGGAGTCCAGTGGGAGCTCATGTGCTCAAGATGATTGGGCACAAGGAGGCTCTAGAGAAACTGGGGCATACCATCAATCAGGAGCTTGCTGTAGACATTATTCTGCAGTCTCTCCCGGCCTCCTTCGATCCGTTCATTATTAATTTTAATATGAACAAGATCGACTATACTCCGGCAGAGTTGCTGAATATGCTCTTGACTACAGAGGAGACTCTAAAGGGAAAGCCTTCAACCTCTGTCTTGATGTTCCCTTCCAGGAACAAGAAGAAGGGGAAGAAGGGCAAAGCCCCTGTCAAGAACTACAACAAGGCTCTGAAACAAAAGGTCAAGCGGTCGAAGGAATACAGATGTTTCCATTGTGGCCAGCTGGGTCACTGGAAAAAGGACTGTAAAGCGCTCCAAGGAGACAAGAAGGGAAGCATCGCTTCTGGCTCAGGTATTTTTGTGACTGAAGTCATGATATCTTCTTCTTCTATTTCATGGGTGTTGGACACTGCATGTGGAGTTCACATTTGTTCAAATGTACAGGAATTCAAGAGAAGAAGACAGGTGGGACAGCATGAGGTGGACCTACGAGTTGGAAACGAGGCACGGGTTGCTGCTGTTGCTGTAGGAGTTTATTATATCTCATTACCATCTGGACTTGTATTGGAACTAGACAATTGTTACTTTGTACCAAGCATTACGAAAAATATTATCTCTATTCCTGCTCTTGTCAGGAAAGGATTTTCCTTTGAATGCAATATTTCAAAGTGTGTTATTTCTTATGATAATATTGTTTATGCTACTGGATCAATTAACAATGGGTTATTCATGTTGGACATGGAATGTTCTATACAAAACATTGATAATAAGAAAGCCAAGTATGCTGATGACAGCACCTTGCTATGGCATAGTCGTTTAGGCCATATTAACAAGAAACGCATTAAGCGGTTGCATGATCATGGACTGCTGGGATCATTCTCCTATGAGGAGATTGATACATGCAAAGCTTGTTTATTGGGCAAAATGACGAAGTCTCCTTTTCTTCATAAAGGTCAAAGGGCTTCAGGTTTACTTGACCTTATACACAGTGATGTGTGTGGGCCATTTAGTAAACATGCCAGAGGTGGCTATTCATACTTCATTACTTTTACTGATGATTTCAGTAGGTATGGTTATGTCTATCTAATGAGACATAAAAGTGAATCTTTTGACAAGTTCAAAGAGTTCAAAAATGAAGTACAAAATCAGCTAGGCCGGAATATCAAGGCACTTCGTTCAGATCGAGGTGGAGAATACCTAAGTCGAGAGTTTACTGACTATCTGAAGGAGTGTGGGATTATCTCACAGCTCACTCCACCAGGAACACCGCAATGGAATGGTGTGTCCGAGAGGAGGAACAGAACCTTATTGGATATGGTTCGTTCTATGATGAGTCAGGCTACTCTACCTTACTCCTTTTGGGGATTTGCACTGGAAACAGCTGCAAAGATACTAAACCGAGTGCCATCCAAGGCAGTTTCAAAGACTCCATATGAGTTATGGTGTGGGAAACAGCCAAGCTTGACATTTATTAAGATCTGGGGTTGCGAGGCTTATGTCAAAAAGCTCGCCTCTGGGAAACTAGAGAGCAGATATGAGAAATGCATCTTTGTCGGTTACCCTAAGGAAACTAAGGGTTATTATTTCTACAATCCCAAAGAGAACAAAGTATTTGTTGCTCGGATGGCTATTTTTCTTGAGAAGGAGTTTCTTCTGCAAGAAGCCAGTGGGAGAGAAATAAAACTGGATGAGAATCCAGAGGAAGGACAAAGTAGTCAAGCACCGTTGGATGAGCCTGAGCTAGTAGATCAGGTAATTGAGCAACCTGAGGCTCAGATATCACGGGAACCGCGTAGATCGGGAAGGATCCGTCGACAGCCTGAGCGCTATGACGGAGTCTACATCATTGATCATGATGAACCCCTAACTTATGCGGATGCGGTCAGTGGACTGGAATCAGCGAGATGGCTTGAAGCTATGCGCGCCGAGATGGACTCCATGTCAGATAACCAAGTATGGGATTTGGTTGATCCGCCTCCGGGAGTAATCCCTATAGGCTGTAAATGGATCTTCAAGAAGAAGATTGACATGGATGGTAACGTGGTTACCTATAAAGGCAGGCTAGTTGCGAAAGGTTTCAAACAAATCTACGGGATAGATTATGATGAAACTTTCTCTCCTGTAGCCATGTTCAAGTCAATTCGGATTATTCTAGCGATAGCAGCATATTACGATTATGAGATCTGGCAGATGGATGTGAAGACCGCTTTCCTTAATGGAAAACTGGATGAGGATGTGTATATGACACAACCTGAAGGTTTCACTAATCCATCAGATCGTCATAAAATATGCAAGTTAAAGAAGTCCATTTATGGACTTAAGCAAGCATCTAGAAGCTGGAATATTCGTTTTGATGAATCAATATGTGAATTTGGTTTCATCAAGAATGAAGATGACCCGTGCGTATATAAGAGGTTTAGTGGGAGCGTGATTACTTTCCTAGTCCTCTACGTCGATGATATCTTAATCATTGGAAACGATATTCCTGAACTGCATGCTGTTAAAGCATGGTTAAGAAAATGTTTCCAGATGAAAGATTTAGGAGAAGCAGCCTATGTATTAGGTGTGAAGATCTACAGAGATAGATCTAAGAGGCTTCTCGGGCTGTGCCAGAGTACTTACATCGATAAAGTCCTGGAGAGATTCCATTTAGAAAATTCTAAAAGAGGATATCTTCTAGTCAGACATGGTCTGAATCTTTCAAAGAGTCAGTGTCCACAAACACAGACTGAGAAAGATGAAATGGACAATACGCCTTATGCTTCGGCTATTGGGTCCATTATGTATGCGATGTTATGTACTCGCCCAGACGTCGCTTACGGGTTAAGCGTGACCAGTCGATTCCAAAGTAATCCAGGTCAGGCGCACTGGATTGCAGTCAAGAACATTTTGAAATATCTGCGGAGGACCAAAGATATGTTCTTGGTGTATGGAGGTCAGGAAGAACTCAGTATTGAAGGATATACTGACGCTTCATTCCAATCTGACCAGGATGATTTCCGATCGCAATCAGGCTATGTTTTTAGCTTCAATGGTGGAGCAGTGGTATGGAAAAGTTTCAAACAATCTATTGTTGCTGATTCCACAACATAAGCCGAGTATGTTGCAGCCTCGGAAGCATCCAAGGAGGCAGTGTGGATTCGTAAGTTCATTCAAGAACTTGGTGTTGTTCCTTCGAGTGCAGATCCTTTGGTTATCTTCTGCGATAACACTGGAGCAATCGCACAAGCAAAGGAACCACGGTCGCACCAGAAGTCCAAGCACATACAGAGAAGGTTTCACTTGATCCGGGAGATCATTGATCGTGGTGAGATCAAAATTTGCAAGGTTCATACAGATGACAATCTGGCTGACCCGCTTACCAAGCCTCTGGCGCAGCAGAAGCATGAGAAGCACTGTAATAACATGGGTTTGAGATTTCTCAACCATTAGATTAAGTGCAAGTGGGAGATTGTTGGGGTATGCCCTTAAGGCTAATGTTTGAGGCCTTGGGATTCTTTCAGTATCATGTATAAACTCTTATGTTTATAAAGGCAATGGTTGTTATTCAGTTTGTTACATTGTCTGCTGCAATAAGTGTGCTTCTGAATAATGTCTCAATGCTGTTCAGCTTGGCTGACATGCTGTCATGTCCTTAGTCGAGATATCTTGGTGAACTTGAGACAGCCTTGATATGATTGAGACTAATATGTGTTCTAATCTTATAGGATGCTTCGAGCATGGAATAAGATGTAGACTCATGGGTACATTGGATGTACTAGACAGACCCTACTAGGATATTCAATTGCTTGTCACAATGTGAATAATCCTTGTATGCAACAAGTGGCATATGTCCTCTGACTTGAGATCACTTGTGTTTCTAAATGATGATTGTCATTGTTTTGAGATAGTTCGATATCATTTGAAACATAATGGTTATAGATTATCTTGGATAATGATCATGAGTTAGGTTAGGACACTAGTGATAGATATAGGATTGCCGTCTCCTTGTTTGGAGTGTGATGTTCTAAAGGGGCCCCCCTGGATGAGGTGATTGAGAAAGTGTATGGCCATACCCAGGTGACTATGTTCATCTGATCTAATCATGCTCATCATATTGGAGCTACAGGCTTGACACGCTTGTCCAATAAGAACATCCAGTGGCAAAGGAAACATGTATACCTAGTGAAGTGGATTCACACTTGTGCTATGGTTTGGGTGTAGTCTTGGAAGACTCTTTCCT
This sequence comes from Costus lasius, assembly GCA_027563935.2. Classification (NCBI taxonomy): domain Eukaryota; kingdom Viridiplantae; phylum Streptophyta; class Magnoliopsida; order Zingiberales; family Costaceae; genus Costus; species Costus lasius. Next base: position 32,671,019 of record CM050448.1, read on the forward strand.
TTATATCGGGAGACAGTGATGTGTTGCTAGATACCCCTCACTGATCGTGATAACGTGAGTTATCGTTACCGACATTTGAAGGAAACCCTTAGGGTCGCACAATTTGATGATATGGCTTACTTAAGTCACATCGTGTGGATTGAATTGTTTTAGTTCAGTTTAAAGGGATTTAAACTCTGATTGTAAGTGAGATCTGGTCTGATCATGTTTTATTGATTAGGGCTTGAGATCGGTAAGCTTCGATCGAGAGAGTTGATGCTAGATCGGTGAGATCAGGAGCATCAGGAGATGAACGGTTAGATCTGGAGCCTTAGGGTTTAATAGTGATCTAGACCAAATGCTTGGGTTGATTGATCTTTGAACCAAATTGAAATGCATTCAATTTGCTTGAACCGGTTCACATGAGTGAACGCATGGTTCAATGCATGAAGGCATTTTCTTTGGTCGGTTATGAGATCATGGGTGCATGACTTCTATTTTTGGAAAGTCATGAAGGCCACTTCCCTCCACGCCTCAACGCCAAAAACGAAAAAGCGTTCGCTTCTTCCTTTGGACGCTCACACTCTCGTGGGTTGAAGGTGTTGACGACAAGGAGGTCTCGGCTAAGCAACCAAGTCATCTCATCCCTTCCATTCGACAAGCACCCTTGGAGAACCTTGCTAGCACAAGGAACACAAGGAGTAGTCATCATACTCTTGTGTGCGTCACCTTTGGAGGAGAGCCCTTTCGCCATCTTCTTCCAAGACGCCATTCGAATCAATGGCTATGGTATGTTTTCATTTGATCCATACAAGATAGTTAAGTTGATCATATATCATACATGCGATGGTTGAAACCCTAGTTTCCGCTATGCCAAAAATCTTGATGCGCATAATAGGGTTTATTTCGCCCCCCTCATGAAAGGGGTTCCTACAGTCCACTAGTGGTCAAACATGAACTAAAATAAAACATCATCTCCTCTATAAAAGTCTCAATGCATTAGTTCCCCAAAAAGATCCGAATCACATAATGATTCGATTAGAGGCTAAACGATCAGTATGAGAACTCAAGTGTCAAGGTGTGTGACCCAGTAGTTTCTTCAGATGTTGGCAGTGATGACTAAATCATCACAAGCAATGAGTGACACCTAGCAGTACATCATTGCTACCCAAGTCATCAGAATGGTATCATCATCAACATCACCTAAAACTGCGATAAAGTACAAGTGCAACTTTGTCCTTTTGCCAACTGATGTCCAGATTGGGCAAGTGTGTCACACTTAATCCCAATATTATGACATAACTAAATTAGGTTCTCACCTAGGTATAGCCATACAATTTTATTCATGCATATAGGGGCACCATGGACAATCAAGCTTCCCCGTATGGAAGGGGCAAATCCTCTATTGGCACATTGATGACACCAAAATATATAGTATATTTTGTATCATTTTGAATATATTTTCATGCTAGATTGAAGATCTTTCACTTGTTTTCATGCTTAATTCAACGAATATTGCAAAGTCTACTTCTATTTTGGTTTTTCATGGTTTTTAGGTAAAAAGGCACTATTTTTAGGCATTTTCAAGTAAAATCAAATACATAGAAGGATTACCATCATCAAGAGGAGATCACCCAAGAAATTTAACGTAAAACGGAGCAAGTCTGCAAATTACGGCAGTGCCGTAATCCATTTTACGGTACCGTAATTTCAGACAGTACCGTAAAATCCGAGTCCTGCCGTATTTTGAAGAATTTTCGAACAGAAAGTTTTTCAGATTTTACGGCACCACCGTAAATAATATTATGGTACCATATTTCAAAATGCTTCAGAACAAAAACTTCGCTCAATTTTACGGCACTACCGTAAGAAACTACACGGGCCGTGATTGCTAGACGTTCGCGAACAGAGAGTTCAGCCGATTTTACGGCACTACCGTAAACCAGATTACGGTGCCGTAATTTCCAGCCTTTTCAGGAAGAGCATACTCGAGGGATTTTATGGCAGTGCCGTGAACTATTACACTACCATAATTCCTTATTTGATCACGACGCCCAGGTCAATATCGACGCCCGATTCTTGCGGAGAAGATTGCGAGCGATCTAGAGCTTTAAACTGGATGCCGTAAGAAGCAATAGGGGATCTCGTCACGAGAGGATTACAGAGAGACCAAAAGCCCCAATTAGCATCCATTGTCGAGGGAGAAATTGCGATTCACACCGCCACCTAGGGTTTCGCCACCGCGACCGATCCAAAGCAACTCTGGCCATGATTTTCATACTGAAGCTTCATCTGAAGAAGGAGACCATACACCGGAAGTTTTATATCGAATGGAGATCGATTGGAAGAGAAATCGAAGAAAGAAGAGGCGCTGACACTGTTCATAGCTTTCAATTGCAAATTACGGCTGTGAAATACTTCACAGCCGTGATATATTTTCTAAACATCTCTTTTCCTTCGATTTTCGATCTTCTGAAATCATGACTTATTGTAATTTCTTCATGATGCTAGCTTAAACTATTTTTGGGACATAGGGGAGTAATTCACCCGATTTTTAATGACTAGATGACTACTTCTTCACTATTTCATTGTGTTTAATCTTAACATGATGATTTTGCTCATGTGACAATTATGCTTAGACTCTCTATAGTTCCATGTTACTAATTATGTTCTTAGAATTTTCGCTATTCACTGAAAGGTAATTGCTAGAGAATTTGGAACCCTAGAATTGCATGTTAGGAACCCTTCCTTAGGTTAGATCCTATTTGATCTGTTCTAGTAGAATAACTGCCATGATTATAATATGAATTTATAGATCAAGTCTATTTGTCAAACGTGGAGATCTTGTGCGAAAGCAAGGATCGGAACATTAGAGATCCATGAGTAGAACTAGTGTCGAAACTCGGATGCACGAAAGTGATCCTTGAGTTCCACTAGAGATTATCAACCAAGAACTCAGATGCACGAAAGTGATCCTTGTTAGGGAATACCGGGTGTAATTTAAAATTTTGCAGTCCCAGGACGCAGCGGAAGAATCATTACACCCGAAACATATTCCGTTGCCAAGGATCCATGCGAGAGAGAAGACACAAGGATGTGTTAGAGATGTACCTCTTTTGCTTGTCTAGATGTCGAAGCCATGTTGAAGGCGCCCAAGTGTTCGCCCTCCACAAGTATCCACGCGTCGACTCCTTGATCGTTGCTCCCTTCCACGCTTGGTGCTAGCCTCGAGAAGAGAATCAAGCCTTAGTGTTCCTTCACTATTCATGCGCCACCTCCAAGGTTCATGCGCCAAGTGCAAGGAAGATGCCGCCAACTCCTTATCCTCTTCACTCCAAGAGAAGAAGGAGAAGAAGAGTTTCGGCCTTGAGGAAGAATAAGAGGAAGTGGCGCCACCAAGCACTTCTCCAAGTCACGTCAAGAGGAGAGGAAGGAGAAGACTTGCGGCCACTTGTAGGAAGAAGGGTTGCGCCACTTGGATGTTATCACCCTTTGCCCTTGCTCTCGCCCCTCTATCTGTGTTCACGCCACTAAGCATTCGAACCATGAGAGGAGGCAGCTAGGGTCCCTTTTATAAGCCAAGAGGCGAGGAAGGGAGAGCCAAGATCATGCCAAGTGGGCGGCTAGGATGATAGGGGTTTGTGGTAAGGAAAGTCTCCAAGACTTTGCCATAAACCTCATTCAACCTATCCTTATTTGTCCAATAGCCATATCAGCCTAAGACATGCCTTAGAGGCATTCTTTCCATCCAAGGAGAAGGGCTAGGCGCAACAAGCAAGAGGAATTTCGGCTAGGGTAAGGGTTTGGGCGCATGTAGGGTTCATGAGATAAGGAAAGTCTCCAAGACTTTACCATAAACATCTTTCTACTTCTCATATGCGCCCAAGCTCTTTCCAAAATAGTCCTTAAGCCATATCAGCCCCCATACTTACCATAGAGGCAAGATACCATCAAAGGATGAAGGGGGAGGCGCCACTTCCTTCCAAAGGAAGCAATTTATGCCACCCTCACCCCATTATGCCCCTAGGCGCCAATGGGGTTGGGTTTCTCCCCATTATACCCTTTTAAGCCAATTCCCTCTTCATGACAACTTATAATTGGGCCTCATTGGATAATGAGCTAGCCCAAACTTCATGGAATAGGTTGATTAAGCCATTGGATCCAATCCAATGCAACCCTAATCCAAATGTGACCAATCTAGGTCAATTTCGGGTCATCCTGCCAAAAATGAAGTTTGGCTCCAATAACTTTCTTCCAACTCATCAGGACCATTGGCGCTGATGAAATCTTCCAAATGGATCCAAGTTATCCAATAACTTGATCCTAAGGCTTCTGATTAAAGCAACGTCAAGAGTCTATTGCGTGTGACCCCGTAGGATCCATATGACGATGGCAATGATGTAAACATCATAAGTAGTGAGGGGTATCTAGCAACACATCACTACTACCCATGTCATAGGACTTAAGTCATTATTGTTGGGGTATGCCCTTAAGGCTAATGTTTGAGGCCTTGGGATTGTAACAGTATCATGTAATAAACTCTTATGTTTATAAAGGGATGGTTGTTATTCAGTTTGTTACGTTATCTGCTGCAATAATTGTACTTCTGAATAATGTCTCAAAGCTGTTCAGCTGGGCTGACATGCTATAAAGTCCTTAGTCGATATATCTTGGTGAACATGAGACAGCCTTGATATGATTGAGACTAATATGTACTCTAATCTTATAGGATGCTTCGAGCATGGAATAAGAGGTAGACTCATGGGTACATTGGATGTACTGGACAGACCCTACTAGGATATTCAATTGGTTGTCACAATGTGAATAATCCTTGATTGCAACAAGTGGCACATGTCCTCTGACTTGAGATCACTTGTGTTTCTAAATGATGATTGTCATTGTTTTGAGTTAGTTCAATATCATTTGAAACATAATGATTATAGACTATCTTGGATGGTGAGCTTGAATCAGGTTAGGGCACTAGTGATAGATAAAGGATTGTCGTCTCCTTGTTTAAGGAGTGAGATGTTCTAAAGGGGCCCCCCTGAATGAGATGATTGAGAATAGTGTATGGCCATACCCAGGTGACTATGTTCATCTGATCTAATCATGCTCATCATATTGGAGCTACAAGCTTGACATGCTTGTCCAATAAGAACGTCCAGTGGCAAAGGATATTTGCATGCCTGGTGAAGTTGATTCACACTTGTGCCGTGGTTTGGGTGTAGTCTTGGAAGACTCTTTCCTTTATATCGGGAGACAGTGATGTGTTGCTAGATACCCCTCACTGATCGTGATAACGTAAGTTATCGTTACCGACATTTAAAGGAAACCCTCAGGGTCGCACAATTTGATGATATGGCTTACTTAAGTTAGATCATGTGGACTGAATTATTCAGGTTCAGTTTAAAGGGATTTAATCTCTGATTGTAAGTGAGATCTGGTCTGATCATGTTTGATTGATTAGGGCTTGAGATCGGTAAGCTTCGATCGAGAGAATGGATGCTAGATCGGTGAGATCAGAAGCATCAAGAGATCAACGGTTAGATCTGGAGCCTTAGGGTTTAATCATGATCTAGACTGGATCGCTTGGCTTGATTGGTTCTTGAACCGAACCGAATTGAACCAGCTCATTAAGTGAGTGGATGGTTCATGAGATAAGAGGTTTGCGATTGGGGTAGACCCATGATCGCATATTGAGAAGTGGCATGCTATTTTTAGAGAGCACTTCTCTAAACGTGACCACGCCTCACGTTTTCCTCTTCACGCCTCTTCTCTCTTCGCCTCTCCACGAGTCGACACAAGCTCTCTCTCGTGTGGTGAAGAAGGTGAACGCAAAGGAGAAGGAAGAAATCGCCAAGAAGATCTCATCCCTTTCATTCGATCAGGATACTTGGACGATCCTTGCTAGCACAAGGGGCGACAAGGAGGAGCCAAGACTCATCTTGTGTGCGTCACCTCTGGAGGAAAGCCACATCGCTTTCTGCTTCCAAGTCGCCATCTAGAAATGGCATCGGTATGAATCTCATTCTTTCTATAGAATGTTTTTGTTGATCATATAGCATGCAATAGATCTAGAAACCCTCTCCGCTGCTTTAAATCCTCCAAGATGCGCCTATTAGGGTTTCGCCCCCCCCTTGTCTAAGGGAACCTTCAATTGGTATCAGAGCAAGTGTTTGCATGTTTCTATGATTGCTTAAGACTGTGTGATCCATATATGCGAAAGTATCAGTAGGCTTAGATCTATAACATGCGCATAGTAGATGTTTCATGCAAAAAATATTTCATGTTACATGTTTATGTTGGCGCATGTTCTTGGCGCTTGTTTCATTATGTTTTCAAAACAAAACGAAACTTGCGCGACTCTCATTAGATCTAAGAGGCGCCTGCTTTAAACCCTTAGACGGGTTATTAGGGTTGAAGTCATCCCCTAGGTTAGATCCAGACAGTCTGATCAGACCATCTGACAGCCTTGATGGGTCGACCAGATAGCATCTGTGCGCAAGCACGAGATGGCTATAGGTCGACTGCAGACAGGCGTGTAGCGATGTCTGATTGAGACGACTAACGAACACACATGAGTTAGGCCCGGGGTCACACCCGCTTGCCAGAACTCATGAGGGTTGTTCGGCCCTGGCGCATGCATGGTTGACCTTTGGTCGACTCAAGTCAGTTAGGACTTGGTGCATGCAAGGGCAGTGGATCTGACTAGGTTGGATGAGTGGATCCCTGATGATGGACCGTTGTAAGGTAGTAGGGCATATAAGGAAATTAAAATGATCCCATGGGGTTTTCAAAAGTTTTAATTTCTTATTTGGATCACATGCTGATTGATGCCATTTGCTTGTTTATTTAATCTTATGTGGGCTGCCCGTTTTTAATGTGTGCTGTGCTGGGGCCTGCGTGCCTGGTTAATTTTGTAAATTATCTTTTTATTGTGATCTGCGCATCACATTGCATTTAATTTATAAAATGTAATTGACCTGCGAGTCAATCTTGTCTAGATAGATTAATTTGTAAATTAATCAGACAAGAGCACAGAGCACACTTGGCATTGGCGCATGCAGCAGTGGCTTGACCAGGTGGGAGGTCCAGGGTTCGACTCTGGGACCAGCGCAATTTCCCTGGTGGGCGCACCTGAGCTGCAGATGGCGCTTGGGCCCTGGGTTGGGCCAGATGAGCAGCAAAAGTCCCATGAAGAAAAGCAAGTGAAGACTTAAGTTAAGTTAAGGTCTTACTTAGGCTATGGGCTTTTACCACATAAGATCCATGCTTTCTTTTATTGTTTAAATAAGTAGAACAGCATGATTTATTTATCTTCTGCTATCACCATAGGAATTGCATGATAGTGAAGAAGATAAAAGACCATTAAAATCCAACGCTAAATATCAAGCTCGTAAGCCTTCTGACGCGAAACCTCACTGTTCTGATTATCGTTGGAGCCGTGTTGTACCCACTCAGTGGGCACGTCCATCTATCTTCAGACGGTGCGGGATTACACCTGCGTGTTACAGAGAAGGGATTTATCGCTTCTCGTTGCTCAGCATAGCACGTGGTGGTCCAGGGAGTAGGTCGGGTCAGCTTGACCATGTAGGCTACATGTGTGGCGCATATGGTAGCACATGGAGGCAGCCATCTGTGGGGTCAGAGACTGTGTTGTACCAACTCAGTTGGCACAGTCTGCTGGATTGCCCAGATGAAGGGGAATCGCACGGGTTGGCGATTGGCAGGGACTGCCTACCAGAGATTAGTGCTTGTACTCTCTGTGCATCTTATCTCGCCTGAGCGGGACGCGGAGACCAAGTATGAAATCTGGATCCCATCTCACTAAAAGAGTTCTACTCTTTCGGACTGTTTTAATGGATTTTTCAGTCAGATAAAATAGTGAGAAAAAGAATCATTCTTAAGTCCTGAATTGATTCTTTACATTGATACTGACCTTGCTGTTCTTGCATTGTTGTAGATACCTGCAGCAACGAACACCATGAGCTTCAATGTGCGATCCCTACTGGAAAGGGAGAAGTTTGCTGGGCCGAACTTCTCAGACTGGTTCGGACACCTTAAGATTGTTCTTAAGGCAGAGAGGAAACTGTATGTCCTCGAGACGGCGATACCGCCTCAGCCCGCTCCGAACACCGCAAGGGCGGTTCGGGAAGCTTATGAAAAGCACGTCAATGATAGCATTGATGTCGCTTGCCTGATGCTAGCGTCTATGACGCCACCGCTGCAGCGTCAGCATGAGGATATGTCTGCTATAGACATGATAGCAAACCTCAAGATGCTGTATGCTGCATAGGCGAGGACAGAACGCTATAATTTGACAAAGCTGTTCTTTCAGAGCAAACTGGCTGAAGGGAGCCCAGTAGGAGCTCACGTGCTCAAGATGATTGGGCACAAGGAGGCTCTAGAGAAACTGGGGCATACCATCAACCAGGAGCTTGCTGTAGACATTATTCTGCAGTCTCTCCCGCCCTCTTTCGATGCGTTCATTATTAACTTTAATATGAACAAAATCGATTGTACTCCGGCAGAGCTGCTGAATATGCTCTTGACTACTGAGGAAACTCTGAAGGGTAAGCCTTCAACCTCTGTCTTGATGGTTCCTTCGAGGAACAAGAAGAAGGGGAAGAAGGGCAAGGCCCCTGTCAAGAGTTACAGCAAGGCTCTGAAGCAAAAAGTTAAGCGGTCAAAGGAATACAGATGTTTCCACTGTGGCCAGCTGGGTCACTGGAAAAAGGACTGTAAAGCGCTCCAAGGAGATAAGAGGGGAAGCATCGCTTCTGGCTCAGGTATTTACGTGACAGAAGTCATGGTTTCATCTTCTTCTATATCATGGGTGTTGGACACTGCATGTGGAGTTCACATTTGTTCAAATGTATAGGAACTCAAGAGAAGAAGACAGGTGGGACAGCATGAGGTGGACCTACGAGTTGGAAACGGGGCACGGGTTGCTGCTGTTGCTGTAGGAGACTATTTCATCTCTTTGCCATCTGGGCTTGTATTAGAACTGAACAATTGTTACTTTGTTCCCAGCATTACTAAAAATATTATCTCCATTCCTGCTCTTGTCAGGAAGGGTTTTTCCTTTGAATGCAATATTTCAAAGTGTGTTTTATCTATTGATAATATAGTTTATGCTACTGGTTCAATTAATAATGGGTTATTCATGTTGGACATGGAATGTTCTATACACGCGATTGATATTAAGAAAGCCAAGTATGCTGATGACAGCACCTTGCTATGGCATAGTCGTTTAGGCCATATTAACAAGAAACGCATTAAGCGGTTGCATGATCATGGACTGCTGGGATCATTCTCCTATGAGGAGATTGATACATGCAAGGCTTGTTTAATGGGTAAAATGACGAAGTCACCTTTTCTTAACAAAGGTCAAAGGGCTTCAGGTTTACTTGACCTTATACACAGTGATGTGTGTGGGCCATTTAGTAAACATGCCAGAGGTGGCTATCAGTACTTCATTACCTTTACTGATGATTTCAGTAGGTATGGGTATGTCTATCTGATGAGACATAAAAGTGAATCTTTTGACAAGTTCAAAGAGTTCAAGAATGAAGTACAGAATCAGCTTGGCCGAAATATCAAGGCACTTCGTTCTGATCGAGGTGGAGAATACCTAAGTCGAGAGTTTACTGACTATCTGAAGGAGTGTGGGATTATCTCACAGCTCACTCCGCCAGGAACACCGCAATGGAATGGTGTGTCCGAGAGGAGAAATAGAACGTTACTTGATATGGTTCGTTCTATGATGAGTCAGGCTACTCTTCCATATTCCTTTTGGGGTTTTACACTGGAAACAGCTGCAAAGGTACTAAACCGAGTACCATCCAAGGCAGTTTCTAAGACGCCATATGAGTTATGGTATGGGAAACAGCCGAGCTTGACATTTATCAGGATCTGGGGTTGCGAGGCTTATGTCAAAAAGCTCGCCTCTGGGAAACTAGAGAGCAGATCTGACAAATGTATCTTTGTCGGTTACCCTAAGGAAACTAAGGGTTATTATTTCTACGATCCCAAAGAGAACAAGGTGTTTGTTGCTCGGACGGCCATATTTCTTGAGAAGGAGTTTCTTCTGCAAGAGGCCAGTGGGAGAGAAATAAAGCTGGATGAGAATCCAGAGGAAGGACAAAGTGCTCAAGCACAGTTGGATGAGCCTGAGCCGGTAGAACAGGTTATTGAACAACCTGAGGCTCAGATATCACGGGAACCGCGAAGATCGGGAAGGATCCGTCGACAGCCTGAGCGCTATGACGGAGTCTACATCATTGATAATGATGAACCCCTCACTTATGCGGATGCGGTCAGTGGACCGGAGTCAGTGAGATGGCTTGAAGCTATGCGCGCCGAGATGGACTCCATGTCAGATAACCAAGTCTGGGATTTGGTTGATCCGCCTCCGGGAGTTATCCCTATAGGCTGTAAATGGATCTTCAAGAAGAAGATTGACATGGATGGTAACGTGGTTACCTATAAAGGCAGGCTAGTTGCGAAAGGTTTCAAACAAATCTACGGGATAGATTATGATGAAACTTTCTCACCTATAGCTATGTTTAAGTCTATTCGGATTCTTTTCGCGATAGCAGCATATTATGATTATGAGATTTGGCAAATGGATGTGAAGACAGCTTTCCTTAATGGAAATCTGGATGAGGATGTGTATATGACACAACCAGAAGGTTTCACTAATCCATCAGATCGTCATAAGATATGCAACTTAAAGAAGTCTATTTATGGACTTAAACAAGCATCTAGAAGCTGGAATATTCGTTTTGATGAATCAATCAGTGAATTTGGTTTCGTCAAGAACGAGGATGACCCGTGTGTATATAAGAGGTTTAGTGGGAGCGTGATTACTTTCCTAGTCCTCTACGTCGATGATATCTTGATCATTGGAAATGACATTCCTGAAATGCATGCGGTTAAGGCATGGCTAAGGAAATGTTTCCAGATGAAAGATCTAGGAGAAGCAGCCTATGTATTAGGTGTGAAGATCTACAGGGATAGATCTAAGAGGCTTCTCGGGATGTGCCAGAGTACTTACATCAATAAAGTCCTGGAGAGATTTCATTTATAGAATTCTAAAAGAGGATATCTTCCAGTCAGACATGGTCTGAATCTTTCGAAGAGTCAGTGTCCACAAACACAGACTGAGAAAGATGAAATGGACAATACGCCTTATGCTTCGGCTATTGGATCCATTATGTATGCGATGTTGTGTACTCGCCCAGACGTCGCTTACGGGTTAAGCGTGACCAGTTGGTTCCAAAGTAATCCAGGTATGGCGCACTGGATTGCAGTCAAGAACATCTTAAAATATCTGCGGAGGACCAAAGATATGTTCTTGATATATGGTGGTCAGGAAGAACTCAGTATTGAAGGATATACTGACGCTTCGTTCCAGTCTGACCAGGATGATTTCCGATCGCAATCAGGCTATGTATTTAGCTTGAATGGAGGAGCAGTGGTGTGGAAGAGTTTCAAACAGTCAACTGTTGCTGATTCCACAACAGAAGCCGAGTATGTTGCAGCCTCGGAAGCATCCAAGGAGGCAGTGTGGATTCGTAAGTTCGTGAGAGAACTTGGTGTTGTTCCTTCGAGTGCAGATCCTTTGGTTATCTTCTGTGATAACACTGGAGCAATCGCACAAGCAAAGGAACCACGGTCGCACCAGAAGTCCAAGCACATACAGAGACGGTTTCACTTGATCTGGGAGATCATAGATCGTGGCGAGATCAAAGTCTGCAAGGTACATACAGATGACAATCTGGCAGACCCGCTTACTAAGCCTCTGGCGCAGCAGAAGCATGAGAAGCACTGTAATAATATGGGTTTGAGATTTCTCAACCATTAGATTAAGTGCAAGTGGGAGATTGTTGGGGTATGCCCTTAAGGCTAATGTTTGAGGCCTTGGGATTGTAACAGTATCATGTAATAAACTCTTATGTTTATAAAGGCATGGTTGTTATTCAGTTTGTTACGTTATCTGCTGCAATAATTGTACTTCTGAATAATGTCTCAAAGCTGTTCAGCTGGGCTGACATGCTATAAAGTCCTTAGTCGATATATCTTGGTGAACATGAGACAGCCTTGATATGATTGAGACTAATATGTGCTCTAATCTTATAGGATGCTTCGAGCATGGAATAAGAGGTAGACTCATGGGTACATTGGATGTACTGGACAGACCCTACTAGGATATTCAATTGGTTGTCACAATGTGAATAATCCTTGATTGCAACAAGTGGCACATGTCCTCTGACTTGAGATCACTTGTGTTTCTAAATGATGATTGTCATTGTTTTGAGTTAGTTCAATATCATTTGAAACATAATGATTATAGACTATCTTGGATGGTGAGCTTGAATCAGGTTAGGGCACTAGTGATAGATAAAGGATTGCCGTCTCCTTGTTTAAGGAGTGAGATGTTCTAAAGGGGCCCCCCCTGAATGAGATGATTGAGAATAGTGTATGGCCATACCCAGGTGACTATGTTCATCTGATCTAATCATGCTCATCATATTGGAGCTACAAGCTTGACATGCTTGTCCAATAAGAACGTCCAGTGGCAAAGGATATTTGCATGCCTGGTGAAGTTGATTCACACTTGTGCCGTGGTTTGGGTGTAGTCTTGGAAGACTCTTTCCTTTATATCGGGAGACAGTGATGTGTTGCTAGATACCCCTCACTGATTGTGATAACGTAAGTTATCATTACCGACATTTAAAGGAAACCCTCAGGGTCGCACAATTTGATGATATGGCTTACTTAAGTCAGATCGTGTGGACTGAATTATTCAGGTTCAGTTTAAAGGGATTTAATCTCTGATTGTAAGTGAGATCTGGTCTGATCATGTTTGATTGATTAGGGCTTGAGATCGGTAAGCTTCGATCGAGAGAATGGATGCTAGATCGGTGAGATCAGAAGCATCAAGAGATCAACGGTTAGATCTGGAGCCTTAGGGTTTAATCATGATCTAGACTGGATCGCTTGGCTTGATTGGTTCTTGAACTGAACCGAATTGAACCAGCTCATTAAGTGAGTGGATGGTTCATGAGATAAGAGGTTTGCGATTGGGGTAGACCCATGATCGCATATTGAGAAGTGGCATGCTATTTTTAGAGAGCACTTCTCTAAACGTGACCACGCCTCACGTTTTCCTCTTCACGCCTCTTCTCTCTTCGCCTCTCCACAAGTCGACACAAGCTCTCTCTCGTGTGGTGAAGAAGGTGAACGCAAAGGAGAAGGAAGAAATCGCCAAGAAGATCTCATCCCTTTCATTCGATCAGGATACTTGGACGATCCTTGCTAGCACAAGGGGCGACAAGGAGGAGCCAAGACTCATCTTGTGTGCGTCACCTCTGGAGGAAAGCCACATCGCTTTCTACTTCCAAGTCGCCATCTAGAAATGGCATCGGTATGAATCTCATTCTTTCTATAGAATGTTTTTGTTGATCATATAGCATGCAATAGATCTAGAAACCCTCTCCGCTGCTTTAAATCCTCCAAGATGCGCCTATTAGGGTTTCGCCCCCCCCCCCCCCCTTGTCTAAGGGAACCTTCAATTATGGCAACAACTCCTAACAAGCAACGAGGATTCCCATTGCATTATAGATCCCTTTGCCTAAGCTGATATCCTGCCATTGGATTAGTCTCAAGTTTATTATCCAATGCATTGGTCATGACTCAACAAGTGTGGCCACACTTTCCTATCATGCACCAATAAGGTGGGGCGCCCAGAGTGGATATCATGCTTCCAATAAGGAAGGGGCAAATCCTACTATTAGTCATCCATGTCTCTACATGACTTATGACATGCCCAATGACAGTCGTTTTGATCTCACAATTACGGAGAGACGTAAGACTGTATTAAAGCATACCCATCATCAAATCTAGACATGAATACCTCAAGTCTAAGGATCAATGCAAACCTCTTGCATGTGAGATTGACTTGTTGACTAGACAAGTCAATCCTCATGGTGGATCACTCCAGTGCATCCAATGCACCTGTATGTCTGCGTTACTGTGCCCCGCACCTAACCAGCCTATACACCAGTCTAACATGTACCAAAGCTGTCCCATATCTGCTAAGGTACCTTGTCTGGGGATAGCTTATGAGAATGGATCCAATCCAAACTCCTGGGACATTATTTATGCAACTCAATACATCAACGCAGGTAGAGAAGTCTGCATAATAAAGACCATGCCTATATAAAGAGTAATAGTTCTATCAAAGTACATTCAAACAATGCCTGACCATGTCCATACATTGGTCTTTAGGGCATATACACCAATAATCCTTTAGTTCATTGTTTGAAGATTTACTTATCTTCAGCGTTGGGACGAATCTTGCGCGAAAGCGAGGATCAATCCCTGCTCAGTTGTTTGCATGAAAGTGAATCAATTCTTTTATTAAGTAAATTACATTTTCATCATATAAAATTGAACTGACGAAATCCTTATCATGTCTAGTCATAAAAGTTGAAGTGAACGAAACCCTAGTCCCAGCTTTTCTCTCTGATAATTCTATTTTTAGTTTCCAATTGCTATTTTTCACCAATTCGATTAACCTAGATAGTAAGAAATCAATTATTCAGTACTGGATAACGAAAGACTCTGTGGGATCGATATTTTCTTCATTACTTCAAGTATCCGTGCACTTGCGGACACTACAAGTTTAGGGACAACAAGTTTTTGGAGCCGTTTCAGGGGGTGACAGTTCCCTGTGCGCCAAATAAGTTTTGGTTGCGACACCTTAAATTAGTCTACCTACTTCTATCTATAAGTGTGTCCTTTCAGATCACATCAAGTTTTTGGCGCTGTTGCCGGAGACCTTAGTTTTGTCAATATTGAAAACATTGAGATTATTGCTAGACTAGGTTTTTATTTACTATTTTATTTATTTCTGTTATTTTCTATTTTTCTTGAAATCACTTGATCTATGTACTTTGCATGCGCAAAAGTCTTATGTCAGGACCACTTGTTCCATTGGATCTGGAAATCAATAAAACTCTTAGAGCGCGCAGGAAGTTGAGACTAGAAGAAGATTCACAAGTGATTCAAGAGGAGATTCAAGAAGAAGTTGTAGAGATGGCAAATAATCAGAGAACATTGAGGGACTATGCAGCCCCTAACCCACGAGAAATTCGTTCCTGCATTGCTAGACCCGCTATCAAAGCAAATAAGTTCGAAATTAAACCTGGTTTTATCTCCATGATCCAACAGAACCAGTTTGGAGGATCTCCACTGGAAGATCCAAACTTGCATCTTTCTTTATTTTTAGAATTTTATGACACTATTAAGATGAATGGAGTTTCTAATGATGCACTCAGACAAAGGTTATTTCCTTTTTCACTCAGGGACCGGGCGAGGATATGGCTTCAATCGCTACCAACCGGAACCTTCACAACATGGGAGCAGCTATCAAATTCCTTCTTGACAAAATATTTCCCTCCAGGCAAAATAATCCAGCTGAGAAATCAAATTACAAACATTCAACAAAGAGATGGGGAGTCATTTAGTGAGGCCTGGGAGAGATTCAACGAATTACAGCGGAAGTGTCCTCACCATGGCATTGAAGATTGGAGTTAATTGCAAACTTTTTACTATGCTTTATCAAATAATACCAAATTAACTGTGGATGCTGCTGCAGGTGGAGCTCTTATGAGCAAAACACCTGATGATGCCTTTAGATTACTAGAAGAGATGACACTGAATCACAATCAATGGAATACCGAGAGAGGAGTACTTTACAAGCCTTCTCAAGGTAAGGGTGAAAGTGATGAATGGCGATCCTTAGCAGAGAAGGTAGACTTTTTGTGCAGTAAGTTTAATTCTATGCAAACTACTTCTGTTTCTGCTATCACTTGTGAAATTTGTGGCAATGATGGTCATTCTTCTGAACATTGTAGAATAGTTATTGATCAGGGTAATGAGCATGTGAATGCCATAGGGAATTATAATCAAAGTAGACCTAATGATCCCTATTCTAGTACATATAACCCTGGATGGAGAAATCATCCCAACCTGTCATGGAAGAACAATAACAATGTAGGGGGAAACACTGAAAACAAAGGATATCAAAGACCAAACCAGAATCAAAATCAAAATCAGAATTCAAATATAGAATCCATGTTTGAAAAAATAATGGCCAGTCAAAATTAGTTTATGTTAAGTCAAGATAGAAAAATTGGAGAGTTTATGTCTAAGCAAGACCAACTCATGTCAAATCAAAATAGACAAATTAAAGAATTTAAGGAAAGTTTTCATCAAATCAACTCCAGATTGGAAAGAGTAGAAGCCCACAACAAAATTCTTGAAAATTAGATTACCCAACATGCTAGTGTACCTTACAGACCCCGTGGGAAGTTGCCTGCAAAACCTGAGATAAACCCTAGGGAGTATTGTAATGCCATCATGAATAGAAGTGGGAAACAACTAGGAGAACCTAGAGGGAGGTTTGAAAACACTGAAAAAAGGCTTAATGATAATGAAGAGGAATTAGAGTTAGGAGAATCCTCTTCACATGAGGAACCCCAAGCTTGTTTACCACCTCAAAAGGGTGATAAACCTAAAGGAGATGAATCATGTGAAAAAGACAATCATAAACCTAATTTGCCTGCTCCTTACCAGCCACCTATACCCTTTCCTCAAAGGTTAGTTCATAATAAATTAGACAAAAAATTTGGCAAATTCCTTGAAATCCTAAAAAAGCTATATGTTAACATTCCATTTACTGAAGCTATTACTGAAATGCCATCTTATGCCAAGTTTTTAAAGGAAATTTTGTCTAGTAAAAGGAAACTAGATGATTATGGCACATGCACTATTACTTTTACTGGAGATTGTAGTGCTATCATATAGAACAAACTGCCACCTAAACTGAAGGATCCAGGTAGTTTTATTATACCTTGTTCAATAGGCACTATGGCTATTGACTGAGCCTTATGTGACCTAGGTGCTAGTGTGAGTCTAATGCCTCTTTCTACTTACAGGAAACTAAATCATGGAGAGCTAAAGCATACATCCATATCCTTACAGCTCGCAGACTCATCGGTAAAGTATCCTGTAGGAATTTTAGAGAATGTTCCTGTACAAATTGGTAAGTTTTTCATTCCTGCAGATTTTGTAGTGTTAGACATGGAGGAAAATTCTAGAAATCCTATAATTCTTGGTAGACCATTATTGGCCACTACTAAGGCAAATATAGATGTGAAAGAGGGAAAGATTACTTTTGATATATGTGATAACAAAATTGAATTTAATCTTAATGATTCATTGAACAAACTTTCATACTCAGGATCTTGTTGTACTATTGAAATATTTAATGATGAAATTTATGATGTTTCAAGTCTGTTTGATGAAACATCAAATAATGAATCTGACAATCTTTTTGAGGGTATTGATGAGAAATTACAGAAAAAGAAAAAGACAAATAGGAAGAGAAGAAGAGGAAGCTCTAGATTGATTGACAAAATAGAAAGGATTCTGAGCAAATTTAGATACTATTTCAAGATTGAGCCTTATGTTGAAAAATCAGGAGGGAAATTTAGGAGTTCACGATCAAATCCGAGTGTTAAAGGGTCAAGCTAATGACCTTTAAATTAGCGCTTCTTGGGAGGCAACCCAAGCTTTCTAACCTCTATTTTTCTTTCTTTAACTTAATTTTAGCTTGATACTAATTTTTCTTTTATTTTTGTAGGTAAATTATGATTTGGAGCAAATTACGGAACTACCGTAAGGTAATTTATGGTACCGTATTTCTAGCCTCTTTCGATCAGAAAGTTGCCGCGAAATTATGGTACCGCCGTAAGGTATTTTACGGTACCGTATTTTCAACGAAAATTTAATTTTCGATTTTCTGAATTTTCAATTTTTGAAAAAAAAAATTAAAATTTTGCTTTTTGAGTGTTACGGCAGGTACCGTAAGCTATTTTGCAGTACCGTAATTCCGCGTCGTTTTTGAACAGAAAGGTTCTGAGATTTTACGGCGGTGCCGTAAAGGATTTTACGGTACCGTATTTTTGAACCACTTTTGAGCTGAGAGCTTTTGTGATTTTACGGCAGTGCCGTAAGATATTACACTACCATAATCTGCTTTCCGACACGCGAGTTCTGTGCCATATTTAGGGATTCTGTCGGGCCATTTTTAGGGTTTTACCTTCATTCTCACTCGCTCTCGAGCTACTCTTGAATCTCCGATCGTCTCCGACCTTCAGTGGACGCCGGCGACCTTTCCCGTTCAACTCTCGCCGTCGATTGGGTAACCATTTCACCGATTTTTTTGATTTAACGAGTTTTTTTTAGTTTTCGCCCCTTTCTCTCGTTTTCGCTCCATTCTCAACCATTTTGAGTGATTTTTGTTTCTATTCACTCGTTAGAGGATGAACTTTCAATTCCTTGTTGTTTGAAAAGAATTTGGGTCGATTTAATAGGTGATTTGAGCTGAAATAGGTTGAAACATGGCAAATTTACTGTTCACTCACGGTTTTGTTGATTTTTGGAGTTTGAGCTGGAGTTATGAGTTGATTTTTGTTTCCTAATTACTTGATTAGTGTTTCTAATGATGTTGGAACTATGATTCATGCTTGCCATATTGAGTTGAGATTGAGATTACTCATTCTGTTTTTACTCTATACTTATGCTTATGATACTTGAAGAGCATGGTAATTGAATAGCCATTGACTTAATCTGAACTGTTATACTGTTATGTTGCCATTAAATTGTGAAATTTGCAGTTGTGTATACACCCATGGCACTAAGGACAAAGACAATTTTTCCAAGAAGGGAAGGAGTAATCCTTATGGGATGGAGTCACCTCCCCCTGATTCTTCACAGGCTACTGGGACTTCTTCATAGAGATTCAGGGCTGGTTTTGCTAGCCACTATGATCCAGGTTTCCAGACCCTCATAGCACAGATGTATAATCAAGAACGCCGCCAGGAGAGGATGGAAGAGACTCTAGGGCACATCTAGAGGGATATGGAGAGGTTATGTAATCATATGGAAGACATGGGTAACTTCCTTTTTGACCATTTTGGTTATGCCGATCATAGAGATTATGAATACCAGGGTGATCAAGGAGGAACACCATATTATGATCCCATGGAGGTGTTAGTGTTTATGCCCTAGGACCTTAGGATGGTCCATTGGGATATGTGTATCACTTCTAGTTGATAGATGAGTTATCCTGGCATTGTCGTTGTCATGCAAGTTTGTACATCTGTGCATATGTATATTTGCATATACAATATCCCTAAGAGATAGATTTTATCTAGTCTCTGTGTTTATCCCAGGTCGAGAATCATAGTGGATATGGGACAGCTATGATTCACTTGAGACCGGTATATGCGCTGGTTGAGCACGGGTTGCTAACGCAGGCATATGGGTATATCAAGGGAGATATACTGGATCGACCCGCTGTGAGGATTCATCTCCATGTCACGAGATGAATATCACAGTGATAGAGTTGCGCTTGTCCTATACTTGAGGGCATTGGTATCTCTATATAGTGATTGGTGTACTTTGATGCAACCTAACGCTTCGCCGTAAAAGGGAAGTCATAACGGTTGTCATTAGGTATGTCATAACCTACATGAGGGATTCAATGTGCCAATAGAGGATTTACCCCTTCCTTACGGGGAAGCTTGATTGTCCATGGCGCCCTATATGGATGACTGAAGGTGTATGGCCATACCCAGGTGAGAACTTAATTTAGTCATGCCATATTATTGGGATTAACAAGTGTGACACACTTGCCGAATCTGGACATCAGTTGGCAAATGGACAAGGCTACACTTGTACTTTGTCGCAGTTTTAGGGGATGTCGATGATGACACCATTCTGATGACTTAGGTAGCAATGATGTACTGCTAGGTGCCACTCATTGCTTGTGATGATTTAGTCATTACTACCAACGTCTGAAGAACCTACAGGGTCGCACACCTAGACACTCGAGTTCTCATACTGATCGTTTAGCCTCTAATCGAATCATTGTGTGATTCGGATCTCTTTGGGGAGCTGATGCATTGAGACTTTTATAGAGGAGATGATATTTTATTAGTTGGCAGGAGAATTCTTCTCTTGGCTAATTAATAAGCTTGAGCGCAATTTATAATTAATTATGTCTGCGGGGATTCGAACCCATGATGCTTAATTGTGAGTAGGTGCCTATGCTTGGGCGCATTTACAATTAATTGCGTATGCGGGGATTCGAACCCATGACGCGTAATTGTGAGTAGGCACCTATGCTCTTTAACCCACATGGGAAGTATCTCCAGTTTGTGTCTAGCTCTACTATTATAAATAGAGAGGCCCACCTGGGAGATTCTTTTGTACCAGACTCTTCTCTTGTCACTAGTTGTCGCCTCCCCTCTGCTCCTTGGCGTGAGGGTGTAGGAGGTGACAACAATAAAAGTTTTTTGGCATCAAAGGTTGGGACAAGTAGCAGTGCTACCCACTCCTTGTCGCCAACATCCCTTCTTCTCCTTAGCAGTGGCGCAAGTTGAGAAGGGTAGAGGTGTGGATCTCATCTTCCGGGGCTAGCACCCAGCGCGGAGATTGGATAGGATTCGAGGAGTCCGTGTGAGCGCGATTGCAGAGGACGGGCCCTTGCGCGTCTTCATCATCGGCCACTTCTAAAAGTTGCTTGATAAGGTACTGCTCCTATCACATCCCTTGTATTCTTCGTAAGTCGGTCCTTGTTGAATTAGGAATCTCGTTTCGGGCTTGCTTCCGCTATTTTTCATTTTCTTATAGCCCGGGGATTCCCAACAGGAGGCTGCTGCAAAAGACTCTGAGGCTACACGGTCAGATGGCGATGAGTATTTACTTTGTGAGTATTGTTTTCCTTTACTTCTTTACTATACTGTGTTTTTCCATATATATCTCATTGATTTTTCATATGATGAAGGGAAGGATGATGCTTCTTGATCGCCGCCACTAATTTTTGATATGATTACTTGGTTTTCAATATGGTTGTATGATGAATATTGATATTCTGATTCACTTTTGCGATATGTTTATACTACATTATGATGATATTAATTCTTGTTGACATGATGTGATGATGAAAATATCTTGATATATGATTATGTTTTGAGATGTGTTGATGATTTTTGATGATGAATGAACTCAAATTCTTGATTAGAGTTATAGCCCCATCATGTTAAATTTATTTCTTCAATACATATTTGTCTATTGAAATATGAAATTAGTTGATGCATGAAATTTTGGGTACATGTATTGTTTAAGGAATAAAATCTAAAGGTGAAAATTTTCTTTTGAATAAAATGAGTATATAAATATGATTTATGAATTGAGATCAATTGATCAACCTAGTAGATGTTTAGTCTATTCTTGTTATTTGTTCGGAAATAAGAATCCAAGATCCACAAAATAATGGTGAGGACTCCCCTACTTGGCACTGTGGGAAAGCGTAGTGGTACCGAAGGTCATGGGTTGAAGCAATAAATAGAAAAAGTATATATCCATGTGGATACATGCCATGAGATAAATCATCTCACATAAACTCCGCTGTCCTTAGTAAATTCTTACCAAATTAGAGGATATGAGTTCTATTTTATTGATTATGTGATCCGTGCACTCTAATCTCATCACTAGAAAAAAGGTGGTAATCGAGTTAGAGAATGTGAATGATGCAAAAAGGAATAGAAAAAGTATGTATCTATGTGGGTACATGCCAAAAAAAAAATTGAGTGGAAAAAGATCTTGGAAACCTAATTCCTGTAAACAAAAGCATGATAGATTTGAACTGAAAATTGGGTGAAATCATGAGATTGAAAATTCTATTTATTGTACATGTTGCGAAGTTTTATTTGATTGAATTGTGGATCCAGAGGATTGAGTTCTAAAGATGATATGTTTATTTGAAGTTTTGTAAATCAATCGATAGAGTTTTTCATTGATGGGTTGTATTTTAGAAATTTATTGAGCATGAAAAGGTTATTCTTTTAATCAAATTTTAATTTCAAAATTTTGATTTTTGCTTGAGGACAAGCAAAGTTTGAGCCTTATGTATTTTGATGACACCAAAATATATAGTATATTTTGTATCATTTTGGATATCTTTCAATGCTAGATTGAAGATCTTTCACTTGTTTTCATGCTTAATTCATCGAATATTGCAAAGTCTACTTCTATTTTGGTTTTTCATGGTTTTCAGGTAAAAAGGCACTATTTTTAGGCATTTTCACGCAAAATCAAATACATAGAAGGATTACCATCATCAAGAGGAGATCATCCAAGAAATTTCATGCAAAACGGAGCAAGTCTGCAAATTACGGCAGTGCCGTAATCCATTTTACGGTACCGTAATTTCAGATAGTATCGTAAAATCCGAGCCCTGCCGTATTTTGAAGAATTTCCGAACAGAAAGTTTTTCAGATTTTACGGCACCGCCATAAATAATATTACGGTACCGTATTTCAGAACGCTTCAAAACAGAAACTTAGCTCAATTTTATGGCACTACTGTAAGAAACTACACAGGCTGTGATTGCCAGACGTTCGCGAATAGAGAGTTCAGCCGATTTTACGGCACTACCGTAAACCAGATTACGGTGCCGTAATTTCTAGCATTTTCAGGAACAGAATACTCGAGGGATTTTATGGCAGTGTCGTGAACTATTACACAGCCGTAATTCCTTATTTGATCACGATGCCCATGTCAATATCGACGCCTGATTCCTGTAGAGAAGATTGCGAGCGATCCAGATCTTTAAACTGGATGCCGTAAGAAGCAATAGGGGAGCACCTCACGAGAGGATTACAGAGAGACCAAAAGCCCCAATTTGCATCCATTGTCGAGGGAGAAATTGCGATTCACGCCGCCGCCTTGGGTTTCACCGCCGCGACCGATCCAAAGCACCTCCGGTCGTGATTTTCATACTGAAGCTTCGTTTGAAGAAGGAGACCACACACCAAAAGTTTTAGATCGAAAGGAGATCGATTGGAAGAGAAATCAAAGAAAGAAGAGGCGCCGACACTGTTCATAGCTTTCAAATGCAAATTACGGCTGTGAAATACTTCACAGCCGTGCTATATTTTATAAACTTTTCTTTTCTTTCGATTTTCGATCTTCTGAAATAATGACTTATTGTAATTTCTTCATGATGCTAGCTTAAACTATTTTTGGGACATAGGGGCGTAATTCACCCGATTTTTAATGACTAGATGACTACTTCTTCACTATTTCGTTGTGTTTAATCTTAACATGATGATTTTGCTCATGTGACAATTGTGCTTAGACTCTCTATAGTTCCATGTTACTAATTATGTTCTTAGAATTTTCGCTATTGACTGAAAGGTAATTGCTTGAGAATTTGGAACCCTGGAATTGCATGTTATGAACCCTTCCTTAGGTTAGATCCTATTTGATCTGTTCTAATAGAATAATTGCCATGATTATAATATGAATCTATAGATCGAGTCTATTTGTCAAATGTGGAAACGTGGAGATCTTGTGCGAAAGCAAGGATCGGAACGTTGGAGATCCATGAGTAGAACTTGTGTCGAAACTCGGATGCACGAAAGTGATCCTTGAGTTCCACTAGAGATTATCAACCAAGAATTCAGATGCACGAAAGTGAACCTTTAGTTCACTGTTTGATGATTTACTTATCTTCAGCGTTGGGATGAATCTTGCGCGAAAGCGAGGATTAATCCCTGCTCAGTTGTTTGCACGAAAGTGAAACAATTCTTTTATTAAGTAAATTACATCTTCATCATGATAAAATTAAAATGACAAAATCCTTATCATGTCTAGTCATAAAAGTTGAAGTGAACGAAACCCTAGTCCCAGCATTTTTGGAGTCGTATCAGGGGGTGACAGTTCCCTGTGCGCCAAATAAGTTTTGGCTGCGACACCTTAAATTTGTCTACCTACTTGTATCTATAAGTGTGTCCTTTCGGATCACATCACACATTGAATCTCTCATATGGCTTATGGCATACCCAATGACAACCGTTATGACTTCCTTTTTACGGCGAAGCGTAAGGTTGCATCAAAGTACATCAATCACTATATAGAGACACCAATGCCCTCAAGTCTAGGACAAGCGCAACTCTGTCACTGCGATATTCATCTCATGACACCGAGATGAATCCTCACAGTGGGTCAATCCAGTATATCTCCCTTGATATACCCATATGTCTGCGTTAGCAACCCATGCTCAACCAGCGCATATACCAATCTCAACTGAATCATAGCTGTCTCATATCCACTATGATTCTCGACCAGGGAGAAACACAGAGACTAGATGAAATCTATCTCTTAGGGACATTGCTTCCAAAATATTCACTCGGGGTAGAAAACCTTTCCCCTAAAGTTTCCAGTCACCAATTTCACCGAAAACGCAAGAATCAAGCACCATAGTCAAAGCTGCGAACCCTGCTTTCATTGTTCTATTTCCAGTTTTGGTAACACGTTATATTCCAGTTTTTTTTACTCCATTTGATTACATTGTCTTCATTGAGATGGCACCAAAGACCAAATGAGTTGTGAGTAGAGGAAGGGGGAAGAGGCCAGCTTCTTCTTCAGCACCACCTCCCACAAACCCCTATGGAATCATCTTTTGAGATGATAAATAGAATGCGAGATACAACATTCTGAATTCTAGACACATCACCAACACAAGATATATGGACAAACGAACAATGGAGACTCTTGGAATAAGTGAAGATATTGAGTGGATGTTTGAGCAAATATTGGCCCTCAGATTCTTTCAAATGACATCGCAGACATTCATTCCCTTGGTTATGGAGTTTCTTAGCAGCTTGGGGGTTGAGCTCGATGACTATCATTACCAAGAATAAAAGGTTGTCTAAACTTTCGGCTCTCAAACATCGAGAGGAGCATCATTCTCAAGGATGTTAGAGCTGCATTACTGTTGCCCGGTGGAGGAGTGTTACACCTAACACAGGAGTATACCGAAAGTGCATTTTGGAATCAAATTACATATAACTCGGATTTTTCAATAAAGATAGCACGGGCCTCTAGTCTCTCCAACCCATGTCTGCACTACGTTCACAGAATTCTCTCGCACACTATCTTCAGACGAGGTGAGAGTGATGGTATGATTCGCCAAACTGAACTCTATCTTTTATGGAGTATGTTGCATGGTTATCAGTTAGACGTTACATACTTTTTAGTTAAGCAATTCGATAAAGTAGCATGCGCCAAGAAGGGTGCCATTGTTTTAGGTGGTTTCATTACTCCTATTGCTATTTCTTTGGGTGTGGACCCGTTTGGGGTGGAGACTGCAAGGTGTAACCCCAGAATTGATATTGAGTCCTACATGGCCATGAGGATGATCATCCATGAGGGTGATAGCTTTTCCCTAATCCTTGGACCAAACCTTCCTGCTTTGCCCTTACTGAACAAAGATAGGACTATGGTCCGTAATCAATTAAACTAAAAGATTCCTCCTAATGCAACTACTAGTGATGTTCCTGACCCACTTAATTCAGCACCACCACCTTCTTTTGGAGGGGCCAGTTTCAACTTTCATGGGATGAGTGATGATTCACCTCCACCGAAAGCTAGTTCTCTTCTCGCAGTGCAGCCCAGCCCTAGAGGAGTTGGTCCACCACCTAGGATCCAGGTTTTTAGGCTTTGTCTGCAAAGGTGTTCCATTAGGGACGCCTTCTGAAGTCAATATATGATTGTATCCGGGATACGTAGGATGATGTCCAGAATATCAAGGGTTTTCTTTGGCACCACTTTGGTAGCAGTGATGAAGAGAAGGGTCCGGATGAGCCCATGGGAGAGGCTACCCCTGATGAGGAGGATGATGAGGAGATTCACACTGATGCAGATGAGGATGATTAGTACTTTGTGAGTATCCCTTTTCCTATTTACTCTATTTTTCCTCTTTTACATCAAGGATGATGCATTCTCTTTCGTAGGGAAGGGTGCACATTCATGCCCTTTGCATTCGATGCTCCTCGATTTCATGTTTTTATGCCTTGGTGTGTTTTTGGATTGTATGATGGATTGTATAACTATAACTATGACTCATTGATGTGATTTGGCATCGTCTGTAGGTGCATTGTGATGGTTGATTTGGTGGATTGTATTATGACTTTATGATGCATATTTGCTTAGATGTATTATGACTTTACTATAATAATGTGTGGTATTTTTCTTTGATGATGAATGTTGTGTACTTTGTTGTTTATATATATCAATGCCTGTGAATGGAAATATTCTTCTTGTGTAAAATTTATTTCTTCAAAATATATCATATCATTTTGATTTTTCATCAATTGATGCATGAAATTTTGGTAGATATGTTGTTTGATGAATGCGATTTAAGAGAGAAGCAATTTTTTTTTTAATAAAATGAGTATATGAGTATAATTTGTTGGATTTACATTGATTGATTAGCCTAGTGGATGTTTAAACTATTATGTTATTTGTTAGGAAGAAAGAATCCAAAATCCAGATATATGACTCCCCTACTTGGCACTGCAAAAAATTGGCAGTGGTATTGAAGATATGAGTTAAAGTCCGAATAAAAAGTATGTATCTATGTGGATACATGGCAAAGAAAAGCCATTTGACATTAACTCTGCTATCTTTGACTTTGAATCTCAATTCTGTTAGCCAATAAGATATGAGTTCTAATATATTGGCTAGGTGGTCAATGTACTTTTAATTCGTCACCAGAAAAAAGGTGGTAATCGTTTTAGAGAATGTCAAAAGCAAAATAAAAATAAAAAAAATAGAGAAAAAGATTTTGGAGATCATATTCCTATAAACAAAAGCATTGAAGGTTTAAACTGAAATAAAGGTGAATTCATAAGATTGAGATTCTATTTATTATACGAGTTATAAAATTTTATTTCATTAGGATTGTGAATCGTATGGATTAAATTCTAAGAGCAATGTATTTATCTTGAATTTTATATAGCATGAGTTGAAAATTTTTATCAGTGATTGTATTCAAGAAATTTATTTTGCATAAGTTATCTTTTCATGCTCAGCATTGTTCTTTGGTCTATTTATTTGCTTGAGGACAAGCAAAACTTTATGTCTAGGAAGATTTGATGTCTCATATTTATATAGTATTTTTACTATACTTTTTATGCATAATCTCTCCTATTCCTATCATATTTTCACTTATTTTGACTTAAATCCTTTTGTTTGTTCAGAATCTTCACCACTCTTCGCTTTTCATATTTCAGGTGAAAACAACCAAATTTTGATAGATTTTGATGAATAAGTGCATAGATGAATTCTACAAGTAAAGACGAAGCTGCCCATCAAATTTCATGTAAATCAGAGTTTATTTGGAAAATATAGCCTGCTCGTATTTTTTTATCATGGATGTATTTTTTGGATGAGCACAGAAAGAAATATGGTCTGACTACAATATTTATCACAACCGTAATTTACACATCACAAAATATTAGAAATCTACAGAGAGAAATACGGCCTGCCCATAACAAAAATCACAACCGTAATTTGTTGAAGAAAATACAAAGAAAGAAAATACGGTCTGCCGTGATCATTTTCACAGCCGTATTTCTGTCAGGACTTATTTCCAAAAGTCATAGAAAGAAATATGGCTGGCCATATTTATTTTCACGGCCGTATTTATTTCCGCCAGATTTGGATTTGACCTCGTTTCTTGCCCTATTTGGCTCATTTTTTAGCCAAATTTTGGGGAAAACCTAATTAATAGTTGGCGAACTATATAAGCTACCAAGGGAGCAATTATTGGGACTTTTTGGGCCGATTTCTAAGTGGGATTAGATGAACAGACGAAGTTTAGGGCGAACGGCAGCGATCCTCGTTTTCTCACCAGAAAAGCTTTGATTTTTCGGCTGGCTAGCATCGAACTTCATTAGGGAGCCTTGTACTTTACTTTCCTAGTAGATTATAATTTTATTTTTCCAATTGTAATTGAAAACATGGATCTTTACAACATTGATATCGCTACTATTTCAGCGTAAACTATTTATTTGGGATTATGGTTGTAACCCACTATGTTTTGATGACTTAATCATTAATTTCTCTCTTACGAAATAATTTACTTGTATGAGATTCAATTATTGTTGTGCTTATTATATGTTGATTACTGGCCATAGTTTGCATGCTTAGAGACGTCGCTAGAAGTACTAAGAGGTGAATTACAACATCGGATCTACAACTTTTGGATAAGTTGATTTGAACACGAGAGTAGTTCAAATCGGCTAGAGGGATTAACTTGGATAAATACCAGATTGTACTACCGAGAGCGGGCAATCTATAGATGCGGATAAATCTCCTTCAGTACAGTAAATCCTTCTTAGGATATCTGTAATTAGAAAGGTCATAAAACATAGTGTGGTGAAACCTAAATCCTGAATTTCCATCAAATCAATTATAATCAAAGCTTGTTTTAATATTTTTGCAATTTAATTAAGACAAAAACCACTCTCTTTCTGAATTGTTTAGCTAATAATCTTGAGTAGAGTTAGTACTTGGCCATTGGTCCTTGTGGGATAGATATTTTTATTACAACGACTTTTCCGTGCACTTGAGGAACACAATCATAGTCTCATCCAATTAGTTTTATCTTTTGTCTAACATTACAGGCATGCAAAAAAAAACATTACAGGCATGCAATCTTATAGTGATAATAATAAGATAAAATACATCCAGACATGCTTTAGCAGATCAGGAAAGTAGTAAACAAGTGATTTGGTCATAGCCAAATCAACACATTGAACCATCACATGTCAAAGGATGTTCAATGCTTGACCTAGGTGACAAGCCCCAACAAGACCTAACCTAGCTACCACTAAGATCATTGTCCATACGTGGCTCCAAGATCCACCTCTTCAAGGGATAGGTCTCAAACCCATGAAGCACCCCTAGGCAACCCTAGGTGCACCCCTAATGTTTCGGGCAAGCCCTCTTTGATTGCGCCATCATGCAAGTTGTGCCACTATGCAAGGTGCACAAGTTTGCATGCTCCATGGAAGATGCGCCAATGCCAAGATGCTTCATCATGGGATGCGCCCCTTAATCTTCTTCGTGCGTTTACAAAATAAATAAAAAAAAGAAGCACATAGGCCTCACACTAATACATCATAGGCATACAACGGGCTTGACTATGACCATAACATGATGTACAAACAAGTTGTCTATCATCATGCTTTTCTATATGCTTATGAAAAACCATAAAATTTTAGTTTTAGTTTTTCATTAAAACATGTCTTTTAACCTTAATGAATTATCGCAAATCTTTAGTTCTTCGTTTCTCTCGGGAGTCTACAAGTGGCCCATGCATGCTCCAAGCATGCTAGCCGCATCTCTTGTCATCCCTAGCTTGCTAAGGTTAGGGCAATCACCCAGTACAAGCCCCGCATAATATCAACAAGTCTCACATAGTAGATCTATCCTATTGTGCATGGAGAAATTAGTTCTTCCTCATACGGGTCGATCCCGCCATGTGAAAAAAAAATAAAAAAACTCAAAGAGATCAAATAGAAGTTAGGAATGAAAGACTAACTATTTTTCTAATTAAGAAAAACATGCATCAAATGCAAATTTCAAAAAAATTCAGATGGCAAGTGAGCATGCTAGAAAGCAATAAAACATCGTTTGAGTTTTGCAAGTCTCTTTGATACCACTGTTGGGAAACCCCAGGGATTTTTAAAATTTATTATAAGCACACAGCAGAAGCAATCCCTAAAACAAGCCGGTCCTAAAAACCCAAAAGATCAAGTCAAGCAAGGGAGCCAACATAGAGAAAGATACCATAGAGCAATTCTGTAAGAGGCAATGTTGGTGCCCAAGTGTGCGCTCTCTGCAGTCTCACACCAAACCGATCTTTAAGTCCTCTTCTTCCATGCTCGGTGCTACTCTCGGGAAGAAGATCCACTCCAAGGGAGAGCCTCTTGATCACTTTGTCAACCTTAAGGTGAAGATGCGCTAATAGAAGAGGAGGAATGATGCCGCTGAAAGTTCCCTAAAGGGGGCGAAACCCTAATCATGCAGATATAAAAAAAAAACTTGCATGGGCGGATTCTAGGGCTTCCTAGGATCGCATGTATGTTCATAGATCAACTTAATACATTTGTATAGATCAAGAAGGGATCATACCATAGCCATTGCTTGGATGGCGTCTTGGAAGCAGAGAACAAAGTGGTTCTCCTCCAAAGCGTGCGCACACAAGGTGATAGATCGCCTACTTTCTTGTTGCTCCTTGTGCTAGCAAGGATCCAAGATCTCCTGATCGAATGAAGGGAGAAGAGATGATCTTTCTTGCTTGGTCGAATCCTTCTCTTGTCGTCAACACTCACACACGAGAGTGAGTCGTAGTGAGCAAAGGGGCGAGAGGCGAGAATAGGGAGACCTATTCGAACGTGAGGCGTGGTCTCATTTTGAGATCATGGCTTCTAAAAATAGCAAGCCACCACATGCGATCATGTGTTCACACCAAGTGAACGATCGCAATTTCCTCTCCCCTTGAACCATGTGCTCACTTGATGAGCCGGTTCATTTCATTTGGTTCAAGGACCAAATTAAGCCAAGCCTTGATCCAGATCACATTAAACCAAAAGGCTCAAGATCTGACCATTCATCTCTTGATGCTCTTGATCTCACCGATCTAGCATCCAATCTCTCGATCGAAGCTTACCGATCTCAAGCCCTAATCAATCAAACATGATCAGACCAGATCTCACTTACAATCAGAGTTTAAATCCCATTAAACTGAACCAAAACAATTCAGTCCACACGATCTGACATAAGTAAGCCATATCATCAAATTGTGCGACCCTAAGGGTTTCCTTTAAATGTCGGTAACGATAACTTACGTTATCACGATCAGTGAGGGGTATCTAGCAACACATCACTGTCTCCCGATATAAAGGAAATAGTCTTCCAAGACTACACCCAAACCACAGCACAAGTGTGAACCCAAGTCACTTGACATATGTGTTTCCTTTGCCACTGGATGTTCTTATTGGACAAGCGTGTCAAGCCTGTAATTCCAATATGATGAGAATGATTAGATCAGATGAAACATAGTCATCCGGGTATGGCCATACACTTTCTCAATCATCTCATACAGGGGGCCCCTATAGAACATCACACTCCAATCAAGGAGACGGCAATCCTATATCTATCACTAGTGCCCTAACATGACTCATGCTCACTATCCAAGATAGTCTATAACCATTATGTTTCAAATGATATTGAACTACCTCAAAACAATGCCAATCATCATTTAGAAACACAAGTGATCTCAAGTCAGAGGAAATATGCCACTTGTTTGCATATAAGGATTATTCACATTGTGACAAGCAATTGAATATCCTAAGTAGGGTCTGTCCAGTACATCCAATGTACCCATGAGTCTACATCTTATTCCATGCTCAAAGCATCCTATAAGATTAGAACACATATTAGTCTCAATCATATCAAGGCTGTCTCATGTTCACCAAGATATCTTGACTAAGGACAAAACTGCATGTCAGCCAAGCTGAACAGCATTGAGACATTATTCAGAAGTATACATATTGCAGCAGATGATGTACCAACCTGAATAACAACCATTGCCTTTATAAACATAGAGTTTATACATGATACTGAAATAATCCCAAGGCCTCAAACATTAGCCTTAAGGGCATACCCCAACAATCTCCCACTTGCACTTAATCTAATGGTTGAGAAATCTCAAACCCATATCATTACAGTGCTTCACATGCTTCTGCTGCGCCAGAGGCTTTGTAAGCGGGTCAGCTAGATTGTCATCTGTATGAACCTTGCAGACTTTGATCTCGCCACGATCAATGATCTCCCGGATCAAGTGAAACCTTCTCTGTATGTGCTTGGACTTCTGGTTCGACCGTGGTTCCTTTGCTTGTGCTATAGCTCCAGTGTTATCACAGAAGATAACCAAAGGATCTGCACTCGAAGGAACAACACCAAGTTCCTGAACGAACTTACGAATCCATACTGCCTCCTTGGATGCTTCTGAGGCTGCAACATACTCGGCTTCTGTTGTGGAATCAGCAACAATTGACTATTTGAAACTTTTCCACACCACTGCAGCTCCATTCAAGCTAAAAACATAGCCTGATTGCGATCGGAAATCATCCTGGTCAGATTGGAACGAAGCGTCAGTATATTCTTCAATACTGAGTTCTTCCTGACCTCCATATATCAAGAACATATCTTTGGTCCTCCGAAGATATTTCAAAATGTTCTTGACTGCAATCCAGTGTGCCTTCCCTGGATTACTTTGGAATCGACTGGTCACGCTTAACCCGTAAGCAACGTCTGGGCGAGTACACAACATCGCATACATAATGGACCCAATAGCCGAAGCATAAGGCGTATTGTCCATTTCATCTTTCTCAGTCTGTGTTTGTGGACACTGACTCTTTGAAAGATTCAGACCATGTCTGACTGGAAGATATCCTCTTTTAGAATTTTCTAAATGGAATCTCTCCAGGACTTTATCGATGTAAGTACTCTGGCACAGCCCGAGAAGCCTCTTAGATCTATCTCTGTAGATCTTCACACCTAATACATAGGCTGCTTCTCCTAAATCTTTCATCTGGAAACATTTTCTTAACCATGCCTTAACCGCATGTAGTTCAGGAATATCGTTTCCAATGATTAAGATATCATCGACGTAGAGGACTAGGAAAGTAATCACGCTCCCACTAAACCTCTTATATACACACGGGTCATCTTCATTCTTGATGAAACCAAATTCACAGATTGATTCATCAAAACGAATATTCCAGCTTCTTGATGCTTGTTTAAGTCCATAAATGGACTTCTTTAATTTGCATATTTTATGACGATCTGATGGATTAGTGAAACCTTCAGGTTGTGTCATATACACATCCTCTTCTAGTTTTCCATTAAGGAAAGCGGTCTTCACGTCCATTTGCCAGATCTCATAATCATAATATGCCGCTATCGCAAGAATAATCCGAATAGACTTGAACATGGCTACAGGAGAGAAAGTTTCATCATAATCTATCCCGTAGATTTGTTTGAAACCTTTCGCAACTAGCCTGCCTTTATAGGTAACCACGTTACCATCCATGTCAATCTTCTTCTTGAAGATCCATTTACAGCCTATAGGGATTACTCCCGGAGGCGGATCAACCAAATCCCAAACATGGTTATCTGACATGGAGTCCATCTCGGCTCGCATAGCTTCAAGCCATCTCGCTGATTCCGGTCCACTGACCGCATCCGCATAAGTGAGGGGTTCATCATCAATGATGTAGACTCCGTCATAGCGCTCAGGCTGTCGACGGATCCTTCCCGATCTTCGTGGTTCCCGTGATATCTGAGCCTCAGGTTGTTCAGTAACCTGATCTACTGGCTCAGGCTCATCCAACTGTGCTTGACTACTTTGTCCTTCTTCTGGATTCTCATCCAGCTTTATTTCTCTCCCACTGGCTTCTTGCAGAAGAAATTCTTTCTCAAGAAAAATAGCCGTCCGAGCAACAAATACTTTGTTCTCTTTGGGATCGTAGAAATAATAACCCTTAGTTTCTTTAGGGTAACCGACAAAGATACATTTCTCAGATCTGCTCTCTAGTTTCCCAGAGGCGAGCTTTTTGACATAAGCCTCGCAACCCCAGATCTTAACAAATGTCAAGCTTGGCTGTTTCCCATACCATAACTCATATGGAGTCTTTGAAACAGCCTTGGATGGCACTCGGTTTAGTACCTTTGCAGCTATTTCCAGTGCAAATCCCCAAAAGGAATAAGGTAGAGTAGCCTGACTCATCATAGAACGAACCATATCCAGTAATGTTCTATTTCTCCTCTCGGACACACCATTCCATTGCGGTGTTCCTGGCGGAGTGAGCTGTGAGATAATCCCACACTCCTTCAGATAGTCAGTAAACTCATGACTCAAGTATTCTCCACCTCGATCTGAACGAAGTGCCTTGATATTTCGGCCTAGCTGATTTTGTACTTCATTTTTGAACTCTTTGAACTTGTCAAAAGATTCACTCTTATGTCTCATTAGATAGACATAACCATACCTACTGAAATCATCAGTAAAGGTAATGAAGTATGAATAGCCACCTCTGGCATGTTTACTAAATGGCCCACACACATCACTGTGAATGAGGTCAAGTAAACCTGAAGCCCTTTGACCTTTGTTGGAAAAAGGAGACTTCGTCATTTTACCCAATAAACAAGCTTTGCATGTA
Source organism: Costus lasius (assembly GCA_027563935.2). Classification (NCBI taxonomy): domain Eukaryota; kingdom Viridiplantae; phylum Streptophyta; class Magnoliopsida; order Zingiberales; family Costaceae; genus Costus; species Costus lasius. The sequence goes on from CM050448.1 coordinate 32,705,221, forward strand.
TCAAGCTCCTCACAGGAGAATGATCCCAGCAGTCCATGGTCATGCAACCGCTTAATGCGCTTCTTATTAATATGGCCTAAACGACTATGCCATAGCAAGGTGCTATCATCAGCATACTTGGCTTTCTTAATATCAATCTGTTGTATTGAACATTCCATGTCCAACATGAATAACCCATTGTTAATTGACCCAGTAGCATAAACAATATTATCAAAAGAAATATAACACTTTGAAATCTTGCATTCAAAGGAAAACCCTTTCCTGACAAGAGCAGGAATAGAGATAATATTCTTAGTTATGCTCGGTACAAAATAACAATTGTCCAGTTCTAATACAAGACCAGATGGTAAAGAGATGTGATAAACTCCTACAGCAACAGCAGCAACCCGTGCCCCGTTTCCTACTCGTAGGTCCACCTCATGCTGTCCCACCTGTCTTCTTCTCTTGAGTTCCTGTACATTTGAACAAATGTGAACTCCACATGCAGTGTCCAACACCCATGAAATAGAAGAAGAAGATACCATGACTTCAGTCACGTAAATACCTGAGCCAGAAGCGAAAGAGTTGCTTCCCTTCTTCTCTCCTTGGAGCGCTTTACAGTCCTTTTTCCAGTGACCTAGCTGGCCACAATGGAAACATCTGTATTCCTTCGACCGCTTTACCTTTTGTTTCAGAGCCTTGTTGTAGCTCTTGACAGGGGCTTTGCCCTTCTTCCCCTTCTTCTTGTTCCTTGAAGGAACCATTAGGACAGAGGATGAAGGCGTTCCCTTCTCACGAGACTGAGTCTGCTCAGTAGTCAAGAGCATGTTCAGTAACTCTGCAGGCGTACAGTCGATCTTATTCATATTAAAATTAATGATGAACGGATCGAAAGAGGCCGGGAGAGACTGCAGGATGATGTCTACAACAAGCTCCTGATTGATGGTGTGTCCCAGTTTCTCTAGAGCCTCCTTGTACCCAATCATCTTGAGTACGTGAGCTCCCACTGGACTCCCTTCAGTCAGTTTGCTCTGAAAGAAAAGTTTCGTCAAGTTATAGCGTTCAGTCCTTGCCTGTGCTGCATACAGCATCTTGAGGTTTGCTATAATTTCTATAGCAGATAAATCCTCATGCTGACGCTGCAGCTATGGCGTCATAGACGCTAGCATAAGGCAAGCGACGTCAATGCTATCATTGACATGCTTTTCATAAGCTTCCCGAACCGCCCTTGCGGCGTTCGGAGCAGGTTGAGGCAGTATAGCCGTCTCGAGGACATACAGTTTCCTCTCAGCCTTAAGAACAATCTTAAGGTGTCCGTACCAGTCTGAGAAATTTGGCCCAGCAAACTTCTCCCTTTCCAGTAGGGATCGCACATTGAACGCTGTGATGTTCGTTGCTGCAGTAATCTACAACAATGCAAGAACAGCAAGGTCAGTATCAATGTTAGAATCAATTCAGGACTTAAGAATGATTCTTTTCTCACTATTTTATCTGACTGAAAAATCCAGCAAAACAGCCCGAAAGAGTAAAACTCTTTTAAGGAGATGGGATCCAGATTTCATACTTGGTCTCCGCGTCCCGCTCAGGCGAGATAAGATGCACAGAGTGTACAAGCACTAATTTCTAGTAGGCAATCCCTGCCAATCGCCAACCCGTGCGATTCCCCTTCATCTGGGCAATCCAGCAGACTGTGCCAACTGAGTTGGTACAACACAGTCTCTGATCCCACAGATGGCTGCCTCCATATGGCTACCATATGCTCAGTATGTAGCCTACATGGTCAAGCTGACCCGACCTACTCCCTGGACCACCACGTGCTATGCTGAGCAACGAGAAGCGATAAATCCCTTCTCTGTAACACGCAGGTGTAATCACACACCGTCTGAAGATAGATGGGCGTGCCCACTGAGTGGGTACAACACGGCCCCAACGATAGTCAGAACAGTGAGGTTTCGCGTCAGAAGGCTATCGTGCTTGATATTTAACGTTGGATTTTAACGGTCCTTTTATCTTCTTACTATCATTCAAACCCTATGGTGATAGCAGAAGAATGAATCATGCAATTACTAAATTACTTAAACAGTAAATTAAAAGCATGATGATCTTATGTGGTAAAAGCCCATTAAGCCTAAGTAAGACCTTAATAAACTTAAGTCTTCACTTGAGCTCTTCATGGGTCTTTAGCATTTCCTCTGGCCCAACCCGGGCCCAAGCGCCCACTGCAGCTCAGGTGCGCCCACCAGGTAAAATGCGCCTGTCCTAGAGTCAAACCCTAGACCTCCCACTGGTGAAGCCACTTGCTGCATGCGCCTCTGCCAAGTGTGCTCTGTGCTCATGTCTGATTAAATTACAATTTAATCTATCTAGACATGATTGACTCGCAGGTCAATTACACTTTATAAATTAATTAAAATGTGATGCGCAGATCACAATAATAATTTGCAAAAAATCATCCAGGCACGCAGGCCCCAGCAGAGCACACATTAAATTGGGCATCCCACATAAGATTAAATAAACACTCATCATGTTATACAAACATCATGTGATCCAATCAAGAAAATAAAATTTTTTTTTGAAAAACCCATTGGCTTCATTTTATTTCCTTATGTGCCCTACTACCTTACAACGGTCCATTAATAGGGATCCACTCATCAGACCTAGTCAGACCCACTGCCCTTGCATGCACCAAGTCATAATCGACTTGAGTCGACCTTATGGTCAACTATGCATGCGTGAAGGCTGAACGTCCCTCATGTGTTCTGGCAAGCGGGTGTGACCCCGGGCCTTAATCATGAGCGTTCATCAGTTGTCTCAATCAGACATCGCTACACGCCTTTCAGCAGTCGACCAATAGCCACCTCATGCTTGTGCATAGGTGCCATCTGGTCGACCCATCTAGGCTGTCAGATAGTCTGATCAGACTGTTGGGTCTATACTAGATGATGACTTCAACCCTAATAACCCGTCTAAGGTTTTACAGCAGGCGCTTAGATCTAATGAGGGGCGCGCAAGTCATGTTTTGAGAAAAACCATACAACAAGCGCCAATCATAGAGACATGCGCCAACATACATCTAATGTTGAAAAAGAGCATGTAGTTTCGCATGAAGATAACCATTAGATCTAATCTTAGGCGCAAACAAGGATCACAATAAGCAATCATATGAAACATACAAGGAATGAGGCTCTAATACCAATTGAAAGTTCCCTAAAGGGGGCGAAACCCTAATCATGCAGATATAAAAAAAAAAACTTGCATGGGCGGAATCTAGGGCTTCCTAGGATCGCATGTATGTTCATAGATCAACTTAATACGTTTGTATAGATCAAGAAGGGATCATACCATAGCCATTGCTTGGATGGCGTCTTGGAAGCAGAGAACAAAGTGGTTCTCCTCCAAAGCGTGCGCACACAAGGTGATAGATCGCCTACTTTCTTGTTGCTCCTTGTGCTAGCAAGGATCCAAGATCTCCTGATCGAATGAAGGGAGAAGAGATGATCTTTCTTGCTTGGTCGAATCCTTCTCTTGTCGTCAACACTCACACACGACAGTGAGTCGTAGTGAGCAAAGGGGCGAGAGGCGAGAATAGGGAGACCTATTCGAACGTGAGGCGTGGTCTCATTTTGAGATCATGGCTTCTAAAAATAGCAAGCCACCACATGCGATCATGTGTTCACACCAAGTGAACGATCGCAATTTCCTCTCCCCTTGAACCATGCGCTCACTTGATGAGCCGGTTCATTTCATTTGGTTGAAGGACCAAATTAAGCCAAGCCTTGATCCAGATCACATTAAACCAAAAGGCTCAAGATCTGACCATTCATCTCTTGATGCTCTTGATCTCACCGATCTAGCATCCAATCTCTCGATCGAAGCTTACCGATCTCAAGCCCTAATCAATCAAACATGATCAGACTAGATCTCACTTACAATCAGAGTTTAAATCCCATTAAACTGAACCAAAACAATTCAGTCCACACGATCTGACATAAGTAAGCCATATCATCAAATTGTGCGACCCTAAGGGTTTCCTTTAAATCTCGGTAACGATAACTTACGTTATCACGATCAGTGAGGGGTATCTAGCAACACATCACTGTCTCCCGATATAAAGGAAAGAGTCTTCCAAGACTACACCCAAACCATAGCACAAGTGTGAACCCAAGTCACTTGACATATGTGTTTCCTTTGCCACTGGATGTTCTTATTGGACAAGCGTGTCAAGCCTGTAATTCCAATATGATGAGAATGATTAGATCAGATGAAACATAGTCATCCGGGTATGGCCATACACTTTCTCAATCATCTCATACAGGGGGGCCCTATAGAACATCACACTCCAATCAAGGAGACGGCAATCCTATATCTATCACTAGTGCCCTAACATGACTCATGCTCACTATCCAAGATAGTCTATAACCATTATGTTTCAAATGATATTGAACTACCTCAAAACAATGCCAATCATCATTTAGAAACACAAGTGATCTCAAGTCAGAGGAAATATGCCACTTGTTTGCATATAAGGATTATTCACATTGTGACAAGCAATTGAATATCCTAAGTAGGGTCTGTCCAGTACATCCAATGTACCCATGAGTCTACATCTTATTCCATGCTCGAAGCATCCTATAAGATTAGAACACATATTAGTCTCAATCATATCAAGGCTGTCTCATGTTCACCAAGATATCTCGACTAAGGACAAAACTGCATGTCAGCCAAGCTGAACAGCATTGAGACATTATTCAGAAGTATACATATTGCAGCAGATGATGTAACAACCTGAATAACAACCATTGCCTTTATAAACATAGAGTTTATACATGATACTGAAATAATCCCAAGGCCTCAAACATTAGCCTTAAGGGCATACCCCAACAGCCGCCAAGGTCCTTCTACACTTGAACCAAGGGAGGAGAGGTAGACGACTTGCAGCCCTTGATGGAAGAATCTTGCACCAAGACACCCTTTTCTTGTTCATGCCAAGGATGAAGCACTTGTTTTAGAGGGGGCTGCAAGGTATCTTAATATAGGCGTATGGGAGAGATGTAGGTGACTAAAGGGTGTAAGAAGGCTTGAGTGATTAGGGCATGAATCAAGTGTTGGTGTATATGCCCTAGGACCTAGTTTTGGTCCATTACTGTACTACTTGACGTTGATAATTTATATCATTCTAGCATTGTCATTATCTATATTTGCTTACATCTGCGATTATGTACTTATATGATAATGTCCCTAGAGACAGATTGGATCTGTGCTCAAATGATTGTCCCCAGTCAATGTACCTGAGTAGATAAGGGACAACTCTGGCACAAGGTGCTAACGCAGGCATATGGGTATATCAATGGTGGATGCACTGGACCGACCCGCTGTGAGGCAATGACTTGGTGTCACAAGTCATCCTCACAAGTGATAGGAGATGCATTGATCCTTTGACTTGAGGTCATTGGTCATTCTATATGGTTAGGTATATGCCTTGATACAACCTAACGCCTTGCCGTAGTTGGGAAGTAATAACGGTTGTCATTGGGCATATCACGACCCATATGAGAAGATCAATGAACAGACATAGGATTTTCCCCTTCCTAAAGGAAGCATGATATCCATGGAGCTCCTCTATGGTTTTATGACTAAAAGTGTATGGCCATACCCAGGTGAGACCTGATTTAGTCATAGCCATGAGATTGGATAAAAACAAGTGGTGACACACTTGGCCAATCGGATATCAGTTCGGCAAAGAGACTGTAATGCATCTGTACCTGATTGCGATGATGGGGATGTCGATGTCGATATCCATTCCGATGACCTGGGTAGTAGCGATGCACTGCTAGGTGCCACTCACTGCTTGTGGTGACCTTTGGTCAGCACTGCCAGCGTCAGAGGAACCTACAGGGTCGCACCCCTTGATACTCGAGTTCTCGTATTGATTGGGAAGCCTTATGATCGAGTTATTGGATAACTCGGAACTATTTTGGATATTTCATCAGTGCCAATGGGCCTGATGAGATGGAAGAAATTCATTGGAGCCAACTTCCATTTACGGCATATTAACCATGGTTAGCCTAATTTGACCTTGGGTTAAATTGGATTGGATCTAAGGGCTTGGTTAACATGTATGATGGACCTTGGGATGAGCCCATTGTAAAGTTGGGCTTACTGGGCTCAAGGAGAAGCAGAAAGTAGGCGTGTGCTTAACCCTGGTTAGACTAGAGTTAACGCCTATGGTTTGAAATTAATCATATGGGTTAATTAATTAATTAATTAGAATCCTAATTAGATTAGGACTAATTATTTAATTAATTAATTAGAATCCTAATTAGATTAGGATTTAATTATTTAAAGAATTAGAATCCTAATCGGATTAGGATTTAATTGTTTGAATCAATTAGAGTCCTAATTGGATTAGGACTTGATTAACTTGATTAATTCTCCTACATCCTCTCCTAGCCGCCCAATTGATTTGAATTGTGGCCACACAATAGACCGCATCTTGCTCTATATAAGAGGCCCTAGACGCCCCCTCTTCACACACAATTAATCTTGAAGGCGTGATCACAAGAGAGAGGCGAGAGCAAGAGGTAGTGGTGCACTTCTCTTCCATCCAACCCTAGCCGAGAACACTTCATCTTCCTTTCCTCTTGGCATGAGGAACTTGGTGTTGCTTGGCGACTTCCTTCTCCTCATCTTCCTCGTGGCGCATATACCTTGGAGGTGGCGCAAGGCTTGAGGAATAAGCACAAGGCTTGGATCTTCTTCCCGAGGCTAGCACTGGGTGTGGAAGAAGAGGACTCGAGGTGATCCGTGTGTGCGAGACTGCAGAGGGCGCACGCTTGGGCGCCTACTTCGACATCAGCCTCGCCTTGCTCAAGCTATTTTCTATCTCATCGTGTAGACTCCCTCACTTGCGATCTTCACTGGGTTTTTGGGACCGGCTCGTTTCGGGGATATTGTTTCCGCTGTGCAATGTTTTGTGTAATTTCTATCTCTGAAAATTGTAAAATATCCCTGGGGTTTCCCAACAGAGGTATCAAAGCGACTTGCAAGACTCGAACGATGTAATTTCATGCTTTTCCATGCTCGCATGTCATATCTCAATTTTTGCAAATTGCATGATCACATGGCAAACAATTTTTCTAAGTAGGAAAAATTAGGGTTTCTTGTTTCTATCATCTTTTCAATCTCTTTTGGATTTTGGATTATTTTTCTTGTATGATTTAAAGGATCAAAGGCGCACGTGGTTTTGTCAAGTAGGACAGGCATTGTGTCTTTGGACTGGCTAGGTCTCTTGATCTAACAAAATTACTAGCCAAAAGGATCTTTGAAATCATCATGAAAGTTTAATCGCAAATAACCAAAAGATTTGTGATAAGAAGGCGAGGAAAAGAGAATGGTTTTATGAAAAAATAAAATTTCAAATTTTATATTTTTCATGAGCATGTAGAACTAAATGTGTAGATACCTTGCTTGTGCATAATGTTGTGATCATGAGTCAAGCCCCTTTGCATGCCTGTGATGTATCTTTGTGAGGCCTGCGTGCCGCTTTTCTTTTCTTTTATTTTTGTAACAAGAAGAAGAAGATTAGGGTGCAACCACATGGAACCCTAGCGCATGCATGCTTGATGGCGCATGGAGGAGTGGCGCAAGATGGCATGGCCGAACCCTAGAGTTTGAGAGTTAGCCATCTTGGCTCCTTGCATGGTGGCGCATCATCTATGGAGAAAGACCCATGGCATTGGCCGAACCCATGAGGGACACCTCTAGGGTTTGAGAGCTAAACCATGGTGAGAAGGACCCTGGAGCCAACCTTGAAGTTCAAGTTAGAGGTCGGCTAGGTTATGTCTTGTCTTTGGGGCTTGAATCCTAGGTCAAGAGTTGAACCTCCTTTTGGCATGAGTTGGTTCAATGTCTTGAATAGGCTATGATCACATCATTCTTTCACTATTTTCATACATATTTGTTAAAGCATGCCTGAGTTGTTTTATCGTTATGTTATCACTATAGGATGGCATGCCAGTAATGTTAGACATAAGATAAAACTGATGAGACCTCAAAAACCCTCATAAATAAATATCAAGTCTAGTAGCCTTCTAATGCGTAGCCCTCACTAAGCTATCGATCAATGGTGTTGTGAACTGTTTTCCACCCTCGTGGAACACACCCACTTATCTTTAGAAAGTGTGTGGTGGTAATGGTCTCCCCAGTCCGTTTTAATCGGGCACGCCTTCGCAAGGAAATTCATTGGCCCTGAGCATAACGGTTAGGAATGGACTTGACTAGATTTCCACATGTGCTGGGCATATGGTGGAACTCTAGAGGCATCGTTGAGAAGTTAGGGTTTCATGATGTATCCAGCCCTCGCTGGACATGAAATGCCTGGACTGTCTCAATAAGGGGAATTGCTTGGAGCAATCGGCCGGTGTGCCCACCTTAGGAAGCATGGGTTACTTTCTGCATCTCATCCCACCCTCGTGGGACGCGAAGCCTCATGTGGAATAAGGATCCCAACTCACTAGGAAGTCTTAAACTTCCCAATTGACTTTGTGGGTTGTCAATTCGATTAAAATGGTGGGAGAAATAATGATTTAAAACAAGTCCAGTTTAAATGATTTGAAGTAGTACTAATCTACTGTTTCTTGACTATTGTAGAATAATGGCAACGAACAATAGCGGTTGGTCACTGCGATCTATCCTTGAGAAGGACAAGTTGGTTGGATCCAACTTGATAGATTGGTATATGAACTTGAGAATTGTGCTCAAGCTCGAGAGAAAGCTCTATGTCCTTGAGCAGCCAATTCCTGAACCACTTCCATGCTCGGCCTCAGCGGCTAAGAGGGATGCTTATGATAAGCATCAGGCTGATACTTTGGAGGTTGCACAATTGATGCTAACCAACATGTCGCCCGAGCTTCAAGGGCAATATGAATTGAAGAGTGCCTCTGAGATTATTACTAATCTAAGACAGCTCTTTAATGAATTGGTTAGGCTCAATCCTCCTAAAGTTAATATTCAATGTGTTGAGCCGAAAGGCTTGACCAAGGAACTGAAATTAAAGATGGAATGGATCAGGAACAATAAGTGCTATTCACATGGAGGGCCACCTCACATGTTGAAGGACATGGTGCGACTTCAGAGTGAGAAGAAGAGAGGCAAGGCTTCGTCTTCAAGCTTAGGTATTTATATTACAGAAGTCAACCTTTCTACTTCTATGTCATGGGTATTGGATACCGCATGTGGAGCTCATATTTGTACAAATATGTAGGGGCTCAAGAAAAGTAGATCGGTTCGGGTTGGAGAGATTGATCTACGAGTTGGAAACGGGGCACAGGTTGCTGCTGTTGCTGTAGGAGTTCTGACTCTCTCCCTGCCATCTGGACTTCAGTTAGAGTTAGATAATTGCTATTATGTACCTTCGCTTACTAAGAACATTGTATCCATTCCTTGCTTGGCAAAGAAAGGATTTAAGTTTGAAATAAATAAGAACTCTTGTTCTTTTTCATTTGCAAATATGTTCTATGGGAAGGGTACTCAGTACAATGGTCTATATGTGTTAGACATGGATAACTCTATTTGTAACATAAATAGTAAAAGGACCAAACTGAGTGATTCAGTTGGTGCTTTCCTATGACATTGTCGACTAGCCCATATAAACAAAAATCACATTCAACAACTCCATGCAAATGGGTTGTTAGATTCAAGTTCCTTGGAGGAATTTGATACATGTGAGCCTTGTTTGTTAGGGAAGATGACAAAGGCGCCTTTCACCAAGACTGGTGAAAGGGCAGGAGGTTTGTTGGATCTCATACATAGTGATGTGTGTGGGCCATTCAATAAACAAGCTAGAGGAGGACACAACTACTTCATCACTTTTACTGATGACTTCAGTAGATATGGTTATGTCTACTTGATGAGACATAAGTCTAAATCCTTTGAGAAATTTAAGGAATTCAGATATGAAGTAGAGAACCAGCTTGGTAGATCCATTAAGGCTCTTCGATCAGATTGTGTTAGAGAACCAGCTTGGTAGATCCTATATTTGCTTACATCTGCGATTATGTACTAATATGATAATGTCCCTAGAGACAGATTGGATCTGTGCTCAAATGATTGTCCCCAGTCAATGTACCTGAGTAGATAAGGGACAACTCTGGTACTTGTGAGACTGGTATATGGGCTGGTTAGGCACAAGGTGCTAACGCAGGCATATGGGTATATCAGTGGTAGATGTTGTAACGCCCCCTCAGAATAAATCCCAAACATATGCAGAAACCGCGGAAGATAGGGGAACGTCACACACAAAACAACAAGACAAATGCTAGGGAATAATAGCTTACAGAAACGATTCGAAAAATTTCGGCAGCATGTCCCCAGAATTACTAAGGAAATTCCTGTACATGCTCCATAAACACAAATTGAACATACCATTTCGAAAACAAGATTCACAATCCTTATCACAACATCCAACTAATAAATCACATTAATCAAATAACACTGAACGGAACAGAATTCACCGAAAACAGGCTTAAGCCCTCGGTTTAACACGCGTATCAAAACCAAATGCCAACCCGGCAACAATATCACAGTAGTCGAAAACTAGCAGCCACATCCGGCTAACATGTCAATGAATAAAATCATAAAAACCTCGGCCACATCCGGCCCTCAAAATAGCACAGGCTCGCAGGCCCCAAAATATCAAGTCAGTAAACTAACATCCGCTCAGGCTGTAGGCTCCTGCCCTGTATTTGAAAATATTGGTGGGATGAGCTACACGGCTCAGTGAGTAGATAGTCTCATTCGACCATCCACGCATATACAATCAAAAATAGATGCAGATATCTTTACAAAACTTTAACGGAAGATATCAAGTATGATACACAATAAAACCGAAATCATAAATCACAATCATTATCAGAAAACAATACGCCCACAATCCCGGGCAACAAGATCACAAATTGGCCTATCCGGCTAAACAGACTACGACTCACACAACTATTGTCCAGTGATTACAGAATTGACCCCGTGGGTCTAACCCGGCCCTCGTCAAGGCACTGAGAGTAACCTGCAGCAACGAATATCGGTGAGGTGTAGATTCAAGAGGTGGCCCCCGCCAGGTCACGACGTGGCACTTTGCTCTACGACACTCAACCACCCCCTTACCGGGAACACAAACAGAACAGAACGGGAGGTGAATGAATTCAAGAGGTGGCCCCCGTCTTACCAAGACGTGGCACTTTGCTTCAAACACCCAACTCTCAAAAGGTTTATCACTTGGACAAAATACCCTTAACACAAACCGGAAACCTGAACCTCTAACCTGGTCACTAGACTCTAGAACAGTCCCTCCATTACCGGAAACATATCAGAATAGGATGGGTGGATTCTCCAACCCCAAATCAGAATGATTGTTCACTGAGTGCTCTAGTTAACCCTTAGGTTCAGTCCACACAAGTCTAAGACTCTTATCCTCAATCATACAACACGAACATTATCTTAGACATCACATCAATCGAGTTCAGGAAAGGTCCTTAGATTTCATGCAAGTATGGTTTAACCTTTTCTAAGTTATCATCAAAGGTTATCAATCAATATTTCATGTCATTACTTCCTACATACACCATTCAACTAAAAATACATATTAATGCAGAAAATACACCAAATTTCATCCACAGATAACATACATACAGAATATTACAGATTCATAGTTTTCTCCTAGTTCTTATAACAAAAGACAGAAATGCCCCTAGTTCAAAGTTTAAGTCATGCAAGAAAAGTTATCCAAAAATTTCGTAAAAATAGTCATTACGTCCCTCATGATCCCTAGATTCGTAATTTCAAGTTTTTCCCCAATTTAACTAGAAAATTTACCGAATTACCCCTCGGTCAATGTCAGTCAACAGAAATTTTTATTTCCAAAAATTCCCAAAAAAAAACTATAGAATCCTCATATACCCAATATCATGAAAATCAGGTTTGCCCCAATTTTTACCCATACGTTTAGGCGTAATTTCATGATGAAGGGGCGAAATTCTCACTCAAGCCCTAATCTTCATGCAATTGAAAATCCAAAGTTACATACATGTTCAATCAAGGTCTAATTGATGATTAGAAGTCTCAAAAATGAAAAGCCCTAATTTTCATGCAACTAGGGTTTCGAAATTTTTGGGGAAAGCAAGAAAACGTGTACAATTTTGCAAGCATGAGTTCATATCATATTTCTAGACATTAATCCTCTCTAAATCATGCAACACCTTCAATATGCGTGAACTAGGTGAAGAGAAAATCCACTCACCTTCAATTTCATTTCTTCCAAGCCAACACCCTCACGCCTCCCCTCACACCACTCACGTCGCCGGAGCACCCAAGGACCGCCGGAATTCGCCTCCACCACCAATCGCCGCCGGCCACAAGAAGAGGAGAAGGAGAAGAAGAAGCCGCCACCTTCACCACCACTCGCCCAAGGGAGAAAATCGTGAGCAAAGAGGGAATTGAGGGAAAAACGTGAGTAAACCCTCACACTTTCGTTTTCTACCTCCAAAGAATCCAAACCCAATAGCAAACATAAGTGGAAGATCCAATAACCCTTTAGTATAAGTTAATCTCCACCTCACCCTTATCAAGAGCTCTTACCCTTTTCTAATAGAAAGACACCACTAGCCTAGTGGTACACAGCACACATTCTACGCCTTAAGTCACAGGTTCGAATCCTCTCCGCGACACATATTTTTACATAGCAGGAAAATACACAAATCGATACATTATCTCATTGAAAAACTTCTACAAAAAGGCTAAATAATCAAAACTTCATTTGTCTTACCTGCTAATAAATTTCCGGATCTTACAGATGTTATCAGTGGTAGATGTACTGGACTGACCGCTGTGAGGCAATGACTTGGTGTCACAAGTCATCCTCACAAGTGATAGGAGATGCATTGATTCCTTGACCTAAGGTCATTGGTCATTATATATGGTTAGGGATATTCCTTGATACAACCTAACGCCTTGCCGTAGTTGGGAGGTAATTGTTAGGGAATACCGGGTGTAATTTAAAATTTTGCAGTCCCAGGACGCAGCGGAAGGATCATTACACCCGAAACATATTCCGGTCCCAAGGATCCATGCGAGAGAGAAGACACAAGGATGTGTTAGAGATGTACCTCTTTTGCTTGTCTAGTTGCCGAAGCCATGTTGAAGACGATCAAGTGCTCGCCCTCTACAAGTATCCACGCGTCGACTCCTTGATCGTTGCTCCCTTCCACGCTTGGTGCTAGCCTCGGGAAGAGAATCAAGCCTTCACCTCACTTGCGCCACCTTCAAGGGAATTTGTGCCAAGGAGGGGATATGGAAGATGCCGCCAAGGACTTCCCTCTTCTTCTTTGCTTGCGCCACCTCCAAGGTGCGCCTATGGCCAAGGAACGATGAGGGCTTGTGGCAAGAAGACGCCACCAAGCACAAAGAATCCTTGCACCAAAGAAGAGAGGAAGAGGAAGAACTTTCGGCTCCAAGGAAGAAGGAGATTGCGCTCCTTGATGAAGAAGGAGAGCTCCAAGCTCTCAAGTTGTCGCCACCCTAAGCTTCCAATTCTCTCCAAGAGATGTCGCCACCAAGCCCTTCTCCAAGTTATGTCAAGAGATGAAGAAGGAGAAGAAGGCTTGCGGCTTCAAGGAGGAAGAAGGGTTGCGCCACCTTTAAGTTGTCACCCTTTGCCCTTGCTCACGCCTCTCTTTGTGTCTTCACGCCTCCAAGGAGTTAACCTTTTTAGAGGGGGCGACTAGGGTCTTATTTATAAGGGCAAGAGGCGGTTTAGGGAGGGCCAAGATCATGCCAAGTGGGCGGCTAGGATGAAGGGGGTTTGTGGCAAGGAAAGTCTCCAAGACTTTTCCATAAACCTCATTCAACCTATACTTATTTGCCCTATAGCCATATCAGCCCAGGAGATGCCTTAAAAGCATGCATTCCATCCTAGGAAGAAGGGCTAGGCGCCCTTTACTTCCATAATGAAGCAAAGGCGCCTCCCTCACCCCATTATGCCCTTAGGCGCCAATGGGGTGAGATTTCTCCCCATTATGCCCTTTTAGCCTTTAATCTCTTCATGACAACTTATTATTGGGCCTCATTGGATAATGAACTAGCCCAAACTTCATGGTATGGGTTGATTAAGCCATTGGATCCAATCCAATGCAACCCTAATCCAAATGTGACCAATCTAGGTCAATTTTGGGTCAACCTACCAAAAAATGAAGTTTGGCTCCAATAATTTTCTTCCAACTCATCAGGCCCATTGGCGCTGATGAAATCTTCCAAATGGATCCAAGTTATCCAATAACTTGATCCTAAGGCTTCTGATTAAAGCAACGTCAAGAGTCTATTACATGTGACCCTGCAGGATCCATATGATGATGGCAATGATGTAAACATCATAAGTAGTGAGGGGTATCTAGCAACACATCACTACTACCCATGTCATAGGACTTAAGTCATTATGGCAACAACTCCTAACAAGCAACGAGGATTCCCATTGCATTATAGATCCCTTTGCCTAAACTGATATCCTGCCATTGGATTAGTCTCAAGTTTATCAATCCAATGCTTTGGTCATGACTCAACAAGTGTGGCCACACATTCCTGTCATGCACCAATAAGGTGGGGCGCCCCGAGTGGATATTATGCTTCCAATAAGGAAGGGGTAAATCCTACTATTGGTCATCCATGTCTCTACGTGACTTATGACATGCCCAATGACAGTCGTTTTGGTCCCCCAATTACGGAGAGACGTAAGACTGTATCAAAGCATACCCATCATCAAATCTAGACATGAATACCTCAAGTCTAAGGATCAATGCAAACCTCTTGCATGTGAGATTGACTTATTGACTAGACAAGTCAATCCTCACGGTGGATCACTCCAGTGCATCCAATGCACCTGTATGTCTGCGTTACCGTGCCCCGCCCTTAACCAGCCCATACACCAGTCTCACATGTACCAAAGCTGTCCCATATCTGCTAAGGTACCTTGTCTGGGGATTACTTATGAGAATGGATCCAATCCAAACTCCTGGGATATTATACATGCAACTCAATACATCAACGCAGGTAGAGAAGTCTGCATAATAACGACCATGCCTATATAAAGAGTAATAGATCTATCAAAGTACATTCAAACAATGTCTGTCCATGTCCATACATTGGTCTTCAGGGCATATACACCAACAATCTCCCACTTGCACTAAGACCAAGGACAACTGATGTTTAGTTAGTTCCAATGTCTCTAGTATGACCCATTTAGCTTCTGCTGCGCCAGAGGCTATGTTAGTGGGTTTTTCCAGATTGCTATCTGTGTTTATTTTAACAAATTTGATCATCATCCTTATCCATGATCTCTAAGATCAGATGATATGCTGCAGTATATACTTGAGCACTAAGTTCCTTTACTTATGATATGGCCCCAGTAAGAACTATACTGGACCATCAAGCACCAGGAACTAAATCAAGTTCAAATGAATGAAGCTGCTTCCTTGGCTGCCACAAGAAGGTGCAATGTACTCAGCCTTATTTGTAGAATTTTGCCGCTATGGTTTGCATAATGCTCTTTCAGCACACAGCACCACAACAAGGCAAAGCGCAAATCCTGCCTGTGGTCATAAGACTAGAACGAAGTATCAGTGTACCCTTGTACACAAAATTCTTCCTGTCTATCATAGACTAGGCTTTAATCCTCTGTACTTCCCAAGTATATATAAGGATTGCTTTCACAGCTATCCAGTGTTAAACACTAAGATTTGATTGAAACTTACTAGCTATGCTCCAAGCATTTGCCACAAATGGTCTCAAAACATGATCCATCCTATACACCATGTATCAAGATTTTAGACCCATGTTATTACTCTCCAGCTGTGTCATAGGACACAACATCCTCATGAGAGTCAGACCATATCTCTTTGGAAGGTATCAATATTTGGAATCATCCAATATAAACCTCTCCAGAAACTCTTGGATGAACATAGATTGACTAAAAGGTAATGACTTTCTTGGATCTCTATCTATAGATCCTCATGCCTAGGATGTAGGCATCATTCCCTGAATCATTCTTCTCGAAATACATCTCAAGCCTTTTCTTCACCATGTGAAGAGCTAAGATATTATTCCATGTGAGGAGAATATCATCAATCTTCTAGAACAAGAAATACCATTAAGGTGCTCCCACTGATCTTCTTGTAAACACAGGCTCTTTTAAACATGCTTGCATAACACCATGCATATCTTTATGGCCTTGATATGAAAACCTTCTGGCTATTTCCTTATAGATATCTTTTCAGATGTCCATGCAAGAAAGGCAGTTTTCATAACAACACGCCATAACTGATCATGCAATTATAACAAGCAGATTCCTAATGGACTTAAAACTCAGCTATTGGTGAAAAATTTCATCATTATCCACCTAGTGGATTTGCCTGAAATTTTTGTTCACTAGCTTGCCTTTCAAGGTAACAATGTTACCTTCCACGTCTATCTTCCTAGAAAATTTATTTACAGCCTGTGGGAAATACCCCTTTGGCAGCTCATTCAAGTCCCAAACTTGATTAGCAGACATGGAGTCCATTATGGTTCTCATGGCCCTTAGCCATTGTTGGGAAACCCCGGGGACATTTTACAATTTTCAGAGTTATGGACATACATTTTTTGTAGGAACCCCTTTCATGAGGGGGGCGAAATAAACCCTATTATGCGCATCAAGATTTTTGGCATAGCGGAAACTAGGGTTTCAACAATCGCATGTATGATATATGATCAACTTAACTATCTTGTATGGATCAAATGAAAACATACCATAGCCATTGATTCGAATGGCGTCTTGGAAGAAGATGGCGAAAGGGCTCTCCTCCAAAGGTGACGCACACAAGAGGATGATGACTACTCCTTGTGTTCCTTGTGCTAGCAAGGTTCTCCAAGGGTGCTTGTTGAATGGAAGGGATGAGATGACTTGGTTGCTTAGCCGAGACCTCCTTGTCGTCAACACCTTCAACCCACGAGAGTGTGAGCGTCCAAAGGAAGAAGCGAACGCTTTTTCATTTTTTGGCGTTGAGGCGTTGAGGGAAGTGGCCTTCATGACTTTCCAAAAATAGAAGTCATGCACCCATGATCTCATAATCGACCAAAGAAAACGCCTTCATGCATTGAACCATTCGTTCACTCATGTGAACCGGTTCAAGCAAATTGAATGCATTTCAATTTGGTTCAAAGATCAATCAACACAAGCATTTGGTCTAGATCACTATTAAACCCTAAGGCTCCAGATCTAACCGTTCATCTCCTGATGCTCCTGATCTCACCGATCTAGCATCAACTCTCTCGATCGAAGCTTACCGATCTCAAGCCCTAATCAATCAAACATGATCAGACCAGATCTCACTTACAATCAGAGTTTAAATCCCTTTAAACTGAACCAAAACAATTCAGTCCACACGATGTGACTTAAGTAAGCCATATCATCAAATTGTGCGACCCTAAGGGTTTCCTTCAAATGTCGGTAACGATAACTCACGTTATCACGATCAATGAGGGGTATCTAGCAACACATCACTGTCTCCCGATATAAAGGAAAGAGTCTTCCAAGACTACACCCAAACCACAGCACAAGTGTGAATCCACTTCACTAGGCATACATGTTTCCTTTGCCACTGGATGTTCTTATTGGACAAGCGTGTCAAGCCTGTAGCTCCAATATGATGAGCATGATTAGATCAGATGAACATAGTCACCTGGGTATGGCCATACACTTTCTCAATCACCTCATCCAGGGGGGGGCCCTTTAGAACATCACACTCCAAACAAGGAGACGGCAATCCTATATCTATCACTAGTGTCCTAACCTGACTCATGATCATTATCCAAGATAGTCTATAACCATTATGTTTCAAATGATATCGAACTACCTCAAAACAATGACAATCATCATTTAGAAACACAAGTGATCTCAAGTCAGAGGACATATGCCACTTGTTGCATACAAGGATTATTCACATTGTGACAAGCAATTGAATATCCTAGTAGGGTCTGTCCAGTACATCCAATGTACCCATGAGTCTACATCTTATTCCATGCTCGAAGCATCCTATAAGATTAGAACACATATTAGTCTCAATCATATCAAGGCTGTCTCAAGTTCACCAAGATATCTCGACTAAGGACATGACAGCATGTCAGCCAAGCTGAACAGCATTGAGACATTATTCAGAAGCACACTTATTGCAGCAGACAATGTAACAAACTGAATAACAACCATTGCCTTTATAAACATAAGAGTTTATACATGATACTAAAAGAATCCCAAGGCCTCAAACATTAGCCTTAAGGGCATACCCCAACATTTTTCGCAGCGGAAGAATGTCCCAGAAACAGGCCGGTCCCAAAAACCCAGTGAAGATCGCAAGCAAGGGAGTCGACACGATGAGTTAGGAAATACCTTAAGAGCAATGTAGAGCGATGCCGATGTAGGCGCCCAAGTGTGTGCCCTCTGCAGTCTCACACACACGGATCTCTTGAGTTCTCTTCTCCCACGCCCGGTGCTAGCCTCGGGAAGAAGATCCAAGCCTTAGTTCTCTTCTTGAATGCTTGCGCCACCTCCAAGGTAGAAGCGCCAATTGAAGAAGAAGAGAGGAGAAGGGAGAATGCCGCCAAGCCTTTCCTTCTCTTGCGCCAAGGAGGAAGAAGGGAAGAAACTCGCGGTTATGGAAGAAGATGCGCCCTTGTCCCAAGCCTTTCGCCCCTCCTCTTGTGTTCACGCCTTCAAGGATTGATTACCCACAAGAGGGGCGACAAGGGTCATATTTATAGGGCAATAGGCGGTTAGGGTAATGGCTAGGATCATGACAAGTGTAGGGCTAGGATGAGGAGGTTTGAGATAAGGAAAGTCTCCAAGACATTTCCATAATTCTCATTCAACCTTACCTTTTGTTCCCACGCCTTTCCTTGTGCGCCAAGGCCTTGCCTTGTGCCTCAAGCAATGCCATAGAGGCATGCATTCCATCCTAAGAAGAGAGGGGGAGGCGCCCTTTACTTCCATAATGAAGCAAAGGTGCCAACATGACCCCATTATGCCCCTAGGGGCCTAATGGTTCATGTTTCTCCCCATTATACCCTTTTAGCCTCTCATCTCTTCATGAGAACTTGTTATTGGGCCTCATTGGATAATGAGCTAGCCCAAACATCATTGCATAGGTTGATTAAGCACTTGGATCCAACCCAATGCAACCCTAATCCAAATGTGACCAACCATGGTCAAATACGGGTCAACCTGCCAAAAATGAAGTTTGGCTCCAATAACATTCTTCCATCTCATCAGGCCCATTGGCGCTGATGAAATCTCCTAATTAGATCCGAGTTATCCAATAACTCGATCATAAGGCTTCCCGATCAATACGAGAACTCAAGTATTGATAGGAAACCTAGGTCACATGCGCATTCAAAACTTCTAGCGGCAGCGGAAATACTAGGTTTCAAAGATCGCATGACTTAAACATATGATCAACCTTGGAAGGATAGGTTAGAGCATTACCATTGCCATGCTTTGAGTGGCGGCTTGGAAGAAGAAAGGGGCGAGTGCCTCTTCTCCAAAAGTATCGCACACAAGATGATGTTTTGCTTCTCCCTTGTGCTCCTTGTGCTAGCAAAGACACTAGGGGTCTTTGATCGAGTGAGGAGATGAGATGTTCACCCTTGGCTTGGTTAAACTCCTTCTTTTCGTGAAGAGCAAGAAGAATGCGAGAGGAGGAAGAGAGCGGTTTTGAAAACCGAGAGGGAGAGCCCAAGAAGGAAAGATTCGGTTACCATATTTGGTAAGAACCAAACATGTAACCCCCTTCTTAACTCCCTCTTTAACTCCCATGCGTTCACCCTAAGTGAACCAACCGAAACCTCTCATTTGAACCATGCGTTCACTAAGTGAACCGGTTCAATTTCATTTGGTTCAAGGACCAAATCGAACAAGCCCTGGTCTTGATCTGATTGAACCAAATGGCTCAAGATCCAACCACACATCTCATTGAATCTCTTGATCTTTACGATCAAGCATCAATTCTCCCGATCGAAGCTTACCGATCATATGCCCTAATCAATCAAACATGATTAGACTAGATCTCACTTCCAATCAGAGTTTAAATTGCTTTAAACTGAACTAGAATAATTCCAATCCACACGATCTGACATAAGTAAGCCATATCATCAAATTGTGCGACCCTAAGGGTTTCCTTCAACGTCGGTAACGATAACTTATGTTATCACGATCAGAGAGGGGTATCTAGCAACACATCACTGTCTCCCGATATGAAGGAAAGAGTCTTCCAAGACTACTCCCAAAATATAGCACAAGTGTGAATCAAATTCACCCAGCATACATGTTCCCTTTACCACTGGATGTTCTCGTTGGACAATCGTGTCTAGCCTGTAATTCCAACACGATGAGAATGGTTAGATCAGATGAACATAGTCATCTGCGTATGGCCATACACATTCTCAACCATCTCATCCAGGGGGCCCCAATAGAACACCACACTCCAACTAGGAGAGGCAATCCTTTATCTATCGCTAGTGTCCTAACATGACTTATGCCCACTATCCAAGATAATCCTTAACCATTATCTTTCAAATGATATTGAACTACCTCAAGACAATGTCAATCATCACTTAGAAACACAAGTGATCTCAAGTCAGAGGGAATATGCCACTTGCTCGCTTATAAGGATTTATTCATATTGTGACAAACAATTGAATATCCTAAGTAGGGTCAGTCCAGTACATCCAATGCACCTATGTGTCTAAATCTTATTCCATGCTCGAAGCATCCTATAAGATTAGAACACATATTAGTCTCAATCATATCAAGGCTGTCTCATGTTCACCAAGATATCTCGACTAAGGACAACTCTGAAAATCAGCTAAGCTGAACATCATTGAGACATTACTCAGAAGTATACATATAGCAGCAGGTAATGCAACAATCTGAATAACAACAATTGCCTTTATAAAACATATACATAGTTTGTACATGATACTGATAATAACCCAAGGCCTCAAACATTTAGCCTTAAGGGCATACCCCAACAATCTCCCACTTGCACTTAAACTAATGGTTGAGAAATCTCAAACCCATATTATTACAGTGCTTCTCAAGCTTCTGCTGCGCCAGAGGCTTTGTAAGCGGGTCAGCTAGATTGTCGTCTGTATGAACCTTGCAGATCTTGATCTCTCCTCGATCTATGATCTCACGGATCAAATGAAACCTTCTTTGTATGTGCTTGGACTTCTGGTGTGACCGTGGTTCCTTTGCTTGTGCAATTGCTCCAGTGTTATCACATAAGATAACCAATGGATCTGCACTCGAAGAAACAACACCAAGTTCCTGAACGAACTCACGAATCCATACTGCCTCCTTTGATGCTTCTGAGGCTGCAACATACTCAGCTTCTGTTGTGGAATCAGCAATAATTGACTGTTTGAAACTCTTCCACACCACTGCTCCTCCATTCAAGCTAAAAACATAGCCTGATTGCGATCAGAAATCATCTTGGTCAGATTGGAACGAAGCGTCAGTATATCCTTCAATACTGAGTTCTTCCTGACCTCCATAAATCAAGAACATATCTTTGGTTCTCCGAAGATATTTCAAAATGTTCTTGACTGCAATCCAGTGTGCCTTCCCTGGATTACTTTGGAACCGACTGGTTACGCTTAACCCGTAAGCGACGTCTGGGCAAGTACATAACATCGCATACATGATGGACCCAATAGCCGAAGCATAAGGCGTATTGTCCATCTCATCTTTCTCAGACTGTGTATGAGGACACTGGCTCTTTGAAAGATTCAGACCATGTCTGACTGGAAGATATCCTCATTTAGAATTTTCTAAATGGAATCTCTCCAGGACCTTATCGATGTAAGTACTTTGGCACAGCCCGAGAAGCCTATTAGATCTATCTCTGTAGATCTCCACACCTAATACATAGGCTGCTTCTCCCAAATCTTTCATCTGGAAACATTTTCTTAACCATGCCTTGACTGCATGCAGTTCAGGAATATCGTTTCCAATGATTAAAATATCATCGACGTAGAGGACTAGGAAAGTAATCACGCTCCCACTAAACATTTTATATACACACGGGTCATCTTCATTTTTGATGAAACCAAATTCACAAACTGATTCATCAAAACGAATATTCCAGCTTCTCGATGCTTGTTTTAGTCCATAAATGGACTTCTTTAATTTGCATATTTTATGACATTCTGATGGATTGATGAAACCTTCAGGCTGTGTCATATACACATCCTCTTCCAGTTTTCCATTAAGGAAAGCGGTCTTTACATCCATTTGCCAGATCTCATAATCCTAATATGCTGCTATCGCGAGAATGATTCGTATGGACTTGAACATGGCTACAGGAGAGAAAGTTTCATCATAATCTATCCCGTAGATTTGTTTGAAACCTTTCGCAACTAGCCTGCCCTTATAGGTAACCACGTTACCGTCCATGTCTTTCTTCTTTTTGAAGATCCATTTACAGCCTATAGGGATTACTCCCGGAGGCGGATCAACCAAATCCCAGACTTGGTTTTCTGACATGGAGTCCATCTCAGCTCGCATAGCTTCAAGCCATCTTGCTGATTCTGGTCCACTGACCGCATCCGCATAAGTGAGGGGTTCATCATTAATGATGTAGACTCCGTCATAGCGCTCAGGCTGACGACGAATCCTTCCTGATCTACGCGGTTCCCGTGATATCTGAGCCTCAGGTTGAACATTAACCTGATCTATTGGCTCAGGCTCATCCAACTGAGCTTGAATACTTTGTCCCTCTTCTGGAATTTCATCCAGCTTTATTTCTCTCCCACTGGCCTCTTGCAGAAGAAATTCCTTCTCAAGAAAAATAGCCGTTCGAGCAACAAATACTTTGTTCTCTTTGGGATCATAGAAATAATAACCCTTAGTTTCTTTAGAGTAATCGACAAATATACATTTATCAGATCTGCTTTCCAGTTTCCCAGAGGCGAGCTTTTTGACATAAGCCTCGCAACCCCAGATTTTGATAAATGTCAAGCTCGGCTGTTTCCCATACCATAACTCATATGGTGTCTTTGAAACGGCCTTGGATGGCACTCAGTTTAGCACCTTTGCAGCTGTTTCCAGTGCAAATCCCCAAAAGGAGTAAGGTAGAGTAGTCTGACTCATCATAGAACGAACCATATCCAATAAGGTTCTATTTCTCCTCTCGGACACACCATTCCATTGCGGTGTTCCTGGCGGAGTGAGCTGTGAGATAATCCCACACTCCTTCAGATAGTTAGTAAACTCACGACTCAAGTATTCTCCACCTCGATCTGAACGAAGTGCCTTGATATTTCGGCTTAACTGATTCTGTACTTCATTTTTGAATTCTTTGAACTTGTCAAAAGATTCACTCTTATGTCTCATTAGATAGACATAACCATACCTACTGAAATCATCAGTAAAAGTAATGAAGTATGAATAGCCACCTCTGGCATGTTTACTAAACGGCCCACACACATCACTGTGAATAAGGTCAAGTAAACCTGAAGCCCTTTCACCTTTATTAGTAAAAGGGTTCTTCGTCATTTTACCCATTAAACAAGCTTTGCATGTATCAAGCTCCTCATAGGAGAATGATCCCAGCAGTCCATGATCATGCAACCGCTTAATGCGCTTCTTGTTAATATGGCCTAAACGACTATGCCATAGCAAGGTGCTGTCATCAGCATACTTGGCCCTTTTTTTATCAATTTGTTGTACAGAACATTCCATGTCCAACATGTATAACCCATTGTTAATCGACCTAGTTGCATAAACAATATTATCATATGAAATACAACACTGTGAAGTTTTGCATTCAAAAGAAAATCCTTTCCTGACAAGAGCAGGAATAGAGATAATATTCTTAGTTATGCTTGGTACAAAATAACAATTGTCAAGTTCTAATACAAGTCCAGATGGTAAAGAGATGTTATATTCTCCTACAGCAACAGCAGCAACCCGTGCCCCGTTTCCAACTCATAGGTCCACCTCATGCTGTCCCA
The DNA here is from genome assembly GCA_027563935.2 of Costus lasius. Classification (NCBI taxonomy): domain Eukaryota; kingdom Viridiplantae; phylum Streptophyta; class Magnoliopsida; order Zingiberales; family Costaceae; genus Costus; species Costus lasius. The sequence continues at coordinate 32,729,281 of CM050448.1, forward strand.
CCTGTCTTCTTCTCTTGAGTTCCTGCACATTTGAACAAATGTGAACTCCACATGCAGTGTCCAACACCCATGAAATAGAAGAACCAACCATGACTTCAGTCACGTAAATAATGTTGGGGTATGCCCTTAAGACTAATGTTTGAGGCCTTGGGATGTTATCAGTATCATGTATAAACTGTATATGTTTATAAAGGCAATTGTTGTTATTCAGATTGTTGCATTATCTGCTGTTATATGTATACCTCTGAGTAATGTCTCAATGATGTTCAGCTTTGCTGACATTCAGTGTTGTCCTTAGTCGAGATATCATGGTGAACATGAGACAGCCTTGGTATGATTGAGACTAATATGTGTTCTAATCTTATAGGATGCTTCGAGTATGGAATAAGATTTAGACACATAGGTGCATGGGATGTACTGGACAAACCCTACTTAGGATGTTCAATTGTTTGTCACAATGTGAATAAATCCTTATAAGCAAGCAAGTGGTATATTCCCTCTAACTTGAGATCACTTATATTTCTAAGTGATGATTGACATTATATTGAGATAGTTCAATATCATTTGAAAGATAATGGTTACAGATTATCTTGGATAATGGGCATGAATCATGTTAGGACACTAGTGATAGATATAGGATTGCCTCTCCTAGTTGGAGAGTGATGTTCTAAAGGGGCCCCCTGGATGAGATGGTTGAGAAAGTGTATGGCCATACCCAGATGACTATGTTCATCTGATCTAACCATTCTCATCATGTTGGAATTACAAGCTTGACAGGCTTGTCCAATGAGAACGTCCAGTGGCAAAGGGAACATGTATACTGAGTGAATTAGATTCACACTTGTGCTGTGGTTTGGGAGTAGTCTTGGAAGACTCTTTCCTTCATATCGGGAGACAGTGATGTGTTGCTAGATACCCCTCTCTGGTTGTGATAATGTAAGTTATCGTTACCGACAATGAAGGAAACCCTTAGGGTCGCACAATTAGATGATATGGCTTACTTATGTCAGATCGTGTGGACTGAATTGTTCTGGTTCAGTTTGAAGCAATTTAATCTCTGATTGGAAGTGAGATCTAGTCTGATCATGTTTGATTGATTAGGGCATGTGATCGGTAAGCTTCGATCGGGAGAATTGATGCTTGATCGTAGAGATCAAGAGGTTCATTGAGATGTGTGGTTAGATCTTGAACCATGAGGTTCAAAGAGATCTAGACCATGGCTGGTTCGATTTGGTCCTTGAACCAAATGGAATTGAACCGGTTCACTTATGTGAACGTATGGTTCAAAGGGGAGAGGAGTTTCGGTTGAAGGCTTCAAGGGGAGTAAAATGAGGAGTTAATGCTTACAATTTTTAGAAGCCGTTTTCCTTGTTGGAAACCCCCCCCCCCCCCCCCACGTTTTCGAACGTGAGAACGCCTCTACGTCTCTCTCGCCTCTTGCTCCTCAAGCTCTCGTCTTTGGTTGTCCTCACGCCAAGAGAGGGAGTTCGGCCAGAAAGAGGAAGAAAACATCTCTTCACACGATCAAGGACTCCGAGTGGCTTTGCTAGCACAAAGAGTACAAGGAAGTAGCCATCGTCTTCTTGTGTGTGACTTCTTTGGAGAAGAGCCGCTCACCCTTTCATCTTCCAAGTCGCCTCTCATGGCCATGGTAACACCCTCACGCTTGTTTCATGCAAGTTTGTTTTATAAGGTTGATCATATCTTCTACATGCGATCCTCTTGGTAACCTTGTTTTTCCGCTGCTATAATGATCTGGTATGATGCTTATGCGCAAGGTTCACCTTCAATTGGTATCAGAGCGAGGTTTATTTTGACTTGTTTCATATGATTGCCTTGATGTGATCCATGTTTGATTTATAGGATAGATTTTCTACATGTTCACATGCGCTTACTTGATGAAAAGATTACATATTGTGTTTGCGCATGTATCCATGTTGTTTAAAGTTTGCGCATGTTTCATAGATGTTTTTCAAACAAAAATTTGCTTCATGCACGCCCCCTCATTTAGATCTATCTAAGCGCCTGCTTTAAACTCTTAGACGGGTTAATAGGGTTGAAGTCATTAGTCAAAGTCTGGACCCAACAGCCTAATCAGACCATCTGACAGCCTAGATGGGTCGGCCAGATAGCACCTGTGCGCAAGCAATACAGGTGGCTATAGGTCGACTACAGAAGGGCGTGTAGCGATGTCTGATTGAGGCGCCTAGTGAACGATCATGATTTAGGCCCGGGGTCATACCCGCTTGCCAGAAATCATGTGGGACGTTCAGCCCTTAAGGCATGCATAGTTGACCATCAGGTCGACGCAAGTCAGTTATGACTGGGTGCATGCAAGGGCAGTGGGTCTGACTTGGTCTGATGAGTGGATGCCTATTAATGGACCGTTGTAAGGTAGTAGGGCACATAAGGAAATAAAATTGATGCCATGGGTATTTCAAAATTTTATTTTCTGTTTGGATCACATGGATGCATGTTTAACATGTTCAATGAATGTTTATTTAATCTTATGTGGGCTGCCCTTAATTTTGGTGTGCTGTGCTGGGGCCTGCGTGCCTGGAATTTAAATAAATTTTACTGTGATCTGCGAATCACACTTTAATTTATGAAAAATGTATATTGACCTGCGAGTCAAACCATGTCTAGATAGATTAAAATGTAATTTGATTAGACATGAGCACAGAGCACACATGGCAGAGGCGCATGCAGTCAGTGGCTTCACCAGGTGGGAGGTCTAGAGTTCGACTCTAGTACAGGCGCACACTGCCTGGAGCGCATTTGGACTGCAGATGGCATTTGGGCCCGGGTTGGGCCAAATGAAGTATAAAAGACCCATAAAGAGCTCAAGTGAAGACTCATGTCAAACTAGGGTTTTACTTAGGCTTTTATGGGCGTTTACCACATAAGATAATTGTGCTTTCTACTTATTGTTTTAGCACAAGCATGTTTATTCTTCTGCTATCACCATAGATCTTGCATGATAGTAAGAAGATAAAATGGACCGTTAAAATCCATTGAAATATCAAGCTCGAAAGCCTTCTGATGCGAAACCTCACTGTTCTGACTATCGTTGGGGCCGTGTTGTACCCACTCAGTGGGCACGCCCAGCTATCTTCAGACGGTGTGTGATTACACCTACATGCTACAGAGTTGGGATTTATCCCTTCTCGTTGCTCAGCATAGCACGTGGTGGTCCAGGGAGTAGGTTAGGTCAGCTTGACCATATGGGCTACATATTGAGCATATGATAGCTATATGGAGGCAGCCATCTTAGGAATCAAAAACTGTGTTGTACCAACTCAGTTGGCGCAGTCTTCTGGATTGCCTAGATGAAGGGGAATCGCACGGGTTGGCGATTGGCATGGATAGCCTACCAGTGATTAGTGCTTGAACTCTCTGTGCATCTTATCTCGCCTGAGCGGGACGCGGAGATCAAGTATGAAATCTGGATCCCATCTCACTAAATGAGTTTCACTCTTTCGGGCTGTTTTATTGGATTTTTCAGTCAGATAAAATAGTGAGAAAAGAATCACTCTTAAGTCCTGGATTGATTCTAACATGGATACTGACCTTGTTGTTCTTGCAATGTTGTAGATTCCTACAGCAACGAACACCACAGGGCTCAATCTGCGATCCATATTGGAAAAGGAGAACTTTGCTGGGCCAAACTTCTCAGACTGGTACAGACAGCTTAAGATTGTGCTTAAGGCTGAGAGGAAGCTGTATGTCCTTGAGTCGGTAATACCGGCTCAACCTGCTGCTAACGCCGCAAGGGCGGTTCGGGATGCTTATGAGAAGCACGTCAGTGATAGTACTGATGTCGCTTGCCTTATGCTTGCGTCAATGACGCCAGAGCTCCAGCGTCAGCATGAGGATTTGTCTGCTATTGATATTATAGCAAATCTCAAGATGCTATATGCTGCACAGGCAACGACAGAACGCTATAACTTAACGAAACTTTTCTTTCATAGCAAACTGACTGAAGGCAGTCCAGTGGGAGCTCACGTACTCAAGATGATTGGGTACAAGGAGGCTCTAGAGAAACTGGGACACACCATCAATCAGGAACTTGTTGTAGACATTATCCTGCAGTCTCTCCCGGCCTCTTTCGATCCGTTCATCATTAATTTTAATATGAACAAGATCGACTGTACTCCGGCAGAGTTACTGAACATGCTCTGCACCACAGAGCAGACTCTTGAGAAGGGAAAGCCTTCATCCTCTGTCTTGATGGTTCCTTCAAGGAATAAGAAGAAGGGGAAGAAGGGCAAAACCCCTATCAAGAGCTACAACAAGGCTTTGAAACAAAAGGTGAAGCGGTCAAAGGACAACAGATGTTTCCACTGTGGCCAGCTGGGTCACTGAAAGAAGGACTGTAAAGCGCTCCAAGGAGAGAAGAAGGGAAGCAAGCCTTTCACTTCTGGCTCAGGTATTTACGTGACTGAAGTCATGGTAGCTTCTTCTATTTCATGGGTGTTGGACACTGCATGTGGAGTTCACATTTGTTCAAATGTGCAGGAACTCAAGAGAAGAAGACAGGTGGGACAGCATGAGGTGGACCTACGAGTTGGAAACGGGGCACGGGTTGCTGCTATTGCTGTAGGAGAATATCACATCTCTTTACCATCTGGTTTTGTATTAGAACTTGACAATTGTTATTTCGTACCGAGCATAACTAAGAATATTATCTCTATTCCTGCTCTTGTCAGGAAAGGTTTTTCTTTTGAATGCAAAACTTTAAAGTGTTGTATTTCGTTTGATAATATTGTTTATGCTACCGGGTCGATTAACAATGGGTTATTCATGTTGGACATGGAATGTTCTGTACAACAAATTGATAACAAGAAAGCCAAGTATGCTGATGACAGCACCTTGCTTTGGCATAGTCGTTTAGGCCATATTAACAAGAAGCGCATTAAGCGGTTGCATGATCATGGACTGCTGGGATCATTCTCCTGTGAGGAGCATGATACATGCAAAGCTTGTTTAATGGGTAAAATGACGAAGACTCCTTTTTCTAATAAAGGTCAAAGGGCTTCAGGTTTACTTGACCTTATTCACTGTGATGTGTGTGGGCCTTTTAGTAAACATGCCAGAGGTGGCTATTTATACTTCATTACTTTTACTGATGATTTCAGTAGGTATGGTTATGTCTATTTAATGAGACATAAGAGTGAATCTTTTGACAAGTTCAAAGAGTTCAAAAATGAAGTACAAAATCAGTTAGGCCGAAATATCAAGGCACTTCGTTCAGATCGAGGTGGGGAATACTTGAGTCATGAGTTTACTGACTATCTGAAGGAGTGTGGGATTATCTCACAGCTCACTCCGCCAGGAACACCGCAATGGAATGGTGTGTCCGAGAGGAGAAATAGAACCCTATTGGATATGGTTCGTTCAATGATGAGTCAGGCTACTCTACCTTACTCCTTTTGGGGATTTGCACTGGAAACAGCTGCAAAGGTGCTAAACCGAGTGCCATCCAAGGCTGTTTCAAAGACACCATATGAGTTATGGTTTGGGAAACAGCCGAGCTTGACATTTATCAAAATCTGGGGTTGCGAGGCTTATGTCGAAAAGCTCGCCTCTGGGAAACTGGAGAGCAGATCAGATAAATGTATCTTTGTCGGTTACCCTAAAGAAACTAAGGGTTATTATTTCTACTATCCCAAAGAGAACAAAGTATTTGTTGCTCGAACGGCTATTTTTCTTGAGAAGGAATTTCTTCTGCAAGAGGCCAGTGGGAGAGAAATAAAGCTGGATGAGGTTCCAGAAGTGGGACAAAGTAGTCAAGCACAGTTGGATGAGCCTGAGCCAATAGATCAGGTTGATGTTCAACCAGATGCTCAGATATCACGGGAACCGCGTAGATCGGGAAGGATCCGTCGTCAGCCTGAGCGCTATGACGGAGTCTACATCGTCAATGATGAACCCTTCACTTATGCGGATGCGGTCAGTGGACCGGAGTCAGCTAGATGGCTTGAAGCTATGCGAACCCAGATGGACTCCATGTTGGAAAACCAGGTCTGGGATTTGGTTGATCCGCCTTCGGGAGTAATCCCTATAGGCTGTAAGTGGATCTTCAAAAAGAAGAAAGACATGGATGGTAACGTAGTTACCTATAAGGGCAGGCTAGTTGCGAAAGGTTTCAAACAAATCTACGGGATAGATTATGATGAAACTTTCTCTCCTGTAGCCATGTTCAAGTCCATTCGGATTATTCTCGCGATAGCTGCATATTATGATTATGAGATCTGGCAAATGGATGTGAAGACCGCTTTCCTTAATGGAAAACTGGAAGAGGATGTGTATATGACACAGCCTGAAGGTTTCATCAATCCATCAGAACGTCATAAAATATGCAAATTAAAGAAGTCCATTTATGAACTAAAACAAGCATCGAGAAGCTGGAATATTCGTTTTGATGAATCAGTTTGTGAATTTGGTTTCATCAAAAATGAAGATGACCCGTGTGTATATAAAAGGTTTAGTGGGAGCGTGATTACTTTCCTAGTCCTCTACGTCGATGATATCTTAATCATTGGAAACGATATTCCTGAACTGCATGCAGTCAAAGCATGGTTAAGAAAATGTTTCCAGATGAAAGATTTGGGAGAAGCAGCCTATGTATTAGGTGTGGAGATCTACAGAGATAGATCTAATAGGCTTTTCGGGCTATGCCAGAGTACTTACATCGATAAGGTCCTGGAGAGATTCCATTTAGAAAATTCTAAAATAGGATATCTTCCAGTCAGACATGGTCTGAATCTTTCAAAGAGCCAGTGTCCTGAAACACAGTCTGAGAAAGATGAGATGGACAATACGCCTTATGCTTCGGCTATTGGGTCCATCATGTATGCGATGTTATGTACTCGCCCAGACGTCGCTTACGGGTTAAGCGTGACCAGTCGTTTCCAAAGTAATCCAGGGAAGACACACTGGATTGCAGTCAAGAACATTTTGAAATATCTTCGGAGAACCAAAGATATGTTCTTGATATATGGAGGTCAGGAAGAACTCAGTATTGAAGGATATACTGACGCTTCGTTCCAATCTGACCAAGATGATTTCCGATCACAATCAGGCTATGTTTTTAGCTTGAATGGCGGAGCAGTGGTGTGGAAGAGTTTCAAACAATCAATTGTTGCTGATTCCACAACAGAAGCCGAGTATGTTGCAGCCTCAGAAGCATCTAAGGAGGCAGTATGGATTCGTAAGTTCGTTCAGGAACTTGGTGTTGTTCCTTCGAGTGCAGATCCATTGGTTATCTTCTGTGATAACACTGGAGCGATTGCACAAGCAAAGGAACCACGATCACACCAGAAGTCCAAGCACATACAGAGAAGGTTTCATTTGATCCGTGAGATCATAGATCGAGGAGAGATCAAGATCTGCAAGGTACATACAGATGACAATCTAGCTGACCCACTTACAAAGCCTCTGGTGCAGCAGAAGCATGAAAAGCACTGTAATAATATGGGTTTGAGATTTCTCAACCATTAGTTCAAGTGCAAGTGGGAGATTGTTGGGGTATGCCCTTATGACTAATGTTTGAGGCCTTGGGATGTTATCAGTATCATGTATAAACTGTATATGTTTATAAAGGCAATTGTTGTTATTCAGATTGTTGCATTATCTGCTGTTATATGTATACCTCTGAGTAATGTCTCAATGATGTTCAGCTTTGCTGACATTCAGTGTTGTCCTTAGTCGAGATATCATGGTGAACATGAGACAGCCTTGGTATGATTGAGACTAATATGTGTTCTAATCTTATAGGATGCTTCGAGTATGGAATAAGATTTAGACACATAGGTGCATGGGATGTACTGGACAGACCCTACTTAGGATGTTCAATTGTTTGTCACAATGTGAATAAATCCTTATAAGCAAGCAATTGGTATATTCCCTCTAACTTGAGATCACTTGTATTTCTAAGTGATGATTGACATTATATTGAGATAGTTCAATATCATATGAAAGATAATGGTTACAGATTATCTTGGATAATGGGCATGAATCATGTTAGGACACTAGTGATAGATATAGGATTGCCTCTCCTAGTTGGAGAGTGATGTTCTAAAGGGGCCCCCTGGATGAGATGGTTGAGAAAGTGTATGGCCATACCCAGATGACTATGTTCATCTGATCTAACCATTCTCATCATGTTGGAATTACAAGCTTGACAGGCTTGTCCAATGAGAACGTCCAGTGGCAAAGGGAACATGTATACTGAGTGAATTAGATTCACACTTGTGCTGTGGTTTGGGAGTAGTCTTGGAAGACTCTTTCCTTCATATCGGGAGACAGTGATGTGTTGCTAGATACCCCTCTCTGGTTGTGATAATGTAAGTTATCGTTACCGACATTGAAGGAAACCCTTAGGGTCGCACAATTTGATGATATGGCTTACTTATGTCAGATCGTGTGGACTGAATTGTTCTGGTTCAGTTTGTAGCAATTTAATCTCTGATTGGAAGTGAGATCTAGTCTGATCATGTTTGATTGATTAGGGCATGTGATCGGTAAGCTTCGATCGGGAGAATTGATGCTTGATCGTAGAGATCAAGAGGTTCATTGAGATGTGTGGTTAGATCTTGAACCATGAGGTTCAAAGAGATCTAGACCATGGCTGGTTCGATTTGGTCCTTGAACCAAATGGAATTGAACCGGTTCACTTATGTGAACGTATGGTTCAAAGGGGAGAGGAGTTTCGGTTGAAGGCTTCAAGGGGAGTAAAATGAGGAGTTAATGCTTACTATTTTTAGAAGCCGTTTTCCTTGTTGGAAAACCCCCCCACGTTTTCGAACGTGAGAACGCCTCTACGTCTCTCTCGCCTCTTGCTCCTCAAGCTCTCGTCTTTGGTTGTCCTCACGCCAAGAGAGGGAGTTCGGCCAGAAAGAGGAAGAAAACATCTCTTCACACGATCAAGGACTCCGAGTGGCTTTGCTAGCACAAAGAGTACAAGGAAGTAGCCATCGTCTTCTTGTGTGCGACTTCTTTGGAGAAGAGCCGCTCGCCCTTTCATCTTCCAAGTCGCCTCTCATGGCCATGGTAACACCCTCACGCTTGTTTCATGCAAGTTTGTTTTATAAGGTTGATCATATCTTCTACATGCGATCCTCTTGGTAACCTTGTTTTTCCGCTGCTATAATTATCTGGTATGATGCTTATGCGCAAGGTTCACCTTCAAATACCTGAGCCAGAAGTGAAAGGCTTGCTTCCCTTCTTCTCTCCTTGGAGCGCTCTACAGTCCTTCTTCCAGTGACCCAGCTGGCCACAATGGAAACATCTGTTGTCCTTTGACCGCTTCACCTTTTGTTTCAAAGCCTTGTTATAGCTCTTGATAGGGCTTTTGCCCTTCTTCCCCTTCTTCTTATTCCTTGAAGGAACCATTAAGACAGAGGATGAAGGCTTTCCTTTCTCAAGAGTCTGCTCTGTGGTGCAGAGCATGTTCAGTAACTCTGCCGGAGTATAGTCGATTTTGTTCATATTAAAATTAATGATGAATGGATCGAAAGAAGCTGGGAGAGACTGCAAAATAATGTCTACAACAAGTTCTTGATTGATGGTATGTCCCAGTTTCTCTAGAGCCTCTTTGTACCCAATCATCTTGAGTACGTGAGCTCCCACTGGACTCCCTTCAGTCAGTTTGCTATGAAAGAAAAGTTTTGTCAAGTTATAGCGTTCTGTCCTTGCCTGTGCAGCATACAGCATTTTGAGATTTGCTATAATATCAATAGCTGACAAATCCTCATGCTGACGCTGGAGCTCGGGCGTCATTGACGCAAGCATAAGGCAAGCGACATCAGTACTATCACTGACGTGCTTCTCATAAGCATCTCGAACCGCTCTTGCAGCGTTCGCAGCGGGTTGAGCCGGTATTGCCGACTCAAGGACATACAGCTTCCTCTCAGCTTTGAGAACAATCTTAAGCTGTCTGTACTAGTCTGAGAAGTTTGGCCCAGCAAACTTCTCTCTTTCCAATATGGATCGCAAATTGAGCCCTGTGGTGTTCGTTGCTGCAGGAATCTACAATATAGCAAGAACAACAAGGTCAGTATGCATGTTAGAATCAATCCAGGACTTAAGAATGATTCTTTTCTCACTATTTTATCTGACTGAAAATCCAATAAAACAGCCCGAAAGAGTGAAACTCTTTTAGTGAGATGGGATCCAGTTTTCATACTTGATCTCCGCGTCCCGCTCAGGCGAGATAAGATACACAGAGAGTTCAAGCACTAATCACCGGTAGGCTATCCATGCCAATCGCCAACCCATGCGATTCCCCTTCATCTAGGCAATCCAGAAGACTGTGCCAACTGAGTTGGCACAACACAGTCTCTGATTCCTCAGATGGCTGCCTCCATCTAGCTATCATATGCTCAATATGTAGCATATATATGGTCAAGCTGACCTGACCTACTCCCTGGACCACCACGTGCTATGCTGAGCAACGAGAAGCGATAAATCCCTTCTCTGTAGCGTGTAGGTGTAATCGCGCACCGTCTGAAGATAGCTGGGCGTGCCCACTGAGTGGGTACAACACGGCCCCAATGATAGTCAGAACAGTGAGGTTTCGCGTCAGAAGGCAATCGAGCTTGATATTCACGTTGGATTTTAACGGTCCTTTTTATCTTCTTACTATCATGCAAATTCTATAGTGATAGCAGAAGTTTAAAGCATGCATGTGCTAATATTACTTAAAACAGTAAATGAAAGCACCAAACATCTTATGTGGTAAACGCCCATAAAAGCCTAAGTAAAACCTTAGTTTTACAAAAGTCTTCACTTGAGCTCTTTATGGGACTCTTGTACTTCATCTGGCCCAGCTCGAGCCCAATCGCCCTCTGCAGCTCAAATGTGCCCACCAGGCAGTATGCGGCTGTTCTAGAGTCGACCTCTAGACCACCCATCTAGTGAAGCCAATTGCTGCATGCGCATCTGCCATTTGTGCTGTGTGCTCATGTCTACTCAAATTACATATTTGAAACTATCTAGACATGGTTTGACACGCAGGTCAATTATACATTTTCATAAATCAAAGTGTGATTCGCAGATCACAGCAAAATTTATATTTAATTCCAGGCACGCAGGCCCCAGCACAGCATACAAAATAAGGGCAGCCCACATAAGATTAAATAAACACCCAATCAACATGTTAAACATGCATACATGTGATCCAAAACAGAAATAAAATTTTATAAAACCCCATGGCATCAATTTTATTTCCTTATGTGCCCTACTACCTTACAACGGTCCATTTACAGGTATCCACTCATTAGACTAAATCAGACCCACTGCCCTTGCATGCACCCAGTCATAACTGACTTGCGTCGACCTCATGGTCAACTATGCATGCCTTAAGGGATGAACGTCCCACATGATTTCTGGCAAGTGGGTGTGACCCCGGGCCATAATCATGATCGTTCACCAGGCGCCTCAATCAGACATCGCTACACGCCCTTCTGCAGTCGGCCTATAGCCACCTGTATAGCTTGCGCACAGGTGCTATCCGGCCGCCCCATCCAGGCTGTCAGATGGTCTGATTAGGCTGTTGGATCCAGACTTGACTAACGACTTCAACACTGTTAACCCGTCTAAGTGTTTGAAGCAGGCGCTTAGATAGATCTAGTGAGGGTCGCGCATGATGATAAGTTTTAATTGAAAACTTCTATGAAAAGCGTAAACAAAAAAACATCATATGCGCAAGCTTAAAAGTAAACAAAATACATCTAACATATGACATGTATTTTCGCATGACAACAAAAGCATGCGCATCATGAAGATCTATCCAAAGCATAAAACCAAACATGGATCACAAGATGGCAATCATATATATCAAGCCAAAAACTAGCGCTCTGATACCACTGATAGGAAACCTAGGTCACATGCGCATTCAAAACTTCTAGCGGCGGCGGAAATACTAGGTTTCAAAGATCGCATGACTTAAACATATGATCAACCTTGAAAGGATAGGTTAGAGCATTACCATTGCCATGCTTTGAGTGGCGGCTTGGAAGAAGAAAGGGGCGAGTGCCTCTTCTCCAAAAGTATCACACACAAGATGATGTTTTGCTTCTCCCTTGTGCTCCTTGTGCTAGCAAAGACACTAGGGGTCTTTGATCGAGTGAGGAGATGAGATGTTCACCCTTGGCTTGGTTAAACTCCTTCTTTTTGTGAAGAGCAAGAAGAATGCGAGAGGAGGAAGAGAGCGGTTTTGGAAACCGAGAGGGAGAGCCCAAGAAGGAAAGATTCGGTTACCAAATTTGGTAAGAACCAAACATGTAACCCCCTTCTTAACTCCCTCTTTAACTCCCATGCGTTCACCCTAAGTGAACCAACCAAAACCTCTCATTTGAACCATGCGTTCACTAAGTGAACCGGTTCAATTTCATTTGGTTCAAGGACCAAATCGAACAAGCCCTGGTCTTGATCTGATTGAACCAAATGGCTCAAGATCCAACCACACATCTCATTGAATCTCTTGATCTTTACGATCAAGCATCAATTCTCCCGAACGAAGCTTACCGATCATATGCCCTAATCAATCAAACATGATTAGACTAGATCTCACTTCCAATCAGAGTTTAAATTGCTTTAAACTGAACTAGAATAATTCCAATCCACACGATCTGACATAAGTAAGCCATATTATCAAATTGTGCGACCCTAAGGGTTTCCTTCAACGTCGGTAACGATAACTTATGTTATCACGATCAGAGAGGGGTATCTAGCAACACATCACTGTCTCCCGATATGAAGGAAAGAGTCTTCCAAGACTACTCCCAAAACATAGCACAAGTGTGAATCCAATTCACCCAGCATACATGTTCCCTTTGCCACTGGATGTTCTCGTTGGACAAGCGTGTCTAGCCTGTAATTCCAACACGATGAGAATGGTTAGATCAGATGAACATAGTCATCTGGGTATGGCCATACACATTCTCAACCATCTCATCCAGGGGGCCCCAGTAGAACACCACACTCCAACTAGGAGAGGCAATCCTTTATCTATCGCTAGTGTCCTAACATGACTTATGCCCACTATCCAAGATAATCCTTAACCATTATCTTTCAAATGATATTGAACTACCTCAAGACAATGTCAATCATCACTTAGAAACACAAGTGATCTCAAGTCAGAGGGAATATGCCACTTGCTCGCTTATAAGGATTTATTCATATTGTGACAAACAATTGAATATCCTAAGTAGGGTCAGTCCAGTACATCCAATGCACCTATGTGTCTAAATCTTATTCCATGCTCGAAGCATCCTATAAGATTAGAACACATATTAGTCTCAATCATATCAAGGCTCTCTCATGTTCACCAAGATATCTCGACTAAGGACAACTCTGAAAATCAGCTAAGCTGAACATCATTGAGACATTACTCAGAAGTATACATATAGCAGCAGGTAATGCAACAATCTGAATAACAACAATTGCCTTTATAAAACATATACATAGTTTGTACATGATACTGATAATAACCCAAGGCCTCAAACATTTAGCCTTAAGGGCATACCCCAACAAGTATCAAGGTGTGCGACCCTGTAGGTTCCTCTGACGCTGGCAGTGCTGACCAGAGGTCATCACAAGCAGTGAGTGGCACCTAGCAGTGCATCGCTGCTACCCAGGTCATTGGAATGAATATCGACATCGACACCCCCATCATCGCAACTAGGTACAGATGCATTACAGTCTCTTTGCCGTACTGATATCCGATTGGACAAGTGTGTCACCACTTGTTTTCATCCAATCACATGGCTATGACTAAAACAGGTTCTCACCTGGGTATGGCCATACACTCTCAGTCATAGAACCATATAGGAGCTCCATGGATATCATGCTTCCTTAGGGAAGGGGCAAATCCTATGTCTGTCCATCGATCTTCTCATATGGGTCGTGACATGCTCAATAACAACCGTTATGACCTCCCAGCTACGGCAAGGTGTTAGGTTGTATCAAAGTAAGTCCCTAACCATATAGAATGATCAATGACCTCAAGTCAAGGGATCAATGCATCTCCTGTCACTTATGAGGATAACTCATGACACCAAGTCATAGCCTCATAGCGGGTCTATCCAGTATATCCTCCAATGATATACCCATGTGTCTGCGTTAGCACCACGTGCCTAACCAGCCCACATATCAGTCTCTCAAGTACCAGAGCTGTCCCATATCCACTGAGGTACATTGACTGGGGATAATTATTTGAGCACAGATCCAATCTGTCTCCAGGGACATTATCATGTAAGTACATAGTCGCAGGTGTAGTCAAACAATGATAATGACAATGCCAGAATGATATATAAATATCAATGTCAAGTAGTACATAAGTTGACCAAAACTAGGTCCTAGGGCATATACACCAACAATCTCCCACTTGCACTAAGACCTAGAAGTTGAGGAATCTCAACCCCATATCTCTAGCGTGACCATCATGCTTCTGTTGCGCCAAAGCCTTGGTCAATGGGTCTGCCAGATTGTTCTCTGTGTCTACTCTGCTAATCTTGACATCACCTTTGTCAATGATCTCTCTGATCAGGTGAAATCTTCTGAGTATGTGTTTGGATCTTTGATGAGACCGTGGTTCCTTGGCTTGTGCAATTGCTCCATTGTTGTCACAGTAGAGTTCAAAGGGATCCATTGCACTAGGTACCACTTGAAGATCACATAAGAACTTCCTTATCCAAACAGCTTCCTTGGCTGCCTCAGAAGCAGCCACATACTCAGCTTTGGTTGTAGAATCTGCTATGGTGGATTGCTTGAAGCTCTTCCAACATACAGTGCCTCCATTTATCTTGAATACATAGCCGGCCTGCGATCTAAAGTCGTCAGGGTCAGACTGGAACGATGCGTCAGTATAGCCCTGCATACTGAGCTCTTCCTGTCCCCCATAGACCAAGAACAAATCCTTAGTTCTTCTCAGATACTTTAGGATGTTCTTTACAGCCACCCAGTGCTGTAGACCTGGATTGGATTGGTATCGGCTGGTTATGCTCACAGCATATGCCACATCTGGTCTAGTACATAACATTGCATACATGATCGATCCTACTGCCGAAGCATAAGGAATTCGACTCATGTCATCCCTCTCAGCCTGTGTTGTAGGACACTGGCTCTTTGAGAGAGTAAGGCCATGTCTCACTGGAAGGTATCCTTTCTTGGATTGCTCCATGTAGAACCTCTCAAGTACCTCATCAATGTAAGTACTTTGACTAAGGGCCAAGAGCCTCTTGGATCTATCCCGGTAGATCCTCACGCCTAGAATATAGGCGGCCTCCCCTAAGTCTTTCATCTCGAAACACTTTCCCAACCATGTCTTCACAGCTTGAAGACTAGGGATGTCGTTTCCGATGAGCAGTATGTCATCAACATACAAGACCAAAAAAATCACCAAGCTCCCACTGAATTTTTTGTATACACAGGCGTCATCTTCACTTTTGATAAAGCCATAATCTCTCACGGCCTCATCAAATCGAAGATTCCAACTTCGAGATGCTTGCTTTAATCCATAAATGGACCTCTTTAGCCTGCAGACCTTATTAGCCTCTGCAGGATGGATGAAGCCATCAGGTTGTGTCATATACACATCCTCAGTCAGCTTCCCATTAAGGAACGCTGTTTTCACATCCATCTGCCATATCTCATAGTCATGATATGCAGCTATAGCAAGCAGAATCCGAATGGATTTAATCATGGCAACTGGCGAGAAGGTTTTATCATAGTCCACCCCGTGGACTTGTTTAAATCCTTTAGCCACTAGTCTACCCTTATAGGTGACTATTTTGCCATCCATGTCTATCTTCTTCTTGAAGACCCATTTACATCCTATGGGTTTTACCCCATCAGGCAGCTCAACCAAATTCCAGACTTGGTTAGCCGACATGGAATCCATCTCAGATCTCATGGCGTCAAGCCATTTCTCGAAGTCCGGTCCACTGACCGCCTCATCATAGGTTCTAGGTTCATCCTCAATGATGAAGATCCCATCGTGTTGGGTCGGTAGCGATCCATACCTTTCAGGTGCACGAGGAATTCTCCCAGACCTACGCGGGACCTGTGTCTGAGCCTCAGGTTGCCTAGCAACTGGTGCAGGTAGCTCAGATTCCATCTCTTTGTCTTGTGCTTGTACTTGGACCTCATCCAAGTCAAACTTCCTCCCACTAACTTCTTTCATAAGAAATTCTTTCTCTAGAAAGATAGCACCCCGAGCAACAAAAACTTTGTTCTCGGTTGGGACATAGAAGTAGTATCCTTTAGTTTCCTTAGGATACCCCACAAACACACACTTATCAGATCTAGGTTCTAGCTTGCTAGAATCCTGACGTTTGACATAAGCCTCACATCCCCAGATCCTAATAAACGTGAGATTAGGGCGTCTTCCACTCCACACCTCGTATGGTATTTTGGAGACACTCTTAGATGGAACATTATTCAGTATTAGAGAAGCTATTTCTAGTGCATGCCCCCAGAATGATGAAGGTAGAGTTGCATGACTCATCATGGATCGAACCATATCCAATAAAGTTCGATTTCTCCTTTCAGACACACCATTCCATTGAGGTGTTCCAGGAGGAGTGAGTTGGGATATGATCCCACACTCTCTCAGATAGTCAAAGAACTCTCCGCTCAGGTATTCTCCACCTCGATCTGATCGAAGAGCTTTAATGGATCTTCCAAGCTGGTTCTCTACTTTATTCTTGAACTCCTTGAATTTCTCAAAGGATTCAGATTTATGTCTCATTAAGTAGACATAACCATACCTACTGAAGTCATCAGTGAAGGTAATGAAGTAGTTGTACCCTCCTCTGGCTTGTTTATTGAAGGGTCCACACACATCAGTATGTATGAGATCCAATAAACCTTCTGCTCTCTCACCAATCTTGGTGAAGGGCGCCTTTGTCATTTTCCCTAATAAACAGGGTTCACAAGTATCAAATTCCTCCAAGGAACTTGAATCTAACAATCCATTTGCATGGAGTTGTTGGATGCGATTCTTGTTTATATGGGCTAATCGACAGTGCCATAGGAAAGCACCAACTGAACCACTCAGTTTGGTCCTTTTATTGCTTATGTTACAAACAGAACTTTCCATATCCAAGATATACAGACCATTGCATAAAGTACCCTTCCCATATAACATATTTGCAAATGAAAAAGAACAGGAGTTCTTATTTATTTCAAATTTAAATCCTTTCCTCGCCAAGCAAGGAATGGATACAATGTTCTTTGTTAGCGAAGGTATACAAAAGCAATTATCTAGTTCTAATTGAAGTCCAGAAGGCAAGGAGAGAGTCAAAACGCCTACAGCAACAGCAGCAACCTGTGCCCCGTTTCCAATGCGTAGGTCAATCTCTCCAAGCCGCACCGATCTACTTTTCTTGAGCCCCTGCATATTTGTACAAATATGAGCTCCACATGCGGTATCCAATACCCATGACATGAAGTAGAAAGGTTGACTTCTGTAACATAAATACCTGAGCTAGAAGTTAAGGCCAAGCCTTTCTTCTCCTCATTCTGAAGCTGCCTGCAGTCCCTTCTCCAGTGGCCCTGCTCGCCACAGTGAAAACACCTATGTTCCTTTGACTTCTTCGCCCTTTTCTTCAGTGCTTTGGTAGGACCTCTGGCACTGCACTTAGCACGTGCCTTACCCTTCTTCTTTATCTTCTTGGTCGCAGGAACCAAAAGAACAGAATTGGGTTTGGTCTTACCCATCTCTCGCTCGGCTGTTTGGAGCATATTCATCAATTCCTCCCGTGTGCATTCAATCCGGTTCATGTTGAAGTTAATGATAAACGGACTGAAGCTAGGGGGCAGGGAATGAAGAATAAGATCCACAACCAGCTCGTTGTCTATGGTGTGTCCCAGTCTTCTGAGATGATCCACATTCCCAATGAGTTTGAGAACATGGGGTCTCACTGGTGCACCTTTAGACAAGTTGCACCGAAAGACTGCTTTGGCGGTGTCAAATCTCTCAGTTCTAGCCTGAGCCTCGAACATCTATTTCAGACGAGTAATCATTTGAAAAGCGTTCTGCTCCTCATATTGCACCTGCAGTTCAGGTGCCATACTGGCTAGCATAAGACATGCAACCTCCAAAGAGTCATCCTGATGCTTTCTATAAGCATCTCTGTCTGCCGTTCGGGCATTAGGTGGAGGAGCCGCAGGAAGAGGCTGTTCAAGGACATACAGCTTCTTCTCGAGCTTGAGGACTATCCTCAAGTTCCAATGCCAGTCCATAAAGTTAGTTCCAACTAACTTATCCTTGTCAAGGAGTGATCGCAGTGATAATCCGCCAGTGTTCGTAGCCATTGTTCTACAACACCCAAGAAACAGCAGATTAGTACTACTTCGAATCATTTAAACTGGACTTGTTTTAAATGATTTCTGCTCTCACTATTTTAAATTCGCATTGACAACCCACAAAGTCAATCGGGAAGTTTAAGACTTCCTAGTGAGATGGGATCCTTATTTCACATGAGGCTTCGCGTCCCACGAGGGTGGGATGAGATGCACAAAGTAACCCATGCTTCCTAAGGTGGGCGCGCCGGCCGGTTGCTCCAAGCAACTCCCCTTGTCGAGACAGTCTGGGCATTTCATGTCTAGCGAGGGCTGGATACAACATGAAACCTTTACCTCTCAACGATGCCTCTAGACTTTCATCATGTGCCCAGCACATGTGAACTTCTAGTCAAGTCCATTCCTAACCATTATGCCCAGGGCCAACGAGTTTCCTTGCGAAGGCACGCCCATGTTAAAACTGGACTGGGGAAACCATTGCCACCACGCACTTTCTAAAGATAAGTGGGTGTGTCCCACGAGGGTGGGAAACAATTCACAACTCCTCTGATCGATAGCTTACTGAGGGCTACGCGTTAGAAGGCTACTAGACTTGATATTTTAGTTGAGGGTTTTTGTTTAAGGTCTCATCTTCTCAGTTTTATCTTATGTCTATCATTACAGGCATGCAATCCTATAGTGATAACATAACGGTAAAACATTTCAGGCATGCTTCTGCAGATAATAATAAAAGCAGTAAAGGATGATGTGATCATATCCTATACAAGACATTGAACCAATCCATGCCATGAAATAGGTTCAATTCTTGTCCTAGAACTCAAGCCCCAGAAACTAGACCTAGCCTAGCCGACCTCTAGCTTGAACTTCAAGGTTGGCTCCAAGGTCATTCTCTCATGGTTTAGCTCTCAAACCCTAGAGGTACACTTTAAAAGTTCCCCATAGGTTCGGCCAATGCCATGGTCTTCCTCCAAGGAAGGTGCGCCACCATGCAAGGGACCAAGACCTTTTGCGCCACCAAGCAACCAAGCACCAGCTTGCATGCGCCACCTTGCATGCTTGCGCCTTCAAGCAAGATGCGAGCATCAAGGTCCAAGAAGGATGCGCCTAGCCCTTAATCTTCCTCTTAATTTTTACAAAAATAATGAAAAAGATGGCACGCAGGCCGCACAAGGATACATCGCAGACATGCAAGGGGGGGGGGGGCTTGACTAATGATCACAACATCATGCACAATCAAGGTATTTACTCATGCAATTCTACATGCTCATGAAAAACATAAAATCTGAAATTTTACTTTTTCACAAAATCAGTTTCTTTTTCTCATCTTCTTCTCATAAGTCTTTTGGTTTTTTGCGATTTATTTTTCATGATGATTTCAGAGATCCTTTCGGCTGGCAATTTTGTCAGATCAAGAGACTTGGCCAGTCCGAAGACACAATGCCCGTCGTACTTGACAAAATCACGTGCGCCTTTGATCTTTAAATCAAACAAGAAAAATAGTCCAAAAATTCCAAAAGAGATTGAGAGGATGATAGAAACAAGAAACCCTAATTTTTCTACTTTTAGAAAAATTGATTGCCATGCATCATGCTATTTACGAAAATAGAGATATGGCATGTGAGCATGGAAGAAAAGCATAAAACATCGTTCGAGTCTTGCAAGTTGCTCTGATACCACTGTTGGGAAACCCCGGGGACATTTTACAATTTTCAGAGTTATGGACATACATTTTTCGCAGCGGAAGAATGTCCCCGAAACAGGCCGATCCCAAAAACCTAGTGAAGATCGCAAGCAAGGGAATCGACACGATGAGTTAGGAAATACCTTAAGAGCAATGTAGAGCGATGCCGATGTAGGCGCCCAAGTGTGCGCCCTCTACAGTCTCACACACACGGATCTCTTGAGTTCTCTTCTCCCACGCCCGGTGCTAGCCTAGGGAAGAAGATCCAAGCCTTAGTTCTCTTCTTGAATGCTTGCGCCACCTCCAAGGTAGAAGCGCCAATTGAAGAAGAAGAGAGGAGAAGGGAGAATGCCGCCAAGCCTTTCCTTCTCTTGCGCCAAGGAGGAAGAAGGGAAGAAACTCGCGGTTATGGAAGAAGATGCGCCCTTGTCCCAAGCCTTTCGCCCCTCCTCTTGTGTTCACGCCTTCAAGGATTGATTACCCACAAGAGGGGGCGACTAGGGTCATATTTATAGGGCAAGAGGCGGTTAGGGTAATGGCTAGGATCATGACAAGTGTAGGGCTAGGATGAGGAGGTTTGAGATAAGGAAAGTCTCCAAGACATTTCCATAATTCTCATTCAACCTTACCTTTTGTTCCCACGCCTTTCCTTGTGCGCCAAGGCCTTGCCTTGCGCCTCAAGCAATGCCATAGAGGCATGCATTCCATCCTAAGAAGAGAGGGGGAGGCGCCCTTTACTTCCATAATGAAGCAAAGGCGCCAACATGACCCCATTATGCCCCTAGGCGCCTAATGGTTCATGTTTCTCCCCATTATACCCTTTTAGCCTCTCATCTCTTCATGAGAACTTGTTATTGGGCCTCATTGGATAATGTGAAGAAACCCCTTTCGAGAGGGGGGCGAAAACCCTAAGCATGGCGCAAATATAATTTTGCAAGCGGAAGCAAGGGTTTGATGATCTTTTGCATGCCATCTGATCAACTATCATAGATTGAATAGATCAAGAGTAGATCATACCAATGCCATCGGTTTGGTTGGTGCCTTGGAAGCAAAGACGCAAGTGCTCCTTCTCCAAAGGTGACGCACACAACAAGTTAAGATGGCTTGCTCCTTTGAATCCTTTGTGCTAGCAAAGTGCTTCAATGGGACCTTGTCGCGTGAAGGAGAGGATAGAGATAGCTTTTCTCGGCCGAATTTCTCCTCTTGTCGTCAACACACTCTCCTCTCCACGAGATTGCAAGCGGTCATCATCCAAGAGAAGCGTTGAGGCATTTTTACAAAGTCGCCTTGATGACTTTCCAAAAATGGAATGACATGAAGTAATGCTTTGAAAACCGACCAAAACGCTTAAGCATTGAACCAAGCGTTCACACACATGTGAACCGGTTCATGCTCAATCGATCCAATTGACTTTGGTCCAAAAAAACCAAATCAAATCAGCCCAAGCCATGGTCTAGACCTCATTGAACCAATAGGTTCCAGATCTAACCGTTCATCTCCTGATGCTCCTGATCTTACCGATCTAGCATCATCTCTCTCGATCGAAGCTTACCGATCTCAAGCCCTAATCAATCAAACATGATCAGACCAGATCTCACTTACAATCAGAGATTAAATCCCTTTAAACTGAACCCAAACAATTCAGTCCACACGATCTGACTCAAGTAAGCCATATCATCAAATTGTGCGACCCTGAGGGTTTCCTTTAAATGTCGGTAACGATAACTTACGTTATCACGATCAGTGAGGGGTATCTAGCAACACATCACTGTCTCCCAATATAAAGGAAAGAGTCTTCCAAGACTACACCCAAACCACAGCACAAGTGTGAATCCACTTCACAAGGCACGCATGTTTCCTTTGCCACTGGATGTTCTTATTGGACAAGCGTGTCAAGCCTGTAGCTCCAATATGATGAGCATGATTAGATCAGATGCACATAGTCACCTGGGTATGGCCATACACTTTCTCAATCATCTCATCTAGGGGGGGCCCATATAGAACACCACACTCCTTCAACAAGGAGACGGCAATCCTCTATCTATCACTAGTGCCCTAACCTGACTCATGATCATTATCCAAGATAGTCTATAACCATTATGTTTCAAATGATATTGAACTACCTCAAAACAATGACAATCATCATTTAGAAACACAAGTGATCTCAAGTCAGAGGACATGTGCCACTTGTTGCAATCAAGGATCATTCACATTGTGACAAGCAATTGAATGTCCTACTAGGGTCTGTCCAGTAGATCCAATGTACCAATGAGTCTACATCTTATTCCATGCTCGAAGCATCCTATAAGATTAGAATACATATTAGTCTTAACCATATCAAGGCTGTCTCATGTTCACCAAGATATCTCGACTAAGGACTTTATAGCATGTCAGCCCAGCTGAACAGCTTTGAGACATTATTCAGAAGTACACTAATTGCAGCAGAGAAGGTAACAACCTGAATAATAACCATGCCTTTATAAACACAAGAGTTTATTACATGATACAGATACAATCCCAAGGCCTCAAACATTAGCCTTAAGGGCATACCCCAACAATCTCCCACTTGCACTTAATCTAATGGTTGAGAAATCTCAAACCCATATTATTACAGTGCTTCTCATGCTTCTGCTGCGCCAGAGGCTTGGTAAGCGGGTCAGCTAGATTGTCATCTGTATGAACCTTGCATATTTTGATCTCGCCCCGATCAATGATCTCTCGGATCAAGTGAAACCGTCTCTGTATGTGCTTGGACTTCTGGTGCGACCGTGGTTCCTTTGCTTGTGCGATTGCTCCAGTGTTATCACAGAAGATAACCAAAGGATCTGCACTTGAAGGAACAACACCAAGTTCTCTCACGAACTTACGAATCCACACTGCCTCCTTGGATGCTTCCGAGGCTGCAACATACTCGACTTCTGTTGTGGAATCAGCAACAGTTGACTGTTTGAAACTTTTCCACACCACTGCTCCACCATTCAAGCTAAAAACATAGCCTGATTGCGATCGGAAATCATCCTGGTCCGACTGGAACGAAGCGTCAGTATATCCTTCTATACTGAGTTCTTCCTGACCACCATATATCAAGAACATATCTTTGGTCCTCCGCAGATATTTTAAAATGTTCTTGACTACAATCCAGTGCGCCATACCTGGATTACTTTGGAACTGACTGGTCACGCTTAACCCGTAAGCGACGTCTGGGCGAGTACACAACATCGCATACATTATGGACCCAATAGCCGAAGCATAAGGCGTATTGTTGTCCATTTCATCTTTCTCAGTCTGTGTTTGTGGACACTAACTCTTCGAAAGATTCAGACCATGTCTGACTGGAAGATATCCTCTTTTAGAATTCTCTAAATGGAATCTCTCCAGGACTTTCTCGATGTAAGTACTCTGGCACAGCCCGAGAAGCCTCTTAGATCTATCCCTGTAGATCTTCACACCTAAAACATGAAGGGAACCCCTAACTAAAGGGGTAGAAACCCTAATGGTGGCGCAACAAAATTTTGCATGGGATATTAGGATTTCAAAGGATCTATATATGTCATATAACTAGCTTTCGAATATTTGAATAGATGAAGATAAACTCATACCATTGCCATCGGTTTGATGAAGCTTTGGAAGGAAAGACGCAAGCGAGCCTTCTCCTAAGTTTCACACACAAGATGATCAATGCGCCTACCCTTGGTGCTCCTTGTGCTAGCAAGGTTCCTTGGAGTCCTTGATCGAGTGAAAAGGGATGGAGATGTGTTGATCTCTTTTGGCCAAAAACCTCCTCTATCTTCCAAGCGTCGCCACACACAACGAGTGTCGAGAGAGAGGTCGCTTGAGAGGCGAGAATAGCAAGAGCTATTCGAACGTGAGCGTTATCTCCAAGTGGAGATCGTGGTTACTAAAAATAGCCACACCACTCGCTCCAATGTTCACGCCAAGTGAACAAGTCGCCAAGCCTTGAACCATGCGCTCATTTCATGAGCCGGTTCACATTGGTTCGGTTTAAGAACCAATCAAGCCAATGATCTAGTCTAGATCTCAAATAAACCCTAAGGCTCCAGATCTGACCGTTAATCTCTTGATGCTTCTGATCTGCCCGATCTAGCAATCATTCTCTCGATCGAAGCTTACCGATCTCAAGCCCTAATCAATCAAACATGATCAGACTAGATCTCACTTACAATCAGAGATTAAATCCCTTTAAACTGAACCCAAACAATTCAGTCCACACGATCTGACTGAAGTAAGCCATATCATCAAATTGTGCGACCCTGAGGGTTTCCTTTAAATGTCGGTAACGATAATTCACATTATCACGATCAGTGAGGGGTATCTAGCAACACATCACTGTCTCCCGATATAAAGGAAAGAGTCTTCCAAGACTACACCCAAACCATAGCACAAGTGTGAATCAATTCACAAGGCATGCATATTTCCTTTGCCACTGGATGTTCTTATTGGACAAGCGTGTCAAGCTTGTAGCTCCAATATGATGAGCATGATTAGATCAGATGAACACTGTCACCTGGGTATGGCCATACTCTTTTCTCAATCATCTCATCCAGGGGGCCCCTTTAGAACATCACACTCCTTGAACAAGGAGACGGCAATCCTATGTCTATCACTAGTGCCCTAACCTGATTCAAGCTCACCATCCAAGATAGTCTATAATCATTATGTTTCAAATGATATTGAACTATCTCAAAACAATGACAATCATCATTTAGAAAACACAAGTGATCTCAAGTCAGAGGAAATGTGCCACTTGTCATATTCAAGGATTATTCACATTGTGACAAACAATTGAATAACCTAGTAGGGTCTGTCCAGCACATCCAATGTACCCATGAGTCTACATCTTATTCCATGCTCGAAGCATCCTATAAGATTAGAACACATATTAGTCTTAACCATATCAAGGCTGTCTCATGTTCACCAAGATATATCGACTAAGGACATAACAGCATGTCAGCCCAGCTAAACCGCTTTGAGACATTATTCAGAAGAACATATATTGCAGCAGACAATGTAAACAACTGAATAATAACCATGCCTTTATAAACATAACAGTTTATTACATGATACAGATACATTCCCACAGGCCTCAAACATTAGCCTTAAGGGCATACCCCAATAAAACATAGGCTGCTTCTCCTAGATCTTTCAACTGAAAACATTTTCCTAACCATGCTTTAACAGCATGCAGTTCAGGAATATCGTTTCCAATGATTAAGATATCATCGACGTAGAGGACTAGAAAAGTAATCACGCTCCCACTAAACCTCTTATATACACACGGGTCATCTTCGTTCTTGATGAAACCAAACTCAGAGATTGATTCATCAAAACGAATATTCCAGCTTCTAGATGCTTGTTTAAGTCCATAAATGGACCTTTTTTAACTTGCATATTTTATGACGATCTGCTGGATTAGTGAAACCTTCAGGTTGTGTCATATACACATCCTCATCCAGTTTTCCATTAAGGAAAGCCGTCTTCACATCCATCTGCCAGATCTCATAATCGTAATATGCTGCTATCGCGAAAAGAATCCGAATAGACTTAAACATGGCTACAGGTGAGAAAGTTTCATCATAATCTATCCCGTAGATTTGTTTGAAACCTTTCGCAACTAGCCTGCCTTTATAGGTAACTACGTTACCATCCATGTCAATCTTCTTCTTGAAGATCCATTTACAGCCTATAGGGATTACTCCCGGAGGCGGATCAACCAAATCCCAGACTTGGTTATCTGACATGGAGTCCATCTCGGCTCACATAGCTTCAAGCCATCTAGCTGACTCCGGTCCACTGACCGCATCCGCATAAGTAAGGGGTTCATCATTATCAATGATGTAGACTCCGTCATAGCGCTCAGGCTGTCGACGGATCCTTCCCGATCTACGCGGTTCCCGTGATATTTGAGCCTCAGGTTGTTCAGTAACCTGTTCTACCGGCTCAGGCACATCCAACTGTGCTTGACTACTTTGTCCATCCTCTGGATTCTCATCCAGCTTTATTTCTCTCCCACTGGCTTCTTGCAGAAGAAACTCCTTCTCAAGAAAGTAACCCTTAGTTTGTTCTCTTTGGGATCGTAGAAATAATAACCCTTAGTTTCCTTAGGGTAACCGACAAAGATGCATTTGTCAGATCTGCTCTCCAGTTTCCCAGAGGCGAGCTTTTTGACATAAGCCTCGCAACCCCAGATCCTGATAAAAGTCAAGCTCGGCTGTTTCCCATACCATAACTCGTATGGAGTCTTAGAAACTGCCTTGGATGGCACTCGGTTTAGTACCTTTGCAGCTGTTTCCAGTGCAAATCCCCAAAAGGAGTATGGAAGAGTAGCCTGACTCATCATAGAACGAACCATATCAAGTAACGTTCTATTTCTCCTCTCGGACACACCATTCCATTGCGGTGTTCCTGGCGGAGTGAGCTGTGAGATAATCCCACACTCTTTTAGATAGTCAGTAAACTTATGACTCAAGTATTCTCCACCTCGATCAGAACGAAGTGCCTTGATATTTCGGCCTAGCTGATTCTGTACTTCATTCTTGAACTCTTTGAACTTGTCAAAAGATTCACTTTTATGTCTCATTAAATAGACATACCCATACCTACTGAAATCATCAGTAAAGGTAATGAAGTACTGATAGCCACCTCTGGCATGTTTACTAAACGGCCCACACACATCACTGTGTATAAGGTCAAGTAAACCTGAAGCCCTTTGACCTTTGTTAGGAAAAGGTGACTTCTTCATTTTACCCATTAAACAAGCTTTGCATGTATCAATCTCCTCATAGGAGAATGATCCCAGCAGTCCATGATCATGCAACCGCTTAATGCGCTTCTTGTTAATATGGCCTAAACGACTATGCCATAGCAAGGTGCTGTCATCAGCATACTTGGCTTTCTTATTATCAATGTTTTGTATAGAATATTCCATGTCCAACATGAATAACCCATTGTTGATTGAACCAGTTGCATAAACAATATTATCATAAGATAAAACACACTTTGAAATATTGCATTCAAAGGAAAATCCCTTCCTGACAAGAGCAGGAATGGAGATAATATTTTTAGTGATACTGGGAACAAAGTAACAATTGTTTAATTCCAATACAATGCCAGATGGTATAGAAATGAAATAGTCTCCTACAGCAACAGCAGCAACCCGTGCCCCGTTTCCAACGCGTAGGTCTACCTCATGCTGTCCCACCTGCCTTCTTCTCTTGAGTTCCTGTACATTTGAACAAATGTGAACTCCACATGCAGTGTCCAACACCCATGAAACAGAAGAAGATGATATCATGACCTCAGTCACAAATATACCTGAGCCAGAAGCAATGCTTCCCCTCTTGTCTCCTTGGAGCGCTTTACAGTCCTTTTTCCAGTGACTCAGCTGGCCACAGTGGAAACACCTGTTGTCCTTTGACCGCTTAACCTTCTGTTTCAGAGCCTTGCTGTAACTCTTGACAGGGGCCTTGCCCTTCTTCCCCTTCTTCTTGTTCCTGGAAGGAACCATTAAGACAGAGGTTGAAGGCTTTCCCTTCAGAGTTTCCTCAGTAGTCAAGAGCATATTCAGCAGCTCTGCCGGAGTACAATCGATTTTGTTCATATTAAAGTTAATGATGAACGCATCGAAAGAAGGCGGAAGAGACTGCAGAATAATATCTACAGCAAGCTCCTGGTTGATGGTATGCCCCAGTTTCTCCAGAGCCTCCTTGTGCCCAATCATCTTGAGCACGTGAGCTCCCACTGGGCTCCCTTCAGCCAGTTTGCTCTGAAAGAAAAGCTTTGTCAGATTATAGCGTTCTGTCCTCGCCTGTGCAGCATACAGCATCTTGAGGTTTGCTATAATTTCTATAGCCGACATATCCTCATGCTGACGCTGCAGCGGTGGCGTCATAGACGCTAGCATCAGGCAAGCGACATCAATGCTATCATTGACATGCTTAGGCATCACGAACCGCCCTTGCGGCGTTCGCAGCGGGTTGAGGCGGCACAGCCGTCTCGAGGACATACAGTTTCCTCTCTGCCTTAAGAACGATCTTAAGGTGTCCGAACCAGTCTGAGAAGTTTGGCCCAGCAAACTTCTCCCTTTCCAGTAGGGATCGCACATTGAAGCTCATGGTGTTCGTTGCTGCAGGAATCTACAACAATGCAAGAACAGCAAGGTCAGTATCAATGTTCAGAATCAATCCAGGACTTAAGAAAGATTCTTTTTCTCACTATTTTATCTGGCTGAAAAATCCAGCAAAACAGCCCGAAAGAGTAGAACTCTTTTAGTGAGATGGGATCCAGATTTCATACTTGGTCTCCGTGTCCCGCTCAGGCGAGATAAGATGCACAGAGATGACAAGTACTAATTTCTGGTAGGCTGTCCCAGCCAATCGCCAAACCGTGCGATTCCCCTTCATCTGGGCAATCCAGCAGACTGTGCCAACTGAGTTGGTACAACACAGTCTCTGATCCCACAGATGGCTGCCTCCATGTGCTACCATATGCTCCACACATGTAGCCTACATGGTCAAGCTGACCCGACCTACTCCCTGGACCACCACGTGCTATGCTGAGCAACGAGAAGCGATAAATCCCTTCTCTGTAACACGCAGGTGAAGTCACACACCGTCTGAAGATAGATGGACGTGCCCACTGAGTGGGTTCAACACGGCTCCAACGATAGTCAGAACAGTGAGGTTTCGCGTCAGAAGGCATTACGTGCTTGATATTTTAGCGTTGGATTTTAACGGTCTTTTATCTTCTTACTATCAGGCAAATCCTATGGCTATAGCAGAAGATAAATAACTCATGCAATTCTATTATTAAACAATAAAAAGAAAGCATGGATCTTATGTGGTAAAAGCCCATAGAGCCTAAGTAAGACCTTAAATCAACTTAAGTCTTCACTTGCTCTTCTTGGGTCTTTTGCATCTCATCTGGTCCAACCCAGGGCCCTAGCGCTCAATGCAGCTCAGGTGCACCCACCAGCTGAATGCGCCTCTGCGATGTGTGCTTTTGTGCTCTTGTCTAATTAAAATACATTTTAATCTATCTAGACAAGCTTGACTCGCAGGTCAATTATACAATAAATTCATTAAAATGTGATTCGCAGATCACAAAAATAATAATTTACCGGGCTCGCAGGCCCCAGCACAGCACACATTAAAAGGGCAACCCACATAAGATTAAATAAACAAACATCATGGCATCATTCAATCAACATGTGATCCATTACAAGAAAATAAAATTTTGAAAACCCATTGGCATCAATTTTAATTTTCTTATGTGCCTTACAACCTTACAATGGTCCATTGATAGGGATCCACTCATCAATCTAGTTAGATCCATGCCCTTACATGCACCAAGTCCTAACTGACTCGAGTTGACCTAATGGTCAACCATGCATGCGCCAAGGGCTGAACAGCCAACATGAGTTCTGGCAAGCGGGTGTGACCCCGGGCCTAACTTATGTGTGTTCACTAGTTGTCTCAACCAGACCTCGCTACACGCCTTTGATGCAGTTAACCTATAGCCACCTCGTGCTTGCGCACAGGTGCTATCTGGTCAACCCATTTAGGCTGTCAGATGGTTTGATCAGACTTAGTTGATCTATACTAGATGATGCTTTCAACCCCATCAACCCATCTAAGGGTTTAAAGTAGGGCCTTAGATCTAGATGAGGCGCGCAAGATCTTTTGTTTTGTCAAAAACAACATGTAAGAAGCGCCAACAAACATGCGCCATCCATAACAATTGTAGAGTCCCCTTCAAGGGGGAGCGCAACTTTGACAAAAACAACAACAAGCACTAATACATGCGGCTAAGAGCAATAAACATCATGCATGTTGTTTTCGCATCATAAATTTTCATGAGCTTGCGCATGTAACCAACCATAGATCTAAGCATAAGTGTAAACATGGATCACACGAGCAAACATAATAGCATGCGTAAAGCCAAGCTTTGATACCAATTGAAGAAACCCCTTTTGAGAGGGGGGCGAAAACCCTAAGCATGGCGCAAATATAATTTTGCAAGCGGAAGCAAGGGTTTGATGATCTTTTGCATGCCATATGATCAACTATCATAGATTGAATAGATCAAGAGTAGATCATACCAATGCCATCGGTTTGGTTGGTGCCTTGGAAGCAAAGACGCAAGTGCTCCTTCTCCAAAGGTGACGCACACAACAAGTGAAGATGGCTTGCTCCTTTGAATCCTTTGTGCTAGCAAAGTGCTTCAATGGGACCTTGTCGCGTGAAGGAGAGGATAGAGATAGCTTTTCTCGGCCGAATTTCTCCTCTTGTCGTCAACACACTCTCCTCTCCATGAGATTGCAAGCGGTCATCATCCAAGAGAAGCGTTGAGGCGTTTTTACAAAGTCGCCTTGATGACTTTCCAAAAATGGAATGACATGAAGTAATGCTTTGAAAACCGACCAAAACGCTTAAGCATTGAACCAAGCGTTCACACACATGTGAACCGGTTCATGCTCAATCGATCCAATTGACTTTGGTCCAAAAAAACCAAATCAAATCAGCCCAAGCCATGGTCTAGACCTCATTGAACCAATAGGTTCCAGATCTAACCGTTCATCTCCTGATGCTCCTGATCTTACCGATCTAGCATCATCTCTCTCGATCGAAGCTTACCGATCTCAAGCCCTAATCAATCAAACATGATCAGACCAGATCTCACTTACAATCAGAGATTAAATCCCTTTAAACTGAACCCAAACAATTCAGTCCACACGATCTGACTCAAGTAAGCCATATCATCAAATTGTGCGACCCTGAGGGTTTCCTTTAAATGTCGGTAACGATAACTTACGTTATCACGATCAGTGAGGGGTATCTAGCAACACATCACTGTCTCCCAATATAAAGGAAAGAGTCTTCCAAGACTACACCCAAACCACAGCACAAGTGTGAATCCACTTCACAAGGCACGCATGTTTCCTTTGCCACTGGATGTTCTTATTGGACAAGCGTGTCAAGCCTGTAGCTCCAATATGATGAGCATGATTAGATCAGATGCACATAGTCACCTGGGTATGGCCATACACTTTCTCAATCATCTCATCTAGGGGGGGCCCCTATAGAACACCACACTCCTTCAACAAGGAGACGGCAATCCTCTATCTATCACTAGTGCCCTAACCTGACTCATGATCATTATCCAAGATAGTCTATAACCATTATGTTTCAAATGATATTGAACTACCTCAAAACAATGACAATCATCATTTAGAAACACAAGTGATCTCAAGTCAGAGGACATGTGCCACTTGTTGCAATCAAGGATCATTCACATTGTGACAAGCAATTGAATGTCCTACTAGGGTCTGTCCAGTACATCCAATGTACCCATGAGTCTACATCTTATTCCATGCTCGAAGCATCCTATAAGATTAGAATACATATTAGTCTTAACCATATCAAGGCTGTCTCATGTTCACCAAGATATCTCGACTAAGGACTTTATAGCATGTCAGCCCAGCTGAACAGCTTTGAGACATTATTCAGAAGTACACTAATTGCAGCAGAGAAGGTAACAACCTGAATAATAACCATGCCTTTATAAACACAAGAGTTTATTACATGATACAGATACAATCCCAAGGCCTCAAACATTAGCCTTAAGGGCATACCCCAACATAATGAGCTAGCCCAAACATCATTGCATAGGTTGATTAAGCACTTGGATCCAACCCAATGCAACCCCAATCCAAATGTGACCAACCATGGTCAAATACGGGTCAACCTGCCAAAAATGAAGTTTGGATCCAATAACATTCTTCCATCTCATCAGGCCCATTGGCGCTGATGAAATCTCCCAATTAGATCCGAGTTATCCAATAACTCGATCATAAGGCTTCCCGATCAATATGAGAACTCAAGTATCAAGGTGTGCGATCCTGTAGGATTCTCTGACGCTGGCAGTGCTGACCAGAGGTCATCACAAGCAGTGAGTGGCACCTAGCAGTGCATCGCTGCTACCCAGGTCGTTGGAATGGATATCGACATCGACACCCCCATCATCGCAACTAGGTACAGATGCATTACAGTCTCTTTGCCGTACTGATATCCGATTGGACAAGTGTGTCACCACTTGTTTTCATCCAATCACATGGCTATGACTAAAATAGGTTCTCACCTGGGTATGGCCATACACTCTCAGTCATAGAACCATATAGGAGCTCCATGGATATCATGCTTCCTTAGGGAAGGGGCAAATCCTATGTCTGTCCATTGATCTTCTCATATGGGTCGTGACATGCTCAATAACAACCGTTATGACCTCCCAGCTACGGCAAGGTGTTAGGTTGTATCAAAGCAAGTCCCTAACCATATAGAATGATCAATGACCTCAAGTCAAGGGATCAATGCATCTCCTGTCACTTATGAGGATAACTCATGACACCAAGTCATAGCCTCATAGCGGGTCTATCCAGTATATCCTCCAATGATATACCCATGTGTCTGCGTTAGCACCACGTGCCTAACCAGCCCACATACCAGTCTCTCAAGTACCAGAGCTGTCCCATATCCACTGAGGTACATTGACTGGGGATAATTATTTGAGCACAGATCCAATCTGTCTCCAGGGACATTATCATGTAAGTACACAGTCGCAGGTGTAGTCAAACAATGATAACAACAATGCCAGAATGATATATAAATATCAATGTCAAGTAGTACCTAAGTTGACCAAAACTAGGTCCTAGGGCATATACACCAACAGCCATTTCTTGGAATCTGGTCCACCGGCCGCTTCCATTTCCTCATAAGTCTTAGGTTCATCCTTGATGAAAAATTCGTCATGCCCAGCATATCGAATCGATCCAGACTTATGTGGTTCCTGTGTTACTTGAACCTCAGGTTGACCTTCAATCTGTATG
This sequence comes from Costus lasius, assembly GCA_027563935.2. Classification (NCBI taxonomy): domain Eukaryota; kingdom Viridiplantae; phylum Streptophyta; class Magnoliopsida; order Zingiberales; family Costaceae; genus Costus; species Costus lasius. Next base: position 32,762,175 of record CM050448.1, read on the forward strand.
TGAGATTTTGCTCTCCATCTGTGTCTAATTACATTATGGTTGATTCTGGACCTTGTCCCAATCAAATCTACTCCCACTAGCTTCTTTTAAAAGAAATACTTTCTCAAGAGAGACAGCAGTTTGAGCAACAAATATTTTGTTCTCTTTAGGATAGAATTAGCACTCTACAGTGCACCACAAACACATACTTTTGAATCACTGCATATTACATTCCCAATTCCATTGAAGAAATGGGATATTTGCAGTTCGCAACTCAAGAGCTAACTTAGACACTTTCTTATGGAGTTGCAATACATTTGTTTGCATGGCATCATAGTAGTATATTTGTATGACTATTCAAAGATGGAACCACATCCAATGTGTTCCTCTTTCTTTCTTTGAAATTCACCACACAGTGGTGTTCCAAGTAAGCTGTGTTAGGGTATGCCCTTAAGGCTAATGTTTGAGGCCTTGGGATTATTTCAGTATCATGTATAAACTTTATGTTTATAAAGGCAATGGTTGTTATTCAGGTTGTTACAGTATCTGCTGCAATATGTATACTTCTGAATAATGTCTCAATGCTGTTCAGCTTGGCTGACATGCAGTAAAGTCCTTAGTCGAGATATCTTGGTGAACATGAGACAGCCTTGATATGATTGAGACTAATATGTGTTCTAATCTTATAGGATGCTTCGAGCATGGAATAAGATGTAGACTCATGGGTACATTGGATGTACTGGACAGACCCTACTAGGATATTCAATTGCTTGTCACAATGTGAATAATCCTTGTATGCAAACAAGTGGCATATTTCCTCTGACTTGAGATCACTTGTGTTTCTAAATGATGATTGGCATTGTTTTGAGGTAGTTCAATATCATTTGAAACATAATGGTTATAGTGTAACATCCCGTTATCTTAACCCCAAACAAGCAACACAAATCATGAAAGAAACAGGATGTTATCATACAAGATCGATACATATGCTAGGTAAAACCCCGTTCAGGAAACCCGATCTGAAAATTTCGAAAATCCATACATATAAATCTCCACAAAAACACAATTTCATAAAGGTACCTGCCACCACGCATTCCTTGCACTAGACATATGCAAGGCAACAGTTATATCAAATCCGTATCAAATCCATAAAATCCATAAAGGTACCTGCCACCAGGCAATACTTGCACTAGACATATGCAAGTTACAGGTATATCGAAACCGATTACAAAGAATACACCACAAACCGAATTTCAAAACAAAATCACAAAATCGATTTTTATAAACTCATAACAAACACCGAAACCAGGCTGAAGCCCGCGGTGACACAAAAGTCAAACTCATTTAACAGTCACAATCTGACCTCACAAGTTCACATAGTTCACATGGTTCACATAGCTCATATCATTCATATAGTTCGGCCACAACCAGCCCCAAATAATTAAGCACAAAAGTTCTTAAACAGCAAACTAGCGATATCCATGCCAATGCTAACTCAAGAAATGCGCCCCTGCTCTATGCCTGAAAATAGTGAGGGGTGAGCTACACAGCCCAATGAGTGGATAGTCTAAATCGACCATCCATAACATACACTCAAAAATATAGACAGATTATTTTAAAAATCTTTAACAGGAACATTATGTCAACATATAACAACATAAAGAAAACAGAAGTCATATAAACAGTCAGATGTACACACCAACATATAACAAACTCAGGTTCTAGAGTTATACTCTAAACCAACTCAGATGTACACACCAACACTTAATTAACCTAGTTGTCCAGCATATTCAGTAGTGACCATTATGGTCTAACCCGGCTTTGGCCTAAGCACTGGGAGACTGCAAAATTTCATGCAACATATAAACATGGACAGTGAGTAGAATCAAGAGGTGGCCCCCGCCAGGTCACGACGTGGCACTTTGCTCTAAAACACCCCATAATACATCGATGGATAGTGTGTAGATTCAAGAGGTGGCCCCCGCCGGGTCACGACGTGGCACTTTGCTCTACGACACCCCATATCACAAAAAGAGTGATGACATCAAGAGGTGGCCCCTGTCCGACCAAGACATGGCACTTTGCGTCAAAACCCGTTCTCCCAAAAGGTTCCTACTGGACAACAGACACATCTTATATCTTATTTCACAACGGTGGACTTCTAAGTGTCAACTAGACTCTAGGATAGTCATCACAATAATCATATCGGGCAGGCTGAACATCAACCCCCATCACAATAATCATAACAGGCAGGCTGAACAACAACCCCCTCATCACAATAATCACATCAGGCAGGCTGAACAACAACCCCCTCACATATCACAACACAGGGCTGAAATCTCTAACCCTTAACATATCACATATAGACTATCCCCTTGAGTACACAGTTACACTTAGCCTTAGTCCTATCCATTCCATGACCACAACACATAATATTTGAGTTCACATAACCACATAATATTCGAAAATCACATAATCACATAATTATTCAAAAATCACATAATCACATAGTAGTGTAGTCCTTAGGTTTCATGCTGATTAGTTCAGTCTAACCTTGCTATGTTATCACCCAAAGTTATCAATCAATATTTCATGTCATTACTTTCTGCATACACCATTCAATTAAAAATACATAATAATATAGAAAATTCACTAAATTTCGTTCACAATTAACATAAATGCAGAATATCACATATTCATAGTTTTCTACTAGTTCTAATAACAAAAGACAGAAATACCCCTAGTTCAAAGTTTAAGTCATACAAGAAAAGTTATCCAAAAATTTCGTAAAAATATTCATTACGTCCCTCATGATCCCTAGATTCGTAATTTCAAGTTTTCCCCAATTTTAACTAGGAAATTTACCGAATTACCCCTAGGTCAACTTCAGTCAACAGAAACTTTTATTTCTAAAAATTCCCAAAAAAATACAGTAGAGCCCTCATATACCTAATTTCATGAATATCAGGTTTTCCCCAATTTTTACCCATGCATTTGGGCGCAATTTCATGAAGAAGGGTCGAAATTCTCATTCAAACCCTAACCTTCATGCAATTGAAAAACTAAAGCTACATACAAGCTTAAACAAGGTCTAATTGATGATTAGAAGCCTTAAAAATGAAAAGCCCTAATTGTCATGCAACCTAGGGTTTCGAATTTTAGGGAAAAGCAAAGAAAACGTATACAACTTGCAATCAAGGTTCATGTCATGTTTCTAGGCATCAAACTTCTCTAAAACAAACAATACATACAAAATTCATGAACTAGGTGAAGGAGAAAATCCACTCACTTAGTTTCAGTTCTTCCCAAGCCTCACCCTTTGCGCCTTCCCTCACACCACCACGTCGCCGGAAACGTTCAAGGACTCGCCGGAAGTCGCCCCAACACCACTCGCCGCCGGCCACCAAAGGAGGAGAAGGAAGAGGGAAGAAGCCGCCACCCTCTCCTTGAGAACAATCGTGAGCAAGAGGGAAACGTGTGAACATGGATCCCTCCACGATTTCTTTCGTTTTGCCCACTAAGCCTCCCAAGAATCCAACCCAATAGCAACATAAGTGGAAGATCCAATAACCCTTTTAGCATAAGTTATTTTTCCACCTCACCTTTAACAAGAGCTCTTACCCTTTTCTAATAGAAAGACACCACTAGCCTAGTGGTGTGCAGCACACACTCTACGCCTTAAGTCGCGGGTTCGAATCCTCTCCACGACACATTTTTACATAGCAGGAAAAAATGCACAAATCGATACATTATCTCAAAGAAAACGTCCACATAAAAATCAGATAATCAAAACTTTATTTTTTTCTTACCTGCTAATAAATTTCTGGATCTTACATTCCTCCCTCCTTATAAAGCTTTAGTCCTCTAAAGCTCAACATTCGTATCATCAAAAAGATAAGCATACAACTTCCTCATATCAGCTTCAGTCTCCCAGATAACCTTTACCAAAGGTATAGACTTGTTCCTCAGAACTTTATCCTTTCTATCTACAATCCGGAGAGGTCTTTCCTCAAAGGTCAAATCACTCTGAATCTGAAGAGGTTCCAATTCCAATACATGAGATGGATCAGGATGATATTTCCTCAAAACAGAAACATGGAACACATTATGCACATGATCCATAGCAGGAGGTAAAGCTAACCGGTAAGCCACTGGACCAATTCTCTCAATAATGTCAAAAGGGCCTACAAACCTAGGGCTCAACTTGCCCTTTTTGCCAAACCTCATAACACCCTTAGTAGGTGATACCTTTAAGAAAACATGATCCCCTACCATAAACTCCAAGGGACGACGACGGTCATCAGCATAACTCTTCTGTCTGTCCCGAGAAATCTTCAGTTTATCCTGGATCTCTCTGACCTTATCAGTAGTCTCCTGAACTGCATCAGATCTCAAAATCATTCTATCACCAGTCTCCTCCCAACACAAGGGAGTCCTGCACCTTCTTCCATACAAAGCCTCATATGGAGCCATCTGAATACTGGAGTGGAAACTATTATTATAAGTGAACTCTATCAAAGATAGATCCCGGTTCCACTCAGAACTCCAATCAACCACATAGGCTCTCAACAAATCTTCTAGAGTCTGGATAGTACGCTCCGTCTGGCCATCAGACTGAGGATGGTATGCTGTACTAAGACTCAACTTAGTACTCAAACCCTCCTGTAGCTCTTCCAAAATCTGGACAAAAATCGAGAGTCCCTATCAGACACAATATCAACAGGCACTCCATGCAGTCTGACTATCTCATCAATATACAATCTAGCCAGCCTCTCTAAAGAATAAGTCATCTTAATCGGGAGAAAGTGGGCTAATTTAGTAAGTCTATCAACAATCACCCAAATAGCATCATGACCCAATCTGGTTCTGGGAAAACCACATACAAAATCCATACTGATGCATTCCCACTTCCACTCAGGAATAGGAAGGGGCTGCAACAAACCACCAGGCTTCTGGTGTTCAGCCTTTACAGTCTGACAGGTTAAACACCTAGAGACAAAATCATATACCTCTTTCTTCATGCCCGGCCACCAAAAATTTTTCTTGAGGTCCTGATACATTTTAGTCACGCCAGGATGTAGAGAATATTTGGAGTTATGGCTGTCCTCCAATATTTCTTTCCTCAAGCTCGGTTCCTCAGGGACACATACCCTTCCACGAAACCGAAGAATACCATCATCAGACAAGCTAAAATCCTGAACTGCTCCATCAACCAAACTATCCCTGATCTGAACTAATCTCGGATCCACAGACTGCTGATCTCTGATCTTCTGCAACAAAGCAGACTGTACTCTGAGAAAAGCCACATAACCCGACTGAACTCTAGGAGAAACACTGATCCTGAGATCGCTGAACTCCTGCAGTAACCGCCACTCACTGACTCGTAAAGCAGCTACTGAAGTAACTGGATGTCTGCTCAGTGCATCCGCCACCACATTGGCCTTTCCAGCCTGATACTGAATAGAGAAGTCATAGTCTTTGATCAACTCCATCCATCTTCTCTGTCTCATGTTCAACCCCTTCTGAGTGAAGATATACTTGAGACTCTGGTGATCAGTGAACAGATCGAACTCCTGACCCAGTAAATAGTGGCGCCATATCTTCAAAGCAAATACTATGGCCGCCAACTCTAAATCATGAGTAGGGTAGTTCAATTCATACTCCTTCAGTTGTCTCGAAGCATAGGCTACTACAGAACCCTTCTGCATCAAGACACAACTCAACCCTTTGCCTGAAGCATCCGTATAAACAGTAAACCTTTCCCCATCACTAGGAATAATGAGGATCGGTGTACTAGTCAACCTCCTCTTCAGCTCTGAAAAGCTCTCTTCACACTTGTCATCCCAAATAAACTTGGCCTCCTTTCTGGTCAATTTAGTTAAAGGACCCGCCAGCTTGGAAAATCCCTCAACAAACCTCCGGTAGTAACCTGCTAAACCCAAGAAACTTCTGATCTCAGTAGCACTAGTCGGTCTTCCCCAATCAAGGATGGCTTGCACTTTAACTGGATCCACAGACACCCCCTGACCAGAGATCACATGCCCAAGGAAACTGATCTTCTCTAGCCAGAACTCACACTTACTAGCCTTGGCATATAATCGGTTCTTCCTCAGAACCTCCAGCACTCTGCGCAAGTCACTGACATGATCTGAAGTAGTCCGTGAGTATACCAATATATCGTCTATAAAGACTACCACACAAGAGTCAAGCAATTCATGGAATACCCTGTTCATCAAATCCATGAAGACAGCAGGTGCATTCGTCAGTCCAAAAGGCATAACTAAAAATTCAAAATGCCCATACCTGGTCCTGAAAGCAGTCTTAAATATATCCTCATCCTTGACTCTAAGCTGATAATACCCTGATCTCAGGTCAATCTTAGAGAACACTGTAGCTCCCTGTAATTGATCAAACAGATCATCAATTCTGGGAAGAGGATACTTATTCTTGATAATCACTTGGTTCAGTTGCCTGTAGTCTATACACATCCTCAGGGTTCCATCTTTCTTCTTTACAAACAGCACTGGCGCTCCCCAGGGAGAAGCACTAGGCCGAATGTACCCTTTCTCTAGCAATTCCTCCAGTTGTTTCTTAAGCTCGGCCAACTCTGAAGTAGCCATGCGGTACGGAGCTCTGGAGATAGGTGCCGTACCTGGCGCCAACTCAATGCCAAACTCCACTTCTCTAATTGGTGGCAAGCCTGAAAATTCTTCAGAGAACACATCAGGAAATTCTTTCACCACCGCCATCTGAGTCAAATCAGAAGTAGAATCATCCTGCACCTTAACATGTGCAAGATAACCCTTGCACCCACTAGCAAGCAACTTCCTGACCTGTAGGAAAGATATCACATGTGGTCCTTGGTCTGACACTAGACCTCTCACAAAAATCCGATTCCCATCTAGCAGATTTAAAGAGATTACTTTCTCAAAGCAATCCACAGTGGCATGATGTGAAGACAACCAGTCCATTCCTAAGATGACATCATAATCTTGCATGTCTAAGAGGATTAGATCTACTAGAAACTCATAACCCTCTACATGCACTACACAATTAGCACAAACAGTGTCTGTAGATAATGACTTTCCTAAGGGAGTACTGACAGACACAACATAATCTAGCATCTTAGGTACAACAGGTAAACATGCAGCAAATCTAACAGATACAAAAGACAGATTTGCACCAGGGTCAAATAAGATACGAGCTAACTGATCAAATACAAATAAGGTACCTTCCACGACGGATCGGGAAGCTCGTGTGTCCTTCTCAGCCACAGCATAAACTCGTGTCTGGACTGTAGGCTTATCTGCGCCTCTATTCTGTATCTCAGGCTCTTTGCAGTCCTTGACCATGTGCCCTGGTTTCTTACACCTGAAGCATACACCATTCCTCTTATGACAGTCTTTCACTAGATGTCCCTTGAGTCCACAATAATTACAAGTCCGGTCCTCTGTGATACTGTTTCTTACATCCCTGGCATCCCTGAACTGCTGCGGTGTATCCCTGGACTGCTGCGGTGCCTTGTGTGAGTAAGGCTTATACCTGCTCTTCTTGTAGTCCTTATGTTTAGGGTACTTCTTACCCTTGCCGCCACTACCATACTGAGGAACCGCCGCCTCAGCTGCAGGAACCACTGTCACGGCAACATGAGAACTCCTCTCAGCTATGTATCTCTCAATGGTGCGTGCTCGCCCAACAGTCTCAACATAGGTCTCCAAGTGCTGAGCACCAACCTGCTCTCTAATGTCCCATCTGAGACCTCTGAGAAACTTAGTAGCTCTCCTCTTTTCAGTGTTTATCAGGTGAGGAGCATACTTTCCCAACTTAGTGAACTGCAATTCATACTGGTCCACAGTCATATCACCTTGCTCCAGGTGAATAAATGCCACCTCTCGGTCCTCCACCAAACTATCTAGGAAGTACTTCTCGTTAAATCGAGACAAGAAGTAAGGCCAATCTACAGTCTCATGTCTTTCTTCGGCAAGTCTCACCACGCCCTTCCACCACTCATCTGCGTCAGCACGCATCATATAGGTGGTCAGACATAACTTGTCTTCGTCCGAGCAACGCATAACTTGGAAAATCTTTTCCAAGCACAACTGCCAGTTCTCGGCAGTACTGGATTCTGAGCCCCCATAAAAAGAGCTGGGACCCAGTTTCTGGAATTCACTCACAAGTGAGGCATAGCGCCGGTGAGCGCCCTCCTGAGAGTCATCCCCCACCGCTCGAGTAGTAGTCTGGGGTCTCTCTTGAGTCAGCTGCTGCAAAAGCTGCTGTTGTGCCTCTTCATGCTGAGTCTGTTGCTGCTGCAGCATCTGAGCTTGCCTCTCTATCATGGCACCTTGTTGCTGTACCATGCCAGTCAGAGCCTCAATAGTTCTCGAGAGATTCGAAGGCTGCTCATCCTCGCCACTAGCATTTCCTCTGGTTCGCACCATCTTAAATTCCTACACACACATGCCATAGTCAGGAAAACAAACATAAACCTATCAGGTGTCTAGCAATACACAAACATGTTTTCCCCCCGAACTAAGTTTTAGCTAGCCAACTCCTCTGATACCATTCTGTAACATCCCGTTATCTTAACCCCAAACAAGCAACACAAATCATGAAAGAAACAGGATGTTATCATATAAGATCGATACATATGCTAGGTAAAACCCCGTTCAGGAAACCCGATCTGAAAATTTCGAAAATCCATACATATAAATCTCCACAAAAACACAATTTCATAAAGGTACCTGCCACCACGCATTCCTTGCACTAGACATATGCAAGGCAACAGTTATATCAAATCCGTATCAAATCCATAAAATCCATAAAGGTACCTGCCACCAGGCAATACTTGCACTAGACATATGCAAGTTACAGGTATATCGAAACCGATTACAAAGAATACACCACAAACCGAATTTCAAAACAAAATCACAAAATCGATTTTTATAAACTCATAACAAACACCGAAACCAGGCTGAAGCCCACGGTGACACAAAAGTCAAACTCATTTAACAGTCACAATCTGACCTCACAAGTTCACATAGTTCACATGGTTCACATAGCTCATATCATTCATATAGTTCGGCCACAACCAGCCCCAAATAATTAAGCACAAAAGTTCTTAAACAGCAAACTAGCGATATCCATGCCAATGCTAACTCAAGAAATGCGCCCCTGCTCTATGCCTGAAAATAGTGAGGGGTGAGCTACACAGCCCAGTGAGTGGATAGTCTAAATCGACCATCCATAACATACACTCAAAAATATAGACAGATTATTTTAAAAATCTTTAACAGGAACATTATGTCAACATATAACAACATAAAGAAAACAGAAGTCATATAAACAGTCAGATGTACACACCAACATATAACAAACTCAGGTTCTAGAGTTATACTCTAAACCAACTCAGATGTACACACCAACACTTAATTAACCTAGTTGTCCAGCATATTCAGTAGTGACCATTATGGTCTAACCCAGCTTTGGCCTAAGCACTGGGAGACTGCAAAATTTCATGCAACATATAAACATGGACAGTGAGTAGAATCAAGAGGTGGCCCCCGCCAGGTCATGATGTGGCACTTTGCTCTAAAACACCCCATAACACATCGATGGATAGTGTGTAGATTCAAGAGGTGGCCCCCGCCGGGTCACGACGTGGCACTTTGCTCTACGACACCCCATATCACAAAAAGAGTGATGACATCAAGAGGTGGCCCCTGTCCGACCAAGACATGGCACTTTGCGTCAAAACCCGTTCTCCCAAAAGGTTCCTACTGGACAACAGACACATCTTATATCTTATTTCACAACGGTGGACTTCTAAGTGTCAACTAGACTCTAGGATAGTCATCACAATAATCATATCGGGCAGGCTGAACATCAACCCCCATCACAATAATCATAACAGGCAGGCTGAACAACAACCCCCTCATCACAATAATCACATCAGGCAGGCTGAACAACAACCCCCTCACATATCACAACACAGGGCTGAAATCTCTAACCCTTAACATATCACATATAGACTATCCCCTTGAGTACACAGTTACACTTAGCCTTAGTCCTATCCATTCCATGACCACAACACATAATATTTGAGTTCACATAACCACATAATATTCGAAAATCACATAATCACATAATTATTCAAAAATCACATAATCACATAGTAGTGTAGTCCTTAGGTTTCATGCTGATTAGTTCAGTCTAACCTTGCTATGTTATCACCCAAAGTTATCAATCAATATTTCATGTCATTACTTTCTGCATACACCATTCAATTAAAAATACATAATAATACAGAAAATTCACTAAATTTCGTTCACAATTAACATAAATGCAGAATATCACATATTCATAGTTTTCTACTAGTTCTGATAACAAAAGACAGAAATACCCCTAGTTCAAAGTTTAAGTCATACAAGAAAAGTTATCCAAAAATTTCGTAAAAATATTCATTACGTCCCTCATGATCCCTAGATTCGTAATTTCAAGTTTTCCCCAATTTTAACTAGGAAATTTACCGAATTACCCCTAGGTCAACTTCAGTCAACAGAAACTTTTATTTCTAAAAATTCCCAAAAAAATACAGTAGAGCCCTCATATACCTAATTTCATGAATATCAGGTTTTCCCCAATTTTTACCCATGCATTTGGGCGCAATTTCATGAAGAAGGGTCGAAATTCTCATTCAAACCCTAACCTTCATGCAATTGAAAAACTAAAGCTACATACAAGCTTAAACAAGGTCTAATTGATGATTAGAAGCCTTAAAAATGAAAAGCCCTAATTGTCATGCAACCTAGGGTTTCGAATTTTAGGGAAAAGCAAAGAAAACGTATACAACTTGCAATCAAGGTTCATGTCATGTTTCTAGGCATCAAACTTCTCTAAAACAAACAATACATCCAAAATTCATGAACTAGGTGAAGGAGAAAATCCACTCACTTAGTTTCGGTTCTTCCCAAGCCTCACCCTTTGCGCCTTCCCTCACACCACCACGTCGCCGGAAACGTTCAAGGACTCGCCGGAAGTCGCCCCAACACCACTCGCTGCCGGCCACCAAAGGAGGAGAAGGAAGAGGGAAGAAGCCGCCACCCTCTCCTTGAGAACAATTGTGAGCAAGAGGGAAACGTGTGAACATGGATCCCTCCACGATTTCTTTCGTTTTGCCCACTAAGCCTCCCAAGAATCCAACCCAATAGCAACATAAGTGGAAGATCCAATAACCCTTTTAGCATAAGTTATTTTTCCACCTCACCTTTAACAAGAGCTCTTACCCTTTTCTAATAGAAAGACACCACTAGCCTAGTGGTGTGCAGCACACACTCTACGCCTTAAGTCGCGGGTTCGAATCCTCTCCGCGACACATTTTTACATAGCAGGAAAAAATGTACAAATCGATACATTATCTCAAAGAAAACGTCCACATAAAAATCAGATAATCAAAACTTTATTTTTTTCTTACCTGCTAATAAATTTCTGGATCTTACATATAGACTATCTTGGATAATGAACATGAGTCATGTTAGGGCACTAGTAATAGATATAGGATTGCCGTCTCCTTGTTTGGAGTGTGATGTTCTAAAGGGGCCCCCTGGATGAGATGATTGAGAAAGTGTATGGCCATACCCAGATGACTATGTTTCATCTGATCTAATCATTCTCATCATATTGGAATTACAGGCTTGACACGCTTGTCCAATAAGAACATCCAGTGGCAAAGGAAACACATATGTCAAGTGACTTGGGTTCACACTTGTGCTGTGGTTTGGGTGTAGTCTTGGAAGACTCTTTCCTTTATATCGGGAGACAGTGATGTGTTGCTAGATACCCCTCACTGATCGTGATAACGTGAGTTATCGTTACCGACATTTAAAGGAAACCCTTAGGGTCGCACAATTTGATGATATGGCTTACTTAAGTCAGATCGTGTGGACTGAATTGTTTGGGTTCAGTTTAAAGGGATTTAAACTCTGATTGTAAGTGAGATCTGGTCTGATCATGTTTGATTGATTAGGGCTTGAGATCGGTAAGCTTCGATCAAGAGAATTGATGCTAGATCGGTGAGATCAGGAGCATCAAGAGATGAACGGTTAGATCTTGAACCTTTAGGGTTTATTGTGATCTAGACCAATGGCTTGGGTTAATTGGTCTTTGAACCAAACCAAATTGAACCGGCTCATCAAGTGAGCGCATGGTTCAAGGGGAGAGGAAAATGTGATGGTTCACTTGGAGTGAACGCATCACACGTTAAGGCTTTGCTAATTTTAGATAGCATGTTGCTAAACGTGACCACGCCTCACGTCGCTTCTCTTGATGCCCTATTGTCGCCTCTTGCCTCTGGCTCTCGACATTCTCGTGTGGTGAAGAGGGTTGACGACAAGGAGAGGTCTCAGCCAAGCAATCAAGTCATCTCATCCCTTCCATTCGACAAGGATTCTTGGAGAACTTTGCTAGCACAAAGATCAACAAGGAGTAGGCGATCACATCTTGTGTGCGCATCTTTTGGAGGAGATCCCTTTCGATCTCTGCTTCCAAGGCGCCATCCAAAGCAATGGCGATGGTATGACTCCTTTTTCGATGTATACATATTTTAGTTGATCATATGACATACATGCTATCGATCTAGAAGCCCTAGCTTCCGCTGCGAAAATTTATATATGCGCCTATTTAGGGTTTCGCCACCCCCCCCCTAGGGACTTTCAAGCTGTGGGATAACCCCACACTCCTTAGGACAGTCATCAAATTCTCCACTAATCACCTTGATCCAATCAAAGTGCTTTAATAGATCCTCCAATTTGACTCAATACTTCATTTGTGAACTTATTGGATTTCTCCTAAGTTCTTAGGTTGGATAAGGCATACCCACACCTGATGAAGCATATAACACCTCTTAGTGCTTGTTTACATGGGTCCACATACATTGCTGTGTAATAGATCCAGCAAGCCAATAGTCCTTCCACCCTTTATGGTCAAGGCAGCATTTGTCACATTGTTCCTTTGAACTAGGCTTACATGTATCATAATCCTGAAAGGATAATGATCCCAATAGTCCATGGACCTTTGGATGTGACCATTGTTCTATGGTTCAACAGACAATGCTATAAGAGTGTGTTTATTGAATCATTGGATCTGATCTTGTGTTACATATAGAACCACAAACTATTATCAACTGTATCACTTCAATAGAACATCTCAGATTAAAGAAAAATATTATTTATTATTTCAAACTGAAATCCTTTCCAAAAGGAATGATGTTCTAACACATAAGCTGATACATAATAGTAAAGTTCTAGATAAAGTCTTCAAGGCAGTGAGATGATATCAGCAGCATCAAATGCTCCGTCCCTGACCCGAGGGTCGATCCCATCAAGCCTCTTCGTCCAACTTCCTTTGAGCTCCTGCACATGTAAAACATATGTGAGCCTCACATACGGTACCCAGTACCCATGAATAAGAAGTAGACAAAAGACCTCGGTAACACAGTACCTGAGCAGATGGATTACATCCCTTCTTCTTTGCCATGCACTTCTTGGCCATTAATCCTCTTCGAAATACCCATGCATTCCCAGTCTTCCGAAGTATTAGCTTCGAAGATACAGAACCATGGTCATTCTCAGATTTAGGCATACACTCTGAAGATCCAACAGAACTCTCCTGATCATTGTCTATAGAGCATGGCGTGAAGAGACCTTTGAGATGTATGATAAGATCATAAATCCCCATCTCATCACATTCAACCTTGACCTATGGGGTCATGCACTCTAAGACAAGAGCAGTGTACTGTTCGTTATCTTCACAATGTTCAAGATAGACATTCCACTCCCACTCATTAGTGAAATACACACTGGGCTGGGATGGAGGTCTTTCAAGAAGATGCACCTTATTCTCTTGTTCCAGTATCTTGGACAAAATCTTGAACCAATTTGTCCAGTTTGTCCCATCCAACTTATTTTTATAAAGTTTCAATCTTAGATTAGGAGATGCGATCTACAATAAGCAAATAAGTAAAATAAGTACTATAATAAAGCATTTAACAAGGACTTTAAATTTAAATGCTATGCTCCCACTACTTTCAAAACAAGTTGAGAACTCTCAAACTCAACATGGAAATAAGTGAGTAGGATCCTAATTTCACATGAGGTCTCCGCGACTCACGAGGGTGAGTTGGGATGCACAGAGAATCCCATGCTTCCTTAGGTAGGCATGCTAGCCAATTGTGCCGTGCACAACTCCTCTTAGTTAAGACAGACTAGGCGCCCTGTGTCCAGCGAGGGCTGGATACAACACAGAACCCCATCCTCTCAACAGCTGCCTCTAGTGATTCATCATGTCAGTGACATATGAAAACTAGTCAAGTCTGGTCCTAACCGTTATGCCCAGGGCCAACGAATTCCTTGCGAAGGCACGCCCAGGTTAAAACTGGACTGGGGAAATCTTTCACCTCACACCTTCTAAAGATAAGTGGGGTGTGTCCCACGAGGGTGGAAAACATTTCACAAACACCACCGATCGATAGTTTGATGAGGGCTACGCGTTAGAAGGCTATTGACTTGATATTTCAATGAGAGTTTTTTCATGTTTATTTTATTCTTTTCTAGCATGCAGTTTTCCTATGGTTATGGCAGCAAAGGAAAAACATCACAGGCATGCTATGGACAAAATAATAAACCATCATAGGCATTCTAGTTTGGTCGATATGGTCATAGCCCTTTTCATACACATAACTTGTCACGAGCCATGTGACATGTTATTGTGCATCCAAGGGTTGCGAGTCCCTAAAGCAGATCAGCCCATGCCAGAAGCCGAAAGCAAGTGTCCTTCCTTCAGCCGCAAGTCCATCACCACGCTTCCAAAGCTGGCGCCACTTCTGACTCCGATTGAAGAAGACTCCTTGTTGTCAAGATGAAGCCTTAACCTATCATGTAAATCTACATCTATTCTAAACAAGATAAAAAATTCTTTACAAGAAGATAGGGAGAGAACCACACATAGGTGGAAAGAGTTTTTACAAGCATTCATCACAAGTGGAAACATGCTTCTACATCACAACACAGGAGGGCACTCGCTATGACCATATCAACCCAATCAAGTGGCGCATGTAAAATTTGAAAATCCAGAAAAATCAAATTTTAGCACCTTATGCGCCAACATCATCCAAAGCACTCTCTTAAGCAATTTTATGCCATATTTAGATAAAGTTCCATGATGATTTCATAGACCCTATCGGCTGGCAGTTTTGTCAGATCAAGAGACCCGGCCAGTCCGAAGACACAATGCCCGTCCTACTTGACAAAACCACGTGCGCCTTTGGTCTTAAATCAATCACAAACAAAATCCAAGTTTCGGCCACAAAGATGAGAAGAGAGGTCTGGATGAAAATGCTTTCTACGTGAAACGCGCATGGATAGATGAAAAATTTTCAAAAATTTTCATACAAGCAAACATACACCTTGTGTTTCTCGCAAGTACCTCTGATACCACTGTTAGGGAATACCGGGTGTAATTTAAAATTTTGCAGTCCCAGGACACAGCGGAAGGATCATTACACCCGAAACATATTCCGGTCCCAAGGATCCATGCGAGAGAGAAGACACAAGGATGTGTTAGAGATGTACCTCTTTTGCTTGTCTAGTTGCCGAAGCCATGTTGAAGACGATCAAGTGCTCGCCCTCTACAAGTATCCACGCGTCGACTCCTTGATCGTTGCTCCCTTCCACGCTTGGTGCTAGCCTCGGGAAGAGAATCAAGCCTTCACCTCACTTGCGCCACCTTCAAGAGAATTTGCGCCAAGGAGGGGATATGGAAGATGCCGCCAAGGACTTCCCTCTTCTTCTTTGCTTGCGCCACCTCCAAGGTGCGCCTATGGCCAAGGAACGATGTGGGCTTGTGGCAAGAAGATGCCACCAAGCACAAAGAATCCTTGCACCAAAGAAGAGAGGAAGAGGAAGAACTTTCGGCTCCAAGGAAGAAGGAGATTGCGCTCCTTGATGAAGAAGGAGAGCTCCAAGCTCTCAAGTTGTCGCCACCCTAAGCTTCCAATTCTCTCCAAGAGATGTCGCCACCAAGCCCTTCTCTAAGTTATGTCAAGAGGTGAAGAAGGAGAAGAAGGCTTGCGGCTTCAAGGAGGAAGAAGGCTTGCGCCATCTTTAAGTTGTCACCCTTTGCCCTTGCTCACGCCTCTCTTTGTGTCTTCACGCCTCCAAGGAGTTAACCGTTTTAGAGGGGGCGACTAGGGTCTTATTTATAAGGGCAAGAGGCGGTTTAGGGAGGGCCAAGATCATGCCAAGTGGGCGGCTAGGATGAAGGGGGTTTGTGGCAAGGAAAGTCTCCAAGACTTTTCCATAAACCTCATTCAACCTATCCTTATTTTCCCTATAGCCATATCAGCCCAAGAGATGCCTTAAAAGCATGCATTCCATCCTAGGAAGAAGGGCTAGGCGCCCTTTACTTCCATAATGAAGCAAAGGCGCCTCCCTCACCCCATTATGCCCTTAGGCGCCAATGGGGTGAGATTTCTCCCCATTATGCCCTTTTAGCCTTTAATCTCTTCATGACAACTTATTATTGGGCCTCATTGGATAATGAGCTAGCCCAAACTTCATGGTATGGGTTGATTAAGGCATTGGATCCAATCCAATGCAACTCTAATCCAAATGTGACCAATCTAGGTCAATTGCAGGTCAACCTGCCAAAAAATGAAGTTTGGCTCCAATAATTTTCTTCCAACTCATCAGGCCCATTGGCACTGATGAAATCTTCCAAATGGATCCAAGTTATCCAATAACTTGATCCTAAGGCTTCTGATTAAAGCAACGTCAAGAGTCTATTGCGTGTGACCCTGCAGGATCCATATGACGATGGCAATGATGTAAACATCATAAGTAGTGAGGGGTATCTAGCAACACATCACTACTACCCATGTCATAGGACTTAAGTCATTATGGAAACAACTCCTAACAAGCAATGAGGATTCCCATTGCATTATAGATCCCTTTGCCTAAACTGATATCCTGCCATTGGATTAGTCTCAAGTTTATCAATCCAATGCTTTGGTCATGACTCAACAAGTGTGGCCACACATTCCTGTCATGCACCAATAAGGTGGGGCGCCCCGAGTGGATATCATGCTTCCAATAAGGAAGGGGCAAATCCTACTATTGGTCATCCATGTCTCTACGTGACTTATGACATGCCCAATGACAGTCGTTTTGGTCCCCCAATTACGGAGAGACGTAAGACTGTATCAAAGCATACCCATCATCAAATCTAGACATGAATACCTCAAGTCTAAGGATCAATGCAAACCTCTTGCATGTGAGATTGACTTGTTGACTAGACAAGTCAATCCTCACGGTAGATCACTCTAGTGCATCCAATGCACCTGTATGTCTGCGTTACCGTGCCCCGCACTTAACCAGCCCATACACCAGTCTCACATGTACCAAAGCTATCCCATATCTGCTAAGGTACCTTGTCTAGGGATTTCTTATAAGAATTGATCCAATCCAAACTCCTGGGACATTATACATGCAACTCAATACATCAACGCAGGTAGAGAAGTCTGCATAATAACGACCATGCCTATATAAAGAGTAATAGATCTATCAAAGTACATTCAAACAATGCCTGTCCATGTCCATACATTGGTCTTCAGGGCATATACACCAACAGTAATAACGGTTGTCTTGGGCATATCACGACCCATATGAGAAGATCATTGAACAGACATAGGATTTGCCCCTTCCTAAGGGATGCATGATATCCATGGAGCTCCTCTTTAGTTTTATGACTGAAAGTGTATGGCCATACCCAGGTGAGACCTGATTTAGTTATAGCCATGAGATTGGATAAAAACAAGTGGTGACACACTTGGCAAATCGGATATCAGTTCGGCAAAGAGACTGTAATGCATCTGTACCTGATTGCGATGATGGGGATGTCGATGTCGATATCCATTCTAATGACTTGGGTAGCAGCGATGCACTGCTAGGTGCCACTCACTGCTTGTGGTGACCTTTGGTCAGCATTGCCACCGTCAGAGGAACCTACAAGGTTGCACACCTTAATACTCGAGTTCTTGTATTGATCGGAATGGCTTATTATCGAGTTATTGGATAACTCGGATCTATTTTGGAGATTTCATCAACGCCAATGCGCCTGATGAGATGGAAGAAATTCATTGGAGCTAACTTCCATTTATGGCATATTAACCATGGTTAGCCTAATTTGACCTTGGGTTAAATTGGATTGGATCCAAGGGCTTGGTTAACATGTATGATGGACCTTGGGCTGAGCCCATTGTAAAGTTGGGCTTACTGGGCTTAAGGAGAAGGAGAAAGTAGGCGTGTGCATAACCCTAGTTAGACTAGAGTTAACGCCTATGGTTTGAAATTAATCATATGGGTTATTTAATTAATTAATTAGAATCCTAATTGGATTAGGACTAATTATTTATTTAATTAATTAGAATCGTAATTAGATTAGGATTTAATTGTTTAAATAATTAGAATCCTAATTGGATTAGGATTTAATTGTTTGAATCAATTAGAGTCCTAATTGGATTAGGACTTGATTAATTCTCCTACATCCTCTCCTAGCCGCCCACTTGATTTGAATTGTGGCCACACATTAGACCGCCTCTTGCTCTATATAAGAGGCCCTAGACGCCCCCTCTTCACACACAATTAATCTTGAAGGCGTGATCACAAGAGAGAGGCGAGAGCAAGAGGTAGTGGCGCACTTCTCTTCCATCCAACCCTAGCCGAGAACACTTCATCTTCCTTTCCTCTTGGCGTGAGGAACTTGGTGTTGCTTGGCGACTTCCTTCTCCTCATCTTCCTCTTGGCGCATATACCTTGAAGGTGGCGCAAGGCTTGAGGAATAAGCACAAGGCTTGGATCTTCTTCTCGAGGCTAGCACCGGGCGTGGAAGAAGAGGACTCGAGGTGATCCGTGTGTGCGAGACTGCAGAGGGCGCACGCTTGGGCGCCTACTTCGACATCAGCCTCACCTTGCTCAAGATATTTTCTATCTCATCGTGTTGACTCCCTCGCTTGTGTTCTTCACTGGGTTTTTGGGACCGGCTCGTTTCAGGGATACTGCTTCCGCTGTGCAATATTTTGTGTAATTTCTATCTCTGAAAATTGTAAAATATCCCCGGGGTTTCCCAACATCAAGGACATCAACCAATCAATTACCTTGATCATCTTCCCTAATGCCATATGAACCAAAGCCTGGCCAACCAAGCTTAGAGGCAACCATATGCACCCAATGCTTGCCAAAAGAGATGAGTCTTCCACTCTTGTGCCTAGACCTAGTCAAATGCGCCAAGAGTGTTGCCAATCAAGACACAAGGTGCCAATCCTAATGTCATTAGGATTCCATGCATCCATTGCTTACTATAGTGGCCAAGCAATACTTCTATAAAAGTCTCATGTGATTAAATCATATGAAATTTGATTTGATAAACTTTAATCACAAAGTATGATGCCTAATGAGGCCATAGGCGTCAATCCTAATCCAATTAGGAGTCCATATGACTAGGCCCAATTAACATCCCCTTTAAGCCCATTAATCTCATTCTTATGACCCATTAGGCCATGCCATACTTCAATGAGCAAGTTGATTAAGCCAACGGACTCGATCCGATGCAATTCTGGTCAAATGTGGCTAACCATGGTTAACCCGGGGTCAACTTGCTAAAAATACAGTTTGTCCCTAATCGGTTTCCTCCATCTCATGAGGTACATTAGCACTGATAGAATATCCCAAATATATCCAAGTTATGAAATTACTCAATCATAAGGCTACCCGATCAATATGAGAACTCTAGTATCAAGGTATACAACCCTATAGGTTCCTCTAATGTTGGTAGTTATGAACTCATATCATCACAAGTAGTGAGTGACACCTAGCAGTGCATCACTACTACCCAAGTCTTCGAAGTGGATATCAACATCGATATCCCCATCATCCCAACAAGGTATCCATGCATTACAGTATCTTTGCCAAACTAATATCTGATTGGACAAAGTATGTCACCATTTTGTTTGTACCCAATCTCATGGTCATGACTACATCAGGCTTTCACCTTGGTATGGCCACACACTTTTAGTCATGCAACCATATAGGGCCCTTAGATTTCAAGCTTCCCTTAGGAAAGGGCAAATCCTATGTATGTTTGTGGATCTTCTCATATGGGTCGTGACATACTCAATAACAACTGTTATACCTCCCAACTATAGTTAGGTGTTAGGTTGTATCAAAGTATGTCCCTAACCATATAGAAGGGTCAATGACCTCAAGTCAAGGGATCAATGCATCTGTTGGTTAATCATCATAGTGGGTCGATCAAGTATATTCACTACTAATATACTCATATGTCTACATTAGCACCATGTGCCTAACCTGTACATATACTAGTCTCACATATACCAAAGTTATCCCTTATACACTCAGGTACTTGATTGGAAGACATAAGTTCGAGCCTAGATAAAACTGTCCCTAGGGACATTATCATGAAAATATACAAAGATGTTGGTGTAAACATAGCATAATAAAGACAATACCATAATGATATATATAAAATATTAGTGTCAAGTAGTACAATAGTTGGACCAACAATAGGTCCTAGGGAATAAACACCAACATAGAGAACAAACCAAACTCCTTTTAGAAGAACTTCATCTTCATGAAAAGGGAATTGGCTATTCATTGTATGAGATTAAAGGAATTCACCCTTCTGTTTGTATGCATAGGATCCTTCTTGAAAATGATAACAAACCCAATGTTGCATGAATCCTAGCATGAAGGAATTGTCAAGAAAGAAGTGTTGAAACTTTTGGATGCAGGGGTAATTTACCCCATTTCTAATAGCTCTTGGGTTAGCCCTGTCCATGAGGTAGAAAAGAAAGCAGGGTTGACGGTAGTGAATAATGATGCCGACGAGCTCATACCAATAAGGATGGTTACTAGGTGGAGGATGTGCATTGACTATAGGAAGTTGAATAAAGCTACCAGAAAAGAACATTTTTCTCTTCCATTCATTGACCAAATGTTAAAAAAGATTGCCTCATAAATCATATTTCTATTTTTTGGATGGGTTTTTAGATTTCTTCCAAATCCCAACCCACCTAGAGGACCTAGAGAAAACTACTTTCACCTGCCCTTATGAAACATATGCATATACAAGGACATAAGTTGGCCTCTACAATGCTCCAACTACATTCCAAAGGACAATGATGGCCAATTTCTCTAATTTCAATGAGGATTTTATGGATAAATTTTTTGTTTATGGCACCTCATTTGATGATTATCTATCTAGCCTCTCTAAGGTCTTGTAGTGCTGTGACGAGGTAGACCTACTATTGAACTAAGAGAAATGACACTTTATAGTCTAGGAGGGGATAGTACTTGGTCATTTGATATCTGAGCATGGGATTGAGTTGGATAAGGCCAAAGTTGAAGTGATTGAGAAGATGAAGCCACCAACTTTATTGAAGGGAATCTAGAGTTTCCTAGGCCATGCTAGATTCTATTGGTGATTCATTAAAGATTTTTCCAAAATTGCTTGTCCCTGGACTAATCTACTTGCTAAAGATTTTATTTTCTATTTTGATCATAACTACAAGGAACCTTTTAACAAGCTTAAAAGTGCTTTGATCATCGCACCCATTATGAAACCCCCTAATTGGTCTTTGCCATTCAAACTTATGTGCGATGCAAGCGACTTCATTGTAGGGGTTGTATTGGGCCAATAAAAAGAAAAGAAGCTGCATGCAATTTATTATTCAAGTTCGACTCTTGATGAAGTACAAATTAACTATGCCACATCCAAAAAGGAGCTTCTTGCCATTATGTTTGCTTTCGATAAGTTTTGTTCATATTTGATTAATTCAAAAGTCATTGGGCATAATAATCTTGTAGTTATCAAATATCTCATCACTAAGAAGGATGCCAAACCCAGATTGATTAGGTGGATTCTTCTTCAACAAGAGTTTGATGTTGAGATTCAAGATAAAAAGCGAAGTGAAAACCTTGTTGCTAATCACCTTCCAAGACTGGAAAAGGAAAAACAATGAGAAGATAATGAAGAAATGGAGAAAAAATGATTCTTTCCTAGAAGAGCACCTTCTAACACTTTCTGGACAAGAAGCTCCCTAGTATACAGACATTGTGAATTTCTTAGTTTATGACATCCTTCCTCCTGATCTCACTTTTTGGGAAACCCCAGGGATTTTAAAATTTTAATTACATGTTTAGCGGAAGCAAATTCTCGAAACAAGTCATGCCTAAAAACCCAATATATCAATGCTTGCGACGGGGTCAACACGATGAGAGGAGAAAGTACCTAAGAGCAAGAAGATGCGATACCGATGTAGGCGCCCAAGTGTGCGCCCTCTACAGTCTCACACACACAGATCCTTAAGTCCTCTTCTTCCATGCCCGGTGCTAGCCTCGGGAAGAGGATCCATGCCTTTAGACTCCTTCTTCTATGCTTGCACCACCTTCAAGGAAGAAGAGCAAAGGAGAGGGAAGTGTAGGAGAAGATGACGCCAAGTCCAAGTCCTTCTTGCACCAAGACGAGAAGAAGAAGAGAACCTTGTGGCTAGGTTGATGGAAGAGATGCGCCAATGTCCATTTACTCTCTCCCTTTGGATGATCTTTTTGCTAAGGAAAGGAGCTCTCACATATGTGATGTCATTTTGGAGCAAGGGGCGGCAACACAAGTGTTATAGGCACATTCAACAAAGAGACATGCGACTAGGGTTTAGGGGAGAGCAATTAGGGTTTGATGTAAGAAAAGACTCCAAGCCTTTTCCATAATCATCTTCCCATCAACCATATGTGCTTGCCACTTCCCAAAATAAGTTCTATAAGCCATATGTGCCCTAAGCCATGCCTTAGAGGCAAGGTTTCCATCCAAGGATGAAGGGGGAGGCACCAATTGCTTCCTAATGGAACACCTTGCACCAACTCCTCCCCATTATGCCCTTAGGCGCTAATGGGGTGAGTTTTCTCCCCATTATATCCTTATGCCCTCTTATCTCTTCATGACAACTTATTATTAGGCCTCATTGGGTAATGATGAACTAAGGTTCCTCTGACGTTGATAGTGATGAACTAAGGTCATCACAAGCAATGAGTGGCTCCTAGCAGTGCATCAGTGCTACCCAAGCCATCGGAATGGATATCGACATCAACATCCCCATCATCGCAATAAGGTACTGATGCATTACAGTCTCTTTGCCAAACTTATATCCGATTGGACAAGGGTGTCACCACTTATTTTCACCCCATCATCGCAACTACGGTGAGGTGTTAGGTTGCATCAAAGCATGTCTCTAACCATATAGAAGAGTCAATCACCTCAAGTCAAGAGATTAATGCATCTCCTGTCACTTGTGAGGATAACTCATGACAACAAGTCATAGCCTTACAACGGATCGGTTCAGTATATCCACCACTGATATACCCATATGTCTATGTTAGCACCTTGTGCCTAACTTGCCCGTATACTAGTCTCACATGTACCAGACCTGTCCCATATCCACTAAAGTATATTGAGTAGGGACAAGAGTTTGAGCACAGATCCAATTTGTCTCTAGGGACATTATCATGTAAGTACATAATCGCAGATGTAAACAAATCATAATAATGACAATGCCAGAATGATATATTAGAAATATCAATGTCAAGTAGTGCAAAAGATAGAACAATAACAGGTCTTAGGGCATAAACACCAATAATCTCTCACTTGCACTTAGACCTGAAGGTTGAGAAATCTCAACCCCATCTCCCTTGTATCACTATCATGATTCTGCTGCGCCAAAGCCTTGGTCAGTGGGTCTACTAGATTGTTCTCTATGTCAACTCAGCTAATCTTGACATCACCTCGGCCAATGATCTCTCTAATCATGTAAAATTTCCTTAGTATGTGTTTGGACCTTTGATGAGATGGTGGATCCTTTGCTTGTTCAATTGCTCTAGCAATGAACTTCCTTATTCAAATGACTTATTTGGCTGCCTCAGAAACTGTGACATACTCAGCCTCAGTTGTAGAATCAACAATGGTTGATTCCTTGAAGCTTTTCCAGCATATGGCGCCTCCATTCAATTCAGACACATAGCTTGCCTATGATCTGAAGTCATTAGGGTCAGACTAGAACGACGCGTCAGTGTAGCCCTGAACACTGAGCTCTTCCTATCCCTCGTAGACAAAGAACAAATCCTTAATTTTTCTCAGGTACTTTAGGATGTTCTTTACAGCCACCTAGTGCTGTAGACCTAGATTGGATTGCTATCAGTTGGTTGTGCTTACAGCATAAGCCACATCTGGTCTAGTACACAACATTGCATACATGATTTGTTGGGAATCCCCAGACCTCAGAAAAACTTTAAACACAATGGAAGCGGAGGTCCGAAACAGAATTCTAGAAACACCAGGATCACTTACAAGAGAAAACCGAAGGATGTGAAGAGCAATACCTTATCAATCAACTTTAGGAGCGACCGATGATGAAGACGCGCAAGGGCCTGTCCTCTATAATCGCGCACACACGGACTCCTCGAGATCTCTCCAACCTCCACGCGTGGTGCTAGCCTCGAGAGATGAGATCCACGCCTCGTGATCTTCTCGACTTGTGCCAATGCTAAGGAGAAGAAGGATGTTGGTGACAAGGAGTGGGTAGCACTACCACTTGTCCCAACCCTTGATACAAAAAAAAACTTTTATTGTAATGAGCACCGGCGCACATCGGAGATTTTTCCCATGTGGGATAATGAGCACAGGCACGCCTACTCACAATTAAGCGTCATGGGTTCGAATCCCCGCAGACGCAATTAATTGTAAATTGCACCCAAGCTTATTAATTAGCCAAGAGAAAAATTCTCTTGCCAATTAATAATTTTATTTTATTCATGTGACTAAAGTGTCAAGCCCCAAACTTGCACCAAGACCCTTGTTTGAGGCATTTTGACAACACAGGTCAATAGAGGTCAAACGTGGTCCACTAGTGGTCAAACATGAACTAAAATAAAACATCATCTCCTCTATAAAAGTCTCAATGGATCAGTTCCCCAAAAAGATTCGAATCACATAATGATTCGATTAGAGGCTAAACGATCAGTATGAGAACTCAAGTGTCAAGGTGTGTGACCTAGTAGTTTCTTCAGATGTTGGTAGTGATGACTAAATCATCACAAGCAATGAGTGACACTTAGCAGTACATCATTGCTACCCAAGTCATCAGAATGGTATCATCATCGACATCCCCTAAAACTGCGACAAAGTACAAGTGCAGCTTTGTCCTTTTGCCAACTAACGTCCAGATTGGGCAAGTGTGTCACACTTAATCCCAATATTATGACATGACTAAATTAGGTTCTCACCTGGGTATAGCCATACATTTTCAGTCATGCATATAGGGGCACCATTGACAATCAAGCTTCCCTGTATGGAAGGGGCAAATCCTCTATTGGCACATTAATGACGCCAAAATATATAGTATATTTTGTATCATTGTGAATATCTTTTCATGCTAGATTGAAGATCTTTCACTTGTTTTCATGCTTAATTCATCGAATATTGCAAAGTCTACTTCTATTTCGGTTTTTCATGGTTTTCAGGTAAAAAGGCACTATTTTTAGGCATTTTCAAGCAAAATCAAATACATTGAAAGATTACCATCATCAAGAGGAGATCACCCAAGAAGTTTCACGCAAAACGGAGCAACTCTGCAAATTACGGCAGTGCCGTAATCCATTTTACGGTACCGTAATTTCAGACAGTACCGTAAAATCCGAGCCCTGCCGTATTTTGAAGAATTTCCGAACAGAAAGTTTTTCAGATTTTACGGCACAGCCGTAAATAATATTACGGTACCGTATTTCAAAATGCTTCAGAACAGAAACTTCACTCAATTTTACGGCACTACCGTAAGAAACTACATGGGCCGTGACTGCCAAACGTTCGCGAATAGAGAGTTCAGCCAATTTTACGGCACTACCGTAAACCAGATTACGGTGCAGTAATTTCCAGCCTTTTCAAGAACAGAATACTCGAGGGATTTTACGGCAGTGCCGTGAACTATTACACTACCATAATTCCTTATTTGATCACGACGCGTAGGTCAATATCGACGCCCGATTCTTGCGGAGAAGATTGCGAGCGATCCAGAGCTTTAAACTGGATGCCGTAAGAAGCAATAGGGGATCTCGTCATGAGAGGATTACAGAGAGACCAAAAGCCCCAATTTGCATCCATTGTCGAGGGAGAAATTGCGATTCACGCTGCCGCCTAGGGTTTCGCCGCCGCGACCGATCCAAAGCACCTCTAGCCATGATTTTCATACTGAAGCTTCATCTGAAAAAGGAGACCACACAACATAAGTTTTATATCGAATGGAGATCGATTGGAAGAGGAATCGAAGAAAGAAGAGGTGCCGGCACTGTTCATCGCTTTCAATTGCAAATTACGGCTGTGAAATACTTCACAGCCGTGCTATATTTTCTAAACTTCTCTTTTCCTTTGATTTTCGATCTTCTGAAATCATGACTTATTGTAATTTCTTCATGATGCTAGCTTAAACTATTTTTGGGACATAGGGGAGTAATTCACCCGATTTTTAATGACTAGATGACTACTTCTTCACTATTTCGTTGTGTTTAATCTTAACATGATGATTTTGCTCATGTGACAATTGTGCTTAGACTCTCTATAGTTCCATGTTACTAATTAAGTTCTTAGAATTTTCGCTATTGACAGAAAGGTAATTGCTTGAGAATTTGGAACCCTAGAATTGCATGTTAGGAACCCTTCCTTAGGTTAGATCCTATTTGATCTGTTCTAGTAGAATAATTGCCATGATTATAATATGAATCTATAGATCGAGTCTATTTGTCAAACGTGGAGATCTTGTGCGAAAGCAAGGATCGGAACGTTGGAGATCCATGGGTAGAACTAGTGTCGAAACTCGGATGTACGAAAGTGATCCTTGAGTTCCACTAGAGATTATCAACCAAGAATTCGGATGCACGAAAGTGATCCTTTAGTTCATTGTTTGATGATTTACTTATCTTCAACGTTGGGATGAATCTTGCGCGAAAGCGAGGATTAATCCCTGCTCAGTTGTTTGCATGAAAGTGAAACAATTCTTTTATTAAGTAAATTACATCTTCATCATATAAAATTGAACTGACGAAAACCTTATCATGTCTAGTCATAAAAGTTGAAGTGAACGAAACCCTAGTCCTAGCTTTTCTCTCTGATAATTTCATTTTTATTTTCCAATTGCTATTTTTCACCAATTCGATTAGCCTAGATAGTAAGAAATCAATTATTCAGTACTTGATAATGAAGGACTCTGTGGGATCTATATTTTCTTTATTACTTCGAGTATCCGTGCACTTGCGGACACTACAAGTTTAGGGACAACAAGTTTTTGGAGCCGTTTCAGGGGGTGACAGTTCCCTGTGCGCCAAATAAGTTTTGGCTGCGACACCTTAAATTAGTCTACCTACTTGTATCTATAAGTGTGTCCTTTCGGATCACATCAAGTTTTTGGCGCCGTTGCCGGAGACCTTAGTTTTGTCAATATTGAAGACATTGAGATTATTGCTAGACTAGGTTTTTATTTACTGTTTTTATTTATTTTTGTTATTTTATATTTTTCTTGAAATCACTTGATCTATGTACTTTGCATGCGTAGAAATCTTATGTTAGGACCACTTGTTCCATTGGATCCGGAAATCAACAAAACTCTTAGAGCGCGCAGGAAGTTGAGACTAGAAGAAGATTCACAAGAGATTCAAGAGGAGATTCAAGAAGAAGTTGTAGAGATGGCAAATAATCAAAGAACATTGAGGGACTATGCAGCCCCTAACCCACGAGAAATTCATTCCTGCATTGCTAGACCCGCTATCAAAGCAAATAACTTCGAAATTAAACCTGGTTTTATCTCCATGATCCAACAGAACCAGTTTGGAGGATCTCCACTGGAAGATCCAAACTTGCATCTTTGTTTATTTTTAGAATTTTGTGACACTATTAAGATGAATGGAGTTTCTAATGATGCACTCAGACAAAGGTTATTTCCTTTTTCACTCAGGGACCGGGCGAGGATATGGCTTCAATCGCAACTAACCGGAACCTTCACAACATGGGAGCAGCAATCAAATTCCTTCTTGACAAAATATTTCCCTCTAGGCAAAACAATCCAACTAAGAAATCAAATTACAAACTTTCAACAAAGAGATGGGGAGTCATTTATTGAGGCCTGGGAGAGATTCAATGAATTACAGCGGAAGTGTCCTCACCATGGCATTGAAGATTGGAGTTAATTGCAAACTTTTTACTATGCTTTATCAAATAATACCAAATTAACTGTGGATGCTGCTGCAGGTGGAGCTCTTATGAGCAAAACACCTGATGATGCCTTCAGATTACTAGAAGAGATGGAACTGAAACACAATCAATGGAATACCGAGAGAGGAGTACTTTACAAGCCTTCTCAAGGTAAGGGTGAAAGTGATGAATGGCGATCCTTAGCAGAGAAGGTAGACTTTGTGTGCAGTAAGTTTAATTCTATGCAAACTGCTTCTGTTTCTGCTATCACTTGTGAAATTTGTGGCAATGATAGTCATTCTTCTGAACATTGTAGAATAGTTGTTGATCAGGGTAATGAGCATGTGAATGCCATAGGGAATTATAATCAAAGTAGACCTAATGATCCCTATTCTAGTACATATAACCCTGGATGGAGAAATCATCCCAACCTTTCATGGAAGAACAATAACAATGTAGGGGGAAACACTGAAAACAAAGGATATCAAAGACCAAACCAGAATCAAAATCAAAATCAGAATTCAAATATAGAATCCATGTTTGAAAAA
The DNA here is from genome assembly GCA_027563935.2 of Costus lasius. Taxonomy (NCBI): domain Eukaryota; kingdom Viridiplantae; phylum Streptophyta; class Magnoliopsida; order Zingiberales; family Costaceae; genus Costus; species Costus lasius. The sequence goes on from CM050448.1 coordinate 32,791,052, forward strand.
ATAATGGCCAGTCAAAATTAGTTTATGTTAAGTCAAGATAGAAAAATTGGAGAGTTTATGTCTAAGCAAGACCAACTCATGTCAAATCAAAATAGACAAATTGATGAATTTAAGGAAAGTTTTCATCAAATCAACTCCAGATTGGAAAGAGTAGAAGCCCACAACAAAATTCTTGAAAATCAGATTGCCCAACATGCTAGTGTACCTTACAGACCCCGTGGGAAGTTGCCTGCAAAACCTGAGATAAACCCTAGGGAGTATTGTAATGCCATCATGAATAGAAGTGGGAAACAACTAGGAGAACCTAGAGGGAGGTTTGAAAACACTAAAAAAAGGCTTAATGATAATGAAGAGGAATTAGAGTTAGGAGAATCCTCTTCACATGAGGAACCCCAAACTTGTTTACCACCTCAAAAGGGTGATAAACCTAAAGGAGATGAATCATGTGAAAAAGACAATCATAAACCTAATTTGTCTGCTCCTTACCAGCCACCTATACCCTTTCCTCAAAGGTTAGTTCATAATAAATTAGATAAAAAATTTGGCAAATTCCTTGAAATCCTGAAAAAGCTATATGTTAACATTCCATTTACTGAAGCTATTACTGAAATGCCATCTTATGCCAAGTTTTTAAAGGAAATTTTTTCTAGTAAAAGGAAACTAGATGATTATGGCACATGCACTGTTACTTTTACTGAAGATTGTAGTGCTGTCATACAGAACAAACTGCCACCTAAACTGAAGGATCTAGGTAGTTTTATTATACCTTGTTCAATAGGCACTATCGCTATTGACCGAGCCTTATGTGACCTAGGTGCTAGTGTGAGTCTAATGCCTCTTTCTACTTACAGGAAACTAAATCATGGAGAGCTAAAGCATACATCCATATCCTTACAGCTCGGAGACTCATCGGTAAAGTATCCTGTAGGAATTTTAGAGAATGTTTCTGTACAAATTGGTAAGTTTTTCATTCCTGCAGATTTTGTAGTGTTAGACATGGAGGAAAATTCTAGAAATCCTATAATTCTTGGTAGACCATTAGTGGCCACTACTAAGGCAAATATAGATGTGAAAGAGGGAAAGATTACTTTTGATATATGTGACAACAAAATTGAATTTAATCTTAATGATTCATCGAACAAACTTTCATACTCAGGATCTTGTTGTACTATTGAAATATTTAATGATGAAATTTATGATGTTTCAAGTCTATTTGATGAAACCTCAAATAATGAATCTGACAATTTTTTTGAGGGTATTGATGAGAAATTGCAGAAAAAGAAAAAGACAACTAGGAAGAGAAGAAGAGGAAGCTCTAGATTGATTGACAAAATAGAAAGGATTCTGAGCAAATTTAGATACTGTTTCAAGATTGAGCCTTATGTTGAAAAATCAGGAGGGTAATTCAGGAGTTCACGATCAAATCCGAGTGTTAAAGGGTCAAGCTAATGACCTTTAAATTAGCGCTTCTTGGGAGAAAACCCAAGCTTTCTTACCTCTATTTTGCTTTCTTTAACTTAATTTTAGCTTGATACTAATTTTTCTTTTATTTTTGTAGGTAAATTATGATTTGGAGCAAATTACGGAACTACCGTAAAGTATTTTACGGTACCGTATTTCTAGCCTCTTTCGATCAGAAAGTTGTCGCGAAATTACGGTATCGCCCTAAGGTATTTTATGGTACCGTATTTTCGACAAAAATTTATTTTTTGATTTTCTAAATTTTCAATTTTTGAAAAAAAAAATTTAAAATTTTGCTTTTTGAGTGTTACGGTAGGTACCGTAAGCTATTTTACAATACCGTAATTCTGCGTCGTTTTTGAACAGAAAGGTTCCGAGATTATACGGCGGTGCCGTAAAGGATTTTACGGTACCGTATTTTTGAACCACTTTCGAGCCGAGAGCTTTTGTGATTTTACGGCAGTGCCGTAAGATATTACACTACCGTAATCTGCTTTTCGACACGCGAGTTATGTGCCATATTTGGGATTCTGTCGGGCCGTTTTTAGGGTTTTACCTTCATTCTCACTCGCTCTTGAGCTACTCTTGAATCTCTGATCGTCTCTGACCTTCAGTGGACACCGGCGACCTTTCCCGTTCAACTCTCGCCGTCGATTGGGTAACTGTTTCACTGATTTTTCCAATTTAACGAGTTTTTTTTAGTTTTCTCCCCTTTTTCTCATTTTCGCTCCATTCTCAACCATTTTGAGTGATTTTTGTTTCTATTCACTCGTTAGAGGATGAACTTTCAATTCCTTGTTGTTTGAAAAGAATTTGGGTCGATTTAATAGGTGATTTGAGCTGAAATAGGTTGAAACATGGCAAATTTACTGTTCACTCACGGTTTTGTTGATTTTTGGAGTTTGAGCTGGAGTTATGAGTTGATTTTCATTTCCTAATTACTTGATTAGTGTTTCTGATGATGTTGGAACTATGATTCATGCTTGCCATATTGAGTTGAGATTGAGATTACTCACTCTATTTTTACTCTATACTTATGCTTATGATACTTGAAGAGCATGGTAATTGAATAGCCATTGACTTAATCTGAACTGTTATACTGTTATGTTGCCATTAAATTATGAAATTTGTAGTTGTGTATACACCCATGGCTCCAAGGACAAAGACAATTTTTCCAAGAAGGGAAGGAGTAAGCCTTATGGGATGGAGTCACCTCCCCCTGATTCTTCACAGGCTGCTGGGACTTCTTCACAGAGATTCAGGGCTGGTTTTGCTAGCCACCATGATCTAGGTTTCCAGACACTCATAGCACAGATGTATAATCAAGAACACCGCCAGGAGAGGATGGAAGAGACTCTAGGGCACATCCAGAGGGATATGGAGAGGTTATGTAATCATATGGAAGACATGGGTAACTTCCTTTTTGACCGATTTGGTTATGCAGAACATAGAGATTATGGATACCAGGGTGATCAAGGAGGAACACCATATTATGAACCCATGGAGGTGTTAGTGTTTATGCCCTAGGACCTCAGGATGGTCCATTGGGATATGTGTATCACTTCTAGTTGATAGATGAGTTATCCTGGCATTGTTGTTGTCATGCAAGTTTGTACATCTGTGCATATGTACATTTGCATATACAATGTCCCTAAGAGATAGATTTTATCTAATCTCTGTGTTTATCACTGGTCGAGAATCATAGTGGATATGGGACAGCTATGATTCACTTGAGACCGGTATATGCGCTGGTTGAGCACGGGTTGCTAACGCAGGCATATGGGTATATAAAGGGAGATATACTGGATCGACCCGCCGTGAGGATTCATCTCCATGTCACGAGATGAATATCACAGTGACAGAGTTGCGCTTGTCCTATACTTGAGGGCATTGGTATCTCTATATAGTGATTGGTGTACTTTGATGCAACCTAACGCTTCGTCGTAAATGGGAAGTCATAACGGTTGTCATTAGGTATGTCATAACCTACATGAGGGATTTAATGTGCCAATAGAGGATTTACCCCTTCCTTACGGGGAAGCTTGATTGTCCATGGCGCCCTATATGGATGACTGAAAGTGTATGGCCATACCTAGGTGAGAACCTAATTTAGTCAAGCCATATTATTGGGATTAACAAGTGTGACACACTTGCCCAATCTGGACATCAGTTGGCAAAAGGACAAGGCTGCACTTGTACTTTGTCGCAGTTTTAGGGGATGTCGATGATGACACCATTCTGATGACTTTTCGATAATAGAGTAGTCACAACAATTTGAAGCAGCAGGAGCTAATGGCCAAACAACAGCGACAAGGGAGATTTCTTAGCTCTTTATTGGAGAAGGTGTCCTCTATGGACATGAAGCTCACTTTCGCACTTCATGACGAGGTTGAGGATCTGAGCTCTAATTATGCTAATAATGGCAAAGGTTGGAATGATAAGGGCTCAAAGTCTCAAAGCTCAAAATCTCAGAAGAAGTGAGTTTCATATTTACCCTCCCAGTCCTCCCATTTCAAAGTATTATTGCATCACATAGGGGTGGGATGTTGTTTAGTTGTGATGTTACTACTCTTTTGATGATACTCTTGTGATAATACTCATGTGATTTGGTTTCATGCTAATTTATGTAGTGGTATACTCTTATGTTGTGATTGTGATGCTATGATGTTAAGTTTCTTGAATATTCTTATCCAGATTATTATGCTCTGATGCTGTGATGATACTTTTATGCACTAAGTCTATTTTAGATGAAACGATGATCCTGTGATACTCCTGTTATGTTGTGACATTCTGATTAGCTATGTTGTTAATGAAATGATAACTGTTATACTTTTTGGCATACTTTATGATATGCTTCCATCAATTTGTGATAATGCTGCAATTTGAAATATGATGATCCTGTGATAGCCTTGAATGAACAATATGATATATTCATTACATGGTATGAAGTTGTTATGATATGCTTAACTTATCACCTTGTTAAGATATCTTTTATAATCCAGTCCTCTTGTTTCAAGTTTTTAAAGTTTTATGATTGGAATATTTGAGGATATTGAATTGATAGCTAACATACCTGAAATTGAGTAAGGATTGCATGCCAGTGGTATACACTTGTTTTCCTATTGAAGTAAATATATGTGTTTATTCATTTGATTTTCCATATTGTTTATTGGGTGATGATCACTTTTGTGAACTTGTTTTGAGTGTAAAGAAAAAGAGGGTCCTCTCTTTAGCGAGACATGCAACTCCATTGACATAGTAAATCATAAAGTAGCCGAGGCAACATTCAACCCATGTTTGTGTTTCGTGCCAAACGTGCATAACGGTCATGAGATTATTTTGCACACTTAAACCATTCCTGGCTGAGTACCAAGGGTGGCAATTGACCCAAGGTTGTGCTTCATGTTAGTAGGCTAGAGGAAGTTTAGTAAGCCCTAAATTTGTTGTCGGTTGAGTAACTAAGGCAGCAATCCACCCATGGTTGTGCTTCATGTCTAAAGATCACCAACAATTTAGGGAGATAGGGTTTATAGAGAGGATGGCAGCTAGAGCTTCTATGACACACCATGTATGCACCTATGCCCCCTCTTATATAGAATTTTTGAGCAGGTCTTGTCATTTAAGTTGCGAATATAAATATTTATTTTATCACTTAAGTTACGGCGGCCCCCATGACTTAAGTTACAAATAAAACTGAATGTAAATATTCATTTTAGCGCTTAATCATGGACCCATCATGTTACATTAAATTCCAGCAAAAAAAGACATGAGGGCATTGACATCTCTCTATGGTAAGTGATAATTCTGATGCTTGTTCTTTTTAAGACTTTGTCTTCTAACTATTCATGGTGGCATTATATTCTGACTAACTCTGACTGTTGCTATGTTTGTGATACTTTAATTATTATGTGATGATGGCTGCAATTTTATATGACTCTGATTCAATACTAAAGCTGTGATGATGATGATATGTGGATGATTCCAGCATATATTCTATGATTCTAATGCTATGGTGATACTGTGACATTATGATGTGAGGATTACTCTGCTGGTGACTTATTTGAATATGTTATGATTCTGCGACATGTGGATGTGGTGGAAATATGATAATATGGATATACTATTCTGCTAATGATTTGGTAATCTCGGTTGTGATACTTTTTTTCCATATTGATACATGTATTAAACAAGGCTCACAAGTATCAAATTCCTCCAAGGAACTTGAATCTAACAACCCATTTGCATGGAGTTGTTTGATGCGATTCTTGTTTATATGAGCTAATCGACAATGCCATAGGAAAGCACCTACTGAACCACTCAGTTTGATCTTTTTGTTATTTATGTTATAAATAGAACTATCCATGTCCTAGACATATAACCCATTGCTCAAAGTACCCTTCCCATAAAACATGTTTGCAAATGAGAAAGAACAAGAGTTATCCTTTATTTCAAACTTAAATATTTTCTTTGCTAAGCAAGGAATGGATACAATGTTTTTAGTTATTGAAGGTACATAATAGCAATTGTGTAGTTCTAATTGAACTCCAGAAGGCAGGGAGGGAGTTAAAACTCTTACAGCAACAGCAGCAACTTGTGCCCCATTTCCAACCTATAGGTCAATCTCTCTAGGCCGCACCGATCTACTTTTCTTGAGTCCCTACATATTTGTACAAGTATGAGCTCCACATGCGGTATCCAATACCCATGACATAGAAGTAGAAAGGTTGACTTCAGTAACATAAATACCTGAGCATGAAGACGAAGCCTTGTCTCTCTTCTTCTCATTCTGAAGTTGCATCATGTCCTTTATCATGTGAGGTGGTAATCCACATGAGTAGCACTTGTTATTCCTGACTCTTTCCATCTTTATATTCAATGTTTTAGTTAAGCCTTTCGGCTTAACACATTGAATGTCTATTTTAAGAGGGTTAAGAGCAACCAATTCATCAAAGAGCTCCCTTAGATTAGAAATAATCTCAGAGGCACTCTTAGATTCATATTGCCCTTTAAATTCAGGCGACATGTTGGTTAGCATCAAATTAGCAACCTCCAAAGTATCAGTCTGTTGTTTTTCATAAGCATCCTTCTCAGCCACTGAGGCCGAGCATGCAAGTGGCTTAGGAATAGGCTGCTCAAGGACATATAGCTTCCTCTCGAGCTTGAGCACATTTCTCAAGTTCATATACCAATCCAGTAAGTTGGATCCAACCAACTTATCCCTTTCCAGGGTAGATCGTTGTGGCCATCTGCCTGACAAAGGTGCCCTTCACCAAGATTGGTGAGAGGGTGATGCACAAAATCCGCAAGCGCATGGCTTACCGATGTAGTACTTAAGATATCGTTCCCACATAGATGGATTGTCAAGTACCAAATCTTCCAATCTTTGATAGCTAAGCGATTGAAAATCTTAGTTGATGATACAAACTAAGCTAAAAGTGAAATAAAATAAAGGTCCTACAGATATGAGAGAAATCGGAAAATCGGGGTTCACCACGTTAATCAACCTATAAGCGAAATGAAAAGTACTGCTTAAAAAATCTTTCAGAAACCAAGGACATGTCCCCTTGAGCCGTACCCCTCTCGGGTGCACAACTCAGCAACTTAGTTAGTCTCCTACTCTCGCGGTGGACTAAGCATAAATAGATCGTGTTGAAATAGGACAAGAAGATTCCCCAAGTGGTCTCTACAACTCTCATTGGTATCAAGTCATCAAGTAGTAGAGCACACAGGAATGATCAAGGAGGATCCGTTGATTGCAATTCAACTCTCAGTTGTTACCACAATCAACTAAAGTGAAAACCGATTTGGCCAAAATCGATAAACACGAATGAAACAAACCAAGATCAAATAGCCTCGAAAGATACATCCAAAAGCAATTCTTAACATTAAGACTTGTAAATCAAGAAGACGGGCTATGCCCAAATCCCAATTGAGGTTTTTACGCTAGTACATATATGGTTACGACAAGTACAAGCCTTTCGATCAGCACGTAAAGAAGACTAAACGAAGTAAAGATGAGAAAAGAATTAAACAAACTCATTTCTCTCCTCCTTTGAAGTCGCCTTCTTCTTCTTGAAATGACTCACGTTCTTCGTCGCCACCAAACACTGAGCTCTTGAGCATAGTCCTCTTCTCTTCCCTTGGAGCCCCGACTGGGCACTCCCTGGGCCTCTGGGTGCCTCCCCGGGGTGCCCCCTGGCTTCTCTTCCTTGGGTCCTTTTATAGATATCAGGTGCCTCTTCGTATTCCGAATTAAATTTGGAATTAAATCATGGAATTAAACTCTGGATTAAATCTCATTATGGCTCTTGATGGCGCGTCTCTTTGTATTCTGCACTAAATCCTCATCCAGTAATTGCATGACTCTTCAAATTCTCAACTTAATTCTCATCCATTAATGAATGTCTCTTCGAATTCCACATTAATTCTCATCCATTAATGGATGTCTCTTCGCGGCTAATAAATGATCCAAATAAATTCTGCCTTTATGATTGTAATGGAAATGCATTAATTATAGCCTATTTAATTCTTGTAACCGTCAGATAATTGATGCTCATTTAATCTTTGATGGCTGGTAATAAATTCTGGCGGCTGCGGATAAGCTCTTACTCCCGTCTGAAGCCAAACTTCTTTGTCATGAATCCTGATTCACTCAGATATGTAAATGTACATTCATGTAACCCTAAAAGTTAGTGAATTGACCTGTATTCAAGCAAACACGAGAAGTAGTGAAGCTTCTGAAGAAATTTAATGAAATAAGCTGGAAAGAGATGTAAAAGCATGAAAATAGGTCTTGATTCACAGGTAAATATAGTTCTAAAAGACAATATAATTTCGAGACATCAAAATCTCCCAGACTTAAATCATTGCTTGTCCTCAAGCACGAGTGGTAGTCAGAAAAAGATGAAATCACATCAAGCTTGTAAAATTTTGTATCCAAGGGAAATATCGTTATGAACAAATCTCAGCAAGTCAGGGCATTCAAAATAATCATCTATTGTCAAGAATAAGGGTGTGAAGATCCAATAACCAAAGTCAAATAAGGCTTACCTCCTCGAAATGTTGTAATCTCTTGTGTGGTATATGCACTCTGTTTAATCTTGATTCAACTACCAATGCACTCTTCATTTTTGTGTTATTTTCGTCCTCGTTTGTTTTTTTTTATTTCACTTCAACTCATGTCTTCGATGTCACTACCAATTTTTCGCTGTGTCAAGTAGAGGAGTCTTTTTTTTTGTAGACTTCAACTCATATCTTCAGTACCACTGCCAATTTTACACAGTGCCAAGTAGAGGAGTCTTATTTTTTTTTTTTTTCAGAGGAGATGACAACCATCAGATAAGTGCATTGATCAGAACCAACAAGTAATAAAGTGAATCAAATAGATAGAGGTACATACTTCCACACAGAGATCAAAGCATTACTTTGAAAGTAAGAACCTTAATAAAAAATTAGATATATTACTCCACAGTCTTTTTCCATCAAATAGGAATCAAATGAATTACCTAACTTTGAACTAAGATTTAGAGCATAATAATAATATCCCATGGATTCAATATGAAATAAGAAGCTATCATGATTTCCAAAAATCAGAAATAATATCATCAAAAATAACATCGCCACTTATCTTCATCACAGCATATGAAATGTATCATCAAAGCACAAAGCATAAGTATTGTGGTACTACATATCATGTTTTGAAAATGAACCCAACCCAAAATCGCCCAGACTTAGATTATGCATAGTCCCTATGCATAGCCTGTAAAGAACACAAAATTTGGAGAAATGAGATGCAATACTCACAAGATTAGTCAGAGTCATCGTCGGTGCTCATCTCAGCATCTTCCTCGTGAGGGTCATCCACATGTCGTGTGAATTTAGCAAGACATTCATAGAAGTTGGAGAAGCTATTGGCATTTGTGGACTTGAATAGAATTACGCATGAGGAAAAGCTAAAGATAGCATGCAGAGGTGGAACAGCTGAAGTAGCAGACTGGCAGAAGGGAATTGCATGGATGTTCGTGGTAAATTTCTAGGCATCGATCTTTCATTTAGTTTGGGGGACATAGCAAATGTAGCAAGAGATCAAAGAAGGCAGTAGCAAGAATTGAAATCAAAACCGGGAAGAGCCGAGAGATTTGGAGGCTGAAGAAATTAGAGAGGTGGAAGGCTTATCGGCAAATCTTGTTAGGCACGTCGGTAGTGGAGTAGCAGGGCAGTTTAGTAATAGAAGCTCTGACGGATAAAATTAGTTGGACGAAGATCAACAGTAGTCTCCCTCTTCAGAGTTGCCGACGTCAAACTGCGGGAGGTGGATGAGATCTAGAGATCAAGCCCTCATCGAACCCGTTGGCATTAATAATAGAGCATTAGCAGTCATCGGTGATAACGGTAGAGTAAGAAGCAGGTATGCTCTGGAGTCAGCAATGGTCGGGCAAAAGTGGTGGTTGGAATTGGGTGGTTGGCGCTGGTAATGGTAGCTGCGGTCTTTGAAATTTCAGAAATAGGGAAGATCTTTGTGAATCAAGAAGAAGTGAGTAGTGGAGAAGAAATTGCCCCTGATCAAGCGCAACGCGGAGAGGTAGAAATGGTGTTTAGCAGCTCGATTGAACAGACGAAAAAGGCGGTAGTGAATGTTGAAGGCTTTGAAGGCAGATCAATGTTGCCAAACTCATGGCAGTGAGAGGAAGGAACAGCGAATGGCTGGTTAATGGCACTTGAAGGAGCTGCGGTGGAACAGAGATCGTCGTTCCAGCAACATCTGTAAAAACGATAAATGGCTTCATGTTAATTGAGGGGCGGAGTCGAATTTGGTGCCGGTGACAGGTTCATTGAAGCTGGAGTTATAGATGCAGGATGGCACTGGATTTTCGTTGCGGCTGATCGGAGGCGACAGTTTCAGGTTTGATTCGAGATAGGAAAGGCGGCGCCGATTGATGCTGATTGACTCCTGATTGAAGAACGGTGCCGATTCTAGCTTGAAGTCAGCGCCAGATTATGTGGATTAATGGAGGGTGGTGGTGAATGTATGTTGCAGCTAGAAGAAAAGGGGCGGCTATTGATGAGGTCAGCGGCCGATTTCAATTGCGGATGCCGGTGGCTGAAGTGCAGACGGTGAACGAATGGATCTCAGGGGTCAGCGACGGTTGCAGAAGATTAAGTGGCGGCGATAGAGGTTGTTGCTGAAGTCGGCGGAAGAGAGGTGAAGGCCAGCACAATAAATCTCAATGGAAGGCAGCAGTTGCCTAGGCTGGAAATGGCGGAAGACGGACGCGGTGAAAAAAATACAATAGACCGAAAACTCCAGGCCCCGTTATTTCCATCTTTGCTTCACATGGATGGCTGATATTTTTTTTTTTTTGGATTATGGCTAGATCCGTAATCTTAATTTCACCCTAAAAAAAAATACACATCAGAAAAGTAAATGAAAATTAAAGAAATAAAGCACTTGGGTTGCCTCCCAATAAGAGCTAGTTTATGTTCATTAGCTTGACCGCAGTGTATTGCAGAGTTGTATAAAGTAGCACCAAATATGCATTGTCAATCAGTGATTTCAGGTATAGGTGTCTTTCAATAGTTACCCGGGGTGCTTCCACATGCATGTTTTCATATTTTCACCATTCTCAAATTGATTAGTCAAAGATATTCACAAAAGTTTGAGTTTCTTCGTTGTTCTTCTCATCCTTCTTAGTTTGACTAGAACATCATCTACAATTTTCACCGGCTTTTACACAAAATGATCAGAAAGTTATAATGAGAAGGCCATTTCTTCTCAGAAGCTTCTATAACTAAAAAAAAATTCGTTATGAATATTTCAAGAAGTTTATGCAAAAAAAATAAAGTTATGCTAACTAAAGTAGAACAAAGTTACTAAGAAAAGACAAGAAAATATGACAAAGCCTAGTCTATCAATTCATAGAATATTTTGATATTAACAAAATACCATCCCTGGCAACGGCGCCAAAAACTTGATGCACAAAATCCACAAGCGCATGGCTTACCTATGTAGTACTTAAGATATCGTTCTCACAGGGATGGATTGTCAAGTACCAAATCTTCCAATCTTTGATAGCTAAGCGATTGAAAATCTTAGTTGATGAGACAAACTAAGCTAAAAGTGTAAAATAAAGGTCCTACAGATATGAGAGAAATCGGAAAATCGGGGTTCACCATGTTAATCAACCTACAAGCGAAATGAAAAGTACTGCTTAGAAAATCTTTCAGAAACCAAGGACATGTCCCCTTGAGCCGTACCCCTCTCGGGTGCACAACTCAGCAACTTAGTTAGTCTCCTACTCTCGCGGTGGACAACTACACGATCTATTTAGTTAGTCTCCTACTCTCACGGTGGACTAAGCATAAATAGATCATGTTGAAATAGGACAAGAAGATTCCCGAAGTGGTCTCTACAACTCTCGTTGGTATCAAGTCTTCAAGTAGTAGAGCACACAGGATTGATCAAGGAGGATCCGTTGATTGCAATTCACCTCTCAGTTGTTACCACAATCAACTAAAGTGAAAACCGATTTGGCCAAAATCGATAAACACGAATGAAACTAACCAAGATCAAATAGCCTCGAAAGATACATCCAAAAGCAATTCTTAACATTAAGACTTGTAAATCAACAAGACGGGCTATGCCCAAATCCCAATTGAGGTTTTTACGCTAGTACATATATGGTTATGACAAGTACAAGCCTTTCGATCAGCACGTAAAGAAGACTAAATGAAGTAAAGATGAGAAAAGAATTAAACAAACTCCTTTCTCTCCTCCTTTGAAGTCACCTTCTTCTTCTTAAAATGACTCGCGTTCTTCGTCGCCACCGAACTCTGAGCTCTCGAGCATAGTCCTCTTCTCTTCCCCTAGAGCCTCGACTGGGCACTCCCTGGGCCTCTGGGCGCCTCCCCGGGGTGCCCCCTGGCTTCTCTTCCTTGGGTCCTTTTATAGATATCAGGTGCCTCTTCGTATTCTGAATTAAAATTGGAATTAAATCCTGGAATTAAACTCTAGATTAAATCCCCATTATGGCTCTTGATGGCGCACCTCTTCGTATTCTGCATTAAATCCTCATCCATTAATTGCATGACTCTTCAAATTCTCAACTTAATTCTCATCCATTAATGGATGTCTCTTCGCGGCTAATAAATGATCCAAATAAATTCTGCCTTTATGATTGTAACAGGAATGCAATAATTGCAGCCTATTTAATTCTTGTAACCGATAGATAATTGATGCTCATTTAATCTTTGATGGCTGGTAATAAATTCTGGTGGCTGCGAATAAGCTCTTACTCCCGTCTGAAGCCAAACTTCTTGTCATGAATCCTAATTCACTCATATATGTAAATGTACGTTCATGTAGCCCTAAAAGTGAGTGAATTGACATGTATTCAAGCAAACACGACAAGTAGTGAAGCTTCTGAAGAAAGTTAATGAAATAAGCTAGAAAGAGATGTAAAAGCATGAAAATAGGTCTCGATTCACAAGTAAATATAGGTCTAAAAGATGATATAATTTCAAGACATCAGAGGGTAGGAGATTTATTGGATCTTATACACAGTGTTGTGTGTAGGCCATTCAGTGAACAAGCCAGAGGAGGGTATAGTTACTTCATCACGTTTACTGATGACTTCAGTAGATATGGTTATGTCTACTTGATGAGACATAAGTCTGAATCCTTTGAGAAATTTAAGGAGTTAAAAAATGAAGTAGAGAACCAGCTTGGAAGATCCATTAAAACTCTTCAATTAGATCATTGTGGAGAGTACCTGAGCGGTGAGTTCTTTGACTATCTGAGAGAGTGCAGGATTTTATCCCAACTCACTCCTCCTATAACACCTCAATGGAATGGTCTATCTGAGAGGAGAAATCGAACCTTGTTGGACTTGGTTCGATCTATGATGAGTCATGCAACTCTACCACCCTCGTTCTGGGGTTTTGCACATGAGACAACTTCTCTAATACTGAATAACGTTCCATCTAAGAGTGTCTCCAAGATACCATACGAGGTATGGAATGGGAGACGCCCTAACCTCTCTTTTATCAGGATCTGGGGATGTGAGGCTTATGTCAAACGTCAGGATTCTAGAAAGCTATAACCTAGATCTGATAATTGTGTGTTTGTGGGGTATCCTAAAGAAACTAAAGGTTACTACTTCTATGTTCCAACCGAGAATAAAGTTTTTATTGCTCGGGGTGTTGTCTTTCTAGACAAAGAATTTCTCATGAAAGAAGTCAGTGGGAGGAAGTTTGACTTGGACGAGGTCCAAGTGTAACCACAAGACACAGAGATGGAACCTGAGCCACCTGCACCGGTTGCTAGCAGCCTAAGACTCAGACACAGGTCCCACGTAGGTCTGGGAAGATTTGTCATACACCTGAGAGGTATGGGTCGCTGCCGACCCAACACGATGAGATCATCATCATTGAGGATGAGCCTAGGACTTATGATGAGGCGGTCAGTGGACCGGACTCCGAGATATGGCTTGAGGCCATGGGATCCGAGATGGATTCCATGTCAGCTAACCAAGTCTAGGATTTGGTTAAGCTGCATGATGGGGTAAAACCCATAGCGTGCAAATGGGTCTTCAAAAGGAAGACTGACAAGGATGGCAACATAGTTACCTATAAGGGTAGACTAGTGGCTAAAGGATTCAAACAAGTCCACAGGGTGGACTATGATAAAACCTTCTCACCTGTTTTCATGATCAAGTCCATTCGAATTCTACTTACTATAGCTGCATATCATGACTATGAGATATGGCAGATGGATGTTAAGACAGCATTCCTTAACGGGAGACTGACAGAGGATGTGTATATGACACAACCTGATGGTTTCATCCATCCTGTAGATGCCAATAAAGTCTGCAGGCTAAAGAAATCCATTTAGATATTAAAGCAAGCATCTTGAAGTTGGAATCTTCAGTTTGACGAAGCTATAGGAGATTATGGCTTTATCAAAAGCAAAGATGACGCCTGTGTGTACAAAAAATTCAGTGGGAGCTTGGTGACTTTTTTGGTCTTATATGTCAATGACACACTGCTCATCAGAAATGGCATCCCTAGTCTTTAGTTTGTGAAGACATGGTTGGGGAAGTGTTTCGAGATGAAGGACTTAGCGGAGGCCGCCTATATCCTAGGCGTGAGGATCTACCGGAATAGATCCAAGAGGCTCCTGGCCCTTAGTCTGAGTACCTACATTGATAAGGTCCTAGAGAGGTTCAACTTGGAGCAATCCAAGAAGGGGTACCTTCCAGTGAGACATGGACTCACTCTCTCAAAGGGCTAGTGTCCCACCACACAGGCTGAGAGGGATGATATGAGTCGAGTGCCCTATGCTTCGGTAGTGGGATAGATCATGTATACAATATTGTGTACTAGACCATATGTGGCTTATGCTGTGAGCATAACTAGCCAATATCAATCCAATCTAGGTCTGTGGCATTGGGTAAATGTAAAGAAGATCCTTAAGTATCTGAGAAGAACTAAGGATCTGTTCTTGATCTACGGGGGACAGGAAGAGCTTAGTATTCAGGGCTACACTAATGTGTCGTTCCAGTCTAACCCTGACGACTTTAGATCGCATGCCGACTATGTGTTGAAGATGAATGGAGGCGTTGTATGCTTGAAGAGCTTTAGGTAATCCACCATAGCTGATTCTACAATCGAGGCTGAGTATGTGGCCGCTTCTAAGGCAGCCAAAGAAGCCGTTTGGATTAGGAAGTTCATTTCTGAACTTCAGGTGGTTCCAAGTGCAGTGGATCCCATTGAACTCTATTGTGACAACAATGGGGCAATTGCACAACCTAAGGAACCACGGTCTCATCAAAGGTCCAAACACATACTCAGAAGATTTCACCTGATTAGAGAGATTATTGATTGAGGTGATGTCAAGATTAGCAGAGTTGACACAGAGAACAATCTAGCAGACCCACTGACAAAAGCTTTTGCTCAACAGAAGCATGATGGTCACGCCAGGGATATGGGGTTGAGGTTCCTCAACCTCTAGGTCTAAGTGCAAGTGGGAGATTGTTGGTGTGTATGCCCTAAGACCTAGTATCAGTCCATTTTTTGTACTACTTGATATATATATATATATATATATATATATATATATATATATATCATTCTAGCATTGTCTTTATCAATGTTTGTCTACATCTGTGATTATGTACTTACATAATAATGTCCCTGGAGACAGATTGGATCTGTGCTCAAATGATTGTCCTCAATCGATGTACCTGAGTGGATATGTGTTGTGATCTGAAAGGACACACTTATGAATACAAGTACGTAGACTTATTTCAGGTGTTGCAGCCAAAACCTAAGTGTTGGCGTACAGGGACTTTTGTCACTCCCTGACACGGCTCCAAAAACTTGTTGTCCCTAAACTTGTAGTGTCCGCAAGTGCACGGATACTCGAAGTAATAAAGAAAGTATCGAATCCACATGGACCTATGTTGTCAAGTACCAAATAATTGATTTCTTCCTATCTAGACAATCGAATAAAAGCAGAGTAAAGATCGAAAACACACGGGAAAATACTATCAGAGAGAAACTGGGACTAGGGTTTCATTCACTTTAATTTTCATGACTAGATATATAAGGATATTCATCAATCAAATTCTATTTTGATAAAGGCATAATTTACTTTGTAAAGAGATTAACTCACTTTCGTGCAGATAACCAAGCAGAGACCAATCCTCGCTTTCGCGCAAGATTTATCCCAAGCTAATGATAAGTAAATCATCAAATAAAGAACTCGAGAATCACTTTCGTGCATCCGAGTTCTAAGTTGATCACCTCGAGTGGAAACTCAAGGATCACTTTCGTGCATCCGAGTGTCAACACAAGTTCTACCTATGGTTCTCCAACGTTCCGATCCTTACTTTCATGCAAGATCTCCACGTTTGACACAATAACTCAATCCTAGGTTAATAATTATCATCATGGCAATTTAAACTACTAAAATAAAGAAATGAGAACTTAACCTAATTTCTTACAGTGAGTTCCTATTAATCAATTTTAGGGTTCCAGGTTCTCAAACAAATAACCTTTCGGTTCTTATTGCGAAAACGCTAAATTATGATGACAAAAAGTAAACTAAGGAGAATCTTAGAGCAATAATCGCATAGGTAAAATTATCAAAGTAGAATAATCATGATGAAAGTAAAAAGTATTTAGTCATTAAGAAAATCAAAGGAAATTACTCCCACATGTCCCAAAGAGTGTTTAAGCTAGCATGGTGAAAAGATTACAGTAATCCATAGTGTTTAAGTGTCAGAAATCGAAAAGAAAGGGGAAGAACAAATAACCACACGGCTGTAATAAAAATTACAGCCGTAATCACATGCGTGATCAGTGCCGGCGATCGGTTTGTTGTTGATTTCTCCTCCTATTGACCTCCTTTCACTCTGAAACTTCTAGAGCACCTTCTCCTCCTGTATGCGTAGCTTTCACTCAAATTTCACGGCGGGAGAAAGCCTGTACGCTTTCCGTCGGCAAACCCTAAGGCGGCGGCGTGAACCTCAATTTCTCTCTCTAGAGTGGATGAAAATTAGGGCTTTATCCCTTGGCGTGTTCTCCTCCTCAGAGGCTCCCTTTTCTCCTTGTTATGGCTTCAAATATAAAGGCATGGATCATCCGCAATCAACCACGCAAAAATCGGACCTTGAATTGATAGTGAAAATTGGGCTCAAAAATGAAAATACGGCAGTGTAATATTTCACGGCAGTGCCGTAAAATCGCTCGCGTTCTCTTATCTGAATTGTCTGGCAAATACAACACCGTATAATGGTTCACGGCACTGCCGTAAAATCGGCTGAACACTCTAGCCGAAATCGTCTGGAAAATACGGCCCACGTCAAAGTTTACGGTACTGCCGTAAAATTAGGAATTATCTCTGTTTTGAATGCGCTTTAAAATACGACAGTGTTAAGTTTTACAGCAGTGCCGTATTTTTCATTAAACCTTCTGATTGGAAATTACACCAATTTACGGTAGTGTTCTGATATTACGATATTGTACCGAAATACAGTACCGTAATATAGAATACGACACTACCATATTTTGGTTGGTTGCTTCGATTTGCGTAAAATTTGTCAAGTGATCTCCTCTTGATGATGGTAACTTTTCCATGTCTTTGATATTTCTTGAAAACGCCTAAAAACATGCATTTTTGCTTAAAAATCATTAAAAACCAAAATAGAAGTAGATTTTGCAATATTTGATTAAAAATGCATATAAATGAGCAAAGGAGCATAAATTTGACTCAAAAATACCAATGAAATGGCAAGAAATTTACTATAAATTTTGGTGTCATCAAACACATAAGGCTCAAACTTTGCTTGTCCTCAAGCAAATAAATAAATAATAATGCTAAGTATGGAAAATATGCTCCTTTATGAAAAATAAATTTCTAAAATATAATCGCTCATGAAATATTCCACCAAAAGCTATATAAAATTTCAAATAAATACATCGTCCTCTGAAATTAATCCTTAAGTTTCACAACTTTGATCAAATAAAACTTTGCAACTCGCATAATAAACGGAATCTCAATCTCATGAATTCACCTAAGTTTCTTGTTTAAATTTATTATACCGTTGTTTACAGGAATAAGTCTCCTAGAATTTTTTCCACACAGAATCTCTCTTTTCTTACCCCCTCTTTTTTTTTGTACAGATAGCATATACCCACATAGATACATACTTTTTATTTTAGACTTCAACTCTTGTCTTCGGTACCACTGTCAATTTTATACAGTGCCAAGTAGAGGAGTCATTATTATTTTTCCTCTCTCTTTTTTATAGACTTCAACCCATCTCTTAGGTATCACTGTCAATTTTGCACAGTGCCAAGTAGGGGAGTCTCTCACTATTTTTGTGGATCTTGGATTCTTTCTTCCCAACAAATAGTAAGATAAACTAAATATCAACTAGGTTATTCAATTGACATCAATTCAAAAATTACACTCATATGCTCATTTTATTCAAGAAAGATGCTTCACTCTTAGATTGCATTCATCAAACAACATACCTACCCAAAACATCATGCTTCAATCAATGAAGAATTTCAACAAGTAGATATATATTGAAGAAATAAATTCAACATAAGAGGTATATTTCCATTCATAGGTATTGATATGCATCATCATAGAAAAATCCACACATCTCTTATCACATGGATTCAAGTCATAAAATTTTTCTTTAAGTATCAAGAATGTCAATACCAATGCAAAAGGTGTGAAGCGTCAAACTCATACAATCATGGTCAAAAGTATAACATGATAGACTCAAGAATCCACAACATCCTAGGTGTGAGGATATACCGGGATAGATCTAAAAGGCTCCTGGCTCTTAGTCAAAGTACCTACATTAATAAGATCCTAGAGAGGTTCAACTTGGAGCAATCCAAGAAAGGATACCTTCCATTGAGACATGGCCTTACTCTCTCAAAAAGCTAGTGTCCCACCGCACAGGCTAAGAGGGATGACATGAGTCGAGTGCCCTATGCTTCGGCAGCAGGCTTGTTCCTGTATGCAATGTTGTGTACCAGACAAGATGTGACTTTTGTTGTGAGCATAACCAGCCGATACCAATCCAATCCAGGTCTGCAGCACTGGGTGGCTGTAAATAACATCTTGAAGTATCTGAGAAGAACTAAGGATTTGTTCTTAGTCTATGGGGGATAGGAAGAGCTCAGTGTTTAGGGCTACACTGATGCATCATTCCAATCTGACCCTGATGACTTCAAATCACAGGGAGGCTATGTGTTCATGATGAATGGAGGCGCTGTATGCTGGAAGAGCTTTAAGCAATCCACCATGGCTGATTCTACAACCGAGGCTAAGTATGTTGCCACTTCTGAGGTAGCCAAAGAAGCTGTTTGGATAAGGAAGTTCATTTTTTTATCTTCAGGTGGTTCCAATTGCTATGGATCCCATTGAGCTCAATTATGACAACAACGGGGCAATTGCACAAGCTAACGAACCACGGTCTCATCAAAAGTCCAAACACATACTCAAGAGATTTCACCTGATCAAAAAGATCATTGACTGAGGTGATGTCAAGATTAGCAGAGTTGACACAGAGAACAATCTAGCAGACCCACTGACCAAGGCTTTGGCATAGCAGAAGCATGATGGTCATGCCAGGGATATGGGGTTGAGGTTCCTCAACCTCTAGGTCTTAGTGTAAGTGGGAGATTGTTGGTGTATATGCCCTAAGACTTTGTATTGGTCTAGCTTTGTACTACTTGACATTGATTCTTCTTATATATCATTAAGGCATTGTCATTATTATGTATTGTTTACATCTGCAATTGTGTTCTTACATGATAATGTCCCTGGAGAAAAATTGAATATGTGCTCAAACTCTTGTCCCTAATCAAATACCTGAGTGGATATGGGACAGCTCTGGTACATGTGAGACTGGTATATGGGCTGGTTAGGGATGAGGTGCTAATGTAGACGTATGGGTATATCAATGGTAGATATACTGGACCAACCCGCTGTGAGGCAATGACTTGGTGTGATGAGTTGTCCTCACAAGTGACAGGAGATGCATTGATCTCTTGACTTGAGCTCATTGACTATTCCATATGGTTAGGGACATGCTTTGATACAACCTAACACCTCGCCATAGTTGGGAGGTAATAACGGTTGTCATTGAGTATGTCACGACACATATGAGAAGGTCAATGTATAGATAGAGGATTTGCCCCTTCTTGAGGGAAGCATGATATCCACAAGGCCCCCTATTGGTCTTATGATAGAAAGTGTATGGTCATACCCAGGTGAGAACTTGATTTAATCATGACCATGTGATTGGGTTAAAACAAGTGGTGACACACTTGTCTAGTCGGATATCAGTTTGGCAAAGAGATTGTAATGCATCTATACTTAGTTGCGATGATGGGGATGTCAATGTCGATATCCATTCCGATGACTTGGGTAGCAACGATGCACTACTAGGTGCCACTCACTACTTGTGGTGACCTTAGGTCAGCACTGCCAACATCAGAGGAACCTACAGGGTCGCACACCTTGATACTCGAGTTCTTGTATTAATCGGGAAGCCTTATGATCGAGTTATTCGATAGCTCAGATCTACTTGGGAGATTTCATCAGTGCCAATGGGCCTGATGATATGAAAGAGAGTTATTGGAGCCAAACTTCATTTTTGACAGGTTAACCCAAAATTGACCATAGTTGGTCAATTTGAGTTAGGGTTGCATTGAATTGAATCCAATGGCTTAATTAAACTATACAATGAAGTTTGGGCTAACCCATTACCCAATGAGACCCAATAACAAGTTGTCATGAAGAGAGAATAGGGCTTAAGGGTATAATGCGGAAAAATCTCCCCCCATTGGCGCCTATGGGCATAATGGGGAGGAGTTGGCACAATTTGCTTCTTAAGGAAGCAATTGGTGCCTCCCCCTTCTACCTTGGATGGTAACCTTACATCTAAGGCAAGGGTTGGGACGTATATGGCCTAAGGCACTTGTATGGAAAGCCCTAAGCGCATATGGAAGAGGGCTAGGTGCTTATGGAAAGGACTTGGAGTCTTTCCTTGCTTGAAACCCTAGCGGCCCACTTCCCATTGCCCTAGTCGAATCCCTCTTAATGAGTTGCGCCTATATGTCACATCTTGCCGCCACTTGCTTATTATTATACATCATATGCGAGATTAAGAACCCAAGTTGGCAAGAGCAACATAAGGGACGCAAGTGAGCATCAAGAGGTGCATCTCTTCCACCATGAAGCCACAAGCCTCATCACTTCTTTCCTCTTGGCGCAAGGAAGACTTGGGCTTGGCAACTTCATCTTCTCCCATCTTCTTCATCTTGGAGCAACTTCTCTAGAGGGGGGCGCAAGTTGTGTAGAAGGACTCAAGGCTTTGATCTTTTTCCCGAGGCTAACACCAGGCATGGAAGAAGAGGACTCGAGGCATGCGTGTGTGTGAGACTGTAGAGAGCGCACGCTTGGACGCCAACCTCAACATCGGCCTCCTTTTGCCCTAGGTACTTTCTCCTTTCATCATGTTGACCCCCTCACAAGACGATATTCAATGGGTTTTTGGGACCGGCCTGTTTTTGGGATATGCTTCCGTTGTGTGTAATTGTATTGTATGTAAAATTTGTAAATATCCCCAGGCTTACCCAACATAACCATCATCCTTAAGTATACCATCTAGGTAATCCTAGAAGCCACTAAAGGTTAGGTCAAAGAAGGGATGCGCCACCTTTAGGGTGAGGTGCGCCAACCCTATCCCTAGTCGCCAACCCCCTTGGATGCACCTCTAGGTAACCCTATAATCCACCCTTGGGTTCAGCTAAGTCATGGGTTGCGCCACAGGTGCCCCAACCCTAACCCTAGCCGCCAACCCCCTTGGATGCGCCTCTAGGTAACCCTAGAAGCCACCCTTGGCTTCATCTAGGTCATGGGTGTGTGCCACCTTGAGAGATGCACATGGGAGAGAGAGAGAGACAGAGAGAAACATCACGATGTTTTCTAAATCTTCATTTTAATTTACAATACAGAATTGAAATTTAAAATTGAAAGTCGGCACTCAGGCCTCACAATGATACATCACAAGCATGGCAATTACAGGGCTTGTCATTGATCACATCACAATGCAAAAGTCAACCACTCATCGATTCTACAAGCTATGAAAAATCAACAAGTAACCATTTTTAATTTTTCATAAAACCCTTTCAATTAATTTTTAGCGACTCTATATCATCCTTCTATATTGTTTCACTCGTCTCAGGAGTCTACAAAGGGTAGCCGCCCCTTGTAATCCTTACACCATAGAGATTTGGACAATCACCCTGCCCCAATAATCACCTATGTCTCTTGAGCCATGGGTCTATCCCATGTGCGCAAAGAGGAGTAAATTCTTCCACATAGGGTCAATCCTAGATGTGAAGAAAACAAAAACTAGAAGATGATTAAGAGGCAAAAATTAACATAAATTATTTTTCAATAGAATAATCATGGCATAAAAATTTTCAAAAATCATTTTCATGTCATGGGGTATGCGCATTTAGAAAAGACACATACGGGCTTCGTAAGATCACTCTAAGACCACTGTTGGGAATCCCCGGACCTTATAAAAATTTTAAACACAATGGAAGAAAGATACAAAATGGAATTCCCAAAAATGCTAGGATCCCTTACGAGTGAAAATCAAAGGATGTGAAGAGTAGTACCTTGTCAAGCAATTTTAGGAGCAGTCAATGATGAAGATGCACAATTTTAGGAGCATTTAGATTGACTAATGTTGAAAGGAAGCTAACCATAAGAGAAGTCAGATCTATTTTCCACTTGGGCTCAGGAGGGTATACCGAAATACCCATTGGGTTCATTGAGAATGTATTCTGGAGCCAAATTACTCACGAGCCTCACTTTTCTGCTGTTTCTGCTAGAGCATCAAAGATAACAAATCCTTGTATCAAGTATGTACATAGAGTTCTTGCTCACACTGTCTTTGGCAGAGTAGACAGTGATGGCATGGTGAGACAGACTGAGCTTTACTTTCTTTGGGGAATGCTGAATGGAGTAGTTGTAGATGTTGCATTCTTTATGATGAAATACATGGATAAAGTGGCTAGGGCAAAGAGGGGAGCAATTGTGATAGGAGGGCTGATTACACTTATAGCCCTGCATCTGAATGTTGAGCCACATGGAATAAAAGTGGCAGGGGGAATGCAAGGCTTGATCTTGAGTCTTGCATGGCAATGAAAATGATAGTTAGAGAAGGGGATGTCTTTTGTTTGGCCCTTGGACCAAATGCCCCTACTCTACGATTACCCCATGTAGAGAAGACCACTGTAAAAGAAAGAACGAATTGGAAGCTTTCACCGAGTACTACCGAGGCAGCCTTTACATCACCGTTGAGTGCAGTTCTACCACCACCCACTTGGGGTGGAAGAGATGATCCTTATGGTATGGAGTCACCATCTCACCGGCCCGCTGATTCCACTCCCCAAGCTGCTGATTCTTCCCACAGACCTACTGGAGGATGGTCTAGTGCTTTTGACCCCGGATTCCAAGCACTCTCCATAGAGATATATTGTCAGGGACATCATATGGAGAGGATGATGGATACCATGGGCCAGATAAAGGACTCGATGCATCACCTTCACTATGATGTGGAACATCTCAGTAACTACATGGAGGAGATGGGCAACTTCTTATATGAGCGCTTTGACTTCCAAGATTCGAGGAGAGGTGGAGACTATGGAGGGTACCAAGGAGAGCCACATGTTGATCCGATGGACACAGCAGCTCAGGACACCGAGGAGATAGGATCCGACGACGAGAATTAGTAGAGTTTTGTGAGTATCCCTTTTCCTTATTTCTTTGCATTCTATTTTCTTTATCTTATTGATGTTTCATCTTTTATAGGGAAGGATGATTCCTCCATACATGTTGTGTCCACCGTGCTACTTCACTCTACTTTAAATGCCCATATTCTTATTTTTGATATGGTTGTATGATGATGATGATATTGATTTTTGATCTTCGATGGGGTTGTATTATCATAGTTTGATATTGATGATCTATTTCAATATGGTTGTATTACACATGATGATGTTTTTGATATTTTTGATGATTGATAGGTATAATTTTGATTGATGTGATTGATTTATGGCCTTGATCTATTTATTGTTGATGACTTATTTTATTCAATTGATGGTGAATGAACTCATGCTTGTGATTAGGACTAGATATATCATTTCAAATTTATTTCTCTTATACATATCTATTTTTGAAATTTTTCTTTGGTTGATGAATGAGATTTTAGGTAGATATATTGTTTGAAGAATTTGATTTAAAAGTGAAGCTACGTTTTAAATAAAATTAGCATATGAGTGTATATCTATGTGGGTACATGCCATCAAAAAAACAAAAAGAATAAAAAGAAAATGAAGAAAAGGAAAATTTTGAGTGGAAAAAGATTTTGGATATCCTATTCCTGTAAACAAAGGCATGATAAATTTGAACTGAAACTTGGGTGAACTCATGAGACTGAAATTCTGCTTTTTATACAAGTTGCAAAGTTTTTTTTGATTAAGTTGTGAATCTTGAGAATTGAATTCAAAGGATGATATGTCTATTTAAAATTTTATGAGTTAATTAATGAAATTTTTTCATTAGTGATTGTATTCTAGAAATTTATTCTTCATTAGAAAATCTATGCCCATGATCAATTTTTTATTTTTGCTTGAGGACAAGCAAAGTTTGAGCCTTATGTGTTTGATGACACTAATATTTATAGTAAATTTCATGCCATTTCATATATCTTTTTGTGTCAAATTCACGAACCTTTGCTTATTTTTTTGCCTTTTTATCAAATTCTGCAGAATCTACAATCTTTTTTCTTTTTGTTGAATTTCAGGTAAAAGGGCACGATTTTTAGGCATTTTCAAGCAATTCAGATGCAAAGAGGAATTTCCACCACCAAGAGGATATTACACGTCAAATTTCATGAAGATTGGAGCTTCAAACCAAATTACGGCAGGGCCGTAATCTATATTACGGTACCGTATTTTCATCGGCTACCGTAATATCAGAGCATTGCCGTAATTTGGGAATTTTTCATCCAGAAAGAATTTCAAAAATTACGGCACTATCGTAATGGTTTTCACGGGCCATAATTTGGAGCATCTTTGGACCAAAAATTTTGACTGAAATTACGGCACTGCCATAACCGATATTATGGTGCCGTAATTGCCAGACAGTTTCCACTCGAGAACTCGACTGAAATTACGGCAGTGCTGTAACCAAAAATACGGCCATAATTACAACCTGGAGACGCGATTTTCACGGTCAAATTTGAGTCTGATTTTTGCGGGATCGATTGGGGACCATCCAAGCCATAAAATTCAAAGCTGTAAGAAGCAAAAGAGGAGCTTTCGACGAGACGAAGGGGGAGACACCAAAAGCCCTAATTTTCATCCACTAACAAAGGAGAAATCGAGTTTCACACCGTCTGCCTATGTTTCATTGCCGGCACGCGTACAGCGCATCTCCCGCCGTCAAATTTGAAGGAAAGCTTCGCCTAGAGCGAGATAACATATCCCAGAAGTTTCAACACAAAAGGATCTCGATCAGAGGAGAAATTGACGAAGAACCCAGCGCCAGCAGTGTTCACGCTAGGAAATTATGACTGTAATTTCCATTACAGCCGTGTGGTTCTTCGTTCTTCCCCTTCTTTCTGATTTCTGATCGCTAGAAACTATGGTTTATTGTAATCTTTTCTCCTTGCTATCTTAAACCTTTTGTGGGACATGGGGGAGTAATTCCCTTTGATTTCTTAATGACTAGATAAACTTTTCATTACTTTGTCACGTATAAGTCTAGCATGATAATTCTACATATATGATAATTGTTCTTTGATTCTCCATAGATTTATGTTATTAATAATGTTTTAGGGTTTTCGCAATAAGGACCGAAAGGTGACTTGCTTGAGAACTTGGAACCCTAGAATTGCTTGATAGGAACTTATTATAAGAAATTAAGTTAGTTCTTGTTTCATGATTGTAGAAGAATAATTGCCATGTTTAATGATATAAATCTAGGATTGAGTCAATTTATCAAACATAAAGGTCTTGTGCGAAAGTAAGGATCGGAACGTTGGAGAACCATAAGTAGAACTTGTGTTGAGACTCGGATGCACGAAAGTGATCCTTGAGATTCCACTCGAGATAATCCACTTAGAATTCGAATGCACGAAAGTGATCCTTGAGTTCTTTGATGGATGATTTACTTATTTTCAGCTTGGGATAGATCTTACGCGAAAGCGAGGATCGGTCCCTGCACGATTGTCTGCACGAAAGTGAGATAATCCTTTTATGAAGTAAATTGTATCTTTATCATGATAAAATTAAATTGATGAATTTCTATTCATATCTAGTCATAGAAATCAAAGTGGTTGAAACCCTAGTCCCAGTTTCTTTCTCTGGTATTTTTGTTAGCTTTCGATAATTCACTTGCATAGTTTCGACTACCTAGATAATAAGAAATTGATCATTTGGTACTAGACAAACAAGGTCTCTGTGGGATCGATATTTTTTATTACGTCAAGTATCCATGCACTTGCAGAAACAATAGGTTTTTGGACACAACAAGTTTTTAGCGGCAACGTCAGAAATAAGTTTCCGTCTAGCTACTTGTTGGGATACAACAAGTTTTTGGCGCTATTGCCGGGGACCATGGTTTTTGTCAATATTGAAAATATTGAGAGTATTGCTAGACTAGGTTTTATTTTATGTTCTCTGTGTATTTTTCTGTTTATTTTCTTTTCTCTTGAAATCATTTGATCTATCTACTTTGCATGCACGGGAATCTTAGATCAGGACCTCTTGTACCTTTTGATCCTGAGATAAATAAAACTCTTAGACTGTGCAGGATGTTGAGATTTGAGGAAAGTCAACAAGAAGAGGAAGAAGTGACCATAGCAGAACAAAGATCACTTAGGGACTATGCAGCCCCTAATCCATGAGAGATTCATTCTAGCATTGCTAGACCGGTCATAGAGGCTAATAATTTTGAAATAAAGCCTGCTTTCTTATCAATGATTCAACAGAACCAGTTTGGAGGATCTCCTCTTGAAGATCCTAACCAACACCTTTCTTTATTTCTTGAACTATGTGATACAATTAAGATTAATGGAGTTTCTAATGATGCACTAAAATTGAGATTGTTTCCTTTTTCTCTTAGGGACCGAGCACGATTTTGTCTTCAAGCACAACCTACCGGTACTTTCACCACATGGGAGCAACTGTCAATCGCCTTCTTGATGAAATATTACCCACCAAGCAAGACCATCCAAATGAGAAATCAGATTTCAGGCATTGCACAGAGGGATGGTGAATCTTTTAGTGAGTCATGGGAACGATTCAATTATTTACAACGTAAGTGTCCTCACCATGGCGTTGAAAACTAGGTTTTAATTCATACTTTTTACAATGGTTTGCTTAATAATACTAGACTAACTGTTGGTGCTGCTACAGGAGGAGCTTTGATGAGCAAAACCATTGATGATGCTTTCAAACTGCTTGGAAAAATGGCTTTGAATCATAACCAGTGGACTTCAGAGAGAGGAGTGATTTATAAACCTTCCCAAGGTAAGAATGAAAGTGATGGATGGCGCACCTTGGCAGAGAAAGTAGACTCTTTATGCAACAGATTTGATTCATTTAAGATGTGAACTGCTGTTATTTCTTCATCTCTTGTTTGTGATATATGTGGTAACAATGGTCATGTCTCTAAAGATTGTAAAGTCATTGCTAGTCAAGATAGTGATCATGTCGATGCATTAGGGAACTATAATCAAGGTAGAAACAAAGATCCCCATGCTAGTACCTACAACCCTAGATGGAGAAATCACCCCAACCTGTCTTCGAAAAACAACGACAATGTAGGGGGACAAACTGAAAATAGAGGATTCCAAAACAAGCCAAATCAACATCAAAATTCAAATCAGAATTCAAATATTGAGTCCATGCTAGAAAAGTTCATGCAAAATCAAAGCATGGAAATTGAAAATCTTAAAGGATTGGTTAGTTAACTTGCATCTCAAGTAGGATTATTAGCTGCCCCCAACAAAATCTTAGAAAATCAAATAGCACAATAAGCTAGTAGTTCTTACAGACCCCCTAAAAAATTACCTACTAAACCTGAGTTGAATCCTAGGGAGCACTGTAATGCTATTATCACTAGAAGTGGGAGACAATTAGAAGAACCCAAATGGAAAGTTGTGATCAATGAAAAAGAGCCTAATGATGATCATGATGATGAATTAGAGTTAGAAAAATCTTCTTAGCATGAGCAAACCCAAGCTAGTTTGCCACCTCAAAAGGGTGATGAACCAAAAGGGGATGTGCCATGTGAGAAAGATGACTCTAAACCTAATTTACCTCCACCTTATAGGCCACCTATACCCTTTCCACAAAGGTTAGTGCAAGCAAAACTTGACAAACAATTTGGCAAATTTCTTGAAGTGTTGAAAAAGCTTTATATTAATATTCCTTTTACTGAAGCTATATCTCAAATGTCATCATATGCAAAATCCTTGAAAGAAATCTTATCTAACAAAAGAAAAATAGAGGACTATGGTACTTGTATTGTGGCTTTAACTGAGGATTGCAGTGCTGTCATTCAAAATAAACTGCCACCAAAACTGAAAAATCCAGGTAGTTTCTCTGTACCTTGTTCTATTGGAAGCATGGCTTTTGACCGAGCATTATGTGATTTAGGAGCTAGTGTAAGCCTAATGCCTTTATCTATTTGTAGGAAGCTGGACATTGGAGAGCTTAAACCCACATCCATATCTTTACAGCTCGTAGATAGCCCGGTAAAGTATCCTATAGGTATTCTAGAGAATGTTCCAATCAAGGTAGGTGAATTTTTCATACATGCTGATTTTGTAGTCCTTGATATGGAAGAAAACAATAAAAATCCCATAATTCTTGGTAGTCCCTTTTTGGCTACTGCTGGAGCACACATAGATGTTAAAAAAGGAAAAATCACTTTTGATATTTGTGAAAAAATAATTGAATTTGATCTTGCTGATTCTTTAAATAAACTTTCATATTCTGGATCATGTTGTTTGTTGACATAGTTGATGATGTTGTTTATGATGTTTGTAATTTATTTGATGAATCCTCTAATTTTGGAACTGACAATTTTTCTGAGGATATTGATAGAGGATTACAGGAGAAAGGACATCAAAATTCTGATAAGAAGAAGAAAAAGAGAAGAAGAAGAAGCGGCTCTAGATTGATTGATAAAAGAAAGAAGATCTTGAGTAAATTTGGACACTGTTTCAAGGTTGAGCCTTATGTGATTGAAAGAGATGCTCAAATCAAAGAACAATCAGAGTGGAAATTGAAGAAATCAGAACCAAAATTGAGTGCAAAAGGGTCAAGCTAAAGACCTTTAAATTAGAGCTTCTTGGGAGGCAACCCAAGCTTTCTAACTTTAGTTTGCTTTATTTTATTTACTTTTTCCTTAGTTTGCACTTAGAACTAATTTTTTTTTATTTTTGTATGTAAGCAAGTTTTGGCGCAAATTACGGCACTACCGTAATGCACATTACGGTACCGTAATTCCTGTCAATTTTGGACAAAAAGTTTTGACAAGATAACGGTACTGTCGTAAGTATTTCAACGGTACCATATTTTGTGTACAAAATCCACTTGAGAGTTTCATTGCTTTTACGGCACTGCCGTAACGAATTTCACGGTGCCGTATTTTTTAGTTGATTTTTTTTTCCTTCAAAAAAAATTTAATTGTTACGGCACTACCATTTTCAATTTCACGGCACCGTAATTTTTACCGTTTTCTCATCAGAGAATATCGAGAAAAATACTGCACTACCGTAACCATTTTTGTGGTACCGTATTTGCTACAGATTTCTGACCCGAGAGTTTTTTGAATATTACGGCGGTACCGTAAGCTTTTTCATGGTACCGTAATTAGGGACATTTTTCGACCAGAGAGTTAGAACGAAATTACGGTGCTACCGTATTCATTTTACGGCCCGTGTTTTTCAATTTCACCATATTACGGTACTGCCGTAATGGATATTACGGCCGTAATTCTGATTTTAGATGCGATTCTTATGCCCTTTTTTAGGGTTTTATAGGTCGTGTTTTGAGTTTTCTCACTCGTCCTCACTCATTCGAGCGTCGACCTTCGAACTCCGACCGTCTCCGACCTTTAGAGCACGCCGGCGACCTTTCCTTTCTAGTTATCACCGCCGATCTAGTACTCTTTCACCCAATTTCTCGATTTTGGTGAGTTTTTGCGCATATTTCGCCCCTTTCATCATTTGTCTTTGATTCTTGGTCGTTTTCAGAGATTCTTGCTTCCGTTTACTTCTTAGATGATAGGCGATCAGTTCTTGTCTGATTCGAGAGTTTTTGATCAATTTTTATGAGAGATTTAAGCTTAAACGAGTTGGATTTGCTGAAATTTCACTATTCATATTTCACCACTTTTCATATCTAGCTAGAATCTTGATTTTAAGCTTAGATTCAATTGAATCTAGCTTCTATGATGCTTAATTAGTATTCATGTTCATGATTGGAAGTATTATTTGAGTTCAATGTTTGCTATATTTGCTATATTGACTTGAAATTCAAGTTGCAGCTTAGTTCACTCATGGCACCCAAGATCAAACAAGTAGTTTCAAAGAAGAGAGAAAAAGGCCACATCTTCTTCACCACCAAATCCCTATGGCATTGTTTTTAGAGATGAAATTCAAGAGTCGAGGTACAATCAATTGGTGGAAAGAAGGGTTGTCAATACCAAATATGATGATAGAAGGACTTTAGAGGCACTTGGGCTCTACGAGGATGTATCTTGGATGTTTGAGCAGATCAGGGCTAGAAGATTTTTTGAGATGACACCCTACACGTATCTGCCACTTACTTTGGAATTTTTTAGTAGCCTGAATGTAGATCTAAGAGAGCCTTCAAATGGACCTGCTAAAGGAGAGATCACATTCAGATTGGCTAATATTGAAAGGAAGCTAACCATAAGAGAAGTCAGATCTATTTTCCACTTGGGCTAAGGAGGGTATACCAAAATACCCATTGGGTTCATTGAGAATGTATTCTGGAACCAAATTACTCACGAGACTCACTTTTCTGCTGTTTCTGCTAGAGCATCAAAGATAACAAATCCTTGTATCAAGTACGTACATAGAGTTCTTGCCCACACTGTCTTTGGCAGAGGAGACAGTGATGGCATGGTGAGACAGACTGAGCTTTACTTTCTTTGGGGAATGCTGAATGGAGTAGTTGTAGATGCTGCATTCTTTATGATGAAACACATGGATAAAGTGGCTAGGGCAAAGAGGGGAGCAATTGTGATAGGAGGGCTGATTACACCTATAGCCCTGCATCTGAATGTTGAGCCATATGGAATAGAAGTGGCAAGGGGGAATGCAAGGCTTGATCTTGAGTCTTGCATGGCAATGAAAATGATAGTTAGAGAAGGGGATGGGAGCAAATTGGAAGCTTTCACCGAGTACTGCCGAGGCCGCCTTTACACCACCATTGAGTGCAGTTCCACCACCACCCACTTGGGATGGAAGAGACGATCCTTATGGTATGGAGTCACCATCTCACCGGCCCGCTGATTCCACTCCCCCAGCTGCTGATTCTTCCCACAAACCTACTGGAGGATGGTCTAGTGCTTTTGACTCCGGATTCCAAGCACTCTCTGCTGAGATATATCGTCAGGGACATCGTATGGAGAGGGTGATGGATACCATGGGCCAGATGAAGGACTTGATGCATCACCTTCACTATGATGTGGAACATCTCAGTAACTACATGGAGGAGATGGGCAACTTCTTATATGAGCGCTTTGACTTCCACGATTCGAGGAGAAGTTGTGACTATGGAGGGTACCAGGGAGAGCCACATGTTGATCCGATGGACATAGCAGCTCAGGACACCGAGGAGATAGGATCCAACGGTGAGGATTAGTAGAGTTTTGTGAGTATCGCTTTTCCTTATTTCTTTGCATTCTATTTTCTTTATCTTATTAATGTTTCATGTTTTATAGGAAAGGATGATTCCTCCATACATGTTGTGTCCACCGTGCTACTTCACTCTGCTTTAAATGCCTATATTCCTATTTTTGATATGGTTGTATGATGATGGTGATATTGATTTTCGATCTTCGAACGGGTTGTATTATCACAGTTTGATATTGATGATCTATTTCGGTATGATTGTATTACACATGATGATGTTTTTGATATTTTTGATGATATAATTTGATGATTGATAAGTATAATTTTGATTGATGTGATTGATTTATGGCCTTGATCTATTTATTGTTGATGACTTGTTTAATTCAATTGATGGTGAATGAACTCATGCTTGTGATTAGTGTTGGTGTATATGCCCTAAAGACCAATGTATGGACATGGTCAGGCATTGTTTGAATGTACTTTGATAGAACTATTACTCTTTATATAGGCATGGTCGTTATTATGCAGACTACTCTACCTGCATTGATGTATTGAGTTGCATAAATAATGTCCCAGGAGTTTGGATTGGATCCATTCTCATAAGCTATCCCCAGACAAGGTACCTTAGCAGATATGGGACAGCTTTGGTACATGTGAGACTAGTGTATGGGCTGGTTAGGTGCGGGGCACAGTAACGCAGACATACAGGTGCATTGGATGCACTGGAGTGATCCAGCGTGAGGATTGACTTGTCTAGTCAACAAGTCAATCTCACATGCAAGAGGTTTGCATTGATCCTTAGACTTGAGGTATTCATGTCTAGACTTGATGAAGGGTATGCTTTAATACAGTCTTACGTCTCTCCGTAATTGGGAGATCAAAACGACTGTCATTGGGCATGTCATAAGTCACGTAGAGACATGGATGACCAATAGTAGGATTTGCCCCTTCCTTCCGAGGAAGCATGATATCCACCTCGGGGCGCCCCACCTTATTGGTGCATGACAGGAAAGTGTGGCCACACTTGTTGAGTCATGACCAATGCATTGGATAATAAACTTGAGACTAATCCAATGGCAGGATATCAGCTTAGGCAAAGGGATCTGTAATGCAATGGGAATCCTCGTTGCTTGTTAGGAGTTGTTGCCATAATGACTTAAGTCCTATGACATGGGTAGTAGTGATGTGTTGCTAGATACCCCTAACTACTTATGATGTTTACATCATTGCCATCGTCATATGGATCCTACGGGGTCACACGCAATAGACTCTTGACATTGCTTTAATCAGAAGCCTTAGGATCAAGTTATTGGATAACTTGGATCAATTTGGAGGATTTCATCAGCGCCAATGGGCCTGATGAGAGGGAAGAAAGTTATTGGAGCCAAACTTCATTTTTGGCAGGTTGACCCGAAATTGACCTAGATTGGTCACATTTGGATTAGGGTTGCATTGGATTGGATCCAATGGCTTAATCAACCCATGCCATGAAGTTTGGGCTAGCTCATTATCCAATGAGGCCCAATAATTAGTTGTCATGAAGAGGAATTGGCTTAAAAGGGTATAATGGGGAGAAATCTCACCCCATTGGCGCCTAGGGGCATAATGGGGTGAGGGAGGCACCTTTGCTTCATTATGGAAGTAAAGGGCGCCTAGCCCTTCTTCCTTGGAAGGAATACTTGCCTCTAAGGTAAGTCTTGGGGCTGATATGGCTTGATGGCTCTTTTGGAAAGAGCTTGGGCGCATATGGATAGTAGGGTAAGGTATATGGTAATGTCTTGGAGACTTACCTTACCTAAAACCCTAGTTTCTCCCAAAATTCTTACCCTAGCCAAAACTCCTTATGCTTGTTGCGCCTTGCCCTTCCCTTGGATGGAATGCATGCATCTAAGGCATGTCTTGGGCTGATATGGCCATTGGGCAAATTAGGATAGGTTGAATGAGGTTTATGGTAAAGTCTTTGAGACTTTCCTTACCTCAAGACCCCTTTATCCTAGCCGCCCACTTGGCATGATCTTAGCCATTACCTTGCCGCCTCTTGTCCTATTTATAGGACCCCTTACCGCCCCTTCCATGATTGGACTTTAAGGAGGCATGAACACACATAGAAGGGAGAGAGAGCAAAGCAAAGGGCGACAACAAGGTGGTGCAAACTTCTTCCTTGGAGCCGCAAGTTCTTCCTCTTCCTCTCTTCTTTGGCGCAAGGATTCTTTGTGCTTGGTGGCGTCTTCTTGTCACAAGCCCTCATCGTCCCTTGGCCATAGGCGCACCTTGGAGGTGGCGCAAGCAAAGAAGAAGAGGGAAGTCCTTGGCGGCATCATCCTCCCTATCCCCTCCTTGGCGCAACTTCTCTTGAAAGTGGCGCAAGTGGAAATGAAGGCTTGATTCTCTTCCCGAGGCTAGCACCGAGCGTGGAAGGGAGCAACGATCAAGGAGTCGACGCGTGGATACTTGTAGAGGGCGAACACTTGGGCGCCTTCAACATGGCTTCGACATCTAAACAAGCAATAAAGGTACTAACCCTAACACATCCTTGTGTTCTCTCACTCGCAAGGATCCTTGGGAAAGGAATGTGTTTCGGGTGTAATACTTCTTCCGCTGCGTCTTGGGACTACAAAATTTTAAAATTACACCCGGCATTCCCTAACAGTGGTATCAGAGCTACTTGCGAGAAACACAAGGTGTACGTTTGCTTGTGTGAAAAATTTTTGGAAAATTTTTCTTCTATCCATGCGCATTTCACTTAGAAAGCGTTTTTCATCCAATCTTCTCTTCTCAACTTTATGGCCGAAACTTGAATCTTGTTTATGCTTGATTTAAGACCAAAGGTGCACGTAGGTTTTGTCAAGTAGGACGGGCATTGTGTCTTCGGACTGGCCGGGTCTCTTGATCTGACAAAACTGCCAGCCGATAGGGTCTATGAAATCATCATGGAACTTGATCTAAATTTTGGCATGAAATTGGTTAAGGGAGTGCTTTGGATGATGTTGGCGCATAAGGTGCTAAAATTTGACTTTTCCGGATTTTCAAATTTTACATGCGCCACTTGATTGGGTTGATATGGTCATAGCGAGTGCCCTCCTGTGTTGTGATGTGGAAGCATGTTTCCACTTGTGATGAATGCTTGTAAAAATCTTTTTCCACCTACATGTGGTTCTCTCCCTATCTTGTTGTAAAAGAATTTTTCATCTTGTTTAGAATAGATGTAGAGTTATATGATAGGTTAAGGCTTCATCTTGACAACAAGGAGTCTTCTTCAATCGGAGTCAGAAATGGCGCCAGCTTTGGAAGCATGGTGATGGACTTGCGGCTGAAGGAAGGACACATGCTTTCGGCTTCTGGCATGGGCCGATCTGCTTTAGGGACTCGCAACCCTTGGATGCACGATAACATGTCACATGGCTCGTGACAAGTTATGTGTATGAAAAGGGCTATGACCATATTGACCAAAATAGCATGCCTGTGATGGTTTATTATTTTGTACATAGCATGCCTGTGATGTTTTTCCTTGCTGCCATAACCATAGGAAAGATGCATGCTAGAAAAGAATAAAACGAACATGCAAAACTCTCATTAAAATATCAAGTCAATAGCCTTCTAACGCGTAGCCCTCATCAAACTATCGATCGGTGTTGTTGTGAACTGTTTCCCACCCTCGTGGGACACACTCACTTATCTTTAGGAGGTGTGTGGTGACAATGATTTCCCCAGTCCAGTTTTAACCTGGGCGTGCCTTCGCAAGGAAATTCGTTGGCCCTGGGCATAACGGTTAGGACCAGACTTGACTAGTTTTTCATATGTCACTGACATGATGAATCACTAGAGGCAGCTGTTGAGAGGATAGGGTTCTGTGTTGTATCCAGCCCTCGCTGGACACAGGGCGCCTAGTCTGTCTTAACTAAGAGGAATTGTGCGCGGCACAATTGGCTGGCATGCCTACCTAAGGAAGCATGGGACTCTCTGTGCATCTCAACTCACCCTCGTGAGTCACGGAGACCTCATGTGAAATTAGGATCCTACTCACTCATTTCTATGTTGAGTTTGAGAGTCCTCAACTTGTTTTGGAAATAGTGGGAGCATAGCATTTAATTTAAAGTCCTTGTTAAATGCTTTATCATAGTACTTATTTTACTTATTTGCTTATTGTAGAAGGCATCTCCTGATCTAAGATTGAAACTTTATAAACATAAACTGGATGGGACAAATTGGACAAAATGGTTCAAGACTTTGTCCAAGATACTGGAACAAGAACATAAGGTGCATCTTCTTGAAAGACCTCCATCCCAGCCCAGTGAGTATTTCACTAATGACTGGGAGTGGAATGTCTATCTTGAACATTGTGAAGATAACGAACAGTACACTGCTCTTGTCTTAGAGTGCATGACCCCGGAGGTCAAGGTTGAATGTGATGAGATGGGGATCTATGATCTAATCATACATCTCAAAGGTCTCTTCACACCATGCTCTATAGACAATGATCAGGAGAGTTCTGTTGGATCTTCAGAATGTGTGCCTGAATCTGAGAAAGACCATGGTTCTGTATCTTCGAAGCTAATACTTCGGAAGACTGGGAATGCATGGGTGTTTCGAAGAGGATTGATGGCCAAGAAGAGCATGGCAAAGAAGAAGGGATGTAATCCATCCGCTTCAGGTATTATGTTACCGAGGTCTTTTGTCTACTTCTTATTCATGGGTACTGGGTACCGTATGTGAGGCTCACATATGTTTTACATGTGTAGGAGCTCAAAAGAAGTAGGACGAAGAGGCTTGATGGGATCGACTCTCGGGTCAGGGACGGAGCATTGGATGCTGCTGTTGATATCATCTCACTGCCTTGAAGACTTTATATAGAACTTTGCTATTATTGTATCAGCTTATGTATTAGAACATCATTCCTTTTGGAAAGGACTTCAGTTGAAATAATAAATAATATTTTTCTTTAATCTGAGATGTTCTATTGAAGTGATACAATTGACAATAGTTTGTGGTTCTATATGTAACACAAGATCAGATCTAATGATTCAATAAACTTCCTCTTATAGCATTGTCTCTTGAACCATAGAACAATGGTCACATCCGAAAGTCCATGGACTATTGGGATCATTGTCCTTTTAGGATTATGATACATGTGAGCCTAGTTCAAAGGAATAATATGACAGATGCTGCTTTCACCAAAAGGGTGGAAAGGAGTAGTGACTTGTTGGATCTATTACACAGCGATGTAAGTGGACCCATGCAAGCAAACACTAAGAGGAGTTATATATACTTCATTGAGTGTGGGTATGCCTTACGCAACCCAAGAACTTTGGAAAATTCCAAGAAGTTCACAAATGAAGTATTGAGTCAAAGATAAGGATCTATTAAAGCACCTTGATTGGATCAAGATGATTAGTGGAGAATTTGATGACCTTCCTAAGAAGTGTGGAGTGATCTCACAGCTTTCTTAGTACACCACTGTGTGGTAAATTTCAAAGAAAGAAAAGGAACACATTGGATGTGGTTCCAACTTTGAATAAGTCATGCAAATATACTACTATGTTGCCATGCAAACAGATGTACTGCTACTCCATAAGAAAATGTCTAAGTTAGCTTTTGAGTTAAGAACTGCAAATATCCCATTTCTTCAATGGAATTGGGAAAGTAATGTGTAGTGATTCAAAAGTATGTATTTGTGGTGCACTATAGAGTGCTAATTCTATCCCATGGAGAACAAAACATTTGTTGCTCAAAATGCTGTCTCTCTTGAGAAAGTATTTCTTTTGAAAGAAGCTAGTGGGAGTAGATTTGATTTGGACAAGGTCCAGAATCAACCACAATATAATTAGACACACATGGAGAGCAAGATCTCACATACAGGTTGAAAGTCAACCTGAGGTTCAAGTAACACAGGAATAACATAAGTCTGGATCGATTCGATATGCTGGGCATGACGAATTTCTCATCAAGCATGAACCTAAGACTTATGAGGAAATGGAAGCGGTCGGTGGACCAGATTCCAAGAAATGGCTAAGGGCCATGAGAACCATAATGGACTCCATGTCTGCTAATCAAGTCTGGGACTTGGATAAGCTGCCATAAGGGGTAATTCCCACAGGCTATAATAAATCTTCTAGGAAGATAGACATGGAAGATAACATTGTTATCTTAAAAGACAAGCTAGTGAACAATAATTTCAGGCAAATCCACTGGGTGGATAATAATGAAATTTTCACCAATAGCTGAGCTTTAAGTCCATTAGGGATCTGCTTGTTATAATTGCATGATCAATTATGGCATGTTGTTATGATAACTGCTTTTCTTGCATGGACATCTGAAAAAGATATCTATAGGGAAATAGCCAGAAGGTTCTCATATCAAGGCCATATAGATATGCATGATGCAAGCATGGTTGAAAAGCCTGTGTTTACAAGAAGATCAGTGGGAGCACCTTATTAATAATATTTCTTGTCTAGATGATTGATGATATTCTCCTCACGTGGAATAACATCTCAGCTCTTCACATGGTGAAGAAAAGGTTTGATGTGTATTTCGAGAAGAATGATCTAGGGAATGATGCCTACATCCTAGGCATGAGGATCTATAGAAATCCAAGAAAGTCATTGCCCTTTAGTCAATCTATGTTCATCCAAGAGTTTCTGGAGAGGATTATATTGGATGATTCTAAATATTGATACCTTCCAGGAAGATATGGTCTGAGTCTCTCAAAGATGTTGTGTCCTGTGGCATAACTGGAAAGTATTAACATGGGTCCAAAGTCCTGATACATTGTATGTAGGATGGATCATGTTTAGAAGACCATTTCTGGCAAATGCTTGGAGCATAGCCAGCAAGTTTCAATCATATCTTAGTGTTTAACACTGAAAAGACCCCTAAATCTAGGGGGCCGAAACCCTAAGGGTGGCGCAAAAGAAAGTTTTCACATGGGAAGCTAGGGTTTCAACAATAATCGCATATATGTTTATATGATCAACCTCTTATAGTTAGGAATCATACCATAGCCATTTCGATTGGATGGCGTCAAGGAAGAAGAGATTCGAATGAAACTCCTCCAAAAGGTGCGCACACAAGGTGATGCCGCCTACTCCTTGAGATCCTTGTGCTAGCAAGGTTCTTCAAGGGTCTTTGATCGAATCAAAGGGATGAGATATCTTCTCCCACTCGGCCGAGACCTCTCCAAGACGTGAAGGAAGCTTTTCACCCGAGAGAGAGCGTCGAGAGCAAGAGTCAAAACGTATTGGCGTTCAAGAGAGGTGGCGCATGAAGACTTACTAAAAATAGCAAGCCATGAAGAGCATGCGCCCACTTCTTCATAACCGACAATAACGCTTCAAAGATTGAACCATTCATTCATTCTCTTGAACCGGTTTAATCTAATTGACCCAACTCAATTTGGTTCAAAGACCAAATCAAAACAGCCCAAGCCATTTGGTCTAGATCATCTTAAACCCTAAGGCTC
Organism: Costus lasius; assembly: GCA_027563935.2. Classification (NCBI taxonomy): domain Eukaryota; kingdom Viridiplantae; phylum Streptophyta; class Magnoliopsida; order Zingiberales; family Costaceae; genus Costus; species Costus lasius. The sequence goes on from CM050448.1 coordinate 32,830,472, forward strand.
CTGATCTAACCATTCATCTCGTGATGCTTTTGATCTCACCGATCTAGCATCAATTCTCTCGATCGAAGCTTACCGATCTCAAGCCCTAATCAATCAAACATGATCAGACCAGATCTCACTTACAATCAGAGTCTAAATCCCTTTAAACTGAACTTAATCAATTCAGTCCACACGATCTGACTTAAGTAAGCCATATCATCAAATTGTGCGACCCTGAGGGTTTCCTTTAAATGTCGGTAACGATAACTCACGTTATCACGATCAGTGAGGGGTATCTAGCAACACATCACTGTCTCCCGATATAAAGGAAAGAGTCTTCCAAGACTACACCCAAACCACAGCACAAGTGTGAATCCATTTCACAAGGCATACAAGTTTCCTTTGCCACTAGATGTTCTTATTGGACAAGCGTGTCAAGCCTGTAACTCCAATATGATGAGCATGATTAGATCAGATGAACATAGTCACCTGGGTATGGCCATACACTTTCTCAATCATCTCATCCAGGGGGGCCCCATAGAACATCATACTCCTTAAACAAAGAGACGGCAATCCTATATCTATCACCAGTGCCCTAACCTGACTCATGATCATTATCCAAGATAGTCTATAACCATTATGTTTCAAATGATATTGAACTACCTCAAAACAATGACAATCATCATTTAGAAACACAAGTGATCTCAAGTCAGAGGAAGTATGCCACTTGTTGCATACAAGGATTATTCACATTGTGACAAGCAATTGAATATCCTAGTAGGGTCTGTCCAGTACATCCAATGTACCCATGAGTCTACATCTTATTCCATGCTCGAAGCATCCTATAAGATTAGAACACACATTAGTCTTAACCATATCAAGGCTGTCTCATGTTCACCAAGATATCTCTACTAAGGACATATAGCATGTCAGCCTAGCTGAACAGCATTGAGACATTATTCAGAAGCACAGTTATTGCAGCAGACAATGTAACAAACTGAATAATAACCATTGCCTTTATAAACATAAGAGTTTATACATGATACTGTTACAATCCCAAGGCCTCAAACATTAGCCTTAAGGGCATACCCCAACAATCTCCCACTTGCACTTAATCTAATGGTTGAGAAATCTCAAACCCATATTATTACAGTACTTCTCATGCTTCTGCTGCGCCAGAGGCTTGGTAAGCGGGTCAGCCAGATTGTCATCTGTATGAACCTTGCAGATTTTGATCTCGCCTCGTTCAATGATCTCCCGGATCAAGTGAAACCGTCTCTGTATGTGCTTGGACTTCTGGTGCGACCGTGGTTCCTTTGCTTGTGCTATTGCTCCAGTGTTATCACAGAAGATAACCAAAGGATCTGCACTCGAAGGAACAACACCAAGTTCCTGAATGAACTTACGAATCCAAACTGCCTCCTTAGATGCTTCCGAGGCTGCAACATACTCGGCTTCTGTTGTGGAATCAGCAACAATAGACTGTTTGAAACTTTTCCACACCATTGCTCCTCCATTCAAGCTAAAAACATAGCCTGATTGCGATCGGAAATCATCCTAGTCAGATTGGAACGAAGCGTCAGTATATCCTTCAATACTGAGTTCTTCCTGACCTCCATATATCAAGAACATATCTTTGGTCCTCCGAAGATATTTCAAAATGTTCTTGACTGCAATCCAGTGTGCCTTACCTGGATTACTTTGGAATCGACTGGTCACGCTTAACCCGTAAGCGACGTCTGGGCGAGTACATAACATCGCATACATAATGGATCCAATAGCCGAAGCATAAGGCGTATTGTCCATTTCATCTTTCTCAGTCTGTGTTTGTGGACACTGACTCTTTGAAAGATTCAGACCATGTCTGACTGGAAGATATCCTCTTTTAGAATTCTCTAAATGGAATCTCTCCAGGACTTTATCGATGTAAGTACTCTGGCACAGCCCGAGAAGTCTCTTAGATCTATCCCTGTAGAACTTCACACCTAATACATAGGCTGCTTCTCCTAAATCTTTCATCTGGAAACATTTTCTCAACCATGCCTTAACAGCATGCAGTTCAGGAATATCGTTTCCAATGATTAAGATATCATCGACGTAGAGGACTAGGAAAGTAATCACGCTCCCACTAAACCTCTTATATACACACGGGTCATCTTCGTTCTTGATGAACCCAAACTCAGAGATTGATTCATCAAAACGAATATTCCAGCTTCTTGATGCTTGTTTAAGTCCATAAATGGACTTCTTTAACTTGCATATTTTATGACGATCTGATGGATTAGTGAAACCTTCAGGTTGTGTCATATACACATCCTCATCCAGTTTTCCATTAAGGAAAGCCGTCTTCACATCCATCTGCCAGATCTCATAATCATAATATGCAGCTATCGCGAAAAGAATCCGAATAGACTTAAACATAGCTACAGGTGAGAAAGTTTCATCATAATCTATCCCGTAGATTTGTTTGAAACCTTTCACAACTAGCCTGCCTTTATAGGTAACTACGTTACCATCCATGTCAATCTTCCTTTTGAAGATCCATTTACAGCCTATAGGGATTACTCCCGGAGGCGGATCAACCAAATCCCAGACTTGGTTATCTGACATGGAGTCCATCTCGGCTCGCATAGCTTCAAGCCATCTAGCTGACTCCGGTCCACTGACCGCATCCGCATAAGTGAGGGGTTCATCATTATCAATGATGTAGACTCCGTCATAGCGCTCAGGCTGACGACGGATCCTTCCCGATCTTCGCGGTTCCCGTGATATCTGAGCCTCAGGTTGTTCAATAACCTGATCAACTGGCTCAGGCTCATCCAACTGAGCTTGACTACTTTGTCCTTCCTCTGGATTCTCATCCAGCTTTATTTCTCTCCCACTGGCTTCTTGCAGAAGAAACTCCTTCTCAAGAAATATTGCCGTCCGAGCAACAAATACTTTGTTCTCTTTGGGATCGTAGAAATAATAACCCTTAGTTTCCTTAGGGTAACCGACAAAGATGCATTTCTCAGATCTGCTCTCCAGTTTCCCAGAGGCGAGTTTTTTAACATAAGCCTCGCAACCCCAGATCTTAATAAATGTCAAGCTAGGCTGTTTCCCATACCATAACTCATATGGAGCCTTTGAAACTGCCTTGGATGGCACTCGGTTTAGTACCTTTGCAGCTGTTTCCAGTGCAAATCCCCAAAAGGAGTAAGGTAGAGTAGCCTGACTCATCATAGAACGAACCATATCAAGTAACGTTCTATTTCTCCTCTCGGACACACCATTCCATTGCGGTGTTCCTGGCGGAGTGAGCTGTGAGATAATCCCACACTCTTTTAGATAGTCAGTAAACGCATGACTCAAGTATTCTCCACCTCGATCAGAACGAAGTGCCTTGATATTTCGGCCTAGCTGATTTTGTACTTCATTTTTGAACTCTTTGAACTTGTCAAAAGATTCACTCTTATGTCTCATAAGATAGACATAACCGTATCTACTGAAATCATCAGTAAAGGTAATGAAGTACTGATAGCCACCTCTGGCATGTTTACTAAATGGCCCACACACATCACTGTGTATAAGGTCAAGTAAACCTGAAGCCCTTTGACCTTTGGTAGGAAAAGGAGACTTCGTCATTTTACCCATTAAACAAGCTTTGCATGTATCAATCTCCTCATAGGAGAATGATCCCAGCAGTCCATGATTATGCAACCGCTTAATGCGCTTCTTGTTAATATGGCCTAAACGACTATGCCATAGCAAGGTGCTGTCATCAGCATACTTGGCTTTCTTATTATCAATGTTTTGTATAGAATATTCCATGTCCAACATGAATAACCCATTGTTAATTGAACCAGTAGCATAAACAATATTATCAAGAGTAAGATAACACTTTGAAATCTTGCATTCAAAGGAAAACCCTTTCCTGACAAGAGCAGGAATAGAGATGATATTTTTGGTAATACTGGGTACAAAGTAACAATTGTTTAATTCTAATACAATGCCAGATGGTAATGAGATGTAATAATCCCCTACAGCAACAGCAGCAACCCGTGCCCCGTTTCCAACTCGTAGGTCCACCTCATGCTCTCCCACCTGTCTTCTTCTCTTGAGTTCCTGTACATTTGAACAAATGTGAACTCCACATGCAGTGTCCAACACCCATGAAATAGAAGAAGAGGATATCATGACTTCAGTCACAAATATACATGAGCCAGAAGCGATGCTTCCCTTCTTGTCTCCTTGGAGCGCTTTACAGTCCTTTTTCCAGTGACCCAGCTGGCCACAGTGGAAACATCTGTATTCCTTTGACCGCTTAACCTTCTGTTTCAGAGCCTTGTTGTAGTTCTTGACTGGGGCTTTGCCCTTCTTCCCCTTCTTCTTGTTCCTGGAAGGAACCATTAAGACAGAGGTTGAAGGCTTTCCCTTCAGAGTTTCCTCAGTAGTCAAGAGCATATTCAGCAACTCTGCCGGAGTACAATCGATTTTGTTCATATTAAAGTTAATAATGAACGCATCGAAAGAAGGCGGAAGAGACTGCAGAATAATGTCTATAGCAAGCTCCTGATTTATGGTATGCCCCAGTTTCTCCAGAGCCTCCTTGTGCCCAATCATCTTGAGCACGTGAGCTCCCACTGGGCTCCCTTCAGCCAGTTTGCTCTGAAAGAAAAGCTTGGTCAAATTATAGCGTTCAGTCCTCGCCTGTGCAGCATACAACATCTTGAGGTTTGCTATAATTTCTATAGCAGACATATCCTCATGCTGACGCTGCAGCGGTGGCGTCATAGACGCTAGCATCAGGCAAGCGACATCAATGCTATCATTGACATGCTTTTCATAGGCTTCACGAACCGCCCTTGCGGCGTTCGCAGCGGGTTGAGGCGGCACAGCCGTCTCGAGGACATACAGTTTCCTCTCTGCCTTAAGAACAATCTTAAGGTGTCCGTACCAGTCTGAGAAGTTTGGCCCAGCAAACTTCTCCCTTTCCAGTAGGGATCGCACATTGAAGCTCATGGTGTTCGTTGCTGCAGGAATCTACAACAATACAAGAACAGCAAGGTCAGTATCAATGTTTAGAATCAATCCAGGACTTAAGAAAGATTCTTTTCTCACTATTTTATCTGACTGAAAAATCCATTAAAACAGTCCGAAAGAGTAACACTCTTTTAGTGAGATGGGATCCAGATTTTATACTTGGTCTCCGCGTCCCGCTCAGGCGAGATAAGATGCACAGAGAGTACAAGTACTAATCTCTGGTAGGCAGTCCCTGCCAATCGCCAACCCGTGCGATTCCCCTTCATCTGGGCAATCCAGCAGACTGTGCCAACTGAGTTGGTACAACACAGTCTCTGATCCCACAGATGGCTGCCTCCATATGGCTAACATATGCCCCATATGTAGCCTACATGGTCAAGCTGACCTGACCTACTCCCTGGACCACCACGTGCTATGCTGAGCAACGAGAAGCGATAAATCCCTTCCCTGTAACACGCAGGTGAAATCACACACCGTCTGAAGATAGATGGGCGTGCCCACTGAGTGGGTACAACACGGCCCCAACGATAGTCAGAACAGTGAGGTTTCGCGCCAGAAGGCATTACGTGCTTGATATTTTAGCGTTGGATTTTAACGGTCTTTTATCTTCTTACTATGAGGCAAAACCTATGGCTATAGCAGAAGATAAATAACTCATGCAATTCTAATTATTTAAACAATAAAAGAATGCAAGATGATCTTATGTGGTAAAAGCCCATTAAGCCTAGGTAAGACCTTAATACACTTAAGTCTTCACTTGCTTTTCTTCATGGGACTTTTGCTTCTCATCTGGTCCAGCCCAGGGCCCTAGCGCCCATTGCAGCTCAGGTGCGTTCACCAGGTGAAAGCGCATGTCCTAGGGTCGAACCCTAGACCTCCCACCTGGTCAAGCCTTTAGCTGCATGCGCCTCTGCCAAGTGTGCTCAGTGCTCTTGTCTGATTAAATTACATTTCAATCTATCTAGACAAGATTGACTCGCAGGTCAATTACATCTTATAAATTTAATACAATGTGATTCGCAGATCACAAATAAATATTAATTTATAATTAACCAGGCACGCAGGCCCCAGCACAGCACACATTAAAGGGCAACCCACATAAGATGAAATAAACAAGCATATGGCATCAATCAACATGTGATCCATTACAAAGAAAATAAAATTTTGAAAACCCATTGGCATCAATTTTACTTTTCTTATGTGCCCTACAACCTTACAACGGTCCATTGATAGGGATCCACTCATCATGTCTAGTTAGATCCATGCCCTTGCATGCACCAAGTCTTAACTGACTTGCGTTGACCTAATGGTCAACCATGCATGCGCCAAGGGCTGAACAACCAACATGAGTTCTGGCAAGCGGGTGTGACCCCGGGCCTAACTCATGTGTGTTCACTGGTTGTCTCAACCAGACCTCGCTACACGCCTGTGATGCAGTCGACCTATAGCCACCTCATGCTTGCGCAGAGGTGCCATCTGGTCGACCCATCTAGGCTGTCAGATGGTCTGATCAGACTATTTGGATCCAACCTAGAGGATGATTTCAACCCCATCAACCCGTCTAAGGGTTTACAGTAGGCGCTTAGATCTAAGTGAAGCGCGCAAGATGATATAATTTTTGACAAACAAAAACCTAACAAGCGCCAACACAATATAACATGCACATCACACATGCGCCAACATCTAATAGCATAGTATGTATTTTCGCATGTGATAAAGTAGATCTAAGCAACGCAAACAAGGATCACACAACATGAAGCAATCATATAGATATATAACAACCGCATGCTCTGATACCAATTGAAAAGACCCCTAAATCTAGGGGGCCGAAACCCTAAGGGTGGCGCAAAAGAAAGTTTTCGCATGGGAAGCTAGGGTTTCAACAATAATCGCATATATGTTTATATGATCAACCTCTTATAGTTAGGAATCATACCATAGCCATTTCGATTGGATGGCGTCAAGGAAGAAGAGATTCGAATGAAACTCCTCCAAAAGGTGCGCACACAAGGTGATGCCGCCTACTCCTTGAGATCCTTGTGCTAGCAAGGTTCTTCAAGGGTCTTTGATCGAATCAAAGGGATGAGATATCTTCTCCCACTCGGCCGAGACCTCTCCAAGACGTGAAGGAAGCTTTTCACCCGAGAGAGAGCGTCGAGAGCAAGAGTCAAAACGTATTGGCGTTCAAGAGAGGTGGCGCATGAAGACTTACTAAAAATAGCAAGCCATGAAGAGCATGCGCCCACTTCTTCATAACCGACAATAACGCTTCAAAGATTGAACCATGCGTTCATTCTCTTGAACCGGTTTAATCTAATTGACCCAACTCAATTTGGTTCAAAGACCAAATCAAAACAGCCCAAGCCATTTGGTCTAGATCATCTTAAACCCTAAGGCTCCTGATCTAACCGTTCATCTCGTGATGCTTTTGATCTCACCGATCTAGCATCAATTCTCTCGATCGAAGCTTACCGATCTCAAGCCCTAATCTATCAAACATGATCAGACCAGATCTCACTTACAATCAGAGTCTAAATCCCTTTAAACTGAACTTAATCAATTCAGTCCACACGATCTGACTTAAGTAAGCCATATCATCAAATTGTGCGACCCTGAGGGTTTCCTTTAAATATCGGTAACGATAACTCACGTTATCACGATCAGTGAGGGGTATCTAGCAACACATCACTGTCTCCCGATATAAAGGAAAGAGTCTTCCAAGACTACACCCAAACCACAGCACAAGTGTGAATCCATTTCACAAGGCATACAAGTTTCCTTTGCCACTAGATGTTCTTATTGGACAAGCGTGTCAAGCCTGTAACTCCAATATGATGAGCATGATTAGATCAGATGAACATAGTCACCTGGGTATGGCCATACACTTTCTCAATCATCTCATCCAGGGGGGCCCCATAGAACATCATACTCCTTAAACAAAGAGACGGCAATCCTATATCTATCACCAGTGCCCTAACCTGACTCATGATCATTATCCAAGATAGTCTATAACCATTATGTTTCAAATGATATTGAACTACCTCAAAACAATGACAATCATCATTTAGAAACACAAGTGATCTCAAGTCAGAGGAAGTTTGCCACTTGTTGCATACAAGGATTATTCACATTGTGACAAGCAATTGAATATCCTAGTAGGGTCTGTCCAGTACATCCAATGTACCCATGAGTCTACATCTTATTCCATGCTCGAAGCATCCTATAAGATTAGAACACACATTAGTCTTAACCATATCAAGGCTGTCTCATGTTCACCAAGATATCTCGACTAAGGACATATAGCATGTCAGCCTAGCTGAACAGCATTGAGACATTATTCAGAAGCACAGTTATTGCAGCAGACAATGTAACAAACTGAATAATAACCATTGCCTTTATAAACATAAGAGTTTATACATGATACTGTTACAATCCCAAGGCCTCAAACATTAGCCTTAAGGGCATACCCCAACAAACACTAGATAGTTGTGAAAGCAATCCTTATACATATACTTGGGAAGTATAAAGGATTGGAGTCTAGTCTATGATAGACAGGAAAGAATTTTGTGTACTGGGGTACACTGACACTTCGTTCCAGTCTAGTGACTATTGATCACAACCAGGATTTGCGCTTTGCCTTGTTATGGTGATTGTATGCTGAAAGAGCATTATGCAAACCAAAGTGGCAAAAATTCTACAAATAAGGCTGAGTACATTGCAGCTCCTTGTGGCAGCCAAGGAGGCAGCTGCATTCATTTGAACTTGATCTAGTTCATAGTGCTTGATGGTCCAGTATAGTTCTCACTGGGACCATAGCATGAGAGAAGGAACTTAATGCTCAAGTATGTACTGCAGCATATCATCTGATCTTAGAGATCATGGATAAGGATGATGAACAAATTTGATAAAATAAACACAGATAGCAATCTGGAAAAACCCACTGATCCAGCCTCTGGCGCAGCGGAAGCTAAATGGGTCATACTAGAGACATTGGAACTGACTAAACATCAGTTGTCCTTGGTCTTAGTGCAAGTGGGAGATTGTTGGTGTATATGCCCTAAAGACCAATGTATGGACATGGTTAGGCATTGTTTGAATGTACTTTGATAGATCTATTACTCTTTATATAGGCATGGTCGTTATTATGCAGAGTACTCTACCTGCGTTGATGTATTGAGTTGCATAAATAATATCCCAGGAGTTTGGATTGGATCCATTCTCATAAGCTATCCCCAGACAAGGTACCTTAGCAGATATGGGACAGCTTTGGTACATGTGAGACTGGTGTATGGGCTGGTTAGGTGCGGGGCACAGTAACGCAGACATACAGGTGCATTGGATGCACTGGAGTGATCCACCATGAGGATTGACTTGTCTAGTCAACAAGTCAATCTCACATGCAAGAGGTTTGCATTGATCCTTAGACTTGAGGTATTCATGTCTAGACTTGATGAAGGGTATGCTTTAATACAGTCTTACGTCTCTCCGTAATTGGGAGATCAAAACGACTGTCATTGGGCATGTCATAAGTCACGTAGAGACATGGATGACCAATAGTAGGATTTGTCCCTTCCTTCCGAGGAAGCATGATATCCACCTCGGGGCGCCCCACCTTATTGGTGCATGACAGGAAAGTGTGGCCACACTTGTTGAGTCATGACCAATGCATTGGATAATAAACTTGAGACTAATCCAATGGCAGGATATCAGCTTAGGCAAAGGGATCTGTAATGCAATGGGAATCCTCGTTGCTTGTTAGGAGTTGTTGCCATAATGACTTAAGTCCTATGACATGGGTAGTAGTGATGTGTTGCTAGATACCCCTCACTACTTATGATGTTTACATCATTGCCATCGTCATATGGATCCTACGGGGTCACACGCAATAGACTCTTGACGTTGCTTTAATCAGAAACCTTAGGATCAAGTTATTGGATAACTTGGATCAATTTGGAGGATTTCATCAGCGCCAATGGGCCTGATGAGATGGAAGAAAGTTATTGGAGCCAAACTTCATTTTTGGCAGGTTGACCCGAAATTGACCTAGATTGGTCACATTTGGATTAGGGTTGCATTGGATTGGATCCAATGGCTTAATCAACCCATGCCATGAAGTTTGGGCTAGCTCATTATCCAATGAGGCCCAATAATTAGTTGTCATGAAGAGGAATTGGCTTAAAAGGGTATAATGGGGAGAAATCTCACCCCATTGGCGCCTAGGGGCATAATGGGGTGAGGGAGGCGCCTTTGCTTCATTATGGAAGTAAAGGGCGCCTAGCCCTTCTTCCTTGGAAGGAATACTTGCCTCTAAGGTAAGTCTTGGGGCTGATATGGCTTGATGGCTCTTTTGGAAAGAGCTTGGGCGCATATGGATAGTAGGGTAAGGTATATGGTAATGTCTTGGAGACTTACCTTACCTAAAACCCTAGTTTCTCCCAAAATTCTTACCCTAGCCGAAACTCCTTATGCTTGTTGCGCCTTGCCCTCCCCTTGGATGGAATGCATGCATCTAAGGCATGTCTTGGGCTGATATGGCCATTGGGCAAATTAGGATAGGTTGAATGAGGTTTATGGTAAAGTCTTGGAGACTTTCCTTACCTCAAGACCCCTTTAGCCTAGCCGCCCACTTGGCATGATCTTAACCATTGCCTTGCCGCCTCTTGTCCTATTTATAGGACCCCTTAACGCCCCTTCCATGGTTGGACTTTAAGGAGGCGTGAACACACATAGAAGGGAGAGAGAGCAAAGCAAAGGGCGACAACAAGGTGGTGCAAACTTCTTCCTTGGAGCCGCAAGTTCTTCCTCTTCCTCTCTTCTTTGGCGCAAGGATTCTTTGTGTTTGGTGGCGTCTTCTTGTCACAAGCCCTCATCGTCCCTTGGCCATAGGCGCACCTTGGAGGTGGCGCAAGCAAAGAAGAAGAGGGAAGTCCTTGGCGGCATCATCCTCCCTATCCCCTCCTTGGAGCAACTTCTCTTGAAAGTGGCGCAAGTGGAAATGAAGGCTTGATTCTCTTCCCGAGGCTAGCACCGAGCGTGGAAGGGAGCAACGATCAAGGAGTCGACGCGTGGATACTTGTAGAGGGCGAACACTTGGGCGCCTTCAACATGGCTTCGACATCTAAACAAGCAATAAAGGTACTAACCCTAACACATCCTTGTGTTCTCTCACTCGCAAGGATCCTTGGGAAAGGAATGTGTTTCGGGTGTAATACTTCTTCCGCTGCGTCCTGGGACTGCAAAATTTTAAAATTACACCTGGCATTCCCTAACAATTAGGACTAGGTATATCATGTCAAATCTATTTATCTTATACATATCTGCTTTTGAATTTTTTTCATTGGTTGATGAATGAGATTTTAGGTGGATATATTGTTTGAAGAATTTGATTTAAAAGTGAAGCTACTTTTTAAGTAAAATTAGCATATGACTATAATTTTAAATTGATGTCAATTGGTTAGTCTAGTGGATGTTTAGTCTATTTGCTATTTGTTGGGAAGAAAGCATCCAAAATCAAAAAATAGTGAGAGACCCCCCTAATTGGCACTGTGTAAAACTGACAGTGGTACCGAAGATATGGGTTGAAGTCTGAAAAGAAACAAATTAAAGAGAAAGAAAAAGAAAATCACTCCTCTACTTGACACTGTGTAAAATTGACAGTGGTACTGAAGATATGGGTTGAAGTCTGAAAAGAAAAAAAAATAGAGAGAAAGAAAAAAAGAAAATGACTCCTCTACTTGGCATTGTGTAAAATTGATAGTGGTAGCTAAGGCAAGAGTTGAAGTCCCAAATAAAAAGTGTGTATCTATGTGGGTACATGCCATAAAAAACACAAAAAGAATAAAAAGAAAATGAAGAAAAGGAAAATTTTGAGTGGAAAAAGATTTTGGATACCCTATTCCTGTAAACAAATGCATGATAGATTTGAACTGAAACTTGGGTGAACTCATGAGACTGAAATTCTGCTTTTTATACAAGTTGCAAAGTTTTATTTGATTAAGTTGTGAATCTTGAGAATTGAATTCAAAGGATGATATGTCTATTTAAAATTTTATGAGTCAATTAATGAAATTTTTCATTAGTGATTGTATTCTAGAAATTTATTCTTCATGAGAAAATCTATGCCCATGATCAATTTTTGACTTTTGCTTGAGGACAAGCAAAGTTCGAGACTTATGTGTTTGATGAAACTAAAATTTATAGTAAATTTCATGCCATTTCATATATCTTTTTGTGTCAAATTCATGAACTTTGCTTATTTTTATGCCTTTTTATCAAATTATGCAGAATCTACACTCTTTTCGGTTTTTGATGAATTTCAGATAAAAAGGCATGATTTTTAGGCATTTTCAAGCCCTTCAGATGCAAACAGGAATTCCCACCATCAAGAGGAGATTACAGGTCAAATTTCATGAAGATTGGAGCTTCAAACTAAATTACGGCAAGGCCGTAATCTATATTACGGTACTGTATTTTCATCGACTACAGTAATATCAGAGCACTACCGTAATTTGAGAATTTTTCATCCAGAAAGAATTTCGAAAATTACTGCACTACCGTAAAGGTTTTCACGGGCCGTAATTTGGAGCATCTTTGGACCAGAAATTTTGGCATTAATTACGGCACTACCATAACTGATATTACGGTGCCGTAATTGCCAGACAGTTTCCACCCGAGAACTCGACTAAAATTGTGGCAATGTCGTAACCAAAAATACGGCCGTAATTACTACCTGGAGACGCGATTTTCACGGTCAAATTTGAGTCCGAATTTTGCGGGATCGATTGCGGATGATCCAAGCCATAAAATTCAAAGCTGTAAGAAGCAAAAGAGGAGCTTTCGACGAGACGAAGGGGGAGACACCAAAAGCCCTAATTTTCATCCACTAACAAAGGAGAAATCGAGTTTCACGCCGCTGACCTAGGTTTCGTTGCCGGCACGCGTACAGCGCATCTCCGGCTGTGAAATTTGAAGGGAAACTTTACCTGGAGCGAGAGAACATACCCCAGAAGTTTCAACGTGAAAGGACCTCGATTAGAGGAGAAATCGACGAAGAACCCAGTGCCAACACTATTCACGCTAGGAAATTACGGCTGTAATTTCCATTACAGCCGTGTGGTTATTCGTTCTTCCCCTTCTTTCTGATTTCTGATCACTAGAAACTATGGTTTATTGTAATCTTTTCTACATGCTAGCTTAAACCTTTTGTGGGACATGGGCGAGTAATTCCTTTTGATTTCTTAATGACTAGATAAACTTTTCGTTACTTTGTCACGTATAATTCTAGCATGATAATTCTACTTATGTGATAATTGTTCTTTGATTCTCCATAGATTTATGTTATTAATCACGTTTTAGAGTTTTCGCAATAAGGACCAAAAGGTGACTTGCTTGAGAACTTGGAACCCTAGAATTGCATGATAGGAATTTACTGTAAGAAATTAAGTTAGTTCTTGTTTTGTAATTTTAGAAGAAAAATTGCCATGTTTAATAATATAAATATAGGGTTGAGTCAATTTATCAAACGTAAAGGTCTTGTGCGAAAGTAAGGATCGGAACGTTGGAGAACCATAAGTAGAACTTGTGTTGAGACTCGGATGCACGAAAGTGATCATTGAGATTCCACTCGAGATAATCCACTTAGAATTCAGATGCACGAAAGTGATCCTTGAGTTCTTTGATGGATGATTTACTTATTTTCAGATTGGGATAGATCTTACGCGAAAGCGAGGATCGGTCCTTGCATGATTGTGTGCACGAAAGTGAGATAATCCTTTTATGAAGTAAATTGTATCTTTATCATGATAAAATTAAACTAACGAATTTCTATTCATATCTAGTCATATAAATCAAAGTGGATGAAACCTTAGTCCCAGTTTCACTCTCTGATATTTTCGTTAGCTTTCAATAATTCACTTGCATAGTTTCAACTGCCTGGATAGTAAGAAATCGATTATTCCATACTTGACAAACAAGGTCTCTGTGGGATCGATATTTTTTTATTACTTCGAGTATCCATGAACTTGCAGACACAACAAGGTTTTGGCGGCAACGTCAGAAATAAGTTTCGGTTTAGCTACTTGTTGGGATACAACAATCCACGCCTCTTTGAAGATCTCAGCTTGCACCAATCACCTAGATCCAACGCCAATGAGAAAATGGAGTGTTGGCGACGTGGAGTGGGTAGCACTACCACTTGTCTAAACCTTTAAGCAAAAATTCTTCTATTTGTTATCATCTTCAAGACCCTCACGCCAAGGAGGAGATAGGAGGCAACAACAGGAGATGAGAGAAGAGAACTAGTGCAAGAATCTCCCAAGAGAGCCTGTCTATTTATAATAGATGTACCAGTTATTCTTGGAGATTATTTTTTGTTAAGTTTAATATATAAATATATTAAATATAATGAAGAATGCACCTAGACCATATATGAATTAAATCAATTAAATATATTAGCCAAATTTGGTCAAGGATGAATATAATATTTGAATAAATTTGCTTAACCCCCAATTAGCAAATATATTAATTATTTAATCACATCTGCGCCTATTTAAATTCCACAATTAAATATTTAATTACAAAATGCGCACATCCAAATTAATTAGCCAAGAGAAAAATTCTCTTGCCAATTAATAAATTTTATTTATTCATGTGACCTAAGTTCCAAGTCCCAAACTTGCACTAAGTCCCTTGTTTGACTCATTTTGATAACACAGGCCAACAGAGGTCAAACGTGGTCCACTAGAGGTCAACTAGTGGTCAAACATGAACTAAATAAAATATCATCTCCACAGAAAAAATCTCAAAGCTACAGACTCCCAAAATGATCCGAATCACATAATGATTCGATCAAATTCTATCTAATCAGTATGAGACTTTGAGTGTCTAGGTGTGCGACCCTGTAGGTTCTTCAGACATTGGCAGTCATAATCTAAAATCATCACAAGTGATGACTGGCATCTAGCAGTGTATCATGGCTGCACAAATCATCAGAATCAATGTCACTATCAAACTACTATCCAGATTGGGCAAGCGTGTCACACTTGTTACCCCCAATATTATGGCATGACTAAATCAGATTCTCATCAAGATATGGCCATACACTTTCAGTTATCCACAAAGTACACCATGGACATCAAGCTTCGCCACAAAGAGGGGGCAAATCCTCTCTTGGCACATTGAATCTCTCATATGGCTCATGACACACCCAATGACAACCGTTATGACTTTCCTTTTATAGTGAAGTGTTAGGTTGTATCAAAGTACCTCATTTACCATATAGAGATGCCAATGCCCTCAAGTCTAGGACAATAGTAACTATGTCACTATGATCTTCAGCTTGTGACACCAAGATAAATCCTCACAGCAGGTCGGTCGAGTATATCTCCCTTGATATACCTATATACTTGCGTTAGCAACCCGTGCACAACCAGCTCATATACCAGTCTCAAGTGAATCATAGCTATCCCATATCCACCATGATTCTTGACCGGGGACAAAACTAAGATAAGATGAACATCTATCTCTTTAGGGACATCGTACATGCAACTGTACATATGCGTAGATGTACATGTTTGCATAACAACGACCATGCTAGGATATCTCATCCATCAAATAGTTGTGATACACATATCCCACTGTACCTTCCCAAAGGTCCTAGGGTATAAACACTAACAATAACATAAAATAAAACAAGCATGTAAGATATCAAAAGCAGTAAAAGAGTATATCATTATAGGCCAAACAAAGGAAACAAGCCCTTAGACCTAGACTCGACACCTAGCACTACTTGAGCTCAAAGGGACCCACTCATGCTCTAAGCCATTAACTCCTTGCTCTGAGTGTGTCAGGGTTCTGCTCCGAACCTAGGTGCACCACCTAGTTCCCATGTCCTCCTGTGTTAGCTCACAAATCCTAGGCTCCTCCTAGGGTTTGGCCAACACACTCTTCTACCCTTGTTACCTTGCAAACCCGAGGCTCCTCCTAGGGTTCGAATAATATGGGGAACCACTATTACCCAAGAGGGGGCTATTTTTGTGCCACCTATAGATCAGCCCCAAAAAACCCTTATATGTGCCTTTAAGAAGCCCTAGAAGCCATTAGGGTTTAGGCCAAGCCAAAGGTTACACAAACCCTTCTCATCAGCCCCTTATCCTCAAGATGCGCCCCTAGAGAAGATTCCTAGAAGCCACCAGGGATTTGGCTAAGAGAAGGCTGCCCTATCTTGGTTAGATGCTCATAAGAGAAGTCTTGATGTGCTATTGTCTTTCTTAATCTTCAACTTTAATTTACAAAACAAATAAAGGAAAAAAGGGCAGTGCGTAGGCCTCACAATAATACATCCCAGGCATGCCTTAGGGCTTTTCTATAACCATATCATATGCATTAAGAAAAACACCTAAGACATGCTATTCTATATGCAATGAAAAACTATAAAAATTAGATTTTAGTTTCTCATTAGAAAACATGTTCGTTAAATCTCAGCAATCTTATCGAAAATTCAGATTTTTCATTTTCTCTTAGGAGTCTACAAGTGGTCATACACACCCTGATTATTGCTTTTGCCACTTGCAATCCCTAACTTGTACAAATTAGGGCAATCCCCCTGTTCATGTCTCGAAATCTAAATACAAGTCTCATATTATAGGTCTATCCCACGAATGTGAGGAGAAGTAGATTCTCACACATAGGGTCTATTCCTATGTGTAGAAACAAAAAATCATGAATATCATAAGAGGGACAAATAACAAACCTACTATTTTTCTACACATAAAACAATGCATAAATATTTTTGAAAAATTTTCTATGATATGCGCATGCCAGAAAAATCCATACACCGATGTATCTCATAACCTCGCACTAATACCACTATTGGGAATCCCTAGGTGATGACAACGAAATTTATAGTAAATTTCATGCCATTTTATATATCTTTTTGTGTCATATTATTACTACTTTGCTTATTTTTATGCCTTTTTTATCAAATATTGCAAAATCTACTTCTATTTTGGTTTTTCATGATTTTCAAGTAAAAAGTGCTATATTTTGATGGATTTTCAAAGATTTGAGCACACCAATGGATTCTAGATGTTGAAACGAAGTCACCTGTAAAATTTCAGAAGAATCAGAGCTTCAGAGCAAATTACGACACCACCATTATGTATATTATGGTACCGTAATTTAACTACACTCGCAAATCAAAATTACAGTACTGCCATAATTCCCGTGAGGTACCGTAATTTGGAGTTTTTCTAGCTAGAGAATTTCGTGAGATTACGGCTCCACCGTAACAATCTTTACGGTGCTGTATTATGGGATATTTCAAACTAGAGATTTCAAGAACATTACGGTACTGCCGTGACGAAATTTATGGTACCATAATTCGGGTCGATTTTTCACCCGAAGGATTGTTGACATTACGGCACTACCGTAAAGAATTTTATGGTACCGTAATTCTGGAATATTTAAACCCGAGAACTAGCTGTCCAGATTACGGCACCACCGTAAAGTTCATTACGACCGTAATTACAACGCAGCTCGCGATTTTCCCGGTCAACTCCGAAGCCCAATTCTTGCGCATACCATATCTTTTGATCCAGACCTCCAAATTAATATCTGAAAGATGCTGCAGACTCATCTTAAAGAGGAGAAGACACAAAAGCACAATTTTTATCCAGTATCAATGGAGCAATTGAGAGGAAGGCACTTAGGGTTTGGCCTCACGCCGAGAGGCATAGAGGACACCTCAGGCCGCGATTTTCACTCGGAAGAGTCACCTAGAGGAGGAGAGGACACACCAGAAGTTTCAAAGCAAGAGGAGATGGGGCGAAAGAGAAATAATCACAAAACCGAGCGTTGCTGCTATTTACGGCCATACCGTAATTTCTATTTTCTCCTTCCTTTCAATTTTCTTCAACATGGATTATTGTAATCTTCCCTCTATGCAAGCTTAAACATCTTTGGCACTTAGGGTGCAATCCCTTTGATTCTTAATGATTAGATAACTTTTTACCTTCGTCAAAATAGTTTTATGATGATAATTTTACTTATGTGAATAATTGCACTTTGATTCTCCATAGATTGATGTTATTATTCATGTTTTAGAGTTCTCACAATAAGGACCAAAAGGTGACTTGCTTGAGAACTTGGAACCCTAGAATTGGATATTAGGAGCTTTCTGTAAGAGATTAAGTTTGTTATTATTTTGTGATTTTAGTGATTTTTATTGCCATGATGATAATTTGAATATAGGGTTGAGTTATTGTATTAGACTTGATTTAATCTTGCACGAAAGTGAGGATCGAGTCGTCGGAAAACCATAAGTAGAACTTGTGTTGAGTCTCGGATGCACGAAAGTGATCCTTGAGATTCCACTCGAGACAATCAACTTAGAATTCGGATGCACGAAAGTGATCTTTGAATTCTTTGATTGAATATTTACTTATCTTCAGTGTTGGGATAGATCTTGCACGAAAGCGAGGATTGGTCCCTGCATGATTGTCTGCACGAAAGTGAGATAATCCCTTTATGAAATAAATTAAGTCTTTATCATAATAAAATTAGTCTGACGACCTTTTATTTATAACTAATCATTGAAATTAAGGTGGATGAAACCCTAGTCCCAGTTTATCTCCCTGAATATTTTCCTATGTGTTTATCGATTATTCACTTGCATCATATTCGATTTGCTTAGCTAGTAGGAAAATAATTAATTGGTACTTAACAATAAGGTCTCTGTGGGCTCGATACTTTTCTTTATTACTTTGAGTATCCATGCACTTGCAGACACTACAAGTTTAGGGACAACAAGTTTTTGGAGCCGTGTCAGGGAGTGACAATAGCCCTGTATGCCAACACTTATGTTTTGGCCGCGACACCTGAAATAAGTCTACCTATTTGTATTTATAAGTGTGTCCTTTCGAATCACAATAAGTTTTTGGTGTCATTGCCGGGGACCTTAGTTTTGTTAATATCCAAATAGTTGTTAGTATTGCTAGACTAGGTTTTATTTGTTTTAGATTTAACTTTGTTTTTTCTGTTTTTGTAGGTTTTGTATTTTCAGAAGTTGTGATAGAACTGAGATTTTCTAAAATTTGTGAACTTGCTTGTGTTTTATATTTTCTTTATTTTATATATTCTGAAAAAAAATATTTCTAATTCATTGGTATTTGGATAATCATTATGTTCTTGATAGATTTGAAGAGATGTCTTTTAATTACAACTCCTGGGCAACTAAAAGAGGTGAGGTATACATGCCACAAGAAAGGTATGAAGATGATTCACGGTGCACTCTTGCAGATAAATTAAAATTACACTCTATTTCTTCTATTAGATGTAATATTTGTAAATGTAATGATCATTATGTTTCTGATTGTCAATTTAGAAATCATGCAAATCCCAATGCACCATGGTACCAAAATAATCAATATTCTTTTTATGATGATTGCTCAAATCATGTTTCTAAACCATACGTTGAGAAAACTAAAAAATCTAGCTTAGAGATCATGCTTGAAAAATTCATGTCAAATCAAAACCAAATCATGATAAATAGAAGTAAGGAAATTAAAGATCCTAAAGGAATAATTGGTCAACTTGCTTCTCAGGTAGATTCTTTGACTGCTAATTCTGAATTTTTAGAAACCTAGTTTGCACAAAAAGCATGTTTATTTGAGTTTGATTTGGAAACTGAATAAATTGATTTAGAAAATTCTCCCACTAATTATGATTATTTTGAGATTGAGCCTTATGTGTTTATTAATGAATCTCACTCTAATTTTGATGACTGTAAATTTGATTTATCTGATAATTTATTTGTTGAAAAGTTTGAAAAAATTGATTCTCAAAAATCTGCTCTTGATTCTAGTGATAGTGATGAAATTGATTATTTTGATGAAAACTTATTTATTGTTAAATCTGATGAGATTGATAAAGGTTTAAAAATTTACAGACATTGATGAACCCCACTTTGATTTTGGTGATATTGTTGAAATTAATGATAAGTCTTGTGTGGTTAACTCTGATTCTATTAATTCTGTTGTGAACATTGACAAATCTCATTATGATTTTTTATATGATTCTGATTTTGACTCTTCTAATGATGAATTATTTGTGGAAAGGTATGAGGGGACTGATTTTGAAAAATCTCACTCTGATCTTGATGATGATTTTGGAATTGATAAATTATTTGATGAAGTGCATGAGGAACTTGAATATGATTTGAATTTTAAAAACACTGATGGATCTCATTCTGATGTTTTGCCCATATCCACTGTTCAATCTTCTGATTTTATTGAAAATTTATGTTTTATTGAGGAATCTTATGTGAGAAATAAAAATTATTTTGATGATCCAATGCTTATATCTTTTGATCAAAGTGCTATGGCATGAAAATATATTTTTGAAGAATGGACTAATGATTTTACGCTTTGATAAATTTAGGAAGATCATTGAATATCCTTTATGCGAAGTTGAAAATTTTGATTTTGATTTCCGCATATTTAATAAAGCCACATTGATTGTGATTTATATGAAATTCTGGATATTTGGATTAGTGGCTAAACTTTTTGGACAGTGGAAAAGAAAGAAATTACATGCTATTTACTTTGGAACTAATTCACCTACTTCACCATGATTTTTTATTTTTGTTCAAGCTAATGACCAAAAAATTAGCACTTATTGGGAGGCATCCAAGCACTTTTACTTAGCTTAGTTTGTTTTCTTTTAGTTTATTTTTAGAATTAATTTTTCTTTTCTTTTTGCAGGGAGAAACGAAATTTTGCGCAAAATACGGCACTGCTGTAATCAATGTTACGGTACCGTAATTTTGGACATTTTATGACCGAGACTTTTGTGTACATTACGGCACTGCCGTAAATAACTTTACGCCTGTAATTCTAAATCTGCAGTTTGCTTATCTGACTAGGTGTTTTCTCGCTATGATTTTAAGAAACTGGGTTGGGAAAATTTTTGATCTTTGCAACAAACATGAACTACTCATCTTTGTCTATCATCTGGATATTTTTGCTGAATTTTAAAGTCCATGGATCACTCTAAAACACATTGCATCTTTTCGATTCTGATTAATTTCTGCAACAGTTTTTTTTACTATTCTGATTGGCACTTTTGCTATAGCTTTTTAAGATACTTTAATGACTTGAAACCTTGATTTTTCGCATGGAATATGAAGAACATGTGTCATTCTATCTCGTCGATTTGTTGTTTTCATGGAAATAATTTCTGATCATTCTAGGACACATAGCAACTTTTCGAATATAATTAACTTTTGTGCAGTTTTTGCAATTTTGTAATTTGAGTAGCCTTCTTTCTATTAATCCCCTAAATCCCTGAAAGATTTTGATCCTTCAATTTTTATACACCTGAAAAGAACGAGTCTTATTCTACAACTTGGTTTTGTCCATTTTCTTTTTGGATCATTAAATCTTATTTTTGGGTATGACTACTTTTCATAAAAAATTTAGTTGCTGCCCTGTTTGCTTTCTACATGTTATTGCTTCTTTTGCCTCCAGATCCAGAAATCTTCAAGGGCAACTGTCTTCCACCTCTAGCCACCATTGCATCTGCCTCTGACATCACTGTTTCCAGCCGTCGACACTGGATTATACCATCAATAGACTCTTACTTCTTCTACTACCTCTATTTCCATTTATTTGATTTATTTATGCAGACGACTCTTCATTAGTGACTGATTTTTTTTATCTATGCAACATTATCTCTGACACCCACTGGCCGACGATCTCACCTCCAGGACTGCATTCTCTAGCAAGCCACTGGAGATTACACACTCTACTATCGGCACCATCATCATCATTGCTAGCAGCTCTTCAGCTAGCATCTGTTCCACCTCTGTTTCTCGCATGCATCAGCTTTTCCTACCAGCACAGTCTCTTGGACTACCGATGATATCTCTGATTCTTCTTTGAGAAAATTATTTTTATCATTATTATTTTTTTAGAGACTATTTTTAGACTGAGCCTTATGTATCTTAAATTGTGCAGGAAAAATCTTCAGAAGCACATCTTAGGACCTTGCAACATCTGCCCGACACTATTTTTGGTCTGAGCCTTATGTATATTCGGTCAAAGCTTGCTATATAGTTTTGTGAGTATCGTTTGCACTCTCTTGTATTCATGATTATTTCATATGGATGTATCTTTGATTTACTTTAGATGTATCACTCACTGAGATTTCTATTCGATGTGGTCTCTTGAATCTATCATGCTTCACTTTTGATTATGATTATTTGAGTTTCAATCTTCACACCTTTTGCATTGATTTTGATATATTTTGATGTTTAAAAATTTTATGACATGAATCCATGTAATGAGAGATGGGTAGATTTTTATTATATATCATGATGAATGTTCATGCATGCATGCCTATGAATGGAGATATACCTATTATGTTAAATTTATTTCTTCAATATATATCTACTTCATGAAATTCTTCATTGATTGATGCATAAGGATTTTTGGGTAGATATATTGTTTGTTGAATGCAATATAATGGTGAAGCATCTTTCTTGAATAAAATGAGCATATGAGTGTAATTTTTGAATTGATGTCAATTGATTAACTTAGTTGATGTTTAATTTATTTTATTATTTGTTGAGAAGAAAGAATCCAAAATCCACAAAAAAAGTGAGAGACTCCCCTACTTGGCACTGTGCAAAATTGACAGTGGTACCTAAGACAAGGGTTGAAGTATATTAAAAAAATAAGAGAGAAAGAAAAAAAACATGACTCGTCTACTTGGCACTGTGTAAAATTGACAGTGGTATCAAAGATAAGAGTTGAAGTCCAAATAAAAAGTGTGTATCTATGTGGGTACATACCAACAAAAACACATAAAAAAATAATAATAATAATAATAAGTGGAAAAAGATTTTAGATATCCTATTCCTGCAAACAAAAGTATGATAGATTTAAACTAAAACTTGAGTGAAATCATGAGATTGAAATTTTTTTTATTATGCGAGTTGCGAAGTTTTATTTGATTAAAATTGTGGATCTTAAAGATTAAATTCAGAGGATGATGTATTATCTGAAATTTTGTGCAAAAAGTTGATGGAATATTTCATGAGTGATTATATTTTAAAAACTTATTTTTCATAAAAAGGCATGATGTATTTATCTGAAATTTTGTGCAAAAAGTTGATGGAATATTTCATGAGTGATTATATTTTAAAAATTTATTTTTCATAAAAAGGCAAAATTTCCATAAGTAGATTTCTTTATTCTATTTATTTGCTTGAGGACAAGCAAAGCTTGAGCCTTATGTGTTTGATGACACCGAAATTTATAGTAAATTTCATGTCATTTTATATATCTTTTTGTGTCATATTATTACTACTTTGCTTATTTTTATGCCTTTTTTGTCAAATATTACAAAATCTACTTCTATTTTGGTTTTTCATGATTTTCATGTAAAAAGTGCTATATTTTGATGGATTTTGAAAGATTTGAGCACACCAATGGATTCCAAATGTTGAAACAAAGTCACCAGTAAAATTTCAGAATAATCAGAGCTTCAGAGCAAATTACGGCACCTCCATTATGTATATTATGGTACCGTAATTTGACTGCACTCGCAGATCAAAATTACGGTACTGCCATAATTCCCTTGAGGTACCGTAATTTGGTGTTTTTCTAGCTAGAGAATTTCGTGACATTACGGCACCGCCGTAACAATCTTTACGGTGCCGTATTATGGGATTTTTCACACTAGAGATTTCAAGACGATTACGGTACTGCCGTGACGAAATTTACGGTACCGTAATTCGAGTCAATTTTCCACCCGAAGGATTGTTGACATTACGGCACTACTGTAAATAATTTCACGGTACCGTAATTCTAGAATATTTTAACCCGAGAACTCGCTGTCCAGATTACGGCACTGCCATAAAGTTCAGTACGACCGTAATTACAACACAGCTTGCGATTTTCCCGGTCAACTCCGCAGCCCGATTCTTGCACATACCATATCTTTTGATCCAGACCTCCAAATTAAGATCCGAAAGATGTTGCGGACTCATCTTAAAGAGGAAAAGACACATGAGCCAAAAGAACTAATTTTTATCTAGTATTGATGGAGCAATTGAGAGGGAGGTGCTTAGGGTTTGGCCTCACGCCGAGAGGCGTAGAGGACACCTCAGGCCGCGATTTTCACACGGAAGCTTCGCCTAGAGGAGGAGAGGACACACTAGAAGTTTCAGAGCAAGAGGAGATCAGACAGAAGAGAAATCTACACAAAACCGAGCGCCGCTGCTGTTTCGCCCAGATTACGGTCGTAAACCTCTTTATGGTCGTACCGTAATTTCTATTTTCTCCTTCCTTTTGATTTTCTTCAACATGGATTATTGTAATCTTCCCTCTATACAAGCTTAAACATCTTTGGCACTTAGGGTGTAATCCCTTTGTTTCTTAATGATTAGATAACTTTTTACCTTCGTCAAAATAGTTTTATGATGATAATTTTACTTATGTGAATAATTGCACTTTGATTCTCCATAGATTGATGTTATTATTCATGTTTTACAGTTCTCGCAATAAGGACCAAAAGGTGACTTGCTTGAGAACTTGGAACACTAGAAGTGCATATTAGGAGCTTTCTGTTAGAGATTAAGTTAGTTCTTTTTTTGTGATTTTAGTTATTTTTATTGCCATGATGATAATTTGAATATAGGGTTAAGTTATTGTATTAGGCTTGATTTGATCTTGCACGAAAGTGAGGATCGAGTCGTCGGAAAACCATAAGTAGAACTTGTATTGAGTCTCGGATGCACGAGAGTGATCCTTGAGATTCCACTCGAGACAATCAACTTAGAATTCGTATGAACGAAAGTGATCTTTGAATTCTTTGATTGATGATTTACTTATCTTCAGCGTTGGGATAGATCTTGCGCGAAAGCGAGGATTGGTTCCTGCATGATTGTCTGCACGAAAGTGAGATGATCGCTTTATGAAGTAAGTTAAGTCTTTATCATAATAAAATTAGTCTGACGACCTTTTATTTATATCTAATCATTGAAATTAAGGTGGATGAAACCCTAGTCCCAGTTTATCTCTCTGATTATTTTCCTGCGTGTTTATCGATTATTCACTTGCATCATATTCGATTTGCTTTGCTAGTAATAAAATAATTATTTGGTATTTAACAATAAGGTCTCTATGGGATCGATACTTTTCTTTATTACTTCGAGTATCCGTGCACTTGCAGACACTACAAGTTTAGGGACAACAAGTTTTTGGAGCCATGTCAAGGAGTGATAATAGCCCTGTACACCAACACTTAGGTTTTGGCTGCGACACCAGAAATAAGTCTACCTACTTGTATTTATAAGTGTGTCCTTTCAGATCACAACACTAGGCTATCTTTAAAAATCGGAAACAGCGAAAGCAAGCCCGAAATGAGATTCCTAATTCAACAATAAGGACCGTCTTATGATGACTACAAAGGATGTGATAGGGGTATACCTTACTTAGCAGTTTGATGTTGACGATGGCAAGTTGAGATGCGCAAGAGCCCACCCACTACAATCGTGCACACACGGACTCCCTTGAGACCTCCGCTCCACGCACATGCTAGCTTCGAGAGAAGAGATCCATGCCTTTGACATATTCTCTACTTGCGCCAATCACCAAGACTAAGCACCAAGGAGAAGGGGAAGTGTTGGCGACAAAGAGTGAATAGCACTATCACTTGTCTTAACCTTGATGCAAAAACTTCTATGTGTTATCACTTACAAGATCCTCATGCCAAAAAGGAGAGGGGAGGCGACAACAAGAGATGAAAGAAGAAAATTAATGCAACAATCTCCCAAGGAGACTTCTCTATTTACAATAGATGTATCAGCTCTTCTTGGAGATTATTTTCTAATAAATTTAATATATAAATATATTAAATAAAATGAAGAATGCATCTATGCCACATAATGAATTAATTAATTAATTATATAAGCCAAACATGGTCATGCATGAATATAAATATTCAATTAAATTTGCTTAATCCTCAATTAGCAAATATATATTAATTAATTAACCTTTCATGCGCCCATTTCATGAAGAATGTGCCTAGGCCACACAATGAATAACTTAATTAAATATATTAGCCAAACATGATTAAGCATGAAAATAAATATTCAAATAAATTTGTTTAACCCTCAATTAGCAAATATATATTAATTAATTAACCATGCATGTGCCCATTTCATGAAGAATGCTCCAATGCCAATTAATTAACCAGGAAAAAAAATTCTCTTGTTAATCAATAAGTTTATTTTATTTATGTGACTAATGTGCCAAGTCCAAACTTGCACTAAGACCCTTGTTTGACTCATTTTGACAAAACAGGTCAAACGTGGTCCACTAGAAATCAACTAGTGGTCAAACATTAGCCAAATAAAATCTCATCTCCATAGAAGAAACCTTAAAGCATCAGTCTCCCAAAATGATCTGAATCAAATGATGATTCGATCTGAGGCTAATCGATTAATACGGAGTCTCTAGCGTCTAGGTGTGCGACCCTATAGGTCCCTCTAACGTTGGCAGTGATGACCTCATCATCACAAGTGGTGAGTGGCACCTAGCAGTACATCGCCACTACCCAAGTCATCGAAATAAATGTTGCCATCGACAACCTTAAACTATGATAAGATATATAAGTATACATGTCCCTTTGCTAGGTTGATCGTCCAAGTCGGACATGTGTGTCACACTTGTTTATTCCAACGTTAATGGTCATGACACTATTCAGACTTATCCTGGGTGTGGCCACACACTTTTAGTCATGCGCAGAAGCTTCAGTGTAGTTGATAGTTGTTAGGATTTTTATTCTCTTTTGTCTTATGTTGAAGCTTGACCACTTTTGCGGCTGCAAAAGTAGGTAGTTGTTGAGATTTCTCTTTTGTCTTGTTCCCTCCCCTCTTGTTCTATAAAAGAGGAGGATGGGCTAGCATTAGTCTTTAGTTCTCTAAAGGAGTAGAGTTCTCCTGGTGAGTAGAGTGCCTCCAGTGTTTGTAGAAGTCGTAGTCGGTGCTTTGACTTCAGCATTGTAAGAGTCGGGGTCGGTGCCTCGACTCAGAAGTTTGTTTCCAGCTTTGCAAGAAGTAAATCCCACCACCTCTAGTGGGTCAGGTTCGCCTATTTTCAGAATTCTATTGTGTTTTCCTCTATGGTTTCATCTTCTTCCCTTACCCTTTCCCCATGAGCATCCGCACGTCGGAGGTGTGGACGATTTCCTGCTCTTTGGTGTGTTTCTAGGCTCATAGGCGCGCAAACTGAACTTCATGAAACCGATGCACCTAAAACATGTTGCGCTTCAAATTTGCCAAGAGGTTAGCGTGGAATTTTATAGTTTTGAGTTTTGTTGTTTCCCAATTACATTTGTGCTGCCCTGAAGCGAGTTCATCGCTGATTCATCGTGTTTTCCTATTGCATTTCCGGGCGTTTTGACTTCCCTTATCTCAAGACCTTCTCTCATTTTCTATGTATTGTGTAAACATCATATAGTATTGTAGCTTCATCATTTCTGGCATCAGAGGAGAAGTGTGTTCAATCCTTATTGTTCGCACGGTCCAACTCCATTGCATTGGCATATTTCAGCACGATTTGTGCATTTTCAGCATTCTGCACATAGAATATTTTCCCCTTGTGCCACGACTAGAGAGTTACCCCCGGTAGCCACGCCCACTCGACGCCAACCCTTTGAGGATGAGTCTGACTGTCATATGCCTTACGCGGCCCGTGGAGGTCTGGCCTATGGGGACGAGCCCCTTGACGAGGATGATGTTTGGGCCGCACAAAGGGCCCAAGCCCCACCCTACTATGAGCATACCCAGGCGGACGATGATTTTTGCCGCTTCGTTTGGAACACCCCCGCACACTTTATAGGCGGCCTTGACCCCACGCAATTCTTGGACTGGATTGCGTCCATAGACACCTACTTCGACTTGAGCGAGTGTCCCCCGCATAGGTGAGTCCGATTCGTCCTAACCCTGTGAAAGTCCCCTTAAAGGGGGTGAAACCCTAAAGTGGCACATATAAAATTTTGGGCAGCGGAAATAAGGGTTTCTAGATGATCGGTTGCATGCATGTCATATGATCAACTATTAAAACTTGTATACATTGATAAGAGTCATACCATCACCATTGCTTGGATGGTGCCTTGTGTTGGGGTATGCCCTTAAGGCTAATGTTTGAGGCCTTGGGATTATATCAGTATCATGTATAAACTCTATGTTTATAAAGGCAATGGTTGTTATTCAGATTGTTACATTATCTGCTGCAATATGTATACTTCTGAATAATGTCTCAATGATGTTCAGCTAGGCTGACATGCAGTATAGTCCTTAGTCGAGATATCTTGGTGAACATGAGACAACCTTGATATGATTGAGACTAATATGTGTTCTAATCTTATAGGATGCTTCGAGCATGGAATAAGATGTAGACTCATGGGTACATTGGATGTACTGGACAGACCCTACTAGGATGTTCAATTGCTTGTCACAATGTGAATAATCCTTGTATGCAAACAAGTGGCATACTTCCTCTGACTTGATATCACTTGTGTTTCTAAATGATGATTGGCATTATTTTGAGGTAGTTCGATATCATTTGAAACATAATGGTTATAGACTATCTTGGATGGTGAGCATGAGTCATGTTAGGGCGCTGGTGATAGACATAGGATTGCCATCTCCTAGTTTGGAGTGTGATGTTCTAAAGGGGCCCCCTGGATGAGATGATTGAGAAAGTGTATGGCCATACCCAGATGACTATGTTCATCTGATCTAATCATGCTCATCATATTGGAGTTACAGGCTTGACACGCTTGTCCAATAAAGAACATCCTGTGGCAAAGGAAGCATGTATGCCTTGTGAACTGGATTCACACTTGTGCTGTGGTTTGGGTGAAGTCTTGGAAGACTCTTTCCTTTATATCGGGAGACAGTGATGTGTTGCTAGATACCCCTCACTGATCGTGATAACGTAAGTTATCGTTACCGACATTTAAAGGAAACCCTTAGGATCGCACAATTTGATGATATGGCTTACTTAAGTCAGATCGTGTGGACTGAATTGTTTGGGTTCAGTTTAAAGGGATTTAATCTCTGATTGTGAGTGAGATCTGGTCTGATCATGTTAGATTGATTAGGGCTTGAGATCGGTAAGCTTCGATCGAGAGAATTGATGCTAGATCGGTAAGATCAAGAGCATCAGGAGATGAACGGTTAGATCTGGAACCTTAGGGTTTAATATGATCTAGACCAAATCGCTTGGGTTAATTGGTCTTTGAACAAAACCAAATTGAACCGGCTCATCAAGTGAGAGCAAGGTTCAAGGGAGAAGAGGTTTGCGACTTGTTCATGAGCGCGTGAACGTTGAGAAGTGGTTTGCTATTTTTGGATAGCATGTTCTCTAATCGTGGACACGCCTCACGTTGCCTCTCTTCACGCTTCTTCTCTTGCCCTATTGTCGTCTCTCTTTTTTTTTTTTTGGCTCTCGACACATTCGGGTGGTAAAGCATTGACGATAAGGGAGAGGTCTCGCCAAGCAAAAGAATTCTTCTCTTCCCTTCCATTCGATCAGGTTCACTTGGAGAACCTTGCTAGCACAAGGATCAACAAGGAGTAGGCGATATCTTCTTGTGTGCGCATCTTTTGGAGGAGATCCCATTTGCTCTCTTCTTCCAAGGCGCCATCCAAAGCAATGGCGATGGTATGACTCCTTACTTATCTTTGCAATCGATTATAGTTGATCATATCTCATGCATAGATCCTCTTGAAACCCTTGTTTCCGCTGCAAAAGTTTTATATGCGCCTATCTAGGGTTTCGTCCCCCAAGTATAGGGGACTTTCACCTTGGAAGAAGAGAGCGAAAGGGATCTCCTCCAGAAGATGCGCACACAAGAAGAAGATCGCCTACTCCTTGTTGATCCTTGTGCTAGCAAAGACCTTCAAGTCTCCTGATCGAATGGAAGGGAAGAAGAGATGTCTTGCTTGGCCGAGACCTCCTTGTCATCAACTCCTTCAACACACGAGAATTGAGAGAGCATAGAGAGGAAAAGGCGACAATAGGCGTGAGAGGAGCGAACGTGAGGCGTGACCATGTTTTGGAAACATGGTTTCCCAAAATAGAAAAACCCCCTCAACGTGTGATGCGTTCACTCCTTGTGAACCATCGCATTTTTCTCTTCCCATTGAACCATGCGCTCATATGATGAGCCGGTTCATTTTGGTTTGGTTCAAAGACCAATTAACCCAAGCATTTGGTCTAGATCACAATTAAACCCTAAGGCTCCAGATCTAACCGTTCATCTCCTGATGCTCCTGATCTCACCGATCTAGCATCAATTCTCTCGATCGAAGCTTACCGATCTCAAGCCCTAATCAATCAAACATGATCAGACCAGATCTCACTTACAATCAGAGATTAAATCCCTTTAAACTGAACCCAAACAATTCAGTCCACACGATCTGACTTAAGTAAGCCATATCATCAAATTGTGCGACCCTAAGGGTTTCCTTTAAACGTCGGTAACGATAACTTACGTTATCACGATCAGTGAGGGGTATCTAGCAACACATCACTGTCTCCCGATATAAAGGAAAGAGTCTTCCAGACTACACCCAAACCACAGCACAAGTGTGAATCCATTTCACTAGACATACATGTTTCCTTTGCCACTGGATGTTCTTATTGGACAAGCGTGTCAAGCCTGTAACTCCAATATGATGAGAATGATTAGATTAGATGAATATAGTCATCTGGGTATGGCCATACACTTTCTCAATCATCTCATCCAGGGGGCCCCTTTAGAACATCACACTCCAATGAAGGAGATGGCAATCCTATGTCTATCACTAGCGCCCTAACATGACTAATGCTCACCATCCAAGATAGTCTATAACCATTATGTTTCAAATGATATCGAACTATCTCAAAACAATGCCAACCATCATTTAGAAACACAAGTGATCTCAAGTTAGAGGAAGTATGCCACTTGTTCGCATACAAGGATTATTCACATTGTGACAAGCAATTGAACATCCTATGTAGGGTCTGTCCAGTACATCCAATGTACCCATGAGTCTACATCTTATTCCATGCTCAAAGCATCCTATAAGATTAGAACACATATTAGTCTCAATCATATCAAGGTTGTCTCATGTTCACCAAGATATTTCGACTAAGGACTACACTGCATGTCAGACTAGCTAAACATCATTGAGACATTATTCAGAAGTATACACATTGCAGCAGATAATGTAACAACCTGAATAACAACCATTGCCTTTATAAACATAGAGTTTATACATGATACTGATATAATCCCAAGGCCTCAAACATTAGCCTTAAGGGCATACCCCAACAATCTCCCACTTGCACTTAATCTAAAGGTTGAGAAATCTCAAACCCATATTATTACAGTGCTTCTCATGCTTCTGCTGCGCCAGAGGCTTTGTAAGCGGGTCAGCCAGATTGTCGTCTGTATGAACCTTGCAGATTTTGATCTCGCCACGATCAATGATCTCCCGGATCAAGTGAAACCGTCT
Organism: Costus lasius; assembly: GCA_027563935.2. Classification (NCBI taxonomy): domain Eukaryota; kingdom Viridiplantae; phylum Streptophyta; class Magnoliopsida; order Zingiberales; family Costaceae; genus Costus; species Costus lasius. The sequence continues at coordinate 32,862,045 of CM050448.1, forward strand.
CTGTATGTGCTTGGACTTCTAGTGCGACCGTGGTTCCTTTGCCTGTGCTATTGCTCCAGTGTTATCACAGAAGATAACCAATGGATCTGCACTCGAAGGAACAACACCAAGTTCCTGAACGAACTTACGAATCCACACTGCCTCCTTAGATGCTTCCGAGGCTGCAACATACTCGGCTTCTGTTGTGGAATCAGCAACAATAGATTGTTTGAAACTTTTCCACACCACTGCACCTCCATTCAAGCTAAAAACATAGCCTGATTGCGATCGGAAATCATCCTGGTCAGATTGGAACGAAGCGTCAGTATATCCTTCAATACTGAGTTCTTCCTGACCACCATACACCAAGAACATATCTTTGGTCCTCCGCAGATATTTCAAAATGTTCTTGACTGCAATCCAGTGCGCCTGACCTGGATTACTTTGGAACCGACTGGTCACGCTTAACCTGTAAGCGACGTCTGGCCGAGTACATAACATCGCATACATAATGGACCCAATAGCCAAAGCATAAGGCGTATTGTCCATTTCATCTTTCTCAGTCTGTGTTTGTGGACACTGACTCTTTGAAAGATTCAGACCATGTCTGACTGGAAGATATCCTCTTTTAGAATTTTCTAAATGGAATCTCTCCAGGACTTTATCGATGTAAGTACTCTGGCACAGCCCGAGAAGCCTCTTAGATCTATCTCTGTAGATCTTCACACCTAATACATAGGCTGCTTCTCCTAAATCTTTCATCTGGAAACATTTTCTTAACCATGCCTTAACCGCATGCAGTTCAGGAATATCGTTTCCAATGATTAAGATATCATCGACGTAGAGGACTAGGAAAGTGATTACGCTCCCACTAAACCTCTTATATACACACGGGTCATCTTCATTCTTGATGAAACCAAACTCACAGATTGATTCATCAAAACGAATATTCCAGCTTCTTGATGCTTGCTTAAGTCCATAAATGGACTTCCTTAACTTGCATATTTTATGACGATCTGATAGATTAGTGAAACCTTCAGGTTGTGTCATATACACATCCTCATCCAGTTTTCCATTAAGGAAAGCAGTCTTCACATCCATCTGCCAGATCTCATAATCATAATATGCTGCTATCGCGAGAATAATCCGAATAGACTTAAACATAGCTACAGGAGAGAAAGTTTCATCATAATCTATCCCGTAGATTTGTTTGAAACCTTTCGCAACTAGCCTGCCTTTATAGGTAACCACGTTACCATCCATGTCAATCTTCTTCTTGAAGATCCATTTACAGCCTATAGGGATTACTCCCGGAGGCGGATCAACCAAATCCCAGACTTGGTTATCTGACATGGAGTCCATCTCGGCTCGCATAGCTTCAAGCCATCTCGCTGATTCCGGTCCACTGACCGCATCCGCATAAGTGAGGGGTTCATCATCAATGATGTAGATTCCGTCATAGCGCTCAGGCTGTCGACGGATCCTTCCCGATCTTCGCGGTTCCCGTGATATCTGAGCCTCAGGTTGTTCAGTAACCTGATCTACTGGCTCAGGCTCATCCAACTGTGCTTGACTACTTTGTCCTTCTTCTGGATTCTCATCCAGCTTTATTTCTCTCCCACTGGCCTCTTGCAGAAGAAATTCCTTCTCAAGAAAAATAGCCGTCCGAGCAACAAACACCTTGTTCTCTTTGGGATCGTAGAAATAATAACCCTTAGTTTCCTTAGGGTAACCGACAAAGATACATTTCTCAGATCTGCTCTCTAGTTTCCCAGATGCGAGCTTTTTGACATAAGCCTCGCAACCCCAGATCTTGATAAACGTCAAGCTTGGCTATTTCCCATACCATAACTCATATGGCGTCTTTGAAACTGCCTTGGATGGCACTCGGTTTAGTACCTTTGCAGCTGTTTCCAGTGCAAATCCCCAAAAGGAGTAAGGCAGAGTAGCCTGACTCATCATAGAACGAACCATATCCAGTAAGGTTCTGTTCCTCCTCTCGGACACACCATTCCATTGCGGTGTTCCTGGCGGAGTGAGCTGTGAGATAATCCCACACTCCTTCAGATAGTCAGTAAACTCTCGACTCAAGTATTCACCACCTCGATCTGAACGAAGTGCCTTGATATTTCGGCCTAGCTGATTCTGTACTTCATTCTTGAACTCTTTGAACTTGTCAAAAGATTCACTTTTATGTCTCATTAGATAGACATACCCATATCTACTGAAATCATCAGTAAAGGTAATGAAGTATAGATAGCCACCTCTGGCATGTTTACTGAAAGGTCCACACACATCACTGTGTATAAGGTCAAGTAAACCTGAAGCCCTTTGACCTTTCTTAGGAAAAGGAGCTTTCGTCATTTTACCCATTAAACAAGCTTTGCATGTATCAAGCTCCTCACAGGAGAATGATCCCAGCAGTCCATTATCATGCAACCGCTTAATGCGCTTCTTGTTAATATGGCCTAAACGACTATGCCATAGCAAGGTGCTGTTATTAGCATACTTAGCTTTCTTGTTATCAATTTGTTGTATAGAACATTCCATGTCCAACATGAATAACCCATTGTTAATCGACCCAGTAGCATAAACAATATTATCAAAAGAAATAATACACTTTGAAATATTGCATTCAAAGGAAAACCCTTTCCTGACAAGAGCAGGAATAGAGATAATATTTTTCGTTATGCTTGGTACAAAATAACAATTGTCCAGTTCCAATACAAGTCCAGATGGTAATGAGATGTAATAAATGCCTACAGCAACAGCAGCAACCCGTGCCCCGTTTCCAACTCGTAGGTCCACCTCATGCTGTCCCACCTGTCTTCTTCTCTTGAGTTCCTGTACATTTGAACAAATGTGAACTCCACATGCAGTGTCCAACACCCATGATATGGAAGAAGAAACCATGACTTCAGTCACGTAAATACCTGAGCCAGAAGCAAAACTTCCCTTCTTGTCTCCTTGGAGCGCTTTATAGTCCTTTTTCTAGTGACCCAGCTGGCCACAGTGGAAACATCTGTATTCCTTCGACCGCTTAACCTTTTGTTTCAGAGCCTTGCTGTAGCTCTTAACAGGGGCTTTGCCTTTCTTCCCTTTCTTCTTGTTCCTAGAAGGAACCATTAAGACAGAGGATACAGGCTTTCCCTTTAGAGTCAACTCTGTAGTCAAGAGCATATTCAGTAACTCTGCCGGCGTACAGTCGATCTTGTTCATATTAAAGTTAATGATGAACGGATCGAAAGAGGTCGGGAGAGACTGCAATATGATGTCTACAGCAAGCTCCTGATTGATGGTATGTCCCAGTTTCTCTAGAGCCTCCTTGTACCCAATCATCTTGAGTACGTGAGCTCCCACTGGACTTCCTTCAGCCAGTTTGCTCTGAAAGAAAAGCTTAGTCAAATTGTAGCGTTCAGTCCTATCCTGTGCAGCATACAGCAGCTTTAGGTTTGCTATAATTTGTATAGCAGATAGATCCTCATGCTGACGCTGCAGCTCTGGCGTCATAGACGCAAGCATCAGGCAAGCGACATCAATGCTATCATTGACATGCTTCTCATAGGCATCCCGAACCGCCCTTGCGGCATTCGCAGCGGGTTGAGGCGGTATAGCCGTCTCGAGGACATACAGCTTCCTCTCTGCCTTAAGAACAATCTTAAGGTGTCCGTACCAGTCTGAGAAGTTTGGTCCAGCAAACTTCTCCCTTTCCAGTAGGGATCGCACATTGAAATTCGTGGTGTTCGTTGCTGCAGTAATCTACAACAATGCAAGAACAGCAAGGTCAGTATCAATGTGAGAATCAATTCAGGACTTAAGAATGATTCTTTTCTCACTATTTTATCTAGCTGAAAAATCCAGCTAAACAGCCCGAAAGAGTAAAACTCTTTTAGTGAGATGGGATCCAGATTTCATACTTGGTCTCCGCGTCCTGCTCAGGCGAGATAAGATGCACAGAGAGTACAAGCACTAGTTTCTGGTAGGCAATCCCTGCCAATCGCCAACCCGTGCGATTCCCCTTCATCTGGGCAATCCAGCAGACTGTGCCAACTGAGTTGGTACAACACAGTCTCTGATCCCACAGATGGCTGCCTCCATATAGCTACCATATGCGCCACATATGTAGCCTACATGGTCAAGCTGACCCGACCTACTCCCTGGACCACCACGTGCTATGCTGAGCAACGAGAAGCGATAAATCCCTTCCCTGTAACACGCAGGTGTAATCACACACCGTCTGAAGATAGATGGGCGTGCCCACTGAGTGGGTACAACACGGCCCCAACGATAGTCAGAACAGTGAGGTTTCGCGCCAGAAGGCTTACGAGCTTGATATTTTAGCGTTGGATTTTAACGGTCTTTTATCTTCTTAACTATCATGCAAACCCTATGGTGATAGCAGAAGATTAAATCATGCAATTCTAATTATATAAACAATAAATAGAAAGCATGCTGATCTTATGTGGTAAAAGCCCATTAAGCCTAGGTAAGACCTTAATTTAACTTAACTCTTCACTTGAGCTGTTGATGGGTCTTTTGCATCTCATCTGGCCCAACCCAGGGCCCAAGCGCCCACTGCAGCTCAGGTGCGCCCACCAGGTAAATGCACCTGTCCCAGAGTCGAACCCTGGACCTCCCACTGGTGAAGCCACTGCTACATGCGCCTCTGCCAAGTGTGCTCTATGCTCTTGTCTGATTAAAATACAATTTAATCTATCTAGAGAAGATTGACACGCAGGTCAATAACACAATAAATTAATTAAAATGTGTTGCGCAGATCACAATTATAATAATTTACAGTTTAATCCAGGCACGCAGGCCCCAGCACAGCACACATTAAAATAGGCAGCCCACATAAGATTAAATAGACAATCATCATGGTATACAATCAACATGTGATCCAACAATAAGAAAATAAAGTTTTCGAAAACCCATAGGCATCAATTTTATTTTCCTTATGTGCCCTACTACTTTACAACGGTTCATTAATAGGGATTCACTCATCAGACCTAGTCAGACCCACTGCCCTTGCATGCACCAAGTCCTAACTGACTTGAGTTGACCCAGTGGCCAACAATGCATGCGTTGGGCTGAACGAGCCTCATGAGTTCTGGCAAGCGGGTGTGAGCCCGGGCCTGACTCAAGAGCGTTCACTGGTTGTCTCAACCAGACATCGCTACACGCCTGTCTGCAGTCAACCTATAGCCACCTTGTGCTTGCGCACAGATGCCATCTGGTCGACCCTTCTAGGCTGTCAGATAGTCTGATCAGACTGGTTGGATCTATACTCGACTATGATTTCAACCCTAATAACCCGTCTATGGTTTTACAGTAGGCGGCTATAGATCTAAGTGAGGCGCGCAAGTTAACAAGTTTTGAAGAAAAACTACAACATGCGCCAACTAGAAAACATGTTCATCAAGTTTTCGCATGAACAACTTAACATGTAATTTTCGCATGTAGTTTAGATCTAAGCATACAAGCGCAAACATGGATCACAAAAGCCTCAAGCAATCATAAAAACATGCTTATAACCTGGCTCTGATACCAATTGTAAGTCCCCTTAAAGGGGGCGAAACCCTAAAGTGGCGCATATAAAATTTTGGGCAGCGGAAATAAGGGTTTCTAGATGATCGGTTGCATGCATGTCATATGATCAACTATTAAAACTTATATACATTGATAAGAGTCATACCATCGCCATTGCTTGGAAGGTGCCTTGGAAGAAGAGAGCGAAAGGGATCTCCTCCAGAAGATGCGCACACAAGAAGAAGATCGCCTACTCCTTGTTGATCCTTGTGCTAGCAAAGACCTTCAAGTCTCCTGATCGAATGGAAGGGAAGAAGAGATGTCTTGCTTGGCCGAGACCTCCTTGTCATCAACTCCTTCAAAACACGAGAATTGAGAGAGCATAGAGAGGAAGAGGCGACAATAGGCGTGAGAGGAGCGAACGTGAGGCGTGACCATGTTTTGGAAACATGGTTTCCCAAAATAGAAAAACCCCCTCAACGTGTGATGCGTTCACTCCTTGTGAACCATCGCATTTTTCTCTTCCCATTGAACCATGCGCTCATATGATGAGCCGGTTCATTTTGGTTTGGTTCAAAGACCAATTAACCCCAAGCATTTGGTCTAGATCACAATTAAACCCTAAGGCTCCAGATCTAACCGTTCATCTACTGATGCTCCTGATCTCACCGATCTAGCATCAATTCTCTCGATCGAAGCTTACCGATCTCAAGCCCTAATCAATCAAACATGATCAGACCAGATTTCACTTACAATCAGAGATTAAATCCCTTTAAACTGAACCCAAACAATTCAGTCCACACAATCTGACTTAAGTAAGCCATATCATCAAATTGTGCGACCCTAAGGGTTTCCTTTAAACGTCGGTAACGATAACTTACGTTATCACGATCAGTGAGGGGTATCTAGCAACACATCACTGTCTCCCGATATAAAGGAAAGAGTCTTCCAAGACTACACCCAAACCACAGCACAAGTGTGAATCCATTTCACTAGACATACATGTTTCCTTTGCCACTGGATGTTCTTATTGGACAAGCGTGTCAAGCCTGTAACTCCAATATGATGAGAATGATTAGATCAGATGAATATAGTCATCTGGGTATGGCCATACACTTTCTCAATCATCTCATCCAGGGGGCCCCTTTAGAACATCACACTCCAATGAAGGAGATGGCAATCCTATGTCTATCACTAGCGCCCTAACATGACTCATGCTCACCATCCAAGATAGTCTATAACCATTATGTTTCAAATGATATCGAACTATCTCAAAACAATGTCAATCATCATTTAGAAACACAAGTGATCTCAAGTCAGAGGAAGTATGCCACTTGTTCGCATACAAGGATTATTCACATTGTGACAAGCAATTGAACATCCTATGTAGGGTCTGTCCAGTACATCCAATGTACCCATGAGTCTACATCTTATTCCATGCTCAAAGCATCCTATAAGATTAGAACACATATTAGTCTCAATCATATCAAGGTTGTCTCATGTTCACCAAGATATTTCGACTAAGGACTACACTGCATGTCAGACTAGCTGAACATCATTGAGACATTATTCAGAAGTATACACATTGCAGCAGATAATGTAACAACCTGAATAACAACCATTGCCTTTATAAACATAGAGTTTATACATGATACTGATATAATCCCAAGGCCTCAAACATTAGCCTTAAGGGCATACCCCAACACCCTGCCTGGCAAAATGTGGGGCGCCAAAATGAACAACACACCCTTCCTCCCATCACATGTTGGGAGGAGATGAAGTATCGCCTCCGCGAGTGATACATACCCCCCTCGTATCGGCAGCATCTTTTTGACCAGTACAGTAGACTACACCAAGGGTCGGGTACTATAGAAGAGTATCGCCTAACCTTTGATATGTTGCAACTTGCAAGAGGACACTGAGTTGGTGTTATCCAAGTTTAAGAATTGGCTCCGCGCGGACATCCAGCGAGCCTTACCTGTGTATGGCTTGGAATCGTTAGACAAAACCTTTCAACCCACTCGATACAACGTGCAAGACCTCCGTGATGTGGCCTAATGCAGCAAATTCATCCCTCTGTGGTGTCCGCATGCTACCAGGCCCCCGCTTGTCCATCCTCGAGCTGACTGTCCCATGTCGTGCTCTGATCCGCATCCCGCACCTGGAGGCCTCTACCTCTCACCCCACGTGGGAGGAGAAGGGCAAGGCCCTCGTCATTGGGTCGACCGAACGAGTTCACTATTACAATTGCCTTCAACTGGGTCACTACTCTAGGGACTATCCGAAGAAGTCTGCCTCTGCGGACAAGAGTCACACCAGTGTAGTCACCATTACCCGTGACTGCGCGGAGCATGATATCGAGGCTGAGTGTTACACGAGTAGCGATGAGTCCGGTCACCCCACACTCGCAGTTGTGCGATGCACCCTCGTCCAAACCCCACTCTCCGAAGATTGGAGGCGCACAAGTATCTTCACTACTTACATCAAATGCAACCGGAACTCATGTAAGATTGTCATTGACGGGGGAAGTAGTTTAAATGTGGTTTCTTTGACCGCGACCACACGATTTGGTCTTCCCCTTGAACCCCACCCGAAGCCCTACTCGATTGCATGGGTTGACACGTCGAGTCTTCCAGTCACCCATGGATGTAAATTCCCTTTGCTTTTGGGGACTATCATGAGAAGGTATGATGCGACGTGGCGGCTATGGATGTCACCCACATCCTCTTGGGACGCCCTTGGTTGTACGATAGAGATGTGGTCCATTATCACTAGTCTAACACTTATGTGTTTGACTACAATGACAAGAAAATCCATTTGATCCCAGCTCCGCCTAAGGAGCTGCACGCTTTCACCTATAAGGGAATGATTGTCCCTCCCACGGCTGCCCCTCTAACACCCACTATGCTGCCCCATATGCGCACCCCCCGCGCTTATGCGCAAGGCCACCAAGTCTAGGATTGTCTATGCCTTGATGGTGCACGAGGTGCAGGCTCCTTCCTCTTCCATGGATGCAACACCTCCACCGGAGGTCTCTGCCCTCCTAACCGAGTATAGCGATATTAGCCCAGAGGACTTACCTCATGGACTCCCTCCGGATAGGGAGATCCAGCATGCGGTTGACCTTGTTCCGGAAGCACCCCTCCCTAACTTGCCCCATCATCAACTTAACCCCATGGAGCACGCTGAACTACAGCGTCAAGTGGATGAACTCCTCACCAAGGGTTCCATCCGTGAGAGTCTAAGTCCTTGTGCTGTCCCTACCTTGCTCACGCCCAAGAAGGATAGGTCATGGTGCATGTGCATTGACAGGCGCGGCATCAACCGGATCCATCAAGTATAGGTTCCCCATACCTAGTCTTGATGACATGTTGGACTTAGTTTCTGGAGCCTCTTGGTTCTCCAAGTTCGACCTCCGTAGAGGATACCACCAAGTCCGAATTCGTGAGGGCGACGAGTGCAAAACTGCATTCAAGACCAAGGATGGTCTCTACGAGTGGCTTGTCATGCCATTCGGGTTGTCCACATTCATGAGGCTGATGAGTCAGGTCCTCAAGCCCTACATAGGCAAGTTCCTGATAGTCTACTTTGAAGACGTTCTGATCTTTAGTCGGACCCGAGATGAGTACTTAGAGCATCTTCACTCTATATTCGACCTCCTGTGCAAGGAGCGCCTCTTCCTCAACACGAAGAAGTGTGCCTTCAAGACCACCCGAGTTCACTTCCTCAGCACATTGCGTCTGACAAGGGTGTTTCTGTTGACCCCATCAAGGTTGAGGCCATCCGGCATTGGCCCGAACCTCGCACCGTGACTGAGGTCCGTAGCTTTTTGGGCCTCATGGGCTTTTACCACCGTTTCATTTGGGGTTTCAGCATGATCGTGACCCTGCTGACCTAGTGTCTGTCCAAGGATGACTTTGAGTGGACACCCGCCACTCAACGCGCTTTTTGTTGGAGTATGCCCTTAAGGCTAATGTTTGAGGCCTTTGGGATTGTAATAGTATCATGTAATAAACTCTTATGTTTATAAAAGGCATGGTTATTATTCAGCTTGTTACCTTGTCTGCTGTAATAAGTGTACTTCTGAATAATGTCTCAAAGCTGTTCAGCTAGGCTGACAGGATATATGTCCTTAGTCGAGATATCTTGGTGAACATGAGACAGCCTTGATATGATAGAGACTAATATGAGTGCTAATCTTATAGGATGCTTCGAGCATGGAATAAGATGTAGACTCATGGGTACATTGGATGTACTGGACAGACCCTACTGGGATATTCCATTGCTTGTCACAATGTGAATGATCCTTGTAAGCAACAAGTGGCACATGTCCTCTGACTTGAGATCACTTGTGTTTCTAAATGATGATTGTCATTGTCTTGAGGTAGTTCAATATCATTTGAAACATAATGATTATAGACTATCTTGGATGGTGAACTTGAGTCAGGTTAGGGCACTTGTGATAGACATAGGATTGCCGTCTCCTTGTTTAAGGAGTGTGATGTTCTAAGGGCCCCCCCCACTATATGAGATGATTGAGGAAGTGTATGGCCATACCCAGATGACTATGTTCATCTGATCTAATCATGCTCATCGTATTGGAGTTACAAGCTTGACATGCTTGTCCAATAAGAACATCCAGTGGCAAAGGACACATGTATGCCTTGTGATTTGATTCACACTTATGCTTTGGTTTGGGAGTAGTCTTGGAAGACTCTTTCCTTTATATCGGGAGACAGTGATGTGTTGCTAGATACCCCTCACTGATCGTGATAACGTAAGTTATCGTTACCGACATTTAGAGGAAACCCTCAGGGTCGCACAATTTGATGATATGGCTTACTTGAGTCAGATCGAATGGACTGGATTCTTTGAGTTCAGATTAAAGGGATTTTATCTCTGATTGTAAGTGAGATCTGGTCTGATCATGTTTGATTGATTAAGGCTTGAGATCGGTAAGCTTCGATCAAGAGAGATGATGCTAGATCGGAAAGATCAGGGGCATCAGGTGATGAATGGTTAGATCATGAGCCTTGGGGTTCAATATGGTCTAGACCACATGGCTTGAGCCATTTCGGTTTGGTTCATGAACCAAAGTTGAATCGAACGGTTTAGCTTGAACCGGTTCACAATTGTGAACGCATGGTTCAATGCTCAAATGCGTTTGGGTTATGGCTTGAGCGCATGCTTTGATGAGCTTCCATTTATGGAAAGTCATCAAAGGGGGCCGGTTTCACTTAACGCCAAAAACGCTTATGCGTTGGAACTCTTCTCATCAACGCCTTGGACATTGGTTGAGGTGTGGTTGACGACGAGAAGGAGAGCTTGGGCAAAGAGGAACTCTCGGCAACAAGGAAGTTCATCATCCCTTCCATTCGACAAGTGAAGATTCCTTGAGTGACTTGCTAGCACAAGCGACCCCAAGGAGTGAGCCAACTTCATCTTGTGTGTGGCACACTTTGGAGGAGACCTATCTTGATCTCTTCTTCCAAGCCGAGATCCAAGTCCATGGCATTGGTATGATTTCTAGTTTCAAGTTGATCATATTGTTTCATATCCGATCTTGACTTGAAGCCCTCTTTCCGCTATGCATGATAGATGAGCATGCTTAGGGTTTCTTCCCCCTTAGTTAGGGGTTCCTTCAATTGGTATCAGAGCTAGGCTCATGATATGATCGATATGATTGCTTTAAGTATTGGTGATCCATACATGATGTTGCGCTTACTGTTTCCTTGAGGCATGCTTTGTTTTCATGATGTTGCGCTTATATGTTCATGATGTTGCGCTTGTATCATATGTTCATGATGTTGCGCTTATATGTTCATGATGTTGCGCTTGTATCATATGTTCCTGAAGTATGCGCTCCCCCTTGAAGGGGACCTCCTAAAGTATGCGCTCCCCCTTGAAGGGGACCCCCTTAGATCTAAGGGTTATCAAGCATGTTGTTTGTTTGTAACATTGCGCATGTTATAAAAGTTTTCTAAAACTTACCTCTTGCGCGCTTCATTAGATCTAAGGTGCCACTACATTAAACCCTTAGATGGGTTGATGAGGTTGAAGTCACCACTAGGTTGGATCCAAGTCTGATCAGACCATCTGACAGCTCAGATGGGTTGACCCAATAGCACCTATGCGCAAGCACAAGGTGGCTATAGGTTGACTGCATCTAGGGCGTGTAGCGAGGTCTGGTTGAGACAACTACTGAACACACTTGAGTTAGGCCCGGGGTCACACCCGCTTGCCAAAACTCATGGGGTGGTTCAGCCCTTGGGGCATGCATGGTTGACCATTAGGTCAACTCGGGTCAGTTAGGACTCGGTGCATGCAAGGGCAAAGGATCTAGCTAGATGGATGAGTGGATCCCCATCAATGGACCATTGTAAGGTTGTAGGGCTCATAAGGAAATTAAATTGATGCCATGGGTTTTTCCAAAATTTAATTTCTTGAATGGATCACATGTTGATTGAATCATATGCTTGTTTATTTAGTCTTATGTGGGTTGCCCTATTGTGTGCTGTGCTGGGGCCTGCGAGCCTGGATAAGTTGTAAATTAATTTGTGATCTGCGAATCACATTGTACTTAATTTATAATATGTAGTTGACCTGCGAGTCAACCTTGTCTAGATAGATCAAATGTACTTTGATTAGACAAGTGCACACATCCAAGAGGGGCATTCATCTGGTGGTGCACCTGAGGTGCTCTTGGCGCTAGGGCACTGGGTTGGACCAGATGAGATGCAAGGAGCTCAAGTGAAGACTTAAGTAAATTAAGGTCTTACTAGGGTTCATGGGCTTTTACCACATAAGATCATGCTTTCTTCTTATTGCTTATAATTAGAATTGCATGTTTAAGTTTATCTTCTGCTATCACCATAGGACTTGTATGATAGTTAAGAAGATAAAAGACCGATAAAATCCAACGCTAACATATCAAGCTCGTAAGCCTTCTGACGCGAAACCTCACCTTTCTGATTATCGTTGGAGCCGTGTTGAACCCACTCAGTGGGCACGTCCACCTATCTTCAGACGGTGCTGGATTTCACCTGCGTGTTACAGAGTTGGGATTTATCCCCTCTCGTTGCTCAGCATAGCACGTGGTGGTCCAGGGAGTAGGTCAGGTCAGCTTGACCATGTTGGCTACATATGTGGCGCATATGGTAGCACATGGAGGCAGCCATCTCTGGGATCAGAGACTGTGTTGTACCAACTCAGTTGGCACAGTCTGCTGGATTGCCAAGATGAAGGGGAATCGCACGGGTTGGCGATTGGCTGAGACAGCCTACCAGAAATTAGTACTTGTCATCTCTGTGCATCTTATCTCGCCTGAGCGGGACGCGGAGACCAAGTATGAAATCTGGATCCCATCTCACTAAAAGAGTGTTACTCTTTCGGACTGTTTACTGGATTTTTCAGTCAGACAAAATAGTGAGAAAAGAATCTTTCTTAAGTCCTGGATTGATTCTAAACATTGATACTGACCTTGCTGTTCTTGCTTGTTGTAGATTCCTGCAGCAACGAACACCATGAGCTTCAATGTGCGATCCCTACTGGAAAGGGAGAAGTTTGCTGGGCCGAACTTCTCTGACTGGTTCGGACACCTTAAGATTGTTCTTAAGGCAGAGAGGAAACTGTATGTCCTCGAGACGGCGATACCGCCGCAGCCCGCTCCGAACGCCGCAAGGGCGGTTCGGGAAGCCTACGAAAAGCACGTCAATGATAGCATTGATGTCGCTTGCCTGATGCTAGCGTCTATGACGCCACCGCTGCAGCGTCAGCATGAGGATATGTCAGCTATAGAGATTATAGCAAACCTCAAAATGCTGTATGCTGCACAGGCGAGGACTGAGCGCTATAATCTGACGAAGCTCTTCTTTCAGAGCAAACTGGCTGAGGGGAGCCCAGTGGGAGCTCACGTGCTCAAGATGATTGGGCACAAGGAGGCTCTAGATAAACTGGGGCATACCATCAACCAGGAGCTTGCTGTAGACATAATTCTACAGTCTCTTCCGCCTTCTTTCGATGCGTTCATCATTAACTATAATATGAACAAAATCGATTGTACGCCGGCAGAGCTGTTGAATATGCTCTTGACAACTGAGGAAACTCTGAAGGGTAAGCCTTCAACCTCTGTCTTAATGGTTCCTTCTAGGAACAAGAAGAAGGGGAAGAAGGGCAAGGCCCCTGTCAAGAATTACAGTAAGGCCCTGAAACAGAAGGTGAAGCGGTCGAAGGACAACAGGTATTTCCACTGTGGCCAGCTGGGTCACTGGAAAAAGGACTGTAAAGCGCTCCAAGGAGATAAGAGGGGAAGCATTGCTTCTGGCTCAGGTATATACGTGACGGAAGTCATGGTTTCATCTTCTTCTATATCATGGGTGTTGGACACTGCATGTGGAGTTCACATTTGTTCAAATGTGCAGGAACTCAAGAGAAGAAGGCAGGTGGGACAGCATGAGGTAGACCTACGAGTTGGAAACGGGGCACGGGTTGCTGCTGTTGCTGTAGGAGACTATTTCATTACTTTACCATCTGGCATTGTATTAGAATTAAACAATTGTTACTTTGTACCCAGTATTACCAAGAATATTATCTCTATTCCTGCTCTTGTCAGGAAAGGATTTGCCTTTGAATGCAAGATTTCAAAGTGTGTTTTGACTTATGATAATATTGTGTATGCGACTGGTTCAATTAACAATGGGTTATACATGTTGGACATGGAAAATTCTATACAAAACATTGATAATAAGAAAGCCAAGTATGCTGATGACAGCACCTTGTTATGGCATAGTCGTTTAGGCCATATAAACGAGAAGCGCATTAAGCGGTTGCATAATCATGGACTGCTGGGATCTTTCTCCTATGAGGAGATTGATACATGCAAAGCTTGTTTGATGGGTAAAATGACGAAGTCACCTTTTCCTCACAAAGGTCAAAGGGCTTCAGGTTTACTGGACCTTATACACAGTGATGTGTGTGGGCCATTTAGTAAACAAGCCAGAGGTGGCTATCAGTACTTCATTACCTTTACTGATGATTTCAGTAGGTATGGGTATGTCTATTTAATGAGACATAAAAATGAATCTTTTGACAAGTTCAAAGAGTTCAAAAATGAAGTACAAAATCAGTTAGGCCGAAATATCAAGGCACTTCGTTCTGATCGAGGTGGTGAATACCTGAGTCATGCGTTTACTGACTATCTGAAGGAGTGTGGGATTATCTCACAGCTCACTCCGCCAGGAACACCGCAATGGAATGGTGTGTCCGAGAGGAGAAATAGAACGCTACTTGATATGGTTCGTTCTATGATGAGTCAGGCTACTCTTCCATATTCCTTTTGGGGTTTTGCACTGGAAACAGCTGCAAAGGTACTAAACCGAGTGCCATCCAAGGCAGTTTCAAAGACGCCATATGAGTTATGGTATGGGAAACAGCCTAGCTTGACATTTATCAAAATCTGGGGTTGCGAGGCTTATGTCAAAAAGCTCGCCTCTGGGAAACTAGAGAGCAGATCTGACAAATGTATCTTTGTCGGTTACCCTAAGGAAACTAAGGGTTATTATTTCTACGATCCCAAAGAGAACAAGGTTTTTGTTGCTCGGACGGCCATATTTCTTGAGAAGGAGTTTCTTCTGCAAGAGGCCAGTGGGAGAGAAATAAAGCTGGATGAAAATCCAGAGGAAGGACAAAGTAGTCAAGCACAGTTGGATGTGCCTGAGCCAGTAGATCAGGTTATTGAACAACCTGAGGCTCAGATATCACGGGAACCGCGAAGATCGGGTAGGATCCGTCGACAGCCTGAGCGCTATGACGGAGTCTACATCATTGATAATGATGAACCCCTAACTTATGCGGATGCGGTCAGTGGACCGGAGTCAGCTAGATGGCTTGAAGCTATGCGAGCCGAGATGGACTCCATGTCAGATAACCAAGTCTGGGATTTGGTTGATCCGCCTCCGGGAGTAATCCCTATAGGCTGTAAATGGATCTTCAAGAAGAAGATTGACATGGATGGTAACGTGGTTACCTATAAAGGCAGGCTAGTTGCGAAAGGTTTCAAACAAATCTACGGGATAGATTATGATGAAACTTTCTCTCCTGTAGCCATGTTTAAGTCTATTCGGATTCTTTTCGCGATAGCTGCATATTACGATTATGAGATCTGGCAGATGGATGTGAAGACAGCTTTCCTCAATGGAAATCTGGATGAGGATGTGTATATGACACAACCTGAGGGTTTCACTAATCCATCAGATCGTCATAAAATATGCAAGTTAAAGAAATCCATTTATGGATTGAAGCAAGCATCAAGAAGCTGGAATATTCGTTTTGATGAATCAATCTCTGAGTTTGGTTTCATCAAGAACGAAGATGACCCGTGTGTATATAAGAGGTTTAGTGGGAGCGTGATTACATTCCTAATCCTCTACGTCGATGATATCTTGATCATTGGAAACGATATTCCTGAACTGCATGCTGTTAAGGCATGGTTAGGAAAATGTTTTCAGATGAAAGATCTAGGAGAAGCAGCCTATGTATTAGGTGTGAAGATCTACCGGGATAGATCTAAGAGGCTTCTCGGGTTGTGCCAGAGTACCTACATCGATAAGGTCCTGGAGAGATTCCATTTAGAGAATTCTAAACGTGGATATCTTCCAGTCAGACATGGTCTGAATCTTTCGAAGAGTCAGTGTCCACAAACACAGACTGAGAAAGATGAAATGGACAATACGCCTTATGCTTCGGCTATTGGGTCCATTATGTATGCGATGTTGTGTACTCGCCCAGACGTCGCTTACGGGTTAAGCGTGACCAGTCGATTCCAAAGTAATCCAGGTTTGGCGCACTGGATTGCGGTCAAGAACATCTTAAAATATCTGCGGAGGACCAAAGATATGTTCTTGATATATGGTGGTCAGGAAGAACTCAGTATAGAGGGATATACTGACGCTTCGTTCCAGTCGGACCAGGATGATTTCCGATCGCAATCAGGCTATGTTTTTAGCTTGAATGGAGGTGCTGTGGTGTGGAAAAGTTTCAAACAGTCAACTGTTGCTGATTCCACAACAGAAGCCGAGTATGTTGCAGCCTCGGAAGCATCCAAGGAGGCAGTGTGGATTCGTAAGTTCGTGAGAGAACTTGGTGTCGTTCCTTCGAGTGCAGATCCTTTGGTTATCTTCTGTGATAACACTGGAGCTATAGCACAAGCAAAGGAACCGCGGTCACACCAGAAGTCCAAGCACATACAAAGACGTTTTCACTTGATCCGGGAGATCATTGATCGTGGCGAGATCAAGATTTGCAAGGTTCATACAGATGACAATCTGGCAGACCCGCTTACCAAGCCTCTGGCGCAGCAGAAGCATGAGAAGCACTGTAATAATATGGGTTTGAGATTTCTCAACCATTAGATTAAGTGCAAGTGGGAGATTGTTGGAGTATGCCCTTAAGGCTAATGTTTGAGGCCTTTGGGATTGTAATAGTATCATGTAATAAACTCTTATGTTTATAAAAGGCATGGTTATTATTCAGCTTGTTACCTTGTCTGCTGTAATAAGTGTACTTCTGAATAATGTCTCAAAGCTGTTCAGCTAGGCTGACAGGATATATGTCCTTAGTCGAGATATCTTGGTGAACATGAGACAGCCTTGATATGATAGAGACTAATATGAGTGCTAATCTTATAGGATGCTTCGAGCATGGAATAAGATGTAGACTCATGGGTACATTGGATGTACTGGACAGACCCTACTGGGATATTCCATTGCTTGTCACAATGTGAATGATCCTTGTAAGCAACAAGTGGCACATGTCCTCTGACTTGAGATCACTTGTGTTTCTAAATGATGATTGTCATTGTCTTGAGGTAGTTCAATATCATTTGAAACATAATGATTATAGACTATCTTGGATGGTGAACTTGAGTCAGGTTAGGGCACTTGTGATAGACATAGGATTGCCGTCTCCTTGTTTAAGGAGTGTGATGTTCTAAGGGCCCCCCCCACTATATGAGATGATTGAGGAAGTGTATGGCCATACCCAGATGACTATGTTCATCTGATCTAATCATGCTCATCGTATTGGAGTTACAAGCTTGACATGCTTGTCCAATAAGAACATCCAGTGGCAAAGGACACATGTATGCCTTGTGATTTGATTCACACTTATGCTTTGGTTTGGGAGTAGTCTTGGAAGACTCTTTCCTTTATATCGGGAGACAGTGATGTGTTGCTAGATACCCCTCACTGATCGTGATAACGTAAGTTATCGTTACCGACATTTAGAGGAAACCCTCAGGGTCGCACAATTTGATGATATGGCTTACTTGAGTCAGATCGAATGGACTGGATTCTTTGAGTTCAGATTAAAGGGATTTTATCTCTGATTGTAAGTGAGATCTGGTCTGATCATGTTTGATTGATTAAGGCTTGAGATCGGTAAGCTTCGATCAAGAGAGATGATGCTAGATCGGAAAGATCAGGGGCATCAGGTGATGAATGGTTAGATCATGAGCCTTGGGGTTCAATATGGTCTAGACCACATGGCTTGAGCCATTTCGGTTTGGTTCATGAACCAAAGTTGAATCGAACGGTTTAGCTTGAACCGGTTCACAATTGTGAACGCATGGTTCAATGCTCAAATGCGTTTGGGTTATGGCTTGAGCGCATGCTTTGATGAGCTTCCATTTATGGAAAGTCATCAAAGGGGGCCGGTTTCACTTAACGCCAAAAACGCTTATGCGTTGGAACTCTTCTCATCAACGCCTTGGACATTGGTTGAGGTGTGGTTGACGACGAGAAGGAGAGCTTGGGCAAAGAGGAACTCTCGGCAACAAGGAAGTTCATCATCCCTTCCATTCGACAAGTGAAGATTCCTTGAGTGACTTGCTAGCACAAGCGACCCCAAGGAGTGAGCCAACTTCATCTTGTGTGTGGCACACTTTGGAGGAGACCTATCTTGATCTCTTCTTCCAAGCCGAGATCCAAGTCCATGGCATTGGTATGATTTCTAGTTTCAAGTTGATCATATTGTTTCATATCCGATCTTGACTTGAAGCCCTCTTTCCGCTATGCATGATAGATGAGCATGCTTAGGGTTTCTTCCCCCTTAGTTAGGGGTTCCTTCACTTTTGACGCCCTTAAGGATGCCATCACAACTGCCCCTGACCAACGACTTCCAGACTTCTCGAAAGTCTTCAAGGTTGCATGCGATGCCTCCGGTACTTGGGATTAGAGGTTCCCCAAGTCAAGAAAGTCTTCAAGTTAGGAGATTTGGCATTTTTCTTTTCTTTTGCTATTAGTTTTTACTATTCTTTTCTGTTTATTATTTACTTCCACATTGTATGCCCAGAACTTCTTATGCAAGTGCCTTGCTCCCAGAAGACCCAGAAATTGAGTGTACGTTTTGGCCTTTGAAAGAGATTGCAGTTCGAGAACAAGAGGACCTCTAAAGAAGGAGAGATGGCGGTGAACAATCAATCTTTGAGGGACTTCGCAGCACCAAACATACAAGGGTTCAACTCAAGCATCCTTCGACCTAATGTAGAGGCGAACAATTTCGAACTCAAACCAGCGCTGATGACAATGGTCCAGCAAAATCAATTTAGGGGATCCCCAAATCAGGACCCTAATCTTCATTTAACTATTTTTCTTGAATACTGTGATACTGTCAAAGTTAATGGAGTTTCTTCTGACGCGATAAGACTAAGATTGTTTCCATTTTCTCTTAGGGATCGCGCCAGAGCTTGGTTATATTCGATGCCAGCAAGATCTATCACCACTTGGGAAGAGCTATCAAAAGGATTTCTGAACAAATATTTCCCACCAAGCAAAACTGTTCAACTGCGTAACAGGATTACGAGTTTTGCACAACAAGAAGGAGAGTCACTCTATGATGCCTGGGAACACTTCAAGGAGCTCCAACGCATGTGCCCACACCATGGACTTCAGGAATGGGTTTTAATCCACATCGTTTACAATGGATTGGATTACAACACTAGAATAATGGTGGATGCTGCGGCTAGAGGAACGATTATGAGCAAGTGTGTGGAAGATGCAACTGCTCTACTTGAGGATATGGCCATGAACCATAACCACTGGTCAAGTGAGTGGAATAGTACTCCCACAGGATTTGGTAAGTACCATAATGATTCCTTGACCTCACTGGCGGCTAAGGTAGACTCTTTGGCTCAGAAGTTAGATATTTTTTCTTTTCCCTCAATTGCCGTTAATGCAATCTTTTCTGAGGTGTGTGGTGTAACAGGACACAACCCGTCTGAATGTCAAATCATAGCTTCATCACAGGAAGAATCAAATCAGGAGCAAGCCAATGCTGTGGGGAATTTTAATTAGAGACCTGTGAATGACCCGTATTCTGCAACTTACAATCCAGGATGGAGGAACCACCCCAACCTGTCCTACAAGAATAATCAAATGCAAGCGCAAGCTCCTCCTCAATATTCTCAACAGAATAATAGGCCACCACCGGGCTTCCAACCAAGACAATATGGGCAACCTCCGAAGTCAAACTTTGAGTCCATGCTAGAGGTTGTTATGAAACAGCAGAAGAGTACTAATGATCTTGCGGACCAGATCAAGCAGATGACATCTCGAGTAGAAGCTCTGGCTACCCACAACAAGATGTTGGAAAATCAGATTGATCAGCAAGCAAGTACTACTAGCAGGCCTACAGGGAGACTACCGGGACAGCCTGAGATAAACCCCAGAGAGAACTGCAATGCAATAACTACATGGAGTGGTAAGCAGTTGGATGAGCCTTAGATGCCTCGAGAGGAGATCATGCCTAGAGCTGATAAGGAGCAATCTGAAGAGCCACAGCCTGATAAGGAAAAGCCCGTTGAGGAAAAAAAGGAGAAATATGCAGGCCCACCTGCGTACGTTCTGCCCGTTCCCTTTCCTAAGAGACTAGCCAAAGCAAAGCTAGATAAACAGTTTGGCAAATTCCTGGACGTACCAAAGAAACATTCCTTTCATAGATGCGCTATCACAGTGTTGGGGTATGCCCTTAAGGCTAATGTTTGAGGCCTTGGGATTGTATCAGTATCATGTAATAAACTTTTATGTTTATAAAGGCAATGGTTGTTATTCAGTTTGTTGCCTTGTCTGCTGTAATAAGTGTACTTCTGAATAATGTCTCAAAGCTGTTCAGCTAGGCTGACATGCTATATGTCCTTAGTCGAAATATCTTGGTGAACATGAGACAGCCTTGATATGGTTAAGACTAATATGTGTTCTAATCTTATAGGATGCTTCGAGCATGGAATAAGATGTAGACTCATGGGTACATTGGATGTACTGGACAGACCCTACTAGGATATTCAATTGCTTGTCACAATGTGAATAATCCTTGTTTGCATCAAGTGGCACATGTCCTTTGACTTGAGATCACTTGTGTTTCTAAATGATGATTGTCATTTTTTTGAGGTGGTTTAATATCATTTGAAACATAATGATTATAGACTATCTTGGATGGTGAGCTTGAGTCAGGTTAGGGCACTAGTGATAGATAAAGGATTGCCGTCTCCTTGTTTAAGGAGTGTGATGTTCTAATGGGGCCCCCCTGGATGAGATGATTGAGAAAGTGTATGGCCATACCCAGGTGACTGTGTTCATATGATCTAATCATGCTCATCATATTGGAGTTACAGGCTTGACACGCTTGTCCAATAAGAACATCCAGTGGCAAAGGACACATGCATGCCTAGTGAAATGGATTCACTCTTGAGCTGTGGTTTGGGTGTAGTCTTGGAAGACTCTTTCCTTTATATCGGGAGATAGTGATGTGTTGCTAGATACCCCTCACTGATCGTGATAACGTAAGTTATCGTTACCGACATTTAAAGGAAACCCTCAGGGTCGCACAATTTGATGATATGGCTTACTTAAGTCAGATCGTGTGGACTGAATTATTTCGGTTCAGTTTAAAGGGATTTAAACTCTGATTGTAAGTGAGATCTAGTCTGATCATGTTTGATTGATTAGGGCTTGAGATCGGTAAGCTTCGATCGAGAGTGTTGATGCTAGATCGATCAGATCAGGAGCATCAGAAGATGAATGGTCAGATCTAGGACCTTAGGGTTTAATTCGATCTTGACTTAATGCTTGGGCTAATTCGGTTTGGTCATTGAACCAAAGACCTTGAACCAGCTCATGATTGAGCGCTTGGTTCAATGTGAATAAGTGAGTTTCGAATAGTTCAACGCAAAACGTTTTGGAATTAAAGACTTTCTATAATTGGAAAGTCGATTTTTCAAGTGAAAAACGTCTCCACGTTTTGGCTGAACGTCTCCACTTCGTGTGGATCGTTGTCTCGCTTCTTCCTCTCGCGGACTCTCGGGTGTAGAGAAGAGAACTCACGCCGAAGTCTAGTGGAGAAAGCCGAGCAAGTCTTTCATCACCCCGACAAGCGATCAAAGACACTTTGTTGCCTTGCTAGCACAAGGAGCGATCGAAGTGTAGGCCTTCTTCCTCTTGTGTGCGATTCCTTTGGAGAAGAAGCAATCGAGTCTTTGCTTCCAAGGCATCATCTAAACTATGGCATCGGTATGACCCTTTGTTGATTTTAGCAACCTTTCATCTAGTTGATTATATATCATACATGCGATTCTTGAATCCCTAATTTCCGCCATGCAAAGGTTTCGGTTATGCATGTTTAGGGTTCTCGCCCCCCTCTCGAAAGGGGTTTCTACAATTGGTATCAGAGCTGCGGTTGTATGTATGGCTATATGATTGCTTTGTGATCCTTGTTTGCGCTCTAGTATAGATCTTTTTCACATGCGAATCTACATGCTAGGTTTTAGGTGTTGGCGCATGTGTTTTGTTCATGTTTTTGCATGATCTTGTTGGCGCATGTTTAGTTTGTTGAATGGTATTTCATTAAAAAACTTGTTTACTTGCGCGCAAACAATTAGATCTATATGCGCTTACTATAAACCCTTAGACGGGTTGATGGGGTTGAAGTCACCCTCTAGGTTAGATCCAATAGTCTGATCAGACCATCTGACAGCCTAGATGGATCGACCAGATGGCACCTGTGCGCAAGCACAAGGTGGCTATAGGTCGATTGCATCACAGGCGTGTAGCGAGGTCTGGTTGAGACAATCAGTGAACACACATGAGTTAGGCCCGGGGTCACACCCGCTTGCCAGAACTCATGTTGGTTGTTCAGCCCTTGGCGCATGCATGGTTGACCATTAGGTCAACTCGAGTCAGTTAGGACTTGGTGCATGCAAGGGCATGGATCTAACTAGATTGTTGAGTGGATCCCTATCAATGGACCGTTGTAAGGTTGTAGGGCACATAAGGAAATTAAAATTGATGCCTATGGGGTTTTCAAAATTTTATTTTCTTTGTAAGGGATCACATGATGATTGATTGATGCCATATGCTTGTTTATTTAATCTTATGTGGGATGCCCAATTTAATGTGTGCTGTGCTGGGGCCTGCGAGCCTGGAATTAAACTTGTAAATTAATTTGTATTGTGATCTGCGAATCACATTTTTAATTAATTTATTGTATAATTGACCTGCGAGTCAAGCTTGTCTAGATAGATCAAAATGTATTTTGATTAGACAAGAGCTCAAAAGCACATATTGCAGAGGCGCATTCAGCTGGTGGGCGCACCTGAGCTGCATTGAGCGCTAGGGCCCTGGGTTGGACCAGATGAGATGCAAAAGACCCAAGAAGCAAGTGAAGACTTAAGATAACTTAAGGTCTTACTTAGGGTTCATGGGCTTTTACCACATAAGATCAACATGCTTTCTATTTATTGCTTTTATAATTAGAATTGCATGAGTTTATCTTCTGCTATAGCCATAGGATTTGCCTGATAGTAAGAAGATAAAAGACCGTTAAAATCCAACGCATCAATATCAAGCTCGTAAGCCTTCTGACGCGAAACCTCACTGTTCTGATTATCGTTGGAGCCGTGTTGTACCCACTCAGTGGGCACGTCCATCTATCTTCAGACGGTGCGGGATTTCACCTGCGTGTTACAGAGAAGGGATTTATCGCTTCTCGTTGCTCAGCATAGCACGTGGTGGTCCAGGGAGTAGGTCGGGTCAGCTTGACCATGTAGGCTACATATGTGGCGCATATGGTAGCACATGGAGGCAGCCATCTGTGGGGTCAGAGATTGTGTTGTACCAACTCAGTTGGCACAGTCTGCTGGATTGCCCAGATGAAGGGGAATCACACGGGTTGGCGATTGGCAGGGACTGCCTACCAGAAATTAGTACTTGTATTCTCTGTGCATCTTATCTCGCCTGAGCGGGACGCGGAGACCAAGTATGAAATCTGGATCCCATCTCACTAAAAGAGTGTTACTCTTTCGGACTGTTTTAATGGATTTTTCAGTCAGATAAAATAGTGAGAAAAGAATCTTTCTTAAGTCCTGGATTGATTCTAAACATTGATACTGACCTTGCTGTTCTTGCATTGTTGTAGATTCCTGCAGCAACGAACACCATGAGCTTCAATGTGCGATCCCTACTGGAAAGGGAGAAGTTTGCTAGGCCAAACTTCTCAGACTGGTTCGGACACCTTAAGATCGTTCTTAAGGCAGAGAGGAAACTGTATGTCCTCGAGACGGCTATACCGCCTCAACCCGCTGTGAACGCCGCAAGGGCGGTTCGTGAAGCCTATGAAAAGCACATCAATGATAGCATTGATGTCGCTTGCCTGATGCTAGCGTCTATGACGCCACCGCTGCAGCGTCAGCATGAGGATATGTCGGCTATAGAAATTATAGCGAACCTCAAGATGCTGTATGCTGCACAGGCGAGGACAGAACGCTATAATCTGACAAAGCTTTTCTTTCAGAGCAAACTGGCTGAAGGAAGCCCAGTGGGAGCTCACATGCTCAAGATGATTGGGCACAAGGAGGCTCTAGAAAAACTGGGGCATACCATCAATCAGGAGCTTGCTGTAGACATTATTCTGCAGTCTCTCCCGCCCTCTTTCGATGCGTTCATTATTAACTTTAATATGAACAAAATCGATTGTACTCCGGCAGAGCTGCTGAATATGCTCTTGACTACTGAGGAGACTCTGAAGGGAAAGCCTTCAACCTCTGTCTTAATGGTTCCTTCTAGGAACAAGAAGAAGGGGAAGAAGGGCAAGGCCCCTGTCAAGAGCTACAGCAAGGCTCTGAAGCAAAAGGTCAAGCGGTCAAAGGAATACAGATGTTTCCACTGTGGCCAGCTGGGTCACTGGAAAAAGGACTATAAAGCGCTCCAAGGAGATAAGAGGGGAAGCATTGCTTCTGGCTCAGGTATTTACGTGACGGAAGTCATGGTTTCATCTTCTTCTATATCATGGGTGTTGGACACTGCATGTGGAGTTCACATTTGTTCAAATGTGCAGGAACTCAAGAGAAGAAGACAGGTGGGACAGCATGAGGTGGACCTACGCGTTGGAAACGGGGCACGGGTTGCTGCTGTTGCTGTAGGAGACTATTTCATCTCATTACCATCTGGCATTGTATTAGAACTAAACAGTTGTTACTTTGTTCCCAGTATTACTAAAAATATTATCTCTATTCCTGCTCTTGTTAGGAAAGGATTTGCCTTTGAATGCAATATTTCAAAGTGTGTACTTTCTCTTGATAATATTGTTTATGCTACTGGTTCAATTAACAATGGGTTATTCATGTTGGACATGGAAAATTCTATACAAAACATTGATAATAAGAAAGCCAAGTATGCTGATGACAGCACCTTGTTATGGCATAGTCGTTTAGGCCATATTAACAAGAAGCGCATTAAGCGGTTGCATGATCATGGACTGCTGGGATCATTCTCCTATGAGGAGATTGATACATGCAAAGCTTGTTTGATGGGTAAAATGACGAAGTCACCTTTTCCTCACAAAGGTCAAAGGGCTTCAGGTTTACTTGACCTAATACACAGCGATGTGTGTGGGCCATTTAGTAAACATGCCAGAGGTGGCTATCAGTACTTCATTACCTTTACTGATGATTTCAGTAGATATGGATATGTCTATTTAATGAGACATAAAAGTGAATCTTTTGACAAGTTCAAAGAGTTCAAAAATGAAGTACAAAATCAGCTAGGCCGAAATATCAAGGCACTTCGTTCTGATCGAGGTGGAGAATACTTGAGTCATGCGTTTACTGACTATCTAAAAGAGTGTGGGATTATCTCACAGCTCACTCCGCTAGGAACACCGCAGTGGAATGGTGTGTCCGAGAGGAGAAATAGAACGTTACTTGATATGGTTCGTTCTATGATGAGTCAGGCTACTCTACCTTACTCCTTTTGGGGATTTGCACTGGAAACAGCTGTAAAGGTACTAAACCGAGTGCCATCCAAGGCAGTTTCAAAGACGCCATATGAGTTATGGTATGGGAAACAGCCTAGCTTGACATTTATTAAGATCTGGGGTTGCGAGGCTTATGTCAAAAAGCTCGCCTCTGGGAAACTGGAGAGCAGATCTGACAAATGTATCTTTGTCGGTTACCCTAAGGAAACTAAGGGTTATTATTTCTACGATCCCAAAGAGAACAAGGTATTTGTTGCTCGGACGGCTATTTTTCTTGAGAAGGAATTTCTTCTGCAAGAGGCCAGTGGGAGAGAAATAAAACTGGATGAGAATCCAGAAGAAGGACAAAGTGCTCAAGCAGAGTTGGATGAGCCTGAGCCGGTAGAATAGGTTATTGAACAACCTGAGGCTCAGATATCACGGGAACCGCGTAGATCGGGAAGGATCCGTCAATAGCCTGAGCGCTATGACGGAGTCTACATCATTGATAATGATGAACCCCTCACTTATGCGGATGCGGTCAGTGGACCGGAGTCAGCTAGATGGCTTGAAGCTATGCGAGCCGAGATGGACTCCATGTCAGATAACCAAGTCTGGGATTTGGTTGATCCGCCTCTGGGAGTAATCCCTATAGGCTGTAAATGGATCTTCAAGAAGAAGATTGACATGGATGGTAACGTAGTTACCTATAAAGGCAGGCTAGTTGCGAAAGGTTTCAAACAAATCTACGGGATAGATTATGATGAAACTTTCTCACCTGTAGCCATGTTTAAGTCTATTCGGATTCTTTTCGCGATAGCTGCATATTACGATTATGAGATCTGGCAGATGGATGTGAAGACGGCTTTCCTTAATGGAAATCTGGATGAGGATGTGTATATGACACAACCAGAAGGTTTCACTAATCCATCAGATCGTCATAAAATATGCAAGTTAAAGAAGTCCATTTATGGACTGAAACAAGCATCTAGAAGCTGGAATATTCGTTTTGATGAATCAATCTCTAAGTTTGGTTTCATCAAGAACGAAGATGACCCGTGTGTATATAAGAGGTTTAGTGGGAGCGTGATTACTTTCCTAGTCCTCTACGTCGATGACATCTTAATCATTGGAAACGATATTCCTGAACTGCATGCTGTTAAAGCATGGTTAGGAAAATGTTTTCAGATGAAAGATCTAGGAGAAGTAGCCTATGTGTTAGGTGTGAAGATCTACAGAGATAGATCTAAGAGGCTTCTCGGGCTGTGCCAGAGTACTTACATCGATAAAGTCCTGGAAAGATTTCATTTAGAGAATTCTAAAAGGGGATATCTTCCAGTCAGACATGGTCTGAATCTTTCGAAGAGTCAGTGTCCACAAACACAGACTGAGAAAGATGAAATGGACAATACGCCTTATGCTTCGGCTATTGGGTCCATTATGTATGCGATGTTGTGTACTCGCCCAGACGTCGCTTACGGGTTAAGCGTGACCAGTCGATTCCAAAGTAATCCAGGTCAGGCACACTGGATTGCAGTCAAGAACATTTTGAAATATCTGCGGAGGACCAAAGATATGTTCTTGATGTATGGTGGTCAGGAAGAACTCAGTATTGAAGGATATACTGACGCTTCGTTCCAGTCTGACCAGGATGATTTCCGATCGCAATCAGGCTATGTATTTAGCTTGAATGGAGGAGCAGTGGTGTGGAAGAGTTTCAAACAGTCTACTGTTGCTGATTCCACAACAGAAGCCGAGTATGTTGCAGCCTCGGAAGCATCCAAGGAGGCAGTGTGGATTCGTAAGTTCATTCAGGAACTTGGTGTTATTCCTTCGAGTGCAGATCCTTTGGTTATCTTCTGTGATAACACTGGAGCAATTGCACAAGCAAAGGAACCACGGTCGCACCAGAAGTCCAAGCACATACAGAGACGGTTTCACTTGATCCGGGAGATCATTGATCGTGGCGAGATCAAAATCTGCAAGGTACATACAGATGACAATCTGGCTGACCTGCTTACCAAGCCTCTGGCGCAGCAGAAGCATGAGAAGCACTGTAATAATATGGGTTTGAGATTTCTCAACCATTAGATTAAGTGCAAGTGGGAGATTGTTGGGGTATGCCCTTAAGGCTAATGTTTGAGGCCTTGGGATTGTATCAGTATCATGTAATAAACTTTTATGTTTATAAAGGCAATGGTTGTTATTCAGTTTGTTGCCTTGTCTGCTGTAATAAGTGTACTTCTGAATAATGTCTCAAAGCTGTTCAGCTAGGCTGACATGCTATATGTCCTTAGTCGAAATATCTTGGTGAACATGAGACAGCCTTGATATGGTTAAGACTAATATGTGTTCTAATCTTATAGGATGCTTCGAGCATGGAATAAGATGTAGACTCATGGGTACATTGGATGTACTGGACAGACCCTACTAGGATATTCAATTGCTTGTCACAATGTGAATAATCCTTGTTTGCATCAAGTGGCACATGTCCTTTGACTTGAGATCACTTGTGTTTCTAAATGATGATTGTCATTGTTTTGAGGTGGTTTAATATCATTTGAAACATAATGATTATAGACTATCTTGGATGGTGAGCTTGAGTCAGGTTAGGGCACTAGTGATAGATAAAGGATTGCCGTCTCCTTGTTTAAGGAGTGTGATGTTCTAATGGGGCCCCCCCTGGATGAGATGATTGAGAAAGTGTATGGCCATACCCAGGTGACTGTGTTCATCTGATCTAATCATGCTCATCATATTGGAGTTACAGGCTTGACACGCTTGTCCAATAAGAACATCCAGTGGCAAAGGACACATGCATGCCTAGTGAAATGGATTCACTCTTGAGCTGTGGTTTGGGTGTAGTCTTGGAAGACTCTTTCCTTTATATCGGGAGACAGTGATGTGTTGCTAGATACCCCTCACTGATCGTGATAACGTAAGTTATCGTTACCGACATTTAAAGGAAACCCTCAGGGTCGCACAATTTGATGATATGGCTTACTTAAGTCAGATCGTGTGGACTGAATTGTTTCGGTTCAGTTTAAAGGGATTTAAACTCTGATTGTAAGTGAGATCTAGTCTGATCATGTTTGATTGATTAGGGCTTGAGATCGGTAAGCTTCGATCGAGAGTGTTGATGCTAGATCGATCAGATCAGGAGCATCAGAAGATGAATGGTCAGATCTAGGACCTTAGGGTTTAATTCGATCTTGACTTAATGCTTGGGCTAATTCGGTTTGGTCATTGAACCAAAGACCTTGAACCGGCTCATGATTGAGCGCTTGGTTCAATGTGAATAAGTGAGTTTCGAATAGTTCAATGCAAAACGTTTTGGAATTAAAGACTTTCTATAATTGGAAAGTCGATTTTTCAAGTGAAAAACGTCTCCACGTTTTGGCTGAACGTCTCCACTTCGTGTGGATCGTTGTCTCACTTCTTCCTCTTGCGGACTCTCAGGTGTAGAGAAGAGAACTCACACCGAAGTCTAGTGGAGAAAGCCGAGCAAGTCTTTCATCACCCCGACAAGCGATCAAAGACACTTTGGTGCCTTGCTAGCACAAGGAGCGATCGAAGTGTAGGCCTTCTTCCTCTTGTGTGCGATTCCTTTGGAGAAGAAGCAATCGAGTCTTTGCTTCCAAGGCATCATCTAAACTATGGCATCGGTATGACCCTTTGTTGATTTTAGCAACCTTTCATCTAGTTGATTATATATCATACATGCGATTCTTGAATCCCTAATTTCCGCCATGCAAAGGTTTCGGTTATGCATGTTTAGGGTTCTTGCCCCCCTCTCGAAAGGGGTTTCTTCACACAGATGCCCACCTATGCAAAGTTTTTAAAACATATACTCTCTAATAAGCGAAAGATTGAAGAATATGGAACTATGGCACTTACAGAGGAATGCAGTGCGATAATACAGAACACGATCCCTCAAAAGTTGGAAGATCCAGGTAGCTTTTCCATTCCCTACCAGATTGGCAAT
Source organism: Costus lasius (assembly GCA_027563935.2). Classification (NCBI taxonomy): domain Eukaryota; kingdom Viridiplantae; phylum Streptophyta; class Magnoliopsida; order Zingiberales; family Costaceae; genus Costus; species Costus lasius. Next base: position 32,891,815 of record CM050448.1, read on the forward strand.
ATGTCCTTTGAAGGAGCTCTGTGCGATTTGGGCGCCAGTGTCAGTCTGATGCCACTGTCAATCTGCAGGAAACTTGACGTAGGTGATATGAAGCCTACCACCATCACATTATAATTGGCAGACCGATCTGTTCGAAGACCTATTGGGATATTGGAAGATGTTCCTATTAAAGTCAGCCAAATTTTTGTACCTGCGGACTTTGTGGTACTAGAAATGGGGGAAGATTTAAGACTGCCGATTATTTTGGGGAGGCCATTTTTGGCCACTACAGGTGCCGTTATCGATGTGAAGAGAGGGAGATTAACTTTGAATATTGGTGAAAATAACGTTGACTTCGATCTTTTATCCTCCCTTAAAAAACCCTCCTTTGCAGATTCCTGCCTCAATATCAATGTCTCAGAATTGGAAACAAAAGCTGAAGATGTAAGGGAAAAGGTATATCCGCTGGAAGTTTGCCTGATTAGAGTGGAAGATGAATAGAATATGGGGGGGACAGGCTCAGGCTTATGCAAATATATTAGATTCAAGCCAAACAGTTGAGCCACATAAAGCTAAAATTGAAAGGCTTATTTTGGTAAAACCTAAACCGGTAAAGACAAATAAATCAGAACTCAAGGCGCTTCCACCAAATTTGAGGTACAAGTTCTTAAGGGAAAATTCTACATATCCTGTGATAGTGAGTGCTGATTTGGATAAAATGCAGACAAAGAGGTTACTTGATGAGCTTCGATGCCATAGAAAGGTGATTGGATATTCGTTGGACGATATACATGGAATTAAACCATCTTTGTGTATGCACATGATTTATCTTGAAGAAAATTGCAAACCTTCCATTGAGTATCAGCGTTGACTAAACCCTGTCATGAAAGAGGTAGTGAAAAAGGAAGTTCTCAACTTACTAGATGCAGGAGTGATCTACCCAATTTCTGATAGTGAATGGGTTAACCCCGTTCATGTGGTCCAAAAGAAAGGGGGGTCACAGCAATGAAAAATGAGAACAATGAGTTGATCCCGATGAGAACGGTTACGGGGTGGCGCATGTGTATCGACTACCGAAAATTAAACAAAGCCACCCGGAAGGATCACTTTCCTCTTCCTTTCATAGACTAGATGCTTGAACGTTTGGCCACGAACTCTTACTTTAGTTTTCTTGATGGTTTTTTAGGGTTTTTCCAAATACCTATTCACCCGAAAGATCAAGAGAAGACCACCTTCATGTGTCCATACGGAACATTCGCATACAGGCGCATGCCTTTTGGGTTGTGCAATGCGCCGGCCACCTTTCAACAATGCATGATGGCCATTTTTTCTGATCTCATTGAAAATATTATGGATGTCTTTATAGATGACTTTTCAGTGTATGGGTCTACTTTTGATGTTTGTCGATGTAATTTGTTGCGTGTTTTACAGAGGTGCGAGGAAGTAAACCTGGTTCTCAATTGGGAGAAATGTCATTTTATGGTTCAAGAAGGAATTGTTCTTGGGCATTGTATTTCACGGAGAGGCATTGAAGTGGATAAAGCCAAGATTGAAGTTATAGAGAAATTCCCTCCACCCACTTCAGTCAGAGAAATTCGAAGTTTTTTGGGACATGCCGGGTTTTATCGTCCATTTATTCAAGATTTTTCTAAAATTGCTAGGCCTCTCACAAATTTATTGTCTAAGGATGTCGATTTTCATTTTGACAAGGACTGTAGTGAAGCTTTTGAGAAATTGAAAAAGACTCTCGTCTCTGCACCCATCATGCAGCCACCAGACAGGTCGCTCCCTTATTAGTTGATGTGCGATGCAAGTGACCAAGCAGTGAGAGTAGTGTTGGGACAGCGAAAGGACAACAAACTCCATGCTATTTATTATGCCAGCAGGACTTTGGACGGGGCACAAATAAATTATGCAACCACCGAAAAGGAGCTTCTTGCCATAGTTTTTGCTTTTAAGAAATTTCGCTCCTACATTATTAATTCTAAAGTTGTTGTTTTCACAAATCATTCGGCAATCAAGTACTTAGTGAATAAAAAGGATGCAAAGCTCGGATTAATTCGATGGATACTGCTCTTACAGGAATTCGATTTTGAAATAAAAGATAAGAAAGGGGCAGAAAACTTAGTGGCAGATCATTTGTCTAGACTAACCAAAGAGAAGAACCTGGAGGACAATTTGGAAATTGATGATGCCTTTCAGGAGGAATATCTGTATGCTCTCATTAGACAAGAGACACCATGGTATGTGGATATCGTTAACTTTCTTGTGTCCAATATCATACCACCTGATCTATCATTTCAACGGAAGAAGAAATTCAAAGCAGATGTTAAGCATTTTTATTGGGATGAGCCATATTTGTATCGTCGGTGTGCAAATAGTTTATTTTTAAGATGCTTGCCGGAAGAAGAAATTCATGATGTATTATCTCACTATCATTCTTCTCCTTATGGTGGGCACGCCGGTGCACCAAAGACGGCCTTCAAGGTTCTCAAGTCAGGGTTCTACTGGCCGACAATTTTTTGTGATGCTAGGAAGTTTATTCAATCCTGTGATAAATGCCAGCGAGCCGGTAATATTACTAGAAAAGATGAACTACCTCAACATGGGATTTTGGAAGTTGAAATCTTTGATGTCTAGGGAATTGATTTTATGGGCCCATTCCCCACCTCATGTGGGAAGAAATATATCCTTCTTTGTGTTGATTATGTATCTAAATGGGTTCAAGCAACCGCTGAGGCCACTAATGATTCGCGAGTTGTAGCCAAATTGTTTAAGAGGGTAATTTTTCCTAGATTTGGTGTTCCCAGAGTCCTGATCAGTGACGGAGGTTCTCATGTCATCGAAAATAAGCTCGAGTTGTTATTAAGGAAGTATGGAGTACATCATAAAGTGGCTACACCGTATCACCCACAGACTAGTGGTCAAGCTGAGGTTTCAAATCGAGTGATTAAGAGGATACTTGAAAAGACTGTGTCAGGAGCAAGGAAGGATTGGGCGCTGAAGCTGGATGATGCTCTTTGTGCTTATAGGACGGCTTTCAAGACTCCTTTAGGCATGTCTCTATTCCAGATTGTTTATGGCAAATCTTGCCATTTACCTGTGGAACTCGAGCATAGAGCCTACAAGGTAGTGAAAAAGCTAAACTATGACCTAAAAAGTGCTGAAGAAAGAAGAAAATTTCAACAGAATGAATTAGATGAAATCAGGAATTCAGCTTATGAAAGTTCTCGCATATATAAAGAACGCTCTAAGAAGTGGCATGATTAGAGGATTTCGAAAAAAGAATTTTTTGAAGGGGATAAAGTTCTACTATATAATTCGCGTCTCAGGCTGTTTCCAAGAAAATTAAGAAGCCGCTGGTCTGGACCCTACATTGTTTTGAAAGTATTTCCATATGGGGCAGTAGAGATATTAAGAGAAGGATAAGAAAGTTTTAAGGTGAACGGGCAACGGTTGAAGCATTATTTTGAAGAGGAACAAGTTGAAGAAGAGGTGTATCTGATTCTCTCCAGTCGATCAGAAGATCTTTAAACATGGCTATGGTCTGGCTAAGGACCCTAAACAAGTGCTTTTTGGGAGGCAACCCATTTTTTTTCGTTTTTCACTATCTATTCATTTAGTTCATCTTGATTCAATTTTGTCCTGGAGTATTTCGTGACATAAAGTTTTAATTATGAACAGCTTTGATCATAGGAAATTTTGAAGAGTCTTCATGAAGTCAGAAGTTGATGAACAGGAGAATTGAGGATAATACAGTGAATTGCTCTAGAATTGTAAATTATGATGCATATTCTTTGATTTTTAGAGTGAATAGTGATTTGAAATGGTAAACTGTGATTTGAATGATGAAACCTAACGGTATTTGATATATGAAAGTTGATTACCATGAAAAACTTGAATATCTTCGAAATGGCATATTTTCTGGATTTTTCAGAATTGTATTTCATATCTTTGATATAACTGTACAGGGTTTCGCCAACAAATACAAAGGGAACTCTTGCAAAATTTTTTCTGAAATTCTTCATTGATTAAGTATTTCCACATATTCAACAATTTAAGTCTAGGGTACTCATTTTCATATTTTGCTAGACCTTTATAGCTTTACAGACATGAATCCGGAATGTCTATGATTTTTAAGAAATGATTGATTTATCCTCAGTTTTGAACTTAGAAAGCTTTTTGGATATTTCAATTTCATGACTTGGAAAACTTTTGAGAATTCACATGGACTTAAATTGTTGAGTAAGATGAATTCTGGCATTGATAAAGTTTATGTATGAATTGTTATGTGTTTAAAAGACATGTGCATAGTTAGTTTATACTTTAAGTTTAGTTTATCTTCCTTTGATTAAATAGATTTTGCTTTTATGGATAGAAATTTGGTGATTCGTCTATTTAACTTGAGATTTGCTCCAACTCCTCTGGTTACATAATCTGAGATTATGACTTGACACTGGCCGCTTTCGATCTGATTTGAATCTAAAAAAAAAACTGAATCCTCTACTTGGCATTGCGAAAAATTGGCAGCGGTACCGAAGACATGAGTTGAAGTCTATAAAATAAAAAGAGAAAGAATGTTGTAGGCTATGTGGAAAATTCCTCTGATTTAAGATTGAAACCATGAGTTATATTATACTGCTTTGCGGTATACTTTAATTAATGTCATAGCGTATGGCAATTTAAAAACCAAAATGCATTAAAAATCTCTTATTCATAGTTTCACCAAGTGACTTGAAATAAATCTTTATCTATTGATTAGGGCAGATTTATTAAACCAAAAAGTATCTGATTGCTTATTATGTGTTGAAAAAACACTATGACATGATTTATGAATTTTATCCTTCTTGGATTATAAACTCTTGATGAATTATTTTTATTGTGATATCTCTTAAGTGATTTAAGTTCTAAGATTTGTTTATCTAAATGTAGACTAAGGAATTTATTGATGGTAGAACATGTGAGTATTCCTTATATCTACATTCTTAATTCATATCAGTACATTGCTTGAGGACAAGCAAAATTCTAAGTCTAGGGTATTTTGATGCGTTGCATTTACACCAAGTTTTTGGCTATGTTTTGGATCATATTTGGGGCTTAATTGCATGATTTCGTGCTATTTTTAGTATTTTTATCTTACTTTGCACGAAATCTTCACTTTTCTTAGTTTTTAGAAAATATAGGTAAAATGACGTAAAAATGAAGGATTTCGAGAGTTTTGAGGCCAAAGCATGATTCCTGAGGAGATCACGAACCTACACATCAAATTTAGGGTGAAGACGGTGAAGAACGAGATAATTATGGCCTTGGCCGTAATTACGGAGTCAACTGTAAAAGTGACGACGAACGGAAGGTGAAAATCGGCTAAGTTTCGGAGTGAACAGAAACTTTCACGGGTGAGGCCGTGAATCCATCACGATCCGTGAAACTTTCTGTGACCGAAAGCATTACACACAGAAACATTTACGGCCTCAGCCTTAAACACATCACGGGCCGTAAAAACTTCCGCCCGACGAGTTTTTCACTCGTTTCTCCACCGATTCGAACCGGATTTGAACCAAACTTTGTAGAAACATTCGCTGATGGGTTCTAAACCGGTCTAGATATAAAAGGAATGATTTTTTGAGGGCAAAAGGGGAGCTTTTCAGATGAACACAGACGACGGTGGTGATAAGGGCGAAAACAGAATGCTAGAGCATTTTCCGGTGAGATTCCACGCAAAAGTGATGATCGATCGACTCTTCCTCATCTCCAGATTGAGGAGAAGGCGGTTTTACTGTTCTTTTCTTGATTTGTTGACGATTTTTTTGAGTTTTTACTTGTTCATCAGAAACATCACGTATTTCCTTAACAACATGAGCGAGTAGATACTTATTCGGGATTTTTGGGCGTAGCCCTTTGATTATCATGAATTAATCTATGTTATTGTTCGCTTTATTATGAATCTATTATCATGATTTGATTGAAATTGCATGAATCCCATAATTTACCTTGGCCAAGTAATTTTACGTCTTATATGTTGCGAGAAGGACCGAGAGGTGAATCGCAACGTCTGATCTATTTCAATTGAACCTATGAATCCAATCATGAGAGTAGGTTGGATTCGTCTGAAGGATTTACTAGCTTTTCATAGAACTTAATGGGTTTAGTTAGGTTAACTATCACAAGAGTAGGAAGTTAATCTAACTAAATACCGTATTACACTCCGAGAGGAGGTGATATGTACCCTAGGAAAAGTTCCTTTCATGATTGATAGTTTCTATAAAATTAGTTACTTTTAAATAATTCATGATTGTCGGTGTGGCGAACCCATAAAATCTTGATCCTTGGAATTTGAACCTCTTAACGCTATTTTTTGAGTTTGTTTGTGCTGAGAAGTCTAGAGAAACCACTGATTTAGTCAACCTAGATTCAAACAAGTCAATAAGTTAGTAATTCACTATGTAGTCCTCGTTGGGAATGATAATCTTTTTATTACTTCGATAAATCCGTGCACTTGCGGATCACTATCAGTGCCCTGATTTTGGCGCTATTTACGTTGCTTTGACTGAGTATTCTGACCCTGAGTCCCCGTATTAACTCTGCGAGGGCTACCTTTTCTTGGGGAACTGCTTGTGCATTGTTGTGTCCGCAATGCACGGATACTCGAAGTAATAAAAAGATATCAAACCACAGAGACCTCGTTTGTTAAGTACTGAATAGTTGATTTTTCACTAGCTAGGCAATCGAATATGTTGAAAGCAAACGATTGGAAATTATATGAAATATCAGAGAGAAAAGCTGGGACTAGGGTTTCATCTATCTTAATTTCAATGACTAGATATAATTAAGTGTTCGTCTGTTTATTCTTATCATGATAAAGATGTAATTTACTTCATAATGAAATTATTTCGCTTTCGCGCAGACAATTTACAAAAAACAACACTCACTTTCGCGCAGGATTTATTCAATGCTAAAGATAAGTAAATCTTGACAAGTAGATTTAAGATCACTTTTCTGCATCCAATCTCTATGTCAATATCTCCAGTAAAAGTAAATACTTCCATACTTTAGTTTCACAGATTCTACTTAAGGGTTTCCAATTATCCAATACCTAATTTCTTATGATATCTTTATGTTTAACTCATTAATATCTCCTAGATCAGATTATCAATAAGGAAATAAACTTCTAAAATCTAGAAATAGAACAAACCTAATTTCTTACAGTAAGTTCCTAAATCTCTATTTTAGGGTTCAAAGTTTTGCAAGTCACTTTTCAGTCCATATCACAAAACTCCAATCTATGTTGACAATATGAAACTAGAAAAGATTAAAGACAATCATCACTTAAGTAGAAATATCATAATAAAAGTATCGTGATGAAATAAAGATCATCTAGTCATTATGAAATTAAGGGGATTACGCCCCATGTCCCAAAAGATGTTTAAGCTATAATGAAGGAAGAATTACAATATGCCATAGTTTAGAATGATCAGAAATTGAAAAAGAAGAGGAAATTATTAAACACAGGGCTGTAATGAAAATTACAGCCCGTAATTTACCACCGTGAACGCGATGAACAGTGCAGGCATCCACTCTTTCGTTGATTTCTCATCCTTTCGATCTCCTTTCCCTCTAAAACTTCTGGGGTATGTTCTCCTCCTTCAGGCGAAGCTTTCCCCTCAAATTTCATGACCGATGGTGCTCTGTACACTTCATAGCAGTGAAACTTAGGGCAGCGGTGAAGAAGTCGATTTCTTTCTCAATCGGAGATCAAAATTAGGGCTTTTGGTTCGGTGATCCTCCTCTCCTCATCTAGAGTTTTCCCCTTTTTACGGTTTTTGAAATGGTGGTCTAAATCATCCGGAATTACCGTCGCAAGAATTGGGCTACAGTAATACCGGGAAAATCGGGCAAAGTCGGCTGCCTGGATCATAATTACGGTCCATAAAAATGATTACGGCAGTGCCATAATTCCTTGTGTGAAGAAACTAAAAAGAAACACGGGTTGTAATATGATTCACGGTAGTGCCGTGTTATACTTCAAAATCCTTCCCGACAGAATTACGGCCGTAACTATAATACGGCAGTACCATATTTTCCTCTAGACAAAAATCGACCCAAATTGCAGTAGGTCACATAAATTACGGTAGTGCCATGGTTTATTCTGTAGGTTCAGTAAAACCACGGTACCGTAATATCAATTACGGCCTTGCCGTAATTTGGTCTGAAACTCTGATTTACGTGAAATTTGACATGTGATCGTTTCTTGATGTTGGGAATTCATTTATGCACTCAAATTGCTCAAAAATTCCTTAAAATAATGCTTTTTACCTGAAAATGATCAAAAACTATAAAAGGTATAGATTCCATAATATTTGATAAATAAGGTATAAAAATAAGCAAAAGAGCATGAATATGACACAAAAACACCAATCAAATGATACAAAATATACTATGAATTTTCATGTCATCATGCATTCCCCGATTGTCGCATTGCGATCATCTTTTGCTCGAGCTGCACACGGGTGGCATCGCCAGCCATCACGGCCGCGACAAAACGCTTGAGATGGCAGAGGAACGCTTCTTTTGGCCTTCCCTTCACAAGGATGTTGAGCGCATCATGTGCCACTGTGGAACATGCCAATTGGCCAAACCCCAACCCACGAATACCAGCCTCTACACCCCTTTGCTGGTTGCTGAAGGTCCTTGGCGTGACCTCAGCATGGACTTTATCCTTGGGTTTCCCCGGACCACATCTAGCTTCGACTCCGTCTATGTGGGTGTAGATTGGTTCTCAAAAATGGCCCACTTCATCCCCTATTTGCGGACTGCTGATGTGTCCCACATGGCACACCTTTTTGTTATGGAGATTGTCCATCTCCATGGCCTCCCCTTGACCATCATGTCTGACTGTGACATGCGTCTTGTGAGCCACTTCTGGCGCTCACTTTGGGCCCTCTTGTGATGGGGGGCGAAGACCAGCTCTGCGGTAGTCCACTAGGGTCCGAAGGAAACCTCTCAGGTATGGGTTTCCTCCTAGGATCCTACTTTCCTTATCTGCATTGCATCGCATCATGGTAGGTTAGCTCCACCCTCTAGTCTAACATGTAGTTACATGTAGGTTTACATTTCTATTTGAATAAAATGTCGCATCATGATAGGATAGAAGCATAGCACGTGTAATGCATCTACAATACATAGGCCAAATTTAGCTCACCACTCACTCACCTAGTGAGCTCCAAAGAAGGAAATTCAACTTCAACATAGTTCAACTATTACCACTTGAAGACTTGAGTTTAAAGGGCTTCATAAATCCTCAACCCCTTGCCAAATCAAGCCTTGGGCGTCCACATCAACAAGTAATTCGGCCAAGACAAGATCCACAAATCAAGGAATCAATCAACCATCCACCAATCAAGGAATCAAGGAGTTGGTGCCTAACACTAAAGAAATTCGAAATTCATCCACACATGAAAACCTTATCAAGCCACAACCGACCATTCCTCATTCAACATTTGCGCCAGCCTTTGGAGCCAAAGAATTTCAAAAACTTACCTTGAAGAAGCCGGCCAAAGATGGAAAGCCAACCAAGAGAATTTGCGCCCCTTCTTTGTAGTCTCCTTGTGTTCAATGCTGAAATTTTCTTTCTAAAATATTGCATATGTGCCTAGGGGGAAATGACTTTTGTATCCCCTAGTTGCTTTGCCTATATATTGTAGCCTTCATGGCATCATATGCATCTTTGATGAATGTAATTGTTGAGTAGTTTCTAGCAAAACTTAGTCTCGGTGCTTGTGTCACCAAAGCTTCTTCTCTTACCCTAACCGCAACTCTCCATCTTAACCACCCTTTCCCTCTAGCCGAGGCCTTCAGTCCATCCAAGTTGCAATTCAAAGACTCGTCAAAACAAACCCTTGATGGAGACATTCCTTGAGGCTGAGATCCCCTTGAAGGCAAGTTGAAGCCGTGACTCACCTTGGAAGAGGATTACTATTCAGTTAAGTGTTCCTAATCCTTCTTGCTGTTCCTTTTATTTCTTCTTTCTCCAAGAAGAAGATCTACACCACATTTGAACTTTGTAGGAAGAAGGGCGTGGAACTTGGCATCACTTTGGGGCATAAGCCCTTCTCTCTCTCTCTCTCTCTCTCTCTCTCTCTCTCTCTCTCTCTCTCTCTCTCTCCCCCCCCCCCCCAACTAGTCTTAGTCTCATTCATGCCTAGGCAAGAGAACTTGGAGGCTTAACCTCCCTCTTGCACCTGTTGGTTCTAAAGATTTTATTATTTTCTTAAACACTCCCCCACACCTATGTGGGTTGCTGAATTGCTGGTGTGTAACCGACACCTTCCATTAGATCGGGACCGGTGAAGAACGGGAAGGTGACCCCTTCTATTCTTAAGGGGTCAACTATAAGTCTCCTTTATTATTCTAGTAATTTTCCTTTTGCAAGTTATTTTCCTGCAAGTAGTTTAAACCAGGTTTTTATCTAAAAATACAAAAACATTTTACTTTCAAAAATCGTTAGCTTAATCTCAGATTTCTTCTTATCTATCTATTACAAATCTTGTCAAAACATGTTGTTTGCATGGTTTGTATCTTGTGCCCACATCATCTCAGGTACCACCGTGAAGTTCTCCATAGCCTACCATCCCCAAACTAACGGACAAACCGAGGTGGTTAACCATAGTTTGGGCAACATGCTTCGTTGCCTCGTTGGCGATCACCTGAGGTCATGGGACACCATCCTCCCCATGGTGGAATTCACGTATAATAGTGCAACCAATAGGTGTATTGGTCTTAGTCCCTTCTGATGACACCAAAATGTATAATCAAATTTGTGCCATTTCATGAGTGTTCTCGTGTCATATTCATGCTCTTTTACATATTTTTATGCCTTTTTTAATCAATTATTGCGGAATTGAAAGTCAAACCCTAGTACACATGCGCATCTAGAAGAAGATCTTGCATAGGCGAAAAACTAGGTTTGATAGGATCGAGAGGCAAGATAATATGAGCAACCACAAAAAGATAAAATGATGCGTTACCATTGCCATTGATTGAGTGGCGACTTGGAAGAAGAAAGGGCGAGCGGCTCTTCTCCAAAGGAAATCGCACACAAGAAGATGATGACTTCTTCCTTGTATTCCTTGTGCTAGCAAAGATCCAAGGAGTCCTAGATCGTGTATGAGGAGATGTCTTTCTCCTTTTTGCTGGCCGAACTTCCTCTTGTCGTGAAGATCATCCAAACGAGAGGAGAGGGGGCGAGAGAGAGAGATAGGCGTTCGAACATGGGGGCGTTTTCTCAAAGAAAACGGCTTCCAAAAATAGTAAGTGCATAACTCCATGTTTAACTCCACTTGAAGCCATCGATAACTCCTCTCTCAATTGAACCATGCGTTCACCAAGTGAACCGGTTCAATTCTATTTGGTTCGAAGACCAAACCGAACCCACCATGGTCTTGATCTCTTTAAACCAAATGGTTCAAGATCTAACCACACATCTCTCGACCCTCTTGATCTCTATGATCAAGCATCAATTCTCTCGATCGAAGCTTACCGATCTCAAGCCCTAATCAATCAAACATGATCAAACCAGATCTCACTTCCAATCAGAGTTTAAATTCCTTTAAACTGAACCAGAACAATTCAGTCCACACGATCTGACATAAGTAAGCCATATCATCAAATTGTGCGACCCTAAGGGTTTCCTTCAATGTCGGTAACGATAACTTACGTTATCATGATCAGAGAGGGGTATCTAGCAACACATCACTGTCTCCCGATATGAAGGAAAGAGTCTTCCAAGACTACACCCAAACCATAGCACAAGTGTGAATCCAATTCACTCGGCATACATGTTCCCTTTGCCACTGGACGTTCTCATTGGACAAGCCTGTCAAGCCTGTAATTCCAACATGATGAGAATGGTTAGATCAGATGAACATAGTCATCTTGGTATGGCCATACACTTTCTCAACCATCTCATCCAGGGGGCCCTTTAGAACATCACACTCCAACTAGGAGAGGCAATCCTATATCTATCACCAGTGTCCTAACATGAGTCATGCCCACCATCCAAGATAATCCTTAACCATTATCTTTCAAATGATATTGAACTACCTCAAAACAATGCCAATCATCATTTAGAAACACAAGTGATCTCAAGTTAGAGGGAGTATACCACTTGCTAGTTTATAAGGATTATTCACATTGTGACAAAAACTGAATATCCTAAGTAGGGTCAGTCCAGTACATCCAATGCACCTATGCGTCTAAATCTTATTCCATGCTCGAAGCATCCTATAAGATTAGAACACATATTAGTCTCAATCATATCAAGGCTGTCTCATGTTCACCAAGATATCTCGACTAAGGACAATACTGCATGTCAGCCAAGCTGAAACACCAATGAGACATTATTCAGAAGTATACATACAGCAGCAGATAATGCAACAATCTGAATAACAACAATTGCCTTTATAAACATATACATAGTTTATACATGATACTGATAATAGCCCAAGGCCTCAAACATTAGCCTTAAGGGCATACCCCAACAATCTCCTAGTTGCACTTAAACTAATGGTTGAGAAATCTCAAACCCATATTATTACAGTGCTTTTCATGCTTCTGCTGCGCCAGAGGCTTTGTAAGCGGGTCAGCTAGATTGTCATCTGTATGTACCTTGCAGATCTTGATCTCTCCTCTATCTATGATCTCACGGATCAAATGAAACCTTCTCTGTATGTGCTTGGACTTCTGGTGTGACCGTGGTTCCTTTGCTTGTGCAATCGCTCCAGTGTTATCACAGAAGATAACCAATGGATCTGCACTCGAAGGAACAACACCAAGTTCTTGAATGAACTTACGAATCCACACTGCCTCCTTTGATGCTTCTGAGGCTGCAACATACTCGGCTTCTGTTGTGGAATCAGCAACAATTGATTGTTTGAAACTCTTCCACACCACTGCTCCTCCATTCAAGCTAAAAACATAGCCTGATTGCGATCGGAAATCATCTTGGTCAGATTGGAACGAAGCGTCAGTATATCCTTCAATACTGAGTTCTTCCTGACCTCCATATATTAAGAACATATCTTTGGTTCTCCGAAGATATTTCAAAATGTTCTTGACCGCAATCCAGTGTGCCTTCCCTGGATTACTTTGGAACCGACTGGTCACGCATAACCCATAAGCAACGTCTGGGCGAGTACACAACATCGCATACATGATGGACCCAATAGCCGAAGCATAAGGCATATTGTCCATCTCATCTTTCTCAGACTGTGTTTGAGGACACTGGCTCTTTGAAAGATTCAGACCATGTCTGACTGGAAGATATCCTCTTTTAGAATTTTCTAAATGAAATCTCTCCAGGACCTTATCGATGTAAGTACTCTGGCACAGCCCGAGAAGCCTATTAGATCCATCTCTATAGATCTTCACACCTAGTACATAGGCTGCTTCTCCTAAATCTTTCATCTGGAAACATTTTCTTAACCATGCTTTGACTGCATGCAGTTCAGGAATATCGTTTCCAATGATCAAGATATCATCGACGTAGAGGACTAAGAAAGTAATCACACTCCCACTAAACCTTTTATACACACACGGGTCATCTTCATTTTTGATGAAACCAAATTAACAAACTGATTCATCAAAACGAATATTCCAGCTTCTTGATGCTTGCTTAAGTCCATAAATGGACTTCTTTAATTTGCATATTTTATGACGTTCTGATGGATTGATGAAACCTTCAGGCTGTGTCATATACACATCATCTTCCAGTTTTCCATTAAGGAAAGCGGTCTTCACATCCATTTGCCAGATCTCATAATCATAATATGCTGCTATCGCGAGAATAATTCGGATGGATTTGAACATGGCTACAGGAGAGAAAGTTTCATCATAATCTATCCCGTAGATTTGTTTGAAACCTTTCGCAACTAGCCTGCCCTTATAGGTAACTACGTTACCATCCATGTCTATCTTCCTTTTGAAGATCCACTTACAGCCTATAGGGATTACTCCCGGAGGCGGATCAACCAAATCCCAGACTTGGTTATCTGACATGGAGTCCATCTCGGCTCGCATAGCTTCAAGCCAACTTGCTGATTCCGGTCCACTGATCGCATCCGCATAAGTGAGGGGTTCATCATTAATGATGTAGACTCCGTCATAGCGCTCAGGCTGACGACGAATCCTTCCCGATCTACGCGGTTCCCGTGATATCTGAGCCTCAGGTTGAACATTAACCTGTTCTATTTGCTCAGGCTCATCCAACTGAGCTTGACTACTTTGTCCCTCTTCTGGATTTTCATCCAGCTTTATTTCTCTCCCACTGGCCTCTTGCAGAAGAAATTCCTTCTCAAGAAAAATAGCCGTTCGAGCAAAAAATACTTTGTTCTCTTTGGGATCGTAGAAATAATAACCCTTAGTTTCTTTAGGGTAACCGACAAAGATACATTTATTAGATCTGCTCTCCAGTTTCCCAGAGGCGAGCTTTTTGACATAAGCCTCGCAACCCCAGATTTTAATAAATGTTAAGCTCGGCTGTTTCCCATACCATAACTCAAATGGTGTCTTTGAAACGGCCTTGGATGGCACTCGGTTTAGTACTTTTGCAGCTGTTTCCAGTGCAAATCCCCAAAAGGAGTAAGGTAGAGTAGCCTGACTCATCATAGAACGAACCATATCCAATAAGGTTCTATTCCTCCTCTCGGACACACCATTCCATTGCGGTGTTCCTGGGGGAGTGAGCTGTGAGATGATCCCACACTCCTTCAGATAGTCAGTAAACTCATGACTCAAGTATTCACCACCTCGATCTGATCGAAGTGCCTTGATATTTCGGCCTAACTGATTTTGTACTTCATTTTTGAATTCTTTGAACTTGTTAAAATATTCACTCTTATGTCTCATTAAATAGACATAACCATACCTACTGAAATCATCAGTAAAAGTAATGAAGTATGAATAGCCACCTCTGGCATGTTTACTAAACGGCCCACACACATCACTGTGAATAAGGTCAAGTAAACCTGAAGTCCTTTCACCTTTATTAGTAAAAGGAGTCTTCGTCATTTTACCCATTAAACAAGCTTTGCATGTATCAAGCTCCTCATAGGAGAATGATCCTAGCAGTCCATAGTCATGCAACCGCTTAATGCGTTTCTTGTTAATATGGCCTAAACGACTATGCCATAGCAAGGTGCTGTCATCAGCATACTTGGCTTTCTTATTATCAATTTGTTGTACAGAACATTCCATGTCCAACATGTATAACCCATTGTTAATCGACCCAGTTGCATAAACAATATTATCATATGAAATACAACACTGTAAAGTTTTGCATTCAAAAGAGAAACCTTTCCTGACAAGAGCAGGAATAGAGATAATATTCTTAGTTATGCTTGGCACAAAATAACAATTGTCAAGTTCTAATACAAAACCAGATGGTAAAGAGATGTTATATTGTCCTACAGCAATAGCAGCAACCCGTGCTCCGTTTCCAACTCGTAGGTCCACCTCATGCTGTCCCACCTGTCTTCTTCTCTTGAGTTCCTGTACATTTGAACAAATGTGAACTCCACATGCAGTGTCCAACACCCATGAAATAGAAGAAGCTACCATGACTTCAGTCACGTAAATACCTGAGCCAGAAGTGAAAGGCTTGCTTCCCTTCTTCTCTCCTTGGAGCGCTTTACAGTCCTTCTTCCAGTGACCCAGCTGGCCACAATGGAAGCATCTGTTGTCCTTTGACCGCTTCATCTTTTGTTTCAAAGCCTTGTTGTAGCTCTTGATAGGGGTTTTGCCCTTCTTCCCCTTCCTCTTGTTCCGTGAAGGAACCATCAAGACAGAGGTTGAAGGCTTTCCCTTCTCAAGAGTCTACTCTGTGGTGCAGAGCATGTTCAGTAACTCTGCCGGAGTACAGTCGATCTTGTTCATATTAAAATTAATGATGAACGAATCAAAAGACGCCGGGAGAGACTGCAGGATAATGTCCACAACAAGTTCCTGATTGATGGTGTGTCCCAGTTTCTCTAGAGCCTCCTTGTACCCAATCATCTTGAGTACGTGAGCTCCCACTGGACTCCCTTCAGTCAATTTGCTATGAAAGAAAAGTTTTGTCAAGTTATAGCGTTCAGTCCTTGCCTGTGCAGCATACAGCATTTGAGATTTGCTATAATATCAATAGCAGACAAATCCTCATGCTGACGCTGGAGCTCGGGCGTCATTGACGCAAGCATAAGGCAAGCGACATCAGTACTATCACTGACGTGCTTCTCATAAGCATCCCGGACCGCCCTTGCGGCGTTCGCAGCGGGTTGAGCCGGTATTGCCGACTCAAGGACATACAGCTTCCACTCAGCTTTAAGCACAATCTTAAGCTGTCTGTACCAGTCTGAGAAGTTTGGCCCAGCAAACTTCTCCTTTTCCAATATGGATCGCAAATTGAGCCCTGTGGTGTTCGTTGCTGCAGGAATCTACAACATGGCAAGAACAACAAGGTCAGTATCCATGTTAGAATCATTCCAGGACTTAAGAGTGATTCTTTTCTCACTATTTTGTCTGACTAAAAAATCCAATAAAACAGCCCGAAAGAGTGAAACTCTTTTAGTGAGATGGGATCCAGATTTCATACTTGATCTCCGCGTCCCGCTCAGGCGAGATAAGATACACAGAGAGTTCAAGCACTAATCACCGGTAGGTCATCCATGCCAATCGCCAACCCGTGCGATTCCCCTTCATCTAGGCAATCCAGAAGACTGTGCCAACTGAGTTGGTACAACACAGTCTCTGATTCCTCAGATGGCTGCCTCCATACAGCTATCATATGCTCAATATGTAGCCTATATGGTCAAGCTGACCTGACCTACTCCCTGGACCATCATATGCTATGCTGAGCAACGAGAAGAGATAAATCCCTTCTCTGTAGCATGTAGATGTAATCGCACACCGTCTGAAGATAGCTGGGCGTGCCCACTGAGTGGGTACAACACGGCCCCAACGATAGTCAGAACAGTGAGGTTTCGCGTCAGAAGGCAATCAAGCTTGATATGGTCGTTGGATTTTAACGGTCCTTTTATCTTCTTACTATCATGCAAATTCTATAGTGATAGCAGAAGAATATAAACATTCATGTGCTAATATTACTTAAAACAGTAAATAGAAAGCACAATTATCTTATGTGGTACACGCCCATAAAAGCCTAAGTAAAACCCTAGTTTTACAAAAGTCTTCACGTGAGCTCTTTATGGGTCTTTTACATTTCATCTGGCCCAACTCGGGCCAAAGCGCCCTACAGGCAGTATGCGCCCGTTCTAGAGTCGAACTCTAGACCTCCACCTGGTGAAGCCACTGACTGCAAGCGCCTCTGCCATGTGTGCTCATGAGCTCATGTCTGATTAAATTACATTTTAATCTATCTAGACACGGTTTGACTCGCAGGTCAAATATACATTTTCATAAATTAAAGTGTGATTCGCAGATCATAGTAAAATTTATAAATTAATTCCAGGCATGCAGGCCCCAGCACAGCACACCAAAAATAAGGGCAGCCCACATAAGATTAAATAAACACCCAATGAACATGTCAAACATGCATACATGTGATCCAAACAGAAAATAAAATTTTTTGAAATACCCATGGCATCAATTTTATTTCCTTATGTGCCCTACTACCTTACAACGGTCCATTAGCAGGCATCCACTCATCAGACCAAGTCAGACCCACTGCCCTTGCATGCACCCAGTCATAACTGACTTGCGTCGACCAGATGGTCAACTATGCATGCCTTAAGGGCTGAACGTCCCACATGATTTCTGGCAAGCGGGTGTGACCCCGGGCCTAAATCATGATCGTTCACAAGGCGCCTCAATCAGACATCGCTACACGCCCTTCTGCAGTCGACCTATAGCCACCTGTATAGCTTGCGCACAGGTGCTATCCGGCCGACCCATCTAGACTGTCAGATGGTCTGATTAGGCTATTGGGTCCAGACTTGACTAATGACTTCAACCCTATTAACCCGTCTAAGTATTTGAAGCAGGCGCTTAGATAGATCTAGTGAGGGTCGCGCATGATAATAAGTTTTGATTGAAAACTTTTATTATAAGCGCAAACAAACATTACATGCGCAAGCTTAAATGTAAACAAAATACATCTAACATATAGCATGTATTTTCGCATGACATCATGAAGATCTATCCAACGCATAAAACAAACATGGATCACAACAAGATGGCGATCATATATATCAAGCCAAAAACCCTAGCTCTGATACCAATTGAAATTCAAACCCTAGTACACATGCGCATCTAGAAGATCTTGCATAGGCGAAAAACTAGGTTTGATAGGATCGAGAGGCAAGATAATATGAGCAACCATAAAAAGATAAAATGATGTGTTACCATTGCCATTGATTGAGTGGTGACTTGGAAGAAGAAAGGGCGAGCGGCTCTTCTCCAAAGGAAATCGCACACAAGAAGATGATGACTTCTTCCTTGTATTCCTTGTGCTAGCAAAGATCCAAGGAGTCCTAGATCATGTATGAGGAGATGTCTTTCTCCTTTTTGCTGGCCGAACTTCCTCTTGTCGTGAAGATCATCCACACGAGAGGAGAGGGGGCGAGAGAGAGAGATAGGCGTTCGAACATGGGGGTGTTTTCTCAAAGAAAACGGCTTCCAAAAATAGTAAGTGCATAACTCCATGTTTAACTCCACTTGAAGCCATCGATAACTCCTCTCTCAATTGAACCATGCGTTCACCAAGTGAACCGGTTCAATTCTATTTGGTTCGAAGACCAAACCGAACCCACCATGGTCTTGATCTCTTTAAACCAAATGGTTCAAGATCTTACCACACATCTCTCGACCCTCTTGATCTCTATGATCAAGCATCAATTCTCTCGATCGAAGCTTACCGATCTCAAGCCCTAATCAATCAAACATGATCAAACCAGATCTCACTTCCAATCAGAGTTTAAATTCCTTTAAACTGAACCAGAACAATTCAGTCCACACGATCTGACATAAGTAAGCCATATCATCAAATTGTGCGACCCTAAGGGTTTCCTTCAATGTCGGTAACGATTGTTGGGGTATGCCCTTAAGGCTAATGTTTGAGGCCTGTGGGAATGTATCAGTATCATGTAATAAACTCTTATGTTTATAAAGGCATGGTTGTTATTCAGTTAGCTACATTGTCTGCTGCAATATATGTTCTTCTGAATAATGTCTCAAAGCTGTTCAGCTGGGCTGACATGCTATTAAGTCCTTAGTCGATGTATCTTGGTGAACATGAGACAGCCTTGATATGGTTAAGACTAATATGTGTTCTAATCTTATAGGATGCTTCGAGCATGGAATAAGATGTAGACTCATGGGTACATGGGATGTACTGGACAGACCCTACTAGGATGTTCAATTGTTTGTCACAATGTGAATATTCCTTGATTATGACAAGTGGCACATTTCCTCTGACTTGAGATCACTTGTGTTTTCTAAATGATGATTGTCATTGTTTTGAGATAGTTCAATATCGTTTGAAACATAATGATTATAGACTATCTTGGATGGTGAGCTTGAGTCAGGTTAGAGCATTAGTGATAGACAAAGGATTGCCGTCTCCTTGTTTAAGGAGTGTGATGTTCTAAAGGGGCCCCCTGGATGAGATGATTGAGAAAAGTGTATGGCCATACCCAGGTGACAGTGTTCATCTGATCTAATCATGCTCATCATATTGGAGTTACGAGCTTGACAGGCTTGTCCAATAAGAACATCCAGTGGCAAAGGAAATATGCATGCCTTGTGAATTGATTCACACTTGTGCTGTTTTTGGGTGTAGTCTTGGAAGACTCTTTCCTTTATATCGGGAGACAGTGATGTGTTGCTAGATACCTCTCACTGGTCGTGATAACGTGAGTTATCGTTACCGACGCTTAAAGGAAACCCTCAGGGTCGCACAATTTGATGATATGGCTTACTTAAGTCAGATCGTGTGGACTGAATTGTTCGGGTTCAGTTTAAAGGGATTTAATCTCTGATTGTAAGTGAGATCTGGTCTGATCATGTTTGATTGATTAGGGCTTGGGATCGGTAAGCTTCGATCGAGAGAACAGATGCTAGATCGGTCAGATCAGAAGCATCAAGAGATCGACGGTCAGATCAAGCACCTTAGGGTTTTAATGTGATCTGGACTAATTGCTTGGGTTATTTGGTTTATAGACCAGACCGAATTGAACCGGCTCTAGATATGAGCGCTTGGTTCAAAGTAATGAGGAAAATGCGATTGGTTCATGAGGGCATGAACACATGATCGCATGTAAGAGAGGTTGGCTATTTTTAGCAACCACGCCCCCCATGTTTACATGGAGCGCATCTCTTGTTGCCTCAACCTCTAACTCTCGTCGCTCTCTCTCGTAAGAGACTTCTCTTTCACGTCTTGGAGACTCGAGAATCAAGCAAGGAAAGGCGATCTTCTTCCCTTCTCACGCGATCAAAGACACCTAGGAATCTTGCTAGCACAAGATATTCCGTAGGGAGTAAGCGCATCCTCATCTTGTGTGCGCGTCCTAAGGAGGAAATCTTCGTTGCTTTCTATCTTCCAAGGCGCCATCTTTAAATGGCATTGGTATGAATCGCATCTCCTTCTTTCATGTTTTAAAGGTTGATCATATATTGCATGTTTTCGATTCTTGAATCCGCTGCCTATCGAGTTTGCGCCAACTAGGGTTTCGCCCCCCTCTTGAAAGGGGTTCCCTACAATTGGTATCAGAGCGCAAGGTTTACATGCAAATTTATATGATTGCTTTGATTATGTGTTCCAAGTATTCTAGATCTTCACCATGCGAAATTCATCATGATAACATGTTTCATGCTGAAACTTATTTCATGTTTTACTTGCGCATGTATGTTGGCGCATGTAGTAGTTTTTTCTCAAAAATTATATCATTTGCGCGACTCATTGTAGATCTAAGATGCGCCTGCATTAAAACCCTTAGACGGGTTATTAGGGTTGAAGTCAACCCCTAAGTTAGATCCAAACATGTCTGATCAGATCATCTGACAGCCTGAATGGGTCGACCAGATAGCACCTTGGCGCAAGCCTATGGTGGCTATAGGTCGACTGCAGACAGGTGTGTAGCGATGTCTGATTGAGACGACTACTGAACGCACCTGAGTTAGGCCCGGGGTCACGCCCGCTTGCCACACCTCAGTGTGGTCGTTCAGCCCTGGCGCATGCATAGTTGACCTTATGGTCGACGCAAGTCAGTTAGGACTTGGTGCATGCAAGGGCAGTGGATCTGACTAGGTTGGATGAGTGGATCCCTAGTAATGGACCGTTGTAAGGTTGTAGGGCAAATAAGGAAAATTAAAATTGATCCTATGGGGTTTTCGAAAATTTTAATTTTTATGGATCACATGGTTATTGATTGATGCATATGCTTGTTTATTTAGTCTTATGTGGGCTGCTCATATTATTTGTGTGCTGTGCTGGGGCCTGCGTGCCTGAATTAAAAATTGTAAATTAATTATTGTGATCTGCGCATCACTGTGTTTTAATTTATAAATGTAAGTGACCTGCGTGTCACTCTTGTCTAGATAGTTAAATTTGTAATTTAATTAGACAAGAGCACAGAGCACACTTGGCAGAGGCGCTTGCAGCAGTGGCTGGACCAGGTGGGAGGTCTAGGGTTCGACCCTAGGACCTGGCGCAATTTCCTGGTGGGCGCATCAGAGCTGCTGATGGCGCTTGGGCCCAGGTTTGGGCCAGATGAGCAGCTAAAGACCCATGAAGAGCAAGTGAAGACTTAAGTTAGGTTAAGGTCTCACTAGGGCTATGGGCTTTTACCACATAAGATTCATGCTTTCTTTTATTGCTTAATATTAGAATTGCATGATTAAATTATCTTCTGCTATCACCATAGGAATTGCATGATAGGCAAGAAGATAAAAGACCGTTAAAATCCAACGCTTAAATATCAAGCTCGTAAGCCTTCTGACGCGAAACCTCACTGTTCTGATTATCGTTGGAGCCGTGTTGTACCCACTCAGTGGGCACGTCCATCTATCTTCAGACGGTGCGGGATTACACCTGTGTGTTACAGAGTAGGGATTTATCCCTTCTCGTTGCTCAGCATAGCACATGGTGGTCCAGGGAGTAGGTCGGGTCAGCTTGACCGTGTAGACTACATATGTGGCGCATATGGTAGCACATGGAGGCAGCCATCTGTGGAGTCAGAGATTGTGTTGTACCAACTCAGTTGGCACAGTCTGCTGGACTGCCCAGATGAAGGGGAATCGCACGGGTTGGCGATCGGCAGTGACTGCCTACCAGAAACTAGTGCTTGTACTCTCTGTGCATCTTATCTCGCCTGAGCGGGACGCGGAGACCAAGTATGAAATCTGGATCCCATCTCACTAAAAGAGTTCTACTCTTTCGGGCTGTTTTGCTGGATTTTTCACGCCTGATAAAATAGTGAGAAAAAGAATCTTTCTTAAGTCCTGATTGATTCTTATACATTGATACTGACCTTGCTGTTCTTGTATTGTTGTAGATACCTGCAGCAACGAACACCATGAACTTCAATGTGCGATCCCTACTGGAAAGGGAGAAGTTTGGTGGGCCGAACTTCTCTGACTGGTTTGGACACCTTAAGATCGTTCTTAAGGCAGAGAGGAAACTGTATGTCCTCGAGACGGCGATACCGCCGCAGCCCGCTCCGAACGCCGCAAGGGCGGTTCGGGAAGCCTATGAAAAGCACGTCAATGATAGCATTGATGTCGCTTGCCTGATGCTAGCGTCTATGACGCCACCGCTGCAGCGTCAGCATGAGGATATGTCTGCTATAGACATAATAGCGAACCTCAAGATGCTGTATGCTGCACAGGCGAGGACTGAACCCTATAATTTGACAAAGCTCTTCTTTCAGAGCAAACTGGAGTGTGAATCAATTCACAAGGCATGCATATTTCCTTTATATCGGGAGACAGTGATGTGTTGCTAGATACCTCTCACTGGTCGTGATAACGTGAGTTATCGTTACCGACGCTTAAAGGAAACCCTCAGGGTCGCACAATTTGATGATATGGCTTACTTAAGTCAGATCGTGTGGACTGAATTGTTCGGGTTCAGTTTAAAGGGATTTAATCTCTGATTGTAAGTGAGATCTGGTCTGATCATGTTTGATTGATTAGGGCTTGGGATCGGTAAGCTTCGATCGAGAGAACAGATGCTAGATCGGTCAGATCAGAAGCATCAAGAGATCGACGGTCAGATCAAGCACCTTAGGGTTTTAATGTGATCTGGACTAATTGCTTGGGTTATTTGGTTTATAGACCAGACCGAATTGAACCGGCTCTAGATGTGAGCGCTTGGTTCAAAGTAATGAGGAAAATGCGATTGGTTCATGAGGGCATGAACACATGATCGCATGTAAGAGAGGTTGGCTATTTTTAGCAACCACGCCCCCCATGTTTACATGGAGCGCATCTCTTGTTGCCTCAACCTCTAACTCTCGTCGCTCTCTCTCGTAAGAGACTTCTCTTTCACGTCTTGGAGACTCGAGAATCAAGCAAGGAAAGGCGATCTTCTTCCCTTCTCACGCGATCAAAGACACCTAGGAATCTTGCTAGCACAAGATATTCCGTAGGGAGTAAGCGCATCCTCATCTTGTGTGCGCGTCCTAAGGAGGAAATCTTCGTTGCTTTCTATCTTCCAAGGCGCCATCTTTAAATGGCATTGGTATGAATCGCATCTCCTTCTTTCATGTTTTAAAGGTTGATCATATATTGCATGTTTTCGATTCTTGAATCCGCTGCCTATCGAGTTTGCGCCAACCAGGGTTTCGCCCCCCTCTTGAAAGGGGTTCCCTACAATTGGTATCAGAGCGCAAGGTTTACATGCAAATTTATATGATTGCTTTGATTATGTGTTCCAAGTATTCTAGATCTTCACCATGCGAAATTCATCATGATAACATGTTTCATGCTGAAACTTATTTCATGTTTTACTTGCGCATGTATGTTGGCGCATGTAGTAGTTTTTTCTCAAAAATTATATCATTTGCGCGACTCATTGTAGATCTAAGATGCGCCTGCATTAAAACCCTTAGACGGGTTATTAGGGTTGAAGTCAACCCCTAAGTTAGATCCAAACATGTCTGATCAGATCATCTGACAGCCTGAATGGGTCGACCAGATAGCACCTTGGCGCAAGCCTATGGTGGCTATAGGTCGACTGCAGACAGGTGTGTAGCGATGTCTGATTGAGACGACTACTGAACGCACCTGAGTTAGGCCCGGGGTCACGCCCGCTTGCCACACCTCAGAGTGGTCGTTCAGCCCTGGCGCATGCATAGTTGACCTTATGGTCGACGCAAGTCAGTTAGGACTTGGTGCATGCAAGGGCAGTGGATCTGACTAGGTTGGATGAGTGGATCCCTAGTAATGGACCGTTGTAAGGTTGTAGGGCAAATAAGGAAAATTAAAATTGATCCTATGGGGTTTTCGAAAATTTTAATTTTTATGGATCACATGGTTATTGATTGATGCATATGCTTGTTTATTTAGTCTTATGTGGGCTGCTCATATTATTTGTGTGCTGTGCTGGGGCCTGCGTGCCTGAATTAAAAATTGTAAATTAATTATTGTGATCTGCGCATCACTGTGTTTTAATTTATAAATGTAAGTGACCTGCGTGTCACTCTTGTCTAGATAGTTAAATTTGTAATTTAATTAGACAAGAGCACAGAGCACACTTGGCAGAGGCGCTTGCAGCAGTGGCTGGACCAGGTGGGAGGTCTAGGGTTCGACCCTAGGACCTGGCGCAATTTCCTGGTGGGCGCATCAGAGCTGCTGATGGCGCTTGGGCCCAGGTTTGGGCCAGATGAGCAGCTAAAGACCCATGAAGAGCAAGTGAAGACTTAAGTTAGGTTAAGGTCTCACTAGGGCTATGGGCTTTTACCACATAAGATTCATGCTTTCTTTTATTGCTTAATATTAGAATTGCATGATTAAATTATCTTCTGCTATCACCATAGGAATTGCATGATAGGCAAGAAGATAAAAGACCGTTAAAATCCAACGCTTAAATATCAAGCTCGTAAGCCTTCTGACGCGAAACCTCACTGTTCTGATTATCGTTGGAGCCGTGTTGTACCCACTCAGTGGGCACGTCCATCTATCTTCAGACGGTGCGGGATTACACCTGTGTGTTACAGAGTAGGGATTTATCCCTTCTCGTTGCTCAGCATAGCACATGGTGGTCCAGGGAGTAGGTCGGGTCAGCTTGACCGTGTAGACTACATATGTGGCGCATATGGTAGCACATGGAGGCAGCCATCTGTGGAGTCAGAGATTGTGTTGTACCAACTCAGTTGGCACAGTCTGCTGGACTGCCCAGATGAAGGGGAATCGCACGGGTTGGCGATCGGCAGTGACTGCCTACCAGAAACTAGTGCTTGTACTCTCTGTGCATCTTATCTCGCCTGAGCGGGACGCGGAGACCAAGTATGAAATCTGGATCCCATCTCACTAAAAGAGTTCTACTCTTTCGGGCTGTTTTGCTGGATTTTTCACGCCTGATAAAATAGTGAGAAAAAGAATCTTTCTTAAGTCCTGATTGATTCTTATACATTGATACTGACCTTGCTGTTCTTGTATTGTTGTAGATACCTGCAGCAACGAACACCATAAACTTCAATGTGCGATCCCTACTGGAAAGGGAGAAGTTTGGTGGGCCGAACTTCTCTGACTGGTTTGGACACCTTAAGATCGTTCTTAAGGCAGAGAGGAAACTGTATGTCCTCGAGACGGCGATACCGCCGCAGCCCGCTCCGAACGCCGCAAGGGCGGTTCGGGAAGCCTATGAAAAGCACGTCAATGATAGCATTGATGTCGCTTGCCTGATGCTAGCGTCTATGACGCCACCGCTGCAGCGTCAGCATGAGGATATGTCTGCTATAGACATAATAGCGAACCTCAAGATGCTGTATGCTGCACAGGCGAGGACTGAACGCTATAATTTGACAAAGCTCTTCTTTCAGAGCAAACTGGAGTGTGAATCAATTCACAAGGCATGCATATTTCCTTTATATCGGGAGACAGTGATGTGTTGCTAGATACCTCTCACTGGTCGTGATAACGTGAGTTATCGTTACCGACGCTTAAAGGAAACCCTCAGGGTCGCACAATTTGATGATATGGCTTACTTAAGTCAGATCGTGTGGACTGAATTGTTCGGGTTCAGTTTAAAGGGATTTAATCTCTGATTGTAAGTGAGATCTGGTCTGATCATGTTTGATTGATTAGGGCTTGGGATCGGTAAGCTTCGATCGAGAGAACAGATGCTAGATCGGTCAGATCAGAAGCATCAAGAGATCGACGGTCAGATCAAGCACCTTAGGGTTTTAATGTGATCTGGACTAATTGCTTGGGTTATTTGGTTTATAGACCAGACCGAATTGAACCGGCTCTAGATGTGAGCGCTTGGTTCAAAGTAATGAGGAAAATGCGATTGGTTCATGAGGGCATGAACACATGATCGCATGTAAGAGAGGTTGGCTATTTTTAGCAACCACGCCCCCCATGTTTACATGGAGCGCATCTCTTGTTGCCTCAACCTCTAACTCTCGTCGCTCTCTCTCGTAAGAGACTTCTCTTTCACGTCTTGGAGACTCGAGAATCAAGCAAGGAAAGGCGATCTTCTTCCCTTCTCACGCGATCAAAGACACCTAGGAATCTTGCTAGCACAAGATATTCCGTAGGGAGTAAGCGCATCCTCATCTTGTGTGCGCGTCCTAAGGAGGAAATCTTCGTTGCTTTCTATCTTCCAAGGCGCCATCTTTAAATGGCATTGGTATGAATCGCATCTCCTTCTTTCATGTTTTAAAGGTTGATCATATATTGCATGTTTTCGATTCTTGAATCCGCTGCCTATCGAGTTTGCGCCAACTAGGGTTTCGCCCCCCTCTTGAAAGGGGTTCCCTACAATTGGTATCAGAGCGCAAGGTTTACATGCAAATTTATATGATTGCTTTGATTATGTGTTCCAAGTATTCTAGATCTTCACCATGCGAAATTCATCATGATAACATGTTTCATGCTGAAACTTATTTCATGTTTTACTTGCGCATGTATGTTGGCGCATGTAGTAGTTTTTTCTCAAAAATTATATCATTTGCGCGACTCATTGTAGATCTAAGATGCGCCTGCATTAAAACCCTTAGACGGGTTATTAGGGTTGAAGTCAACCCCTAAGTTAGATCCAAACATGTCTGATCAGATCATCTGACAGCCTGAATGGGTCGACCAGATAGCACCTTGGCGCAAGCCTATGGTGGCTATAGGTCGACTGCAGACAGGTGTGTAGCGATGTCTGATTGAGACGACTACTGAACGCACCTGAGTTAGGCCCGGGGTCACGCCCGCTTGCCACACCTCAGTGTGGTCGTTCAGCCCTGGCGCATGCATAGTTGACCTTATGGTCGACGCAAGTCAGTTAGGACTTGGTGCATGCAAGGGCAGTGGATCTGACTAGGTTGGATGAGTGGATCCCTAGTAATGGACCGTTGTAAGGTTGTAGGGCAAATAAGGAAAATTAAAATTGATCCTATGGGGTTTTCGAAAATTTTAATTTTTATGGATCACATGGTTATTGATTGATGCATATGCTTGTTTATTTAGTCTTATGTGGGCTGCTCATATTATTTGTGTGCTGTGCTGGGGCCTGCGTGCCTGAATTAAAAATTGTAAATTAATTATTGTGATCTGCGCATCACTGTGTTTTAATTTATAAATGTAAGTGACCTGCGTGTCACTCTTGTCTAGATAGTTAAATTTGTAATTTAATTAGACAAGAGCACAGAGCACACTTGGCAGAGGCGCTTGCAGCAGTGGCTGGACCAGGTGGGAGGTCTAGGGTTCGACCCTAGGACCTGGCGCAATTTCCTGGTGGGCGCATCAGAGCTGCTGATGGCGCTTGGGCCCAGGTTTGGGCCAGATGAGCAGCTAAAGACCCATGAAGAGCAAGTGAAGACTTAAGTTAGGTTAAGGTCTCACTAGGGCTATGGGCTTTTACCACATAAGATTCATGCTTTCTTTTATTGCTTAATATTAGAATTGCATGATTAAATTATCTTCTGCTATCACCATAGGAATTGCATGATAGGCAAGAAGATAAAAGACCGTTAAAATCCAACGCTTAAATATCAAGCTCGTAAGCCTTCTGACGCGAAACCTCACTGTTCTGATTATCGTTGGAGCCGTGTTGTACCCACTCAGTGGGCACGTCCATCTATCTTCAGACGGTGCGGGATTACACCTGTGTGTTACAGAGTAGGGATTTATCCCTTCTCGTTGCTCAGCATAGCACATGGTGGTCCAGGGAGTAGGTCGGGTCAGCTTGACCGTGTAGACTACATATGTGGCGCATATGGTAGCACATGGAGGCAGCCATCTGTGGAGTCAGAGATTGTGTTGTACCAACTCAGTTGGCACAGTCTGCTGGACTGCCCAGATGAAGGGGAATCGCACGGGTTGGCGATCGGCAGTGACTGCCTACCAGAAACTAGTGCTTGTACTCTCTGTGCATCTTATCTCGCCTGAGCGGGACGCGGAGACCAAGTATGAAATCTGGATCCCATCTCACTAAAAGAGTTCTACTCTTTCGGGCTGTTTTGCTGGATTTTTCACGCCTGATAAAATAGTGAGAAAAAGAATCTTTCTTAAGTCCTGATTGATTCTTATACATTGATACTGACCTTGCTGTTCTTGTATTGTTGTAGATACCTGCAGCAACGAACACCATGAACTTCAATGTGCGATCCCTACTGGAAAGGGAGAAGTTTGGTGGGCCGAACTTCTCTGACTGGTTTGGACACCTTAAGATCGTTCTTAAGGCAGAGAGGAAACTGTATGTCCTCGAGACGGCGATACCGCCGCAGCCCGCTCCGAACGCCGCAAGGGCGGTTCGGGAAGCCTATGAAAAGCACGTCAATGATAGCATTGATGTCGCTTGCCTGATGCTAGCGTCTATGACGCCACCGCTGCAGCGTCAGCATGAGGATATGTCTGCTATAGACATAATAGCGAACCTCAAGATGCTGTATGCTGCACAGGCGAGGACTGAACGCTATAATTTGACAAAGCTCTTCTTTCAGAGCAAACTGGCTGAAGGGAGCCCAGTGGGAGCTCACGTGCTCAAGATGATTGGGCACAAGGAGGCTCTAGAGAAACTGGGGCATACCATCAACCAGGAGCTTGCTGTGGACATTATTCTGCAGTCTCTCCCGCCTTCATTCGACGCGTTCATTATTAATTTTAATATGAACAAAATCGATTGTACTCCGGCAGAGCTGCTGAATATGCTCTTGACCACTGAGGAGACTCTGAAGGGTAAGCCTTCAACCTCTGTCTTGATGGTTCCTTCTAGGAACAAGAAGAAGGGGAAGAAGGGCAAGGCCCCTGTCAAGAGTTACAGCAAGGCTCTGAAGCAGAAGGTCAAGCGGTCTAAGGAATACAGGTGTTTCCACTGTGGCCAGCTGGGTCACTGGAAAAAGGACTGTAAAGCGCTCCAAGGAGATAAGAGGGGAAGCTTTGCTTCTGGCTCAGGTATATTCGTGACTGAGGTCATGTTTTCTTCTTCTGTATCATGGGTGTTGGACACTGCATGTGGAGTTCACATTTGTTCAAATGTACAGGAACTCAAGAGAAGAAGGCAGGTGGGACAGCATGAGGTGGACCTACGAGTAGGAAACGGGGCACGGGTTGCTGCTGTTGCTGTAGGAGACTACTTTATTTCTTTACCATCTGGACTTGTATTGGAACTAAACAGTTGTTACTTTGTTCCCAGTATAACTAAAAATATTATCTCCATTCCTGCTCTTGTCAGGAAGGGGTTTTCCTTTGAATGCAATATTTCAAAGTGTATTTTGTCTTATGATAATATTGTTTATGCAACTGGTTCAATTAACAATGGGTTATTCATGTTGGACATGGAATGTTCAATACAGCAAATTGATATTAAGAAAGCCAAGTATGCTGATGACAGCACCTTGCTATGGCATAGTCGTTTAGGCCATATTAACGAGAAACGCATTAAGCGGTTGCATGAAAATGGACTGCTGGGATCATTCTCCTATAAGGAGATTGATACATGCAAAGCTTGTTTGATGGGTAAAATGACGAAGTCACCTTTTCCTCACAAAGGTCAAAGGGCTTCAGGTTTACTTGACCTTATACACAGTGATGTGTGTGGGCCATTTAGTAAACATGCCAGAGGTGGCTATCAGTACTTCATTACCTTTACTGATGATTTCAGTAGATATGGTTATGTCTATCTGATGAGACATAAAAGTGAATCTTTTGACAAGTTCAAAGAGTTCAAAAATGAAGTACAGAATCAGCTAGGCCGTAATATCAAGGCACTTCGCTCAGATCGAGGTGGTGAATACCTAAGTCATGCATTTACTGACTATCTAAAGGAGTGTGGGATTATCTCACAGCTCACTCCACCAGGAACACCGCAATGGAATGGTGTGTCCGAGAGGAGAAATAGAACGCTACTTGATATGGTTCGTTCTATGATGAGTCAGGCTACTCTACCCTACTCCTTTTGGGGTTTTGCACTGGAAACAGCTGCAAAGGTACTAAACCGAGTGCCATCCAAGGCAGTTTCCAAGACGCCATATGAGTTATGGTATGGGAAACAGCCAAGCTTGACATTTATCAGGATCTGGGGTTGCGAAGCTTATGTAAAGAAGCTCGCCTCTGGGAAACTAGAGAGCAGATCTGACAAATGTATCTTTGTCGGTTACCCTAAGGAAACTAAGGGTTATTATTTCTTCGATCCCAAGGAGAACAAGGTTTTTGTTGCTCGGACGGCCATATTTCTTGAGAAGGAGTTTCTTCTGCAAGAGGCCAGTGGGAGAGAAATAAAACTGGATGAGAATCCAGAGGAAGGACAAAGTGCTCAAGCAGAGTTGGATGAGCCTGAGCCGGTAGAACAGGTTATTGAACAACCTGAGGCTCAGATATCACGGGAACCGCGAAGATCGGGTAGGATCCGTCGACAGCCTGAGCGCTATGACGGAGTCTACATCATTAACAATGATGAACCCCTCACTTATGCGGATGCGGTCGGTGGACCGGAGTCAGCGAGATGGCTTGAAGCTATGCGCGCCGAGATGGACTCCATGTCAGATAACCAAGTCTGGGATTTGGTTGATCCGCCTCCGGGAGTTATCCCTATAGGCTGTAAATGGATCTTCAAGAAGAAGATTGACATGGATGGTAACGTGGTTACCTATAAAGGCAGGCTAGTTGCGAAAGGTTTCAAACAAATCTACGGGATAGATTATGATGAAACTTTCTCACCTGTAGCCATGTTTAAGTCTATTCGGATTCTTTTCGCGATAGCTGCATATTATGATTATGAGATTTGGCAGATGGATGTGAAAACAGCTTTCCTTAATGGAAATCTGGATGAGGATGTGTATATGACACAACCAGAAGGTTTCACTAATCCAGCAGATCGTCATAAGATATGCAAGTTAAAGAAGTCTATTTATGGACTTAAACAAGCATCAAGAAGCTGGAATATTCGTTTTGATGAATCAGTCACTGAATTTGGTTTCATCAAGAACGAAGATGACCCGTGTGTATATAAGAGGTTTAGTGGGAGCGTGATTACTTTCCTAGTCCTCTACGTCGATGACATCTTGATCATTGGAAATGATATTCCTGAAATGCATGCTGTTAAAGCATGGCTAAGGAAATGTTTCCAGATGAAAGATCTAGGAGAAGCAGCCTATGTGTTAGGTGTGAAGATCTACAGGGATAGATCTAAGAGGCTTCTCGGGCTGTGCCAGAGTACTTACATCGAAAAGGTCCTGGAGAGATTTCATTTAGAGAATTCTAAACGAGGATATCTTCCAGTCAGACATGGTCTGAATCTTTCGAAGAGTCAGTGTCCACAAACACAGACTGAGAAAGATGAAATGGACAATACGCCTTATGCTTCGGCTATTGGTTCCATTATGTATGCGATGTTGTGTACTCGCCCAGACGTTGCTTACGGGTTAAGCGTAACCAGTCGTTTCCAAAGTAATCCAGGTGTGGCGCACTAGATTGCAGTCAAGAACATCTTAAAATATCTGCGGAGGACCAAAGATATGTTCTTGATATATGGTGGTCAGGAAGAACTCAGTATTGAAGGATATACTGACGCTTCGTTCCAGTCTGACCAGGATGATTTCCGATCGCAATCAGGCTATGTTTTTAGCTTGAATGGAGGTGCAGTGGTGTGGAAAAGTTTCAAACAGTCAACTGTTGCTGATTCTACAACAGAAGCCGAGTATGTTGCAGCCTCGGAAGCATCCAAGGAGGCAGTGTGGATTCGTAAGTTCGTGAGAGAACTTGGTGTCATTCCTTCGAGTGCAGATCCTTTGGTTATCTTTTGTGATAACACTGGAGCAATCGCACAAGCAAAGGAACCACGGTCGCACCAGAAGTCCAAGCACATACAGAGACGGTTTCACTTGATCCGGGATATCATTGATCGTGGCGAGATCAAAATCTGCAAGGTACATACAGATGACAATCTGGCAGACCCGCTTACCAAGCCTCTGGCGCAGCAGAAGCATGAGAAGCACTGTAATAATATGGGTTTGAGATTTCTCAACCATTAGATTAAGTGCAAGTGGGAGATTGTTGGGGTATGCCCTTAAGGCTAATGTTTGAGGCCTGTGGGAATGTATCAGTATCATGTAATAAACTCTTATGTTTATAAAGGCATGGTTGTTATTCAGTTAGCTACATTGTCTGCTGCAATATATGTTCTTCTGAATAATGTCTCAAAGCTGTTCAGCTGGGCTGACATGCTATTAAGTCCTTAGTCGATGTATCTTGGTGAACATGAGACAGCCTTGATATGGTTAAGACTAATATGTGTTCTAATCTTATAGGATGCTTCGAGCATGGAATAAGATGTAGACTCATGGGTACATGAGATGTACTGGACAGACCCTACTAGGATGTTCAATTGTTTGTCACAATGTGAATATTCCTTGATTATGACAAGTGGCACATTTCCTCTGACTTGAGATCACTTGTGTTTTCTAAATGTGCATAACTCCATGTTTAACTCCACTTGAAGCCATCGATAACTCCTCTCTCAATTGAACCATGCGTTCACCAAGTGAACCGGTTCAATTCTATTTGGTTCGAAGACCAAACCGAACCCACCATGGTCTTGATCTCTTTAAACCAAATGGTTCAAGATCTAACCACACATCTCTCGACCCTCTTGATCTCTATGATCAAGCATCAATTCTCTCGATCGAAGCTTACCGATCTCAAGCCCTAATCAATCAAACATGATCAAACCAGATCTCACTTCCAATCAGAGTTTAAATTCCTTTAAACTGAACCAGAACAATTCAGTCCACACGATCTGACATAAGTAAGCCATATCATCAAATTGTGCGACCCTAAGGGTTTCCTTCAATGTCGGTAACGATAACTTACGTTATCACGATCAGAGAGGGGTATCTAGCAACACATCACTGTCTCCCGATATGAAGGAAAGAGTCTTCCAAGACTACACCCAAACCATAGCACAAGTGTGAATCCAATTCACTCGGCATACATGTTCCCTTTGCCACTGGACGTTCTCATTGGACAAGCCTGTCAAGCCTGTAATTCCAACATGATGAGAATGGTTAGATCAGATGAACATAGTCATCTTGGTATGGCCATACACTTTCTCAACCATCTCATCCAGGGGGCCCTTTAGAACATCACACTCCAACTAGGAGAGGCAATCCTATATCTATCACCAGTGTCCTAACATGAGTCATGCCCACCATCCAAGATAATCCTTAACCATTATCTTTCAAATGATATTGAACTACCTCAAAACAATGCCAATCATCATTTATAAACACAAGTGATCTCAAGTCAGAGGGAGTATACCACTTGCTAGTTTATAAGGATTATTCACATTGTGACAAAAACTGAATATCCTAAGTAGGGTCAGTCCAGTACATCCAATGCACATATGCGTCTAAATCTTATTCCATGCTCGAAGCATCCTATAAGATTAGAACACATATTAGTCTCAATCATATCAAGGCTGTCTCATGTTCACCAAGATATCTCGACTAAGGACAATACTGCATGTCAGCCAAGCTGAAACACCAATGAGACATTATTCAGAAGTATACATACAGCAGCAGATAATGCAACAATCTGAATAACAACAATTGCCTTTATAAACATATACATAGTTTATACATGATACTGATAATAGCCCAAGGCCTTAAACATTAGCCTTAGGGGCATACCCCAACAGGAATCTACACCTTTTCTGGTTTTTGATTATTTTCAGGCAAAAAGACACTATTTTTAGGCATTTTCTAGCAAATTCAGATGCATGGATGAATTCCCACCATCAAGTGAAGATTACATGTCAAATTTCACGCAAATTGGTGCTTCAAACCAAATTTCGGCACTACCGTAATCAAAATTATGGTACCGTGGTTTCACTGCACCTACAGAACAAACCACGGTACTGCCATAATTTTCGAGTGCTGCCGTATTTTGGGACGATTTTGAATAGAAAGTTTTCAAAGAATTACAGCACTGCCGTATTGGATTTCATAGGCCGTAATCTAGGCTCAATTTCGTACAGAAAGTTTGATGGATTTTACAGTACTTCCATGACCAAAATCACGGGCCGTATTTTGAGTTAACTTTTCACCCAAGAGATTTGATGAAAATATGGTACTGTCATAATGGATTTCATGGTACTGTAATTTTGGATGATTTCTGTACCGAGAACTTCTGCTGAAATTACGGCACTGCCGTAACGGTTTTCACGGCCGTAATTACAACCCAGATTCGCGATTTTCACATACTGTTTGACGCCTGATTCTTGCGCGAATGATTTCAGACAATCCAGGCCATTAATTGAAGATCCATAAAGAGGAAAATATTCGTGATATCAAAGGGAAGCGACACACACAAAAAGCCCTAATTTTCATCCACGATTCAGAGAGAAATTAAGTTCTTCACCATCGCCCTAGGTTTCGCCGCTGGGAAGCATACAGCACATCTCCGGCCATGAAATTTGAAGGGAAGCTGCGCACAGAGCAGGAGAAGATACCCCATAAGTTTCAAAATGAAAGGAGATCGATCAGAGGAGAAATCAATGGAACACTAATCACCGACACTGTTCACCGCCGAAATTACGGTTGTAATTTATATTACAGCCGTGTTATAAACTTATTTTCCCCTTCTTCAACTATTCTAGTTTAAACTTTTTTTGGGACATGGGGGAGTAATTCCCCTCAATTTCTTAATGACTAGATTATTTTTACTTTCGTCATGATGATTTTATCATGATAATTCTACTTATGTGATGATTGCCTTTAATTCTCCTTAGATTCATATTGTTTGCATGTTTTAGATTTTTCACGATATGGATCGAAAGGTGATTCGCTGAAAACTTAGAACCCTAAAATTGAATGTTAGGAACTCAACTTAAGAAATTAGGTTTTTTCTTATTTCTCAATTTTAGAAGTATAATGCCATGTTAACAATCTGAATCTAGGATCGAGTTAATGTGATAAACATGATAATACTGTGAGAAATCAAGTATAGGATTGTTGGAGAACTTTAAGTAGAACAAGTGAAAATTATAGTATGAAAGTATGTAACTTTCACTTGAGATGATTGATTTAGAATTCGGATGCATGAAAGTGATCCTTGAGTTCTTTGTCAATGATTTACTTATCTTCAGCATTGAATATATCTTGCATGAAAGTGAGGATTGATTCTTTGTAAATTTTCTGCGCGAAAGCGAGATGATTTCTTTATGAAGAAAATTATATCTTTATCATGATAAAATTTGATTGATGAACATCTATTCATATCTAGTCATGGAAATTAATGTGGATGAAACTCTAGTCCCAGTTTCTCTCTCTGATATTTTCGTGTAGCTTTCAATAGTTTAATTTCATATTTTTGGTTGCCTAGCTAGTAAGAAATTAATTATTCGGTACTTGGCAAATGAGGTTTCTGTGGTTCGATCTCTTAATTATTACTTTGAGTATCTGTGCACTTGCGGACACAATAAGTTTTAGGCGCCGTTGCCGGAGACCTTGGTTTTTGTCAATATTGAAGATATTGAAAGTATTGCTAGACTAGGTTTTGTTAATTTCCTATTTATGTTCTATCTTTTTGTTCTTTTCTGTTTACTTGAGTTATTTGATCTATTCGCTTTAGACTACACAGGAAATTTATATTTGATGGTGGATCGGAGATCACTTAGGCACTATGCAGCCCCTAACCCACAGGAGATACACTTTAGCATTGCCAGACCAGCTATTGAGGCCAATAATTTTGAGATTAATCCTGCTTTCTTATCTATGATCCAGCAGAATCAGTTTAAAGGATCACCAATTGAAGATCCTTATCAACATTTATATCTTTTTCTTGAATATTGAGACACCATTAAAATTAATAGAGTTTTTGATAATGCATTAAAACTAAGATTGTTTCCTTTTTCTCTCAGGAACCGAGCGCATTCTTGGCTACATTCTCGACCTACCAGCACCTTCACCACGTGGGAACAACTATCAAATGCTTTCTTGATGAAGTACTTTCCACCCGAAAAAACCATCCAGTTGAGAAATCAAATTACAAGCTTTACACAGAAGGATGGTGAATCCTTTAGAGAGGCATAGGAGCATTTCAACGATTTACAATGGAAGTGTCCTCACCACGGCCTTGAAAATTGGGTTTTAATTCATACATTTTATAATGGTCAACTTTATAATACCCGTCTAATTGTTGATGCTGCAGCAGGAGGAGCCCTCATGAGCAGAACCATTGAAGATGCTTTCGCCTTATTTGAAGAGATGTCCCTGAACCATAGCCAATGGGCTCCTAAAGAAGGAATGTTGCATTGTCATCAACATGGTAAGAATGAGAATGAGGGATGGCGAACCTTGACTGAAGAGGTAAATTCTTTTAGTTTACATTCCATGCTTGAGAAGTTTATGGCTAGTCAAAATCAATTAATGACAAATCAAAATAAAAAGATTGAAGATCTTAAGGGATTGGATAGTCATCTTACATCTCAAGTAGGATCCTTAGCTGCTTACAATAAAACTCTAGAAGATCAAATACCTGAATTAGACCCTAGGGAACATTGTAATGCTATCATTGTTGGGAAACCCCGAGGATATTTTAAAAAATTTTCATAGAAAGCACAGCGGAAGAATAACCCCGAAACAGGCCAGTCCCAAAAACCTAGTGAAGATCGTCATGCAAGGGAGTCAACACGATGAGATGAGAAGGTACCTTGAAGCAATTTGAGACGATATCGATGTAGGCGCCCAAGTGTGCACCCTCTGCAGTCTCACACACATGGATGCTTCGAGTCTTCTTCTTCCACGCCCTGTGCTAGCCTCGGGAAGAAGATCCACGCCAAGGGAGTTCCTCTTGAACACTTGCGCCAATCACCAAGGTGGGGAAGCGCCAAGGGAAGAAGAGGAAGAAGATCTCATGAGTCTTGATGGAAGAAGAGGAGAAAATCTCTAAGAACCCCAAGCTTTCGCCCCTCCACTTGTCTGCATGCCTCCAAGAGGAATTAGTGCCATGAGAGGGGCGGGCTAGGGTCTCTTTTATAGAGATCATGTGTGGCTTGGAGAAGAATTAGGAGAGCATGATTTTAGGAATTAATTAATTAAATCCTAATCCAATTAGGACTCTAATTAATTTAAATAAAATCAGCCCTATTAAATCTCCACAAAAATAGGACTCTAATTAAGTAATTAATTAGCCCCTATTTTATCTCAAATGATTAATTCATAATCAACTTCAATTAATCACATGATATTAATTAAGGCATAGGTGCTAGCCCTAGTCTAACAAGGGTTAAATATTTGCTTACCTTTTCTTCTCCTTAAGCCCAATTAACTTATCAATAACCCAACTATATAATAGGCCTAGCCCAAGGTCCATTATGCATGTTAATCAACCCATTGGATCCAATCCAATTTAACCCAAGGTCAAACAAGGTTAACCATGGTTAATTTGGTCAATATAACAAAAATGGAAGTTGGCCTTAATAAGTTTCTTCCATCTCATTAGGCCCATTGGCGCTGATGAATCTCCCAAATAGATCTGAATTAGCCAATAACTCGATCCAAAGGCTATCCGATCAATACGAAAACTCGAGCATCAATGTGTGCAACCCTGTAGGTTCCTTTGATGTTGGTAGTGCTAATCTTAACATCACCTCGATCAATGATCTCTCTGATCAGGTGAAATCTCCTGAGTATGTGTTTGGACCTTTGATGAGACCGTGGTTCCTTTGCCTGTGCAATCGCCCCATTGTTATCACAATAGAACTCAATGGGATCCACAGCAGTAGGAACCACCTGAAGATCAGAAACGAACTTCCTTATCCAAATAGCTTGTTTGGCTGCCTCAGAAGCCGCGACATACTCAGCCTCGGTCGTAGAATCTGCTATGGTGGATTGCTTGAAGCTTTTCCAGCAAATAGCTCCTCCATTCAATTTGAACACATAGCTGGCCTACGATCTAAAGTCGTCTGGGTCTGACTGGAATGATGCATCTGTGTAGCCCTGAACACTGAGCTCTTCCTGTCCTCCATAAACCAAGAACAGATCCTTAGTTCTTCTCAGATACTTCAGGATGTTCTTTACAGCCACCCAGTGCTACAAACCTAGATTGGATTGGTATCAGCTGGTTATGCTCACAGCATAAGCCACATCTGGTCTAGTACATAACATTGCATACATGATTGAGCCTACTGCCGAAGCATAGGGCACTTGACTCATGTCATCCCTCTCAGCCTGTGTGGTGGGACACTGGCTCTTCGAGAGAGTAAGGCCATGTCTCACTAGAAGATATCCTTTCTTGGATTGCTCCAAGTTAAACCTCTCCAGGACCTTATTAATGTAGGTACTTTGACTAAGGGCCAAAAGCCTCTTGGATCTATCCCGGTAGATCCTTACGCCTAAAATATAGGCGACCTCCCCTATGTCCTTCATCTCGAAACACCTCCTTAATCATGTCTTTACAGAGTTAAGACTAGGGATATCGTTTCCGATCAGTAGTATGTCATTGACATACAAAACCAGAAAAATCACCAAACTCCCACTGAATTTTCTGTACACACAGGCGTCATCTTCACTTTTGATAAAGTCATAGTCTCTTACAGTTTAATCAAATCGAAGATTCCAACTTTGAGATGCTTGCTTTAATCCATTAATGGATCTCTTTAGCCTACATACCTTATTGGCATCTGTAGGATGGATAAAGCCATCAGGTTGTGTCATGTACACATCCTCAGTTAGTTTCCCATTAAGGAACAATGTCTTAACATCCATCTGCCATATCTCAAAGTCATGATATGCAGCTATAGCAAGCAGAATCCGAATGGATTTGATCATGGCAACTGGCGAAAAAGTTTTATCATAGTCCACCCCGTGGACCTGTTTAAATCCTTTAGCCACAAGTCGTCCTTTATAGGTAACTATATTGCCACCCATGTCAGTCTTCCTCTTGAAGACCCATTTACACCGTATGGGTTTTACCCCATCAGGTAGCTCAACCAAATCCCATACTTGGTTAGCTGACATGGAATCCATCTCAGATCGCATGGCCTCAAGCTATATCTCGGAGTCTGGTCCACTGATCGCCTCATCATAGGTCCTGGGTGAAAGTCCCCTTCAAGAGGGTAGGCGAAACCCTAAAGTGGCGCATGTAATATTTTTGGCAGCGGAATTAGGGTTTCATAAGGATCGCATGTGATATATTCATATGATCAACTTTAAAACCTTGTAAAGATCGAAAGATTCATACCAATGCCATTTGATGGATGGCGTCTTGGAAGCAGAGATCGAAAGGGCTCTCCTCCAAAGGTGCCGCACACAAGAAGAGAGATGGCTTCTCCTTGATGTTCTTTGTGCTAGCAAAGACCTTCAAGTCTCCTTGATCGCTTGAAGGGAATTGAGAGATGAACTCTTGCTTGGCTGAATTTTCTCCAAGGCGTTAACCTTCTATTCCACGAGAGCGTCGTCGAAAGGAGAAGAGAACGAGAGCAAGAGGCGTTCCACACAAACGTGGGGCGTTACTTTCAAATTGGAAAACCAAATTTCCAAATATAGAAAGCCCTCAATGCTTATACGTTCACACGTTCACCCAAGTGAACCGAACGCTCATCTCTTTCATTTGAACCAAGCGCTCACACATGAGCCGGTTCAATGACATTTGGTTCAATGACCAATTAAGCCAAGCCTTTGATCTAGATCTCATTAAACCCAAAGGTTCAAGATCTAACCGTTGATCTCTCGATGCTCTTGATCTCACCAATCCAGCATCACTTCTCTCGATCGAAGCTTACCGATCTCAAGCCCTAATCAATCAAACATGATCAGACCAGATCTCACTTACAATTAGAGTTTAAATCCCTTTAAAATGAACCGAAACAATTCAGTCCACACGATCTGACATGAGTAAGCCATATCATCAAATTGTGCGACCCTAAGGGTTTCCTTTAAATGTCGGTAACGATAACTTACGTTATCACGATCAGTGAGGGGTATCTAGCAACACATCACTGTCTCCCGATATAAAGGAAAGAGTCTTCCAAGACTACACCCAAACCACAGCACAAGTGTGAATCCACTTCACTAGGCATACATGTTTCCTTTGCCACTGGATGTTCTTATTGGACAAGCGTGTCAAGCCTGTGACTCCAATATGATGAGCATGATTAGATCAGATGAACATAGTCATCTGGGTATGGCCATACACTTTCTCAATCATCTCATCCAGGGGGGGGCCCTTTAGAACATCACTCTCCTAAACAAGGAGACGGCAATCCTTTATCTATCACTAGTGTCCTAACCTGACTCATGATCATTATCCAAGATAGTCTATAACCATTATGTTTCAAATGATATTGAACTACCTCAAAACAATGCCAATCATCATTTAGAAACGCAAGTGATCTCAAGTCAGAGGAAATATGCCACTTGTTCGCATACAAGGATTATTCACATTGTGACAAGCAATTGAATATCCTAGTAGGGTCTGTCCAGTACATCCAATGTACCTATGAGTCTACATCTTATTCCATGCTCGAAGCATCCTATAAGATTAGAACACATATTAGTCTCAATCATATCAAGGCTGTCTCATGTTCACCAAGATATCTCGACTAAGGACAATACTGCATGTCAGCCAAGCTGAACAGCATTGAGACATTATTCAGAAGTACACTTATTGCAGCAGATAATGTAACAACCTGAATAACAACCATTGCCTTTATAAACATAAGAGTTTATACATGATACTGATATAATCCCAAGGCCTCAAACATTAGCCTTAAGGGCATACCCCA
The DNA here is from genome assembly GCA_027563935.2 of Costus lasius. Classification (NCBI taxonomy): domain Eukaryota; kingdom Viridiplantae; phylum Streptophyta; class Magnoliopsida; order Zingiberales; family Costaceae; genus Costus; species Costus lasius. The sequence goes on from CM050448.1 coordinate 32,933,219, forward strand.
ACAATCTCCCACTTGCACTTAATCTAATGGTTGAGAAATCTCAAACCCATATTATTACAGTGCTTCTCATGCTTCTGCTGCGCCAGAGGCTTTGTAAGCGGGTCAGCCAGATTGTCATCTGTATGAACCTTGCAGACTTTGATCTCGCCTCGATCAATGATCTCCCGGATCAAGTGAAACCGTCTCTGTATGTGCTTGGACTTCTGGTGCGACCGTGGTTCCTTTGCTTGTGCTATTGCTCCAGTGTTATCACAAAAGATAACCAAAGGATCTGCACTCGAAGGAACAACACCAAGTTCCTGAACGAACTTACGAATCCACACTGCCTCCTTGGATGCTTCCGAGGCTGCAACATACTCGGCTTCTGTTGTGGAATCAGCAACGATAGATTGTTTGAAACTTTTCCACACCACCGCACCTCCATTCAAGCTAAAAACATAGCCTGATTGCGATCGGAAATCATCCTGGTCAGATTGGAACGAAGCGTCAGTATATCCTTCAATACTGAGTTCTTCCTGACCACCATACACCAAGAACATATCTTTGGTCCTCCGAAGATATTTCAAAATGTTCTTGACTGCAATCCAGTGTGCCTGACCTAGATTACTTTGGAATCGACTGGTAACGCTTAACCCGTAAGCGACGTCTGGGCGAGTACACAACATCGCATACATAATGGACTCAATAGCCGAAGCATAAGGCGTATTGTCCATTTCATCTTTCTCAGTCTGTGTTTGTGGACACTGACTCTTTGAAAGATTCAGACCATGTCTGACTGGAAGATATCCTCTTTTAGAATTCTCTAAATGAAATCTCTCCAGGACTTTATCGATGTAAGTACTCTGGCACAGCCGGAGAAGCCTCTTAGATCTATCTCTGTAGATCTTCACACCTAATACATAGGCTGCTTCTCCTAGATCTTTCATCTGGAAACATTTTCTTAACCATGCTTTAACCGCATGTAGTTCAGGAATATCGTTTCCAATGATTAAGATATCATCGACGTAGAGGACTAGGAAAGTAATTACGCTCCCACTAAACCTCTTATATACACACGGGTCATCTTCATTCTTGATGAAACCAAATTTACAGATTGATTCATCAAAACGAATATTCCAGCTTCTAGATGCTTGCTTAAGTCCATAAATGGACTTCTTTAACTTGCATATTTTATGACGATCTGATGGATTAGTGAAACCTTTAGGTTGTGTCATATACACATCCTCATCCAGATTTCCATTAAGGAAAGCGGTCTTCACATCCATCTGCCAGATCTCATAATCATAATATGCTGCTATCGCAAGAATAATCCGAATAGACTTGAACATGGCTACAGGAGAGAAAGTTTCATCATAATCTATCCCGTAGATTTGTTTGAAACCTTTCGCAACTAGCCTGCCTTTATAGGTAACCACGTTACCATCCATGTCAATCTTCTTCTTGAAGATCCATTTACAGCCTATAGGGATTACTCCCGGAGGCGGATCAACCAAATCCCAGACTTGGTTATCTGACATGGAGTCCATCTCGGCTCGCATAGCTTCAAGCCATCTCGCTGATTCCGGTCCACTGACCGCATCCGCATAAGTGAGGGGTTCATCATGATCAATGATGTAGACTCCGTCATAGCGCTCAGGCTGTCGACGGATCCTTCCCGATCTTCGCGGTTCCCGTGATATCTGAGCCTCAGGTTGTTCAATAACCTGTTCTACTGGCTCATGCTCATCCAACTGTGCTTAACTACTTTGTCCTTCCTCTGGATTCTCATCCAGCTTTATTTCTCTCCCACTGGCCTCTTGCAGAAGAAATTCCTTCTCAAGAAAAATGGTCGTCCGAGCAACAAATACCTTGTTCTCTTTGGGATCGTAGAAATAATAACCCTTAGTTTCCTTAGGGTAACCGACAAAGATACATTTCTCAGATCTGCTCTCTAGTTTCCCAGAGGCGAGCTTTTTGACATAAGCCTCACAACCCCAGATCTTGATAAACGTCAAGCTCGGCTGTTTCCCATACCATAACTCATATGGAGTCTTTAAAACTGCCTTGGATGGCACTCGGTTTAGTACCTTTGCAGCTGTTTCCAGTGCAAATCCCCAAAAGGAGTAAGGTAGAGTAGTCTGACTCATCATAGAACGAACCATATCCAATAAGGTTCTGTTCCTCCTTTCGGACACACCATTCCATTGCGGTGTTCCTGGCGGAGTGAGCTGTGTGATAATCCCACACTCCTTCAGATAGTCAGTAAACTCTCGACTTAGGTATTCTCCACCTCGATCTGAGCGAAGTGCCTTGATATTTCGGCCTAGCTGATTCTGTACTTCATTTTTGAACTCTTTGAACTTGTCAAAAGATTCACTCTTATGTCTCATTAGATAGACATACCCGTATCTACTGAAATCATCAGTAAAGGTAATGAAGTATAGATAGCCACCTCTGGCATGTTTACTAAATGTCCCACACACATCACTGTGTATATGGTCAAGTAAACCTGAAGCCCTTTGACCTTTGTGAGGAAAAGGAGCCTTCGTCATTTTACCCATTAAACAAGCTTTGCATGCATCAATCTCCTCATAGTAGAATGATCCCAGCAGTCCATGATCATGCAACCGCTTAATGCGTTTCTTGTTAATATGGCCTAAATGACTATGCCATAGCAAGGTGCTGTCATCAGCATACTTGGCTTTCTTATTATCAATATTTTGTACAGAACATTCCATGTCCAACATGAATAATCCATTGTTAATTGATCCAGTAGCATAAACAATATTATCTAAAGAAATAACACACTTTGAAATATTGCATTCAAAGGAAAATCCTTTCCTGACAAGAGCAGGAATAGAGATAATATTTTTGGTAATGCTTGGTACAAAGTAACAATTGTTTAGTTCTAATACAAGTCCAGATGGTAATGAGATGTAATAAACTCCTACAGCAACAGCAGCAACCCGTGCCCCGTTTCCAACTCGTAGGTCCACCTCATGCTGTCCCACCTGTCTTCTTCTCTTGAGTTCCTGTACATTTGAACAAATGTGAACTCCACATGCAGTGTCCAACACCCATGAAATAGAAGAAGAAGATATCATGACCTCAGTCACAAAAATACCTGAGCCAGAAGCGATGCTTCCCTTCTTGTCTCCTTGGAGCGCTTTACAGTCCTTTTTCCAGTGACCCAGCTGGCCACAATGGAAACATCTGTATTCCTTCGACCGCTTAACCTTTTGTTTCAGAGCCTTGTTGTAGCTCTTAACAGGGGCTTTGCCCTTCTTCCCCTTCTTCTTGTTCCTAGAAGGAACCATTAAGACAGAGGTTGAAGGCTTTCCCTTTAGAGTCAGCTCTGTAGTCAAGAGCATATTCAGTAACTCTGCCGGCGTACAGTCGATCTTGTTCATATTAAAGTTAATGATGAACGGATCGAAAGAGGTCGGGAGAGACTGCAATGTGATGTCTACAGCAAGCTCCTGATTGACGGTATGTCCCAGTTTCTCTAGAGCCTCCTTGTACCCAATCATCTTGAGTACGTGAGCTCCCACTGGACTCCCTTCAGCCAGTTTGCTCTGAAAGAAAAGCTTAGTCAAATTGTAGCGTTCAGTCCTAGCCTGTGCAGCATACAGCATCTTGAGGTTTGCTATAATCTGTATAGCAGATAGATCCTCATGCTGACGCTGCAGCTCTGGCGTCATAGACGCAAGCATCAGGCAAGCGACATCAATGCTATCATTGACATGCTTTTCATAGGCTTCCCGAACCGCCCTAGCGGCGTTCGCAGCGGGTTGAGGCGGTATAGCCGTCTCGAGGACATACAGCTTCCTCTCTGCCTTAAGAACAATCTTAAGGTGTCCGTACCAGTCCGAGAAGTTTGGCCCAGCAAACTTCTCCCTTTCCAGTAGGGATCGCACATTGAAATTCGTGGTGTTCGTTGCTGCAGAAATCTACAACATTGCAAGAACAGCAAGGTCAGTATCAATGTTTAGAATCAATCCAGGACTTAAGAAAGATTCTTTTCTCACTATTTTATCTGACTGAAAAATCCATTAAACAGTCCGAAAGAGCAACACTCTTTTAGTGAGATGGGATCCAGATTTCATACTTGGTCTCCGCGTCCCACTCAGGCGAGATAAGATGCACAGAGAGTACAAGCACTAATTTCTGGTAGGCAATGCCTGCCAATCGCCAACCCGTGCGATTCCCCTTCATCTGGGCAATCCAGCAGACTGTGCCAACTGAGTTGGTACAACACAGTCTCTGATCCCACAGATGGCTGCCTCCATATAGCTCACATATGCTCAGTATGTAGCCTACATGGTCAAGCTGACCTGACCTACTCCCTGGACCACCACGTGCTATGCTGAGCAACGAGAAGCGATAAATCCCTTCCCTGTAACACGCAGGTGTAATCACACACCGTCTGAAGATAGATGGGCGTGCCCACTGAGTGGGTACAACACGGCCCCAACGATAGTCAGAACAGTGAGGTTTCGCGTCAGAAGGCTTACGCGCTTGATATTTTAGCGTTGGATTTTAACGGTCTTTTATCTTCTTAACTATCATGCATAACCTATGGCGATAGCAGAAGATTAAATCATGCAATTCTAATTATATAAACAATAACTAGAAAGCATGCTGATCTTATGTGGTAAAAGCCCATAAGCCCTAGGTAAGACCTTAATATAACTTAAGTCTTCACTTGAGCTCTTCATGGGTCTTTTGCATCTCTTCTGGCCCAACCCAGGGCCCAAGCGCCCACTGCAGCTCAGGTGCGCCCACCAGGTAAATGCGCCTGTCATAGGGTCGAACCCTAGACCTCCCACCTGGTCAAGCCTCTGCTGCATGCGCCTCTGCCAAGTGTGCTCTGTGGTCATGTTTGATTAAAATACAATTTAATCTATCTAGACATGATTGACACGCAGGTCAATTACACAATAAATTAATTAAAATGTGATACGCAGATCACAATAAATATTAATTTACAATTTTAATCCAGGCTCGCAGGCCCCAGCACAGCACACATTAAATAGGCAGCCCACATAAGATTAAATAAACACGCATCATGGCATCCAATCAACATGTGATCTAAACCAGAAAATAAAATTTTGAAAAACCCATTGGCATCAATTTTATTTTCCTTATGTGCCCTACTACCTTACAACGGTTCATTAATAGGGATCCACTCATCAGACCTAGTCAGACCCACTGCCCTTGCGTGCATCAAGTCCTAACTGACTTGAGTCGACCCAGTGGTCAACAATGCATGCAATGGGCTGAACGACCCTCATGAGTTCAGGCAAGCGGGTGTGACCCCGGGCCTAACTCATGCACGTTCACTGATTGTCTCAACCAGACATCGCTACACGCCTATCTGCAGTCGACCTATAGCCACCTCGTGCTTACGCACAGGTGCCATCTGGTCGACCCATCTAGGCTGTCAGATGGTCTGATCAGACTGTTTGGATCTTAACTAGACTATGACTTCAACCCTAATAACCCGTCTAAGGGTTTATAGTAGGCGCTTATTAGATCTAATGAAGGGCGCGCAAGTCCTTTTGTTTTGAGAAAAACTAAAGCATGCGCCAACAAACATGCGCCAAGGAGAAAACATACATCTATGATAAGCATGTATTTTCGCCAACTCACATATGTTTACAACAATTTTCGCATGTAACCTTAGATCTAATCAAAAGCGCATACATGGATCAAGCATGAAGATCAAGCAATCATATGAACATATATAAACCATATGCTCTGATACCAATTGAAAGTCCCCTTCAAGAGGGGGGGCGAAACCCTAAAGTGGCGCATGTAATATTTTTGGCAGCGGAATTAGGGTTTCATAAGGATCGCATGTGATATATTCATATGATCAACTTTAAAACCTTGTAAAGATCGAAAGATTCATACCAATGCCATTTGATGGATGGCGTCTTGGAAGCAGAGATCGAAAGGGCTCTCCTCCAAAGGTGCCGCACACAAGAAGAGAGATGGCTTCTCCTTGATGTTCTTTGTGCTAGCAAAGACCTTCAAGTCTCCTTGATCGCTTGAAGGGAATTGAGAGATGAACTCTTGCTTGGCTGAATTTTCTCCAAGGCGTTAACCTTCTATTCCACGAGAGCGTCGTCGAAAGGAGAAGAGAACGAGAGCAAGAGGCGTTCCACACAAACGTGGGGCGTTACTTTCAAATTGGAAAACCGAATTTCCAAATATAGAAAGCCCTCAATGCTTATGCGTTCACACGTTCACCCAAGTGAACCGAACGCTCATCTCTTTCATTTGAACCAAGCGCTCACACATGAGCCGGTTCAATGACATTTGGTTCAATGACCAATTAAGCCAAGCCTTTGATCTAGATCTCATTAAACCCAAAGGTTCAAGATCTAACCGTTGATCTCTCGATGCTCTTGATCTCACCAATCCAGCATCACTTCTCTCGATCGAAGCTTACCGATCTCAAGCCCTAATCAATCAAACATGATCAGACCAGATCTCACTTACAATCAGAGTTTAAATCCCTTTAAAATGAACCGAAATAATTCAGTCCACACGATCTGACATGAGTAAGCCATATCATCAAATTGTGCGACCCTAAGGGTTTCCTTTAAATGTCGGTAACGATAACTTACGTTATCACGATCAGTGAGGGGTATCTAGCAACACATCACTGTCTCCAAATATAAAGGAAAGAGTCTTCCAAGACTACACCCAAACCACAGCACAAGTGTGAATCCACTTCACTAGGCATATATGTTTCCTTTGCCACTGGATGTGTAAGATCCAAGGATCTTAAGTCCTTGTAAGTATTATTCTTGATTTAAATCTTTGACTGTGATATTTTATTTTTTGATTTAAATAAAATCATTGGCTGTGATATTTTTCTATGTTTTGATTTTGTAAACTCTAGGATGGGGGAGAGTTTTATCTCTAAAACCTTTAGGGGTTATTTATAAATTAGTGGCAAAGGGTTAGTGGATATTAATTTAAGTCTTAATGGATTTTGACCCTAGTAATTAATTAATTAGAGCTTATTGGATGTTAATTAAATCCTTATTGGATTTTTGCTTAAGTGAATAATTAATTATGGGTTATTGGGTTTACACTTAAATTAGATGGATTTTGGGTTTAAAATTTGAATTAATCAGTAAGTGGGTTAATTCATAAACCCTATTCGAATTAATTAGTTAGCGGGTTTAAAAATTTAAAAAAAAAAAAACAAAAATCCAAGGGGGGGCGGACGGCTAGGGCAAAGAAGTTGGCGATTTCTTGAAGGCTTGGGCGATTTCTTGAAGGCTTGGACGAATTTTCTTCTTCCTCTTCTTTTTTCCCTTGGCCGGCGTCTTTGGTGTTTGGTAGCGTTTCTCTTCCTTTGGTGGCATCTACCTAAGAACATCAAGGCCTTTAGACGAGTTTGTGGAGAGAACTTCATTTTGGTGTTCACGGTTCAAGATAAGATGTGAGTGGGGTGTCTTATTCGATTTATACCCATTTGTTTGTGTTAGATGATAAGTTTGATTGCTTGATAATTTTACCATGTTAAAAACCAAAACTCAAGGTGTATCTTTCATGAAAACCGAAATCTTGCAATATGAATTTTACGATATTTCTTGTATGGAATTTAGGTAGTTTTAAGTCAGTGATTCTTGTGCATGAAATTCTTATTAACTAAGGTTTAATTTTTAAGTAGATAATATGCTAGTAATTGTAGGAACCGTGGGCTACATGTGGTATTATGTGTTTAATGTTAATTTTATGGATGCCCTGATAAATGCTAATAATGTTATAGGATCCATGATTGTTTCTCTATGTGCAACATGTTATATATTTATGGCCATGTATCCTTGTTTGAGAAACTTGGGTGATAACTTAGCAAGGTTATACTAAACTGATCAGCATGAAACCTAAGGACACTACACTACATTATGTGGTTATATGTGGTTTCGAATGTTATGTGTTGTGGTCTGTGTACCCATTATGGATAGGACTAAGGCTAAGTGTAACTGTGTACTCTAGGGGATAGTCTATATGTGATATGTTAGGGGTTGGAGATTTCAGCCCGGTGTATTGTGATATGTGAGGGGTTGATGTTTCAGCCTGCCTGTTGTGATTATCGTGATGAAAATGACTATCCTAGAGTCTGGTTGACACTTAGGAGTCCACTTTTGTGAAATAGGTGTGTCTAGTGGTTGTTCAGTAAAGAACCCTTTGGGAGAACGAGTGATTGATGCAAAGTGTCATGTCTTGGTCGGACAGGGGCCACCTCTTGATTTCATCACTCTTAGACTTTTAGATTTTTGTGTTATGGGGTGGTGTAGATCAAGGTATCACATCTTGACCGGATGGGGATCACCTCTTGAGTCTACACACCATCCATGTTTGTGTTGCATGTGATTTGCAGGCTTCTCCCAGTTCTTAGGCCAGAGCCGGGTTGGACCCTAGTGGTCACTCTTGATTTATGCTGAACAACTAAGTGGTTGGTGTGTTTAGTTGGTTTAGAGTATGGCTCTAGATCCTTTGTTACTCTGTGGTGTCATTTGTGTGATGCCTTAGCAGTGTTCATCTGATTGTTTATATGATTTCCTTTCTTTGCTTTTGTTATATGTTGGCATGATGTTCTGTTAAAGGTTTTTAAAATAATCTGCATGTATTTTTAAGTGTATATTATGGATGGTCGATTAAGACTATCCACTCACTGGGCTGTGTAGCTCACCCCTCATTATTTTCAGGTGTAGAGCAGGGGCGCATTGCTTGAGTTAGTGTATTGTGATTTTCCCTACAACTATGCTGGTTTGATGTACAAGACTTTTGTGCTTAGTTAACTGGGGTCGGTTATGGCCAAACCTTGTGAACTCGTGATGCCGGTTGTGGCAGTTTTGAGATTTTGATTTTTGTGTCACCGCGGGCTTGGGCCTGGTTTCGGTGTTTGATATCATTGATGTTAGTTTTATGAAATTATAAAATCGATATTGTGGTTTTTGCTTCGAAATTCGAGTCGAATTGTATTTGCGATCGGATTTGATATAAATGTGAACTTGCATATGTCTAGTGCAAGTATTGTCTGGTGGCAGGTACCCTTACGTGATTTATGGATTTTACGGATTTTATGTGGTTTTGATATAACTGTTGACTTGCATATGTCTAGTGCAAGTATTGCGTGGTGGCAGGTACATTTGTGAAATTATGTTTCGTGGAGATTCTATGTATGGATTCTCGAAAATTTTCAGATCGGGTTTTCCTAAACTTGGTTTTACTTAGCGTGTGCATCGATCCTGTATGATAACATCCTGATCCTCTATGACTTGTGTTGCTTGTTTGGGGTTAAGATAACGGGATGTGACAGGATGTTCTTATTGGACAAGCGTGTCAAGCCTGTGACTCCAATATGATGAGCATGATTAGATCAGATGAACATAGTCATCTGGGTATGGCCATACACTTTCTCAATCATCTCATCCAGGGGGGGCCCTTTAGAACATCACTCTCCTAAACAAGGAGACGGCAATCCTTTATCTATCACTAGTGTCCTAACCTGACTCATGATCATTATCCAAGATAGTCTATAGCCATTATGTTTCAAATGATATTGAACTACCTCAAAACAATGCCAATCATCATTTAGAAACACAAGTGATCTCAAGTCAGAGGAAATATGCCACTTGTTCGCATACAAGGATTATTCACATTGTGACAAGCAATTGAATATCCTAGTAGGGTCTGTCCAGTACATCCAATGTACCCATGAGTCTACATCTTATTCCTGTTGGGAAACCCCGGGGACATTTTACAATTTTTCAGAGCCATGGACATACATTTTACGCAGCGGAAGAATGTCCCCGAAACAGGCTAGTCCCAAAAACCCAGTGAAGATCTCTTGCGAGGGGGTCGACACGATGTGATAGTAAGTACCTTTAAGCAATTGGAAGCAGATGTCGATGAAGGCGCCCAAGTGTTCGCCCTCTGCAGTCTCGCACACACGGATTCCTCAAGTTTTCTTCTTCCTCGCCCGGTGCTAGCCTCGGGAAGAAGATCCATGCCATAGGAGAGTCCTCCAAGCAACTTGCGCCACCACCAAGATGTGATGCGCCAAGGAGATGGAAGGAGAAGAGAACGTCGCAAGCCTTCTTGTTCCTTTGCGCCAAGGAAAGGAAGAGAAGAAGCATGCTTGCACCCTTGATGGAAGAAGAAGAACTCTAAGCTCTCCAAGCCGTCGCCCTCTAATGCTTCACGCCTCCAAGGAATTAGCATCATGAAGAGAGGGGGCGACAAGGGCTTATTTATAGGAGCAAGAGGCGGTTAGGGGAGAATGGCAAGTGTTGACAATTAGGGCATGATTCTAGGAGATAATCCAATCAAATATATTGATTAAATATCCACTCCCATATGCGCCTAAGACTTGCCAAAGCAAGCATCAGCCATATGCGCCCATATCATGCCATATGAGGCATTAATCCCATCCATGCGCCTAGACCTAGTCAAGGCAATATGATGGATTGCCTAATGTGGCTTGGGCGCAAGTCCTAATCCAATTAGGACTCTAATTATGTTAATAATCAGCCCACAATTGTCAAACATAATCCAATCAATTATCTTGTGTGATTTAATCAAATCCAATTTGATTTAATCACCTAGGAGATACCAAACAAGGCATAGGCGCAAATTCTAGTCCAACTAGAATCCCATATGCGCCTATCCCATTAATTCATCCCCATTATACCCTTCAAGCCTCTTAGCCCTTCAATACAACTTATTAGCAAGCCCAACTAAGCAATAGGCCAAGCCCAAAGTCCATTATGCATGTTAACCAAGCTATTGGATCCAATCCAATTTAACCCATGGTTAAATGAGGCTAACCATGGTTAATTTGATCGATATGCCAAAAACGGAAGTTGGCCCCAATAAGTTTCTTCCATCTCATTAGGCCCATTAGCGCTGATGAAATCTCCCAAATAGATCAGAGTTATCCAATAACTCGATCTAAAGGCTACCCGATCAATATGAAAACTCGAGTATCAAGGTGTGCGACCCTGTAGGTTCCTCTAACGCTGGCAGTGCTGACCAAAGGTCATCACAAGCAGTGAGTGGCACCTAGCAGTGCATCGCTGCTACCCAGGTTATTGGAATGGATATCGACATCGACATCCCCATCATCGCAACTAGGTACAGATACATTACAGTCTCTTTGCCGTACTGATATCCGATTGGACAAGTGTGTCACCACTTGTTTTCATCCAATCCATGGCTATGACTAAAACAGGTTCTCACCTGGGTATGGTCATACACTCTCAGTCATAGAACCATAAGGTAGCTCCATGGATATCATACTTCCCTAAGGAAGGGGCAAATCCTATGTCTGTCCATTGACCTTCTCATATGGGTCGTGACATGCTCAATGACAACCGTTATGACCTCCCAACTACGGCAAGGTGTTAGGTTGCATCAAAGCAAGTCCCTAACCATATAGAATGGTCAATGACCTCAAGTCAAGGGATCAATGCATCTCCTGTCACTTGTGAGGATAACTCATGACACCAAGTCATAGCCTCACAGCGGGTCTATCCAGTATATCCTCCAATGATACACCCATGTGTCTGCGTTAGCACCACGTGCCTAACCAGCCCACATACCAGTCTCTCAAGTACCAGAGTTGTCCCATATCCACTCAGGTACATCGACTGGGGACTATAGTTCGAGCACAGATCCAATCTGTCTCCAGGGACATTATCATGTAAGTACACAATCGCAGGTGTAGACAAACAATGATAACGACAATGCCAGAAATATATATTTTAATATCAGAGTCAAGTAGTACAAAGATGGACCAAAACTAGGTCCTAGGGCATATACACCAACAATCTCCCACTTGCACTAAGACCTAGAGGTTGAGCAACCTCAACCCCATATCTCTAGTACGACCATCATGCTTCTGCTGCGCCAAAGCCTTGGTCAGTGGGTCTGCTAGATTGCTCTCTGTGTCAACTCTGCTAATCTTGACATCACCTCGATCAATGATCTCTTTGATCAGGCGAAATCTCTTGAGTATGTGTTTGGACCTTTGATGAGACTGTGGTTCCTTAGTATGTGCAGTTCCCATTGTTGTCATAGTAGAGCTCAATGGGATCCATTGCACTTGGAACCACCTGAAGTTCAGAAAAGAACTTCCTGATCCAAACGGCTTCATTGGCTGCCTCAGAAGCAACCACATACTCAGCTTCGGTTGTAGAATTAGCTATGGTGGATTGTTTGAAGCTCTTCCAGCATACAGCACCTCCAACCATCTTAAACTAATAGCTGGTCTGCGATCTGAAGTCGTCAGGATCAGACTGGAACGACTCATCAGTGAAGCCCTGCACACTGAGTTCTTCCTGTCCCCCGTAGACTTTATAGAATAAATCCTTAGTCCCTTTCAGGATACTCAAGGATATTCTTTACAGCCACCTAGTGCTGTAAACTAGGATTGGATTGGTATCGGCTGGTTATGCTCATAGCATAAGCCACAACTGGTCTAGTACACAACATTGCATACATGATCGATCCCACCGCCGAAGCATAGGGCACTCGACTCATGTCATCTCTCTCAGGCTCTGTGTTGGTACACTGGTTCTTTGAGAGAGTAAGGCCATGTCTCACTGGAAGGTATCCCTTCTTGGATCGCTCCAAGTTGAACCTCTCCAGGACCTTATCAATGTGGGTACTCTGACTAAGGGCCAAGAGCCTCTTGGATCTATCCCGGTAGATCCTCACGCCTAGAATATAGGCGGCCTCCCCTAAGTCCTTCATCTCGAAACACTTCCCTAACCATGTCTTCATAGCTTGAAGACTAGGGATGTCGTTTCCGATGAGTAGTATGTCATCGACATACATGACCAGAAAAGTCATCAAGCTCCCACTGAATTTTTGTATACACAGGCGTCTTCTTCACTTTTGATAATCTCTCACAGCTTCATCAAACTGAAGATTCTAACTTCGAGATGCTTGCTTTAATTCGTAAATGGATTTCTTTAGCCTGCACACCTTACTGGCATCTGCAGGATGGATGAAGCTATCAGGTTGTGTCATATACACATCCTTAGTTGGCTTCCCGTTAAGGAACGCTGTCTTCACATCCATCTGCCATATCTCATAGTCATGATATGCAGCTATAGCAAGTAGAATCCGAATGGATTTGATCATGGCAACTGGCGAGAAGGTTTCATCATAGTCCACCCCGTGGACTTGTTTAAATCCTTTAGCCACTAGTCTACCCTTATAGGTAACTATTTTGCCATCCATGTCTGTCTTCCTCTTGAAGACTCATTCACACCCTATAGGTTTTACCCCATCAGGCAGCTCAACCAAATCCCAGACTTGGTTAGCCGACATGGAATCCATCTCGGATCACATGGCCTCAAGCCATCTCTCGGAGTCCGGTCCACTGACCGCCTCATCATAAGTCCTGGGTTCATCCTCCATGATGAAGATCCCGTCGTGTTGGGTCGGCAGCGACCCATACCTCTCAGGTGCACGACGAAACCTCCCAGACCTACATGGGGCCTGTGTCTGAGCCTTAGGCTGCCTAGCAACCGGTGCAGGTGGCTCAGGTTCCCATCTCTATGTCTTGTGGTTGCACTTGGACCTCGTCCAAGTCAAACTTCCTCCCACTAACTTCTTTCATGAGAAATTCTTTCTCTAGAAAGACCGTACCCCGAGCAACAAAAAACTTTGTTCTCGGTGGGAATATAGAAGTAGTAACCCTTAGTATCCTTAGGGTACCCCACAAACATACACTTATCAGATCTAGGTTCTAGCTTGCTAGAATCCTGACGTTTGACATAAGCCTCACATCCCTAGATCCTGATAAAAGTGAGATTAGGGCGTCTCCCATTCCATACCTCGTATGGAATCTTTGAGACACTCTTAGATGGAACATCATTCAGTATTAGAAAAGCCTTTTTAAGTGCATGTCCCCAGAATGAGGGAGGTAGAGTTGCATGACTCATCATAGACCGAACTATGTCCAACAAGGTTCGATTTCTCCTTTCAGATACACCATTCTACCGAGGTGCTCTAGGAGGAGTGAGTTGGGATAGGATCCCACACTTACTCAGATAGTCAAAGAATACACTGCTCAGGTGCTCTCCATCACGATCTGATCGAAGATCTTTAAAGGATTTACCAAGCTGGTTCTCTACTTCATGTCTGAACTCCTTAAATTTCTCAAAGGATTCAGACTCATGTCTCATCATGTAGACATAACCATATCTACTGAAGTCATCAGTAAATGTGATGAAGTAGTTATACCCTCCTTTGGCTTGTTTATTGAATAGCCCACACACATCACTATGTATGAGATCCAACAAACCTCCTGCCCTCTCACCAGTCTTGGTGAAGGGCGTCTTTGTCATTTTCCCTAATAAACAAGTCTCACATGTATCAAGTTCCTCCGAGGAACTCGAATCTAGCAACCCATTTGCATGGAGTTGTCGAATGCGATTCTTGTTTATATGGGCTAATCGACAATGCCGTAGGAAAGCACCAACTGAACCACTCAATTTGGTCCTTTTATGTTACAAATAGAGCTAACCATGTCCAAGACATGCGGACCATTGCACAAAGTACCCTTCCCGTAAAACATGTTTGCAAAAGAACATAAGTTCTCTTTTATTTCAAACCTAAATCCTTTCTTTGCCAAGCAAGGAGTGGATACAATGTTTTGGTAAGGGAAGGTACATAATAGCAATTGTCTAGCTTTAACTGAAGTCCAGAAGGCAGGGAGAAAAACTCCTACAGCAACAGCAGCAACTTGTGCCCTGTTACCTATCTGTAGGTCAATATCTCTAGGCCTTACCGATCTATCCTTTCTGAGCCTTTGCATATTTGTACTCCACATGCGGTATCCAATACCCATGTCATAGGAGTAGAAAGGTTGACTTCGGTAACATAAATACCTGAGCATGAAGACAAGGCCTTGCCTTTCTTCTCCTCATTCTGAAGTTGCAACATGTCCTTCAACATGTGAGGTGGCCCTCCACATGAATAGCACCTATTATTCCTGATCATATCCATCTTTAATTTCAGTTCCTTGGTCAAGCCTTTCGGCTCAACACACTGAATATCAACTTTAGCAGGATTGAGCTCAACCAATTCATCAAAGAGCTGCCTTAGATTAAAATAATTTCAGAGGCACTCTTCGATTCATATCACCCTTTAAATTCAAGTGACATGTTGGTTAGCAACCTCCAAAGTATCAACCTGATGCTTATCATAAGCATCCCTCTCAGCCGCTGAGGCCGAGCATGGAAGTGGATCAGAAATAAGACGCTCAAGAACATAAAGCTTCCTCTCGAGCTTGAGCACGATTCTCAAGTTCATATACCAATCCAGTAAGTTGGATCCAACCAACTTATCCAGGGTAGATCGCAGTGACCAACTGCTATTGTTCATAGCCATTGTTCTACAACAACCAAGAAACAGCAGATTAGTACTACTTCGAGTCATTTAAACTGGACTTGCCTTTTAAATGACCATGGCTCCCACTATTTTTAATCGAATTGACAACCCACAAAGTCAATCGAGAAATCCAAGATTTCCTAGTGAGATGAGATCCTCATTCCACACAGGGCTTCGCGTCCCACGAGGGTGGGATGAGATGCACAAAGTGACCCATGTTTCCTAAGGTGGGCGCGCCGGCCGATTGCTCCAAGCAACTCCCCTTATTGAGACAGTCCAGGCATTTCATGTCCAGCGAGGGCTGAATACAACATGAAACCCTTACCTCTCAACGATGCCTCTAGACTTTCACCATGTGCCCAGCACATGTGAACTTCTAGTCAAGTCCATCCCTAACCGTTATGCCTAGGGCCAACCAGTTTCCTTGCGAAGGCACGCCCAGGTTAAAACTGGACTGGGGAAACCATTGCCACCACGCACTTTCTAAAGATAAGTGGGTGTGTCCCACGAGGGTGGGAAACAGTTCACAACTCCACTGATCGATAGCTTAGTGAGGGCTACGCGTCAGAAGGCTACTAGACTTGATATTTTAATTGAGGGTTTTTGTTTAAGGTCTCATCATCTCAGTTTTATCTTATGTCTATCATTACAGGCATACAATCCTATGGTGATAACATAACGAAAAAACATCACAGGCATGCTTTAGCTTTTGTAAAGAAAGCAATAAAAGGATGATGTGATCATAGCCCATTCAAGACATTGAACCAATCCATGCCAAAAAGGGGTTCAACTCTTGACCTAGGATTCAAGCCCCAAAATTAGACCTAGCCTAGCCGACCTCTAGCTCTATCTTCAAGGTTGGCTCCAAGGTCATTCTCCCATGGTTTAGCTCTCAAACCCTAGGGGTACACCCACAAGGTTCGGCCAATGCCATGGTCTTCCTCCAAGGAAGGTGCGCCATCTAGCAAGCCACAAGAGGGATAGCACACAAGCACAAGGCTCGGCCAAACCCTAACTTGCGCCCCCATGCAAGGATGTGCCACCTTTGAAGCTTGTTGCGCCATCAGGCAAGGATGCGCAACCAAGCAAGCATGCACCTTGCTCCAAGTGGATGCGCCACCCTAATCTTCTTCTTAGTTAAAAGCAAAAAGAAAAGCGGCACGCAGGCCTCACAAGGATACATCACAGGCATGTTAAGGGGCTTGACATATGACCATAACATCATGCACAATCAAGTACTTACTCATGCAATTCTACATGCTCATGAAAAACATAAAATCTGAAATTTTACTTTTTCATAAAACATGTCTCTCTTCCTTCCCTTCATATCACAAATCTTTGATTCTAAGTTTCTCTCAGGAGTCTACAAGAGGCATACCGGTTGCCCTCCTTGCAATCCCTAACTTGCTAGGATAAGGGCAATCACCCAGTCCATGCCCTATTCCAACAAGTCTCTCAAGATAGGTCTATCCTATTATGAGAGGAGAAATTTTCTCTTCCACGTATGGGTCTATCCCATCACATGAAGAGAGCAAAGAACCACAAGAAGTTAATTAGAAGTAAGAAACAAGAGACCTACAATTTTTCTACTTAAAGAAAAATCATGCGCCAACATCTATGCAATATGCGAAAATGTAGATATGGCATGTGAGCATGAAAAGCATGAAAGAACAACGTTCGAGGCTCGCAAGTACCTCTGATACCACTATTGGGAAACCCCGGGGACATTTTATAAATTTTCAGAGCCATGGACATACATTTTACGCAGCGGAAGAATGTCCCCGAAACAGGCTAGTCACAAAAACCCAGTGAAGATCTCTTGCGAGGGGGTCGACACGATGTGATAGTAAGTACCTTGAAGCAATTGGAAGCCGATGTCGATGAAGGCGCCCAAGTGTTCGCCCTCTGCAGTCTCGCACACACGGATTCCTCAAGTTTTCTTCTTCCTCTCCCGGTGCTAGCCTCGGGAAGAAGATCCATGCCTTAGGAGAGTCCTCCAAGCAACTTGCGCCACCACCAAGATGTGATGCGCCAAGGAGATGGAAGGAGAAGACAACGCCGCAAGCCTTCTTGTTCCTTTGCGCCAAGGAAAGGAAGAGAAGAAGCATGCTTGCGCCCTTGATGGAAGAAGAAGAACTCTAAGCTCTCCAAGCCGTCGCCCTCTAATGCTTCACGCCTCCAAGGAATTAGCATCATGAAGAGAGGGGGCGGCAAGGGCTTATTTATAGGAGCAAGAGGCGGTTAGGGGAGAATGGCAAGTGTTGACAATTAGGGCATGATTCTAGGAGATAATCCAATCAAATATATTGATTAAATCTCCACTCCCATATGCGCCTAAGACTTGCCAAAGCAAGCATCAGCCATATGCGCCCATATCATGCCATATGAGGCATTAATCCCATCCATGCGCCTAGACCTAGTCAAGGCAATATGATGGATTGCCTAATGTGGCTTGGGCGCAAGTCCTAATCCAATTAGGACTCTAATTATGTTAATAATCAGCCCACAATTTTCAAACATAATCCAATCAATTATCTTGTGTGATTTAATCAAATCCAATTTGATTTAATCACCTAGGAGATACCAAACAAGGCATAGGCGCAAATTCTAGTCCAACTAGAATCCCATATGCGCCTATCCCATTAATTCATCCCCATTATACCCTTCAAGCCACTTAGCCCTTCAATACAACTTATTAGCAAGCCCAACTAAGCAATGGGCCAAGCCCAAAGTCCATTATGCATGTTAACCAAGCTATTGGATCCAATCCAATTTAACCCATGGTTAAATGAGGCTAACCATGGTTAATTTGATCGATATGCCAAAAACGGAAGTTGGCCCCAATAAGTTTCTTCCATCTCATCAGGCCCATTAGCGCTGATGAAATCTCCCAAATAGATCAGAGTTATCCAATAACTCGATCTAAAGGCTACTCGATCAATATGAAAACTCGAGTATCAAGGTGTGCGACCCTGTAGGTTCCTCTAACGCTGGCAGTGCTGACCAAAGGTCATCACAAGCAGTGAGTGGCACCTAGCAGTGCATCGCTGCTACCCAGGTTATTGGAATGGATATCGACATCGACATCCCCATCATCGCAACTAGGTACAGATGCATTACAGTCTCTTTGCCGTACTGATATCCGATTGGACAAGTGTGTCACCACTTGTTTTCATCCAATCCATGGCTATGACTAAAACAGGTTCTCACCTGGGTACGGCCATACACTCTCAGTCATAGAACTATAAGGGAGCTCCATGGATATCATACTTCCCTAAGGAAGGGGCAAATCCTATGTCTGTCCATTGACCTTCTCATATGGGTCGTGACATGCTCAATGACAACCGTTATGACCTCCCAACTACGGCAAGGTGTTAGGTTGCATCAAAGCAAGTCCCTAACCATATAGAATGGTCAATGACCTCAAGTCAAGGGATCAATGCATCTCCTGTCACTTGTGAGGATAACTCATGACACCAAGTCATAGCCTCACAGCGGGTCTATCCAGTATATCCTCCAATGATACACCCATGTGTCTGCGTTAGCACCACGTGCCTAACCAGCCCACATACCAGTCTCTCAAGTACCAGAGTTGTCCCATATCCACTCAGGTACATCGACTGGGGACTATAGTTCGAGCACAGATCCAATTTGTCTCCAGGGACATTATCATGTAAGTACACAATCGCAGGTGTAGACAAACAATGATAACGACAATGCCAGAAAGATATATTTTAATATCAGAGTCAAGTAGTACAAAGATGGACCAAAACTAGGTCCTAGGGCATATACACCAACAATCTCCCACTTGCACTAAGACCTAGAGGTTGAGCAACCTCAACCCCATATCTCTAGTACGACCATCATGCTTCTGCTGCGCCAAAGCCTTGGTCAGTGGGTCTGCTAGATTGCTCTCTGTGTCAATTCTGCTAATCTTGACATCACCTCGATCAATGATCTCTTTGATCAGGCGAAATCTCTTGAGTATGTGTTTGGACCTTTGATGAGACCGTGGTTCCTTAGTATGTGCAGTTCCCATTGTTGTCATAGTAGAGCTCAATGGGAACCATTGTACTTGGAACCACCTGAAGTTCAGAAAAGAACTTCCTGATCCAAACGGCTTCATTGGCTGCCTCAGAAGCAACCACATACTCAGCTTCGGTTGTAGAATTAGCTATGGTGGATTGCTTGAAGCTCTTCCAGCATACAGCACCTCCAACCATCTTAAACTAATAGGGGGTCTGCGATCTGAAGTCGTCAGGATCAGACTGGAACGACTCATCAGTGAAGCCCTGCACACTGAGTTCTTCCTTTCAGGATACTCAAGGATATTCTTTACAGCCACCCAGTGCTGTAAACTAGGATTGGATTGGTATCGGCTGGTTATGCTCACAGCATAAGCCACAACTGGTCTAGTACACAACATTGCATACATGATCGATCCCACCGCCGAAGCATAGGGCACTCGACTCATGTCATCTCTCTCAGGCTCTGTGTTGGTACACTGGTTCTTTGAGAGAGTAAGGCCATGTCTCACTGGAAGGTATCCCTTCTTGGATCGCTCCAAGTTGAACCTCTCCAGGACCTTATTGTTGGGGTATGCCCTTAAGGCTAATGTTTGAGGCCTCGGGATTGTAAAAGTATCATGTAATAAACTCTTAAGTTTATAATAAGGCATGGTTGTTATTCAGGTTGTTACCTTGTCTGCTGTAATAAGTGTACTTCTGAATAATGTCTCAAAGCTGTTCAGCTAGGCTGACAGGCTATGAGTCCTTAGTCGAGATATCTTGGTGAACATGAGACAGCCTTGATATGATGGAGACTAATATGAGTGCTAATCTTATAGGATGCTTCGAGCATGGAATAAGATGTAGACTCATGGGTACATTGGATGTACTGGACAGACCCTACTGGGATATTGCATTGCTTGTCACAATGTGAATGATCCCTGTAAGCAGCAAGTGGCACATGTCCTTTGACTTGAGATCACTTGTGTTTCTAAATGATGATTGTCATTGTTTTGAGGTAGTTCAATATCATTTGAAATATAATGATTATAGACTATCTTGGATGGTGAGCTTGAATCAGGTTAGGGCACTAGTGATAGATAAAGGATTGCCGTCTCCTTGTTTAAGGAGTGTGATGTTCTAGAGGCCCCCCCTATATGAGATGATTGAGGTAGTGTATGGCCATACCCAGATGACTATGTGCATCTGATCTAATCATGCTCATCGTATTGGAGTTACAAGCTTGACATGCTTGTCCAATAAGAACATCCAGTGGCAAAGGACATATGTGTGCCTTGTGAGTTTTGATTCACACTTGTGCCATGGTTTGGGTGTAGTCTTGGAAGACTATTTCCTTTATATAGGGAGACAGTGATGTGTTGCTAGATACCCCTCACTGATCGTGATAACGTAAGTTGTCGTTACCGACATTTAAAGGAAATCCTTAGGGTCGCACAATTTGATGATATGGCTTTCTTGAGTCAGATCGTGTGGACTGAATTGTATGGGTTCAGTTTAAAGGGGGTTTAATCTCTGATTGTAAGTGAGATCTAGCCTGATCATGTTTGATTGATTAGGGCTTTAGATCGGTAAGCTTCGATCGAGAGAGATGATGCTAGATCGGTGAGATCAGGAGCATCAGGAGATGAACGGCTAGATCATGAGCCATTTGGTTCATAGAGGGTCTAGACCATGCCTTGGCTTGGCTTGGTTTGAATTTGGTCTTTGGGCCAAATCGAATTGAACCAAAGCATGAACCGGTTCACTAGGTGAACGCATGGTTCATCAAGAGGGGCGTTTTGGCGTTGGAAAGTGGCTTCATGACTTTCCATTTTGGGAAGTCATGTAACGTCATTTGTCTTGATGTCGCCGAAGTGCATTTGCTCTCTTGTCTTTGCGTTTTGGTTTTGGAAAAAGAGAGCTTGCTTGCCATCTCGTGTGGAAGGAAGTGGATGACAAGAACAAGCGCTCGGCCAAGGAAACTTCTCCATCATCCTAACATTCGATCAAGGACACCTTGCGCATCCTTGCTAGCACAAGGAATCCAAGGAGAAGCCATCTTCTCTTGTGTGTGATTATCTTCGGAGAAGGGGCACTTGCGCCTTTGCTTCCAAAGCTCCATCTAAACCGAGATGGCTATGGTATGAGTCTCAACTTCACCAAGTTGAACATATGTTTATGCTAAGATTCTCGAAAACCTTTTGCTTCCGCTTGCAATGGTGATGCGCCACCCCTTTAAGGTTTTCGCCCCCCTCTTGAAAGGGATTTTGTTTACTTGCGCTCCCCCATGAAGGGGACACTTCAATTGGTATCAGAGGGCCGGTTGAAGCATAATCATATGATTGCTTGATATACTTTGTGATCCATGTTTGCGCATCTACATGTATGTTGATCTTGTTTGACATATGTTATCTCTTCATGCGAGTATGCTAGATAATAGTATGTTTATATTTGCGCATGTATGAGTGTTATGTTGATTGGCGCATATATGTTGGTTGCGGTTATACCATGTTGTTGTTGTTTTTCTAAAACCTATATGACATGCGCGCCCAACTAGATCTAAGATGTACCTATTGTAAACCCTTAGATGGGTTGATGGGGTTGAAAGCTTCATCTAGAATGGATCAAACTAGTCTGGTCAGACCATCTGACAGCCTAGATGGGTTGACCAGATAGCACCTGTGCGCAAGCACGAGGTGGCTATACGTCGACTGCATCCAAGGCGTGTAGCGAGGTCTGATTGAGACAACTTCTGAACACACTTGAGTTAGGCCCGGGGTCACACCCGCTTGCCAAAACTCATGAGAGTGGTTC